>JAQPPZ010002395.1:1714294-3038589 GCA_028583015.1 Wollemia nobilis | reverse complement strand
ATTTTATTTAACTCTTTTTCCAATTTAATTATCAATTTCTTTAGTATTCTAACTATTTATGTGTATACATCATATAGAATTTTATAATGAATGGTCTTAATATTTTATAAAATTTCATATGGTTAAATTATTAAAATTCCTAAGCTAATGATGGGAGACATTGTATTTGAGGAATTATGTCTTTCATTTCTAAAGGTTATGTAAAATACAATAAAAATAGAAATAAATAGCGGGTTAATTGAGTAAACATGTGGAATCCTTTTCTTCAAAAGGATAATAATATTCCTTATAGTTGATAGTCACAAGGAATTCCACTTTTTATATGGATTTTAGTTATTCCTTATAGTGAGTAGTTATGAATGATGTTTGACTCTTTAAATGAAAATTTGCTTTTCCATATAGTTAACGATCATGGATAATACCACCCATAAAATTAATTTTTATTGTGCCTTGTAACCTATAATAATAAAATTTATTCAAAGTTTTTTTTAATGTCCCTAGCTTGTAACTTGTAACCAAGAAGAATACTATTTTTCAAATGTATTTTATTTATTCCTCCTAGAAAGTAATATTTTTTTATTGGTAAAGGGGTTTTGAAAGGATCCTAAAACCTTTTACAAAGCTAATTAGAAATAGGTAATCCACCTGGGATTACCTTGAACAACAACCAAACTAGAACAACAACTAAACAAAAGCCACATGCAACAAAGAAGAAAGAACAACACAGCTGAAGCACCAATAGAAAGGAAAAAAGGAAAGCAGAATAAAAAAAACTTAGGAAGACACTAAACATACATGGTACTAAAAACACAAAACTAGGATCTTCTGCCAACACATTTAATCACACCACAATAGTATTGTTTGCATCAATTGAAAAGATTATCCTATTTTCAACAATATCAATACCGTAAATAGATTACCATCTACACTTGAAATGATGAATTTTCCTAGTAAAGTAACACCACAAAACCTAAGCACAATCCCATAGGAAAATAAATAACCTCCACAACCACATACAACCATAAAAGAAAGATATTTCCATCAAAATTTATATGAAAACTAAATTTTAAAGAAAAGTTATTATGCCAAATACGCAGATTCTCTTCCAACACCCCTAAATTTGCCAAGATATTTACAACCTGATTGCCTTCTCTATAAACATGTTGGACAACAATATTATTGAATTTGATCATGTATATTTTACACTCACTGATGATGCTGCTTACGCTCGAGGTAGGGACTTGAGACTGAGTTATATAATTGATAATGTTGATTGAGTCCCCCTCAATGATATTCCTAGAAAGTAATATAATGACATTAATCATAAGATAAATAAACTCACATATCACGACTATTCCTTTGAAAGGGTAACTCATTTACACACATATTAAAGTAGTTATTATGAAGACATGGACATCAAATATTACTTATTAAAATTGCTAAGAAAATCATGATATCCATCACATATGACACATTGCATTTTTAGTGTGTGACATTGGTGTGTTAAAATTATTTTTTTAATGCATGTAGATAGGTATTACATTATTGGAAATTCATATTTTATATATAGGTTTACCTATTATATTACTATTATAATACATAGTAACATCACAATAATCAGTTGAATTTTTTAAATTTTAATATTTATCACTTGTCCCCTAACCTATTTTTCTTGCATCGATCCCTAATATATGATCTAACTAATGAATAAAATAAAATTAGGATTATAAAAGTATTTTTCTATGATTATTATTATTAATTTTTTTTGAAAAAAACTAGATTATATTATATCATTAATCGGAACATTACAATATTTTGGTGTTAGCACTGTCCACCAACTAAAAAAAAAAATGAGGTGGATCAGGAGTAAAGCATCCATAACTAAATATACATAAGAATAGAAGCTAATATCAATAAAAAACCTATAGCTATATCTTTATGCACTACACCAGAAATCAACATTCATCTATGGGAGAGTCTGTTATATAAAAAAAATCTAGGTACGTCTTCTGTGCTATCTTCTATAGTCTTTATATAAGAAAAAGAAATAATCAAACCCTAAACCTTCTTATCATTGTTAACTGTCTTCTTCTTAGTTTCTTGTTGGAATTTTTGAATATCTTGAATCATATGAGAAATTTGATGAAGTCTATCAATAACATCTCGAGGTATGTTGGAAGGTCCATAGACTTGGGAATGAATGTGTCCCACATGTAGCAAAAGATCAAAGGTCAAATCTGTCAAAACTATATCCCATGGAGGAGAAGATCCAATAAATAACTTTTTGCATTTGTACTTCCAAATGTGCTTGAGAAGGCTAAGTCTATAAACATCCTAGAGTTTGGGGCATTGATCCAACTGAGAAAAACCAAGCAGAGAAAGCTTTCAAGATCTAGCAAAAGAGGGAAAAAGAAAAGAGTAGAATATATACCTGAGACTTATAACTTAATATATTATTGCTCGAAATGGATTACAATATATAGACTCCATGAGAACAACTTATGGCTCAGAATAGTTAGAGCCCAATGATTCTCGTAACAACAAAATAACTAAGATGCCAACTACAATATCTCTAACTAATTCTTAGAATAGCCCTAAGAATAACTACGTAAGGAAAATAGGATAAAAATCCAACATTCTCCCCCTTGATGCTAAAGACACTCATGCAAGAGTTCTATAAGCATCACAAAGTTGGAAGAAAACATTTCTCTTACATTTCCTCCAATATTGAATCAAGAAATCAGAATTTGTAAAATACTTGTGGTGGCACTCCTTCCACTCTTCATGTGGAATTTTTTGCAAATGCTTGAGTGTCTTCTTTTGTTGATTAGCTCCCCCTTCAACAAAAGTATATCCTTTTGTGGTTTGCAGCAACCACTCTCTTACATATTTATCATTATGGTCTTTAAACCATGCTCTCACATTTTGATATTATTTTACATCTTCAACACTAAAAAATACTCCACATGAGTATTTATAATTAATCATCTCACATAGATGATTATACCTTACAATTCTTTCACATATTTCCATACAAAATATCACAACAAATATGGCCATATAATGACCAACTACATATGCAACAAGTTGCTCCTCACACAAATATTCTCTCAAAAACAATGACTTTACAAGAATCCTTCTACCAAGAAATTTTGAACACATCATTTTGATCCATGTGACCCAAGTTTTCCATAACTGTATTCTCTCCAAGAAGACTCATCATCAAAGTTGTATCAATGAGACAATCACCTCTCAATAATGCCTTTGGAAGACATTCTCCTTTCTTTTCATTCCTGCTCACAAAAAACAAATCATTAATCATAAAAATATTACCTTTAGTATGAGTAGATTTGGTGCTTCCCATAAAGCTATTTTGTAGAAGTTCTCTTTCATTCTATGATGCTTCAAGATAAACCATCAAATCTTCACTAAGAGTTCTCCTCCTTTGTTCAATCCATGTTCAATCCATGTTGGTGTGTTGAAACACCATTCATTAAAGCAATCATACATTGTTGCCTTTTCAAGACAACTCTCTTTCTGCAATGTAGTCACTCCAAGTGAGTGATCTTCATCCACAATTGCCTCTTCAAGACAATTCTCAATCTCCTTTGATGATGCCTCCAATGCATCATGAAGTCCTTCAATGACTATATCACTATTTCCTATCTCCTCCTTGAGATAGTCTTTCTCAGAATGTTATTTTCCTTTTATTATCTCAGCCTTGAGATAATCTTCATTATGGAGCATGGAACTTATTCCTTTCATCTTTTATTCCTATTCTACACTTGGGAAATCATCCCACATAACTTCATTTGCTCTTTCAAGAGAGTAGACATCCATTCCAAGTGAATTGTCTTCAAGATAAGTGAGCCAATGGTCTTCCATAAATATTGCTTCTCCATCATCCCACAAAACTTCTTTATTATCCTCCATGAGAATTGTTGGTGCATCCACAATACACTTTATGAGACATTCTCCATCATACACCATATCATCATCTAGGTGGTCTTCAAGCAAGGAACACTTCAATGTAAGTGTTTCTCTTCCTTTATCTTCAAATTCTTCTTCTTCTTTGCTATCAATGTGAATGCTTTCAAAGCATGCAAAAAATTCATTAGTACAATTTTTATTTTCATATTTTTCTCCTCCTAAAAGAAATAATTGACTATTATAATTTTTCATGCCATTACAAGACATGTCTACTACTATGGGTGTCTCACAATAACTCTCTCTAATGAGAGTTATACAAGGCTCCTGTGCCTCCTCATCCTCTTTTCCATGAAGGGATTCCTCATATTGGTCTCTCTTCTCTTCAAGAAGTTCATCATCACTCTCTTATTCAAACATGTATTCCTCTTCAAGGAAGAATTATCCATTACAAAGCATGTCTTCATATGAGTATGTATAGGAATCTTCAAAAACCCCTTCAAAAGGATCTAATTCAAAAACTTCTTCAAGGAAGCAAGGATTCTCCTTGCTTAAAAAATCTTCATGATTGTCACACATGGCTTTATGGGTATCCTCATCAAACCCATAAGCATCCTTCAACACTTGCCATGCCATTATAACTAATCTACAATTGGCTATGAGAGGAAAAACATTATTTTCCATTCCTCTCCTCAAATCCATAATGGCTAAGCAATTTGTATATTGTTGCTTCTCTTTTCTCTCCTCACCTTGTATCTTGATCCAAGTGGGTTCTTCATATCCTTTTTCTACAATGTTCCAGAGGTATTTAGCCATTAAAAAGGTTTTCACCCTTATGCTCCAATAATCATAATATTCTCCATTGAAACTTGGCACCTTCATGTTTTCCATCACAATACTCTCTTAAGATATTTTATTGTGAGTAGGTGATACCAAATGTGAATCTCATTCACATACAACTTATACCCTTCTCAAAAATCAAATTTTGGTCCCTAAACGAGGTTCTAAGGGGCAGGGTCAGAAGTGTTAAACGGGCGTGCTGGAAGGCTTTTGCAATCATGGACTACTTATCTTCCATGAATCGTCCTTCACATAACCCGCAGATAAAGTGTCATATTTCCAAACAAAAACACCTCTCGGATAACAACGATTCATAGCAATTCAACTATGCAAATCATGATTTTATTTCACGTATCCTCAATATGTCACATTCTTTCTAGCTCCCATGATATCTTCATTTCTACGTAGATCACGTTTGCTTCTCAACGCATAAATTTTTCTTTTCACCAGCATTCTAATCAATTTTCTCTGGTGGATCATGGATCACGTCCAAAATTTTCTCTGGTGTGTTGCTGTGTTGCTTCATGTTTCGTAGATGATTACACGCTCCTAGATTCTAGCTATCCTCTCAATTCTGACTGTGGGCACGTCCTTCAAAAATGGATTTATTGGACCTATCTCCTCTCCATGCAGTGTCAAATACATCCTAAGTCTCACGCGCATGGAGTGTTTTTAGTATATACGTTCCAAACTAAAAAACACATTCCCGTAATACCATACATAGAAATGCTCATAAACAGATAGCCTCCATTGTCCTCACTACATGATGTTTACAATGTTCCTCAGTATTCTATATGTAGCTTCTACACGTGGATATAGGTCACCTCCAAGCCTTTCTTAACAAATCACATCACAAGAATTAAAAAAAAACTTCTCATGACATATCTCCTTGCTGATCACGTCTCACGTCGTAGCTTTTTCAAAATGTCACAGTGTGCTCAGATTAATAAAATATCCCTCTTGGTAGACTGAACTCAAAAACCAATGATGGGTAATCTTCAGGGTGTGAGCACTTCAACTTTCAGCTCTGATACCAATTGATATTTCTAACTCAATATATTATTGCTCAAAATGGATTACAATATATAGAATCCATGAGAATAACTTATGGCTAAGCATAGTTAGAGCCCAATGATTCTCGTAACAACAAAATAACTAAGATGCCAACTAGAATATCTCTAGCTAATTCTTAGAATAGCCCTAAGAATAACTATGTAAGGAAAATAGGATCAAAATCCAATAATCCCAAAACTGTTTAGCCATGCCACAAAACCAAAATAAGTGTATAAGATTTTCTAAAGCATTACAAAAATAGCATTGAGGGGAAATGTGTAAAATCATAGCCAAACTTTTAGTTGTTGGCAATTTTTGATGCAAATCCGCCAACCAAGAAGTTGATTTTTTGATTCAATAGGAGCTTTCCAAATTTGAGTAGCAAGAAACTGCCATTGGGTATTGGTAAAATTTACTTGCCACTTGACATTGAGCTTAGAGTCTAAAGAAGGTGGACACAAAAGATTTTTGTATAACCAACTAGAAGTTATGGAAGAGATTCTATGACCATTAAGCCATATCCAGTCATTCCAAATATTATGGGAAATTGTTCCCAAATTCATAAGGACCTCACAAGGGATGGAAGCCATAATTAAACCATAAGACTCTTTGAACCTAGAGGGAAGGGAGAAATTATTGTAGATCTTATTCCAGGTAATAATTGAACAGCTACTCAGATCCCAAATATCTCTAATTCTATTAATTCCTTTCTTCAAAAAACTAGCCCATGAATATCATTGCATAAAGCTAAAGGTTTATCATTATTGAGTATAAGTTTATTCCACCAAATACTGTTAAGATCGATGCTCATGGAGTCAGAATTCCAAGCTAATAAATGAGAAACTGATCGGAAAGCTTTTCAATTTTGGGTAACTGGAATAGAAACTTTAACTGTAAAATAAGGTGCATTAAGGAACATATCCTCCTAAGGGGTTTCTTTCCATTCACCTTTGTGAGTAGCTAAAGATATTTTATATCGAAATAGGTGTTTCCAATTTTCATCACCAATAATGACTCTAACAACCCATTTTACAGCCAAAATTTTGATCTGGATAAGAGGATCAATGATGCCTAGACCTCCTAAAGCCTTAGGTTGAGTACAAAGTTTCCAAGATATGGGTGTCATACCAACCTCTCCATCCCATTTAGTCCTTAAAAATTTATGAATGGCCTAAGTTAATTTATTATAGGCTATATTGGGGGCCATCCATCAGGAGGAGTAATAATCATGAGAGGCTTCCATTATTTTATTCGTAACTTGAATTCTACTTGCTAAGGAAAGAAACCGAGTTGGCCAAGCATTAATTTTTTTTTGAAGTATTTCCATAACCTAGTTCAACATATCCTTAGGAGAGATATTAATCCCAAAGATAATTCCAAAATAATGCACAATCCTACCATAAGGGATGATATTCCACGCAATTAAGGAGTTGCATCCACAAGGAGAGGAATAGGTATAGAAGACTTCAATTTTAAAATAATTAATACGAGAACTAGAGATATCACAAAATAGTTGAACAATCTCTTTAGCCGTTTCCACCTCTTGTTGGGTATTTTGAATAAAAAGAAGGGAATCATCAGCAAAATGAGAGATAAGAGCATGCTTATCCCTAGAAAGCTTAATACCCTGAAGGAGGCCATCAGAATGAGCCTTATGAAGAATATGACCAAGAGCATCGGAAGCCAAAATATACAATTATATGATAGACCGTTGAAGAGGGAATGAGGGGGAAAGAGCTCCATTAACCTGAAAACAAGATGAAGCATCACCAAAGAGCATACCATTTTAATTACAAAATTTTAGATCAAAACCAAGCCAAGCAAGCATACTCAGAATAAAATCCCACCCGATTCTATCATAAGATGTGTCAAATATAACTTAACCAAGAGGGCATCTTGATTAGAATCGATAGCCCATTGCAAATTTTTCCAAGCCATCATAAGATTATCTAAAATATAACGATATTTAAGAAAAGAAGATTGTTTAGGGTGAACAATCGCTTGAGAAATTTTTTTGATTTTTAAAGCTATAACTTTAGCTACGATCTTGTATGAAACATTGATGAGGGTAATAGGTCTCCAATTGGAGATTTTGTTATGATTCATACCTTTAGGAATAATATTGATAAGCCCTGCATTAATATAAGCTCCAAGGGAACCATTACGAAGAGCTTCCAGGTAAACGTGATGAAGATCAGAGGAAAGAACATACCAATTTTTTTATAGAACTTCACTAGAAGCCCATCCAAGCCAAGAGCTTTGTCATTCTTCATAGAAAAAAGAGTAACTTACAGATCATTCATAGAAAGAGGATATTCAAGTTGATATCGAATAATAGGATCAACTAAGGTGGAAATATGTTCTTGCATGTATTCTATTAAGATACATTGGATTTCATCCCTTGGATCTGCTGTAAAAAGTTGAGAGAAATGAACTACAAAATGATTCATGATATCTTTAGAGTCAGAAATAAAATGACTTGAAGGGTCCTCCAACTCAGTGATCCTTTTTGAAATATTCTTATGCCTAAGGTAGTTAAAATTTTTTTTAGTTCTCTTCTCTCCCTAGGACATCCAATTGAGGCGAGACCTAACATGTGTCCCTATAGCACAGTAAGACTCGTAAATCCTAGCATGATTTTAAACATTAGCTAGATCGCTTTGAATAACAATTTTAGTAGGGTCTTTCATAAGCATGGAGTAAAGGTGCGAGATCTCCTTATGAAGACGACTCTCTCGAATCTTCTTCCTCCTAGAAATAGAGCACCCATACCATATAAGGGATGAAACCGTATTGGAAATCATGGTTTCAAACCATTTGATCTAGCTAGTATTACTAGTTGGTCTAGGAAATCTATTCCAGATATGCTCTTCAAGGCAACAACAGGTAGGATTGTCAAGGTGGGACACATTTAATTTGAAATGAAGTGGCATGGAATTAAGATATATTGAGGAATTTTGCATCGAAGACAATATAGGAAGGTGATCAGACAATGTAGTGTGAGATAGGATGCGAAATTGCTCATGGATAGAGATTTTTTCTTGAAAATAATTAATGAAATAAAATCTGTCCAGATGAACAAACTTCCTAGTAGAACCTTGATGATAGTTTGACAATGTAAACCAATTATCTCTATGAGAGGAGGATTTACCAAAGAGAGGGCCATGCACACCTAAATGATTACAACAAAACAACCAACTACCAAATTCAACATTAGAAAGGGGTCTACTACCAGTCCAACTTTTGTCACTAGGATTATCAATCATATTAAAGTCACCTCCAAGGATCCATTTTGTAGGAGGGAGAGAAACAATTAATCATTCCCAAGGGTTATACGACTAGGAGGATCATTAGGGGCATAGATAGGATAAAATCTAATAACCTAAGTTTTAAGAGCCAATCTAACCCATACACAACAATGTGCAGGGTATTCACCATGGTCTAGAATAGAAAACAAATAGACTTGGCTATGCAAAGGACAACACCTCCATTACCATTAACATGAGAAGTAGTGAAGGCAGATGCATATCCACCACCAATGATATCGATACAATGGATCAGAGTGTGACCAATAACTTTCAATTATTGAAGGAAAATAATAGAAACATGATTTTCAGCAACAACTTTTTGAACTTGAAACTTACGGTAAGGGAGGGAGAGACCCCTAACATTCCAGGATAGAAGATTTAAATTCATGAGGAAATATTTAGAGGTTGCTCGACCTCATGATTTAGAGCCTAGAAAATGTTTTCATTGATTGACAAGAATTGTGTGTTGTCCAGATAAGCTTGTTGAGCATGAACCTTATTTTGAGACACTTGAGAGAAGGATCTAGCAAGATATTTGAAAAAGGGTTTTTTTCCTTTGGATGGATGGAGTGATCTTAGGGGGGTTGACGAACGTTGTTTCTTGCCTACTACTCTCCATCCATCTGCCATAAGACTATATTTCAAGATTTGTGATGAAGGAACAAGAGCTAACTCAATATTTGTGGTTTAAATTAGCAGTGGTTGAGGATTAACATGAGTATTTGAGTACTTAGTTTGAGCCATGGAAGGGGCATGAGGGTTCTTGGGAGGAACATCCTGAGAAGTTGAAGTTTTTTCAGGATTTGGGGAGTGTTGAGGACCACCGATAGGGAATTTATTGGTTAAATTTTCATTAACAACTTTCATACGAGGGCCATTAGTTGGGAATTTTTTTACAATTTTTTTAGTAGTTGCTTCCATTTGTTCATTTTTAGCTATTTTTTTTGGATAATTTCTAATCAAATGCCCATATTCTCTATAGTAAAAACATGCATTAGGTAATTTTAGATAGACAAGAGGTTGAATTACTTGGAAACCTGGCCCATTGAGTTCTAGGGAGGGGGCAATGACTTGGATATGTCCATTTCAACACAAATACGTAGGTGCACTCTATAATTAGACAATTTTTTTGATATTGGGTGAGACCACAAAATATTACCAAGAATAAAATCATTTTTATTGAGAAAAGAGCGGCATAACAAAGATAAAAAAGGCAATTCTATCCACAAAGGATATTTTACCCTAGAGGGACCCTCTGGATGAAAATCCAGAGATCAACCTTGCAGATAAAGCAAGGTTGGATGATTATTTTTATGTAAAGGTGAACTATTATGCATTACCTTCATGGTTATGTAAAGTGATTCAATTTGTGCAAAATATGATACCTATGATATTTAATAGTTTTTAATTAAAACTATTAAAAAATAGTATTTAATAAAAAAATTTGCTTTACTATATAGATAACATTGTCCAAATTGCAAGATATATATAGAGGATGAATATGAATTATTTTATGAAATATAAGCTATTGGTAAAACTAAGGAGAAAACAATGGTATGATTTCATAAATCTACATGTTTCAAGAATAATTGAGTTTGCTTTGCTTGTGATAATCCACTACCTCCTTGGTCATGTTAAGAAACTTTATGAGATATAAACATTTATAGAATATTTATATGTTCTATAAAGCACACAAATATTATACAAATTTAAGCATCTAACCACTAAAAATGGTGATACAAATAGGTTTATAAAATATATAGACATATTTTGGTATTGATATGCATGAATTTATGCAATGTGTAATGTTTAATAAAACATGCATGGATTTTCTAGTGCATGATTTAAAGGGTACACCTGTTTCAATAGGTTTGATACTAGGTTAATCATTTCAAAATTCAAAATATAGAAATGTATTTTAAAACACATATTTTTCTTACATATTCATTTTTTGACCTCCCTCTTATTCTATCTACCTTTTGGAAGTTATGATATATCATTTTTTATAAAAGGTAGAAGGATTTTTGAAAGGATCCTTGAACCTTTTACAAGACGAGCCAAGGCCAAAAAATATTGGTCGAGGGTCAAAAATCCAACACAACAAAAATCACATAAAAAAGAAACCAATAGATCTTCCAAGCCCTAGCTCCACAACCACCAGGGAAGAATAGAGAGAAATGCCAAAAACAACTCCACAAACACAAGGGAGAATAGAGAGAAATGCCAAAAACAACTCCACAACCACCAGGGGAGAATAGAGAGAAATACCAAAAATAGATTAAATAAAATTGAAAACTCTTGTGGTCTCTTATATATTATATATCTTGAGTGGAGCCACTTTCTCTAATAATTAATGCTTTTTAGATCTAGCACCTTATAGTATCACTAAAAAAATCAATTACTTGTCCAATGATAAAACATTTACTTAGGGTCATTGCCTAAATATTACAAATAAGTGGATGGAATGCCACTAGTTTTAGTTTTGGTTTATATACTTTAAAATAATATGTCATTAAAAGTATATTATTTGATACATCAATAAAATACAACTCTCTGAATGCTAATTACAATGTTTAACATATGCATCTTTGATTCACAAAGAATTATTTACTATTAATAATTTATAAGCCTATTATAGCTTATAAATTTTAGACTTTTAGACTATTGACAATTAACTGATTAACTATGTTACATTGATAGTAAAGTAAGAATCAAAACAACATTATTCCTTACAGCTAATTTTTTTAGAATAGAACATGTATTAAGGTGGAAACAATATCTTTTATAATAAGAATTGAATCAAATGAACCAATTACAATAGGGTCAATTAACTCCATATATCTATCACACTCTTAGGGCTTACACCTATGAGCCTATTACCAATTGAAACTAGTACAACTACATTTTATTAAAACAAATAAAATATTAAAACAAACAAATGTTCAAACAAGTTGATTTTAGATTATTTTATTAACTTTTGAATTTATTTTAATAACTTTGTATTTATCTTTTACTCAAACAAACAAATAATTAATTTTGGATTACTTTGAGATTAGGGAAAAAAAAATTCCATAAACCATCAACCCCTAAATTCATCAACTTCTTCTTGAGTATTTTCATTTATCTTTAAAATACATTTTCATAGTTAACATTCATTTTAATTATAATGTAATTAAATAAAAAAATGATAAATATATTTTAGGAAATATGGATAATCATACTATGTATTCTTATTCTTATTCTTGTAACAAATAATAAAACTATATAAATTATACAAATATATATGTATATTTTAATGGTTTTATGGTATTAAAATACCTCTGACTTGTAATATATCATGATCACATAGTGGTATTACAAAAACCAATTATACATGTATAACCTTGGTCTCATTCTTGAAAATTTACCCAATTAAATTTATGTCATTTAATATATGCAAATAATATATTATTAACATTTTAAATTTCATTAGCCAACTCTTCTAGCTGGTAATTGCTTTGGATTTTCCCGAGTTTTTTTTTGAGCGCATGAACTAGGGTTTCTGGAGCTAGGGAAAAACTAGAGCATCAGTTGGGTAGCTGAAGAGATTTCTGGTTACTGTGGATTTGAAGGCAAGATTGCTGCCCCCAGGAGGGTCCAATGGGGACACCTCCAGATCCTATTCTAGAGAGAAATAGCTCTTATGCAGATTTGTTAAAAGATAAATCTCCATCCAAGATCGACAAAGCACAAAGAACTACATTAAAAATGCTCTTTATGGCTGCTGGAAATAGATCAACATCTCAATGAGTTAATGGATGCTTGTAATAGTCCGAATCAAGGCCAAAGATTGTCATTGAGCCAAGGATGGTTGAAGAAACAGTCTTATATAGAGCCAATCACGATTTGATCTGTAAATTCATGGGTATTCGCCCTACCCTAAATTTTTTGCATTCCTGGGTTCGATAAAACTGGGAGCCTCTTGGTGAGTACTCTTTATGGTTTATTAGCAATGGGTATTTTATTGTTAGTTTTTCTTCACTGACCAATAGAAATAGGGATTTCAAATCAGAAAAGAGGAATCATGGTTCAGTAGGATTATTTGTTCAACCTTGGAGAGTGGGATTTGATCCTCGAATTGAACCCACTGCTGTCCCTATTTGGATCCATTTGTATGCACTTCCAATGGAGTTTTGGAGTGAGCAGGTTTTGGAAATTATCGATAATTCCCTTGGAAGACATTTGGGTGTCTCCAAAGACACAATAGAAGGAAAAACAACTGTTTATGCAAGAGTATGTGTGGAAATGGATCTTAGCCAGCCTCTATTGGCAGAGGTGGAACTTGAAATTGTAGGACTATCTTGGATTTAATAGCTGGATTATGAGACACTGCCCTTCAGATGCAGAGTTTGCCACAAATATGGGCATTTGGCCCGATCTTGCCTAAATAATATGAACACAAAAATGGAGGCTCCTCTAAGAATGTCAATTCTTCCTAAGGAGGGTAAGTCAAAAATAAACAAAGAACCAACAAATATTTCTTAGGGTAAAGAAGCACAGAGAGATGGTTTTGAACAACCCAAAATAAGGATAAGGCAAAAGAAAAAATATGGTAAAGAGTAAACCCAACTCAAGCCCGCCAATAGGTATGAGATATTTAAGACACTAATGGACCAAGAAGAACAATTCATGGAAGGAGTGGATGGGAATAATGAAAATAATAACATCCACGTTCAAGCTCCTCTTTCATCTCCCCCCGTCATAGAGCAGGTAATTGAGCATAGTGAGTTACCTCAGTCAGAGAGTGTAGGGGCATTGATAGTGCATAACCAAGAGCAACCAATAATTAAGGATGTCAGCATGGGAATAGCATAAAAGAATAAGGCCAACTTTAGGGATAACTTAGGTGGAAAAGAGATAAAAAAATAGCAACTCTCAAGGAGTGGGTAGAAAATCAAATAAGGAATTGCTAGCAGTTCAAGGAGACAAACTGATCACTGGAGGATCGGTGAGGCCAATAGATTCTTACTGCTCTCAAGGTAACCAATGATTATACAATCATGGAATTTTAGGGGTTTAAATAGTAGAACCCATCAATATGTTGTTCGAAGACTCTTAGAAAAATGTAAAACAGATTTTTTGCTTATCCAGGAGACAAAAATGTCGTTAGATCTTATGTGTAAAACAATTAATAGAATTTGGAGGGGTGTTGGTCATATGGAAGTGGCTACCCAAGGTGCGTCAGGGGGGATAGTTACTCTTTGGAACTCTCTAGAATGGACTATAATAGAACATATATCTTGGAGGGGTGTTATCACATCACATTTTAGAAATAATGTCATAGCTAAACATGTTTTAATCACAAATTTTTATGGGGTTCAAAACCTAGATGGTCAGAGGCTTCAATCGAAAGCTGTGCATAACATGAGAGTCTCGAGGGAAGATTTATACTGGATTATTGCTGGGGATTTTAATGCTAAATTATCCTCTAGAGATCAGGAAGGGGGAACCCCAATTTTGGACCCAGGGGATCGACTTATGATTGCCCAAGTCTAGGATTTACACTTGGTGGATATTAAATGCCCTGGAACCAACTATACTTGGACTAATAATAGGAGGGAGCCACATAGCAGGAAGGTAAATTTAGACTATTTTTTGGTTTCAGAGGAGGCATTTGTAAAATGGAATACAAAATTTCAGATTTTAGAGGGTTCAGTTTCAGATCACTTTCTCATTTTGTTGGAAGGAGGGATTAAGACAGGGCAGCATCACAAACCATTTAAATTTGAAAAATTTTGGTTACAAAAAGAGTAACTTTGAAAGAAAATTCCATAGTGGTGGGAATAAGGTCGCCCAACATATGGGACAACAATGTTTAGATTCCACAAACAACTTCATTATGTCAAAGTTCAACTGAAACAATGGAGGTGAGCTAACAAGACAGACTTCCAGGTCAAAAGAGCTCCTTTGGTGGCCAGATGGGATGAGGTTCAAAAACACTTTAGGTAAGGAACAATTACAAAGTAGCTCAAATACGAGGATGATGCCTTGCGTAAAGCGGTTGAGGACATTGACAACCAAGAGGAGACCTACTGGAAACAGAGAGCAAGAACCACTTGGTTATTAGAAGGTGATAGAAATACCAAATTTTTCCATCGGACTGCCTGTGCTAGGAGAAAGATGAACAACATGGAAGCTCTTCAAGATGAGAATGGACACTCCTTTGATACACTTCCAGGTATGCATTTCCATTCAATGGATTATTTTGCTAAACTATTTAAGGAAAGTATGGTGCAATATTAAGAGGCTCAAAACGTCGTTATTGCTGTCATACCTTCTGTTATCTCTGAAGAAGAAAATTAGACCCTTATTAAACCCATTGATAGAGAGGAACTAAAGAATGTGGTCTTTGGAATGAGAACCAAAAAAACTCCTGGTCCAGATGGCTTTCCAATTGAGATTTTTCAGGCCTTTTGGGATAACTTGGAGGAGGATGTAATGGATGTTATAGAGGAGTCCAAAGGTAGTAAAAGAATGCTTAAAGCATTAAATCATACTTTCATTACCTTAATTCCAAAAGGGGAGGAGGGGGTACATATTTTAGATTATAGACCTATTGCCTTATGCAATGTTATATATAAAATAATCACAAAGGTAATGGCTGAGTGGCTAAAACCTCTTTTACATAATATTATATCCTTAGAACAAGGGGGTTTTTTAGAGGGTAGGCAGATCTTGGATGGTGTGGTTCTAGCTCAGGAGGCAATCCATTCAATGCAAACATCTGGTAATAGAGGAATGTTCATAAAATTAGATATGTGGAAGGCTTATGATAGGGTGGAGTGGAGCTTCTTGTTAAAGATGATGGCAGCCTTTGGTTTCTCTCAGGATTGGATAGAATGGTTCATGAGTTGTGTTTCTACTTCAACATACTCAGTGTTAATCAAGGGTCTTCCCTCACAACCGTTTGGAGCCACTCGAGGCCTTCGTCAAGGAGATCCTTGCTCTCCCTATCTTTTTATCATATTGGCTGAAGGATTAGGTAGACTTTTCTTGAGGAGAAGACAACAAGGTTTGCTAACAGGTATCAATGTGGGTGAGGAAGTTTTGACTCACCTGTAGTTTGTGGATGACACAAGATTGGTGGGAGTGGCCAGCTTCAGGGAAGCAATAATGATCAGAGATACTCTTAATGTCTACCTTAGGGCTACAAACCAAGTCATCAATGATAAAAAATCCAAAGTGGTCTTTTTCAATCTTGATCAAAAGCTTTAGGATAGAGTTTGGGATTCACAAGGACTTCTCTCACAGTGGTTTACTTAGGGGTCCCTTTGCATTTAAAAAAACTATAAATAGATATCTGGAGGAATATTTTGGATTGTATCAAGGATAGAATTAATCATTGGTCTCACAAATGGTTAAGCTATGGGGGTAGATTAACTTTTTTACAGTCAATCATTCAGGCCATGCCAATTTATAAATTCTCTATCCTGGCTTCCCCACATACTATATGGAAAGAGTTGGACAAGATGGCTAGAAAATTTTTATGGGAAGGAGTAAAAGGAGAGAGGAAATGGGCCTTAGTAGGTTGGGACAAAGTTACCCAGCCCAAGGTAAAAGGAGGTTTGGGACTGAGAAGATCAAAGTAATAAAGCTTTGGCTGGAAAGCTTTACTAGAGGTGGATTTCCCAACCAACTTCCTTATTCAGTAGAATCCTAACTAGTAAATATTTGGGACATGTAAACCCAAATGAGGTGGGTCATTTCCCTTTGGATGGTAATGGATCCTTAGTGTGGTAGGCTCTCAAGTTAGGATCTCAGGTAGTAAAAGATCGATTATTTTGGAAAGTGGGGAGAGGGGAGAAGGCACGATTTTGTACAGATTCATAAGATCAATACCCACCTATCATTGTTGAATTTCCTGAATTGCAACCAATAAAAACAACCATAGAAACCAAGGGATAGGTCCAAATTTAAAGTTATTTCATCACTAGTCAGTTGGGGGATTATAAGTTTAAGCAGTTTAAGAAGTTGGATGAGTGGCCAATTTCAACAGCTACTCAGATCCCAAATATATCTAATTCTATTAATTCCTTTCTTCAAAAAACTAGCCCATGAATATCATTGCATAAAGCTAAAGGTTTATCATTATTGAGTATAAGTTTATTCCACCAAATACTGTTAAGACTGATGCTCAAGGAGTCAGAACTCCAAGCTAATAAATGAGAAACTGATTGGAAATATTTTCAATTTTGGGTAACTAGAATAGAACCTTTAACTGTAAAATAAGGTGCAATAAGGAACTTATCCTCCTAAGGCGTTTCTTTCCATTTACCTTTGTGAGTAGCTAAAGATATTTTATACCGAAATAGGTGTTTCCAATTTTCATCACCAATAATGACTCTAACAACCCATTTTACAACTAAAATTTTTCTCTAGATAAGAGGATCAATGATGCCTAGACCTCCTAAAGCCTTAGGTTGAGTACAAAGTTTTCAAGATATGGGTGTCATACCAACCTCTCCATCCCATTTAGTCCTTAAAAATTTACGAATGGCCTAAGTTAATTTATTATAGGCTATATTTGGGGCCATCCATCAGGAGGAGTAATAAACATGAGACGCTTCCATTATTTTATTCGCAACTTGAATTCTTCCTACTAAGGAAAGAAACCGAGCTGGCCAAGCATTAATTTTTTTTTGAAGTATTTCCATAACCTAGTTCCACATATCCTTAGGAGAGATATTAATCCCAAAGATAATTCCCAAATAATGCACAATCATACCATGAGGGATGATATTCCACTCAATTAAGGAGTTGCATCCACAAGGAGAGGAAGAGGTATAGAAGACTTCAATTTTAAAATAATTAATACGAGAACTAGAGATATCACAAAATAGTTGAACAATCTCTTTAGCCATTTCCACCTCTTGTTGTGTATTTTAAATAAAAAGAAGGGAATCATCAACAAAATGAGAGATAAGAGCATGCTTATCCCTAGAAATCTTAATACCCTGAAGGAGGCCATCAAAATGAGCCTTATGAAGAATATGACCAAGAGCATCGGAAGCCAAAATATACAATTATATGATAGACCGTTGAAGAGGGAATGAGGGGGAAAGAGCTCCATTAAATTGAACACAAGATGAAGCATCACCAAAGAGCATACCATTTCGATTACAGAATTTTGGACCAAAACCAAGCCAAGCAAGCATACTCAGAATAAAATCCCACATTATTCTATCATAAGCAATGTCAAAATATAACTTAACCAAGAGGGCATCTTGATTAGAATTGATAGCCCATTGCAAAGTTTTCCAAACCATCATAAGATTATCTAAAATATAACGATATTTAAGAAAAGAAGATTGTTTAGGGTGAACAATCGCTTGAGAAAAAGTTTTGATTTTTAAAGCTATAACTTTAGCTATGATCTTGTATGAAACATAGATGAGGGTAATAGGTCTCCACTTGGAGATTTGGTTACGATTCATACCTTTAGGAATAAGCTTGATAAGCCCTACATTGATATAAGCTCCAAGGGAACCATTACAAAGAGATTCCAGGTAAACGTGATGAAGATCAGAGGAAAGAACATACCAATTTTTTTATAGAACATCACTAGAAGCCCATCCAAGCCAGGAGCTTTGTCATTCTTCATAGAAAAAAGAGCAACTTACAGATCATTCATAGAAAGAGGATATTCAAGTTGATATCGAATAATAGGATCAACTAAGGTGGAAATATGTTCTTGCATGTATTCTATTAAGATACATTGGATTTCATCCCTTGGATCTGTTGTAAAAAGTTGAGAGAAATGAACTACAAAATGATTCATGATATCTTTAGAGTCAGAAATAAAATGACCTGAAGGGTCCTCCAACTTAGTGATCCTTTTTGAAATATTCTTATGCCTAAGGTAGTTAATTTTTTTTTTAGTTCTCTTCTCTCCCTAGGACATCCAATTGAGGCGAGACCTAACATGTGTCCCTATAGCATAGTAAGACTCGTAAATCCTAGCATGATTTTCAACATTAGCTAGATCGCTTTGAATAACAGTTTTAGTAGGGTCTTTCATAAGCATGGAGCAAAGGTGAGAGATCTCCTTATGAAGACGACTCTCTTGAATCTTCTTCCTCCTAGAAATAGAGTACCCATACCATATAAGGTATGAAACCGTATTGGAAATCGTGGTTTCAAACCATTTGATCCAGCTAGTATTACTAGTTGGTCTAGGAAATCTATTCCAAATATGCTCTTCAAGGCAACAACAGGTAGGATTTTCAAGGTGGAACACATTTAATTTGAAAGGAAGAGGCATGGCATTAAGAGACATTGAGGAATTTTGGATAGAAGACAATATAGGAAGGTGATCAGACAATGTAGTGTGAGACAGGATGCGAAATTGCTCATGGATAGAGAATTTTTCCCAAAAATAATTAATGAAATAAAATCTGTCCAGATGAACAAACTTCCTAGTAGAACCTTGACGATAGTTGGACCACGTAAACCAATTATCTCTATGAGAGGAGGATTTACCAAAGAGAGGGTCATGCACACCTAAATGATTACAACAAAACAACTAACTACCAAATTCAACATTAGAAAGGGGTCTACTACCAGTCCAACTTTTGTCACTAGGATTATTAATCATATTAAAGTCACCTCCAAGGATCCATTTTGTGGGAGGGAGAGAAACAACTAATCATTCCCAAGGGTTATACGACTAGGAGGGTCATTAGGGGCATAGATAGGATAAAATCTAATAACCTGAGAGTTAAGAGCCAATCTAACCAATACACAACAATGAGGAGGGTATTCACCATGGTCTAGAATAGAAAAAAATAGACTTGGCTATGGAAAGGACAACACCTCCATTACCATTAACATGAGAACTAGTAAAGGCAGATGCATATCCACCACCAATGATATCCATACAATGGATAAGAGTGTGACCAATGACTTTCAATTATTGAAGGAAAATAATAGAAACATGATTTTCAGCAACAACTTTTTGAACTTGAAACTTACGGTAAGGGAGGGAGAGACCCCTAACATTCTAGGATAGAAGATTTAAATTCATGAGGAAATATTTAGAGGTTGCTCGACCTCATGATTTAGAGCCTATAAAATGTTTTCATTGATTGACAACAATTGTGTGTTGTCCAGATAAGCTTGTTGAGCATGAACCTTATTTTGAGACACTTGAGAGAAGGATCTAGCAAGATATTTGAAAAAGGGTTTTTTTACTTTGGATGGATGGAGTGATCTTAGGGGGGTTGACGAACGTTGTTTCTTACCTACTACTCTCCATACATCTGCCATAAGACTATATTTCAAGATTTGTGGTGAAGGAACAAGAGCTAACTCAATATTTGTGGTTTAAATTAGCAGTTCTTGAGGATTAACATGAGTATTTGAATACTTAGTCTAAGCCATGGAAGGGGCATGAGGGTTCTTGGGAGGAACATCCTGAGAAGTTGAAGTTTTTTCAATATTTGGGGAGTGTTGAGGACCACCGATAGGGAATTTCTTGGTTAAATTTTCATTAACAACTTTCATATGAGGGCCATTAGTTGGGAATTTTTTTACAATTTTTTAGTAGTTGCTTCCATTTGTTCATTTTTAGCTATTTTTTTTGGATAATTTCTAATCAAATGCCCAACTTCTCTACAGTAAAAACATGCATTAGGTAATTTTAGATAGAAAGAGATTGAATTACTTGGAAACCTGGCCCATTGAGTTCTAGGGAGGGGAAAACGACTTGGATATGCCCATTTCAACACAAATACACAGGTGCACTCAATAATTAGACAATTTTTTTGATATTGGGTGAGAACACAAAATATTACCAAGAATAAAATCAATTTTATTGAGAAAAGAGCGACATAACAAAGATAAAAAATGCAATTCTATCCACAAAGGATATTTTACCCTAGAGGGACCCTCTAGATGAAAATCCAAAGATCAACCTTGCAGATAAAGCAAGGCTGGATGATTATTTTTATGTAAAGGTGAACTATTATGCATTACCTTCATGGTTATGTAAAGTGATTCAATTTGTGCAAAATATGATACCTATGATATTTAATAGTTTTTAATTAAAACTATTAAAAAATAGTATTTAATAAAAAAAATTGCTTTACTATATAGATAACATTGTCCAAATTGCAAGATATATATAGAGGATGAATATTAACTATTTTATGAAATATAAGCTATTGGTAAAACTAAGGAGAAAACAATGGTATGATTTCATAAATCTACATGTTTCAAGCATAATTGAGTTTGCTTTGCTTGTGATAATCCACTACCTCCTTGGTCATGTTAAGAAACTTTATGAGATATAAAAATTTATAGAATATTTATATGTTCTATAAAGCACACAAATATTATACAAATTTAAGCATCTAACCACTAAAAATGATGATAAAAATAGGTTTATAAAATATATAGACATATTTTGGTATTGATATGCATGAATTTATGCAATGTGTAATGTTTAATAAAACATGCATGGATTTTCTAGTGCATGATTTAAAGGGTACACCTGTTTCAATAGGTTTGATACTAGGTTAATCAATTCAAAATTCAAAATATAGAAATGTATTTTAAAACACATATTTTTCTTACATATTCATTTTTTGACCTCCCTCTTATTCTATCTACCTTTTGGAAGTTATGATATATCATTTTTTATAAAAGGTAGAAGGATTTTTGAAAGGATCCTTGAACCTTTTACAAGACAAGCCAAGGCCAAAAAATATTGGTCGAGGGTCAAAAATCCAACACAACCAAAAGCACACAAAAAAGAAACCAATAGAGCTTCCAAGCCCTAGCTCCACAACCACCAGGGAAGAACAGAGAGAAATGCCAAAAACAACTCCACAAACACAAGGGAGAATAGAGAGAAATGCCAAAAACAACTCCACAACCACCAGGGGAGAATAGAGAGAAATACCAAAAATAGATTAAATAAAATTGAAAACTCTTGTGGTCTCTTATATATTATGTATCTTGAGTGGAGCCACTTTCTCTAATAATTAATGCTTTTTAGATCTAGCACCTTATAGTATCACTAAAAAAATCAATTACTTGTCCAATGATAAAACATTTACTTAGGGTCATTGCCTAAATATTACAAATAAGTGGATGGAATGCCACTAGTTTTAGTTTTGGTTTATATACTTTAAAATAATATGTCATTAAAAGTATATTATTTGATACATCAATAAAATACAACTCTCTGAATGCTAATTACAATGTTTAACATATGCATCTTTGATTCACAAAGAATTATTTATTATTAATAATTTATAAGCCTATTATAGTTTATAAATTTTAGACTTTTAGACTATTGACAATTAACCGATTAACTATGTTACATTGATAGTAAAGTAAGAATAAAAAAAACATTATTCCTTACACCTATTTTGTTAGAATAGAACATGTATTAATGTGGAAACAATATCTTTTATAATAAGAATTGAATCAAATGAACCAATTACAAAGGGTCAATTAACTCCATATATCTATCACACTCTTAGGGCTTACACCTATGAGACTATTACCAATTGACACTAGTACAACTACATTTTATTAAAACAAATAAAATATTCAAACAAGTTGATTTTAGATTATTTTATTAACTTTTGAATTTATTTTAATAACTTTGTATTTCTTTTTTACTCAAACAAAAAAATAATTAATTTTGGATTACTTTGAGATTAGGGAAAAAAAATTCCATACACCATCAACCCCTAAATTCATCAACTTCTTCTTGAGTATTTTCATTTATCTTTAAAATACATTTTCGTAGTTAAAATTCATTTTAATTATAATGTAATTAAATAAAAAAATGATAAATATATTTTAGGAAATATGGATAATCATACTATGTATTCTTATTCTTATTCTTGTAACAAATAATAAAACTATATAAATTATACAAATATATATGTATATTTTAATGTTTTTATGGTATTAAAATACCTCTGACTTGTAATATATCATGATCACATAGTGGTATTACAAAAACCAATTATACATGTATAACCTTGGTCTCATTCTTGAAAAATTTACCCAATTAAATTTATGTCATTTAATATATGCAAATAATATATTATTAACAATTTAAATTTCATTGAATAGAAATAGTTATACATATATACACTATATTTTAAAAAAAAAATTAATACAATTAATAAATATATTTTTTTTACTTGGAAAAAATCTATAATTTTCATTTCTTGAAAAAAATACAATGCTATGGGTATGAAGTACACTAAAATATTTTAGTTACATCCTATCTATGAGTTGTTCTAAATTCAACTAAGAGGATTAATGACCTCCTTTTGTAATAACCTACACTCAGCTTACAATCCAAAAACATAATAGGACTGATAGGTGCAAAGCAAGAGTATCTTCTTGATCAATAACAATTCTCAAATGATTCTTGCATGAGTTCCAAAACTAAGAATCCATGTTTCAATTATGAAGACTGGTGCTATTCTAAAGCCTATCTTTCTATAGAATATTGACAAGAATCCTTTTCAAAACTCTTTTTTGCTATTAATGGAGCTTTTATATAATCCTTAATAAGAGGAGGATTATGAGAAAATCTAAGTCCTCTAACCACTTCTTTCCTCTACAAAGTACCTACAAAAGATTCAAACCATTTTTTGAAAGATCATCTGCTTCTACATTTAATTTCTTAAAAATATGTTTATATAAAATTTATGTTATAAAATATTCTAATAATTTTACTTATTAAAAAACTAAAAAAACAAGTTTTTAATCTCAATATAATCTTATTAAGATATTAAAAACTAAACCTATAATTCATTTATTTGTATTGTAATCATAAATAAAATATTTACGTATATCCTTTTTCATTTTTCAATCAGCTATCATAATATATAGTACTCAAATAGAAATCAATAAAAGATTATTTAAAAACATTTTAACCAATGAATGGAAGGTCTTTAAAGATTTTTTCCAGGTAGCCCAAATGATCCTCTTCATTTTACTGGTAATCTTTATGAACTATAATAAGGAGGTCACATCTAAGGTCACCCTGATGCACACAACATAAGGAAGACCAAGCTACAACATGAAAGAGAGGCACACAAAACATGAAAGAGAGGCACACAAGCTCCCACCAAAGTCATTTTTGATTTTTCAATTGTGATTACACTAATAATGTATGTTCTTAGGGAATAACTATTTCTAAGTGATTAGATTTTAAATTTTACTTTATAAACTGATGTAAGCTTATTAATATGTAATCTTTTTGAACTATCATACAAAAGGTAACTGAAATATAAGGAGATTTATTCTTCTTATATTTAAAAATTGAATCTCAAATGCATACTAAGTTAAATATTCCAAATAATTTTTATTTGGAAACAATTTACTTCTTATAATTATTTGTTTTAATTCTCCACGGAATTAGCGATGAACTAAGAAGCCGGTCATCGTCAGTTCTAATATGGCAGTCTGGTTTGTGTATAGGTCATTTGATCTCAATCCGTCTAACTTTTATAGTTTAATTTTCTAACTTAAATTCTATAAGTTAGTCAACTAAAGGAAAACAGCATTAAAAACGATATAATATTTATCTTTAGAAAAAGAAGACAACATTAAAAACGATATAATATTTATCTTTAGAAAAAGAAAAGCCATTACTAGAAAGACCGACTATTCTTATATGGCCCGTTGAAAAAATGATTTTCTTGAAGAAAGTTTTGTTAGCATATTCGAAATGTCTCTCCTTTTCAACACACAGTATGAAGCTCAATTATTTATCTCGGACGACTATCTTATATCATAAGGACGTGTAGTATGAAGCTCAATCATTTATGTCCAAGACTATAGAGAGACGTGCAGAACAAACAAGGTATAGACTTTCAATGACTTGATATTTGACAAGTTTATGGTCACTTATCACGTTATTGAACTGTTTCAGAAAGAAAACAGTTGGTCCTAGATTTGCTCTCCAAGCAGATATGTTGTAATCTGTAAGGGATTGTGAGGTCCAAAGATTCACCAAAATTCCAAATTGCAATCCACTTCAATCATGTTCATATAGAAATTGTAGACATTTGAATCCTCATAAAGCAGCCCTTTAATTTTATATAAATAATATTTATAAACCTTAAAAAAACCAAAAAAAACCTTCCCTACATATAATTTGATATAAATACTATTTATAAACCTTAAAAAATGTGACTTAACTTTGAAGACAGGACAAAACATGAAAAGCATTAGGGCTTGAGCAGGACAAAAGATAGGAAATCTCTGATCATGAGGTACCATACCTTGTCTTCTAATGTACAATGTTTTTCATGATTTTGAAGGAGAAGAGACATGCATCAGCTATATTTTGGTATTTGCAGCCTCAGAATTAGACATGTGATGAGGGGTGTGACAATGGTTTTCTTGACTGTTACATATACACACTTGAGAGTTGGCAGTCTCTACCATGGGTTGGTTGTCTACATGTACATTATCTGGTTGTGTTTCATTGTCTGTTCCACATCTCATTCCCGTATACATATTCCCTGACATTGACATCCAGGACTTGAATGCATTGTCATAAAACTTTAACTACAAGGTAGCTATGGGTGTAGATATATATTAGTAAAAGTGATTTGTCTGATCTGCTATAAACCTCACCAAATCTCAGCAACAAAGGAGACCTATACCAACCCTATTGCCTTAGTACACCCTGGACTGAGTACAGTTTTTATTTAATTATTGTTCCTTTTTTTTTTTACAAAGCACTGTTTATCTTAATAGGTTAAGGGTTGGGTAGTTTTTTTTATTTATTTAAATTTAAATTATATTTTTTTCACCGGTAAACCTTATCCATGGTAGTCAATTAATTTAAATTTTTTTGGGTCAATTAATTTAAGTAAAGTATTTTTAAAAATATATCAAAAAACACTAGTGTTAGATTATGTTTCTATTGCACTTACATACCCATCCTTATATTGGTTAAAGAATTTTATTTAATATAACATTTCTAGCAAATTATCACCTTATTCTCTAGAAAATATTTTTTTTTGCACATTTAAAAATATTTTTTTAAAATAAAAGTGATATATAATTTATTATTATTATTTAAATTTATATTTAAATCATATAATATTTATGATAAATACATGTAATGGTTATGGATGGTGGCTTGCATTACTCACATGAGAGGAACTTGTATGTGGACAACCCTTATGAAAGGAGAAATGTTTAATTTGGTGAAGTAGGCCTTTGAATTTTACATTTTCCAAGTGCAGTAACCAAGATAAAGAGTGCTTTGCAAAAATAAATGAACAATAATTTAAATAAATGTACTCCATTCAGGGTGCAGTAAGAGAAAAGGGTTGTTATAGGTCTTCTATGTTTCTGAGATCTGGTGAGGATTATAGTAGATCAGACAAATCTCTTTTACAACTATATCTACACCCCTAGCTATGTTGAAGTTGAAGTTTCTTGAAAATTCATTCAAGTCCTGGATGTCAGATGTATACGGGAATGAGATATGAAACACACAATGAAATCCAACCAGATAATGTACATGTAGACAACCAACCAACCAGTGGCAGAGATTGCCAACTCTCAAGTGTGTGTATATGCAACAGACATGAAAATCATTGTCACACCCCTCATCACCTCTCATCACCTGTCTAATTCTGAGGTTGCATATACCTACCTATAGCTGGTGCATGTATTTTCTCCTTCAAAATCATGAAAAACATTGTACAAGACAAGGTATGGTACCTCATGATCAGAGCTTTCTTATCTTTTGTCTTACTCAAGCCCTAATGCTTTTCATGTTCTGTCCTGTCTTCTAAGTTAAATCTTTTTTTTTCAGGTTCATTGTTTATATCAAATTATATGTATGAAAAGTTTTTTTTTTTTGTTTTGTTTTTATGTGGAGCTGTAAAGTAAAGGGCTGGTTTATGAGGATACAATTTTTCACAAGAAAAATGATTGAAGTGGATCTCACAATCACTTATAGATTACAATATATCATACTTGGAGAGCAAGGACCATCTGTTCAATAACGTGATAAGTGACCATAAACTTGTCAAATATCAAGTCACTGAAAGTCTATACCATGTTTGTTTTGCACGTCTAAGTCTATACCATGTTTGTTTTGCACGTCTCTCTATAGTCTTGAGATAAATGATTGAGCTTCATACTACACGTCCTTGTGATATAAGATAATCGTCCGAGATAAATAATTGAGCTTCATACCGTGTGTTGAAAAGGAGAGACATTACAAACACGCTAACAAAACTTTCTTCAAGAAAATCAAATTTTCAACAGGCCATTGTAAAAGTCGTCCGTCTTTTTAGCAATGGTTTTCTTTTTCTAAAGATAGATATTATATCGTTTTTAATGTTGTTTTCTTTTTCTAAAGATAAATATTATATCGTTTTTAATGCTGTTTTCCTTTAGTTGACTAACTTATAGAATTTAAGTTAGAAAATTAAACTATAAAAGTTAGACGGATTGAGATCAAATGACCTATTCACAAACCAGACTGCCGTATTAGAACCGGCGATGCCCGGCTAAGTAATCATAATTGATAAAACAAAAATTACTTTTGGAGCTACTAGACAGAAATCTTTAAAACCTTAAGCTTCATTGGTTCAAATGCTTTTAAACTATGATAGCTGATTGACAAATACAAATTATCATAGCAGATTGACAAATACAAAAGGATATGGGTAAATATTTTAGTTATGATTAAGATAAAAATAAATAAGTTATATGCATAGTTGTTAATATGTTTATTAATTATATTAAAAATTAAAAAATATATTATATATTTAATTTTATTTAATAAATTTTATATTATTATTTTAATAAGTTATGTGATTTTTATTGGAGGCTATTTTCATTATATAAATAGATGATGGTGTGAGGGCGAATTGGTTTCGGCGTACAGGTTTGCATGGCCTATCATCTTGCTTTAATTTAATAAATTTTATATTATTATTTTAATAAGTTAAGTGTGATT
Source organism: Wollemia nobilis (assembly GCA_028583015.1). Taxonomy (NCBI): domain Eukaryota; kingdom Viridiplantae; phylum Streptophyta; class Pinopsida; order Araucariales; family Araucariaceae; genus Wollemia; species Wollemia nobilis. The sequence continues at coordinate 3,010,455 of JAQPPZ010002395.1, read as the reverse complement.
TTTATTGGAGGCCATTTTCATTATATAAATAGATGATGACGTGCACGCGAACTGGTTTGGTGGTGTACAGGTTTGCATGGCCGTGATAGGCCATGCATGCTCTTGCTTTAACCTTTTCTGATATTTTTTGTATGTTCTACGGTTGGGGGATTTTATTGTTGATTGGGGAGGGGTTTATTTTTAGTGTTGCATGGGGTTTTCTATTCTTCTTCTTTCTTGTCTTGCGGGGTATTGTAATTTCATTTTGCATGCCCCTTGTGGGGTGAGGTATTCATCGCTGGTGTTGAGCTATGGTTGGAGGCTCGGGTGACAAGCAGGTTTTGACATTTCAAGAGGCCTTAACGAGTACAGGACCGACTGATTCTGGACATATATTTGGAGATAACTTGTCATTCCCTTCTGGTTTGGGTGTTGGTTCTTCTAAAGCTAGAGTTTTCAGAGCTTCAAAGGTGAATGGATGTCTTGAACGTGCGGCTGCTAGGCCTGTTTTGGTAATTCAACCAGAATCAATTGCAGAAGATGTTCAATATTTGGAGAAACATGCTTTGATTTACAAATTTTTAGGTATTCGGGTTCCTTTTATTGCATTTGAAGCTTGGGCTCGCAAATTCTGGAACTCGATTGGTGATATGGAGATCATGCAAGGAGCAAAAAATTATTTCATGGTTGTTTTTTCATGCATGGAGGATCGGCTTAAGGCCTTTGAGGGTGGGCCCTATTTTTACAATCAGGTTGGCTTATTCATGAAGCCTTGGCATATGGGTTTTAATCCAGCAGAGGAGATTCCATCGTGGGTCCCAGTTTGGGTTCATTTTCCTTGGTTACCTTTAGAGTACTGGCAAAATGATATTCTTCATTCGCTTGCGTTATTGCTGGGAAACCGGTTGGACCTTCTCAACATACTATGGATAAAAAGGTAGTTTCTTGTGCCCGTGTTTGTGTTGAGATAGATTTAAATAAGCCTTTGCTAGATTCTCTTGAAATTTGTGTTGGATCTGCATCTTGGATTCAACAGTTGGATTATGAGACTCTTCCTTTTAGATGTCGGATATGCCATGCTTACGGACATCTCCAAAGAAAATGTCCCAAACTCTCTGGGAATTCCTCTTCTAAACCACAGTCTTCTCCTACTTTGCCCTCTAAGGGGAAGACTCCTATGCAGGATATTGGTTCTGGTAAAGGGAAAGCTTCAATGTCGGATAATGGGTCAGTCAAGGGGAATGCTCATATGCCAGTTAGTGGATCAGACAAGGAGGGTTTCATCCCTGTTAAGACCCATAATAAAGGAAGGGGTTTGAAGAGACCCTTTAATGAAAGGCAATTTGATGGCTTGTATAATAGGTTTGATGCTTTGGATGATTTGGAGCAGCATGATGAAGTTTTTGTAGATCCTCTAGATAATGGTCAAAAGATGCCAGTCAATGGAGAAGTGCTTTCTAATGGTAATTTACAAATAAATTCATCTGGTGCTCAGATGGATAATGAGCAGTCAATGAGTAAAGCGATTGTTCCAGTAAGTTGTGTGGCCCAACTTGTTGCAGGGGATCTGATTTTTGCTCCTTCTGAGGAAAATATGGATATTTCGAAGGAGGGTTTAGTGGTGAATGATCCACTTTTGGTTGATTTGATGGATTCTGGACATGGTAAAGGTTCTAAAGTGGGCCCTATGTTGGGTTTGTATCAAATGACTCATAAAAAAGGGACCCTTGTAAAATCTTCTAAGGTGGGAAGGAAAAAATATGGAGAGAAAATTAAGAAAATAGGAGAGGATCTAGTTGAGTCTGGTTTAGTGTGACCTCTTGACTCTCATTTCTCTAAATGATTATGCTTTCATGGAATGTAAGGGGTTTGAATAGCACCCCTCGTCAAAAAGCTATTCGAGATATGATTAAGGTTCATATGCTTGATGTTGTTTTCCTATAGGAATCTAAGTTGTCTGTAGATAGTTTATTTAATGTTACCTCTAAATTATGGGCTCGTGGATAGTGTCAAGGAATTGGGGCTCAGGGTAGTGATTGTGGTATTGTTTGCTTATGGAATCCATTGAAGGTTATTCCAATTTGGTGGGTCTCTATTAGATCTTCTCTTTCTTTGGTTGCTATTTGTTAGGAGTCGAGGGAAGTGGTTCTTTTAACTAATGTTTATGCTCCCTCTGATCTTGCTGGAAAGATTAATCTCTGGAACCATGTGCGGGAGGTTCGTGCTCTAGCTCCTTATTATCCTTGGATTGTTGTAGGAGATTTTAATGTTGTTTCTTGTTTGGAGGAAAAGCGAGGTGGAGTGAGTTTTCTTGGTCAAGCTTCGTTAGTTCTTAATGATAATATTCAGTTCCTCAATCTTGTTGATATTAAGTCGGGTAATGGTATGTTCACCTGGTCTAATAGGAGATGTGGAATTGAATCTATATCTAAGAGATTGGATATATTTCTTGTTTCTCCTTATTGGGTTAGTAATAATTGGCTCACCACCTCTGAAATTCTTGACTAGAGAGGTTCTGACCACTGGCCGATCAAACTTGTTGCTATCAATCAACATATCATCCATCATCCAAGTTTTCACTTTCAGTTAATGTGGCTTCGGGAACCCTCTTTGTATGACTTGGTAAAAGGATGGTGGACTCAAGGGAAACCGTTATATGGGACTGCTATGTACTCTTTTTCTAAGAGACTTCAATTTGTGAAATTTTGTCTTAAAAAGTGGAACAGGTAATTTTTTGGTAATATTTTTCATGCTAAGGCTATGGCTCAAGATCGACTTGATTCTATTACTAGACAAATCAGGGAACATGGAATTTATGAATAGACTCTTCAAGAGGAAGCAAAGGCTTTGAAGGACTTGGCAAAATGGGAACTTCGTGAGGAAATTTATTGGAAGCAAAAAGCTCATGTGGATTGGTTGCAGGAAGGAGATAGGAATACTGCTTTTTTCTTTAACTCGGTTAAAGCTAGAAGACATGTTAATGTTATTCCTTCCATTGTCTCTTCTCGAGGAGTTCATTTGAAAGCTACCCATGATATTTTGCAGGAGGTAGTTACCTTCTTTTCCTCACTTTATACTGAGGATTCTTCTGGGGTGGATGTTGAAGAGAATGTTATTTTGGATTGTATACCTTTAGTTATTTCTGCTGAGATAAATGCTAATATTTTAAGGCCTATTTCTCTTGAAGAGCTAGAAGGTATTGTTTTTCATATGAAAAGAGGGAAAGCTCCGGGGCCGGATGGTTTTCCAATTGAATTCTTTCAGGAGTTTTGGGAAATCATCAAATTTGACTTGTTGAGGGTTGTGCATGAGTCCTTCAACAACAAACAGATGTTGAAGGCTCTGAACTCTACCTTCCTAGCTCTTATTCCTAAATGGGAGGGAGAAAATTCTTTTGATCTGTTTCGGCCTATAGCTCTGTGTAATGTTATTTATAAAATCATTACTAAGTTGATTGTTGAGAGGCTAAAACCTTGGTTGGGAATGGTTATTTTTGATGAGCAAGGAGGTTTTGTGGCAGGCCTTTAGATTATTGATGGTGTTGTTATTGCTGTTGAGACCATTCATTCAATGGGTACGTCTAAGGAAAAAGCAATGTTTATGAAACTTGACATGGCTAAGGCTTATGATAGGGTTAGATGGTCATTTCTTCAAAAAATTCTTACGGCCTTTGGGTTTGATCCTATGTGGATTAAATGGGTAATGAGTTGTATTACAACTCCTTTTTTTGTTCTTATTAATGGAGATCATTCTTCTTTGTTCCATGCTTCACGGGGTCTGCATCAAGGTGATCCCTTGTCTCCGTACTTGTTCATCATTATGGCTGAGGGTTTGGGAAGGTTGTTAACATCTCAAGTGAATCAGGGTCTGCTTCATGGTTGGAGGTGGGGTAGTAATTTGCCTGTGTATTCTCATTTGCAGTTTGTTGATGATACTGCTCTGATGGGTGTTGCTTCTATTAGGGAGGCAACTAATTTTAGAAGAATCTTGGATATTTATTTGGTTGCTTTAGGTAAGAAGATTAATGAGGCTAAATATTTCATTTTCTTTTTTAATACTAATTTCGTATTCAAGCCATAATTGTTCAGATTCTCAGATTTCAGGTTGGAGTTCTCCCTTTTAAGTATTTGGGTATTCCTATATCTATTGGTCCTTTGCCTAGGAGTGTTTGGGCCAAAATTTTGGAGAAATTTTGTACTCGGGTTAGTCATTGGACTTATAGATGGTTGTCTTTTGTTGGACGGGTTTTGCTCCTCAAATCTGTAGTTCAAGCGTTACCTGTGTACAGGTGCTTAATTCAGGTTGCTCCGACGAGTTTTCTTCATGATCTTGATTCTCTTTCATGGAGATTTTTGTGGGCTGGTAATTTGGATTCCTCTAAATGGAGCTTGGTGAAATGGGAGTCTCTTTGTAGACCTAAACAAGAGGGTGGTCTGGGTCTTCACCTGAGTTCTCTTTCTGGGCAAGCTCTGGCTGCCAAAATTTATTGGCGTTGGTGTACTAATCATGACCAAACCTAGGGCTAAAATTATTTCTTATAAATATCTCTGTGGGGTGGACGGTGCTGAGCTTACTCGTTATAGCTTGTCTGGGAGAGGCTCTTTTGTTTGGAACACTCTGAAGAAGGGAGCTTCTCTTATCAAACAGGGGCTATTTTGGATTTGTCATAAAGGCTCTAGGGTTCTCTTCTGGCATGATTCTTGGGATGGTTTTCCTACTATTTTAACTGAGTATCCTCATCTTCTTGATCTTGCTCAATGCTTTTTGGTTGCTGGTTGGTCTAGAGTGATGGATTTTAAATTTGTTAAGAGAATTGGTCATATGGAATTGTTCCAATGGAGGGATCCCAGTGAATGGCCTGTTGGAGGCTCTATGGAGAATAGAGAGGAGTTGGTGCATTCTGGCTTCTAGAGAATGCTCTTCTTCACAAGATGATGATGTGTTGGCTTGGGGTCAGGACAGTAGAGGGATTTTCTTGGTTGCCTCTGGATACCATGAATTGGATCACCAATGTTATGGTACTAAGGATGTTCCATGGTGGAAGCAAGTGTGGAATAAATTTGCGTGGCCTAAGTGCAATTTTTACTTGTGGGTTGCCACTCGTAATCGATGTCTCACTTGGGATAACCTTTAGAAGAGAGGTATTCATGGTCCTTCCTGTTGTTTCCTATGTGAGAATAGTGAGGAATCTATTGGTCATTTGCTTCTTCAATGCGGTTTGTGCATCAACTTTGGCATTTGTGGTGGGGTGTGTGGAAACAGTCTTGTGTTCATTCTTCTTCTCTTTTGGATTTTTGGAGGAGTTTTAGAAGGCCTCCGACTAAGGTCTTCTTTTTACAGGTTGCTTGGCATATTGGTCCCTCGTGCATTTTTTGGTAAATCTGGCTTGAAAGGAATCAAAGAATTTTTCAAGGGAGACAGTTATCTGCTTATCAAGTCTGGCAGAGAATTTTGAGAATGCTCCAGGAAACTGTGTCTACCAAATGTCAGATTAGTATTCCTGTGGACACAGTGGAGGTCCAGATTATGCATGGTTTGGGTTTGATGGTGTCTGGTCCACGTGCTACTATTTCTTTTAGCATGAGGGGATTCAATAACAGAGTGCAGAGAGAGGGTAGATGGCACCCACCTCCTAGGGGGTTCTTAAGATTAATATTGATGGGTCTTCAAGAGGTAATCCTGGAAATGCTGGTATTGGTGGAGTGGGATGTGATTGCAGTGGTGCGGTATGTTTCTTTTTCTCATGTTTTAAAGGAAGACATACCAATAATTATATGGAAGCCCTTGCTATTCTTTATGCACTGGAACAAGGATATGGTTTGGGTTGGCACAGGATAATTTGTGAATCGGATTCTAAAATTCTCATTAATTTGTTGAATACCTGTAATCTTACCAATGTTAATTGGAGGTTGGTCGGGGTGGTTAGGCAGATTCTCCATTTTCGTTGTCATATGGAGTTCATCGCTTTTACTCATATTCCAAGGGAGTGGAATGGTGTTGCTGATTGTTTGGCTAAATGGGCCTCTGAATTTCAAGAAGGTTGGGATGTTAGGGAGTGGCATCAACTTCCTTCAGCGTGCTCTCAATATCTTACTAGTTTGCTGAAAGATGATATGCCTGGATGAGGCAATTTGTTGTAATCTGATTCTTGGGTCTTGTATGCTTTTCTGATTTCAATAAAAATTTTACCCTTTTTATAAAAAAAAATAATGAAAATTATATTGGTTTTTATTGTTTTCATTATATTTCTAACAAGTTAGTTAAAACATATTTAAATTTGGATTTCTATCAAATATATTTTTCTTTCACCTTTCTATCAAAGATATTCTCCATATTCTTCAAACTATTAAGTTTTCATAGTCAACTTATTTTATATCAAATACCTTTTAACGAATGACTAAAATATTTGCTGCCTATATTTTATATCTATAAATATCTTGTCTATAATAGCCTCACAAGTAATACCTTTTTTAGTGTTCTTATTCATTCCCGTAATAGTCCAATATATTATTTTTATTATTAGTTTTTGTTTTTATTTGTGGGTTTAGCCCCACTTCTTGTTAGCACTTGTGATATTTTATTTTGTTTTCCCATATCAATAGCCTTATTTTATTTTTCCTTCTTGGGTATTCATCTCTTTTTACATTGTTAACAATACTTTCATATTTATCAGTATCTTCAATTTTCTCACACTACTCATAATAAGACTTGTCATCTTTAAGTGTACCTTGGTCTGAAGGATGTGAAGTGCAAGGAATAACCTCAAAAGCACAATCTTCATTATGTTGCCCTAGAAACCCTAAAGTGCAAGGATGCTCTTATGTAGCATCATCTTCTTATTCTACCATAAAAAACTAAATTGTTATGATTTCATTCATCCTCATTTATTTATTATGGTGCTCTTGAAACCTTAATGTGCAAGGGATAACATCTTCACCTATTTCAATCTTATTACTTGAAGAGAATTCTATACTACTTGAGGAAAATGGAGATGATTTACTTGAAATAAAATTGACCTCTTTTGCCATCATTGTTTTAGGATTTCTCTCCACATATTATTTTGCACTGTTAATTCCTTTTGAACTTTCCAAATGATTTTGTAGATAGGCTTTCTTTACCTCTTCTTTCAGAGTGGAATATCCTTGATCTGGTCTAACTTCTATTACTATATGATTTTCTTTCTTTGTCTTGAATTTTATCTCATGCTAGATTTACTTTATCTCTTTCTTCAAGTTTTTCACTTTGTAAACTCTTTCCATGTGTCCAATCTCATAATAATTGTGACAACGATATTTCCATAATCTACTTATTGATTTTATTCTCTTGATTTAGATTAAGTCTTAATGTATTGCAAAAAAGGTTTTAAAATATCCATAGTAACGCATATTGTATGCTTTCGCTTCTTATTAGTTAGTCCTTCCTTGATGAATTTCCCTAGGTTATTTCTAGTATTCTTTAAAACATCCTTATTTATAAGCTAATTAGAAGTCCAAAAAGCCTAACCCATACTGGAAGCTTCTTTATAGTTTTTTTCTCAACAATTTTTTTCATTCTATGGTCCCAAATAACGTGCATCTCTTTCCCTAAACCATGGGCTGCCAACCATTATTTTATCATAATTTCTAAACTATAAAATACGATAAGAAAAAAACATTTAAGAAGAGAAGTCACTAAGTAATTTGAATTTAATCCCCACTTCCACTTGATCTAATTTTGAATCTCCAAAAACCCTAAAAATGATCTATGGAACTTACATCTATATTTTTTGTTTGTGAAAAACACCCCTTTCAGGGTACCACTATTGGGTAAGACCCAAGGGGGTAGGGGTATCTATTATACCAAAATCACCCAGGGCTTGCACCTGTCTTACCTCCTCTGGCACACTCAAGGAGCATGCCTAAAATAACAAAAACATAAACAACACAAACCAAAAAATACAAAAACAAATACAAACACAAACACAAACACAAACACACAAAAACAATGACAAAAAAATGATAAAAAACATAAAAACAACAACAAAAAAATGATAAAAAAAACACAAACACAATGAAAAAAATCAATAAAAGAACACAAAAATAACAAACAACAACAAAACATATAAAAAACACAAAAATAACAAAAACAACAACAAAACACAAAAACAACAAAACCATACCAAAACACAAAAAAGAACAACAACAACAAAAACAAAAAACAAAAATAACAACAATAACAAAACACAAAAACAACAACAAAACACACACTCACACACAAAAACAAACAACCCAAAAAACAACACAAAAAACATAAAAATAAAACACAACAAAAAATAACACAAAAACACACAAATCAAGAAATTAAATCAATGGAAAAACATATTACATCTATGGTATTTTCAATCCAACATGCCTTTTAACCAAGAATCAACATAAGAAACATAAGAATTATATTTTTGATCTTGGGACCTGAAATACCCTGACTGGATGAAAGAGAGGTTAATACAAAGGAAAAAGGAAGTAGGTACCTCTAGTACTGGAGTCATACAAACAAAGGATAGAGAGAAGAGCATACCTAATATGTGAATACCACCATTTGGGAGGGTAGCCATAGCAAGTAAGATCACCTTTATCCAATGTCCAATTAGCTAAAACATCAACAATCCTATTATATCCTCTGATCACATGAATGTATTCAACTTTCAAAAATTCCATATGGGATTAATTGAATTTAATCAAAAATTGTTTTTATTCTCCAATAAAATTTGTGTTTCTTAAGAGTCTTCAATAGATTAATCATGACTTAGGAGTCAATTTCAACCAACACCATCCAACCTTACCAACATATGGAAGGCCTTTGAGGATACCATACCCCTCAGCAAGGTTACTAGAAAGGATACCCAAATTCTCAGCAAAAGTGAAAACCAAGGAACCATATGAAAGTCAACCAATTCCTCCCACACTATATTTTTCAAGGTTCCCCCTAGAGGCTTCATCCATATTGATTTTTCCAAAATCCTTTGGAGGATGTTGTCAACTCCTTGTTTTATCCATATTTTGATTACTCACATTCCCTTTAAGATGGTTACCAATAGTAGAGTGAATCTTCAATATTTGCATAACTTGATTGTATCATTAATGAGAGTCCTAGGGATGATTAAGGAGTTGTTGGACTGATTTAGCTATGTTGGAAATGGTATTTTTCTAAATTTTTCTAAATATAGTGAATATCCTTCCTTTCCTATTTGAAAATTTGGTTGTTTCTTTCCTTAAAAATATTCCAAGGGAAGATGGTAGTTCCCATCCAAACGAACTATATAAAAAAATAATCAAAATCCTCCTATTTAGGCCAATCCCTCCAAATTTAATCAAGAGTGCAAAAATTGGACCATTATAAACTGAGTAAGGTAGCCATTCTTCTCCATAGCTCAAATGTTAAGGGAAACTCAATAAAAATATGGCTAAGAGTTTCCACACATCTCACATCTAAATGGGCCATGAAAACCATGTTTCATAAGTTGCTCACCAAAGAACACCCTTAGATGTAGTAAAATACATAAAAACCTCATCTTAGCCCAAATATTTTGAGCCCACAATTATTAAAATATATCATAGGACTAGTTGGGCTTATTGTGACATAAGGTCAAATAACCTTGAGGAATAGTATACTCACTTGTAGTAGTGTTGTTCCATCCAAAACAATCCTTATCATGGGACCAAGAGAGAGATCTCATATGAAGGATGTGTTGGATATATTTACTTTTCCTTTTTGGAATTTGAATAGGCTAGCCCTCAATAGGGATCCAATATCTACCAACCTCTAAATTACCAATCTGGTATTGATAGTAATTAGCTACCTTTATCTAGTTAGCTTGGTGAAGTTTCTCCATCTAGGATCTCTAATCAAGGAATTGGGTTATCAAAGGTTGATTACCATCCAAAGCATCTATCCAAAAATTAGCCTGTTGACCATTATGAATGATCCAAAATAACTTCATCTTTATCAAATCCTCACTAGTCCTAAAAATTTCCAAAATGGGAGAACCTTTGGTAGTAAGTTGATAGCGAACAAGGTCTTTAGGACTTTTATTTCTAGCATATTTAGAACTAATATTATTGGTCCACAGGGCATTAGGGTTATTCAAAATCCTTCAATACAAATTTATAGCTAAATCCTTATTATTTTTTATAGCAGACTAGAATCCTAACCCTTCTTCATGCTTGGGAAGATAAAGTATCCCATTTCACCAAGGCCTATTTTATTTTATCCTTAGTACCACTCTAGAGGAACCATTGATTGATGTGATCTAGTTCTCAAATAACTGCATTTAATATATTCAACAAAAAAAAAAAAAAAAAGGTATAGCTTGAAGGACTGATTTTACAAAGGTAATTATACCCCCAAATGAAAGCCATGTAGTGGTCCACTTTCCAATTTTTCCTTTACTTTTTCCAGCAACCAATTTCAATTTTTTTTTGTCTCTAGATGTTGATATGAATGCCTAAATAAGTGATAAAAAGAGAGGTTTTATTATATCTTAATTTATCTAGAACCATGGTTTCCTATCTAGGAGAGTAGTGACAGAAGAAATTTTTTAATTTATCTTCATTTGTAAATTGCCTTGTAGCATTAAAAAAATAATGAATGATATGATTAATCGTAGAATATTGCTTAAATGTAGCTTTACCTAACACATTAGAGTAATTAAAAAAATAAATATGAGAGATAGGCCTAGCTCTATGGGTAATGGTAACACCCTCAAGGGTTTTGTTTTCTCTATTTTTGGTCATAAAATTTCCCAAGCATTTAACAAGAATGATGAATAAATAAGGGGAGAGGGAGTTGCTTGTTATCTGTTAATGCTTAATACTTAATGTAAAATCAACCACAAGATCTAAAATACGCATGCATTATAAAATATATGATAATGAAAATATTCTAAGCATGTAAAACTCATGAGAGACTTCTATAACTACTCATAAAAGAACCATTAATGAAATCTCACAAAAATATTACATTGATGAAAATGGAGGTCTCAAACTTTCCATATTTCATACATGCTCTACATTGTATCTACTACTACTCTACTCAATGCTCTCTACCTTCTCTCTATTGCTTACTTTGTTACTCCTATAAAAAGGCCTATATATAATGAGACATGACTCTTGGCCTTCCATATTCCTATGACTCTTCATCTTCCTATTCTTAAGGACTCATGTACATGTGGACAACATGCACATTTACATCATTGCACATTCTAATAATACTTGTGCATTTATTACATTGCATAAAGTAAATACTCAAACCCTAATCTAAGACTCTCTCCTAATCTAAATATGTACCCATGGTGGTACATTAGCATGTACCAAATAATGTAATATATTCCAATACCCCCTTATATTACATTATTTTGTTATTGAAGACTTTAGTCTTCAATATGGATCTTCATATTTTCAACTCACTTTGCATTGTATGTCTTCTTGATCATATTCTTTCTCCTTTTGCTTATCTTCATCACTAATGTTTGTTCTTATGCTTTCAAAGATATCACATTGTCATTAGATTCCTACAAAAACATTTTCTCTTTGCCTTTGTCCTTCATATTATAAGCCTTCTTCAGCTTAGAACCTTCTGAGCATTCACTTATAGCATCATGGTAAGATTATGAATTAGATGTACTCGAAGCATTAATATTACATGAAGAATGAAATACTTTTTTTAAAAATGATTCATCCAACTTTTCATTGTTCTTGAGAGATTCAATCAACTCCTTTTGTTTCAAATTCTCTTTGAAATGTTTAAGTGTAAGTAATGCCATATATATTATACTAGTAACATTCAAAGAAATCAAAATACTATCTTTATCATTGTCAATTGCTTCATACATTCTAGTATAAAGTTTATTCCTCCTTAAAGAGAAGGTAAAGAGCATTGAAAGTATTCTAATGTTTCAAATGTTTCTTCTAATGCTTCCTTATAAATGAAGCTTGAAACTAAGTCTAACTTCCCTTTAGACTTTTCAATCAAATATTTCATTCCATATTTTATAACTTTTACTCTTTCTTTTCTAATTTCATTTTCCATTTCATTATTCAATGAACTCTTTTGAGTAGACATCCTTTTTGTTGCTTAGTATTAGATATTGAGAATAGTTTTTGATAGAATATTTTAACTTTCAAAAACCATTGAGGTTGACTACCTTATGACTCCCTAGTTTAGAGATCAATTTCAATAAACTCTTTTCAATTCTCAAATTTGTAGGATACTCTAAAATTTCTAATGTTCAATCAATGGTTTTGAGAAAGGTTTAATTTTCAAATCTCTAGGTAGAATTTCTTTTAACTCCCTAGTATTTTGAGTATGAGATTAAAATTGATAAGATCTTTTTTAATTCTCAAGTTTTGTAGAATACCTTATATCTCCCTAATGCTTTAATATAATATGGTCTTGATAAAATATTTAGCTTTCTAAACTTTTCCTTTGAGTTGAATCCCTTTTGTCTCCCTAATGTTTTGATGACAATTTCAATATAATGTTCAACTCATATTCTTCAAGACAAGCACTTTATTTCTCCCTATAGAAAGCTAAAGATAATTTTGATGCAATTCATATTGATTAGATTTTTTATTTTCAAGACCTTTAAGTTGGATTCCTTATGTCCCTTCAATTTGTATAAGAGACTAATATCAAAAATAATTTTCCAACTTTCAAACAACTCTAGGTTGTGATTCTTATACCTTTCAATTTTCAATAGTATGGTTTCTAAATTTCAAGAATCTAAATTGGTGTTGAACTCCTTATAACTCGCTAATTGGAAATTTAGAAAATAAAAGTATTTGCAAATTTAATATTTCAATTTTTGTGTAGAAATCCTTATTTCTCCAAGTTAATCTATTTGCAAATATTTCAAGGCAATATGTATTTCAAGAATGAATAGAGTAATTTCATAAACCTTTTCAAAAAACTTCTTACGTTAAATATATTTTAAGGCATTCAATGCTTCTTCTAAGGTTATCACCTTATTTCTCCTATTATTCAAATAATATTAAATATAATTAATTAATATTTAATTAAAATTATTATGCCTTATACCTCTTTAAACTTTGTAAAGGTTCAATTTAAATATTTCTTACCTTCTTGAATATGGTGCTTAAAGCTTCAACTTGCTACTCTTTGACTCTGCAACCTGTGTTCTAAATATGCTCTCCCTACATTTAATGCTCCTTGGTGCTCAGTATTTTGACTCTTCAATACATCTCCTTCTCCTCTACTTGTAGTGCTTGTGCAATATCCTTACACACCTCACTTTGACTCGTGCCTTTATTGTATGTAAGAAGGCATTACTGACATGGTGGTTGGATCTTCTCTTCACTTGGACATTTGACATTCAAATTGATGCTTCTTCTAGGGTGCTTGAATATTTTAGCATAAATATCACTCTTCTCCAACGTAGCTCTTCAATATTCATTTTTCAATGGCTCTTCACTAGCTCTTGTAGGTGGGCTTGAGGTACTCAAAGTCCTCCATGTATGAGCTCCAATTGCTCTTGATTCCTCTATGTATGCACCTTTGCTTATGGATTATAATGTCCCTTTGGTTAACATTCTATATTCCTCCTCATTGGACTCATTTGTCTCCTCTATAGCGATGGTTATACTTTTGCGCTCAGACTATGCTTTGGTGATTGGCCTTGTATTTTTGATGTACCAAGTGGCAAGTAACAACTTTACTCCTTTGATTTACCAACCATATAGGTACATTGATTCTCCAACACTCTTCCTTGCTATGTAACACTCGATAATGAGTAGTTTTCAACCATATTTGACTCTCCTCCTTCTATGAGATGACAAGTGGTAAATAACTTCTTCACTTGCTCAGGATGATGTTACCTAGTGGTGCTCATTCAAATTACAATTCCTCTTTGCCCTAATGCTCCAAATGTCTATTGCACCCTTTTTATTTTCTTGAATATTACATGCTTCAGAAACTCCTGAATGCACTTCACTTTCTTTCAATATTTTTCCTTCAAAGTGATGCTTCAAACCTAATGCTTGGATTCTTGTTCAATGATTTTTTGACTATGTTCTAATAGCACCTATTTTCCTCTCTAGTGGTTGCTCAAATGACGCTCTTTATTCCTACCAGTGGATTCTCTATGTTGGCTTGGTGGTTCCACCTCTTAATGGTGGCTTAACTTCTTTGAATGTAGTGGTGCTTCTCTCCTTCTACTATGCAAATTTTTGTGTCTTTAGACACTTCTAAAAAATCTTGCTCCCTAAAAATTATTCAGCCTTCTCTTGTTATACTACATAGGCATCAAAAAACAACATTATTTTTAATATTTCTTCCTCCTTATTTCTCCTTTTAACTCTATATTTTTTTGTTTGTATTTGGCAGGTTCAATGATGAAAATAATGTCTCCTTCCTTAGCTTGGATATACTTCAACTCAAACTAGTTTTTTCTCCTTAAATAACTTTTGGTGCTCTCAAAAAATTTATAATAATGCTTAAATAATGAAATTTTATAACACCAATGTGGAATACCTTTTGGCCTCCTCTATAGCTTATCTTCTTGGTGATTTGGTTCACCTATTTGCTACCCCAAATTTATAAAATTTGTAGCTTTCCTTTCTACTCAATCATTACCTTAAACTTATTAATTTTGTAGCTTTAATTCCTTTTTCCTTGCTGCCCTAAACTTATCAATCTTGTAGCTATGATTATTTCCTATTTTTCCTTCAACTATATTGTCCAAAGATGTAATTTTGTAGCTCTAATGTTGTCCAATATGTTGCCTTTAACTTCTAAAATTTGTAGCACCTTTATTTTACCAAATGATATCCAATGCTCCTTAAAAATATACCTAGAAATTCTCCAAAATGTAGCTATATTTTCCCCTTCAAATGCTATCTAATATTGTAGTCCAAATCTGTTGATTTGCTGCTCTCAAAAAAATTAATTTCTCCTCCTTATCTTGTTGTTCAACAATCTCATTTTCCTTCTCTAAATTGTTACCTTCTTTTGTTTTCAAGCCTTCCTTCAATTGGTTGTTCAAGGGCTCTTTCAAATCTGCCCAAATCTTCTTCAAATTGTAGATATATGTCACCTTCAATTTGTTGGTCTCTGACTCTTCAATTTTTATTGCAAAGTCAGTAATATTCTATTTCACAAATCAGCGTTCAAACTTATAATGGCAGTCTTCAAATTTCTCAAATTTGGTAGCCTCTTCTAGATACTTTCTCCTCCAATATTCTTATCAAATTTTGACTTCAAAATTAGCCTCTTTCCCTGGCCTCTTTCTCAAAAATTTGAATGTCTTGAGATCTTCAAATAACCTTTCTAAAATATGGTAAAATTCTTGCCAAATCCTTCTTCCTTTTGGGCTTGTTATAGGATGGTGACAATTGCCCCAAATTATTTTTTCCAGGGGCTACTGCTTCTTGCAATCCCCTACCTTGAGCTTTCTTCAAATCTTCTCCAATGGCCACTTCTTCAACTTTTCAATAGGGCTTCTTTAGCCTTCTTCTTCTTTCTCTTTCCAAGTTTGCTTGAGACCTCTTCTCTTGGGTCTTCAAAATATGTAGCTTCTCAAATATTCAATAGGACTTTCCTAGTCCTCCTCTATCTTCAATCTTCTATCTTCCAAATCTGAAAGTTCTTCAATGAGACCTTTTTCTTGGGCATCTTCCTTCTAGAGTTGCTTTCTTCTTCCTTCAATCTACAATTTTTAGTCTTCAATCTTCTATGGGTACTTCTTTCTTGAGTCTCCTCTCTCTTCAATATTTAATAGGGCTCCTTTAGCCTCTTCCTCTTTTCTCAATATTCAATCTAAAATCTTTAATTCTACAAATCTTGCAATGGGACCTTTTCCTTAGGCCTCCAAATTCTTCAATCTTTAACTTCTTGCTATAAGTATTAGATCAATTCCAAAGAATATATTCTTCCTATCTTATTTGTAGGAAGGTTATCAACTTTATTTGAATCAACTCTTCTCTACAACAAAGTATTAGAAGATGATAATGCAAATTCTTCAAATATAAAAATAATGAACTTCACTAGTTGATTTTTCAAACTAGTGGAATCAATGTTGAGTTCTAGTCTTCACAAGTTTTTCTACAACTCTATGGAAAGACTCTAGCCAAAAATTAATTTTAGAAATTTTGAAAATGAGATCTCCCTATCTCTTTTCAATCTCTCTTGTGGCTCTCCCTATCTCCTATCAATCTAACTTGTGCTCTAATACCACTGTTAGATTTTGATGCTAGATACTTAATATGAAATCAACCACAAGATATAAAATGAGCATGCAATATTAAATATATGATAATGGCAATATACTAAAAACGACTCTAACTACTCTAAAATAGTTGGTAGTGAAAGCAATCGAAGACTTCTATAACTACTCATAAAATAGTTATTAATGAAAGCTCATGAAAATATTACATTGATAAAAATAGAGATCTCAAACTTTCCATATTTCATACATGCTCTACATTGTATCTACTACTACTCTACTCAATGCTCTTTACCTTATCTTTATTGCTCACTTTGCTATTCTTATAAAAAGGTCTATATATAATGAGACATGACTCTTGGCCTTCCATATTCCTATAACTCTTCATCTTCCTATTCTTAAGGACTCATGCACATGTGGACAACATGCACATTTACATCATTGCATATTCTAATAATACTTGTGCATTTATTACATTGCATAAAGTAAATACTCAAACCCTAATATAAGACTATCTCCTAATCTAAATATGTACTCATGGTGGTACATTAGAGTGTACCAAATAATGTAATATAATATATTTCAAAATTGCCCTACCTAATACCTCTAGAATATGGCAACACCTTTGAAGGGTAGCCATTGATAAGAACGAAGTAGGACATCAAAGAGTTACATCCCATAATCCAATCTATCCAATCCTAAGAGAAGCAAAATTGCCTCATAACTTTGATAAGGAAGTGCTAATCCATTTTTTCATAAAATTTGAATAGGTCCAAATGAATGAATATAGAAGGAAATTTCTATGCATCCATGGAATGGATGGCTTCCTAAGAAAGAACTATCTCATCTACAATTTGATGCCCTTCCACATAACCTCCTTGTTAAGGAGAAATAATATTATGCAAAAGAGGTTTTAGCCTCTCCACCATGATTTTGGTAATTATTTTGAGAAGAACATTACATAAATCTATTGGTCTAAAAGATGAGATATATTTTGCATCTTGAACCTTTGGGACTAGAGCTATATAAATTTTATTAATAACATTCAAAATATCTTTGGCCTTCCTGTATTCTTCCACCATCCCTAATAAATGAACATGAAAAATATCCCATAATTATTTGTAAAATTTGATGGGAAAACCATTAAGTCTTGGGGTCTTCCATTTTTGCAATTTAAAAACCACTTGTTGAAGCTCACTGATAGTAACTGGAGTAGTTAAAATAGATTTTTCCTCAAAAGTGATAAGAGTTGGGATCACTTGAAGGATATTCTATTGAGAGGTTGAGTCAAGACATGCAATAGTGAACAATCTATAAAAGTATTTGTCTACGATAGACTTCATGCTATCCCAAGTGTGGATAGATTCCCAAGAATTTGAATTCAGGGAATAAATAAATCTATGGGATTTATGGGCTCGAAGAGATTTGTAGAATAATTTCGTGTTTTGATCTCCTTTAAGCCATCGGATCATAAATTTTTGCTTCCTTAAGAGCTCTTCTATTTTTTCCCGTTCTTCCAACTTTGATGTGAGTATACTCTCGTTAATACTTCTACTCTCAGTGAGGCCATCTAAATGGATTTGATCATTCAAATATTTAAGCTGAGCAATCACTTCTTGTTTCTTTTACCGAATGTCTCCAAACTCCTTCCAATTCTAAATATAGATTTTAGATTTGATGTTGCAAAATTTTGGTGAAACAAAACATGTTAGTTCCATACCTTGGTTTACCCTCCTACCACCATTAGCACACTCAATATTTGAAGGAACTATCTCTAAGCCACATTAACTAAAATCGACAAGGTGAAAAACTGACCTTGGTTTTCCATATTTCAACCATGATTAGCCAATGATCTAAACCAACATATTAAGATTTTTTACCTTAGGAATATGACAATTAATTAAGAAATTGTTAGAGAACAAGAACCTATCCAATATTTCCATGATACAAGCATGTCCAAGCCTTCTATTAGACCAAGTCATGAGGCCATTATCTGGTTGGATGTCCACAAGGTGAAGGTTTGCAATATATTCACTGATGAGGTTTGAGATCATGTCTATATTCATATTTCCCCCCTCTTCTTTTCCAAAGAAATGATGGTACTAAAGTCTCCTTTGATCAAGACCTAAGCTTCAAGAAAATGAGAGATAATATAAGTTATATCCTTCCATTGTCTCTGCTTTTCCTACAAAGGAATTAGAGCGTAAACAGTCAAGCAAAGCATAATTTAGTTATATTACCTACTTTTTGCAGTCACATCCAAGAGACTCCAACTACCAACCATATGGTGAATAATGATCTCTTTTGGGCCCTAGAGGCAAGCAATACTACTAAAAAACCCATGAGAGCTAAGTGAAACCACTTTTTCCTATCGGCTAGATTTTACTTGCAATAGACTCCATTTCCCCTATAGACATTTTTTTTCCTGAAGGAAAACTAAATGTGGTTAGTTTATCTGAATCATTCTTCTAATTTCATTTTGTTTTGAAAGACTCCCTTTGAGCCCTCTAATATTCCAAGTGATGGTCTTCATTAATAACATTGTTAAAGATGCTGGTAAGGGCATTAATCTTTCCTTCCTATACAAGCTTTTCACCTTCTTTTACCATATGATGTTGATTAGTCTTACGACCTCCCTTTTGGTTAGTGTCCATCTTCATTTATTTTCTTATTTCTTGTCTTACCCCAATTAAATTTGGAAAATCTTCTAACCTTAAAGTATGTGTATATGTAACCAAAGTGTTATTGCACTTACATATCCATCCTTATATTGGTTAAAGAATTTTATTTAATATAACATCTAAAAAATTATCACCTTATTCTCTATTCAACTTATAAAAGGAAAATCTTTTTTTACACATTTAAAAATATATCTTTAAAATTAAATATTATATATTTTACAGTAAAAATGATATATAATTTATTATTATTATTTTAAATTTATATTTAAATTATATAATATTTATGATAATTACATGTAATGGTTATGGATAGTAGCTTGCATTACCCACATGAGAGGAACTTGTATGTGGGCAACCCTTTTGAAAGGAGAAAATGTTTAATATGGTGAAGTAGGCCTTTGAACAATAAATGAACAAAAAATTTAATAAATGTACTCCATCCAGGGTGCAGTAAGGCAAAAGGGTTGACCTATGTTGCTGAGAGATGAGGGTTATAGTAGATCAGACAAATCACTTTTACTAATATATCTACACCAGTAGCTATGTTGAAGTTGAAGTTTCCTGATAATTCATCCAAGTCCTGGATGTCAGTGTGGATGTATACGGGAATGAGATATGAAACAAACAATGAAATCCAACCAAATAATGTACATGTAGACAACCAACCAGTGGCAGAGACTGCCAACTCTCAAGATTATGTGTATATACAACAGTCAAGAAAACCATTGTCACACCCCTCATCACCTGTCTAATTCTGAGGCTGCATATACCTACCTATAGCTGGTGCATGTCTCTTCTCCTTAAAAATCATGAAAAAATCTTGTACATTTGAAGACAAGGTTTGGTACCTTGTGATCAGAGCTTTCTTTTCCTTTGTCTTACTCAAGCCCTAATGCTTTTCATGTTCTGTCCTGTCTTCTATGTTAAGTCACATTTCTTTCAGGTTCATAAATATTATCTATATCAAATTATATGTAGAGAAAGTTTTTTTTCTTGGGGGGCTTTGTTTTTATCTGGAGCTGTAAAGTAAAGGCCTGGTTTATGTCAAATATCAAGTCACTGAAAGTCTACACAATGTTTTTTTTGCACGTCTCTCTATAGTCTTGAAAAAAAAGATTGAGCTTCATACTACACGTCCTTGTGGTATAAGATAGTCATCAGAGATAAATAATTGAGCTTCATACTGTGTTGAAAAGGAGAGACATTTCAAACACGCTAACAAAACTTTCTTCAAGAAAACCAAAATTTCAACAGGCCATTGTAATAGTCGTCCGTCTTTTTAGTAATGGTTTTCTTTTAGGAAAGATATTATACTGTTTTTAATGGTGTTTTCCTTCAGTTTATTTTACAGTTAGACTAATTTATAGTCCTATAGAATTTCAGTTATAAAAATAATCTATAAAGGTTAGACGGATCAAGATCAAATGACCTATTCAGAAACCAGACTGCCATATTAAAACCGGCGATGACCGGCTTCTTAATTCATCGCTATTTCCCTGAAGCTGTTAACAGAATTAATTAGAAGCAATTATAATTGATAAAACAAAAATGACTTTTGGTGGAAGCTTGTGTGCCTCTCTTTGATGTTCTAGCTTGGTCTTCGTTATTTGGTGACCGTCTTATTAAAAATCATAAAGATTACTAGTAAAATTAAGAGGATCGTTTGCGCTACTAGACAAATCTTTCAAAACCTTAAGTTTCATTGGTTCAAATGCTTTTATTCAAATGCTTTTAAATTATGATAGCTGATTGACAAATACAAAAGGATATGGGTAAATATTTTAGTTATGATTAAGGTAAAAATAAATAAGTTATATTCACACTTTATTAATTATATTAAAAATTAAAAAAATATAGTATATATATTTAATTTTATATAATAAATTTTATGTTATGTGTGATTTTTATTGGAGGTCATTTTCATTATATAAATAGATGATGGCGTGTAAGCGAATTGGTTCGGTGGCGTACAGGTTTGCATGGTTGTGATAGGCCATGCATGCTCTTGCTTTAACCTTTTCTGATATTTTTTGTATGTTCTACGGTTGGGGAATTTTATTGTTGATTGGGGAGGGGTTTATTTTTAGTGTTGCGTGGGGTTTTTTGCTCTTCCTCTGTCTTGTGGGGTATTGTAATTTTGTTTTGCATGCCCCTTGTGGGGTGAGGTACTCGTAGATGGTGTGGAGCTATGGCTAGAGGCTCGAGTAACAAGTAGATTTTGACTTTTCAAGAGGCCTTAACGGGTTCAGGACCGGATGATTTTGGACATATATTTGGAGATAACTTGTCATTCCCTTTTGATTTGGGTGTTGGTTCTTCTAAAGCTAGAGTTTCTAGAGCTTCAAAGGTGAATGAATGTCTTGAATGTGTGACTGATAGGTCTATTTTGGTTATTCAACTAGAATCAATTGCAAAATATGTTTAATATATGGAAAAACATGCTTTCATTTGCACATTTTTAGGTATTCAGGTCCCTTTTATTGCATTTGAAGCCTGGGCTCGCAAAGTTTGAAACTCAGTTGGTGATATGGAGATCATGCAAGAAGAAAACAATTATTTCATGGTTATTTTTTTATGCATGGAGGATTAGCTTAATGCCTTTGAGGGTGGGCCCTATTTTTACAATTAGGTTGGCTTATTTATGAAGCCTTGGCATATGGTTTTTAATCCAACAGAGGAGATTCTATCGCGGGTCCTAGTTTGGGTTCGTTTTTCTTGGTTACATTTAGAGTACTGGCGAAATGATATTCTTCATTCGCTTGCGTTATTGCTGGGAAACCGGTTGGACCTTCTCAACATACTACGAATAAAAAGGTAGTTTCCTGTGCTCATGTTTGTGTTGAGATAGATTTAAATAAGCCTTTGCTATATTCTCTTGAAATTTGTGTTGCATCTGCATCTTGGATTCAATATTTGGATTATGAGACTCTTCCTTTTAGATGTCGAATATGCCATGCTTATAGACATATCCAAAGAAAATATCCCAAACTCTCTAGTAATTCCTCTTCTAAGACACAATCTTCTCCTACTTTTCCCTCTAAGGGGAAGACTCCTATGCAGGATATTGGTTTTGGTAAAGGGAAAGCTTCAATTTTGGATAGTGATCCAGTCAAGGGGAATGCTCATATGCCAATTAATGGATCAGACAAGGAGGGTTTCATCCCCGTTAAGACTTATAATAAAGGAAAAGGTTTAAAGAGACCATTTAATGAAAGGCAATTTGATGGCTTGTATAATAGGTTTGATGCTTTGGATGATTTAGAGCAGCATGATGGAGATTTTGCAGATCCTCTAGATAATGGTCAAAATATGCCAGTTAATGGAGAAGTACTTTCTAATGGTAATTTGCAAATAAATTTATTTGGTGCTCAGATGGATAATGAGCAGTCAATGAATAAAGTGATTGTTCCAGCAAGCTGTGTGACCCAATTTGTTGCGGGGGATCTGATTTCTGGTCGTTTTGAGAAAAATATGGATATTCGAAAGGAGGGTTTAGTGGTAAATGACCTGCTTTTGGTTGATTTGATGTATTATGGATGTGGTAAAGATTCTAATGTGGGCCCTATGTTGGGTTTGTATCAAATGACACATAAAAAAGGGACCCATGTAAAATATTCTAAGGTGGTAAGGAAAAAATATGAAGAGAAAATTAAGAAAATAGGAGAGGATCTAGTTGAGTTTGGTTTAGTGCAGCCTCTTGACTCTCATTTCTCTAAATTATTGTGATTTCATGGAATGTAAGGGTTTTGAATAGCACCCTTCGTTAAAGTTTTATTTGAGATATGATTAAGGTTCATATGTCTCATGTTATTTTCCTACAAGAATCTAAGTTGTTTGTCGATAGTTTATTTAATGTTACCTCTAGATTATGGGCTCATGGACAATGTCAAGGAATTGGGGCTCAGGGTAGTGCTAGTGGTATTGTTTGCTTATGGAATCCATTGAATATTCTTTCAATTTAGTAGGTCTCTATTAGATCTTCTCTTTCTTTGGCTACTATTTGTTAGGAGTTGGGAGAAGTGGTTCTTTTAACTAATGTTTATGCTCCCTCTGATCTTGCTAGAAAGACTAATCTTTGGAACCATGTGCAGGAGGTTCGTGCTGTAGCTCCTTATTATCCTTGGATTGTTGCAGGAGATTTTAATGTTGTTTCTTGTTTGGAGGAAACATAAGGTAGAGTAAGTTTTCTTGGTCAAGCTTTGTTAGTTCTTAATGATAATATTTAGTTCCTTAATCTTGTTGATATTAATCCAAGTAATGGTATGTTCACCTGGTCTAATAGTAGATGTGTAATTGAATCTATATTTGAGAGATTGGATAGATTTCTTGTTTCTCCTTATTGGGTTAGTAATAATTGGCTCACCACCTTTGGAATTCTTGAATGGAGAGGTTTTGACCACCGACCGATCAAACTTTTATCAATCAGCGTATCAACCGCCATCCAAGTTTTCACTTTAAGTTAATGTAGCTTTGTGAACACTCTTTGTATGACTTGGTAAAGGGATGGTGGACTCAAGGAGAACCCTTATATGGGATTTCTATGTACTCTTTATATAAGAGACTTCAGTTTGTGAAATTTTATCTTAAAAAGTGGAACAGGTAATGTTTTCGTAATCTTTTTCATGCTATGGCTAAGGCTCAAGATCGACTTGATTCTATTACTAGACAAATAATGGAATAAGGACTTTCTAAACAAACTCTTCAAGAAGAAGCAGAGGCTTTGAAGGACTTGACAGAATGGGAACTTTGTGAGGAAATTTATTGGAATTAAAGAGCTCATGTGGATTGGTTTCAGGAAGGAGATAGGAATACTGCTTTTTTTTAACTTGATTAAAGCTAGAAGACATGTTAATGTTATCCCTTCCATTGTCTCTTTTCGATAAGTTCATTTGAAAGTTACCCATGATATTTTGTAGAAGGCAGTTACCTTCTTTTCCTTACTTTATATTTAGAGGATTCTTCTGGGGCGGATGTTGAAGAGAATGTTATTTTGGATCTTCTTTTTACAGGTTTCTTGGCATATTGGTCCCTCGTGCATTTTCTGGCAGATATAGCTTGAAATGAATCGAAGAAATTTTCAAGGGAGATAGTTATCTTCTTATCAAATCTGGCAGAGAATTTTGAGAATGCTCCAGAAAACTATGTCTACCAAATATCATATTAGTATTCCCATGGACATAGTGGAGGTCCAGATTAGGCATGGTTTGGGTTTGACGGTGTCTGGTCCATGTGCTACTATTTATTTTAGCATAAGGGGATTCAATAATAGAGTGCAGAGAGAGGGTAGATGGCACTCATCTCCTAGGGAGGTTCTTAAGATTAATACTGATGGGTATTCAAGAGGTAATCCTAGAAATATTGGTATTGGTGGAGTGGGATGTGATTGTATTGGTATGGTGTGTTTATTTTTCTCATGTTTTAAAGGAATACATACAAATAATTATATAGAAGCCCTTGCTATTCTTTATGCACTGGAACAAGGATATGATTTGGGCTGGCGCAGGATAATTTGTGAATCAGATTCTAAAATTATTATTTATTTGTTGAATACCTATAATATTACCAATGTTAATTGGAGGTTGGCCAGGGTGGTTAGGGAGATTCTCCATTTTCATTGTCATATGGAGTTCATTTTTTTTACTCATATTCCAAGGGAGTGGAATGGTGTTGCTGATTTTTTGGCTAAATGGGCCTCTAAATTTCAAGAAGGTTGGGATGTTAGGGAGTGGCATCAACTTCCTTCAGTGTGCTCTCAATCTCTTACTAGTTTGCTAAAAGACGATATGCCTGGATGAGGTAATTTTGTTGTAATCTGATTCTTGGGTCTTGTATGCCTTTCTAATTTCAATAAAATTTTTACCTCTTTTTATAAAAAAAATTAGAACATTATATCATTTTTTATTGTTTTCATTATATTTCTAACAAGTTAATTAAAACAAATTTAACTTTGGCTTTCTATAAAATATATTTTTCTTTCACCTTTCTATCAAATATATTCTCCATCTTCTTTAAACTGTTAAGTTTTCACAATCAATTTCTCTTATATCAAATACCTTTTAACGAATGACTAAAATATTTGGTGCCTGGATTTTATATCTATAAATATCTTGTCTATAACAACCTCACAATTCCGTAATACCTTTTTTAGTGTTCTTATTCATTCCTGTAATATTCCAAGATATTATTTTCATTGTTATTTTTTGTTTTTATTTGTGGTTTTAGCTCCACTTCTTGTTAGCACTTATTATATTTACTTTTGTTTTCTCATATCAATATCCTTCTTTTCTTTTTATCTTTGTTTTTCCTTCTTGGGTATTCCTCTCTTTTTATTGTCAACAATACTTTCATCTTTATCATTCTCTTCAATTTTCTCACACTACTCATAATAAGGATTATCATATTTAGGTTTACCTTCTTTTGAAGGATGTGAAGTGCAAGGAATAACCTCAAAAGCACAATATTCCTTATGTTGCCCTAGAAACCTTAAAGTGCAAGGATGCTCTTATGTAGCATCATATTCTTATTCTACCCTAAAAAACCTAAATTGTTATGGTTTCCTTCATACTCATTTCTTTATTATGGTGCTCTTGAAACCTTAAAGTGCAAGAGATAACATATTCACCCCTTTCACTCTTATTACTTGAATAGAATTCTATACTACTTGAGGAAAATGAAGATGATTTACCTGGAATAAAATTGACCTCTTTTGCCATCATTGTTTTAGGATTTCTCTCCACATCTTCTTTTGCACTTTTAATTCCTTCTGAACTTGCCAAATGATTTTGTAGATAGGCTTTCTTTGCCTCTTCTTTAAGAGTGGAATATCCTTGATCTGGTCTAACTTCTATTACTATATGATTTTCTTTCTTTGTCTTGAATTTTATCTCATGCTAGATTTATTTTCTCTTTCTTCAAGTTTTTCACTTTGTAAACTCTTTCCATGTGTCCAATCTCATAATAATTGTGACAACGATATTTCCATAATCTACTTATTGATTTCATTCTCTTGATTTAGATTAAATCTTAATGTATTACGAAAAAGGTTTTAAAATATCCATAGTAACACATATTGTATGCTTTCGCTTCTTATTAGTTAGTCCTTCCTTGATGAATTTCCCTAGGTTATTTCTAGTATTCTTTAAAAAATCCTTATTTATAAGCTAATTAGAAGTCCAAAAAGCCTAACCCATACTGGAAGCTTATTTATAGTTTTTGTCTCAATAATTTTTTTCATTCTATGGTCCCAAATAACATGCATCTCTTTCCATAAACCATGGGCTACCAACCATTATTTTATCCTAATTTATAAACTAGAAAATATGATAAGGAAAAATCCTTTACGAAGAGAAGTCACTAAGTAATTTGAATTTAATCCCCACTTCCACTTGATTTAATTTTGAATCTCCAAAAATCCTGAACATGACCTATGGAATTTACATCTATATTTTTTTGTTTGTGAAAAACACCCCTTTCAAGGTGCCACTTTTGGGTAAGACCCAAGGGGGTAGGGGCATCTATTTTACCAAAGTAACCCAGGTCTCGTACTTGGCTTACCTCCTTTGGCACACTCAAGGAGCATGCCTAAAATAACAAAAACATAAACAACACAAACCAACAAACACAAACACAAATACAAACACAAACACAAACACACAAAAAAAATGACAAAAAAACATAAAAACAACAACAAAAAAATGATTAAAAAAACACAAAAACAACAAACAACAACAACAAAACATAATAAAAAACACAAAAAAAAACAACAAAACTAAAAAAAAAACAAATATAAAACACAAAAAACAACAACAATAACAAAACACAAAAACAACAACAAAACACACACAAACACACAAACAACCCAAAAAATAAAAACAAAAATACTACATAAAAAACACAAAAATAAAACATAACAAAAAATAACACAAAAACACATAGATCGAAAAATTAAATCAATAAAAAAAACATTTTACATCTATGGTCTTTTCAAGCCAACATGTCGTTTAACCAAGAATCAACATAAGAAACATAAGAATGATATTTTTGATCTTAGGACGTAAAATACCCTAACTGGATCAAAGAGAGGTTAATACAAAGGAAAAAGAAAGTAGGTACCTCTAGTACTGGAGTCATCCAGATAAAGGATAGAGATAAAAGCATACCTAATATGTGAAGCCCGCCATTTGGCAGGGTAGCCATAGCAAGTAAGATCACCTTTATCCAATGCCCAATTACCTAAAGAATCAACAATCCTATTATATCCTCTGACCACATGATTGTATTCAAATTTCAAAAAGACCATATGGGATTAATTGAATTTTCTCAAAAATTATTTTTATTCTCCAATCAACCTTATGATTCTTAGGAGTATTCAATATATTAATCATGACTTAGGAGTCAATTTCAACCAACACATTTTGCAATCCAACCTTAGCAGCCTCTAGACCTTTGAGGATACCATACCCCTCAGCAAGGTTATCGGAAAGGATACCCAAATTCCTAGCAAAAGTGAAAACCAAGGAACTATATGGAAGTCAACCAATTTCTCCCACACTAGCTTTTTCAAGGTTCCTCCAAGAGGCTTCATCCATATCGATTTTTCTAAAATCCTTGGAGGAGGTTGTCAACTCCTTATTTTATCCATCTTTTGATTACTCACATTCTCTTTAAGATGGTTGCCAATAGTAGAGTGAATCTTCAATATTTGCATAATTTGATCCCATCATTGGTGGGAGTCCTAGGGGTGATTAAGGAGTTGTTGGACTGATTTATCTATGTTGAAAATGGTATTTTGCTAAATATAGTGAATATCTTTCCTTTCCAATTTGAAAATATGGTTGTTTCTTTCCTTCCAAATATTCCAAGGCAGGACGGTAGTTCCCATACAAATGAATTGTCTAACAAAATAATAAAAAACCTCCTATTTAGGCCAATACCTCCAAAGTTATTCAAGAGTGTAAAAATTGGAACACTATAAACCGAGTAAGGTAGTCATTCTCCTCTAGAGCTCAAAGGCTAAGGGACACTCAATAAAAACATGGCTAAGATTTTCCATATATCTCACATCCAAATGGGACATGAAAGCCATATTTCATAAGTTGCTCACCAATGAACACCCTTCGATGTAGTAAAAGACATAAAAAACCTCATCTTAGCCCAAAGCTTCTGAATCCATAACTATTAAAATATATCATAGGACTAGTCGGATTTATTGTGACATAATATCAAATAACCTTGAGCAATAGTATACTCACATGTAGTAGTGTTGTTCCATCCAAAATAGTCCTTATCATGGGACTAGGAGAGAGATCTCATATGAAGAATGTGTTGAATATATTTACTTGTTTTTTTTTGGAATTTGAATAGGCTAGTCCTAAATAGGAATACAATATCTACCAACTTCTAAATTACCAATCAGGTATTGATAGTAATTAGCTACCTTTATCTAGTTAGCTTAGTGAAGTTTCTCCATCTAGGATCTCCAATCAAGAAATTGGGTTATCAAATTTTGGTGCCCATCCCAAGAATCTATCCAAAAATTAGCATGTTGACCATTATGAATGATCCAAAATAACTTATTCTTTATCAAATCCTCACCAGTCCTAAAAATCTCCAAAATGGGAGAACCTTTGGTAGGAAGTTGATAGTGAACAAGGTCTTTAGGACTTTTGTTCGCAACATATTTAGAACTAAGATTATTGGTCCATAGGGCATTAGGGTTATTCAAAATCCTCCAATACAAAATTTTAGCTAAAGCCTTGTTATTTTTTATAACAGACCATAATCCTAACCCTCTATCATGCTTGGGAAGGCATAAAGTATCCCATTTCACCAAGGCCCATTTTATTTTTTCCTTAGTACCACTCTAGAGGAACCATTGATTGATTTGATCTAGCTCTTAAATATCTACCTTTAAGATATTCAATACAACAAAAACATAAATAGGTATAGCTTGAAAGATTTATTTTTAAAATGTAATTTTCCCCCAAATGAAAGCCACCTATTGGTCCACTTTCTAATTTTCTCCTTTACTCTATCCAACAACCAATTTCAATATTTTTTTTGTCTCTGAATGTTGATAGAAATGCCTAAATAAGTGATCAAAAGGGAGGTCTTCTTATATCTTAATTTATCAAGAAATATGAATTCCTATCTGGGAGAGCAATGACAGAAGAAGACTTTTAATTTATCTTCATTGGTAAATTGCCTCGTAGCATTAAAGAAATAATGAATGATATGATTAATTGTAGAGGATTCATTAACTATAGCTTTACCTAACAGAGTAGAGTCATCAACAAACTAAAGATGAGAGATAGGCCTAGATCCATAAGTAATGGTAACTACCTCAAGGATTTTTTTCTCTATTTTTTATCAGACTTTCCCAAGTATTTAACAAGAATGATGAATAAATAAGGGAAGAGGGAGTTTCTTGTTAGCATTTTATGCTTAATACTTAATAATAAATCTACCACAAGATAAAAAATAAGCATACACTATTGAATATAAAAAATGGTAATATACTAAGCATGTAAAACTCATGAGAAACTTCTATAACTACTCATAAAATAACCATTAATAAAGGCTCACAAAAATATTTCATTGATAAAAATGGAGGTCTCAAATACTCCATATTTCATACATGCTCTACGTTGTATCTACTACTACTCTACTCAATGCTCTCTACTTTCTCACTTTTGCTCTCTAATAAAAAGGCCTATATATAATGAGACATGACTCTTGGCCTTCCATATTCCTATGACTCTTCATATTCCTATTTTTAAGGACTCTTGTACATGTGGACAACATGAACATTTACATCATTCCATATTCTAATATTACTTATACATTTATTACATTGCATAAAGTAAATACTCAAACCCTAATCTAAGACTCTATCCTAATCTAAATATGTACTCATGGTGGTACATTAGCATGTACCAAATAATATAATATATTCCAACATCCCCTTGTATTACATTATTTGGTTATTGAAGACTTTAGTCTTCAATATGGATCTTCATATTTTCAACTCACTTTACATTGTATTCCTTCTTGATGAGATTCTTTCTCCTTTTATTTATCTTCATCATTGATGTTTGTTCTTATGCTTTCAGAAGATATCATGTTGTCATTAGATTCCTGCAAAAATGTTTTCTTTGCCTTTGTCCTTCATATTATAATCCCTTTTCGTATTATAACCTTCCAAGCATTCACTTATAGCATCATGGTAAGATTTTCAATTAGATGTGTTCGAAGAATCAATATTACATGAAGAATGAAATACTTTTTCTAAAAATGATTCATCCAATTTTTCATTCTTCTTGAGAGATTCAATCAACTTCTTTTGTTTCAAGTTCTTCTCTTTGAAATGTTTAAGTGTAATATTCCTGCAAAAATATTCTCTTTGCCTTTGTCCTTCATATTATAAGCCATTTTCATCTTATAACCTTCCAAGAATTCACTTATAGCATCATGGTAATATTTTCAATTAGATGTATTCGAAGCATCAATATTACATGAAGAATGAAATAATTTTTCTAAAAATGATTCATCCAATTTTTCATTCTTCTTGAGATATTCAATCAACTTCTTTTGTTTCAAGTTCTTCTTTAGAGATTCAATCAACTTCTTTTGTTTCAAGTTCTTCTCTTTGAAATGTTTAAGTGTAAGTAATGCCATATATATTATACTAGTAACATTCAAAGGAATCAAAACACTATCTTTATCATTGTCAATTGCTTCATACATTCTTGCATGTAGAAAGTATTCTAATGTTTCAAAATTTTCTTCTAATGCTTCCTTATAAATGAAGCTCGAAACTAAGTCTATCTTCCCTTTAGACTTTTCAATCAAATATTTGATTTCATATTTTATAACTTTTACTCTTTCTTTGATAATTTCATTTTCCGTTTCATTATTCAATGAACGTTTTTAACTAGACATCCTTTTTAGTCCTTAGTATTAGATATTAAAAATAGTTTTTTATATAATATTTTAACTTTCAAAATACATTGAGGTTGACTACCTTATGACTCCCTAGTTTAGATATAAATTTCAATGAACTCTTTTCAATTCTCAAATTTGCAGGATACTCTAAAATTTCTAATGTTCAATCAATGGTTTTAACAAAGGTTTAATTTTTTAAAGCTCTAGGTAGAATTCCTTTTAACTCCCTAGTATTTTGAGTATGCGATTAAAATTGATAAGATCTTTTTTAATTATCAACTTTTGTAGAATACCTTATATCTACCAAGTGTTTTGAATATTGAATGGTTTTGATAATGTATTTAGATTTCTAGGTTTTTCCTTTGAGTTTAATCCCTTTTATCTCCCTAATGTTCAATTTCTATTCTTTAATATAAACAAATAATTTCTCCTTATTTATGAATAGAAAGCTAAAGATAATTTTGATGCTATTCCAATTGATTGGATTTTCTATTTTCAAGACCTTTAAGGTGGATTCCTTATGTCCCTTCAATTTGTATACGAGACTAATATCAAAAATAATTTCCCAAATTTCAAACAACTCTAGGTTGTGATTCTTATACCTTTCAATTTCCAATAGTATGGTTTCTAAATTTCAAGAATCTACATTGGTGTTGAACTCCTTATAACTCCCTAATTGGAAATTTAGAAAACAAAGGTATTTGCAAATTTAATATTTCAATTTTTTTGTAGAAATTCTTATTTCTCCATGTTAATCTATATGCAAATATTTCAATGCAAAATGTATTTCAAGAATGAATAGAGTAAGTTCAAAAACCTTTTAAAAAAACTTCTTATTTCAAATATATTTTAAGGTATTTAATGCTTCTTCTAAGGTTATCACCTTGTTTCTTCTATTATTCAAATAACCTTAAATATAATTAATTAATATTTACTTCAAAATTATACCTTATACTTCCTTAAAAATTGCAAAGGTTCAATTTAAATATTTCTTAATTTATTGAATATGGTGCTTACAGCTTCAACTTGTTGCTCTTTAACTACGCAACCTGCATTTTAAATATGCTCTCCTTACATTTAATGCTCCTTGGTGTTAGATTTACTACAGTAATTCTTATTATTACTTTATTTATGTTGATAGGGTAGTTAGTTAACTACCTAGATTAGTTACGCTATTGTTAGCGTACTAATATTTGGTCTATTTTAATTTTTTATTTACAGACCTAAGTTGTTGATTAGATCCTACGTTTACGAGCTAATCTGAGCTCTCACTGTAATATTTAAGCTGGTTCTAATCAATAGAAATGTTGTTCGATTTATTTCACATGGCATCAGAGCCAGAAGGGTGAGAAAGAGAGGAGGCGGAAGCTGGCTGGTCTTGCTTGGAGAGAAGTTTTTTTTTGCAGGAAGCGGAAGGCTTAAGGTCTATTTTTTTTTCCAATGCTGGTCTTGAAAATTTTTATTTCCCAGCGCTGGTCTGTGCATGTTTTTGCTGAGCACGCATTTAAAAAAAAAAAACACACAGACCCCCCTGCGCTACGCACCTCCTGTGCATGTTTTTTCCCAGCGCTGGTCTGGATTTTTTTTCCAAGCATCCCCCGCGAGATTTTAAAAAAAAAAAAATTTTGCGACGTGATTTTTAATCATGACCCCCCTGCCGCGAAATTTTTAATCACGCCGTCCACCCCCCCCACCGTCGTGAAATTTTTAATCACGCCGTCCACCCCTCCCCCCGTCGCACATGATTTATTTAAAAAAACAAAAAAAATTTGCACGGAGCGCGCCCCCGCCGCGACGTGATTTTCATCACGTGCGGCGGCCGCGCACCCCCTCCCGCCGCGACGTGGCCCACCCACCTCCCCCTCCCCTACGTCGCGTGCATAGTGCGATGCGTGGCAAGCTACAGCCGTGCCCACAATAGCCGATGCGGCCAATTGTAGTAGCAGTCGTCTCGGGTTGTCCAGCCGCTAGCCGCCTGCTGTAGCCGTAGGCTGTCTAGCTACAGGTTGCCTGCTGTAGCCGTGCGCTGCAGACGCCGTGGCGACCAAGCAGCAGAGGAGGGGGCAGCTGCGGCCACCTGGCGGAGGCAGCCACAGAGGGAGCTGCGGCCAGGCGACCGTGCACGGGCAAAGGGCTGGGGACCCTCCTCAAATAGGAGGGGGTCCCTGATCCTTTCGGATCAGCCCGCTAGTCCACCTGGTGGTGGACTGTGTGGTAAGGCTCAGGGAGCCTGCAGGTCGGGGGTTCCAATCCCGTCGACTCCCCCTTGGAAAAAAAAAAAGTAAAAAAAAATTTCCTAAAGTTTTTTTTTTTTTAATTATTATTTTTTTTAGTTAATTTATTTTTCTATAGTTTTAAAACTATATAAATTAAAATTTGATTTTAATTTATATTTTCATAGTTTTTTAAACTATATAAATTAAAATTATTTTTTTTTAACTTTAAAAAATATAATAATTATTAAAAAAAATGCTTTGTTAAAGTTTTTTTCCCGGGGGTATTTTTTTTTCCAAAAATTACAGGGGGAAAGTGAGTAATTTTTTGAAAAGCAATTTTGGCATTATTGTAAAGGTGCATTTTTGGCTGCGCCCGACACCTAGTGGGTTATTTCTGTGGGCACTTTTATGTTGTATGTTGCATATTTCATTTTTTGCACTATAACATTAAAAGTTAAAATGAAATTCACTCCTAAGTCCCCGAAATAATTAAAACCCATCCGTGCAATTTATTGCACTGCAACATTCGGTATTTGTGATACCTCTGGCCAACACTTACAGGTAAAGTTGTCGTGATTGCGCTATTGTATCCGTCGCCTAATATAGCTGCTACAACGACGTCTGAGCTTGTTCTCTATAAATCGTCGGGGAGAGATAAGTTTGCCATTTTGCATTTTTTTACTCCATCCATTCCCCAATAGTTCTTGTGTTTAGGCGTAAATCCTGACGAAATTTTTGAAATCCAAAGTGTTTAGGGGAAGTTACGCCCCACGCATGAGGATTGCAGACTTTCTATGGTAGGTGCCATCAACAATACTATTCCCTTTCCGTACTGCTTAAGTTCCACGTATCGTATGATCTCTAAAAATTACCTATAGTTTCCCTCACGTAAGGGCGGGTGATTTTTTATTGATCTTTCTAAATACCTATAGTTTCCCTCACGTAAGGGCGGGTATTTTGTACGGTATATTGGCCTAGCAAAAGGTATATCGAAAGGGGGACCAATTGGTGTTATAAGGAACCTTCACCATGTCTGCAAAATTAATGACTGATTCTCATCAGTTGTTGAAAGGTCCTAATTACACACCATGGAAAAACAAGATGAAGGCTATCCTAGTCATGGATGACTTATGGGATGTTGTATCTGGAACAACAACAAGACCTTCATCTGTTGCTGGTGCTACAGCTCCATCTACTGCTCAAAGAGACTTTGACAAGCTAGACAACAAAGCAAAGGTGCTCATTTTGCTTGTTGTGGCTGATGAAGTTCAGCCCCATATTGCTGACTATGCAAATAGTAAAGAGGCATGGGATGCCCTTAAAACTATCTATGAGGGAAAGAATGATTCCACTATTCTATTTCTTCAATCTCAATTACATAGTCTAAGCATGAAGCAGGGGGAGACAGTTGAATTTTTTCTTTGCAGAGTGTCAGAATTGAAAGCAAAGTTGAATTCTTTAGGAGAACCAGTTGAAGATAAGCTCCTTACCTCAATTGTATTGAGAGCTTTACCTGATTCTTATCGGGTGTTGATTACTTCCCTTCAGGTGTCACAACGAAAAGTTACTTTTGTAGAATTGGTTAATATGCTTCAAGAGGAGGAGGCACGCCAACTAAAGCGAGATGATTCTTCTAACACTGCCCTCTACATCAACAAGAAAGGGCAGAACCAGAAGAAGGGTAATTTTCAGAAGGGAGGGAATTCACAGAAGGATTCAAAAGGGAAACAAACTCAACAACCTCAACAGAAAAAGTGCTATTGCAAGATCTGTGACAAAGAAGGTCATGATACAAACAGATGTTGGCATAAGAATAAACAATCAAAATAGAAAGGCCGAAACAAACCACAAAAGAACAAACAACAAGTGAATGTTGTTGTTGAAGAATCTAACATGGATTCTGAGAGAGCCCACAAAGTTCTCATGACTACCACAGTGTCCAAGTAGAGGGATCCTATCTGGTATGTTGATTCTGGAGCCAGTAAGCACATGACTGGTGACAAATCATGGTTTGAGTCTTTTGAGGCCAAAGAGGGCAAACCTGTCACTATTGTTGATGATAAAACCTACAAGGTTCAGGGAGAAGGTACTGTTTCAGTCACTCTTCCTGATGGCAAGTGTCAGATTGACAAAGTTCTCTATGTTCCAGGATTGGCAAACAATTTGTTGTCAGTCACTCAGATTCTGGACAAAGATATGGTTGTGCACTTTAGTGTTGAGGGAGGCAAGAAGTGTTGTTCTATTACCAGGAGGGGTAAGAACATTGCCACTACTTCATATAAGCATGGCTTATTTGCCTTAGATGCTATCTCTACTCCACATGTTGCCATGACAGTCTCTACAAAGGAGGCAACTTCCCTATGGCACAAGAGATATGGACATTTGAGTTCTGGATACTTACTTGAGTTAAGTAAGTATGAAATGGTAAAAGGTCTTCCTTCCCTTTCTACCACTTTACCAGTTTGCTCTGACTGCTTGGCAGGAAAGCAGCATAGAGTGCCTTTTGAAAGAAGCTCTACAAGAGCAAAGAAACCTCTGGAGTTGATTCACACCGATCTGTGCGGTCCCTTAACTCCCAACAGTTGTGGGGGTAAGAGGTATTTTTAGTTATTCGTAGATGATTACTCATGAAAGATGTGGGTATTCTTTCTTCAACTAAAATCTGAAGCATTTGGCTTCTTTCAACAATTCAAGAAATCTGTTGAAAAGGAGTCAGGGACTTCTATCAAGACCCTCCACTCAGATCGAGGGGGGGAGTTCACCTCTAAAGAATTCTCTGAGTTCTTGAAAGAAAATGGGATCACACGATAGTTAACTACTGCTTATACTCCTCAACAAAATGGAGTTGCTGAAAGGAGGAATCGTTCCATCATGGAAATGGTTCGTTGCATGCTCACAGGAGCTAGGATTGAGCAACTATATTGGGCAGAAGCTGTCACCACAATAGTATATCTGTTGAATAGGGCACCCACAAAGGCTCTACAAGGAATGACTCCACAGGAAGCATGGAGTGGTAGGAAACCCTCCATTTCTCATCTACGCATTTTTGGATGTAAAGCTTTCATGCACATACCAAAAGAGAAAAGGAAGAAGCTAGATGTGAAGACACTGAAGTGTATTCTTCTTGGGTATGATGAGCACTCTAAGGGTTATCGTTTGATTGATCCCTTAACCAAGAAGATACACATCAGTAGAGATGTAGTTTTTGATGAGGCTTTCACATCAGAACCCACATCAGATGTATACCTAGACCTTGTGGAACCTAAGGTTGATAAATCTCCTTCCTCAAAAGTTGGAGGTTCATCTTCATCTTCTTCAACACCTCAGAAGAAGAATCCAAAGTGGTATACAAATACAATCAAAGACTCTAAGCTATCCACTCCACCAGATTTGACATTGGATAGGCCTCGTACTCGCAGCATGGCTCGACAGGAGAAAGTTGCAACAGAGAATACTGGGGTTGATGACCTATGTCAATATTTTGAGGAACTTTCTGTAGATCCAGAGAGAGATACAGAAGATATGGATATTGATAGTGACAGGGTATTTATGTCTTCCATAGACGATCTTGAACCCGCATCAATGCAAGTTGCTCTTGGTGAGCCTCAGTGGAAGGCTGCTATGGATGCAGAGTATAAGTCTTTGATGAAAAACAAAACTTGGAAGCTTGTCGATCTGCCATATGGAAAGAAGCCCATAGGCTGCAAATGGGTGTATAAAGTGAAGTATAAGGCAGATGGTACAATAGATAAGCATAAGGCCCGCCTTGTTGCAAAGGGCTATGCTCAAAGAGAAGGCATTGACTATGAGGAAACTTTTGCACCTACTGCTCGGATGACAACCATTCGAGTTCTTTGTGCTATGGCAGCACAATATGGGTGGAAAGTACACCAAATGGATGTCAAGAGTGCTTTTCTAAATGGTGATCTCCAAGAAGAAGTCTACATGACTCAACCGAAAGGATTTGAAGTGGAAGGCCAACAGCAGAAAGTTTGCAGATTGGTAAAATCCTTATATGGTTTGAAACAAGCCCCTCGGGCTTGGTATATAAAAATGGATCATCACCTTTTGTAGCATGGTTTTAAGAGATGTCCGTCAGATGCAAACCTCTATTTTAAGAAATAGGGTTCTGAAATAGTGTTGCTTGTACTCTATGTTGATGATCTGCTCATTACAGGGAGTTCAGAAACAATGATTTCTACTGTCAAAAGAGACTTGTGTCAATATTTTGAGATGTCAGATCTCGGACTTCTCCATTATTGTCTTGGTCTGGAAGTCAGCTAGAAGGAGCACTCCATCAAAGTGTCTCAAAAAAAATATGCCAAGACCCTATTAGAAAAATATCGCATGACTGATTGCAAGCCAATGTCTACTCCGATGGAAACAAGAATTCAGTTATCGTGATATGATGATTCACCTCAGGTAGATGGTACTCTCTATCGCCAATTGATTGGGAGTCTCATATATCTGACCAACACTAGGCCAGATATCATTTTTGTTGTCAACTATCTTTCGAGGTTCATGCAGGAGCCTAAGACTACACACTGGAAAGCAGCAAAGCGTGTTCTTCACTATGTCCATGGCACAATGGAATATGGCCTAGAATATAAGAGGAACAACAAATTCTTCTTACAGGGATACACGGACTCCGACTATGCCGGATCATATGATGACCGTAAATCAACTTCAGGATATTTGTTTCATCTTGGATCTGGTCCTGTCTCTTGGCACAACAAGAAGCAATAGGTGGTTGCTATTTCATCAACAGAGGTAGAATATCATGCCGCACGTGAAGCTATGTGCGAAGTGATATGGTTGCGTCGCATCCTCACAAGTATGGGTCTTCCATCAAAATCTCCAATACACTTGTTCTACGACAACATGGGTGTTTTGAATCTTGTCAAGAATCCAGTACATCATGAAAGAACCAAGCACATTGACACACAATGTCACTTCATTCGAGACGAAGTTCCAAGGCACCGAATTCAGCTTCAGCACATTCCCACCAATGCTCAAGTTGCAGACATTTTCACTAAGGCACTTGCACGTGTCAAATTTGAATTGTTTCGCAGCTCTCTTTGTATTACCAACTGATGTAATCAGGGGGGATGTTAGTCGTTTTTAGATTACATAAATAATGTCATAAGGGGGGATGTTAGATTTACTACAGTAATTCTTATTATTACTTTATTTATGTTGATAGGGTAGTTAGTTAACTACCTAGATTAGTTACGCTATTGTTAGCGTACTAATATTTGGTCTATTTTAATTTTTTATTTATAGACCTAAGTTGTTGATTAGATCCTACGTTTACGAGCTAATCTGAGCTCTCACTGTAATATTTAAGCTGGTTCTAATCAATAGAAATGTTGTTCGGTTTATTTCACACCTGGCGCTTAATATTTTGAATCTTCAATATATCTCATTCTCCTCTACTTGTAGTGCTTATGCAATATCCTTACACACCTTGCTCGATTGTTCTTTGATAATGAATTTTTGACTCATACCTTTATTGTATGTAATAAGTTGTTACTGATGTGGTGGTTGGTGCTTCTTTTCACTTTGAAATTTGGAATTCAAGTTGGTGCTTCTTCTAGGGTGCTTGAATATTTTGGCATAAATCTCACTCTTCTCCAATGTAGCTCTTTAATATTCATTTTTCAATACCTCTTCACTAGCTCTTGCAAGTGGGCTTGAGGTACTTAAATTCCTCCATGTATGAGCTCCAATTGCTCTTGATTCCTCCACGTATGTACCTCTACTTATGGACTGTAACATCTCTTTGGTTAACATTATATATTCCTCCTCACTAGACTTGTTTGGCTCCTCTACAACGATGATTGGACTTCCCCTGTGCCTAGACTATGTTTTGGTGATTGGCTCTATGTTTCTGACATGCCAAGTGGCAAGTAACAATGTTATTCCTTCTATTTACCAACCATATAGGTATGTTGATTCTCCGACGCTCTTTCTTGCTATGTAACACTCAATAATGAGTAGTTTTAAACCATATTTGACTCTCCTTTTATTATATGACAAGTGGTAATTAGCTTCTTCATTTGCTCAATATGATATTACCTAGTGATAATGTCTATTGTACCCTTTTGATTTTCTTAAGTGTTACATGCTTTAGAAACTACTCAATACACTTTGCTTTATTTCACTCTTTTGCCTTCAAAGTGATGCTTCACCTTTTTTTGGCACTCAAGCTACTTGTCAAAGTCTTTTCAACTTCTCTCCAATGACACTCAAACCTAATGCTTGGATTCTTGTTCTATGGCTATTCAACTACGTTATAAGGGTACCTATTTTCCTCTCCAATGGTTTCTCAAACAATGCTCTTTCTTTCTTCCAATGGCTTCTCTATGTTGGCTCGATGGTTCCACTTCTCAATGGTGGCTTGACTTATCCAAATGCATTAGCGCTTCTCTCCTTCAACTATGCAAATTTTTGTGTCTTTAGACACTTCTAAAAAATCTTGTTCCCTCAAACTTATTTAGCCTTCTCTTGTTGTACTATGTAGGCATAAAATAAACATTTTTTTAATATTTCTTCCTCCTTATTTCTCCTTTTAACTCTATATTTTACTATTTGTATTTGGCAGGTTCAATGATGAAAATTATGTATCATTCCTTAGCTTGAAGATACTTCAAATAAAACTATATTTTGCTCCTTAAATAACTCTAATATGGTGCTCTAAAAATACTTTATAATAATTCTTAAATAATAAACTTTTTTAGCACCAATGTGGAATACATTTTGGCCTCCTCTATAGCTAGTATTCTTAGTTATTTGGTTCACCTATTTTTTGTCCTAAATTTTATAAATTTGTAGCTCTCCTTTCTATTCAATCACTGCCTCAAAATTATCAATTTTGTAGCTTCAATTCCTTTTTATTTGCTACCCTAAAATTATAAATTTTATGGCTTTTATTGCTACCTTCTTGTTGTCCAAAACTCTTCTAATTTGTAGCTTCCAATGCTACACTTATTTTTCAATTTGCTATCTTGGATTTTTGTCTATTTCTCCTTCAACTATGCTATCCAAGGGTGTATATTTTGCAGCTATAAAGTTTTCCAATATGATGCCTTCAACTTCTAAACTTTGTAGCATATTTCTTTAACCAAATATTGTCCAATGCTCCTTGCAAATCTGCTTCAAAATTCTCCAAACACAACTATATTTTCCCCTTCAAATGCTGCCTAATATTGCAATCCAAATATTTTGATTTGCTACTCTCCAAAAATATGATTTTTCTCCTAATATTGTTGTACAAGAATCTCTTTTTATTTCTCCAAATTATTGCAATTTGGTGAATCTTTGGATCTCACAATCACTTACAAATTACAATATACCATACTCGAAGACCAAGGACCATCTGTTCTCTTTCTGAATCCATTCAATAACATGATATGTGACCATAAACTTATCAAATATCAAGTCACTTAAAGTATATACCATGTTTGTTCTACACGTCTCTCTATAGTATTAACATAAACAATTGAGCTTCATACTACATGTCCTTGTGGGATAAGATAGTCGTCAGAGATAAATAATTGAGCTTCATACTGTGTGTTGAAAAGGAGAGACATTTCAAATATTCTAACAAAACTTTCTTCAAGAAAATCTACCACAAGATATAAAATGAGCATGCAATATTCAATATAAAATAATGGTAATATACTATGCATGTAAAACTAATGATAAATTTCTATAACAACTCATAAAACAACCATTAATGAAGGCTCACAAAAATATTAAATTGATAAAAATAGAGGTCTCAAACACTTCATATTTCATACATGCTCTACATTGTATCTACTTCTACTCTACTCAATGCGATCTACTTTCTCACTCTTTCTCTCTTATAAAAAGTCCTATATATAATGAGATGTGACTCTTGGCCTTCCATATTTCTATTACTCATCATCTTCCTATTTTTAAGGACTCATGTACATGTGGACAACATGCATATTTATATCATTGCACATTCTAATAATACTTGTGCATTTATCACATTGCATAAAGTAAATACTAAAATCCTAATCTAAGAGTACTCTCTCCTAATCTAAATATGTACCCATAGTGGTACATTGGCATGTACCAAATAATGTAATATATTCCAATATTGCCCTACCTAATATCTCTAGAAGATGGGAACACATGTGAAGGGTAGCCATTGATAAAAACTACATCAAAGAGATACATCCCATAATCTAATCTATCCAATCCTAAGAGAAGCCAAATTGCCTCATAACTTTGATAAGGAAGTGCTAATCCATTCTATCATAAGATTTGAATAGGTCCAAATGAATGAATATAGAAGGAAATTTTTGTGCATCCATGGAATGGATGGCTTCCTAAGTAAGAACTATCTCATCCACAATTTTATGCCCTTCCACATAACCTCCTTGTTCAAGGGAAATAATCTTATGCAAAAGAGGTTTTAGCCTCTCCACCATGATCTTGGTAATGATTTTGAGAAGAACATTACATAAAGCTATTGGTCTAAAAGTTGAGATATGTTTTGCATCTTGAGCCTTTGGGACTAGAGCTATATAAATTTTATTAATAACCTTAAAAATATCTTTGGCCTTCCTAGATTCTTCCACCATCCCTAATAAATGAACATGAGAAATATCCCATAATTCTTTGTAAAATTTAATGGAAAAACCATTAGGTTTTGGGGTCTTCCCTTTTTGTATTTTAAAAACCACTTGTTGAAGCTCACTGATAGTAAATGGAGTAATATAAATAAAGTTCTCAAAAGTGATAAGAGTTGGGATCACTTGAAGGATATTCTATTGAGAAGTTGAGTCAAGATATGCAATAGTGAACAATATAGAAAAGTATTTGGATATGATATACTTCATGCTATCCCAAGTGTGGACAGAGTATCAAGAATATGAATTCAGGGAAGAAACAAAGTTGTGGGATTTATGGGATAGAAGGTATTTGTGGAAGAATTACGTGTTTTGATCTCCTTTAAGCCATTGGATCCTAGATTTTTGCTTCCATAAGAGCTATTTTTTTTTCCGTTCCTCCAACTATGACGGGAGTCTACTCTCATTAATACTTCTACTCTTAGAGGGTTCATCTAAATGGATTTGATCATTCAATTATTCAAGCTGAGCAATCACTTCTTGTTTCTTTTACCTAATGTCTCCAAATTCCTTCCAATTCCCAATTTTGATTTTGGATTTGATGTATCGCAACCTTTTGGTGAAACAAAACATCTTAGTTCCATACTTTGGTTTACCTTCCTGCCACCATTTCCACACTAAAGGTTTGAAGGAACTATATCTAAGCCACATTAACTAAAATCAGACGGCAAGAAACTGACCTTGGTTTTCCATATTTCAACCATGATTAGACAATGATCTAAACCAACATTGTTAAGGGTTTTTACCTTAGGAATGTGACCATTAATTAAGAAATTTTTAGAGAACAAGAACCTATCCAATATTTCCATGATACAAGTAGAGCCTTACCTTCTATTAGACCATGTCATGAGGCCATTATCTGGTTGGATGTCCACAAGGTGAAGGTTTACAATATATTCATTGATGAGGTTTGAGCTCATGTCTAGATTCCCATTTCCCCCATCTTCTCTTCCAAATAAAGGATGGTATTGAAGTCTCCTTTGATCAATACCTAAGCTTCAAGAAAATGAGAGATAATATAAGTTATATCCTTCCATTGTCTCTGCTTTTCCTACAATGTAATTGAAGCGTAAACAATCAAGCAGAGCATAATTGGGTTAGATTACCTACTTTGTGCAGTCACAACCACAAGACCCCAACTACCAACCATATGGTAAATAATGATCTCTTTTGGTCCCTAGAGGCAAGCAATATCGCTAAAAAACCCATGAGAGGTAAGTGAAACCACTTTTCCTATTGACTAGATTTTACTTGCAATAGATTTCATTTCCCCTTAGACATATTTTTTTTCTTGAAGGAAAACCACATATGGTTGGTTTATCTGAATCATTCTTCTAATTTCATTTTGTTTTGAAAGACTCTTTTGAGCCCTCTAATATTTCAAGTGATGGTCCTTAATAACAGTGCTAAATATGTTGGTAAGGGCATTAATCTTACCTTCTTCTACAAGCTTTTCACCTTCTTTTACCATATGATGTTTTAGTCTTACTGTCTCCCTTTTGGTTAGTGTCAAGATTTTCCTATTTCTTGTTTTACCTCAATTGAATTTGGAATAGCTTCTAACCTTGAAGTATGTGTATATGTAATCAAAGAATTATTGCACTTACATACCCATCCTTATATTTCTAGCAAATTATCACCTTATTCTCTATTCAACTTATAAAGGGGAAAACTATTTTTTTACACATTTAAAAATATATCTTTAAATTTAAATATTATATATTTTATAATAAAAACGATACATAATTTATTATAATTATTTTAAATTTATATTTAAATTATATAATATTTATGATAATTACGTGTAATGGTTATGGATAGTAGCTTGCATTACTCACATGAGAGGAACTTGTATGTGGGTAAC
The DNA here is from genome assembly GCA_028583015.1 of Wollemia nobilis. Classification (NCBI taxonomy): domain Eukaryota; kingdom Viridiplantae; phylum Streptophyta; class Pinopsida; order Araucariales; family Araucariaceae; genus Wollemia; species Wollemia nobilis. The sequence continues at coordinate 2,966,896 of JAQPPZ010002395.1, read as the reverse complement.
CCTTATGAAAGGAGAAAATGTTTAATATGGTGAAGTAGGCCTTTGAATTTTACATTTTCCACATACAAGTGCAGTAACTAAGATAAAGGGTGCTTTCCAAAAATAATTGAACAATAATTAAATAAATGTACTCCATCCAGGGTGCAGTAAGGAAAAAGGGTTGTTATACGTCTCCTTTGTTGCTGAGAGGTGAGGGTTATATCATTGTCCTGATGATTCATTCAAGTCCTGATGTCAGGGTAGATGTATACGGGAATGAGATATGAAACAGACAATGAAATATAACCAGATAATGTGCATGCAGACAACTAACCAGTGGTAGAGACTGCCAACTCTCAAGATTGTGTGTATATGCAACAGTCAAGAAAACCATTGTCACACCCCTCATCACCTGTCTAATTCTGAGGCTGCATATACCTACCTATAGCTGGTGCATGTCTCTTCTCCTTCAAAATCATGAAAAGACATTGTACATTTGAAGACAAGGTTTGGTACCTCGTGATCAGAGCTTTCTTTTCCTTTGTCTTACTCAAGCCCTAATGCTTTTCATGTTCTGTCCTGTTTTCTAAGTTAAGTCACATTTCTTTCAGGTTCATAAATATTATTTATATCAAATTATATGTAGAGAAAGTTTTTTTCTTGGGGGGGTTTTGTTTTTATCTGGAGCTGGGGGGTTTTGTTTATGGCAATTTTTGACAAGAAAATGATTGAAGTGGATTGCAATTTGGTGAATCTTTGGATCTCACAATCACTTACAGATTACAATATATCATACTTGGAGAGCAAGGACCATCTGTTCAATAACGTGATAAGTGACCATAAACTTGTCAAATATCAAGTCACTGAAAGTCTATACCATGTTTGTTTTGCACGTCTCTCTATAGTCTTGACATAAACGATTGAGCTTCATACTACACGTCCTTGTGGTATGAGATAGTCGTCAGAGATAAATAATTGAGCTTCATACGGTGTGTTGAAAAGGAGAGGCATTTCAAACATGCTAACAAAACTTTCTTCAAGAAAATCAAATTCTCAACAGGCCATTGTAATAGTCGTCCGTCTTTTTAGTAATGGTTTTCTTTTAGGAAAGATATTATACTGTTTTAATGATGGTTTAGTTGATGTTACAGTTAGCTTATAGAATTTCAAGTTAAAAAAATAAACTATAAAAGTTAGACGGATAAGATCAAATGACCTATTCACAAACCAGAATGCCATATTAGAACCGGTGATGACCGGCTTCTTAGTTCATCGCTATTTCCTTGGAGCTTTAGTAATCACAATTGATAAAACAAAAATGACTTTTGGTGGGAGCTTGTGTGCCTCTCTTTGATGCTGTAGCTTGGTCTTCGTTATTTAATATCCGTCTTATTAAAATTTATAAGGATTAGAAGGATGTCACTTGTATTATCGGTGATGTGACCCAGGTTCAATTCCTAGGACGGATATGTATATGTATAAGAAGTATTTACTCAATAAAAAAATTCATAAGAATTACAAGTTAAATAAAGAGGATCATTTGGGGTACTAGACAAAAATATTTTAAAACATTAAGCTTCATTGGTTCAAATGCTTCATTGACAAATACAAAATGATATGGGTAAATATTTTAGTTATGATGAAGATAAAATATGGTTTTTAAGTGTGGTTTGGGGGGTTTCCATTCTTGCTCGGTTCGGGGGGCTAGTGGAGCTCTTCCCTATAGTTTTTCCTTTGGTCATGGGATGGGGCCATGTACTTTACTACGGGAAACTCTTTGTTCCTCTCTTGATCATGGCATTGTTTCGGAGTGGGCTTCAGTTCGTTCATTCTACTTGTCAGGATGGTTATTCGTTGTTTTTTTAAGGCTTGGTGGAGGCATTAATTGTTCTTAGTTGAGTGATTTCCATGGTTTGTGGTTTGTGGTTTGTGGTTCATGGCTAATGGTTTAAGGTTTCTGGCATATGTGTTTCGTTTGTTCTGCTTACCAAGATGGTCACTCACTAGTCTTTCTGGGCTTATGAGAGGCCCCAATTGTTCCCAATTGAGTGTTTTTTATGATTTGTGGTTGGCGATTCGAGGTTTCTAGCATATTCTTTCCATTCGTTCTACTTCTTGGGATGGTCATTCGCTAATTTTTTTGCGTTTAGGGAGGCCCCAAATTTATTGTTCATAGTCAAGTGATTCCTGTGGCTGGTGGTTCGGGGCTCATTTCCAAGGGTTTTTGATAGATTCCTTCTCTTCCTTTTCTAGTCTTAGAGGGGATTATGTGCTACTTTGTGTTGTAGAAGGGTTTCGTGGGTTTTCCTTTGGTGGTAGGGTTAGGGTTTCTTGCAGATTTGTGGGTACTTTGTGGATGGTCCTACCTATAGCTCTTTCTAGTTTGGTTGGGGGACCATTTTTTTGTTGTAGCAGAGGGCTTCTTGACATTGTGTTGTGCTTGATATTCTTCTTGTTTTGGGGTATCATCTTTACCAAGGTTTGTTATTGGTTATGCTTCACATTTTTTTTTTGGGAGATCGCATGGCCTATTGTGATCTCCTTCGACTATTTCCTTTCTAGGCCTGTGGATGACCATGCATGGACTATCTTTATGGATCTGCTCGATGCTGGTGTTCTAGCATTAGGCCTGTGGATTTTTCTATGTTTTGGGCCTTCCAAAACTACTAGGTGGGAAAATATTTTTCAAAAAAATATATTTTCTTAGGGAGGTTTTTGTGGATGGTCCAGTGTTGTTTTGCGGATGGTCTTGAACTGGTTTGCGGATGGTCCTGTGTTGGTTTTTGGATGGTCCCATTTCCTTTGCGGATGATCCTGATTCGTTTGCGGTTGGTCCTGTTTCATTTATGGATGGCCTTGCACTGTATTGCTTCACTCTTTTTTTGGGCCTTCTAAATCTGTGAGGTTTTCTCCTGTGTGGGAAAACCCTTCTCATTTTTGTGTGTAACTATGAGGTTTTCTCCTAAGAAAAAAAAAATCCTTTTCAAATTTATGTGTAACTGTGAGGTTTTCTCTACTACCCCTACAAGGGCTTCTCTTCTTTGCCCATGTGGCTTCCTCTCTTGCTCCTGTGTAGGCTTCTCTTTTTCTGTTTTAGCTATTTTTATCCAATAGACCCCTAAGGGTTTTTTTATTCGACTTTTTTCAATTGGGAACTCTTCTCCCAACCTTCCTCTCTTTGTAAAAGGTTACGAGATCCTTTCAAAACCTCTCTTACCAATCAAAAAAATTATTTAATAAATTTTATATTATTATTATTATTTTAATAAGTTATGTGTGATTTTTATTAGAGGCCATTTTCATTATAAAAACAAAACATTATATTGGTTTTTATTGCTCTCATTATATTTCTAACAAGTTAATTAAAACATAATTAACTTTGTATTTCTATCAAATATATTCTTCTTTTGCCTTTCTATCAAAGATATTTTCTATCTTCTTCAAACTGTTAAGTTTTCACAATCAACTTCTTTTATATCAAATGCCTTCCAATGAATGATTAAAATATTTGTTGCCCAACTTCTATATCTATAAATATCTTATCTATAAAAATCTCACAATTTTGTATCTTTTTTAGGGTTCTTATTCATTCCCCTAATATTTCAAGATATTATTTTCATTGTTTTTATTTATTTTTATTTGTGGGTTTAGCCCCACTTCTTGTTAACATTGTGATATTTGCTTTTGTTTTTCCATATCAATATCCTTCTCGGTTTCTTTTTCTCTTTGTTTTTCCTTCGTGGGTCTTCCTCTATTTTTCATTGTTAATAATACTTTCATATTTATCAATATCTTCAATTTTCTCACATTGCTCATAATAAGACTTATCTTCTTTAGGTTTGCCTTGTTATGAAGGATGTGACGTGGAAGGAATAACCTCAAAAGCACAATCTTCCTTATGTTGCCCTAGAAAACTTAAAGTGCAAGGATGCTCTTATGTAGCAATCATCTTCTTATTCTACCCTAAAAACCTAAATTTTTATGGTTTCCTTCATCCTCATTTCTTTATTATGGTGCTCTTGAAAGCTTAAAGTGCAAGGGATAACATCTTCACCCCTTTCACTCTTATTAATTGAAGAGGATTCGATACTACTTGAGGAAAATGAAGAAGATTTGCCTGGAATAAAATTGACCTCTTTTGCCATCTTTGTTTTAATATTTCTCTCCACATCTTCTTTTGCACTTTTAATTCCTTCTAAACTTACCAAATGATATTGTAGATAGGCTTTCTTTACCTCTTCTTTCAGAGTGGAATATCCTTGATCTGATCTAACTTCTCTTACTATATGATTTTATTTCTTTATTTTTTTTTTTTGGTAGGTAAAAGTAATTTTATTTACTTTATGGGTTGGAGGGTCCCGCCCCTTTGTACATATGGATTATCCCTATCAGGGAAGACACAACCCAATACCCAGGGGGTATGGATATGCCAACAAACAAAACCGTGCCAAAAACTAACACAGAAAAACAACACAGGAGTCTTTCTGACCTCATACAATATCAACCACATAAACAAAAATCCAAAAAACTAGGACCACCAAGCCCGCGCAGATCATGAGCCAAACACCTTAGTTCCCAGTCTTTTGGGATTTACCACTCTCTTCATTTTTGGTACTATCCTCGCCAGGCAGGAGAGTTTTTAGAATAGCAGGGAGTCTTTTGAGCTCCTCAATGGCACTGGTCATAAGATTATTCCCTTCATGTTGAACATTGGCCGCCGTCTGGAAGTGGCCAATTACCTCGTTGATGCGGGTCAGGGCCATAGTACACAACATATCCTGGGCGGGGAATTCATTGACTCGGTCCTTCTGGCTGGCATCCCGAGGCTCTGAATGCTGCTCCCCCTGAGCTTCCTGATGGATATCCTCCTGGGACTCATCATCATCACTGGTGAGGTCCTGGAACGAGCGATTACCGCTCTGAGTTGACGTCGATAGACGCTTGGATGCCCTTATTTTTTGGGGGGTCTGGCTGCCTTCTGTTTAGGCCAAAGCCTCTTGCCCATATTGAGCTTCTCATCAGCAATGGGAACTTGATGACTCGAGCGAGGCAGATCTTCCATAGGGGGAGCACCCTTGTCCTGGGGAATGACATCATTAGCCTGAGAGGGGGGGAAGCAGGTGACAGAGACTAGCGGTCTTCCTAAGGCTAGGCGATGGGCAAGCTGGCATGACCGGGAGAATTGGGTGAAGATAAGCCCTGCTGCCTCCTGGGGGAAGGGTTGCTGGAACTGATGCTGCTAGAGGGGCGGGAGTTTCGGGCATGCTTGTAGAGAACAAGAAATAGGCCTTGGTGGTGGGGGGCTTCGGGGTCTGGCTCCTTCTATAGTTGTTGATAGAAATGGTGATGGACTGGAAGAGAAACTCTAGGACATTGATGGGGCGGACATCACGCAAATGGTTAACAAAAGCTAGATTGTAAGCACTCAGAGGCTTATCGGGATTGTCTACAGAAATGTACTGAAGGATGGGGACAATCACCGTATCCCATGGTCGAGGGAGGGACGACCTAACTATGCCCTTTTTCTCCCAGACTAACTCGCTCCCCCTATTGGATAACTGATCGATCTCCTCCTTGAAATTGTGCCCATCCCTGCGGACAATTCTGCCAGAAAACCTAAGACCAGAGACTTGGGCAATGGACTGAGGACTTACCACAAACTAGAGACCGTGGATTCGCACCTCGCCATCATTCTAGGTCTCCAAGAAATCCTTCGTTACCTCGTCATCCACTCCTTCGAACATTCTAAATAACTTCACGAAGTGCTTGGAATCGAGAAGGGCAATGGTGCTAGGGTCGATCTGCAAGGAAGCTGGTTCGACAATGGCCATGGAGCTGAAGGGGTTCTTGGTGCCGGTAATGGGACTGATAGGAAAATAGACAGAGTGAAAAAGGGTTACCAAAAAAAGCACACAAAAAAATGAAGAGAGCGAAGCAAAACTCCCAAAAAATATGGGTCACGGATGAGGGAATCCAAAACAATAGCTTGAGGCCAAAAAACCAAGCATGAACATGACTCACGCCAGAGGTAATGGTCTTGGCGAAAAAAGAGGTCGCAGAGTGGCAAAAATTTGGTTTTTGACAGAGACATAGAAGACCATACCATCACCTGAGAACACACGGGAAAAAGGGGGAGGTAACAGAGTCTGCGCTAGCCTTGGAGTCTGCACCAGTGTTGACAAACACTCTCGTGAGCGGGAAATCATTAACGTGGTGGTAAGGACCACCGTTATTGGCACTAAGGCCCTTTGGTGTTAAAGAGACACCGTTAGGGTGGCTACAACCACCGTTGTTTGAGGAGCTAAGATGCTGTTGAGGGCTGGGTTTGCCCCTCCTTGGTATTGAGGAAATACTATTGCTCGCGTAGCCAGGGCTACGTTCTAACACAATTCCCTGCATCATATTTGGCTTTTTTGGTGATCTCGCATGGGAAACTGTTTTCCCAAACCATTAAGGAAGTTTGAAGGATGGCCTTATTGGCTAGAGCATCGACCACCTGGTTAGCCTCTCTATAGACATGATTGATACAGTTCTGCTTCTTGTCGATGAAGTCTTTTTGACACTCCTGGACAATGTTCTGGATGTTTTTCCCACCCTTGGAATTATTTTGAACCAGTCCCACAATAACTTCTGAATCGCCTTCAAAGATGATGGGGTTATTCATGGATTTGCATATGGTGATGCATCGCCAGAGAGCTCTAGCTTCGACATAGTTGTTGGTCTGGGTACCCAAATTTTTGGCAAAATCTCGTATGATGATTCCGTTGTGATCCCTAACCACCCCTCCTGCTCTTGCCTTGCCCGGATTGCCTTTGGAGGCACCATCAAAGTTAGCCTTCAGCCATCCTTGGGGGGGAGGGATCCATTTGGCTGCATTTCTATCCCTGTGAGGCTCTTTGACTTTGCAGCAGTCTTGGGGAATCTTGAGGACCCTGAACAGGTGGCCTTCTATTCCATCCTAGGGAATTTTTGGGCAAGGAATGAGGCTACTATTTTCTGTTGCAAAAATTAGGGCTCTTGATGCAACTGCTTCGTGATCCCTGTAGTCTTCACTAAAAATCCTCCTGTTGCATTCCAACCAGATTTTCCAGGTAGTGTGATGGACCATAGACTTCCACAAAAATTTTAGTCTCGGGTTCTTGAAGGTATCAGGCCATTGGAAAAACATGTCCTTAACCGTTCGTGGCCTTATCCAGCAAACCTGCAATTTGTTGACCACCAGGGAAAACATGTTGCTTGTGAAAGGACAATCCATGAGAATGTGCTGGGTAGACTCCCAAGCTTGCTCGCATAGGTAACACCTGTTAGGGACAATGATTCCCCTATGCATCAGATTGTCCGTAGTAAGGAGCTTATTATGAGCAGCCAACCAGCAGAAGTGAGCGACCTTAGGGATTAGAGCTTTAAGCCATAAAATTCTTGCTAAAATCTGATCGTTGTTAAGGTTGACTTCCCTGGTACTACTCTCAATGAACTGGGCTGCGGATTTGACAAAAAAATTACCCTCAACTGTGCCTTTCCAGTAGTGCTGATCTTTGATCTGGGATTGGGGGACAAAATTTGCCCTCATGATCGCTTGGATCTCTGTCACTGTGTTGATGATAGATTTGTTCCTGAGTCTGAACTGCACATTCTTCCACATTTTGACACCCTGGTTAGAGGTGATGAAGTCTGCTACGTGAGTCCCATACTTGTTATCTGTCAAGTGTTTTATTACAGCCAACCTCTGATCTTTTATGAGGGGGTCTTTTCTGGCCCAGGCATCTTCCCAGAAGTTGATATCTTTGCCATCTCCCAGCTGCCACCAGGAACCCTAATGCAAGAGATTTTGGGTGAGGGTTATGGACTTCCAAAAGTGAGAACAATTGCGAGGGATGTCCGTCTGGAGGAAATATTGCTGCTGGAGATATTTTCTCTTGACTATATCCACCCATTCAAGATTAGCATTGGTGATGACCTTCCAAGCTTGCTTATCTAGAAGGGCTAAATTAGAGACATTGATGCGCCTCATCCCTAGGCCTCCCTAGTCCTTGGGGGAGCAGACCTTGTCCCAGGCCACCAAATGGAACTTCTTCTGATTGTCACTCCCTGACCACAGAAACTACTTCTAAATTTTTTCAATGGTTTCACCCACTGCCGTTGGGATTTTGAAGACAGACAGGAAAAATGTGGGAATGCTCTGTAGCATAGCCTTGACCAGGGTTGCCTTCCCGACACTGGAAAGGAGAGCACCTTTCCATCCCGAAAGCCTTTTATGAATCCTGTCGGTGACATTCCTCCACATGTCTTTGAGGGGTCTTCCTTTAAACATGGGTAAACCCAAATAGGTGTTCGGGAAGTCTGCGATGGAACAACCCAAAATACGAGCGATCTTGCATTGTCTCTTGGGGGGTATTGATGAAAAACAACTTGCTTTTTACATAGTTGACTTTCTACCCAGCTGCCTCTTCGTAGAGGTTGAGAATGGTTTTGATACCTTTGGCGTCGAAAATTGCTGCTTTGGTGGCCAGTAGGGTATCATCCACAAATTGTTGGTGGGTAGACGACATGAGACCAGTGGTAGCCTTGATGCCTAAAATTAAGTTGTCGAAGCACGCCTTCTTGATAGCTCTGCCTAAGCTCTCTGCCAGAATGATGAAAAGAATGGGGGACATCGGATCACCCTGTTTGAGACCCCTGAGGCTGGGGAAGTACCCAACAACAGACCCATTCACCATCACCAAAAACCAAGAGGATGAAATGCACTTATAAATAAGATTTACCCAAGATTCATGGAAGCCAAACCTGAGAAGGATTTGGGTAAGAAATTCCCTGTTGACTCTATCAAAAGCTTTGTTCATGTCTAGCTTGAGGAAGAGGGCAGCATATTTGGAAATGTGGGTGAAATGAATCAGCTCGTGGATGGTAATTACTCCATCAAGGATATTGCGGCCTTTGATAGTGTTGCCCTAGTAGGGGTCGATGATAGAGGGGAGAATGCTAGTCAGCCGGTTAGCCAAGGCCTTAGAGAGGATTTTATAGGTGACATTACACAGGCTAATGGGATGGTAGTCTGAGAGGGACTAGGGATTCTCACCTTTAGGGATCAAAGCCAAGAAAGTGGAATTGACATCTCTGGGGATGGTTTTGATAGACTACATTTCCCTGATAGAATTGCATAGATCAGAGCCAACTATGTCCTAGTAGGTTTGGAAAAATCTAGGCGGGAAATCGTCAGGCCCAGGGGCTTTGTCTGGGTTCATGGAGAAGAGAGCTTGGCGGATTTCTTTATGGGATAGAGGGTTGAGGAGGAAAAGGTTGGATTCCTAGGAAATGATGGGGGGAATGTTGTCCAGAAGGGTCTCCATGGCATTCTGGGACTGGGTCGGGGAGGAGGCAAGGAGGTTTCTGAAGTGACACACTGCTTCTTCCCTGATCTAAAGGATGTCTGAGGTGACAGACCCATATTTCCTGGCCAAATTTTTTATCCTGCTTGAACCCTTGTGCCTTAAAGTGGATATATGGAAGAACTTCATATTGGAGTCCCCCTCCTTGAGCCACAGCTGGTAGGATTTTTATCGCCAAAAAGTTTCCTCCTTGTTGAGGATGTTGTGATAGTCAGCCAACAATTGTTGTTCTTCAAGACGGAGTTGGTCATTGCCTGTACCCTTCTAGAAATTGTCCTCAATCTGGTTGATTCTAGACTTGACCTTATTCTTTGCTTCAAAAATATTCCCAAAAGTTGTCTTATTCCAGATCCTTAGATTACTCTTGATGAATCTGAGTTTCTGCATGAATTGGTTGGTGGCTGACCCTAGGAATTTCCTCTTCCACCAAAGCGCAATCTGATCACGGAGGTCGGGATGTTGGGTCCACATGGACTCAAATCTGAAAGGGGTTTTGAACTGGGATTTGGTGCCCATTTCCATCAACAGAGGGTTGTGGTCAGACCCAATCTTGGGGAGACCTATCAAGCTAGCGTCCCCAAAAATGGGGAGGGCTTCCTGGGATAAAAACACACGGTCAAGGCACTCTTGAATAAGACTGCTTCCTTTCCTCCTGTTGCTCCATGTGAAAAGAGAGCCTTGAAGTTGAACGTCCATGAGGGCATTAGAATCTATGAAATGTTTGAGATCATTTGTGTCCCTATGGGAAAGCATGGTTCCTCCCCTTTTATCAAAACCGTATAGAGGAGAGTTGAAATCCCCTTCTAAAACCCAGGGAATTCCATCAAAGGCTTGCCTCATCCACGTGAGCAGGTTCCATAGAGCTATTCTGCCCTGAGGGGAATTTGGGGCGTAGACATTAGTCATTACCCAAGAAACCTGGGAGCTGAGATCCTGAAAAAGAATATTACTCAGTATTTCTTGCCCTGAAATGAAGTTGCCTTTCACTATAGTGGGGTTCCACATGCATAAAAAGCCTCCAGTTGTACCATATGTCGAGGAATGAATGCACTCATAGTTTTTCCAGATATTTTTTGCCACCCTGGGTGACCATTGATCATTGAGTTTAGTTTCTTGAATGAAAAAAATAGTTGGGTTATGTTCTCTTCTCATGGTTGCAGCCACTCTCTGCTTGGCTGCCCCATTTAGTCCTCTTGCATTCCAAGAGAGGACTCTCATTTAGAAATTTTGGGAATTTTTTTTCCCCCCTTTCCTTGCTGCATAGGGGGTTTGGTTCTCCGGGCTTCTTCCTTGGTGCTCGTTTCGGTCTCCTGGAAAAGGGTTTTCTGAGTTCCATTCGCTATGTCTTCTGTAGTGTCCCTGATTCTTCTATCTGCTTCTGATGGTCTACCTTTTTTCCTTTCTCCACCTACATCCATCTGAGATTTCTTGAAGTTGCGAGTTTATTTGGGACTTCATTACTCGGGGGAAGGTTGATCTAGTTCTTCGCTATCAGAGTCCACAGGATCGTAAAAAGTGGGTGAGGCTAGAGATTTGGACTCTGGGGAAGGAGAACCCTGAGGGGTGGGTGCCTGGGTAGGGAATCTTAGGGGTGAGCTGCAGGGGGAACGAGGGAGGGGGGAGCTGGGTGGTTGGTTCGACTGAGAGACAACCTTGTGGGTCTGGGAAGACCTGGGTCTAGGGCATTGGGCATGATCAGGATTAGGGTCTAGGTTTGAATCAACAGGGATTTCACCCTCCTCAACATCTTCAAAAATACCAAAATCTTTAAGCGCATCAAATTTATTAGCAACAGTAACATAATCACTTGCCTTTGGAGGAGGAAAGTTCGCCCGCGTTGTGGCTTGATGTCCGATGCTCGAAGCACATTTTTCTGGGACTCGTCTGTAAGTCTACTTCTGGAGGTCCTCGGCCTGGTTGTCCATGCTCTTGGTTTGGGTCTTGGGACACTGGGACTACAAATGACCTTGGGTCTGGCATTCAGGGTAGAATGTCGGTTTGTTTTCGTAGATCAATGGTTGCCTCCATTTGAAGTCTCCATAGATGAGGTTCAGGTGCTCCGGAGATGACTTTCCAAGTTTACATTGATGCAGATGCATGCCTAGGTTAACCGCATTCTCGCTCGGGTGGCTGGGTCGATGGCCATGAGATCCCCGATGGCTTTAGCTAACCCTCATAAAGCGTCTTCATAGAAGAAATGGGTTGGGAGATTCGGGAGCCTCACCCAGAGCGGAGCGAAATTGATATTCTAGGAATTTGGGTCAAAATTTGGCTGCCATTTTTTTAAAAATAGACTTCTTCTACCGAAAAACCATGGTCCCCCGGATAAAATGCGTTCTATGTCCTCTGCTGAATTGAGTTGAATCATGAAAAATCCTCGGGTCATGGCCGACAGTTCCATATTTCCCCTTATTTTCCATTTGGTTGCTGCCCATCTGTGGATCGAATCCATATCTGGTCGACCTCCTATGAACTTCCCTACCAGGGAGTAAGAATCGCGTGATTCAAAATCTTCCATGAGGCTTTTGGGGCATATGACATCGCAACCCTGTGTGACAAATTCAAAGACAGGGTTAGGTTTCGATTTTTGCTTGTTCTGGAGCAGCTCTACAAATGATATTTTTCCCCCATGGCCTCCGCTTGAGGTTGAAACCCTAGTTCCATTAGTGCTCCCGAGATTGTTGGTGATGTCATACAAAACACCCGACTCCTCGATCAACAAATTAGGGCCCATGCCCGAAGGCGGGCCGCTCGCCTCTACACCACACACAGACTTAGGCCTGTCTGCCTCCTTGCCCCATGTCATCATGGTTGTGCCCCTCGACACTCATCCGAATCGCACGAGAGAAATGCCTCTACTGGCCCTTGGATTTTCGTTGTCACCGTAGCAGACCTTGCCTGGACGAAAAAATTCGAAAGATGTTGAGAAATTCACCATTGCTCCCGAAATGCAATATATATATATATATATATATATATATATATATATATATATATATATATATATATATATATATATATATATATTATTTATTTATTTGTCTTGAATTTTATCTCATTGCTAGATTTATTTTATCTCTTTCTTCATAGTTTTCACTTTGCAAACTCTTTCCATGTGTCCAATATCATAATAATTATGGTAAAGATAATTTCATAATCTACTTATTGATTTCATTCTCTTGATTTAGATTAAGTCTTGATGGATTATGACAAAGGTTTTAGAATATCCATAGAAACACATATTGCATGCTTTTCCTTCTTATTAGTTAGTCCTTCCTTGATGAATTTCCCTAGGGTATTTCCACTATTCTTCAAAACATCCTTATTTATAAGCTAATTAGAAGTCCAAAAAACCTAACCCATACTGGAAGCTTCTTAATTGTTTTTGTCTCAAAAAAAAAATTATTCTATGGTCCCAAATAAAGTGCATCTCTTCGCCTAAACCATGGGCCACCAACCATTATTTTATCCTAATTTTTAAACTAGAAAAGATGATGAGGAAAAAACCTTTAAGAAGAGAAGTCACTAAGTAATTTGAATTTAATTCCCACTTCCACTTGATCTAATTTTGAATCTCCAAAAACCCTAGACATGATCTATGGAACTTACAAATATATTTTTTGTTTGTGGAAAACACTCCTTTCGTGGTGCCACTTTTGGGTAAGACCTAAGGAGGTAGGGGTATCTATTTTACCAAAATCATCTAGGGCTCATATCTGGCTTACCTCATTTGGCATACTCAAGGAGCATTCCTAAAATAATAAAAACATAAACAACATAAACCAACAAACACAAACACACAAAAACAATGACAAAAAATGATAAAAAACATAAAAACAACAACAAAAATTATTAAAAACACAAAAACAATGATAAAAAACGTTAAAAAAATACAAAAACAACAACAAAAAATTAAAAAATAACAAACAACAACAACAAAACACAAAATGCACACAAAACAATAAAACCATACCAAAACACAAAAAACAACAATAACAACAACAATAAAACACAAAAGAACAAAACCATACCAAAACACAAAAAACAAATATAAAACACAAAAAACAACAATAACAACAACAACAAAAAAAACAAAAAAACAACAACACAAAAATACAAAAATAAAACACAACAAAAAACACATAGACCGAAAAACTAAATCAAAGGAAAATACATATTACATCTATGGCGTTTTCAAGCCAACATATTTTAACCATGAATCAACACAAGAAACATAGGAATGTTATTTTTGATCTGGGGACCTGAAATACCCTGATTGGACCAAAGAGAGGATAATACAAAGGAAAGAGTAACTAGGTACCTCTAGTACTATAGTAATCCAAACAAAGGATAGAGAGAAGAGCATATCTAATATGTGAAGCCCACCATTTGGGAGGGTATTCATAGCAACTAAGATCACCTTTATCCAATGGCCAATTAGCTAAAGCATCAAAAATATTATTATATCCTCTAAGCACATAATTGTATTCAACTTTCAAAAAGCTCATATGGGATTAATTGAATATTCTCAATAATTATTTTTATTCTCCAATCAACCTTATGGTTTTTAGGGGTGTTCAACAGATTAATCATGACTTGGGAGTTATATTCAACCAAAACCTTTTGTCATCCAATATTAGCAGCATTTAGAAGGCCTTTGAGGATACCATACCCCTCAGCAAGGTTATTGGAAAGGATACCCAAATTTTCAGCAAAAGTGAAAACCAAGGTACCATATGAAAATATACCAATTCCTCCCACAGTAGATTTTCCAAGGTTCCCCCTAGAAGCTCCATCAATATTAATTTTTCCAAAATCCTTTGGAAGAGGCTGCCAACTCCTTGTTCTATCCATATTTTTATTACTCACATTCCCTTTAATATGGTTGCCAATAGTAGGGTGAATATTCAATATTTGCATAACTTGATCCCATCATTGGTGGGAGTCCTAGGGGTGATTAAGAAGTTGCTAGACTCCTTTATCTATGTTGGGAATGGTATTTTGCTAAATATAGTTAATATCCTTCCTTTCCTATTTGAAAATCTGGTTGTTTCTTTCCTTCCAAATATTCCAAGGTAGGATGGGCGCTCCCATCCAAACAAACTACCTAACAAAATGATCAACAACCTCCTATTTAGGCCAAAACCTCTAAAGTTATTCAAGAGTGTAGAAATTGGACCACTATAAACCGAGTAAGGTAGCCATTCTCCTCCATAGCTCAAAGGCTAAGGGACACTCAATAAAAATATGGCTAATAGTTTCCACACATCTCACATCTAAATGGGCCATGAAAGCCACGTTTCATAAGTTGTTCAACAATGAACAACCTTTGATGTAGTAAAAGATAAATAAAAAAACTCACCTTAGCCCAAAGCTTATGAGCCCACAACTATTAAAATATATCATAGGACTAGTTGGGTTTATTGTGACATAAGGTCAAATAACCTTGAGCAATAGTATACTCACTCATAGTAGTGTTGTTCCTTCCAAAATAGTCTCGATCATGGGACCAAGAGAGATCTCATATGAAGGATGTGCTGGATATCTTTCCTTTTTATTTTTGGAATTTGAATAGACTAGTCCTCAATAGGGATCCAATATATACCAACCTATAAATTACCAATTTGGTATTAATATTAATTAGCTACCTTTATCTAGTTAGCTTGGTGAAGTATCTCCATCCAAGATCTCCAATAAAGGAACTAGATTATCAAAGGTTGGTAACTATTTCAATAATTTATCCAAAAATTAGCCTGTTGACCATTATGAACAATCCAAAATAACTTCTTCTTTATCAAATTTTCACTAGTCCTAAGAATCTCCAAAATGATAGAACCTTTGGTGGGAAGTTGATAGCAAACAAGGTCTTTAGGACTTTTGTTTTTAGCATATTTAGCATGAATATTATTAGCCCATAGGGCATTAGGGTTATTCAAAATCTTCCAATATAAATTTATAGATAAAGCCTTATTATTTTTTAATAGCAAACCAAAATTCTAACCCTCCATCATGCTTGGGAAGGCATATGGTATCCCATTTCACCAAGGCCCATTTTCTTTTCTCCTTAGTACCACTCTAGAGGAACCATTGATTTATTTGATCTAGTTCTCAAAGAACTACCTTCAAGATATCCAACATAGCAGAAACATAAATAGGTATAGCTTGAAGGACTGATTTTATCAAGGTAATATTTCTGCCAATTGAAAACCACCTATTGGTCCACTTTTTAATTTTCTCCTTTACTCTATCCACAAACCAATTCCAATTATTTTTTTTGTCTCTGGATGTTGATAGGAATGCCTAAATAAGTTATCAAAATGGAGGTCTTATTATATATTAATTTATCTAAAATCATGACTTCCTATCTAGGAGAGAAGTGATAGAATAAGACTTAATTTATCTTTATTGGTCAATTGCCCCATAGCATTAAATAAGTAATGAATGATATGATTAATCATAGATGATTCCTTAACTGTAACTTTATATAACAGATTAGATTCATCAACAAACTAAATATGAGAGATAGTCCTAGCTCCATGAGTAATGGTAACTCCCTCAAGGGTTTTATTTTCTCTATTTTTGGTCATAGACTTTCCCAAGAATTTAACAAGAATGATGAATAAATAATGGGAGAGGGGGTTGCTTGTTAGCTTTTGATGCTTAACACTTAATGAGAAATCTACCAAAAGATATAAAATGAGCATGCAATATTGAATATAAAAATGGTAATACACTAAGCATGTAAAACTCATGAGAAACTTCTATAAATACTCATAAAACAACCATTAATGAAGGCTCACAAAAATATTACATTGATAAAAATGGAGGTCTCAAACACTCCATATTTCATACATGATCTACATTGTATCTATTACTACTCTACTCAATGCTATCTACTTTCTCGCTCTTGCTCTCTTATATAAAGGCCTATATATAATGAGACATGAATCTTGGCCTTCCATATTCCTATGACTCTTCATATTCCTATTTTTAAGGACTCATGTACAAGTGTACAACATGCACATTTACATCATTGCACATTCTAATAATACTTGTACATTTATTACATTGCATAATGTAAATACTCAAACCCTAATCTAAGACACTATTCTAATCTAAATATGTACCCATGGTGGTACATTAGCATGTACCAAATAATGTAATATATTCCAACACCCCCTTGTATTACATTATTTGGTTATTGAAGACTTTAGTCTTCAATATGGATCTTCATCTTTTCAACTCACTTTGCATTTTATGCCTTCTTGATCAGATTCTTTCTCATTTTATTTATCTTCATTATTGATGTTTATTCTTATGCTTTCAAAAGATATTACGTTGTCACTAGATTCCTGCAAAACATTTTTTCTTTGCCTTTCTCCTTAATATTATAAGTCCTTTTCAACTTATAACCTTCCAAGCATTCACTTATAACATCATGGTAAGATTCAGAATTAGATGTATTCGAAGCATCAATATTACATGAAGAATGAAATACTTTTTGTAAAAATGATTCTTCCAATTTTTCATTCTTCTTGAGAGATTCAATCAACTCCTTTTATTTTAAGTTATATTTGAATATTTAAGTGTAAGTAATTCCATATATATATTATACTAGTAACATTCAAATTTTTTTTTTTTTTGTGATGCCGCAAAGATGGAAGAACTAGTGAATGGAGATAAAGCAACAACAACAACGAACGGGGAGAACAACCCTAACGGATTCGGAACAAGCGACGGAGTCAACACCGGTCATGATAGCAAATATGGAGACACTCCTAATGGAGATGATGGTGGAGCCAGTATTACCATCCCAGGAATTTCGAAAAAGGGTGATCCGAGTCGCGACACAGAGGATGGACCCTATCCTACTCAGACCAAATGGGAGGAGATCTATGCGACCCAGGAGGAAGACTATGGACCAACCACTCTGATGACCACTGGATCCCACTACCAGGGATCAAAATCTGGCCCAAAGACGTAGGTCAATCAAGCATCGGGTCCAGAAGATGCTCGAGCTTCTCCAAATCAAAAAATAGCATCAAGAAACGATGGATGTATCAATGGACCCTATTCGATCCTATGCAGACATGGTCAATCAAAACCCACATCCGAACATAGAGACTAGGATCGAACTACTTCCTTCCAACGGCAGTCTTGAGATCCCCTACGAAATCATGTCCAGTGTGATTGATCGCAACTCAAACTCACTAATTGGAAAATTCCTCGGATCACGGCTAGACATGGAGTCTATCCGCAGATGGGCCAATACCTCTTGGCATCCTGTCGGATCCATGGAACTAGTAGCACTCCCCAGAGGATTTTTCCTGATCCACCTAAACAACCCGGGAGACTCCCGACGGATTCTCACAGGTGGACCCTGGTTCTTCGAACGAAGAGGTCTTTTCCTCCAAAAATAGGGTGTGGATTTTGACCCATCAACCCAGAATATCAATGTTGCTCCAATTTGGATCCGTCTTCCAGGCCTTCCAGTCCAGTTCTGGCATGAAGATATCCTCCGTGGCATCGTGAGAAGCATTGGGGAGCTGATTTCTTTTGATCCACCAACCAGATCCAGGACCCGCATGACCCAGGCCTGCATGTGCGTAAATGCTAACCTGGATGCAGCCCTCCCGACTTCTATCAACCTCATTTCCAAGGTATGTTCCTTTGCCCAAACCATTGAATACAAAAACAAACCTACATTTTGCAGCCTCTGTTCCAAACAAGGTCACTTAACCTCTCAGTGCCCTTCTAAACCTCCTGCCACTGCTCCCTGCAAGAGCCATCATCCCCCCAAATCTGGTCGGCCTTCCCTCTCTGAAGCTAACCCCACCTTCACTTCTATTCCCCCTTCCTCCTATTTTGTGGACCCTAGCCAGGATAGGGAACCCTCTGTACCTCCTCAGATGGGTGCCCATCCTAATCGTGACCTCTCCCCATCCTGGAGTCCGTCGATCCCGGTTTCCAACCACTTCTCCCCTCTCTCCACCACCGACCCTTCCTTCGATCCAACCGAACCCATTTTCAATCACCCTTTGCACCCTCCACCTTCTACACCCTCCCCATTGAGCCCCCTTTGCCTCTCCCACCAATCCTTCCCCATCCCCTAGCCCTCCCCCACCCGTTCCTAGAAGAAATCAGTTGTTGATGTGGGATCCAAGAAAAAGTGAGGTCGCCCTTCAGCTTAGGATATCAGGAACAAGGAAGCTTCAGATGATATTGTGAATGGCACTCAGCTCACCCTTAGAGGGTCATCCAGGCTCCTGGAGTCTCAGGATCAAAATAGAACCAAACTTCCCCTCCCGCTCGGAAGAGGGAAGCGAACATCTTCAAGAATTTCCAAATGAAGGTCCTCTCATGGAATGTGAGAGGCCTCAATGGATGAAACAAGCAATGCCTAGTTAAGTCCATGAGGAGAGAACATAGACCCACCATTCTTTTATTGCAGGAAACCAAGCTTGATCCTCAGACTATTTCTTGCATCTCTAACTATATTTGGAAGGACTTTGGTTTCTCTTTCAGTCCGGCCAATGGAGCTTCAGGGGGATTGTTGTGCCTATGGGACCCATCCAAAGTTGATGGAAGAGTGTTATCAACAGCCGAGAGCTATATAAATATCTTGTTTTTCAACAAAGAGGATGGTTTCCATTGGGTCCTGTCCAACATTTATGCTCCTAACTCTCCCTCTAGAAGGATTCTATTATGGAACTCCCTCAGCCAACTAAGGGAAGTCTTCTCCTCAGAAGCTTGGATGTTGGTTGGAGATTTCAACTCTCCTCTCTTCCCCACAGACAAGAAAGGAGGGTCCCAAATCACTGAGGGTTCCTACGAGCACTTTGCAAATTTTGTTGATAGCAATGAACTGATGGATATCAGACTTAGAGGACCAAAATACACTTGGAGCAACCATAGGAAAGGTGATCAACTGATTCAGATTCACCTCGATCATGTCCTCATCTCTACCAATGCCATCCCCAAATTTGGTGATGCTATCATGCACTCTTTACCTAGGATTGGCTCCGACCACAATCCCCTATTGCTGGACAGTTCTCCCTAGGCCTCTACTTTCAAATCCCCCTTCATATTTGAATCCATGTGGCTCCAAGATCCAAACCTTGAGTCTCTGATTTCCCAATGGTGGACTCGACCCTTTCATGGCTCCATAGTCTCCCAAGTGAGCAACAAATTGAGACATGTGAAATACAAACTAAAACAGTGGAACAAGGAGGTCTTCGAAAACATCTTCTACAAAAAATAGCAAATCCAGTCCCAGCTCCGGAACATTGAACTCTCAATGCAGCATGGAGAACCTGATCCCACTCTTCAGGACTCAGAAAGGATCCTCCTCTCAGATTTCCACAACATCCTCAAAAGTGAAGAAGTCTTTTGGAAATAGAAGTCCAGGGTCACTTGGCTGAAAGAAGGTGATTCGAACACAAATTTTTTCCATGCCACAACTATGAGACACAGAGGCAACAATAGAATCAAGGAGTTAGTCCAGCAGGATGGTAAGGTAATCATGAACATCTCAAAAATCAAAACCGAGGTTGTCAATTTCTTTGTGGAACTGCTTGGCCCCACTCCAGCCTGCGACCACCGTACCTCTGAGGACCTCCTTCGAAACATCCCCAGGTTAGTAACTGCTGATCATAACATCTTCTTAATCAAAACCCTCTTCGTTGAAGAGATCAAGACCATTATTTTCTCCATGCAGGGGGGAAAGGCTCCTGGCCCGGATGGTTTCCCCCCATTTTTCTTCCAATATTTTTGGGACATAGTGGGCCCAGATGTGGTCTCTGCTATCCAACAGATGCAAAGAGATAAGGAGATCCTAGGGGACATCAATTCCACCTTTTTAGCTCTCATCCCCAAAGTTAACCAAGCCCGTACCCTTTCTGACTTCCACCCCATAAGCCTTTGCAATATCCTCTACAAAATCCTCACCAAAGCCTTGGCAACCAGACTCAAACCCATCCTTCCCTGCATCATAGCTCTGAACCAGGGAAGCTCCATCCAAGGGAGATAGATCATTGATAGCATTATCACCATCCATGAGCTCATCCATTCCATTTCCTCAAGTGGTAAGGTTGGCCTTCTTCTGAAACTTGACATGAACAAAGCCTTTGATAGAGTCTCCTAGGATTTCCTATTCTCGATTCTCCATAGATTTGGTTTCCACCCTGACTGGATTGCTCTTGTTAAGGAATGCATCACTTCAACAAACTTCTCTGTCCTGGTGAACGGCTCCTCGATAGGCTATTTCAAAAACTTCAAAGGGCTTAGACAAGGAGACCCCCTCTCTCCCTTTCTATTCATCATTGTTGTTGAAGCTCTAGGGAGAACCCTCAACCATGCCTACTTCAAAGGATCTATTTCTAGCATAAAACTTGCCTCTTCTCTCCAGGCAATATCTCACCAGCAGTTTGTTGAAGATACCATTTTAGCCACCTATTGTTCAGTTCCCCAAGCCTAATGCATAAAATCCATCCTTTTATCCTTTGAGGCTAATTCTAGTTAAAAGGTAAACTTCAACAAAAGCAAAATCTACTTTATCAATACTCCTGTGAGATGCCAAGCCCGCATTGTTGCCATCCTTGATTGTTCCATTGCTTCTTTCCCTACCACCTATTTAGGGTTCCCCCTCTTTGAAGGCCATTCCAAAAAATCTTTATGGAACCCTGTCATTGAGCGTATCCAAAAAAAGTTGGCAGGTTGGAAAGGGAGCCTCCTCAATCAAGCAGGGAAGGCTACCTTAGTCAAGGCCACTCTGCAAAGCATCCTTGTCTTCTTCCTGTCTATCTTCTAGATCCCTATTGAAGTGTGCAATCGCATTGAGCAACTCCAAAGGAATTTCTTATGGTCAGGATCGGAGAACAAGTAGAGGATCCACCTGGTAGCATGGAATCAGGTTTGTTCCAGGAAAGAGCATGGTGGCATTGGCCTCAAGAAGGTCCGTAACATGAATCTTGCACTCATAGCCAAGCAAGGTTGGCGTATTCTCACCAATGAAGACTCTCTTTGGGTCTCCATCATCAAAGCTAAATACCTTTGGCACAACCAAAACTTTTTGGATGACCCCACTCCCATCCGAGGATCTACTTCTTGGAACTCCATCCTCAAAATGAAGCAAATCCTTTAGAAGGGTATCCGGTGGAAGTTGGGTAATGGTAACAGGATCAGATTCTGGGAAGACCTTTGGCTTGGCAATAGTCCGCTACTTAAGTGTGAGAATCTCTTGTGCCTCAAACCGGTGATTGATGCCCTCTTCAGCTCTAAGGTATGCAATTTCTCCTTCCCAATAGCCGCTCTTGGAAACCTTTACCTGTTAACTCCCTCAATGAAGAGTAGAAGCAAGCCTCTACTGACCTCTCGAACTTGCTGCACCTTTGTGTCATTCCCTCCTCTCCTAGGGAGGACTCCATCCTCTGGGCTCCCACGTCTAAGGGTCTCTTCTCCATCAAGTCAGCCTATGCCCTCTCTGAGAATCCTGGCCCTCCCTGGTTCCCTTCCAAGCTCATCTAGAAACCCCATCTTATCCCTAAGGTCAATTTTTTCCTATGGCTTGTTGTCCAGGATAAGATCCTCACCATCCCAAACCTCCATCGTCATGGCTTTTCCATCCCCAACCATTGTTTTCTCTACCACATGGACTGTGAGTCTACCCAGCACATCCTTTTGTCTTGCCCTTTCTCCCAGTCCATCCTTTCATCCCTGTTCTCCTCTGTCGGCATCTCCTGGGTCCTGCCTACCCTACTAAGTGATCTTTGTGTCCAGTGGCCTAACCCTTTCAGAGGCCATCGCCTGAAGACTTTTTGGTCTTTCTACCTTCCCCACTTCCTATGGGAGATCTAGCAGGAATGAAATGCTCGTGCTTTCAAGGACTCCATTCATAATGAAAAGTATGTTCTATCCAAAATATTTGTTGTAGCTACTGAGAATGTGTCCATCACCCATGATGATGATGATCCTGAGCCAAGATCTGAAGCTCTTCTAGCCTCTTCCCTCAGGATCCCCAAGGGCATTCACATTCATGTCTCTCCCTGGGCAGACCGCTCCCTTGTTAAATGGACCCCGCCCCCTTCAGGATTCCTGAAGCTGAACTTTGATGAAGCGGCCAAAGGTAATCCTGGGGCAGCGAGGGCGGGTGGCATCGTCAAGGACCATTCAGGAAGCATCATCTTGGCCTATGCTGAGAACTTGGGCCATAATTCTAGCCATTTCATCGAGGCTAGAGCTCTCTATCAGGGTGTTGTTATCCTTCATAGTTTGTAGGCTCCCAATGTCATAGTGGAAGGGGACTCAAAGAACATCATCAGCTTCCTGACATCTGGCACTCTTCTAGCTTCGTGGAACATCTCCAACATGATCTCTAAAATCAAACATCTAATGCTTTCTTTCTCGAACATGAGGATGAACCATGTTTACAGAGAAGGAAATCGAGTCACTGACCATTTAGAAAATATGGGTATCTCTGAACATAGTCTCACTATGTGGAGAGAATCCTTCCTCCAATCCCTTATTGACATCAATGTCGCTGAAATCAACAAGTAGTGAATCTTGGGGTGTCGAGATCAAAAATCAGCTTCTACTTCATTGGTTCCAAGCTTGTTCCCATCTCAGTATTCTCATTGATCAATTTTTGCATAGCATGGTAGGTTTGTCTTATTACCTCTGACTGAGTGTATGCTCGAAGGGTCAACCCCTACTCATCAAGTTGTCTCATAGTCACTCCATCTAGCTGGACCCTCTCTCTCATCGATAGGTCAAAGGGGCTCCCAATTCCAAATAGTTGTTCACCCGCACCATCCCTAGAAGCCTTATGCATCACATGCTCAATACGTGGACTTCCACGTACAATGACTTCTATGGAAATGACACTACTACTATTTCCAAGGTGTGGCCTCATTCAATTCTCAGCAAGCCATCTCTCAGTCCCTTCTTCTAGTTGGACCCTTTCCCTCATCATCAGGTCAAAGGGGCTTCTAGATCCAGATAGCTATCCACCCACACTACCCCTAGAGGACTTATGCAACACATTTTCAATACGTGGATTCCCACATACAATGACCTAGGTGGGAATGACATCATTGTTGTTTCCAAGGCATGGCCACTTCCAATTCTCAGCAAATCGAGCCTTTGGAATCTCAACATGACAAGTTTTTCTCCATCGTTTTTTGATATGTGTGCCCAACCTTTTGACATTATCGATAGGTTCTTCACCCTCATCATTGGGACTACAAGCCATATTATGAGAAATCATTGTTCGTCTAGGTCATCTGATCCCTTTTTCTCCAACTTCGATTTGGTTTCTACCCTAGTTTCGAGGCTCTCTGGTTTCCCTGGTGTGTTTCTTATTTTCGACCAAAGTTTGTTGATTTACCCCCACTCGGTGCTATTATCTGTGAGTTGGTTCATGTGCTGGTCCATCCCGATGCCCCTATTGAGTATCCTTTGTCAGAAGGATCTCCTTGTTTCTAGCAATTCCTTGACCCCCATCATCATTATCCATTTCGAACGCCTTTGCCACGTAAACCCATCCAACATGGATGGTTATCCCCACCACCGAAATCTGACCTAGCACACCCCGTTCACTAGCCTCGGTGTCATCCACGCCCATCTCCACCTATTCCTCTCCCTTGTTTGGTGTGCCTTTCCACCCGTGCCTGTGGCTCTTCGCTTGATTTGGATGACGTGGGCCATGAGTAGCCCCATGTTTCGGTGCCTTCTAGGTCCTTCCACTAGCCTCTTTACCACCCTCACCCTTCTACCAGCTTTTCATCTCCACCACCTTTCCCCTGAGCCCCATCCCTCTGCTCTACGTAATTCTCCCACCATGGCCGAAATCGAACCATCCTCCCTTCAGCTAACCCCTTTGGTCGAAGATATTTTTAGGGACCATGAACTCCTCAATTTTCTATAGTTGTTTAATGGAAATGAACCAAACCTATCATTGGACTTCGTTCACACGTGGAATGGTGGACATGTTGTCCTCAGAGGCTTGGGTTTCACTATCATGGTGGATTTGTTGGCCGAAATCATTGGCCTCCCGAACGACGGATAAATCATCAACCACGAAAAGCATTCCCTCCAAGGGGAATTGACCCTTTTTAGGGACAAAGGAGAGTCCTTGGGCAAGGAGAAAGGAGGCATCATGAGAGAGACATTGCCAAAGTCATGGGACACTATCATGATTATGGTTCTTCAGTACTTCACCCTCGATAGCCCTGGTGCAATTCTGAGAAGCTTTCATCTGGATTTTCTGAACCACCTTCAAGGGAAAAAATCAATAATATATTTCTAAGTACATGTTCAGGTTAGTGGAAAGGTCCGTCATGAATGTCAAAAGGGGTATTTCTTCATCTCCCCTTCATCAGGGCCTCCACCTTGTCCTCTTCAATCATATTGTGGCTGAGCAAAATCGTAGGGCTGTTGGCCCTATCGGGCCTACCCTCATAGCTAGATGGTCCAACAAATATTGGTGGGGAAGCTGGGGGAGACGTTCCAGTGTCTCCTCCTCCCAACTATACATTGGGGCCTACGACCAGGGTGGAGGACACCCCTAGCTCTCAGAAGTTTGAGCCCCGGTGCTACCCCCTTCGAGCCAAGGCAGGATGCAACAAACGGAAAGCCCCTTTGGTCATTGATGAAGTTTTAGATGACTCTTTATCATTCCAAACCAAGAAGGATAATCCAACCAAATACCCTATTCCCATCGAGGGTACTTCTACCCAAGCACCAATGTTGTTCTCACGGGTAACCCATTTCCCCACTCTCTCGGATCATGGGCATCTCCAGGAAATTCAGGATCTCCTCAAGGCTCTCAAGCGGGCGGCTAAGACAGTCTCTTCTCTCTTGGCCCAGGTGGATGCTCTTCTGGAGGAATACAAGGATCAATACGAAATCCTTGAGGAATTCAAAAGCTTGGTGGGAGCGAGCACTATAGATAATGACCAAGGGCCAAACAATGCCATTCCCTGATCAGGCATCCTGGGTTGGGTTTGGTTTGGGTAGGTCAAGTTTTTTGTTGGTTCTGCCCATGCATGGGTGGCTCTCCTATTTTTTGCTGGTTCTGCCCCTGCATGGGCTTTCTCTTGGTTTCAGGTTTGGTCTTGTCATGGTTCTCCTAAAGTGTGTTAGGCTTCTCCTGGGCTCTCAGCCAGGGTTGGTGCTCCTGTTCCTTTTTGTCTCTATGGAGATTTTTGTAATGTTTTCCTCTATGTAAAAGGTTATGGGATCCTTTCAAAACCCCTTTTTTACCAATAAAAAAAACATTCAAAATAATGAAAACACTATATTTATAATTGTTAATTGCTTCATACATTATTGCATGTAGAAAGACTTCTAATTTTTTAAAAATTTCTTCTTATGCTTACTTATAAATGAAGCTTGAAACTAAGTCTAACTTTCCTTTAGAATTTTCAATCAAATATTTGATTCCATATTTTATAAATTTTACTCTTTCTTTTCTAATTTCATTTTCCATTTCATTATTCAATGAAATATTTTGAGTAGACATCCTTTTTACTCCTTAGTATTAGATATTGAGAATAGTTTTTTATATAATATTTTAACTTTCAAAATCCATTGAGGCTAACTACCTTATGACTCCCTATTTTAGAGATACATTTCAATGAACTTTTTTCAATTCTCAAATTTGTAGGGTACTCTAAAATTTCTAATGTTCAATCAATGGTTTTGAAAAAGGTTTTATTTTTCAAATATCTAGGTAGAATTCCTTTTAACTCTGTAGTATTTTCAATATGGAATTAAAATTGGTAAGATCTTTTTTAACTCCCAACTTTTGTAGAATACCTTATATATCCCAAGTGTTTTGAGTACTGAATGGTTTTTATAATGTATTTAGCTTTCTAGATTTTTCTTTTGAGTTGAATCCTTTTTATCTCCCTAATGTTCAACTTCTATTATTTAATATAAACACCTCATTTCTCCTTATTTATGAATAGAAAGCTAAATATAATTTTTATGCAATACCAACTGATTGGATTTTCTATTTTCAAGACCTTTAAGTTGGATTCCTTATATCCCTTCAATTTGTATAAGATACTAATATCAAAAGTAATTTTCCAACTTACAAATAACTCTAGGTTGTGATCCTTATACCTTTCAATACTTATGGTTTATCAATGATATTAATGGAAGATATTCAAAATGCAATAAATTGAATCACAATTTTACAAAGAATCACTGTTTTAGTGGTAAGGAACTCCCTCCAATGTATATAATTAAACAAATATATTCTTCTTCATGGATGCCTTCCTACAACAATACCTACCCTATTTTATATCTATCTAAAGGCTATTATGAAAGGATGTGACTATTCACGTTAGTAATTAATAATATAATAATTAATGAATTAATAATATTAACTATTAATGTTAGGATGGAGGATCCTAAAATGCCACCCCTCTCGAAAGAAGCTTTGTCCTCAAATCTGGGAGTAAGGAATTTATTGTTGAAAATGATGAGGCACTTGCCAAGTAGTATTTGCACAAGTTTAATGTCACTTTTCTAGAGGTAGGTATATCTTGAGGGTCAAAGTGTTAATGGGGGGTTGCCAGGAAGAATAGTAGTATTGTGATGACAATGGGGGGCAACCTATGGGGTTCCTCAACAACTTAAAAATTATGCATCAAAAATGGTGGTAACACTTCTACATATTTATGTTTTTCCCTAGGAGATTTAACGAAAAATGAGTGTGTAGTCACCTTTTTGCCTTGTTTTTAATAGGCTTTATCATGTGGTGATAACTCACTACTGGTGGGGAACTTGTGTGTAGTTCTTGTAGAGTGTATGTCTAGCATTCATTAGTGTCTACCTCATCCTTTCCTAATTCATGGATCACTTCTTGCATATCGATCTTATTGTCTTCATTGTTGTGAGTAGGTGCATCGATCACTTTGGATACAACTACCTCATATTCTTGCTCTATGGAGTGATAGGGATCAACTACATTCAACAATTGTACATCTACCTCATCTTCACCTTTTATGAATTGACAAGGATTAACTTTAATAAATACAACGTTAGTGTAGTGCATTTATGTTGAGGTCTAAATTTCTCATCACAATTATTGCAAAGGTCTTTCACTTGCCATTCCTTCATCTCCTCAAAGCTGAGATATTTAATTGGTAAATTTTGGTTAGGTTTGGGGGTGGTGTAAGTGGTTTGTGATTTCCCCATAGGTGGTTTTCCTAATCGACGTTGAACATTGAGTTTATATTTGGCTAATAAAGTTAATCCAAAGGTCTGCATCATGGTGCAAGGATTAAATATTTCCACCTCTTTCTTAATTTCTTCCTTTAATCCGTTGATGAAGCAACTTATGAGAAATTATTCAGTGAACCCTATGGTGCGATTGATGAGATTCGTGAACTGAGTTTGATACTCATGCATGAAAGTAGTTTGAAAAAGGTTGTTAGCAATTTTGTCAAAGGTTGAGTTGGGAGATATTCATCCATCGACTATTGTGAGAATAAAATTTGTGAAGGGGCAACAATGAACATCCTTTTACAAAATTATGATAAAATGGTGCAAAAAGTTAGCAATTTTGCAAAAAATTGTTTTTAGAAACTTTAATTTTGTCCTTACAATGGTTATGAATTTCAAATTTTGAATGGACACGATGTGGGTAAATTTTGAATGGATACAATACAAGCAAATTTTGAATGATCACGAGTGGAGAAAGGGATAGCCACAGGCAGGAGAAGCACGAGGTGGGCGATGAGGGGACAATAGCAGGTGGGGAAATCATGAGGTAGTGAAGGAACAAAGGTAGGTAGTTGAGGAGATAGCAGTAGTTGAGGGGGCAATGGTAGGCAGTAGGCACATAGAACGAGATGATTGGTATCAATGGTGAGAGGATGGCAAGCACAAGATGCGAAAATTCAATAGTGGTAAGCATGAAGCAGGTGCTATTATCGGTTGAATGAATGACGAGTATACACTTAGACGTGGGAAGATAAACATGACACTAAGTCATGATTAAAAATATAAGTGTAGCTCCTTTTATATTGTAAATTCTACCTTACACAATTGATGTGGGATAAAAGTCCCAAATGTTAAGTTGGACTTCATCGACAATACCCAATAGAACATAAACCGACTATTGAAAATATTAACGATGGCCTAAAATTTTTAAAAACTTATGTTATGTTTTAATTTTCTTCACCTATTTTTTGTTGGTGTCCCAAAATACATCATCATGAGACAAATCAATTTTCTTTTAATGGCTTCCACATTTTGATGGCATTGTTAAGGATTTGGTAGTAATATGTCATTAGAGATGATATCGAGTAGGGAAGTGACTGGAAAATTATGCTTGCTATGATGGAGATGGCTTTAAGAGATTTATGAGTGGAGCTAGAGATGACACCATGCTGAGAGATGAATTGGAATCACTTCAAGATGCTTGCTACAGTGGATTATTATTTTTTAAGAGGTTGTGAGAGGAGTGATACTAGATAATATGGCTTCTTATGTAATTTGATACCAAATGTTATGGTGGCCTATCAACTTCTTGAAATTTGTTATTGTAATACATTGGAGTCGTAGGAGAATGATATGCAATAGGTGTAATATGATATGTAATGGGTGTAAGATATTTGATATGTTGTGATGTACAAACAAGAGTGAGTGGTGAATGATAAGGACATGAGAAGGCGCATAAATTTTAATTGCTTTGATACCAAATATTCAGATCCTAGATCCCAACTTATGGTTTATCAATGATATTAATGGAAGATATTCGAAATATAAGAAATTGAATCACGGTTTTACAAATAATCATTGTTTCACTGGTAAGGGACTCCATCCAATGTATATAATAAAAAATATATATTATTTTTCATGGATGCCTTCCTACAATAATACCTATCCTATTTTATATATATCTAAAGGCTATTATGAAATGATGTGACTATTCATGTTAGTAATTAATAATATAATAATTAATTAATTAATAATATTAACTATTAATGTTAAGATGGAGGATATTAACATCCTTTTTACTCCTTAGTATTAGATATTGAGAATAGATTTTTATATAATATTTTAACTTTCAAATCCATTGAGGCTAACTACCTTATGACTCCCTAGTTTAGAGATCAATTTCAATGAACTCTTTTCAATTCTCAAATTTGTAGCATACTTTAAAATTTATAATATTCAATCAATGGTTTTGACAAAGGTTTTATTTTTCAAATATCTAGGTAGAATTCCTTTTAACTCCCTAGTATTTTGAGTATGAGATTAAAATCGGTAAGATATTTTTTAATTCTCAACTTTTGTAAAATACATTATATCTTCCAAGTGTTTTGAATATTGAATGGTTTTTATAATGTATTTAACTTTCTATATTTTTTCTTTGAGTTGAATCCCTTTTATCTCCCTAAAGTTCAACTTATATTATTTAAGATAAACACCTCATTTCTCCTTATTTATGAATAGAAAGCTAAAGATAATTTTGATGCAATTCCAATTGATTGGATTTTCTATTTTCAAGACCTTTAAGTTGGATTTCTTATGTCCATTCAATTTATATAAGAGACTAATATCAAAATTAATTTCCCAAATTTCAAACAACTCTAGGTTGTGATTCTTATACCTTTTAATTTTTAATAGTACGATTTCTAAATTTCAAGAATCTAAATTGGTGTTGAAATCCTTATAACTCCCTAATTGGAAATTTAGAAAACAAAGGTATTTGCAAATTTAATATTTCAATTTTTTTTTAGAAATTCTTACTTCTCCAAGTTAATCTATTTGCAAATATTTCAATGCAATATGTATTTCAAGAATGAATAGAATAATTTCAAAAACCTGTTAAAAAAACTTCTTACTTCAAATATCTTTTAAGGTTTTCAATACTATCAACTTATTTCTCCTATTATTCAAATAATATTAAATATAATTAATTAATATTTACTTCAAAATTATGCCTTATACTTAACCTTTCCAAAGGTTCTATGTAAATATTTCTTACCTTCTTGAATATGATGTTTAAATCTTCAACTTACTGCTCTTTGACTCTACAACACACATTCTAAATATGTTATCCCTAAATTTAATGCTCCTTGGCACTTACTATTTTTACTCTTAAACATGTCTCCTTCTCTTCTACTTGTAGTGCTTACACCTTACACACCTCACTCGATCATTCTTTGATAGTAAATTTTTGACTTGTGTATTTATTGTATGTAAGAAGGTGTTATTGATGTGGTGGTTGGTGCTCCTCTTCACTTGGACATTTGGAATTCAAATTGGTGCTTCTTCTAGGGTGCTTTAATATTTTGGTATAAATATTGCTCTTCTCTAACATAGCTCTTCAATATTTATATTTCAATACCTCTTCACTAACTCTTGCAAGTGGGCTTGAGGTACTTAAAGTCCTCCATATATGAGCTCCAATTGCTCTTGATTCCTCCATGTATGAACCTATTATTATGGGTTGTAATATACCTTTGGTTAACAGTCTATATTCCTCCTCACTGGTATCGTTTGTCTCCTTTGTAGCTATGATTGGACTTCCCTTGCGCTCAGACTATGTTTTGGTGATTGGCCCTCAATTTTTGACATACCAAGTAGTAAGTAACAATATTACTCCTTCTATTTACCAACCATATAGGTACGTTGATTCTCCAAAACTCTTCCTTGCTATGTAACACTCAATAATGAGTATTTTTCAACCATATTCGACTCTCCTTATTCTATGATATGACATGTGATAATTATCTTCTTCACTTGCTCTAGATGATGTTACCTAGTGGTGTTCATTCAAATTACAATTCCTCTTTTCCTTTATGCTCCAAATTTATATTGCACCCTTTTGATTTTCTTGACTTTTACATGCTTTAGAAACTACTGAATACACTTTGCTTTCTTTCACTCTTTTTCCTTCAAAGTGATGCTTCACCATTATTTGGTTCTCAAGCTACTTGCCAATGTCTTTTCAACTTCTCTCCAATGACCCTCAAACCTAACATTTGGATTCTTGTTCAATGATTATTAAACTACATTCTAATGACACCTATTTTCCTCTCCAATGGTTGCCCAAACAATGCTCTTTAGTCCTTCCAATGGCTTCTCTATGTTGTCTCGATGGTTCTACCTCTCAATGGTGGCTTGACTTATCCAAACACAATGGTGCTTCCCTCCTACTATGCATATTTTTGTTTCTTTAGAAACTTATAAAAAATATCTCCCTTAAAATTATTTAGCCTTCTCTTGTACTACATAGGCATCAAATAAACAACATTCCTTTTAATATTTCTTCCTCCTTATTTCTCCTTTTAACTCTACCTTTTACTATTTGTATTTGGTAGGTTAAATGATGAAAATTGTGTATCCTTCCTTATCTTGAAGATACTTCAACTTAAACTCACTTTTACTCCTTAAATAACTCTAATATGGTGCTCTCAAAAAACTTTATAATAATGCTTAAATAATAATATTTTATATCACCGATGTGGAATAACTTTTGGCCTCCTTTGCAGCTAGTCTTAGTTATTTGGTTCACCTATTTGCTTCCTCTAATTTGTAAAATTTGTAGCTGTCCTTTCTACTCAATCGTTACCTCAAACTTATAAATTTTGTACCTTCAATTCCTTTTGATTTGCTGCCCTAAACTTATCAATCTTGTGGCTTTGACTATTGCCTTCTTGCTGTCCAAAAATATTATAATTTATAGCCTCCAATGCTGTCCTTATTTTTTAATTTTCTAGCTTATATTGCTGCCTATTTCTCCTTAAATTGTGCTATCCAAAGGTGTATATTTTATAGCTATAACCTTGTCCAATATGTTATCTTCAACTTCTAAGATTTGCAACATATTTCTTTGACCAAATTTTTCCAATGCTCCTTGCAAATCTACCTCAAAATTCTCCAAACACAACTATTTTTTCCCCTTCAAAATTTTCCTAATATTGTAGTCCAAATCTCTTTATTTGCTACTCTCAAAAACTCTGATTTCTCCTCCTAATATTTTTGTCTAAGAATCTCTTTTATTTCTCCAAATTGCTAAATTTTTTTGCTTTCAAGTCTTCCTTCAATTAGGTGTTCAAGGGCTATTCAAAATCTACCCAAATCTTCTTCAAATTGTAGGTATATATCATCTTCAATTTTCTGGCCTATGACTTCAATTTTTGCTGCAAAATCAACAATCTTCTCATCCAAAAATCAGCCTTCAAACTTTTAATGGTAGTCTTCAAATATGGTGGCCTCTTCTAGCTCCTTTCTCCTCCAATATTCTTGTCAAATTATGACTTCAAAACTAGCCTCTTTCGTTGGCCTCTTTCTCAAGAATTTGAATGTCTTGAGATCTTCAAATAACCTTTCCAAAATTTGGCAAACTTATTGCCAAATCCTTCTTCCTTTTGGGCTTGTTATCGGATGGCGATAATTATCCCAAATTCTTCTTTTCTAGGGGCTAATCCTTGCAATTTCATACATTGAGCTTTCTTCAAATCTTCTCCAATGGCCACTTCAATTTTTCAATAGGGATTCTTTAGCCTTCTTCTTCGTTCTCCTTCCATGTTTTCGTGATACCTCTTCTCTTAGGTATTCAAAATATACAGCTTCTCATATCTTCAATAGGACTTTTCCTAGTCATCCTCTATATTTAATCTCCAATATTCTATCTTCAAAATATGGAAGTTCTTCAATGAGACATTTTTCTTAGGTATATTCCTTCTAGAGTTTCTTTCTTCTTCCTTCAATCTACAATTTTTAGTGTTCAATATTCTATGGGGATTTCTTTCTTGAGTCTCATCTCTCTTCAACCTTTCATAGGGCTCCTTTGGCCTCTTCCTCATTTCTCAATCTTCAATCTAAAATATTCAACTCTATAATTTTTGCAATGAGACCTTTTTCCTTAGGCCTCTAAATTCTTCAATCTTTAACTTCTTTCTGCAAGTATTAGATCAATTCCAAAGAAGATATTCTTCCTATATTATTTTTCAGAAGATTCTCGAATTCTTTTGAATCAACTCTTCTCTACAAAAAAGTATAAGAAGATAATAATACAATTTTTTCAAATCTAAAAATAATGAACTTAACTATTTGATTTGTCAAAATAGTGGAATCAATGTTGAGTCCTAGTATTCATATGTTTTTTCTACAACTCTATGGAAAGAATCTAACCAAAAAGCAATTTCCAAAATTTTAAAAATGAGATATCCCTATCTCCTCTCAATCTCTCTTGTGGCTCTCCCTATCTCCTATCAATATACCTTGTGCTCTGATACCATTATTAGCTTAAAATACTTAATACTTAATGAGAAATCTACCACAAGATATAACTTACGCATGCAATGTTGAATATAAGATAATGATAATATACTAAGAATGTAGAACTCATGAGAAACTTCTATAACTACTAATAAAACAAACTATTAATGAAGGTTCACAAAAAATTACATTGATAAAAATGGATGTCTCAAAGACTTCATATTTTATACATGCTCTACATTGTATCTACTACTAATCTACTCAATGATCTCTACTTTCTCACTTTTTCTCTCTTATAAGAAAAAATATATATAATGAGACATGACTCTTGGCCTTCTATATTCCTATTACTCTTTATCTACCTATTTTAAAGGACTCATATACATGTGGACAACATGCACATTTACATCATTGCATATTCTAATAATACTTGTGCATTTATTACATTGCATAAAGTAAATACTCCAATCCTAATCTGAGAGTACTCTCTCCTAATCTAAATATGTACCCATGGTGGTACATTAACATGTACCAAATAATGTAATATATTCCAACATTTCCCTACCTAATACCTTTAGAATATGGGAAGACCTGTGAAGGGTAGCCATTGATAAGAACTGAGTAGGACACCAAAAATATACATTTCATAATCCAATATATCCAATCCTAGGATAAGCCAAATTGCCTCATAACTTTGACAAGGAAGTGCTAATCCACCCTGTCTTAAGCTTTGAATAGGTCCAAATGAATTAACATAGAAGGAAATTTCTATGCATCCGTAGAATGGGTGGTTTCCTGAGAAAGAACTATAGCATCCATAATTTGATGCCCTTCCACATAACCTCCTTGTTCAAGGGAAATAATATTATTCAAAAGAGGTTTTAGCCTCTCTACCATGATCTTGGTAATGATTTTGAGAAGAATATTACATAAAGCTATTGGTCTAAAAGCTAAGATATGTTTTGCATCTTGAACCTTTGGGACCAGAGCTATATAAATTTTATTAATAACCTTCAAAATATCTTTGGCCTTCCTGGATTCTTCCACCATACCTAATAAATCAACATAAGACATATCCCATAATTCTTTGTAAAATTTGATGGGAAAACCATTAGGCCTTGGGGTCTTCCATTTTTACATTTTAAAAACCACTTGTTGAAGCTCACTGATAGTAACTGAAGCAATCAAAATAGAGTTCTCCTCAAAAGTGATAAGATTTGGGATCACTTGAAGGACATTCTATTGAGAAGCTGAGTCAAGACATGCAATAGTGAACAATTTAGAAAAATATTTGTCTACAATAGACTTCATGCTATCCCAAGTGTGGATAGA
This sequence comes from Wollemia nobilis, assembly GCA_028583015.1. Taxonomy (NCBI): domain Eukaryota; kingdom Viridiplantae; phylum Streptophyta; class Pinopsida; order Araucariales; family Araucariaceae; genus Wollemia; species Wollemia nobilis. The sequence goes on along the minus strand of JAQPPZ010002395.1, from coordinate 2,931,953 downwards.
ATCTCCAGAATATAAAATCAAGGAAGAAATAAAGTTGTGGGATTTATGGGCTAGAAGAGATTTGTGGAAAAATTTCGTGTTTTGATCTCCTTTAAGCCATTGGATCCTAATTTTTTGCTTCCATAATATCTCTTCTCTTTTTTTCCATTCCTCCAACTATGATGTGAGTCTACTCTCATTAATACTTCTAGTCTCAATGAGGCCATCTAAATGGATTTGATCATTCAACTCGTCAAGTTGAGCAATCACTTCTTGTTTCTTTTGCCTGATATCTCCAAAATCCTTTCAATTACAAATCTTGATTTTAGATTCGATATATTACAACCTTTTGGTGAAACAAAACATCTTAGTTTCATACCTTGGTTTACCTTCCTACCACCATTGCTACACTCGAGGTTTGAGGAAACTATCTCTAAGCCACATTAACTAAAATTGAAAGGGCGAAAAACTGACCTTGGTTTTCCATATTTCAACCATGATTAGCCAATGATCCGTACCAACATTGTTAAGAGTTTTTACCTTAGGAATATGACCATTGATTAAGAAAATTTTAGAGAACAAGAACCTATCCAATATTTCCATGATACAAGCAGAGCCTTGCTTTATAATAGACCAAGTCATGAGGCTATTATCTGGTTGGATGTCCACAAGGTGAAGGTTTACAATATATTCACTGATGATGTTTGAGATCATGTATAGATTCCTATTTCCCTCTTATTCTCTTCCAAAGAAAGGATGGTATTGAAGTCTCATTTAATCAAAACCTAAGCTTCAAGAAAATGAAACATAATATAAGTTATATCCTTCCATTATCTCCGCTTTTCCTCCAAAGTAATTGGAGCGTAAACAGTCAAGCAGAGCATAATTTGGTTAGATTACCTACTTTGTGCAGTCACAGCCAAGAGATCCCAACTACCAACTATATGGTGAATAATGATCTCTTCTAGGTCTAACCTTGAAGTATGTGTATACGCAACCTAAGTATTATTGCACTTACATTCCAATCCTTATATTGGTTAAAGAATTTTATTTAATATAACAATTCTAGCAAATTATCACCTTATTCTCTATTCAACTTATAAAAAGAAAATCTATTTATTTTTTTACACACTTAAAAATATATCTTTAAATTTAAATATTATATATTTTACAGTAAAAATGATTTATAATTTATTATTATTATTTTAAATTATATTTAAATTATATAATATTAATGATAATTACATGTAATGGTTATGGATAGTAGCTTTCATTACTCACATGAGAGCAGATTGTATGTGGGCAACCCTTTTGAAAGGAGAAAATGTTTAATATGGTGAAGTAGGTCTTTGAATTTTACATTTTCCACATACAAGTGCAGTAACTAAGATAAAGAGTGCTTTGCAAAAATAAATGAACAATAATTAAATAAATGTACTCCATCCACGGTGCAGTAAGGCAAAAGGGTTGTTATAGGTCTCCTATGTTGGTGAGATCTGGTGAGGTTTATATCATGGTCCTAATAATTCATTCAAGTCCTGGATGTCAGGGTGGATGTATACGGGAATGAGATATGAAACAGACAATGAAATCCAACCAGATAATGTGCATTGTAATAGTCGTCCGTCTTTTTAGTAATGATTTTTCTTTTAGTTAAGATATTATACTGTTTTTAATGGTGTTTCTTTTAGTTTCTTTTCAGAAACCTGACTGCCATATTAAAACCGGCGATGACCGGCTTCTTAGTTCATCGCTATTTCCCTGAAGCTATTAACAGAATTAATTAGAAGCAACCATAATTGATAAAACAAAAATAACTTTTGATGGGAGCTTGTGTGTCTTCGTTATTAAGTGACAGTCTTATTAAAATTCGTAAAGATTCCAAGTAAAATGAAGAGGATCGTTTGGGCTACTAGACAAAAATCTTTCAAAACCTTAAGCTTCATTGGTTCAAATGCTTTTAAATTATGATAGCTTATTGACAAATACAAATTATGATAGCAGATTGACAAACCCAAAAGATATGGGTAAATATTTTAGTTATGATTAAGATAAAAATGAATAAGTATATGCATAGTTGTTAATATAATTATATTAAAAATTAAAAAATATAGTATATATGTATATTTAATTTTATTTAATAAATTTTATATTATTATTTTAATAAGTTATGTGTGATTTTTACTGGAGGCTATTTTCATTATATAAATAGATGATGGTGTGGGGGCGAATTGGTTCGGCGTACAGGCATGGCCCTGATAGGCCATGCATGCTCTTGCTTTAATTTAATATATTTTATATTATTATTTTAATAAGTTGTGTTATTTTTATTGGAGGTCATTTTCATTATATAAATAGATGATGTCGTGCGGGCGAATTGGTTCGGTGGCGTATAGGTTTGCATGGCCATGATAGATCATGCATGCTCTTGCTTTAACCTATTCTGATATTTTCTATATGTTCTACGGTTGGGGGGATTTCATTGCTGATTGAAGAGGGGTTTATTTTTAGTGTTGCGTGGGGTTTTCTATTCTTTCTCTGTCTTGTCTTGTGGGGTATTGTAATTTCATTTTGCATGCCCCTTGTGGGGTGAGGTATTCATAGCTAGTGTGGAGCTATGGTTGGAGGCTTGGGTAACAAGCAGGTTTTGACTTTTCAAGAGGCCCGATTGATTTTGGATATATATTTGGAGATAACTTGTCATTCCCTTCTGATTTGGGTGTTGGTTCTTCTAAAGTTGGAGTTTCCAAAGCTTCAAAGGTGAATGGATGTCTTGAACATGTGACTGATAGGTTTGTTTTGGTTATTCAACCAGAATCAATTGCAGAAGATGTTCAATATATGGAGAAACATGCTTTAATTTACAAATTTTTAGGTATTCGGGTCTCTTTTATTGCATTTGAATCCTGGGCTCGCAAATTTTGGAACCCGATTGGTGATATGAAGATCATGCAGGGAGCAAACAATTATTTCATGGTTATTTTTTCATTCATGGAGGATCGACTTAAGGCCTTTGAGGGTGGGCGCTATTTGCAATAAGGTTGACTTATTTATGAAGCCTTGGCATATGGGTTTTAATCCAGCAGAGGAGATTCCATCGCGGGTCCCAGTTTGGGTTCATTTTCCTTGGTTACCTTTAGAGTACTGGCAGAATGATAATCTTCATTCACTTGCATTATTGCTGGGGAAACCGGTTGGACCTTCTCAACATACTATAGATAAAAATATAGTTTCTTGTGCTCGTGTTTGTGTTGAGATAAATTTAAATAAGCCTTTGCTAGATTCTCTTAAAAAAAAAATGGATTTGCGTCTTGGATTCAACAGTTGGATTATGAGACTCTTCCTTTTAGATGTCGGATATGCCATGCTTACGGACATATCCAAAGAAAATATCCCAAAATCTTTGAGAATTCCTTTTTTAAGCCACAGTCTTCTCCTACTTTACCCTTTAGGGGGAAGACTCCTATGCAAGATATTTGTTATGGTAAAGGGAAAGCTTCAATATCAGATAGTTATCCAGTCAAGGGGAATGCTCATATGCCAATTAGTGGATCAGACAAGGAGGGTTTCATCCTTGTTAAGACCCATAATAAAGGAAGGGGTTTGAAGAGACTATTTAATTAAAGGCAATTCGATGGCTTGTATAATAGGTTTGATGCTTTGGATAATTTGGAGTAGCATGATGGAGTTTTTGTAGATCCTATAGATAATGGTCAAAAGATGCCAATTTATGGAGAAGTGCTTTCTAATGGTAATTTGCAAATAAATTCATCTGGTGCTCAAATGGATAATGAGCAGTCAATGAGTAAAGTGATTGTTCCAGTAAGCTGTGTGGCCCAACTTGTTGTGGAGGATCTGATTTACGCTCCTGAGAAAAATATGGATATTTTGGAGGAGGGTTTAGTGGTGAATGACCCGCTTTTGGTTGATTTGATGGATTTTGGACGTGGTAAAGGTTCTAAAGTGGGCCCTATGCTGGGTTTGTATCAAATGACACAAAAAAAAGGGACCCCTATAAAATCTTCTAAGGTGAGAAGGAAAAAATATGGAAAGAAAATTAAGAAAATAGAAGAGGATCTAGTTGAGTCTGGTTTAGTTTGGCCTCTTGACTCTCATTTCTCTAAATTATTATGCTTTCATGGAATGTAAGGGGTTTGAATAGTACCCCTCATCAAAATGTTATTCGAGATATGATTAAGATTCATATTTTTGATGTTGTTTTTCTATAGGAATATAAGTTGTCTATGGATAGTTTATTTAATGTTTCTTCTAAATTATGGGCTCGTGGATAGTGTCAAGGAATTGAAGCTCATGGTAGTGCTGGTGGTATTTTTTTCTTATGGAATCCATTGAAGGTTCTTCTGATTTTGTGGGTCTCTATTAGATCTTCTCTTTATTTGGCTGATATTTGTCAAGATTCGGGGGAAGTGGTTCTTTTAACTAATATTTATGCTCCCTCTGATCTTGATGGAAAGATTAATCTTTGGAACCATGTGTGGGAGGTTCATTCTATAGCTCCTTATTATCCTTGGATTGTTGTGGGATATTTTAATATTATTTCTTGTTTGGAGGAAAAGCGTGGTGGAGTGAGTTTTCTTGGTCAAGCTTAGTTAGTTCTTAATGATAATATTCAGTTCCCTAATCTTGTTGATATTAATTCGGGTAATGGTATGTTCATTGTTGAGCAAGTTGCAGCAAAAGTATTGTCATTGTTGTCAACACAGTCAGATAGATCAGTTGATGAAGTGTACAGGCAGTCAGACAGATCAGTTGATGAAGTATACAGGAGTTAAGAGGTCATTTAGAGTATGTACAGTGAGTTTCCAAGAAGACCGAAGTGCCCCAGTTGCAAAAGATCAAATAAAAAGACAAGTAAGAAAAGTGTCGCGATATCGCGACATATACAGCAGGCAAGAAAAACTGTCGTGATTTCGCGACATGTTAGAAGAGAGAGAAGAAGAAAGAAAAATTGTCGCGATTTCACGACATGTTAGAAGAGAGAGAAGAAAAAGAAAAACTGTCACAATTTCGCGACATGTTAGAAGAGAGAGAAGAAGAAAGAAAAATTGTCGCGATTTTGTGACATGTTAGAAGAGAGAGAAGAAGAAAGAAAAACTATCGCGATTTCGTGACATGTTGGAAGAGAGAGAAGAAGAAAGAAAAACTATCGCGATTTCGCGACATGTTGGAAGAGAGAGAAGAAGAAAGAAAAACTGTCGCGATTTCGCGACATGTTGGAAGAGAGAGAAGAAGAAACAAAAACTATCACGATTTCACGACATGTTGGAAGAGAGAGAAGAAGAAAGAAAAACTATCGTGATTTCGTGACATGTTCGTGATTTCGCGACATGTTGGAGGAGAGAGAAGAAGAAAGAAAAAGTAACACGATTTCGTGACATATTGCAAGGGAGATTGTACGGATGAAAAAGTGTTGCGATTTCATGACATATTGCAAGGAAGGTTGTACGGACAAAAAAGTGTCGCGATTTCGCGACATATTGCAAGGAAGGTTGTACGGACAAAAAAGTGTCGCGATTTCGCGACATATTGCAAGGAAGGTTGTACGGACGAAAAAGTGTCGCGATTTCGTGACATATTGCAAGGAAGGTTGTACGGACGAAAAAGTGTCACGATTTCGTGACATATTGCAAAGAAGGTTGTACGGACGAAAAAGTGTCATGATTTTGCGACATGTTGTAGGAGAGAGAGTCCAAAAGAAAAAGTGTCACGATTTCACGACATAATGCAAGAGAGAGAGTCCGAAAGAAAAAGTGTCACGATTTCGTGACATGTTGCAGGAGAGAGATTTCGAGAGAAAAAGTGTCACGATTTCGTGACATGTTGTAGGAGAGAGAGTTCGAGAGAAAAAGTGTCACGATATCGCGACATGTCAGGTTTTCGTGACCCGAAGGCAAGAAAAAGCGCTAAGGAGAAAAAGTGTCGCGATATCGTGACATGTCGCATTTTCATGACCCAAAGGCAAGTAAAAGCGCTAAGGAAAAAAAGTGTCATGATATTGCGACATGTCGCATTTTCACGACCCAAAGGCAAGTAAAAGCGCTAAGGAGAAAAAGTGTCGCGATATCGTGACATGTCGCATTTTTGTGACCCAAAGGCAAGTAAAAGCGCTAAGGAGAAAAAGTGTCACGATATCGCGACATGTCACGTTTTCGTGACCCAAAGGCAAGATAAAGCGCTAAGGAGAAAAAGTGTCGCGATATTGCGACATGTCGCATTTTCACGACCAAAGGAGAAGAGAGAAATTAAGAAGACAGAATTGTCGCGATTTTGCGACAAAAGTAAAGAAGGAGAGTATAGAAGAAAAAGTGTAGCGATATCACTACATGTTGTATTCTCGCAGGCCAAAGCTAAGAGAAAGCATACGGAAGAAAAAGTGTAGCGATATCGCTACATGTTGTATTCTCACAGGCCAAAGCAAAGAGAAAGAGGAGAGAGAAAATAGTGTCGCGACGCATATCGTGACATGTATTTTCATGGGTTGAAGCCAAGAAGAGTAGCAAGGATGTGAAAGTGTCGTGATATCACGACATGTGTTTTTGCGGGCGAAAGCCGAGAAGAGGACAAAGAGGCAGAAGTGTCATGATTTCACGACAGGTCACTTTGGCACGAGCTAAGAAGAGAACCTAGCCAAAATAAGATATGTGACAGTTAACTGAAGTTCTATGGCAGTTACAGGGGCCGTTGCAAAAGAAAAATATGCAGATAAAATAAGAAGAGATAACTAAAGTTAGTACATCAGTTACAGGTGCAGTTACAGTGAAAATGCATGCATGCACAGAAAAGAAAGCGAACAGTCACTAAGGAGAATATGAACAGTCATGACCAAGAAGAAAAATAGTCATGGTAAAGGTATATGTGTTAATTCGTTGCATGTAACATAATGCCTACTCTATATATACAAAAGGAGTTACATATAAAAGGCATTACAATTGACAAGTGGCAGATAAGAATATGAAAGAAATAGTTACAATTGACAAGTGGCATATGAGAAATGAAAGAAGGCATTATAACTAGAGTTACAAAGCGAAAGGATTGTTATAAAAGGAGGTCTGCATGGAGAATTACAGGCTGTTGATATAAAGTGTGTGTGCAGCTGAAAGAGAGTGAAAGCCCTGCTCAAACTAGAGTGAAAGTGCTACAAGAAGAGGGCTCGAAGAGTGTCGTAAGAGTGCGTTAAGCAGAGCCGTGAGAGCCACAAGAGTGCAGCAAGAGGGCTATAAGAGGGCCATTAAATTGCAGCAAGCAGAGCCATAGGAATGTGTTGTGTGAACTGTGGGCAATGTTGAGTGAGCAATAGACCAATCAGGGTCTTGTAAAAGTGAAGGCATTTATGTGTCAATATTCAAATTTTAGAATTGAAGTCCAAGTTGGTGCTTGGAATCAAGGGTTGGTGCTCCTTCCAGTCGGTGCTGGTAAATCAGGGGTTGGTGCTCCTTTTTTTTGGTGCAGATAAATCAGGGGTTGGTGCTCCTTCTAGTTGGTGCTGGTAAATTAGGGGTTGGTGCTCTTTTTTGTTGGTGTAGATAAATCAGGGGTTGGTGCTCCTTCCAGTTGGTGCTAGTAAATCAGGGGTTAGTGCTCCTTCTAGTTGGTGCTGGTAAATTGATTGTAAAGTTATTGCTTTGCAAAGGCTGGATTTGGATGGGAGTCCAAACAGTATATTTTTGAGGAGTAGCCAAAATTGGTGAACCTTAGTACATCTTGTGTTGTGTGATGCTCTCTTGTTATATTTGCTTTATGTGTTTTTAAGATTTCATTGTTTTGGCTTTAAGAGTTGAAGTTTTTAAGTTTTAAAGAGCCACATTGATTCACCCCCCCTCTCAGTGTCATTGTGAGATTAACATTCACTTGGTATAATAGGAGATGTGGAATTGAATCTATATCTGAGATATTGAATAGATTTCTTGTTTCTCCTTATTGGGTTAGTAATAATTGGCTCACCACCTCTAGAATTCTTGACTAGAGAGGTTCTGAACACTAGCCAATCAAACTTGTTATCAATCAGCGTATTAGTCATCATCCAAGTTTTTAATTTCATTTAATGTGGCTTCGAGAACCCTCTTTGTATGACTTGATAAAAGGATGGTGGACTCAAGGGAAACTGTTATATGAGACTGCTATGTACTATTTTTCTAAGACTTCAATTTGTGAAATTTTGTCTTAAAAAGTGGAACAAGTAATTTTTTGGTAATTTTTTCATGTTAAGGCTATGGCTCAGGATCGGCTTGATTCTATTACTAGATTAATTAGGGAACAAGGACTTTATGAACAGACTCTTCAAGAGGAAGCAGAGGCTTTGAAGGACTTGGCGGAATGCGAACTCCGTGAGGAAATTTATTGGAAGCAAAAAGCTCATGTAGATTGGTTGCAAGAAGGAGATAGGAATACTACTTTTTTATTTAACTCCGTTAAAGCTAGAAGACATTTTAATGGTATTCCTTCTAGTGTCTCTTCTCGAGGACTTCATTTGAAATCTATCCATGATATTTTTCAGGAGGTAGTTACCTTCTTTTCCTCACTTTATACTGAGGCTTCTTCTGGGGCGGATGTTGAAGAGAATATTATTTTAGATTGTATACCTTTAGTTATTTCTGCTGAGATAAATGCTAATCTTTTAAGGTCTATTTCTCTTGAAGAGATAGAAGGTATTTTTTTCATATGAAAAGAGGGAAAGCTCCGGGGTCAAAATGTTTTACAATTGTGCATGAGTCCTTCAACAATAAACAGATGCCAAAGGCTCTAAACTCTACCTTCATGGCTCTTATTCCTAAATGGGAGGAAGCAAATTATTTTGATTTGTTTTAGCCTATAGCTTTGTGTAATGTTATTTATAAAATCATTACTAAGTTGATTTTTGAGAGGCTAAAACCTTGGTTGGGAATGGTTATTTTTGATGAGCAAGGAGTTTTTGTGGCAGGCCGTCAAATTCTTGATGGTGTTGTTATTGCTTCTGAGACCATTCATTCAATGGGTACGTCTAAGGAAAAAGCAATTTTTATGAAACTTGACATGGCTAAGGCTTATGATAGGGTTAAATGGTCATTTATTCATAAAATTCTTAAGGCCTTTGGGTTTGACCCTATGTGTATTAAATGGGTAATGAGTTGTATTACAAATCCTTTTTTTGTTCTTATTAATGGAGATCATTCTTCTTTATTCCATGCTTCACGGGGTCTGCATCAAGGTGATTCCTTGTCTCTGTACTTTTTCATCATTATGGTTGAGGTTTTTGGAAGGTTGTTAACATCTCAAGTGAATCAGGGTCCGCTTCATGGTTGGAGGTGGGGTAGTAATTTACTCGTGTATTCTCATTTCTAGTTTGTTGATGAAACAACTCTAATGAGTGTTTCTTCTATTAGGGAGGTAGCTAATTTTAGAAAAATATTGGATATTTACGTTGCTTCTTTAGGGAAGCAGATTAATGAGGCCAAATATTTCATTTTCTTTTTTAATACTAATCCCCGTATTCAGACAAGAATTATTCATATTCTTATATTTCATGTTGGAGTTATCCCTTTTACGTATTTGGGTATTCCTATATCTATTGGTCGTTTTCCTATGAGTGTTTGGTCCAACATTTTGTAGAAATTTCATACTCAAGTTAGTCATTGGACATATATATGGTTGTCATTTGTTTTCTAGGTTTTGCTCCTCAAATTTATAGTTCAAGCGTTACCTATGTATAGGTGCTTAATTTAGGTTGCTCCGATGAGTTTTCTTCATGATCTTGATTCTCTTTCACGGAGATTTTTGTGGGCTGGTAAATTGGATTCCTCTAAATGAATCTTGGTGAAATGGGAGTCTCTTTATAGACCTAAACAAGAAGGTGGTTTGGGTCTTCACCTGAGTTCTCTTTTTGGGCAGGCTCTAGCTACCAAAATTTATTGGCGCTGGTGTACTAATCATGACCAAACCTGGGCTAAAATTCTTTCTTATAAATATCTCTATGGGGTGGATGATGTTGAGCTTACTCGTTATAACTTGTCTGGGAGAGGCTCTTTTTTTGGAACACTTTGAAGAAGGGAGCTTATCTTATCCAACATGGGTTATTTTGGATTTGTCATAAAGGCTCTAGGGTTCTCTTCTGGCATAATTCTTAGGATGGTTTTCCTGCTATTTTAACTGAGTATCCTCATCTTCTTAATATTGCTCAGTGTTTTTTTGCTGTCGGTTGGTCTAGAGTGATGGATTTTAACGTTGTTAATAGAATTGGTCAAATGGAAATGTTCCAATGGAGGGATCCCAATGAATGACCTGTTGGAGGCTCTATGGAGAATAGAGAGGAGTTGGCATGCATTCTGGATTCTAGAGAATGCTCTTCTTCACAAGATGATGATGTGTTGGCTTGGGGTCAGGACAATAGAAGGATTTTCTTGGTTGCCTCCAGATACCATGAATTGGATCACCAATTTTATGGTACTAAGGATGTTCCATGGTGGAAGAAAGTGTGGAATAAATTTGTGTGGCCTAAGTGCAATTTTTAATTGCGGATTGCCACTCGTTATCGATGTCTCACTTGGGATAACCTTTAGAAGAGATGTGTTCATGGTCCTTCCTTTTGTTTCCTATGTGAGAATAATGAGGAATTTATTGGTCATTTGCTTCTTCAATGTGGTTTTACATGTCAACTTTGGTATTTGTGGTGGGGTGTGTGGAAACATTCTTGTGTTCATTTTTCTTCTCTTTTAGATTTTTGGAGGATTTTTAGAAGGCCTCCAACTAAGGTCTTCTTTTTACAAGTTGCTTAGCATATTGGTCGCTCGTGCATTTTTTGGCAGATTTGGCTTGAAAGGAATCGAAGATTTTTTCAAGGGAGATAGTTATCTGCTTATCAAGTCTGGTAGAGAATTTTGAGAATGCTCCAGGAAACTATGTCTACCAAATATCAGATTAATATTCCTGTGGACACAGTGGAGGTCCATATTATGCATGGTTTAGGTTTGATAGTTTTTGGTCCATGTGCTACTATTTATTTTAGCACAAGGGGATTCAATAACAGAGTGCAGATAGAGGGTAGATGGCACCCACCTCCTAGGGGGTTCTTAATATTAATATTGATGGGTCTTCAAGAGGTAATATTGGAAATGCTGGTATTGGTGGAGTGGGATGTGATTGTAGTGGTGTGGTGTGTTTATTTTTATCATGTTTTAAAGGAAGACATACCAATAATTATATGGAATCCCTTGCTATTCTTTATGTAATGGAACAAGGATATGGTTTGGGTTGGCGCTGGATAATTTGTGAATTGGATTATAAAATTCTCAGTAATTTTTGAATACTTGTAATCTTACCAATGCTAATTGGAGGTTTTCCGAGGTGGTTAGGCAGATTCTCCATTTTTTTTGTCATATGGAGTTCATCGCTTTTACTCATATTCCAAGGGAGTGGAATGGTGTTGCTAATTTTTTGGCTAAATGGGATTCTAAATTTCAATAAGGTTGGGATGTTAGGGAGTGGCATGAGCTTCCTTCAGTGTGCTCTCAATATCTTACTAGTTTTTTTAAATATGATATGCCTGGATGAGGTAATTTTATTGTAATATGACTCTTGGGTCTTGTATGCCTTTTTGATTTCAAAAAAAAAAATTACTTTTTTTTATAAAAAAAAAATAGAACATTATATTGGTTTTTATTGTTTTCATTATATTTCTAACAAGTTAATTAAAACATATTTAACTTTGGCTTTCTATCAAATATATTTTTCTTTCACCTTTCTATCAAAGATATTCTCCATCTTCTTCAAACTGTTAAGTTTTCACATTCAACTTCTTTTATACCAAATACCTTTTAACGAATGACTAAAATATTTGATGCCTATATTTTATATCTATAAATATATTTTCTATAACAACATCACAATTCTGTAATACCTTTTTTAGTGTTCTTATTCATTCCCGTAATATTCCAATATATTATTTTCATTGTTATTTTTTGTTTTTATTTGTGGGTTTAGCCCCACTTCTTGTTAGCACTTGTGATATTTGTTTTTTTTTTCCCATATCAATATCCTTATTTTATTTTTCTCTTTGTTTTTCCTTCTTGGGTATTCATATCTTTTTTCATTGTTAACAATACTTTCATATTTATCGGTATCTTCAATTTTCTCACACTACTCATAATAAGACTTATCATATTTAGGTTTACCTTGGTATGAAGGATGTGAAGTGCAAGGAATAACCTCAAAAGCACAATCTTTCTTATGTTGCCCTAGAAGCCCTAAACTGCAAGGATGCTCTTATGTAGCATCATCTTCTTATTCTACCCTAAAAACCTAAATTATTATGGTTTCCTTCATCCTCATTTCTTTATTATGGTGGTATTGAAACCTTAAAGTGCAAGGGATAACATCTTCACCTCTTTCACTCTTATTACTTGAAGAGAATTCAATACTACTTGAGGAAAATGGAGATGATTTACTTGGAATAAAATTGACCTCTTTTGCCATCATTGTTTTAGGATTTCTCTCCACATCTTCTTTTGAAATTTTAATTCCTTCTAAAGTTGCCAAATTATTTTTTAGATAGGCTTTCTTTGCCTCTTCTTTCAGAGTGGAATATCCTTGATCTGATCTAACTTTCATTTCTATATAATTTTCTTTCTTTGTCTTGAATTTTGTCTCGTGCTAGATTTATTTTATCTCTTTCTTCATAGTTTTTCACTTTACAAACTCTTTCCATGTGTCCAATCTCATAATAATTGTGGCAATGATATTTTCATAATCTACTTATTGATTTCATTCTCTTGATTTATATTAAGTCTTAATTAATTGCGACAAAGGTTTTAAAATATCCATAGCAACACATATTGCATGCTTTCACTTCTTCTTAGTTAGTCCTTCCTTGATGAATTCCCCTAGGTTATTTCCAGTATTCTTCAAAACATCCTTATTTATAATCTAATTAGAATTCCAAAAAGCCTAACCTATACTAGAAGCTTCTTTATAGTTTTTGTATCAACATATTTTTTCATTCTATGGTCCCAAATAAAGTGCATCTCTTTCCCTAAACCATGGGCCACCAACCATTATTTTATCATAATTTCTAAACTATAAAATATGATAAGGAAAAAACATTTAAGAAGATTTTTCACTAAGTAATTTGAATTTAATCCCCAATTCCACTTGATCTAATTTTGAATCTCCAAAAACCCTGAAAATGATCTATGGAACGTACATCTATATTTTTTTGTTTGTGAAAAACACCCCTTTCAAGGTACCACTTTTGGGTAAGACCCAAGGGGGTAGGGGTATCTATTATACCAAAATCACCCTGGGCTTGTACCTAGCTTACCTCCTTTGGCACACTCAAGGAGCATGCCTAAAATAACAAAAACATAAACAACACAAAAACAAATACAAACATGACGGGGACCGGGATTTACACCAACACAAGATTCCACTTTTTCATTAAATTACTTCAAAAAATAATTACATGTCAAAATAAAACAGCCCGCAGGCTTTACAATGGCCACGCTCGGCCTAAATTCCTTTCCTGCACTCTGTCTCTCCCCTGTTCTTCCTGGATCCCCCCTTCTAAAACAAAAATTCTGAGTTTTATATTGGAGTCTCGGCTCTCTAGGCAATTAATGCCCACTAGTGCGAAATCCAAAAAAAAAAAAAAAAAAGTCCCCTTCTTCTGCAAGTTGTCGAATCTCCTCATCAATGGGCAACTGCCCCGATCCCCTAATGGAGCTTGCATTAAAGAATCCCCTTGCCCTGCAACCACTACTTCCAGACTGTCTCTCGGGAACAGATGCTTGTCAGAACATTCTTCTACACCCTCTACCTCTTTTCCCGTGCGCGTGGCCTGTCCACGTGTCAAAATTTCAAAATTGTCTTCAACCGGCCATGAAACCTCAAACCACGTGGCAGCCTTTAACTGGTCGCAATATCGCAACATGTCATGATATCGCGACATGTCATGGTATCGCGACCCCCATGCCCTTCTACTTCTGCTACGTCTTTGGAGCCGCAAATTTCATCGATTTCGTGACTCCCACGCCCCTCTGTACTAGCTTCTCACTTTTTGTGGTGATATCGCGACGTTGCGATATCGTGACCATTTTTGCCTTTGCCTCTTGCCGTGAGAAATGGTCGCGATATCGCGACCATTTCTGCCTTTGCCTCTCGCCACAAGAAATGGTCGCGATATCACGACCATTTCTGCCCTTGCTTCCTTCGCCTTTGCCTCTGCCTTCCACCTATCTTCGAAGGCCTTGCCTTTGTCTTAAGCTCCAACTGTTGTCGCCTTCGTCTTCGGAGCCGCGATTTCGTGACATGTCACAAAATCGTGACATGTCGTGATTTCGTGGCTCCCCTGCACTGTCTTCTGTCGCCTTTGAAATTGTCATGATATCGCGACGTCGCGATATCGCGACGAAAACTTTCCTCTCACCTTTGCTTCTGAAATCGTCGTGATATCGCGACAAAAACTGCCCCTGCCTTGCCGCAGCCTTTGGGGTCACGATTTCGTGACCCCCTTCCCAACTTTGCCTTGGAAAACAAAACACATTTCTTAGAAACTTCGGTTGATGCCCGATTGTCCTGTTGTCGTCGGATGCTCCTGCATCAGACACCCCAAGTAAAAATGAGAAGTGACCCTCACTTCCATGTTGTTCGGTCCACGTCCTTTGTAATATCTCCAAACAGTCATCTGCTTCTGCAACCTACTCAAATTCCGTCTCCTGGCAAAAAAAATTTTTGCCCTCTACTAGACAAATTCTGGCATTGCTGCACACCTTCTCATCCACTGTCTGTAATGGCTTCAACTTGTGCCACACTCCATATTTCATCAAGGAGTACGTATTTGCACGACCATCATGCACTGCACTCCGATAAAACTGCCATGGCCTTCCCAACAGCAAATGGCAAGCATCCATGGGGAAAACATCACATAGGACCTCATCCTGGTATTTCCCAATCTGGAACGTGACTAAGCACTATTCATGAACCCATGCTCTGTGATCCTTTCGCAACCACGCAATCTGGTATGGATGCGGGTGTCTCCTTCTCTCCAACTGTAACTTAGCAACCATCTCCTCAGAAACTAAGTTGTCTGTACTCCCATTATCTATAATAACATTACAAAATTTTCCTGCACTTTTGCACCATGTGCAGAACAGGCTTCTCCTCTGCTCTGGCTTGTCTTCATCAATCAGCATGGTTCTCCTCATGATCATGGCTTCTCCCTTCTCAACTTCTTTAGAATGTTCTGATTCAGCATCTTTCGCTGCCACAGCAATTCTGGTAGGACCCACTTGTTTCTTGTTCACTCTCTCGGGGTTCTGGGTACACTCATATGCCCGATGCCCCTCTTCTCCACAGTGGAAACATGTTCCCCGAAACACTCCCCTTCCAGACCCATGTCCAGATCTACCTCTTCCTCTTGGGTAGCCATTGTTCTGAACTTGCGATTTGGGTTCTTCATCTTCTTTCTGATTCCGGCTGCTGCTAACCTCTTCTTTCTTCTCTTCCTTTCGTTCCTCTTTTCTTCCACCGGTCTTTCCTCCAGGCCCTCTTCCTTTTTGCTTACTCTCAAACCTTCTGTTCAGTTTTTCTTCAACCTTCAAAGCAAACTGGTAAGCATCTTCAATGGTGCTCACCCGAACTAAGCTCAACTCTTCCTGAACACTAGGTCTCAACCCATTAATATAACGGGCCACCTTTTCCTTGCTTGCTTCTAAATGGCTGGTTTTGATGGAGATTTTATAAAATTCCTCCGTATATTCTTGGACAGTTTTATTCATCTGTCTCAAACTCTGCATTTTTCTTAGCAGATCCAGTTCATAATCTACGGGAATGAATTGTCTTTTTAATTTTTCTACCATCCGTTCCCATCTGGTTATCCGTTCCTTTCCTCTTCTGTTCCGTTCCAGCTGTACCCCCTTCCACCATATGCTGGCATGACCCTTTAATTTGGTTTTAGCAAACCTGACCCGCTCGGGATCTTCAACTTCTTCATATTCAAAATATTCTTCTAAGTCATTTATCCAGTCAATCAATTCTTCCGGATTCAAGTTCTCGGAATACGTGGAAACTTCTATCTTCGACCTCTTCTCGATGGCCTTGTACATTCTGGCTTGTGTCGGATCTACAGCTTCTTCTTCTTCTTCTTCAAACTGATTTTCTTCTTCATCCGCTTCATCCTCACTGTCTACATCTCTTCTCGATTCGTGTCCTCTACGTAGTTCTTCTTGCAGGGCCTGAACTTACATCTACAAAGCTCAGAATTCTTCGGCTGCCATGCCTCTTCCACCAATGGGGTTTCTCCTTGAAGGCATCTTCTCACACTCTCACGAGCCTTCCCACAAGTCCTGGTACAACTGCCTCTCCTTCGACGGTCTGCTGCACGCTCAGGAACTACTAGCTCTGATACCACTAACGAGGGCCTGAACTTACATCTACAAAGCTCAAAATTCTTCGGCTGCCATGCCTCTTCCACCAATGGGGTTTCTCCTTGAAGGCATCTTCTCACACTCTCACGAGCCTTCCCACAAGTCCTGGTACAACTGCCTCTCCTTCGACGGTCTGCTGCACGCTCAGGAACTACTAGCTCTGATACCACTAACGGGGACCGAGATTTACACCAACACAAGATTCCACTTTTTCATTAAATTACTTCAAAAAATAATTGTTAAACAACGAACAAGAATTGCATTGCATTGATTTGTTTAAATAATGAGTTACACAGCCGGGAATAGAACACCGGCGAAACGGAACTGTTACGAAGTTGTAACAGTGCAACAAAACATCTAAATAATGTAATAACAACAAAAGTATGCTAACATCCCCCTTTATTACATTATTTGGGTAATGTAATAACTAATAGCTATACTAACATCCCCTTACATTATTTTGCAATACAAAGTGAGCTACGAAACAATTCAAATTTGACATGTCCAAGTGCCTTAGTGAAAATGTCTGCAACTTGAGCATCGGTGGGAATGTGTTGAAGCTGAATTCGGTGCTTTGGAACTTCATCTCGAATGAAATGACATTGTGTGTCAATGTGCTTTGTTCTTTCATGATGGACTGGATTCTTGACGAGGTTCAGAACACCCTGATTGTCACAAAACAAGTGTATTGGATATTTTGATGGATGGCCCATACTTGTCAGAATGCGACGTAACCATATCACTTCGCACACGCCTTCACGTGTGGTGCGATACTCGCCTCTGTTGATGAAATAGCAACCACTGTTGCTTCTTGTCGTGCCAAGAGACAGGACCGGATCCCAGATGAAAAATGTATCCAAAAGTTGACTTGCGATTATCAAATGATCCGGCATAGTCGGAGTCCGTGTATCCTTGCAAGAAGAATTTGTTGTTCCTCTTGTATTCTAGGCCATATTCCATAGTACCACGGACATAGTGAAGAACACGTTTTGCTGCTTTCCAATGAGTGGTCTTAGGCTCCCGCATGAACCTCGAAAGATAGTTGACAAAGAAATACGAGATCCGGCCTAGTATTGGTCGGATATATGAGACTCCCAATCAACTGTCGATAGAGAGTACCATCTACCTGAGGTGAATAATCATATCATGATAACTGAAGTCCATTCTCCATCGGAGTTGCCATTGGCTTGCATTCAGTCATGCGATATTTTTCCAGCAATGTCTTGGCATATTTTTTCTGAGACACTTTGATGGAGTGCTCCTTCTAGCTGAATTCCAGACCAAGACAGTAATGGAGAAGTCCGAGATATGTCATCTCAAAATATTTGCACAAGTTTCTTTTGATAGTAGAGATCATAGTTTTTGAACTCCCTGTTATGAGCAGATCATCCACATAGAGTACAAGCAACACTATCTCAGAACCCTGTTTCTTGAAATAGAGGTTTGCATCTAACGGACATCTCTTAAATCCATGCTGCATAAGGTGATTGTCCATTTTTATATACCAAGCTTGAGGAGCTTGTTTTAGACCATACAAGGATTTGACCAATTTGCAAACTTTCTACTGTTGGCCTTCCACTTCAAATCCTTCAGGCTGAGTCATATAGACTTCTTCTTGGAGATCACCATTTAGAAAGGCACTTTTGACATCCATCTGGTGAACTTTCCATCCATATTATGCTACCATAGCACACATAACTCGAATTGTGGTCATCCGAGCAGTAGGTGCAAAATTTTCCTCGTAGTCAATGCCTTCTTTTTGAGCATAGCCCTTTGCAAAAAGACGGGCCTTATGCTTATCAATTGTTCCATCTTCCTTGTACTTGACTTTATATACCCATTTGCAGCCAATGGGTTTCTTTCCATCCGGAAAATCAACAAGCTTCCAAGTTTTATTTCTCATCAAAGACTCATACTCTGTATCCATAGCGGCCTTCCACTGAGGCTCACTGAGAGCATCTTGCACTGATGCAGGTTCAAGACTATCTATGGTAGAAATGAATGCCCTTTCATCATCAATATCCATATCCTCTACTTCTGTACTTGGAGTCACAGAAATTTCCTCAAAATATTGACAAAGATCATCAACCTCACCAGTTTCTTTGGCTTCTCTTTCCTTTTGAGCCATTCTGCGTGTACGAGGTCTATCCAAATTCAAATTGGGAGGAGTGGATAAATTTGCATCTCTGATTGTATTTGTACACCATTTAGGATTCTTCTTCGGTGGATTTGAAGAAGATGTAAAGGGACCTCCTATCTGTGTTGACGAAGGAATCTTCTCTTCCTTAGTTTCCACAATATCTTGGTGTACTTTAGATGTGCTCTGTGATGTGAAAGCTTCATCAAAGACAACATCTCTGCTGATATGAATTTTCTTGGTCAAAGGATCTATCAAACGGTATCCTTTAGAGTGCTCAGAATAACCAAGAAAAATACATCTCAGTGTTTTCTCATCTAGCTTCTTCCTTTTCTCTTTCGGTATGTGCATGAAAGCGTGACACCCGAAAATACGTAGATGAGATATGGAGGGTTTTCGACCACTCCATGCTTCCTGTGGAGTCATTCCTTTTAGGGCCTTTGTGGGAGCCCTATTCAACAGATACACTGCAGTGGTGACAGCTTCTACCCAATATTGTTGCCCAAGAGTAGCTCTTGTGAGCATACAATGAACCATTTCCATGATAGAACAGTTCCTTCTCTCAGCAACTCCATTTTGCTGAGGAGTATAGGCAGTTGTTAACTGTCTCTTGATTCCATTCTTATCTAGGAATGCAAAAAATTCATTAGAGGTAAACTCTCCCCCTCGATCTGAGCGAAGGGTTTTAATAGAAGCTCCTGTCTCCTTCTCAACGGATTTCTTGAACTGCTGGAAGAATGCGAAAGCTTCAGATTTCGATTGGAGAAAGAAAACCCACATCTTTCGTGAGTAGTCATCTACGAATAACGAAAGTACCTCTTCCCTCCACAACTCGTTGGGTGTGAAAGGACCACACAAATCGGTGTGAATTAACTCGCGAGGTTTTCGTGCTCTTGTTGAGCTCATCTCAAATGGTACTCTATCGTCGCTTTCCCGCTAGCGATCGAGCACACCTGGAAATGTGGCGTAAAGGGAAGGAAGACCCTTTACCATCTCATACTTGTTGAGTTCAAGTAAGTAGCCGGAACTAAGATGCCCATATCTCTTGTGCCAAAGGGAAGTTGCCTCCTTGGTAGAGACAGTCATGGCAACATGTGGAGTAGAGATAGCATCTAGTGCAAATAAGCCGTGCTTATATGAAGTCATTGCAATCTGCTTACCCTTCCTGGTAATAGTACAACACTTCTTGCCATTCTCAACACGAAAGTTGACAACCATATTTCTATCTAGGATTTGTGTCACTGACAACAAATTGTTAGCCAATCCCAAAACATAGAGGACTTTGTCAATCTGACACTTGCCATCAGGAAGAGTGACTGAAACTGTACCCTCTCCCTGAACCCTATAGGTTTTATCATCAGCAATGATGACAGGTTTGCCCTCTTTGGCCACAAATGATTCAAACCACGATCTGTCGCCAGTCATATGTTTGCTAGCTCCAGAATCGACATACCAAATAGGATCCCTATGTGTGGAATGTGTGGTAGTCCTGAGCACCTTGTGTGCCCATTCAGAATCTGAGTCAGATTCTTCAACAACAACTTCACCTAGGGTTGCTTGTTTTTATTTTGTGGTTTTTTTTGGCCTTTCTGCTTGTTCTTATGCCAACACCTGTTGGTGTCATGGTTGTCTTTCTCACAGATTTTGCACCACCTCTTCTTCTGTTGAGGTTGTTTGCCTTTTCCTTTCGTATCTTGTTGAGAATTTACTCCTTTCTGAAAGTTGCCTCCTTTTTGCCCATTACCTTTCTTCCTAGAACCCTGCCTGTTGGTGTATAGGGCTGTATTGGAAGAATCATCCTTGTGAAGTTGGCGTGCCTCCTGTTGTTGAAGCAGATTGACCAACTCGATGTAGGTAATTTGTCATTGAGACACCTGGATGGAGGTTATCAACATATCAAATGAAGAAGGCAAAGCTCTCATCACAAGTGAAATGAGAAGCTTTTCGTCCACGATATCTCCCAAAGAACTCAATTTCTCTTTCAATTCAGACACTCTGCATGCAGAAGAGTTCAACCGTTTCACCCTGTCTCAAACTCGAGTTATGAAGTTGTTGTTGAAGATGAAGAATGGTGGAATCATTCTTTCCTTCATAGATGGTTTGAAGGGCATCCCATGCCTCTTTACCACTTGCTTTGTCAGCTATATGAGGTTGCACTTCATCTGAAATAGCAAACAAAATGAGCACCTTTGCTCGACTGTCTTTCTTGTCAAAAGCTATCTGGACTCGTCGAAGGACCCGTGGATCCTCGCTCGTTGGTGAAGGCCTCGGTTGCTACTCCAGTAACAATATCCCACAAATATTCCATTTGGAGAATTGCCTTCATCTTATGTTTCCATGGTGTATAATTTGGACCTTTCAATAACTGATGCGGATCAGTCATCAATTTTGCAACAACGGCCATAGTGAAGGTTCCTTATATCACCAATTGGTCCCCCTTTCGATATACCTTTTGCTAGGCCAATATATCGTACAAAATACCCGCCCTTACGTGAGGGAAACTATAGGTATTTAGAAAGATCAACAAAAATCACCCGCCCTTACGTGAGGGAGACTATAGGTGAGTTTTAGAGATCATACGATACGTGGAACATAAGCGGTACTAAAAGGGAATCGCCTTGTTGATGGCACCTACCATAGAAGATTCTTCTCATGCGTGGGGCGTAACTTCCCCTAAACACTATGAATAATACTTCGTCAGGATTTACGCCTAAACACAAGTGCGATAAAGGGTAGTGGATGGAGTAAAAAATGCAAAAATGGCGTACTTATTCCTCCCCGACGATTTATAGAGAACAAGCTCAGACGTCGTTGTAGCAGCTATATTAGGCAACGAATACAGTAGCCAAATCACGACAGCTTTACCTGTAAGTGTTGGCCAGAGGTATCACAAATACCGAACGTTGCAGTGCAATAAATTGCACGGATGGGTTTTAATTATTCTGGGGACTTAGGGAGTGAATTTGCTTTTAAGTTTTTAATGTTATAGTGCAAAAATGAAATATGCAACATACAACATAAAAAACTGCCCACAAGAATAACCCACAAGGTGTCGATCACAGCCGAAAATGCACCTTTTACAATTCGCCAAATTGCCTTTTCAAAAAATTACTCACAATCCCCCTTTGATTTTTTGAAAAAATATCCCCCTTTAAAAAAAATTTTCTTTAACAAAGCATTTTTAATAATTATTATATATTTAAAATTAAAATAAATAATTTTAATTTATATAGTTTTAAAACTTTAAGAAAAATAAATTAAAATTAAATTTTAATTTATAAAGTTTAAAACTATATTAAAAAAAATTAAAATTAAAAATTTTAATTAAAAAAAAATAATAATTAAAAAAAAACAACTTTGAAAAAAAATTATACCTTAGGGGGGAGTCGGCGGGTTTTGAACCCCCGACCTGCAGGCTCCCTGAGCCTTACCGCACGGCTCACGACCACGTGAGCCAGCGGGCTGATCCGATAGGATCAGTCAACCTCCTCCCTTTTCAACGCCTGGATGCTCCTCCTCCTCTGCTGCGGCCTCACGCGCTGCTGCTTCCCGGCGCTCCGATTTTTTCGAAAAAAACTTCCACATTTCCCGGCTCCCTAGCGCTGCTTCCCGGCGCTCTGGTTTTTTTTTTCAAAAAAAATCTTCCGCGTTGGGGGGGGGTTTATACTCCCCGGGCGGAATTTAAAATTTTAATTTCCCGCTCGGGGGGGGTTAAATTTTTTGTTTTTTTTCAGAGGGTGGGGGGGGCGATTTGTTTTTTTTTTTTTTAATTAAAAAAATCCCTCCGCCTTCCACCGGGGGGGGGGGATCCTCCGTCCCTCCTCCCTGCGTGCACTCCTCGATGCGACGTAGCAGTCCAGGGCGCGTCTGCGTTCCTAGACGCGTCTGCGTCTACGCTGATGCGGGAAGTCCGCGTCCCTCCTGGGCGTGACACCGCAGTCCAGGGCACGTCTGCATTCCTGGACGCGTCTGCGTCTGCGCAGACGCAGGCAGTCCAGGATGCGCCTGCATCTATGCGGACGTCGGTACTACGTCTGTGTCGACGCGGCGTCCAACGCGCACGCGTTTCCAGCCGCGGGAGGAAAAGAGGTTGGACGCAACATGCGTGGCTGCGTTCAGTCTGCGCTCTGCGCTGCGCGGACGGGGCTGGACGCTGCCTGCGTGTCTGCGTTCAGTCTACGTAGACTGCAAATTTTTTTTTCTAGCCGCAGGTTATCGTGCAGCATCTCCTTTTTTTTCAAATCTTCGCCTGGCAATTTCAGGGAAAAAAAATTTCTGCCTGGCAATTCAAAAAAAAATCTCCACTGCCAATCCCCTGCAAAAAAAAACTTTCGCCTCCACCCTTATTTCTTTACGCCACTGGCTTTGATGCCATGTTAAACTATAATTACATGTCAAAATAAAACAGCCCGCAGGCTTTACAATGGCCACGCTCGGCCTAAATTCCTTTCTTGCACTCTGTCTCTCCCCTGTTCTTCCCGGATTCTCCCTTCTAATACAAAAATTTTGAGTTTTATATCGGAGTCTCGGCTCCCTAGGCAATTAATGCCCACTAGTGCGAAATCCAAAAATTTTAAAAAAAGTCCCCTTCTTCTACAAGTTGTCGAATCTCCTCATCAATGGGCAACTGCCCCAATCCCCTAATGGAGCTTGCATTAAAGACTCCCCTTGCCCTGCAACCGCCACTTCCAGACTGTCTCTTGGGAACAGATGCTTGTCAGAACATTCTTCTGCACCCTCTACCTCATTTCCCATGCGCGTGGCTTGTCCATGTGTCAAAATTTCAAAACTGTCTTCAACCGGCCGCGAAACCT
Organism: Wollemia nobilis; assembly: GCA_028583015.1. NCBI lineage: Eukaryota > Viridiplantae > Streptophyta > Pinopsida > Araucariales > Araucariaceae > Wollemia > Wollemia nobilis. Next base: position 2,908,611 of record JAQPPZ010002395.1, on the reverse strand, counting down.
CAAACCACGTGGCAGCCTTTAACTGGTCGTGATATCGCGACCAGTTATGATATCGCGACATGTCGCGGTATCGCGACCCCCACGCCCTTCTGCGTCTACTACGCCTTTGGAGCCGCGATTCTGTGACATGTCACGAAATCGTGACATGTCGCGATTTCGTGACTCCCACGCCCCTCCGTACTAGCTTCTCACTTTTTTTCGTGATATCGCGATGTCGCGATATCGCGACCATTTTTGCATTTGCCTCTTGTCGCGAGAAATGGTCACGATATTGCGACCATTTCTGCCTTTGCCTCCTACCACAAGAAATGGTCGTGATATCGCGACCATTTCTGCCCTTGCTTCCTTCGCCTTTGCCTCGGCCTTCCACTTGTCTTCGAAGGCCTTGCCTTTGTCTTAAGCTCCAACTGATGTCGCCTTCGTCTTCGAAGCCGCGATTCCGTGACATGTCGTGAAATCGTGACATGTCACGATTTTGCGGCTCCCCTGCACTGTCTTCTGCCACCTTCGAAATTGTCGCGATATCACGATGTCACAATATCGCGACGTCGTGATATCGTGATGAAAAATTTCCTCTCGCCTTTGCTTCCAAAACCGTCACGATATCGCGACAAAAACTGCCCTCGCCTTGCCGCAGCCTTTGGGGTCATGATTTTGTGACATATCGCGAAATCGTGACATGTCGCGATTTCGTGACCCCCTTCCCAGCTTTGCCTTGGAAAACAAAACACATTTCTTAGAAACTCCGATTGATGCCCGATTGTCCTGCTGTCGTCGGATGCTCCTGCATCAAAACACAAACACAAACACACAAAAACAATGACAAAAAAATGATAAAAAACATAAAACAACAACAAAAAAATGATAAAAAAAATACAAACACAATGACAAAAATCAATAAAAGAACACAAAAATAACAAACAACAACAACAAAACATATTAAAAAAACACAAAAATAACAAAACAACAACAAAACACAAAAACAACAAAACCATACCAAAACACAAAAAAACAAATATAAAACACAAAAAACAACAACAACAACAACAAAAAAACAAAACAAAAAAACAACAATAACAAAACACAAAAACAACAACAAAACATACACTCACACACAAAAATAAACAACCCAAAAAATAAAACAAAAAACAACACAACAAAAAATAACACAAAAACACACCGATTGAAAAATTACATCAATGGAAAAAACATATTACATCTATGGTATTTTCAATCCAACATGCCTTTTAACCAAGAATCAACATAAGAAACATAAGAATTATCTTTTTGATCTTGGGACCTAAAATACCCTGAATGGACCAAGGAGAGGTTAATACAAAGGAAAAAGGAAGTATGTACCTCTAGTACTGGAGTCATCCATACAAAGGATAGAGAGAAGAGCATACCTAATATGTGAATCCCACCATTTGGGAGGGTAGTCATAGCAAGTAATATCACATTTATCCAATGCCCAATTAGCTAAAACATCAACAATCCTATTATATCCTCTGACTACATGATTGTATTCAACTTTCAAAAATCCCATATGGGATTAATTGAATTTTAACAAAAATTATTTTTATTCTCCAATCAACCTTGTGGTTCTTAGGAGTCTTCAATAGATTAATCATGACTTATGAGTAAATTTCAAACAACACCTTTTTCCATCCAACCTTACCAACCTCTGGAAGGCCTTTGAGGATACCATACCCCTCAACAAGGTTACTAGAAAGGATACCCAAATTCTCAGCAAAAGTGAAAACCAAGGAACCATATGAAATTCAACCAATTCCTCCCACACTATATTTTTCAAGGTTCCCCCTAGAGGCTTCATCCATATTGATTTTTCCAAAATCCTTTGGAGGATGTTGTCAACTCCTTTTTTTATCCATATTTTTACTACTCACATTCCCTTTAATATGGTTACCAATAGTAGAGTAAATATTCAATATTTGCATAACTTGATCGCATCATTGGTGAGAGTCCTAGGGGTGATTAATGATTTTTTGGACTGATTTAGCTATGTTGGAAATGGTATTTTGCTAAATATAGTGAATATCCTTCCTTTCCTATTTGAAAATATGGTTGTTTCTTTCCTTCAAAATATTCCAAGACAATATGGTAGTTCCCATCCAAACGAATTGTATAAAAAAATAATCAAAATCCTCCTATTTAGGCCAATCCCTCCAAATTTAATCAAGAGTGTGAAACTTGGACCATTATAAACTAAGGTAGCCATTCTTCTCCATAGCTCAAATGCTAAGGGACGCTCAATAAAAATATGGCTAAGAGTTTCCACACATCTCACATCTAAATGGGCCATGAAAACCATGTTTCATAAGTTGCTCACCAAAGAACACCCTTCGATGTAGTAAAAGACATAAAAACCTCATATTAGACCAAATATTTTGATCCCACAACTATTAAAATATATCATAGGACTAGTTGGGTTTATTGTGACATAAGGTCAAATAACCTTGAGCAATAGTATACTCACTTGTAGTAGTGTTGTTCCATCCAAAACAATCCTTATCATGGGACCAAGAGAGATATCTCATATGAAGGATGTGTTGTATATATTTCCTTTTCCTTTTTGGAATTTGAATAGGCTAGCCCTCAATAGGGATCCAATATCTACCAACCTCTAAATTACCAATCTGGTATTGATAGTAATTAGCTACCTTTATCTAGTTAGCTTGGTGAATTTTCTCCATCTAGGATCTCTAATCAAGGAACTGGGTTATCAAAGGTTGGTGACCATCCAAAGAATCTATCCAAAAATTAGCCTGTTGACCATTATGAATGATCCAAAATAACTTCCTCTTTATCAAATCCTCACCAATCCTAAAAATTGCCAAAATGGGAGAACCTTTGGTAGTAAGTTGATAGCGAACAAGGTCTTTAGGACTTTTATTTAGCACTAAGATTATTGGTCCACAATACATTAGGGTTATTCAAAATCCTCCAATACAAATTTATAGCTAAAGCCTTATTATTTTTTATAGCAGACTAGAATCCTAACCCTTCGTCATGCTTGGGAATACAAAGTATCCCATTTCACTAAGGCCTATTTTATTTTCTACTTAGTACCACTCTAGAGGAACAATTGATTTATGTGATCTAGTTCTCAAAGAATTACATTTAATATATTCAACACAACAAAAACATAAATAGGTATAGCTTGAAGTACTAATTTTACAAAGGTAATTATGCCCCCAAATGAAAGCCATCTACTGGTCCACTTTCCAATTTTTTCCTTTACTCTGTCCAACAACCAATTTCAATTTTTTTTGTCTTTGTATGTTGATATGAATGCCTAAATAATTTATAAAAATGTAGGTTTTCTTATATCTTAATTTATCTAGAACCATGGATTCCTATCTAAGAGAGCGGTGACAGAAGAAAACTTTTAATTTATCTTCATTCGTAAATTTCCTTGTAGCACTAAAGAAACAATGAATGATATGATTAATCGTACAATATTCCTTAAATGTAGCTTTACCTAACATATTATAGTCATCAACAAACTAAATATGAGAGATACGCCTAGCTCCATGAGTAATGGTAACTCCCTCAAGGATTTTATTTTCTCTATTTTTGGTCATAGAATTTCCCAAGCATTTAACAAGAATGATGAATAAATAAGGGGAGAGGGAATTGCTTGTTAGATTTTAATTCTTAATACTTAATAAGAAATATACCACAAGATATAAAATGAGCATGCAATATTGAATATAAAAAATGGTAGTATACTACATATGTAAAACCCATGAGAAACTTCTATAACTACTCATAAAAAAAACCATTAATGAAGGCTCATGAAAATATTACATTGATAAAAATTGAGGTCTCAAACACTCTATATTTCATACGTGCCCTGTATCTACTACTACTCTACTCAATGCTCTCTACTTTCTCGCTCTTGCTCTCTTATAAAAAGACCTATATATAATGAAACATGACTCTTGGCCTTCCATATTCCTATGACTCTTCATATTCCTATTTTTAAGGACTCATGTACATGTGGAAAACATGCACATTTACATCATTGCATATTCTAATAATACTTTTACATTTATAACATTGCATAAAGTAAATACTCAAACCCTAATCTAAGACTCTATCCTAATATAAATATGTAACTATGGTGATACATTAGCATGCACCAAATAATATAATATATTCCAACACCCCCATGTATTACATTATTTTGTTATTGAATACTTTAGTCTTCAATATGGATCTTCATATTTTCAACTCACTTTGCATTGTATGCCTTCTTGATCATATTCTTCCTCCTTTTATTTATCTTCATCATTGATGTTTGTTCTTATGCTTTCAGAAGATATCACATTGTCATAAATTCCTATAAAAATATTCTCTTTGCCTTTGTTCTTCATATTATAAGCCCTTTTCATATTATAACCTTCCAAGAATTCACTTATAGCATCATGGTAAGATTTTGAATTAGATGTACTTGAAGCATCAATATTACATGAAGAATGAAATACTTTTTCTAAAAATGATTCATCCAATTTTTCATTCTTCTTAAGAGATTCAATCAACTTCTTTTGTTTCAATTTCTTCTCTTTGAAATGTTTAAGTATAAGTAATTTCATATATATTATACTAGTAACATTCAAAGGAATCAAAACACTATCTTTATCATGTCCAATTGCTTCATACATTCTTGTATGTAGAAAGTATTCTAATGTTTCAAAACTTTCTTCTAATGCTTACTTATAAATAAAGCTTGAAACTAAGTCTAACTTCCCTTTAGACTTTTCAATCAAATCTTTGATTTCATATTTTATAACTTTTACTCTTTCTTTGCTAATATCATTTTCCATTTCATTACTCAATGAAATATTTTGAGTAGACATCCTTTTTACTCTGTAGTATTAAATATATAAAATAGTTTTTTATATAATAATTTAACTTTCAAAATCCATTGAGGCTGACTACCTTAGGACTTCCTAGTTTAGAGATCAATTTCAATGAACTCTTTTCAATTCTCAAATTTTTAGGATACTCTGAAATTTCTAATTTTCAATCAATGGTTTTGACAAAGGTTTATTTTTTCAAAGCTCTTGGTAAAATATGTTTTAACTCCCTAGTATTTTGAGTATGAGATTAAAAATTGATTAGATCTTTTTTAATTCTCAACTTGTGTAGAATACCTTATATCTACCAAGTGTCTTAAATATTAAATTATTTTGATAATGTATTTAGATTTATAGGTTTTTCCTTTGATTTGAATCCCTTTTATCTCCCTAATGTTCAACTTCTATTCTTTAAGATAAACACCTCATTTCTCCTTATTTATGAATAGAAAGCTAAAGATAATTTTGATGCAATTCCAATTGATTGGATTTTCTATTTTCAAGACCTTTAAGTTGGATTCCTTATGTCCCTTTAATTTGTACAAGAGACTAATATCAAAAATAATTTCCCAAATTTAAAACAACTCTAGGTTGTGATTCTTATACCTTTCAATTTCCAATAGTATGGTTTCTAAATTTCAATAATCTAAATTGGTGTTGAACTCCTTATAACTCCCTAATTGGAAATTTAGAAAAAAAAGGTATTTGAAAATTTAATATTTCAATTCTTTTGTAGAAATTATTTTGTAGAAATTCTTATTTCTCCATGTTAATCTATTTGCAAATATTTCAATGCAATATGTATTTCAAGAATGAATAGAGTAATTTCAAAAACCTTTTAAAAAAACTTCTTACGTATTCAATGATTCTTCTAAGTTTATCACCTTATTTATCCTATTATTCAAATAACCTTAAATATAATTAATTAATATTTACTTCAAAATTATGTCTTATACTTCCTTAAACTTTGCAAAGGTTCAATTTAAATATTTATTACCTTCTTGAATATGGTGCTTAAAACTTCAACTTGTTGCTCTTTGACTCTGCAACCTGCATTTTAAATATGCTCTCCCTACATTTAATGCTCTCTGGTGCTTAGTATTTTCTCTTTAATATGTCTCCTTCTCCTCTACTTGCAGTGCTTATGCAATATCCTTACACACCTTGCTCGATCATTCTTTTATAGAAATTTTTTGACTCGTACCTTTATTGTATGTAAGAAGGTCTTACTGACGTGGTGGTTGGTGTTTCTCTTCACTTAGAAATTTGGAATTCAAATTGGTGCTTCTTCTAGGGTGCTTGAATATTTTGGCATAAATCTCATTCTTCTCCAATGTAGCTCTTCAATCTTAATTTTTAAATATCTCTTCACTAGCTCTTTCAATTGGGCTTGAGGTACTTAAAGTCCTCCACGTATGAGCTCCAATTTATCTTGATTCCTCCACGTATGCACCTCTACTTATGGACTAGAATGTCCCTTTGGTTAAAATTCTATATTCCTCCTCACTGGACTTGTTTCTCTCCTCTACATTGATGATTGCACTTCCCTTGCACTCAGACTATGTTTTGTTGATGGGTCCTATGTTTCTGACATGCTAAGTGGCAAGTAACAATGTTATTCCTTTGATTTACCAACCATATAGGTACTTTTATTCTCCAATGCTCTTCCTGGCTATGTAACGCTCAATAATGAGTAGTTTTCAACCATATTTGACTCTCCTTTTATGAGGTGACAAATGGTAATTAGCTTTTTCACTTGCTCAAGATGATGTTACCTAGTGATAATGTCTATTGTACCCTTTTGATTTTATTGACTGTTACATACTTTAGAAACTATTGAATACACTTTGCTTTCTTTCACTCTTTTTCCTTCAAAGTTATGCTTCACCTTTCTTTAGCGCTCAAGTTGCTTGTCAAAGTCTTTTGAAATTCTCTCCAATGACACTCAAACCTAACACTTAGATTCTTTTTCGATGGTTATTCAACTACGTTCTAATGGTACCTATTTTCCTCTCCAATGGTTTCTCAAACAATGCTCTTTCTTCCTTCGAATGGCTTCTCTATGTTGGCTCGATGGTTCCACCTCTCAATGGTGGCTTGAATTATCCAAATGTATTGGCACTTCCCTCCTTCTACTATGCAGATTTTTATGTCTTTAGACACTTCTAAAAAATATTGCTCCCTAAAACTTATTTAGACTTCTCTTTTTGTACTATGTAGGCATAAAAAAAACATTATTTTTAATATTTATTCCTCCTTATTTCTTCTTTTAACTCTATATTTCACTATTTGTATTTGGCAGGTTTTTTTTTATTTGTGGAAAACATCCCAAAAGGTATGCCACTTTCGGGTAAGACCCAAGGAGGCAAGGGTATCCATTCTACCAAAAATGCCCAGGACTCGGACCTGGCCTACCACCTTTGACATACTCAAGGAGAAAACAAACACACAAAACCAATTTAAAAATAAGTAAATAACAACAAAAATAATAAAATAAAATAAAAAACATGCTCCTTGAGTGTGTCAAAAACAAAAGCACAACCAAAAATGCACAATAAGATAAAATAAACCACAACACAAACCACATAGGAAAACACAAGAACCACATAACAAAACACAAACAAGACAAAAACAACAGAACACTACAAAGACATAACCCAAAAAAAAACAAGAAAAATAAACACAACCAAAACCTAAAAAATTAAAAAATAAGATAAAAATAAAAATAAAAAACAACCAACAATAGACAATAAACAAAAACAAAAAACATAGAAAACACTCACCCATAAAAACATGAAATAACACAAACAAAGAGAAACCCAAGAACAAGAACGAAAAAAACACAAGAACAAGAATGAAAAAAACACAAGAACAATAACAAAAAACATATAAAACAAAAACAAAACAACAAAAACACAAGAACAACAAAAAACAACACAAAGAACACAAAAACAAAACAAAATAAAAAAACCCACCCACCTTAAAAAACTAAACAAAAAAAAACAAAAAAGAAAAAATAAATAAAAAATGAACAAAACAAAGACCTATCTAGACCATAAGACTATTAAGGCAAGAATCAATAGAGGAAACAAAATAAAGAATAGAATGAGCTAGGGAACTAAAAAAACTGAATGAACCAAAGAGAAGCAAAAAAAAAACAAGAAGAACCTAGGTACCTTCAGAACTGGAGCCATCCAAAGATATGATAGAAAGAAGAGCTTCCCTAATTTGAGAAGCCCACCATATAGGAGGGTGGCCATAACAAGTAAGATCACCTTTGTCCAAAGCCCAATTAGCTAAAGCATCAGCACTCTTGTTTTGATCTCTGACCACATGATTGTAATCAACTTTCAAAAATCCCATCTGGATTAACTGAATCTTCTCAATAATTATTTTTATTCTCCAATCCACCTTATGATTCTTAGAAGGATTCTTCAAGATATTAATCATAAGTTGAGAGTCAGACTCAACTAACACCTTTTCCCATCCAACCTCAGTAGCCTCCTGAAGACCTTTGAGGATACCATACCCCTCAAAAAGGTTATTGGAAAGAATACCCAAATTCTCAGACAAAAGTAAAAACCAGGGAGCCATCTGAAAGTCTACCAATTCCTCCCACACTGGCTTTTCCAGGGTTCCCTCTAGAGGCTCCATCGGTATTGACTTTTCCAAAATCCTTAGGAGGAGGTTGCCAATTTCTATTCCTATCCATCTTACTAATACTCACATTCCCTTTAAGTTGGTTGCCCTTAGAAGGTTTAATCTTCAATTTTTGCATCACTTGATCCCATATTTGGTGGGAGTTTTGGGGGTGATTAAGGAGATGATGGACTGATTCAACTAATTTGGCTATGGTATTTTGCCAAATATAGTGAATATCCTTCCTATATTGATTAAAAATTTGGTTGTTCCTTTCATTCCAAATATTCCAAAGAAGAATGGTAGAACCCATCCAAACTAATTGCCTAATAAAATGATCAACACCCTCTTGATTAGGCCAATCCCTCCAAAGCTATTCAAAAGTAAAAAAATTGGACCACTATAAGCCAAGTAAAGTGGCCATTCTCCTCCATAACTTAGAGGCTAAAGTACACTCAATAAAAATATGGTTGATATTTTCTACATTCTCTTCACACATTTCACATCTAAAAGGGCCATGAAAACCACACTTCATAAGTTGCTCACCAGTAAGAACCCTACGATGCAATAAAAGCCAATTAAAGAACCTCACCTTAGGCCAGAGCTTTTGAGCCCACAATTGAGAAAAGATGTCAAAAGAATGGTTGGGATTATTATGGCATAAGGTCAAATAACCTTGAGCAACTGAATACTCACCCTTAGTAGTGTTGTTCCATCCAAAACAATCTTTTTCATGGGACCAAGAGAGGGATCTCATATGAAGGATGCCTTGGATATCTTGTCTTTGCCTTTCCGGGATTTGAATAGGCTAGTCCTCAATAGGGATCCAATATCTACCAACCTTTGAATTACCAGTATGGTACCAATAGTAATTAGCCACCTTTATCCAATTAGCTCGGTGAAGCTCCTCCATCCAAGGCCTCCAATCGGGAAACTGAGTTATCAAAGGCTTGTGACCATCCCAAGAATCTGTCCAAAAATTTGCATGTTGACCATTATGAATGATCCAAAATAATTTTTTCTTTATCAAATCCTCACCAGTCTTAAGAACTGCTAAAATGGGAGAACCTTTGGTAGGAAGTTGATAGTGAACAAGGTCTTCAGGACTTTTGTTCTCAACATATTTAGCACGGATATTATTGGCCCAAAGAGCATTAGGGTTATGCAACATCCTCCAATATAATTTAGCAGCTAAATATTTGTTGTTATTAATTGAAGACCATAATCCTAACCCCCCTTCACTCTTAGGAAGACATAAAGTATCCCATTTCACCAAGGCCCATTTTATTTTCTCCTTAGTACCACTCCAAAGGAAACGATGATTGATTTGATCCAATTCTTGAAGAACAACCTTTGGGATATTCAAAACGAAAGAAACATAAATAGGAATAGCTTGAAGGATTGATTTTACCAAGGTGATTCTACCCCCAGAAGAAAGCCACTTGTTGGTCCACTTTCCAATTTTCTTCTTGACTTTGTCCAACAACCAATTCCAATATTTATTTTTCTACCTTTGAATATTTATGGGAATACCTAAATAAGTGATTGGAAGAGAGGTCTTCTTATATCTTAGCTTATCCAAGACCAAGGATTCCTGTCTAGAAAAGCAGTGAAATAAAATAACTTTAGATTTGTCTTCATTGATCAACTGCCCAGTAGCCTTAGAAAAATAGCTAATGATTTGCTTAATATTAGAAGCTTCCTTAACTGTAGCTTTACCTAAAAGAGTAGAGTCATCCACAAATTGAAGATGAGAGATAGGTCTAGCTCCATGAGCAATGGTAACTCCCTCAAGGGTTTTGTTTTCCATATTTTTGGTTATAGTCCTACCCAAGCATTTAGCAAGAATGATGAATAAATAAGGGGATAGTCGGTCACCTTGACTAATACCTCTGGAAGCTGGGAAATACTAAGAAGGCCTGCCATTGATAATAACTAAGTAGGAAACTGAAGAGATACATCCCATAATCCAATCCATCCAATCCTTAGAGAAACCAAATTGCCTCAAAACTTTTATAAGGAAGTGCCAATCCACTCTGTCATAAGCTTTGGATAAGTCTAACCGAATGAACATGGAAGGAGAATTTTGCATATCCATGGAATGGATGGCTTCTGAGCAAGAACTATCTCATCTACTATTTGACGTCCTTCCACATAACCCCCTTGCTCTAGGGAAATAATCTTATGCAAAAGAGGCTTCAACTTTTCTGCCATGATTTTAGTAATGATTTTGAGAAGAACATTACATAAAGCAATAGGTCTAAAAGCTGAGATATGATAAACCTATTGAGCTTTTGGAACAAGAGTAATATAAGTTTGATAACCTTCAAAATTTATTTGGCTTTCCTGGATTCTTCCACCACCTCTAATAAATCAACATGAAGGATATCCCAGAACTCTTAGTAGAACTCAATAGGAAAACCATCAGGACCTAGGGTTTTCCCTTTTTGCATTTTAAAAACTACTTGTTGAAGCTCATTGATAGTAATAGGAGCAGTCAAAATAGAGTTCTCCTCAAAAGTGATAAGAGAAGGGATTGCTTGAAGAACATTATATTATGAATATGATTCAAGGGGAGTAGCAACAAAAATATTGGAAAAGTAATCAACAACAATAGAGTTCATGCCATCCCAAGTATAAACAACATCTCTAGAATCTAATTTTAAGGAAGAAATAAAGTTGTGAGATCTTCGAGCTAGAAGAGATTTGTGGAAGAAATTTGTGTTTCGATCTCCTTCTTTGAGCCATTGAATTCTAGATTTTTGCTTCCATAATATTTCTTCTCTTTTTTCCCATTCCTCTAACTGAGTTGTGAGTTTAATTTCATCCGCACTTCTCTTCTCTGTGAGGCCATCTAAATGGATTTTATTATTCAAATTTTCAATATAAGCAATAACTTCATGTTTTTTTTATGAACATCCCCAAACTCTTTCCAATTCCAAGTCTTGATTTTGGATTTAATGTATTGCAGTATTTTGGCAAAACAAAGCATCTTAGTCCCATGCCTAGGTTTACCTTCCATCCACTATTGTTGCACATGAGGTCTGAAGGAAATGTATCTAAGCCATATTAATTGAAAACAAAAAGGAGAGAAACTCACATTGGTTTTCCACATTTCCACCATGACTAGCCAATGATCCGAACTAGTATTATTAAGAGTTTTCACTTTAGGAATGTGACCATGGATTAAGAAATTTTTAGAAAGCAAAAACCTATCCAATCTCTCCATTATACAAGCTAATCCTTGCCTTCTGTTAGACCAAGTCATAAGGCCATTATCTAGTTGGATATCCACAAGATGGAGGTTTGCAATATATTCACTCATGAGGTCAGTGCTTTTTTCCAAATTTCTATTTCCCCCCTTTTCTCATCTAGAGAGAGGATGGTATTGAAATCTCCTCCGATCAAGATCCAAGCTTTAGGAAAATGAGAGATAATATGAGTAATATCATTCCACTGTCTTCTTTTTTCCTCCAAATAAGTTGGAGCATAAACATTAATGCAGAGCATAATCTGGTTGAAATGTCTACTTTGAATAGCTATAGCCAACAAACCCCAACTGCCAACCATATGGTGAATAACTACCTCTTTTGGATCCCAAAGACAAGCAATGCCACCCGAAGTCCCTTGGGAACTGAGGGAAACCACTTTTTCAGTTGGCCAAATTTTACTGGCAATTAAGTCCATATCCTCTTGTTGGCATTTTTGCCATATTATTTTGATTTTTGATTATTCATGCATGAGATGTTGAAGTTCTCACTCCTTTACAGGTTTTGATGCAAAAAAGGCTAAGTTCGAAGACTGTCACGAAATCGCGACAAAAAGTAGCATGGAGAGCATAGTTTGAAAACCGTCGCGATATCACGACATGTCATGTTTTCGCGGGTCTGTTGAGGAGAGAGAAGCAAAGTCAGAAAATGTCACGATTTCGCGACGTGTCCCAAAATCGTGGTCAACATAGTCAACGACAGCAAGGGGGTAAAATCGTCACGATATCGTGACGTGTTGGATTTTCGTGGTCAAAGTGGTCAACGAGGGCAGCGCAGCAAAATTGTCGCAAAATCGTGACATGTCACGTTTTTGCGACTTGCGATGACCAGGGAGCATAATGTTAGAAATTGTCACAAAATCGTGACATAATTGAGCCCAAGGTAATGACAATGTAAAACCGTCGCGATATCGCGACGCGTCGCGTTTTCGCGGTCAAGGTGGACAGAAAATTTTAAGGCACAAACGACGTCGCGATTTTGTGACACTTTTGAAAATGAGACCAAGCACGAAGAAGACGTCACGAAATCGTGACAGGAAGTGGTAATAGTAGAGAACGCAGGGAAACGTCACGATTTCACGACACATTGGGTAAGGGAGGACAAAGTGCAAAAAATTGTTGTCATTTTGTGACGTGCCACATTTTTGCGAAGAGGAAGCGAGGAGGTAGCCAGATTGTATGGAACATCACGATTTTGCAACATGACAAATTTTTGTGGTTCAAAAGTAGCAAAGTCCAAGGAGATAGAACCTGTCGCGATTTCGCGACATGATGGAGATTGAAGAACCACTTGAGGCAAGAGTGTCATGTTTTCGTGGGTTAGAAGCTGGACCATACAGAGTGGATGGAAATTGTCGTGAAATCACGACATGTCGGATTTTCATGACTTAGAAGAGAAGATTGAGCAGCGACGAGATAGTGTAGCGATTTTGTGACTTGTTTGATTTTCATGACTTAGAAGATAAAACAAAGATGCCGATGGGAGAACGTAGCGAAAGCGTGACTTGTCTTGTTTTCATGACGTATAAGTGAGACACAGCCAAAAGGGAGAAAGTGTAGCGAAATCGCGCCTTGTCGCATTTTCATGGAAATAGAGAAGAATGGTACAGAACGTCACGATTTTGTGATGCATTACATTTTCACGACCTGTTACAGTTTCACACTAGAAAGCAGTTCAAACGGCCCAATGAAGTTTTGTGATTTCCAACGATTAAAAGCACCCCAGAATTAAATGTTTTGCTGCTTTCCAATGCGGGCAAGGTAGAAGAATGTGTCCAAGTCACCAGAATTAAATATTTCCATTATCCAAAGCTGTTGTTCGTGATTTTTCTAACGGTTCAAGCATGTTTCAAGAATGACCATTTAATGAAGATGACCGACTCCTTGTTTCATTGAATTTCTGGTTTTTCTAAGGCTGGTTTAAGGGGATGATTTCCTTGTTTCCGTTGCACATGTTGTAGATCTCGAGGAAGTTCGTTGCAAGTTTTAAATGTTGTAAAGAAGCAAGACTTCTATATAAATCAATGTAGATCTCAGAAAAAGGGATCGAGAGTTTGAGACATTTTGCTGAAAGCTTTCAAGTTCATTGCATGAATGAAAGAGATATTTGGCCTCTGATTTTGCAAGCGTCTTTCTAATGATTTCCTTCTATTTCATGCATTTCTTAGTTGTGCTCATCTTTCTAATTTGCTGTTAGATTTCAATTCTGCATCTGAGTTTGAATACTGCTAATAAGGAAATGAGTTCTGAAATGCAATCCTAAAGGTTGTTTGCACAAGGTCGTAAGTGAATTATGCTGTATTTTGTCATTATATGTTGTTTATGCACTTGAAGTTAGATTCTTGCTGAGTTTCTTTCCCTGATCATATAAGTTCGGCCTGTGGCCATATTTCCCATCTCTTTCATGTATTTCTCATTTCTTTCTGCACATTTATAATTCCTTTCTAGTAACTTTAGTCTTAATCGAGCTTAGAAATAGTAAGGGAACCAGCCCTCTCTAGAGATTGGTCTGGGAGACTTTTCTTTCTCCTAGCATTTCAATGTTGGCCAGGTCTAGGGTGCATAGTTCATAGAAAATCCTTTTCTGTGGTAGATTCGTGACCAACAGTTTTGGCACGCCTGGTGGGATAGACTGTTTTTGTTCCAAAGATCCATAATCGATGAGATTGTTGTTTCATTGTTTAACACCCGAAGGTATCAAGATTTTGATGAGCTGTCTTGACCTCGTAGCGGAGATTTGTAAGTTCATATGGTGACTCTGCTGAGCTAAAGATCCAAATTTCTTAATCGTGGATACCTACCTTTTAAAGCTAAAAGAAGATAATGGCGAGGGTATGTTGTCCTATATGGGATGATCCTGGCCCTCTGAATCTCCAAATTCGACACGAGATTCCCAAAAGTGCCCTGAAATCCCTAACAAAATATAATGGCACCCAAGGAATGGCTCGAGAGCATGTTGAAGATATTGCCGCTTTGTCAACCCTACATGATATAGTTCAAAAAGATGTTATGATCAGACTTCTGGTTCTGTATTTGCAAGGAAGGGCATTACAGTGGTACAGACTATTTAGGCATCAAATCATCAGCTCATGGGATGACTTAGCGAGAGCGCTAATCAGACGATTCTTTGAGGATCTCTCTTACAGCTCTCAGGATCCCTTTCAATTTTTCATGTACATCACGCAAGCACCTCTAGAGAGCATCACAGACTTTAATGTCCTATTCAGCATGAGTTGAAAGAGAATTCCAGAGATGATCCGACAAACACCCGCCCAAGCCCACTTCTTCTATGTTCGAGCTTTCCATCCGGACATAAGCCTCCTCTTGCTGCAATCAGGCGAACGTAGATTCCCTCAAATATTTGAGGAAGCATTACAAGCGGAGCAGCTTTTGCTCCTATCAAGAAAATTACCGTGGGGAGAAGCTCCATTACCTTATCCGATAGTCACCACTCCTGTCTACCCTATGCAGTATTCATCATGGCAGATCCCACATACTGTGCAGAGGCCTGAAATGCAGTTGTGTGGAACTCAAGGGGCAGATTTCGTCCAAAGCCAACGATGGGAATATGCAAGTACTTTCCCAGCAATGAACAATATGGTTGCTTGCAATGTCTATCAAGAGATGGGCCAAGGAGAGAAACAGATCCAAGTTCCAGAACCTGAGGAGGGCATAACCGTGCACAACATGCAAGTATTTAGCCAGAACCTATTGAGCATGCCTCATCAAGAGGAAGAGCCTGAAGAGATCCTGAAAGCATATTTATCATCAGAAAGGTTCTGTGATCGCATCCAGGAGTTGGAGGAACCTGTCCTTAGTCCACAACCAGGGAACCCTTCAAGATGGTGGTATTGGCTTTAGTCGTTACTACAACTGGTACCTACAGGAGCCCTCCATGTGGCAAATTTCTTTGCTACATTATTTGTCGATTGTGTGGGTACTGGCATGCAGGATAACTTGCCCATGTCTGCAACATGGAGAACTTTAGGAAGAGGTCATCCCAATTTCAAGGATCGACTCAAGTATGATCAGATCTGGTCGGGACACTGCAGATTTATCGGATAACCCCTTGAGACTGGGTTTCTGGTGGCGACATGCCAATCATGTCGTAAACTATTGTATATAGCAAAAAAAAAAAAAAACAAAAAAAAAAAAAGTATTGTTTTCCTCTGTCAACTTCGGCTCTTTTTGCATGCGAGCCCGTAGGTACGTATTTCTCTCTTTTTTCTTCTTCCTTCCATAGCATTTAGTGGCTTCCTCTTTATTTCTTCCCTTCCCCTCTCTATTCCCTTCTTCTCCTACTCCTTTTTCTTTTGCAAGTAATCAAGCCACTGATGTTGTTTCTTTTTCCCTTCCTACTATTCCCATTTCTTCTTTTCCTTTTCTTCTAATTTCATTGTTGTTTTAGCATTTATCGGTTCCATTCCACTACTTCACTCCTTCCATTCCCTTCACCTCCATTTCCCTTTCATAGCAGCTGGTAGCATAGAAGCACTCTGTTACTGTATCTACCGCATCACTCCCTCCATTCCATTATTCCATCATTTATCATTTCCATATTCCATAGTCCTCACTCCACTTATTTCATTCATTTCCATTTTTGCAACCCCTGGTGCTTTCATGGAGATTATTTTATAGCACCTGGTCAGCTAAGCCAAATACAAATTCCTTGAGTTTTCAGTAATTCAGCAAGAGTTGTTGTAGCAGTTTTTCGAGATGTATCCCATCAGCCAGCTTTTGTTCTCAGTTTTTCTTGACTCTGTTGCCCAATGGATTCAGGCCTGGGATTCGTGCATACAACAGAACTATATACCCCATGAGCCGCCAAGAATGTTGGCATTTTTTCCACATTATTTTGATTGTTGATTATTCATGCATGAGATGTTGAAGTTCTCACTCCTTTATAGGTTTTGATGCAAAAAAGGCTAAGTCCGAAGACTGTCGTGAAATCGCGACAAAAAGTAGCATGGAGAGCACAGTTTAAAAATCGTCGCAATATCGTGACATGTTGCGTTATCACGGGTCTATTGAGGAGAGAGAAGCAAAGTCAAAAAATGTCACGATTTTGCGACGTGTCCCAAAATCGCGGTCAATGCAGTCAACAACAGCAAGGGGGTAAAATCGTCACGATATCGCGACGTGTTGGATTTTCGCGGTCAAAGTGGTCAATGAGGGCAGCACAAAGAAAATTGTCGAAAAATCGTGACATGTCACGTTTTTGCGACTTGCGATGACCAGGGAGCATAATGTTAGAAATTGTCATGAAATCACGACATAATTGAGCCCAAGGTAATGACAATGTAAAACCGTCGCGATATCGCGACGCGTCACGTTTTTGCGGTCAAGGTGGACAAAAAATTTTAAGGCACGAACGGCATCGCGATTTTGTGACACTTTTGAAAATGAGACCAAGCACGAAGAAGACGTCGCAAAATCGCGACAGGAAGTGGTAACAGTAGAGAACACAGGGAAACGTCGTGATTTCGCGACACATTGGGCAAGGAAGGACAAAGTGTAGAAAATTGTCACGATTTCACAACGTGTCGTGTTTTCATGAAGAGGAAGCAAGGAGGTAGCTAGATTGTATGGAACGTTGCGATTTCGTGACATGACAAATTTTCATGGTTCAAAAGCAGCAAAGTCCAAGGAGATAGAACCTGTCGCGATTTTGTGACATGATGGAGATTGAAGAACCACTTGAGGCAAGAGTGTCATGTTTTTGCGGGTTAGAAGCTGGACCGTACAGAGTGGATGGAAATTGTAGCGAAATCATGACATGTTAGATTTTCGCGACTTAGAAGAGAAGATTGAGCAGCAGTGAGATAGTGTAGCGATTTCGCGACTTGTTTGATTTTCGTGACTTAGAAGATAAAACAAAGATGTCGATGGGAGAACGTAGCGAAAGCACGACTTGTCTTGTTTTCATGACGTATAAGTGAGACACAGCCAAAAGGGAGAAAGTGTAGCAAAATCGTGCCTTGTCGCATTTTCACAAAAACAGAGCGAAGAAAGAGTAGAATGGTACAAAATGTCATGATTTCATGACGCGTCACGTTTTCACAACCTATTACAGTTTCATGCTAGAAAGCAGTTCAAACGTCCTGATGAAGTTTTGCGATTTCCAATGATTAAAAGCACCCCAGAATTAAATGTTTTGCTGCTTTCCAATGTGGGCAAGGTAGAAGAATGTGTCCAAGTCACCAGAATTAAATATTTCCATTATCCAAAGCTGCTATTCGTGATTTTTCTAATGGTTCAAGCATGTTTCAAGAACGACCATTTAATGAAGACGACCGACTCCTTGTTTCATTGAATTTATGGTTTCTCCGAGGCTGGTTTAAGGGGATGATTTCCTTGTTTTCGTTGCACATGTTGTAGATCTCGAGGAAGTTCGTTGCAAGTTTTAAATGTTGTAAAGAAGCAAGACTTCTATATAAATAAATGTAGATCTCAAAAAAAGGGATCGGGAGTTGAGACATTTTGCTGAAGGCTTTCAAGTTCATTGCATGAATGAAAGAGATATTTGGCCTCTGATTTTGCAAGCGTCTTTGTAATGATTTCCTTCTATTTCATGCATTTCTTAGTTGTGCTCATATTTCTAATTTGTTGTTAGATTTAAATTTTGCATCTGAGTTTGAATACTGCTAATAAGGAAATGAGTTCTGGAATGCAATCTTGAAGGTTGTCTGCGCAAGGTCGTAAGTGAATTATGTTGTATTTTATCATTATATGTTGTTTATGCGCTTGAAGTTAGATTCTTGCTGAGTTTCTTTCCCTGATCATATAAGTTCGGCATGTGGCCATATTTCCCATCTCTTTCATGTATTTTCCATTTCTTTCTACACATTTATAATTCCTTTCCAATAACTTTAGTCTTAATCGAGCTTAGAAATAGTAAGGGAACCAGCCCTCTCTAGAGATTGGTCTGGGAGACATTTCTTTCTCCCAGCCTTTCAATGTTGGCCGGGTCTAGGGTGCATAGTTTATAGAAAATCCTTTCCTATGGCAGATTCGTGACCAACACCTCCATTGACATCTTTATTTCTTGAAGGAAAACAATATGTGGATGATTTACCTGAATCATTCTTCTAATTTCATTTTGTTTTGAAAGACTCCCTTTGAGTCCTCTAATATTCCAAGATATGATCTTCATTAATACTAGGGCTAAAAATTTTTGGAAATGCATTAATCTTACCTTCCTCTACAAGCTTTTCACCTTCTTTTACCATGTGATATTGATTGGTCTTGCGACCTAATTTTTTATTAGAATCCATCTTCAATTTTTTTCCCTGTTTCTTGACTTATTCCAATTGAATCCGAGATGGCTTCTAACCTTGAAGAATGCTCGTACAAAGCCAAAATTTTACTAGATGGTTCAACGGAGTCTATATTGGGACCTGCATTATTTGAGGTTTTGACATTTGAAATATTGTTTTTCTTGTGTAAATTTTCTCCTTTTTTTCTATTGAAAACATTTGATTTGTTGGTTTATCTCTGAGTTCTTCCCTTCATATTTAAATTATGTTTCTAAGATTTTAGTTTCCATTATTTCCTCTTCCTCACTTGGAACATCATTTGTGGAAAGGATTTCAAACATATTAGCAGATGACTTTGATTGATCCTTCATAACTGATTTTTTTTTAGTGTTCTTCTTCTTAGGTATTTGGAAACCCGTCGAGTTTATATCTTCTTTCTTTTGATCGAGAATTTTATTTGGGCAATCGGCCAAATGACCATATTCATGGCAAATTCTACAATGAAAAGGAATGTTCTCATAGTCCACTACTTGCTTCCAAGTGTCTTCCCCAAATTGTAATGTGATATTTTTAGGTAGGGGTTTGTCAAAATCCATTAAAACACAAATCCGAGCATAAATAATATGTTCAAAATTTTGAGTACAATCAGCAGTCATCATAAAAGTTCCTAAAGAGTTTCTAATTGAAGAAAAAATAGTAGGATTCCAAAATTCAATAGGGAGGCCAAAGAGTCTAACCCAAACGGGACCTATATAAGGCATCTCTTCCTCGACTTTAAATTTAGTATGTCAGGGCTTCATGAAAAGCCCTGCCCTTCCAAAAAACCAAGGACCCCCTTGAAAAATTTTCTCTATCTTCATTATTAGCAAATAAAACAAGAAAATGACCATTTGGATAAATATATATTTGTAACTCACCTTTAGTTTTCTAGCTTTTTGCAGCCCAGACTTTGAAAGCAGATAGAATCGAACGAAAACTCACAAACCGACAAATTAGTCCTCTTTTTTCCAAATCTTCAATGCCAGTCTAAATGTTACCCATGTCAAGCTTAAAAATAGGAGTTCCATCAGCTGCTTTAAGACATCCTGACTTAGTTTTCTTGGGATCAATATTAGGTATTCTTAGAGGTTTATGGGAAGCCCTAATATTGATATTAGCATTGGGCTGAGGTTGTCCATCATGAAGGGCATCTCTAAAATTTATTTTTGGGACTGAGTCTTCGAAATTCTTACCCTTGATAAGGGTTTTCATAGTAGAATTATTTTGTGGGTGCACATTAGCACCAGATTCACTTGAGATATGAGCCATTTTTTGATCAACTACTTAAAACTTGTTTTGTGATCTCTTTAATCCTTGCCCTAGACGTCGTGGAAAGGTATGGTTTTCACTTTTCTTTTGTGCAGCAAATTGGAAGTCGTTGTCACTCAAGTTCATAGTATGATCTGTTGAAAGACAAATTTCTAACTCATATTGTATCGCCTGCAACATTTCTTGCTAAAATATTGAGCATAAACCACAAAAATATTGGTCGCTATGGCCTAAAGGCCCTAAAAACCAACCTCTAGAGCTGCTTGCACTCAACCCAGATGAAACCCTCACATAGTTGCTTGCCAAATATGTTTTTCACACATAGGGATGTGCTAGGATCTATGTTGATCCAAATGATATGAAAAATGGTGGAGATGTTCTAGGGGTTTTTAGGCATCTACCCTCAAAATTTTAGCTCAATCTAAGTCCAAATGAGTGATATATGGCTGAAACGAGTTCGGAAGTTTGGGCAGTCCTACGAAAAACGTCTCATCTAGGTTTTCTAGAAAAATCGGCTTAGTATATGGTTGTTTTTTTCCTTTTGGCAGGTTCAATGATGAAAATTATGTATCATTCCTTAGCTTTAATATACTTCAACTCAAACTAGATTTTGCTCCTTAAATAACTCTAATATGGTGCTCTCAAAAAAAATTATAATAATGCTTAAATAATAAACTTTTATAGCACCAATGTGGAATACCTTTTGGCCTCCTCTGTAGCTAGTCTTCTTAGTTATTTGGTTCACCTATTTGCTACCCCAAATTTGTAAATTTTGTATCTCTTCTTTCTACTCAATCACTGACTCAAATTATCAATTTTGTAGCTTCAATTCCTTTTTCTTTTCTACCCTAAAATTATAAATTGTGTGGCTTTTATTGCTACATTCTTGTTGTCCAAAACTCTTCTAATTTGTAGCTTCCAATGATGCACTTACTTTTCAATTTACTAGCTTATATTGCTGCCTATTTCTCCTTCAACTATGTTATCCAAGGGTGTATATTTTGCAGCTATAACATTGTCCAATATTATACCTTTAACTTATAAATTTTGTATCATCAACCAAATATTGTCTAATGATCCTTGCAAATATGCCTCTAAATTCTTGAAATACAACTATATTTTCTCCTTCAAATGTTGTGTGATATTGCAGTCCAAATATCTTGATTTGCTACTCTCAAAATATTTGATTTCTCCTCCTAATATTGTTGTCCAAGAGTATCTTTTTATTTATCCAAATTGCTTCCTTTTGTTTGGTCAAGTATTTCTTCAATTAGCTGTTCAAGGGCTCTTTAAAACTACCCAAATATTCTTCAAATTGTAGCTATATGCCACCTTCAATTTGTTGGCCTGTGACTCTTTAATTTTTGCTGCAAAATCAACAATCTTCTCATCTACAAATCAGCCTTCAAACTTTTAATGAAAGTCTTCAAATTTCTCAAATATGGTGGCCTCTTCGAGCTCCTTTCTCCTCCAATATTATTGTCAAAGTCTAACTTCAAAACTAACCTCTTTCATTGGCATATTTCTCAAGAATCATAATGTCTTGAGATATTCAAATAACCTTTCCAAAATTTGGCAAACTTCTTTCCAAATTCTTCTTCCTTTTGGGCTTGTTATTGGATGGTGATAATTATCCCAAATTCTTCTTTTCCAGGGGCTACTCCTTTCAATCTCCTACCTTGAGTTTTCTTCAAATATTCTCCAATGGCCACTTCAATTTTTCAATAGGTCTTATTTAGCCTTCTTCTTTCTCCTTCCAAGTTTGCTTGAGACATCTTCTCTTGGGTCTTCAAAATCCATAGCTCCTCAAATATTCAATAGGAATTTTCTTAGTCCTCCTCTATCTTCAATCTCCAATATTCTATCTTCCAAATATGTAATTTCTTCAACGAGTCTTTTTTCTTGGGTCTCTTCCTTCTAGATTTGCTTTCTTCTTCCTTCAATCTACAATTTTTAGTCTTCAATCTTCTATGGGGACTTATTTCTTGAGTCTCCTCTCTCTTCAATATTTAATAGGGATCCTTTGGCCTCTTCCTATTTTCTCAATATTCAATCTAAAATCTTCAATTCTACAAATTATGCAATAGGATATTTTTCCTTAGACCTCCAAATTATTCAATATTTTACTTATTTTTGCAAGTATTAGATCAATTCCAAAGAACAAATTATTCCTATATTATTTGTCGAAAGCTTCTCAACTTCCTTTGAATCAATGCTTCTCTACAACAAAGTATATGAATATAATAATGCAAATTCTTCAAATCTAAAAATAATGAACTTCACTAGTTGATTTGTCAAACTAGTGGAATCAATGTTGAGTCCTAGTCTTCATAAGTTTTTTCTACAACTATGTGCAAAGAATTGCCAAAAAGCAATTTCAAAAATTCAAAAGATGAAGAACTCCCTATCTCCTCTCAATCTCTCTTGTGGATCTCCCTATCTCCTATAAATCTACCTTGTGCTGTGATACCACTATTAGTTTTTGATGCTTAATACTTAATGAGAAATATACCACAATATATAAAATGAGAATGCAATATTGAATATAAGATAATGGTAATATACTACTACTGTATAATATAATGATAAAAATGGAGGTCTCAAACACTTCTATTTCATACATGCTCTACATTGTATCTACTACTACTCTACTCAATGCTATCTACTTTATCACTCTTTCTCTCTTATAAAAAGGCCTATATATAATGAGACATGACTCTTGGCCTTCCATATTTCTATTACTCTTAATATTCTTATTTTTAAGGACTCATGTACATGTGGACAACATGCACATTTACATCATTGCACATTCTAGTAAAACTTGTGCATTTATTACATTGCATAAAGTAAATTATCAAACCCTAATCTAAGAGTACTCTCTCCTAATCTAAAGATGTACCCATGGTGGTACATTATCAAGTACCAAATAATATAATATATTTTAACATTTCCCTACCTAATACCTCTAGAAGATGGGAACACCTTTGAAGGGTAGCCATTGTAAGAACTAAGTAGGACATCAAAGAGATACATCCCATAATCCAATCTATCCAATACTAAGAGAAACCAAATTGCCTCATAAATTTGACAAGGAAGTGCTAATCCATTATGTCATAAACTTTGAATAGGTCCAAACGAATGAATATAGAAGGAAATTTCTATGCATCCATGGAATGGATGACTTCCTTAGAAAGAACTATCTCATCCACAATTTGATGTCCTTCCACACAACCTCCTTGTTAAGGAGAAATAATCTTATGCAAAAGAGGTTTTAGCCTCTCCACCATGATTTTGGTAATGATTTTGAGAAGAACATTATGTAAATATATTGGTCTAAAAGTTGAGATATATTTTGCATCTTGAACCTTTGGGACCAGACCTATATAAATTTTATTAATAAAATTCAAAATATATTTGTCCTTCCTATATTCTTCCACCATCCCTAATAAATGAACATGAAAAATATCCCATAATTTTTTCTAAAATTTGATGGGAAAACCATTAAGTCTTGGGGTCTTCCCTTTTTACAATTTAAAAACCACTTGTTGAAGCTCACTGATAGTAACTGGAGTAGTCAAAATAGAGTTCTCCTCAAAAGTGATAAGATTTGGGATCACTTGAAGGATATTCTATTGAGAAGTTGAGTCAAGACATGCAATAGTGAACAATCTAGAAAATTATTTGGCTACGATAGACTTCATGCTATCCCAAGTGTGGATATATTCATAAGAATATGAATTCATGGAAGAAATAAAGCTATGGGATTTATGGGCTAGAAGAGATTTTTAGAATAATTTCATGTTTCGATCTCCTTTAAGCCATTGGATCATAAATTTTTGCTTCCTTAAGAGCTCTTCTCTTTTTTCCCATTCTTCCAACTATGATGTGAGTCTACTCTCATTAATACTTCTAGTCTCAATGAGGCCATATAAATGGATTTGATCATTCAACTCGTCAAGTTGAGCAATCACTTCTTGTTTATTTTGCCTGATGTCTCCAAAATCCTTTCAATTACAAATCTTGATTTTAGATTTGATGTATTACAACCTTTTGGTGAAACAAAACATCTTAGTTTCATACCTTGGTTTACCTTCCTACCACCATTGCTACACTCGAGGTTTGAAGAAACTATCTCTAAGCCACATTAACTAAAATTGAAAGGGTGAGAAACTGACCTTGGTTTTCCATATTTCAACCATGATTAGCCAATGATCCGAACCAACATTATTAAGAGTTATTACCTAGGAATGTGACCATTAATTAATAAATTGTCAGAGAACAAGAACCTATCCAATATTTCCATGATACAAGTATAGCTTTGCCTTCTATTAGACCAAGTCATGAGGCTATTATCTGGTTTGATGTCCACAAGGTGAAGGTTTGCAATATATTCACTGATAAGGTTTGAGCTCATGTCTAGATTCCTATTTTCCCCCTCTTCTTTTCCAAATAAGGGATGGTATTGAAGTCTCATTCGATCAATACCTAAGCTTCAAGAAAATGAGAGATAATATAAGTTATATCCTTCCATTGTCTCTGCTTTTCCTACAAAGTAATTGGAGCATAAACAGTCAAGCAAAGCATAATTTAGTTAGATTACCTACTTTTTGCAGTCATAGCTAAGAGACCCCAACTACCAACCATATGGTGAATAATGATCTCTTTTGGGCCCTAGAGGCAAGAAATACTACTAAAAAACCCATGAGAGCTACGTGAAACCACTTTTTCCTATCGGTTAGATTTTACTTGCAATAGACTCTATTTCCCCTATAGACAATTTTTTTTCCTGAAGGAAAACTAAATGTGGTTAGTTTATTTGAATCATTCTTCTAATTTTAATTTGTTTTGAAAGACTCCCTTTGAGCCCTCTAATATTCCAAGTGATGGTCTTCATTAATAACAAGGCTAAATATGTTGGTAAGGGCATTAATATTACCTTCCTCTACAAGCTTTTCACCTTATTTTACCATATGATGTTGATTAGTCTTACGACCTCCCTTTTGGTTAGTGTCCATCTTCATTTATTTTCCTATTTCTTGTCTTATCCCAATTGAATTTGGAATAGCTTCTAACCTTGAAGTATGTGTATATGTAACCAAACATATCCATCCTTATATTGGTTAAAGAATTTTATTTAATATAACATTTCTAGCAAATTATCACCTTATTCTCTATTCAACTTATAAAGGGAAAATCTATTTTTTTAGATATTTAAAAATATATCTTTAAATTTAAATATTATATATTTTACAGTAAAAACGATTATATAATTTATTATTTTTACTTTAAATTTATATTTAAATTATATAATATTTATGATAATTACATGTAATGGTTATGGACAGTAGCTTGCATTACTCACATGAGAGGAACTTGTATGTGGACAACCCTTATGAAAGGATAAAATGTTTAAAATGGTGAGTAGGCCTTTGAATTTTACATCTTCCACAAACAAGTGCAGTAACTAAGATAAAGAATGCTTGGCAAAAATAAATGAACAATAATTAAATAAATGTATTCCATCAAGGGTGCAGTAAGGGAAAAGGGTTGTTATAGGTCTCCTATGTTGTTGAGATCTGGTGAGTTATAGTGGATCAAAAAAATCACTTTTACTAATATATCAAACAAATCACTTTTACTAATATATCTACACTCGTAGCATGAGGGATTGACACCATGAAGGAAATAAGAGTGTCATCAATGAATTGGTGATGGGATATGGGATCTATCAATTGGGCTAGCTTCAAACCTTGAATAACCTCATTAGCTTTGATGGACCTTCCCAACACCTCAGCCATAAGAATAAAAAGGTAGGGTGATAAAGGGTCTTCCTAATGCAAATTTCTATTGCTACGAAAGTAGCATGTCGAAGATCCATTAATAATTATTGAAAACATGGCTGAAGATATACAATTTTTAATCAGTCTCAACCAACATTGGGCAAAGCCAAACCTATGAAGGACCCTAAGAAGAAAATCCCAAGCCACTCTATCATACGCCTTATTCATGTCCAACTTGAGAAGAGTCTCGGGCCTCCCACTTTTATCATTAGAGTGGATGATCTCATGAACAAAAATAACACCATACAAAATCTACTACTGGGGCATGAAACTACTCTACAAAGAATCAATGATCGAAGGGAGCTATTGGCCATGGATTTAGTTAGAATTTTGAAAATTGTATTACATAGGCTAATCAGCCTAAAATTTGTAAATCCTTTGGCACCCGATGATTTAGGTAGTAAAAACAAAAATGTGGAATTTACATTGATCGAGATAAAATTAGATCTTTGGATCTCTTTGATTGTATTACAAATATTAGGACCCAAAATATTCTAAAATTTCTAAAAAAGATAAGCGGGAAACCATTTGGACTTGGATCCTTAAGACCTCCCATTGAGAATACCGCCTTCTTGATCTTGTCATCATTGAAGGGATCACATAGGATCTTGTTCATATCTTCAGATACCAGTGTTGGGATGTTACAAAGAAGATAATTTTCCGCTTGCAATTTTTTGAGAACCGATGAGCATAGCAAGTATTTGAAGAACTCCATAGCATTTTCTCTAATTTTGTTAATTTCATTAATAACCATACCATTCATATTTATGATTTCCTTGATCATGTTGTGACTCCTATGCCTCAACGCAGACGTATGAAAAAAATTTGTGTTTTGATCTCCTTCTTTGAGCCATAAATTCCTTTGATTTTTGACACCATATAATCTCTTCTTCAGCCAAGACATTGTGCAAATCTAAAAGCATACTTCTTTCTTTGGATCTCACCATGCCCACTACCTCTGATCTTATTGAAATGGCTTCCACTTATTTGAGTTTCTCGAGTTCATTTTTCCTTAATAAAATATTACCAAAAATGAATTTATTCCATTCCTTCAGCTTTGCCTTAATATACCTCAGCTTCGATGCAACTTGAGCAATAGGGTGGCTCAAAAATCCCTTAGCCCACATTTACTTGATCTTACCTTCCAGGTCTAGGTTAGGGAGCCACATGCCTCAAATCTAAAGGGCGTAGGAAAAAATAAATAATTTTGAACTTGCTCCAATACCAGAGGATTATGATTTAAGGCCACTTTATGAAGAAAATCCAAAGATGCATCTCCAAAAAAAGGTAATATTTCCTTAGATATGAGAATTTTGTCTAGCCTGAACTTAATATTTTGGCATCCTAATCATCGATTTCTCCATGTATACCTAGATCCCTTCAACTCCAATTCCATAAGCTCTTGGGAATTCACAAAAGAGGTAAAGTCTTCCATGCTTTTGAATACCAGAGTCCCTCCTTTCTTATTAGATGGGTATAAATGGGTATTAAAGTCTCCTGCAAAAAGCCATGATTCCTTATTAAAAATTTCTCATAACTCGTAAGGAATCCTAGAATACCAACCTATTCTGAGGAGAGTTAGGGGCATGAATATTTGAAGTAATCCACTTGATCCCTGAGACTTTGGAAGAAAAAAATATTTATAACTCTATAAGAAACTAGCAGAGTCGATCTTCAATAGATTTTGGGTTCCACATACATAACGGACCTCCTAAATCTCCATTTGTTGAGCTGGAAACAAAATTTGATTCTCTCCAAATTTTCTTTTTAACTAATTCAACATTGTAAAAATCCATTTTTTCCTGTACAAGAATAATATTTCGCTTAAACTCTTTCCTTAGAGATGCCAACGTTCTTTGTTTAGAAATCCTATTTAGGAATCTAATATTCCATGTGATGAGTCTCATTTACGATATTTGGAGTGATTGCCCCCCTCAGGAGAATGGGGTAAGTGAAAAAATGAATCCAATTTAAGTTGCTTTCCTTTAGACTCTTTCTCAAATTTCAACTAGTTTTGCAAGCCATCTGTAATATATGCTTCTACCTCCCTATTTCTTACATTTTTGTTAAAGGACTTACCAACTTTCCTAGGTATTCTAACATCAACAAATCCTTTTTGGGAACTTCTTGTTTTTAGATGAGAATATTTTACCCTTAATGAATCTTATCTACTCCAGTGACTTGGCCATATTTTGCTTGGGATAAGAGCTAGATTCTTTCACCATCTTCTGAGGTGAGACAAGTGCCTCTGGTTCATCTTGATTTACTTTCTACTCCTTAATGTTAGCATCTTCAATATTTAAGCATTCAAAGGAATTATGAAGAAAATTTGACAAAATACATGTTTTAGTCACTAGCTCTGCTCTGTCCACTTGCATAAGAATAGAATAAACATTGGAATGATTGATAGCAGTCGACTCTAGGTTGCTAACTTCCATCACCCTAGAATAATTCTCAATTTTGTTGGGGCCTAAGGCCTTAGACGACCTCGACTGAGATTAGCCCTAAGACTTAAAATTTCCCCACTTTCTAACCCAATTTCCCTTGGGAACCTCCTTTCTAAATGGACACGAACCAGTTGAGTGGCCTAGCCTCCTATAAAATTAACACTTAAGAAGCCTATTTTTATAGACTATCATTTTATTCCATACATCATGTTTGGAAATAAGATCGATATGACCTGGAAACTCTGCCTCTAGGTCCACCATTATGCACATCTAAGCAAAAATCATTCTATATTTTTCTCTAGTGGCCAATTCTATTAACACTAACTCACCAATCGCCTTAGCTATACCCCTTAGGATGTCTTCAAGCCATATATGGAAGGGTAAATTAGGAAGATGTACCCATAAAGGAGCCATATTGATCTTCTTA
This sequence comes from Wollemia nobilis, assembly GCA_028583015.1. Lineage (NCBI taxonomy): Eukaryota > Viridiplantae > Streptophyta > Pinopsida > Araucariales > Araucariaceae > Wollemia > Wollemia nobilis. The sequence continues at coordinate 2,879,543 of JAQPPZ010002395.1, read as the reverse complement.
GTTCGTGGATTAAAATTTGGCCCCCACTTGCATAGAAACAATATTTTTCTTCCAAATAACCAGGGATCCCCTCCAAGGATCCGTTGTGATTCCTCATTGCAATTGAATTTAATCAAGAAGAATGTGTTAGAAACTACAAAAGTGTCCAAATAACCTTTCAATTTCCATTTGACCATCGCCCATCTCCTTATGGCATCAATATTAGGTCTACCACCATGGAATTTTTTGACAAGATCCAAGAGCCCTCCTCCATGGTGATCACCATAAGATCACACGAAATGCCCAACTTATCTCTAGTAGGAGAGATTTCAAAAAGAGTACAATATTTTTAAAACCCAAAACTCTTAGTTTTGATCTCAATAAAGGACAACTTACCTAGCTTGAGGAAGGTATCAAAACTTGGGGATCCACATGTATTGCTAGAAAATAGAGTCTCATGAACCACTGTGCTAGGAGACTCACCACCAGTAATAATTACCTCAATCATCGAGCCCTCAGAGCCTGACTTTCTAGGTAAACTCACCTCCCTAGGAATGGCCACTTGCTCACCATTCTTCTACTCGCTAGTAGCTATCTGACTGCTTGAATCCTACAAACCCACATTCACTCCTTATTATACCACCACCTAAAAACTTCTACTAATCTCACCCTTCTACCCATCATTGAGCCCTGCCTGCTCCCTCCTGACATTACTCAATTCAAATTCTAACTCTCATCATAGGAATTCTTGATCAAATTTTTTATTTGACTATCTTGTTCAAGGAGAAAAACCCGTCATCCTGAGAAATTCTTGTTGTGAAAATCAAACCTTAAAAACCCATCTATGGATCTTTGTAATTGTTTCATTCCCTCCACTACTTGAGTGACCACAAAAAAAATAAACCCTAAAAATTTGTCTATGAATCTCTACAACACTGTAATTTTTTCACTTTCATCGTCGCTTGAGCCACCGCTAAAATTCTCACTCCCTCCATTGTTTTAACCATCGTGATAAAATAAACCCTAAAAATCCACCTGTAGATCTCTACAACACTATAATTTTTTCACTCCCACCATTTCTTGAGCCACAGCAAAAAATTCTTTCACTCCCTCCACCGCTTGAGCGGTTGCAAAAAAATAAATCCTCAAAATCCATGTATGGATCTTTGCAACACTATAATTTTTCACTCTCACTGTCACCTAAGCCCTAAAATTTTAAGTTAGTGTGAGAAACCCCTATGACCAATGCATAATACTGAGTAATATCCTCCCAACCATGATCCCTCTTAAAGCCGAGAGTTATGCTTATCAATAGGGAATTTAACACACAACCTTTGTGTCCCCCTTTGCATCATAGAGGTTCGAACCGTGGACCTCTTGTTCAATAGGGTCAGGCTTGCCTTCTCTACTTGCACTAAAAATATGGATAAAAATCATAATTAAGGAAAATCATTTCCTATATCCCCTAGGGTCTAGGGCTTTTCATTACACGGGTTATGTCCCATTCGGGTATACCCCTCAGGCTAGCCGAGGGATTGTTTTTGGTATCCGATATATGCTGCAAAGATTGAACCCTGGACCTCCTTTCATGGATTGAGGGAACTTACCAGTAAGGTACCTTGTGCTATCATAAGTAAATAGTTTACAAATAAAAATTATATTCTCTAGATTGAACGCTTGTCCCTTTCCTAGTGCTTTCAGTGTTGTAAACGGTTTAAAATGATTGTGGCATGGTGGTTATAGGTATGGATTGCGTGAATATTTGTGTGACATATTTTGAGTCAGATAGTGCAGAATATTGTTGTGGCCATAAAATCCAGATAGCCTGCTCAAATTCGTGGTGGCTACTAATTCCACCATATAAATTAAAAAAACAAATAAAAATTATTTGGAATATTTGAATTAGTATGTATTTGAGATTCAACTTTTAATATAGGAAGAAAAACTCTAGTTATATTTTAGTTATACATTTATCATAGTTTTTTTTATATTTTAGCTATACTTAGCATTTTTTTTTTAAGTAGAAAATTAGATATTAATAAGCTTACATCAGTTTTAAAAAATAAAATTTATAATCTATTTAAATTTTAAATGTGGTAAAAAATATTTTTTTATGATAGAAGAAGAGTTTTGAAAGGGTCCTCAAACCTTTTAATAAAATGTTACAAGAAAATAAGCCTCAAGGCTTCTAAGACAAATAAAAACATTACAAACATGCATCCTTCCACGCCCATACAAACAAATAACATAGAAAAATAGCTCATACCATAACCCAGCTAGCAAATAATGAACACAGTAAACACAACTAAAGAAACAAAGGAGAGAAACAACATAGATCAGATATCTCCATCCTCTTTCATACCCTCAATCTGGAACTTGAGAAGGGTAATCTTATTTTTTAGGTCCTTCAAAATATTATCCACATTAATATCCAACCAGTGATTTAGTCTCCTAAAATTTTTAATGAGATCCTTCAAAGTGATATAATTGTTCTCTAAACCTTTCATTATGTGCTTCCCTAGGGACTCACCATCCAAGTTCATACCAATAGGTCTCGGGTTCTGCATATGGTCATTCTTAAGGGAATTCCCACCCTCCAACAAAGATGAATTCATGGGCGCCTCCCTATTAACTTCTTCAAAAAATTTAGACTCAAGACTATCCATATTATAGTTAGGAAGATCTATAGATTTCCTTTTTATATCTTGAGTTTTAACCCTACTGTCTAAATTTATCTATGATTCCATCGTATGAGTAAAATATTCCATTTTAGCCTACTGAGCCTTTCCCACACACATAAAGACTTTTTTAGTTCTTGTGATGAGTACTCCGGGTCCTCTCTATTTTTTTTCTTTCCATCACCACCACAAGAAGCAATATTTGGCATCCTCTACCACTCAAGAAACAACCCCAATGTATAACATTCTATAAAAAAAGTTGGTGCAACACATGGGCTTCATATTGAGAGAAGCAATGGTCACAAGATGCATTCTGGACAACACGAACCGACACATATGGATAAGTTTTATGAAAAATAATCTTTGAATTAGTTTCACATCTTTTGTCCTTGGAACTATTAAAAGTACTACCTAGTAATAAAATCCAATTAGGGTGGACTACCCAAGTCAAAACAACCTAAGGAAGGCACTCACCTGTAGATAACATATTCAAACCAAATGTTTGAAAACAAATGTTAACAAAAAAATGGGGCTTGAATAACCATGGTAATTGTCAAGGAGCTCCTAGAAAAACTAAACTCAGAATACCTTGAACTACTAAATATTCTTTTAAAAGAGTGGTACAACCAAGAACCAACACTACCAAAGATCCTTGTTCTGAAAACTAGGTAAAAAGTTGTGGCATGGAAGAGTTGTACCAAATTTTATTTTCAAACTTTCCCCCAATCATCAAAACACAAGATTGATTACTACTACAAAGACCCCACCACATACTTCTATGAAATAAACTATACACAATGTTAAATAATAAAATATTAATCAATGTGAGCCCCATTAATTTTGTCATTGTCAACAATTACAATAATCTTTGGTTAAAGAATAAAAGCAAAAGAAATAGTTATTCCCTAAAAATATACATTTTTAGTGTAATCACAATTGAAAAAAAAACAAATTACAAGTAAAATGAAGAGGATCATTTGGACTACTATACAAAAATATTTCAAGAACTTACACTTCATTTGTTAAAATATTTTTAAACATTTTTATATTGATTTCTATTTGAGGTTGTATACATTATGATAGTTAATTGACAAATGTATAAATATATGGGTATATATATAATTAGGTGGAATAAGAGGTTTTACATGGGTACTTGAACCTTTTATAGTAGAAATAGAGCCTCGAGGATGCAAAAGAAACACAAAAGAACAACAAAAGAAAACAAGACAAGATCCAACAACAACGTGATCCTAGAAGCCAAGAGAACAAAATAGAAGCATTAGGGAGAAAGTTGCATCCTCCCATATCCATATTGAACAACTACAACATGAGACCAAGCCAAGACAAGAATCTCGAGGAGAAACTTAGGATCCTCAAATACAACCAAAAAACCTAATTTAAATTAAAATTTAAAATTTAAATTTGTCTTGCCCAATCTAGAAAATATTCCTAAGGAGGTAAAGATTTCCTAGTAGCATTGCAAAATCCTACACAAAATAAAAAAATTTAAAATTTTCCTATGGGGGCCTTCCTAGGTTCAAGCTTCCAAAGAAAAACTGCAATAACTTCTCTGGATTCATGAAAGCAAGTAGCTTGACGAGATATCCACAAATCTTGTACCCATAAAACACCCGGAAGGCAAATAGATCTAGAAGTTGTTAACTTTAGAAAAATTTGAATCTACATTTGATAACAAGAAAAACCACCTAGAAAAAAGGATAATAGGAACTCTTACAAACCCAAAGGGTGGGTTCACATATTTATCCATATACAAGGAGAATTTATAACCCCTGGTATAGGAAACTAGGACTCAAGGATGAAAGTATCCATAGGGTCTGCCCTCCCGAGAGGAAAATGTAGAAGCACACCACAATCAGAAGGCACAAAACCAATAGATAGAACACCTTTAGGAATTTCTTGTTAAGGCCTCTTGAGAAACTTGCTTGCATTTGAATTTAATATAAGAGTATATTTCCTGCCTATATCCCAAACCAATAAAGGATCACAAACAGTCAAAAACCCTCTCACTTCTATAATTAGAATTTGAAATTTTATCCTACCTATCACAAAGGCCATAGAAGGATTTAACTACAAAATCATCTCAAGACCCATGAACCCTGGATCCATGTTCTTAAACATATCAACTCCAGGACCAAAAACTAGACCACTAACAGCCAAATCTCATTCACATCAACATTTAAAATTTGAAACTTTTTTCCACCCATCATAATATCCACAAAAGGGAATATTTACAAAAACTTCTCAGGACCCATGAACAAAGGATCCATGTTCTCAAGCATATCAGCTCCAAGACCAACAACTAGACCACTAACAGTTGGGTTCTCATCATATCAACATTTGAAATTTAAATTTTTAAGCCACGAAAGGATTTACTTGGAAAAACATCTCAAGACCCATGAACCTTGGATTCACGTTCTCAGGTAGATTAGCTCTAGGAGCAATTTCTAGACTGCTAACAACCATATTTTTTCTCACGTCAACATTTAAAATTTGAAACTTTTTTCCATATAGCACAACCATGAAAGGGAATATATACAAGAATTTATCAAGACCAATAAACACAGGATCTATGTTCTCAAGCAAATCATCTCTAGGAGCAGCAATTAGACCACTAACAATCAGATTCTTGCTCACATCAATATTTGAAATTTAAATTTTTTTTCCCCAATATAGTGGTCATGGAAGAGAATATCTATAAGAACTTCTCAGGACCCATGAACACAAGATCCATGTTCTAAGGTATATTAGATCTATGACCATCAACTATACCACTAAAAATTGGGATCCCACTCACATCAACATGTAAAATTTGAACATTATTCTTGCCCAACAAAAAAACCATAGAAGGGATTACCTACAAGAATATCTTAAGACCCACAAACACAGGATTCACATTCTAAGGCTGAATATATTTAGAACCAGTAGCAAAATCTCTAACAACCAAAATCCTGCTCACATTGACAAATAAAAATTAAAAACATTTCTTACCCAACACAAAGATCATAGAAGGAAATACCTGCAAGAACCTCTCAGGATCCATATTCTCAGACGAGTTAATTCTAGGATCAGCATCTAAACTACAAAAAAATTGAGATCTCACTCACAACAAACCTTAAAGACTATAGGATGCCCTAAAAACAAAAAATGTACTACCAACAACCAAAATCCTATACAATACCACTAGTAAGAAGAAATTCCCACCTAATATGGGCTCCATGAATAGGATTCTAGAAGATACTCTTCAAAAACCATCAAATTAGAGGGATCTAGATCCACCCTAATCCCTGTAGGCTCCAAACTCGTTGATACACTAAAACCATCATCGATACCATAACTCCAGTAGGGGAGAGCCTCTCCTACCAAAAAAACCTACCCCTATGCACCCTCTCAGCCTACCTCTCACCATTTCTCTCCCTCTCATGGCTATGAAATATGCAAAATATTTTGTGGCCTTATTTTTAAAATTTGGTTAGGCGAACCTTGAGAACCTAGATCTATTTCTACCTATAGCTATCCCATCTAGGTTTCCCATGTGCCATAAGGCACAAGGGATTTTTAATTGGGTGTCCACAAGGTGGGTGTAAGGGGAATGGAGTTTGTTTCAACCTCTACTAGCACATAAGACTAGTGTTTCAAAACTCTCAACTCACTATAAACTCGGGAGCCTAATTTTTGAGAGTTATCGGTAACTCGCCATAAACTTAACAAAATATCGGATAAAACTCGAGAAAGGAAATAATGTCATCAATCCTGTGTGCTTGGAATTGGAAGGAGACACATCAGATCACGTCTACCCATATTAGCTTATGAAATATTTGGAAATAGGTAATCACTGGAACGCGCATTGGCATGTCAGATGAGAACAACCTCGATAGAAATTAGCATATTTCTAATCTCAGTCCCTAAACATTTCTAATCTTAGTACCTTGTAAGAAATTAGCATTTATGCGTCACACTTTCTAATCTCAACCCACTTATATTTCACATTTATCATTTTGGCAGTGGATACTTTTTTTGATGGTGCAAATGTAGTTATTAAAACAATATTTTAAAATGTTTAATTAAAATTTATTTATATGCCTTTCCTGCCTTGACCCCTGCCTCCCCTGTATTTCCCTTCCTCGGCCCATGCTTCTCTTCATATTCCTCTTACCTACCTCGGCTCTCTTTCCCCTACCTCGGTCCCTACTTTCGTACGAGTCTTCTTTGCCTCCGCTCTCTTTCACATACCCCTATCTTTCCCCTGCCTCGTCCCTTGCTTCTCTTTGTATGAGTCACGACAATTAATCGCCGAGTACTCGGCAAATAATGGGCAAGTAACTCACCATGAGTTGGCAAGGTACTCGACCCGAGTTTCTTATTAGAAAAACTCGCAGGCCTCCCTAACCCACGAGTTTTGCGAGTATTCGCGAGTAAATTGCGAGTTTCGAAACACTGCACAAGACATCCACCAATTGCACCACATATCTACAATATGGACATAGGTGGAATTGAGCTTGGATCAGTCTTTACCAACATTCAATGCATTCACTAACTGTGTTATACAATCATATGGGTAAATATTTTATTTATGATTAATAAATTATATGCTTAGTTGTTTTTTTAAATAAATTATATGTGTAGTTATTTATATGTATAGTAATTATATTAAGAAAATAAAAAATATAATTTATATATGTATATTTATTTTTATTCATTAAAATTTATATTGTTAATAATATATTATTTATACGTATTTATGGACATAAATTTTATTAGTTAAATTTTTGAAGGATCAGAACAAGGTTTTACATGTATAATTGGTTGTAATACCACTATATTATCATGATATAATATAAATCATGTAAATTTTAATTCAATTAAACCATAAAAATATACATATATATTTGTATATTTTATATAAATTTATTATTCATTACAAGAACAAGAATTCCTAATATAATTATCCATATTTCCTAAGATATATTTATCAAATTTTTTATTTATTTACTATATACATAAAATGAATGTAAGTGGCAGCGATGAATTTTTGGAGAAAGCAATTTTTTGAAGCAAACTACGAATTTTTGGAGGAAGTAAGTCACGACATCGGATTTTTGGAGCAAGCATTTTTTTGAAATAGATGATAAACGTTTTGGAGCAAGCAAGGATTTTTAAGAGCAAATGATGGAGATCAAACCCTGGCATGAAAAAAAGGAAGAAAAAACATTCTCTGAAGTAAGCGGTGGATTTCAAACCCTAGTACATGCCTTAACAAGTATTTTCTCTACTATTTACTTTTCTAGATAAAAGTAAAAGTTGTATTTGGAGTTGTATTTGTGGTTTTTCAAACACAAAGGTTTGGATATCCATAAAAGAATAAATTTTAAATTTGTTAAGACTTCATAGTACTTTTTGTCTGGGTAGGTGACAATTTGTGCAAGTTAGAATTTAGTGGAAATACATATGGAGAACAATAGTGGGATTTTATGTTTTAAAGCACAATTTGATCATTGAGAGTCGTTGGATTACAACAACTCATCAAATCTGATCTAGACTATACTGAGAGTTCACCTGACTCATGGAGGAGTGGTAACTCAAGTAAGTCTTATCCTAGTAGAACTTAAGAGAATAATTACTTATTCTAACACCCCCCTTAAGTGATACTAGGGGTGTTGGATACAAATGAGTCCCGACAATAGGGCCTAATGAGGTACTCATGTATAATGATTTCTTATTTGAAGAGATGGTAAAAACCACATGGGAAAAAACCATCTTTCAAAAATAAAAATGAAGAGGCATGTCTTCGGTTTGTGAATATTGTCCTCATTGACCAAAAGGATGAGTCCCGACAATAGGGCCTGATGAGGTACTCATTTACATATATGAGAGATGGTGAAAAAACCACTTGGGAAAAAACCATCTATCAGAAAATAAATAAAGAGGCATGTCTTCGGATGGCGAAGATTGTCCTCATGAAAAAAAGAGAATGAGTCCCGACAACTTGGCCTGATGAGGTACTCATGTACAATTTATACATATAGGAGAGATGATAAAAAAAACCACATGGGAAAAAACCATCCTCCAAAGTAAAGAACAATAAGAAGAAAGGAGAGGTGAAAACCTTTGTTCCTTTTAATGCAACTGCTTTACCCCAAGTTTCTCTCACAACTGAATGTAACGTGGAGAAGGAAATGATTTGGTGAAGATGTTTGCAATTTGATTTTCAGTGGGAATATAGTCCAAGTATATTTCCCCTCTTTGAATATGCTGCCGAATGAAGTGCATGTGAATCTCAATGTGCTTGGTGCGTTGATGCTCAACTGGATTGTGTGCAATATGAATTATGCTCTGATTTTCACACCAAAGAGTAATAGGTTTGTCATGGGAAAAATAAAATTCTCTTAGTATCTGATGAAGCCAAAGAGCTTCCTGACTTGCCAAAATTGCTACCCTGTATTCTGCCTCTATAGATGATAAAGCCATTGCTTGTTGTTTTTTGCATGACCAAGCAATTGGTGAAGAACCAAGACAAAAGACATAGCCAAAAGTTGAACATCTATCTTCTATTGAACCTGCCCAATAAGAATCCATGTAACCAATGATATCCATGGATTTTCCCTCATATAAGAGCCCAAAGTGAGTAGTTCCTTGCAAGTAGCGGAGGATTATTTTTGTTGTTTGCCAATGATTGAAATGAGGTTGATGTGAGAATATGGATATCAAGCCAACAACATATGAGATATCTGGGTGAGTATGAGTAAGGTATAACAGACTCCCTACAAGTTGACGGTATAGAGTTGCATCACATAGAGGGGATGTGCATGAAGTACTTAGAGTTACTCCAGACTGAAAAGGTGTAGATGAGGGTTTGCAATCAGTCATCTTAAACCGTTGAAGAAGGTCTAGAGTGTATTTCTATTGACACAATGAAATTCTTGTAGCTGTTTGATTTATTTGAATCCCAAGGAAGTAATGAGCTAAACCCAGATCAATCATTTCAAAATTTTTCAGAAAGGGAGTCCTTGATAGATTGAATGTGAGTGATGTCACTACCAGTGAGTAGTAGATCATCAACATAGAGAACAAGTATGGTGATTTTTTCTTCATCTCTCCAAATGTAGACTGTGGCATCAGACTCACAATGAGAAAAACTCGAGGAAAGAAGGAAGGAGTCCATTTTTTCATACCAAGCTCTAGGAGCTTGTTTGAGGCCATAGAGAGATTTCCTTAGCCTAAAAACAAGGTAGGAGTCTTGAGTGAATCCAGCAGGTTGTTCCATGAATATCTCCTCCTTTAAGTCCCCATGTAAGAAAGCACTTTTTACATCCATTTGAAAAACAAGCCACTTTTGGGAAGTAGCTAGAGCAAGTACCAGTCTAATAGAATCCATTTTGGCAACTGGTGCAAAAGTTTTAGAATAATCAATCCCTTCAATTTGAGAGAAACCTTTGGCTACCAGGTGAGCTTTGTGTTTGTCAATTTCTCCATTAGGTCCATATTTCATTCTGTAAATCCATTTACAGTGAACTAACTTCCTTCCTTTAGGTAGAGGAACTAAATCCCAAGTTTTTTTTTGATTAAGGAAGAGAATTCATTCTCCATGGCATCATCCCATTCTTTAATACCAGTTGCTTCTTTGAAGGATTGAGGATCTGTGGAAATGGACTGACAGATAAGACCAGAGCCTATGGAGTTGCCTAATATGGATGATGGAAGATTTTGGATGTATGGAGTTGCTTCTTCAACAATGGTGCGGGCCCATTTAGGCATTGTGGAAGGAGTAATTGGAGTGGTAGGACTTTGAGTTGGAGTTTGGAGTAGAGGATCCTCATCTTGGTCATTTTGATCATTAATCTCTAAAGTGGGTTCTTCATTATATTGAGGCTCTAACATTGGAGATGGCTCAAGAGAATCAATGGTGGAAGAGGATGGTTGAGGATCTTTATGAGGGAATGTTTCATCAAATTCAACATTCCTATGAAAAAAGACCTCATGAGTTGTGGGATCAAGGAGCTTGTATGCTTTCATTTCCTCACAATAACCAACAAAGATGAGTTTTTTACTTTTCTTATCTAGAGCCTTCCTTTTCTTCTTTGGGATATGTGCCCAAGCAGTACATCCAAAAATATTGAAGAAAGAGACATCAAGTTTTGAGCCAGTCCATGCTTCCTCGGGAGTCAAATGGCCAAGAGCTTTATGAGGTGTGCGGTTTTGAATATAGTTTGCATAGTTAATTGCTTCTGCCCAAAAAACTTTTGGAAGATCTCTTGAGTGGAGCATACAATTTTCCATTTCCTTTAAAGTTCTATTTTTCCTCTCTGCAATGCCATTTTGCTACGGATTATGGGAGACAAAATGTTGATGAATTATGCCATGACTTGATAGAAAAATTGAGAACTCATTACTGAAGTATTCCCCCCATTATCTGTATGAATTTGCTTGATTTTGCAAGAGGCTTGATTTTCAACTAAGGCTTTGAAGATTTTGAAGTGGGATAGAACATCACTTTTGTATTTTAGGAAGTAGACCCAAGTTATTCTGGAAAAATCATCAATGAAGGTTAAAGCATATTTTGCTCCTTTGAAAGAAGGCTCTGGGAAGACCATCAAGTCACTATGGATTAACTCTAGAGGTGATGAGGCTTTTAGAGAACCACTTGGGTGGAAAGGATCTTGATGTTGCTTTCCAAGAGCACATCCAGGACATACTCCATCAATAGAAGAGACTTGTGGTAATCCTGTTACCATATCATGGGTGTTCAATTTCTTTAGGTAGTTATAACTGAGATGTCCAAACCTTTCATGCCAAATTTTGCTTTCAATATCTCCATGTGCAACAAAATAGGAGGTCCCTTCTGAATTTTTGAATCCTTTGAAGTGAAATAGGTGAGTGTTGTGATCAATGTCTCCTTTTGCTATGAGAGAGTTTGGGTCTTGAAAGTCTCTTATCTCAACTCCTGTTGGTGAGAAGAGAATTATTTTGCATTTTCCAGAAGTACAAATCTGATAGACGGAGAGGAGATTTGTTGCAATGTTTGGAAAATAGAGAACATTATTGATATAACCACCATCAATGGATATGTCACCCTTTCCTTTGACTAGGATAAAGGATGAGTCACCAACTTCTATGCTACATGTTGAACTTGAGGAGATTGAAGTGAATGACTCATCTGAGGAAGTCATGTGATGAGTTGCTCCTAAATCTAGAACCCAATATTTTGATGAAGTTTTTATAGTCCTACCTTGAACATTTAAGGCTTTTCCTATCTATTTCTTAGTGTCTATATTTTGATCCTTCATTGCTGCCTCTAGTTGTTGTAGTCTTTTCCAACATTTGTTCACATAATGACCATTCTTTTTGCAGTGAGTACAAGTTATGGGACTTCTTTCTTTCTTTTTAAATTTTATTTAGTAGAGGTGGATGCTACTAAGGCTTTTGAGGAAGAGGAAGAGATCTCATACTTTGCAAGTTTTTTTTCTTCTCTAGTTAGCCTATCACAAAATTCCTCTAAGGAGGGCATTTTAAAACTTGCACCAAGAGCATCTTTTGTAGATAGAAAGGTGGTTGCAAAAATTTGAAATACACCATTTAATTTAGAAAGAATTAGATAGATGCATTCTTCTTCTATTTTATTTTTTCCATTGCCTTTGTATTGAGTAAATACTGTTGGCAATTTGGTTTTTTTGTTTTGATTATATCATTGTTTTCAATATTTTATTTACTATTAGAAACTATTTTTTCTTTTTTTTTTTTTTTTAAATTTAATTTAAAATTAAATTCAATATTTCATAGACGTCATCGAAAGGGATCTTTTTTTTTTTTTTTTTTTTACGTTAATTTCTTTTTGTTTTTAATTTTTTTATTAAGGTTTTGTTTGTTTATGTTTTTTTGGGTTTTAAGGGTAAGGGAGTAAAAGTAATATGTTTTAGTTGGTTTTGTTTTGGTGGTTTCTTTTTGTTTTCTTTTTGGGGGTTTTGGGTTGTTTGTTTTTTTTTGTTTGTGGTTGTTTGTTGTTTGTTTCTTTTTTTTTTGTTTGGGGTGGTTTTTTATTTTCTTTTTTTTTTTTTGTGGAATTGTGTTGTTGTGAGTTTGGGGTTTTTTTTGTTTTTGGTTATTTGTTTTTTGGTTGTTTGGTTTTGTGGTTTGTGGTTTTGGTTTGGTCTTGTTGGTTGTTTGGTTTGGGGTTGTGGTTGTTTTGTTGGGGGGGGTTTTTTTTGGTTTTGTTTTTTGTTTTTGTGGGTCTTTTTTTTTTTTTTGGGAAGGGAAGAAGAAAGGCCTCCCCCTCTCATAAGCTTGTGTTCAATTCTACCTCTAGATGCATTGACCTTATTTGATCTACTTTCCCAAACAAGTTCTTTAGTTTCTACCAACTCTCATATGGAGTTTTACAATCTGAAATGTGAAACCATAAGCTTTCATTTACATTAGTGCTTATAATACCCATTGTTTCATACATCTTCCCTTTATGAACAAATACTTCATATTCCTTTTCAAATTCAGGTTGCTTCTCTTCTAGCAAGTGTGTGAGCCCTTTTTGAGAAATGAGATTTAATATTTTGGGTTTCCATGTATGATAGTTATGAGGGGTGAGTGGATCAATTGTATTCATTTTTTCAAAGAAAATTGAAGTGAACCAATAATTCCCCCTTTAACTTCAAGTTATTTTTTAGAGAAACAATTGAGCTTTAAAGAAGGAAATATAAGCCTGATTAAATACCAATCTTCTCAAATTACCCACCCTAACATGAGGGAAACTATAAGTAATTGAGGAGATTTGATATATTGAATTAGGCTTATGAAGCAAGCAAAAAAAAGGCCAGGCCTTTATATCTATTCTTCTCAATTACCCGCCCTAACTTGAGGGAAACTATAAGTAATGAGGAGAAATGATACGTGGAACATAGGCTTTTAATGCAAGTATAATCAGCCAGACCTCTATATCGGATATCTCAATAACTCACCCTTACATGAGGGAAACTATAAGTTTTAGAGAAATCCAATACGTGGAACATAGGTGATTATAAGAAGTTTGTGAGTTCTTTCTTCTTTGCTTTATATGAGATGTTCATAGATGTTTTTTTTTTAAAAATAGTTTGGCTTGAGATATTTTGAATATTTTGAAATGAAGATATAATAGAAAGTGGCCTACAAATTGCCACCAATAGCATGCACCACAAATATGTCTTCTTAAATCTACCTAGTGAAAGAGATGGTGGAAAAGGAACCTTTGAGAGTAAGCCAAGATCAGATATAATGCAAGCACCATCAAGAACACCCCCCCTGAAAGAATCCAACAAAAAAAATGGTGCATGAATCAACACCAATCACCCCCCTCGGAAAAATAACTTTGTATTTAGAAATTACAATGTGCCTTTCACTTTTGAAGCCTTCTTTGGAACAGGCTTTAAAAAAAGTGAGAGGAGCAAAAAAGGTGTTAATTTTACAAAGTTTTGATCTAGAATAGATGGAAGAGTATTTGAATAGAATCAAAGAAGGAGGTTGATTATAAGTGAGAAAACATCATTAAGCATATCAAAAGAATGCCCTCAAATACTGTCTAATCAACAACGTGGTAATTAAAAACCACCAAAGAGGACTTCTTTGCAAAGCACGTTGGAAAGCCAACGAGGGCACCGAAGCTTGCTAGAACGTCGAAGGTGACCATTTGAAAGAGATGACGAATGTTGTTACTATGCAGGAGCATGTGTCGAAAAGAAATTTTATGGAGTGATTCGAACAATGGTGGCCTCTCCTCTTTGTTGCGCAGTCGCAATCATAACAACAACTTGGAGCGATCGATCTTAAAAAATTCTTGCACCATGTATCTACATCATCGATGAAACTCGAAGGAGGGCAATCTCTCAAATTTTCAACCTGCAGATGAAATAGATAATAGAAGAGGCATAAAATAAAAAATGTAAGCTGAGATACTTAGCAAAATGTCTTTAATAAAAGAATTTTATCTATTTTTTTGAAGAAAAAAAGATAGATTTTTTGAGTCGCATCGTTTTTTGAGCACCAATCGTAGTACGCCTCCTTGCTTAGATGGAGCTTGATCATAGAGAGAACCTAGAAGGGGATAGAAAAATTAATCAAGCATATCCTTGAGCAAAAATAAAGATGTTTGAAATGCAAATGGAGAAGGCTCGAGCTAGTTAAATAGGAGATTTAGATAGGGATAGTCGTTATCATAATCACCAATGAAGAAGATGAGTCTTTGTTCTACTGAGGGCACCAACTGAAGATATATCTAGAAGAAGTAGGCACTTTGGTTTGAAATTCATCGATGAGAGCAGTGCAACTGAAGAGGACATCATTGATTACAGCACACGAGAGCCAAACATTTTTAAAAAAATGTTCCTTACTAACACTGCAGTTGTTGACTTCAAACTATGCCGATGAGAGCACGCTTTTAGGGTGATGGTAGCTTGTATGAGATGCACCAAGTAGGAAGCATGATACATACACTTCAAAGAGCACACTCTCAAGTGATAACACAATATCTCCTATGATGGAGATATCGAACATGATTTTGGGGGGCATAAAGAGAGGTGATTCACGAGGAGCAACAACGATGCTTAGTTCTAAAAGAAATGCACTCAAGAGGTGCCCAAATATGGGCACTCTTTGCACATTTTGTGAGCCTTCAATAGAGAATATTCGAGTGCAGGAATGATAAAGCAGCGATGAAGAGCTTCACCTGCAAAGGAAAAACTAAAGATAGGAAAAAAATTTCCTATATTTTTCAAGCTTTAAAAATTAAAGAGGTTCTAAAAGAAACAACTTTTATATTAGCTGAAAAAAATGCCCCTTTTTTTTAAAATAAAAATGAGCAAAAAATATTTTAATGGATAATAACATATGACTATTTTCAATCAAGTGAGCTAGTCAAAGAGCTACCCAAAAAATGAACCAGATCTATGAAAAATGGGTAATTTTTAGCTGAATAAAAATTGATTTTCACTAAAGCAACAATGAAGTTTCCCTTCCCTTGTTTGAATTTGAGAAGAAGACAAATATTATTCAGAATAACCCATTTACATATATCTCAAAAAAATATAGTTAGAAAAAAACTATATATAAAAGCTTATTGTAGACTTGAACAAAAAAAAAGGTGAGAAGTCTACAAAAGATACAATGAACCAGCTCCTAGAACCTTCAAGAGAGAATGCTAGAAAAATCTATCCTGCTCTGATACCATGTTAGAATTTCCCAAAATAGACTTGCAAAGCATTACACAAAATATGAAGAGAAGAGTAGAACTGATTGATTTATTCCATGGATCAACTTTGTATAAATAGCAAAGTTGATCATTGAGAGTCGTTGGATTACAACAACTCATAAAATATGATCTAGACTATACTGAGAGTTCACCTGACTCATGGAGGAGTGGTAACTCAAGTAAGTCTTATCCTAGTAGAACTTAAGAGAATAATTACTTATTCTAACATATGTATCACCAACAAGATGTAGCAGCTCATTAGAGGGTTTGAAGGAGGTATTTGCAAGGGGTTTGTTGGCAAGTTCAATTCAAAATAGAGCAATGGTTGACAGGAAATATGAGAATAATGGACTAGGTCTATGGTCACTAAGTATGGTGTCATCATAACATGACATGTATCTTAACCCTAAGGTTGTAAAGACATGGCCAAGATGATAGATTTTTTGAGTTTTTTTTACAAGACTACCACCATGTTGAGTGAAATAGAGGGTGATAAATACAATGGGAAATTATCTATCTAGGCTAGTTTTTCTAATGCAAACACTAATGGAGAGTCCCTTAACCTTGATTCTATAAGGAGAATGCAAGATTTTGAAAAGGAATGAAGATTTTGGGGTTTTATAGAACAAAATCATGAAGAAAAAGTAGTGGAATACTCAATGGATCCTTATGAGGATGTATACAACTTTTATTATGGAAGTACTTTTGAAATAAATAAGTCTCCTTTATAAGTGTTCAAGAGAATGAGCTTGAGCTAGTGACGATTTTACAGGAAGACACAAATTTTAGAAAAGAGTAATTATTGGGATATGTCCTATTTAGAGAAAGTTTAAAATAGTCCACAACTCTCTGATTAGGGCTATGAGGGACAACATAAGAATTTTAAAGGAGTAAATCCAAATAAAAACCCTTGGAAGCACGTAAAAATGCAACCAAGTGCCTCCAAAGAAAGAGTAATAGAGAAAAATTAGTTCTAGAAGAAGATGTAAAAATGGGGGAAGTCATTGAACTCTTAGAGAAAATGCTTATTGGGAGGTTCTATGGGTGTGCAATTTTGGAAAAATCCTTGGCATATTATATGGCCACGTAATGGATGTATGTTCTAGGGTATGTGCCTAGCTTTTATTTCTAGTAATAGGATGGTTGTCATTTTAGTTTAGGACTAAGAAAGATGTGGCAAATATTATGTCATAGAAATGGTTTTGGGGATCAAATTTGTTAATTCTCAAAATTTGGGACCCTTATTTTGACCCCATGACCACTTGAATACCTTCTCACCCTGTATGGGTAAAGTTACTAGGGTTTCCATTAGAATTTTTATCTAGAGATATTTTCCAAGACATAGGCAACTACATTGGTTCTTTCTTGGAGATGGACAAGAGGTATCAATCCTCATGCATGAGGAAAGTAGCCTAAACTATTGTTTATGTGGACTAGAGAGAAGGATTTGTGGGGGAAATTTTATTGAAGTATAATAAAGAATGCATGTTCAAACCCTAGACTATATTGATGTACCTTTTAGGTGTGCACGTTGTTATAATTATGGGCATATTGCAAGGGATTATTTTCTTAATTTTTAAAGGAAGGTTTGGCATTGTAAGGAATATAGAGTGACCTTTAAAGGTGAAAATGAAATCCAATTTTACCTTCAAGCACATAAATTATAGTATGGTTATATTTTTGAATCATTGCATAAGGAACACAAGCTAGACAAATCAGAAAAAAAAAACAAAAAAAAAATGCAGAGAAGGTGGAAACAAATATTTTTGTGCCAGATCAAGTTATGGATTCAGAATCATCTCATATTAAAGTAAGGCTATGATTCTCAAAGTAAAAGTTGGATATCATGCTATTGGACCCATATTCAAGCTTTCAAATCAAATCTACTAACAAATATCATACAAAGTCTCCATTAGAAGAAGGTAAGGGTGGAATTGAGGTGCAAGAAGGACCTTTAAATTCCTCTTCCTTGAAGGAAGTAGATCTAGACCTTTTATTAGACTCTAATAAAATTTTTAATAATGCTTCACAATTAAATCTCTTTGAAATTGCTTTCCCTCTTCATTTTCTTGTGGTTAGGAAGGTTCAGTGTCCCTAGAAACTCATAGGTATTACCTATGATCCCTAAAAGGTAAAATAATACTAAGAGAAAAAGGATTTGGAGGAGGCCCCAGTAAATATGTGGGGCATAGAAGTCTTACTAGTAGGAAGGGAAAAAAAGTTTTTACTTTATTGGCTAATAATAAAAGCCTATGTGAAGTTCAACAAGGCAAGAAACCATGCTTAAAATGGATCCTTAGAGCAAGGATGATCCCAAACATAATTAATCAATGAAAGTACTTTCCTTTAATATTCAAGGGATGGGAAACTATGCAAAAAATATTGCTTTATGCAAGTTGGTAGAAATTCATTATCCAAATATTTTTCTAACAAGAGACAAAAGGGTTAGCTATGAAAGTGATGTAAGATCTCAATAAATTTCTTAAAGGATGGGATTTTTGGGTGCCTAATGTTGTAGGAGTCTTAGGAGAAGTGGCTACAGGATGGAAGGTAAATCAGTTTAGGCTAACCAAATTTACATTGCTTGACTCAAGAGTAGGTACTGAATTCTTTTTAGCGGAGCTTGGGGAAACAATGATAATGGTGAACATTTATGGCCCATATAAAGACATGTAGTATTGGGATAATATTATGGATAAAAAGTATTTAGAAGCTAATTATTTAATTTTAAGAGGTGATTTAAACTTAACTCTCTCGAGGATTTAAGTGTGGGATTTTGTTGCTATAACTGATCCACTAGCTAATTACTTCATCCAAATGTTTGAATCCAAGGGGCTGGTAGACTTGGCGCCAATAAAATCTATCCCAACTTGGAGAAATATGTGGATATGCGTTAGAATTTCTAAGAGAATAGATAGATTCTTAGTAGTAGATATTTTGGTAAATGGCACTTACATATTTAAGTCTTGGATTAAATTTGGAGGTGACTCTAATCACTCCCCTATCATGCTTCTTTTAACAAAAGAGGATAAAAAACCACATTGTCCTTTTAAATTTAATTTTGAGTGGCTAAAAGAGGGTAACTTTGTAACTCTAGTAAAATAAAAATAGATGAAGTTTGATTCTAGTCTAATAGAATCTGCTAGTATATAATTTGCAATAAATTTAAAAAGGGTTAAGGCAGTAGTGGCTCAGTGGGCTCATAAAAAAATTGATGGATGAGAAAAAACTAAGGGAAATTGAGGAGGAGCTTGCAGTGTTCCTAGTAGATGACTTTGAAAAATAAATGTATGAGGAGATAAGGCTTGATTATAAAATTTTAGAACAAGAGAAGAGTAGATTATTGGTAGAGAGAGAAGCACGATGAAGGCTCAAAAGTAGAGCACTATGGATTGTAAATGGATATGAGAACACTAATTTTTTTCATAGCTTTGAAAACTGTAGAAAACAACAAAATACAATTTGAGAGTCACAAGGACAAGATGGAAGTAAAGTCCCCTCCTTTAAAGGAATAATAGATATGGGTGTAAGGCACTTTGGTCAATTATACAAGGATCCTAGTCAAGTTGATATAACTAAAATAGTTAAAATAGCTTCCCTCTTTCCTAGATTTATAGATGAAGAATCTAATGATGAGTTGATTAAGGAAATATCAAAGGAGGAGCTCATAGTTGTTTTAACCTCCTTCCAAAAATATAAGAGTCCAAGACCTAATGGGTGGACTATGGAATTATTTCTCGGGCTCTGATATTTTTGAGTCTGACCTACTCAAGGTTGTGGAGGAATCTAGGCTAAAAGGTAGGGTAAATGTAGTTTTCAACTCTATATCCATTGCACTTATTCCAAAAAAGGAAAATCCTTATTCCTTTGATGATTTCAAGCCCATTGTTTTATGTAATTGTGTGTATAAAATCATAGCAAAAATAATTGCTTTAAGAATTAAAAGGTTCTTCCTTGCTTCTATATCTATTGATAAATTTGGTTTCCTACATGGTAGACAAATTCATGAAGCAATTGGTGTTGCTCAGGAAAGTCTTCATACCATAAAATCATAGAAACTACCAACAATGGTGATGAATCTAGATCTCTCCAAGGCTTTTGACAGAGTAAATTAGCTATATTTATGAATGATACTTACTCATATTGTGTTTTGTGTGCATATGGTGAAATGTATTATGGGATGCGTTAGAATATATTACATTATTTGGTACATGCCAATATACCACCATGGGTACATATATAGATTAGGAGAGTGTCGTAGATTAAGGATTGAGTATTATTAGAATATGCAATGATATAAATGTGCATGTTGTCCATGTGTACATGAGTCTAGAATAGGAATATAGTGAGTTATAGGAAGATGAAAGGCCAAGATTCATACTCCATTATATATTGGCCTTTTTATAATGGAAGGAAGTAAGAGAGAGTGTAAGAGCACAATAGAGTAGTGCCTAAGTTAGATACAATGTAAAGAATGAATGAAGAATGGAGTATTTGAGATTTCCATATTTTGTATAAAAATATCATTTTCATTAGCTTTCTATAATGGTTGTTTTATGAGTAGTTATAGAAGTTTTTCATTGTATTTATATTCTTAAGATATTTCCATTATCATATAGTTAATATTGCATGCTCATTTTATACCTTGTGGTTGTATTTCCTTAAGTATATAGTATCAAAAGCTAATAGTGGTATCAGATTACAAGGTAGATTGATAGGAAATAGAGAGAGCCACAAAAATATTGAGAGGAGATAGGGAAATTTCATTTTCATAAATTTTAAAATTACTTTTTGGCTAGAGTCTTTCCATAGGGTTGCAAGAAAACTTGTGAAGACTAGGATTCAATATAGATATATTTTCCACTAGATTAAAGGATAACTAGTAATATTTATTGATTTATAGAGATCTAGAGATTTGCATGGAATTGCTTACTACTATCTAAGTTTTTTTCTATAGAAAATTAGTTCTCAAAAGTTGAGAAGCTTCCTACAATGGATAGAGAATAATTTCATCTTCTATTGCATAAAATTCTATGTGCTTTTCTCATGCAAGGATTAGTTATTTGTTGCAAACAAATATACATTGAATATTGAGGAGAACCATTAAGAAAGTCTCCATAGAATATTTCAGATTGAAGATTAAGAATAGAATAAATAGGCCATAAGAGCCCTATTGAAGATTGAATATTGAGGAGACTTAAGAAGAAGGTTCTCTTAGAATATTGAAGAAGTTAAAGAGACCCAAAGGAGGTCCCATTGAAGAAATTTCAGATTTGTAATATTGAAGATAAAGAAGGACTAGAAAATGTTTATTGCAGATTAGAGAAGCTGTAGAATTTGAAGACCCAAGAGAAGAGGTCTAAAGAAAATTTGGAAGGAGAAAGAAGAAGGCTAGAAAATCCCTATTGAAGAAGTGGCCATTGGATAATATTTGAAGATAGCTTAAGGGATAATATTGCAAGCAAGGATAATTTCTTGATAAGAAGGATTTGGGACAATTGTCACCATCCAACAACAAGCCGAAAAGGAAGAAATATTTGGCAAGAATTTTACCAAATTTTGGAAGGTTTTTCAAAGAGTTCAAGACATTTAGATTCTTGAGAAAGAGACCAACAAATTTGAGAGTTTAAGATAGCCAAAACAAAGGAATAATTTTATATATTAGAAGATAGAAAATTATAGAGTTAAGGACAACAAGAGGAGAACATTTGGGCAACATTAATAGATGCAAATTTTTAGATTTCAAGAAAAAAAATTGGATAAGTTGGTAGAAAAATAGGGTAGAAAATAAATAAATTTGGATTGCAATATTGGGAAGCATTAGAAGGAGAAAATATAGCTGCAATTTGGAGAAACTCAGAGCAGATTTGCAAGAAGGATTGGACAACATTTGGTCAAGGAAAGGTGCTATAAATTTTAGAAGTTAAAGACAACATTATAACTGTAAAAATACACACTCTTGGACAACAAAGTTAAAGGAGTTTACAAGCTGACTTGGACAACATGAAGAGCTTCTAGATTAATAAATTTAGGGTAAAAAAGCAAGAAGAATTGGAGCAGCAAGTTTTACAAACTCGAGGTAACAAATAGATGAATCAAATCACCAAGAAATCAAGCTACAAAAGGAGAAAAACAATGTATGCAATAGTGGTGCGATAAAATTTCATTATTTAAATGTTTATATTAGCTTATTATTAAGTCTTTAAAAGCACCACATTCAAATTTTTAAAATTGCAAAATAAAAGGTCTCAAGTTTATGTCTTCAAAGGTTTAAGAAGACAACATTGCAAGGGATTAAAAACCTACACAAAGAAAGAGGTTAGATATAATACAAAGAAAATAAAATATCAACTTCTTACTATCTATTGGAAAATAAATTAAGCGTTACAAGGAAGAGCATTGATAAAAACACCTATTTGTTTGGTAAATCACATGAGTAAAGTAATTACTTGCTACCTGGCATGATAGAGGGAAAATAATTATAGTATAATCTAAGTGTAATGGAATTTAAACCACCACTACAATTAAGTACAGTGAATATGAATATAGAACGCTAACCAAAGAGATGTTACAATTTACAAACAAAGGATAATATGTGGAGGAATTGACAGTAATTTGAATCTCATATGTGGAGGCTTCTTTAGTATCTTAAGCCCACTTGCAAGAGCGAGAGTTCTGTTGAAGAACAAATAGGTATTGAAAAAAGAGATTGAAAAGCTATGTTGGAGAGGATTGAGAGTTTATTTGAAATTTCATAGAAGAAATATCAAGATAAGTGTCAAATGTCCATATAAAATGAAGTTCCAACCACCATATTCATAACACCTTCGTACATACATTAAAGTCACAAGTTAAAAATTAATTTATAGAAGAGGAAGAGAGATCAAGTAAGGTGTAAAAGGATAGATCACAAGCTCTACAAATAAAAGGAGGAGACATATTAAAGAGTCAAAATATTGAGCACCAAAGGATCATTAAATACAAGGAGAGCATATTTAGAATGCAGGTCATAGAGTCAAATAGAGCCAAGTTGAAGCTTTAGGCACCACATTCAAAAGGTGATATATATTTAAATTGAAGCCTTTGCAAAGTCTAAGGAGGAATAAGGCATAATATCTTTGAAGTAAATATTATTTAATTATATTTAAGGTTATTTGAGTAATAGGATAAATAAGGTGATAACCTTATAAAAGTATTAAATGCCTTAAAAAATATTTGAAGTAAGAAGTTTTATTACTCTATTAATTATTGAAATTAATATTGCATTGAAATATTTGCAAAAAGATTAACTTGGATAAATAAGGAATTCTACACCAAAAATTGAAATACTATCTGCAAATATCATTATTTCTAAATTTCCAACTAGGGAGTTATAAGGAGTTCAACATCAAATTTAAGTTATTGAAATTTAGAAATTATATTATTGAAACTTGAAAGAAGCAAAAACATAGAATTGCTAGAAAGTTGGAAAAATTATTCTTGATATTAGTCTCTTATACAAATTGAAGGGACATAAGAAATCCAACTTAAATATCTTGAAGATAGAAAACCTTATCAATTGAAATTGCATCAAAATTATCTTTAGCTTTCTATTCACAAATAGGGAGATATAAGGTGAAAAATAGTAGTTGAACATTAGTGAGATAAAAGAGATTCAACTCAAAAGAAAACTAAGAAAGCTAAGCACTTTATCAAGACCATAGTATATTAAAAACGAGGGAGATATAAGGTAGTCTAAAAGTGTTATTATGGCAACAAACAAATTCATACTTTCAGAATCCCAACTTCTTAAAGGACCTCACTACACTTCATGGAAAAACAAAGTGAGGTAAATACTAGTAGTTGAAAAGCTTTGGGATATTGTTAAAGGAGAAAAAACTAAACCTACTATAGGGGATAGTGAGATTCAAAATTTTGAATAAAATGAAGCAAAAGCACTCATGATAATAACATTTGCAATTACAGATGAAATACAACCATACATTAGTTCCGTGATAACTTCTATAGAAGCTTGGAAAATTTTAGCCAAGATATGTGAAGAAAGGAATAAAGCCACTATCTTAAATCTTCAAACTCAATTACATTCTCTAAAAGTTAATAGTGGTGAAAGTATAGAACTATTACTAAGGAAAGTAGCAAAGATAAATTTTTTGTTTAAGTTATCCTAAGAGAACTTCCATAAAGCTACAAGCATCTAGTCACATCTCTATAAATTCTAAGTAAAGATACATCACTTGATGAGTTATTCAATATCCTACAATAATATGAGGTAGGAAATTCAGTAAAATATGAAATTACTAATAACGCCTTAGTCTCAAAAGATAATCCATAAGTAAACATTACCTCATTCTCAAAAGGAACATCACATTGGAATAATAGATATTATCAAGTATGAAATCATTCACTTTGTTTCCAAAAGTGGTAAGGTAGACCTCCTCCTAAAGCTTGACATGAATAAAGCCTTTTATAGAGTCTCATGGGATTTATTTTTCTCGATCCTTCTCATATTTAGATTCCATCCTAACTGGATTGCTCTTATTAAGGAATGTATCACTTATGCCAACTTTTTAGTCCTAGTGAATGGATCCCTTATAAGATATTTTAAGAGTTTCAAAGGTCTTAGACAAGGGGACACCATCTCTCCCTTTATGTTCATCATTGTTGCTGAAGCCCTAGGGAGAACTCTAAGCCAAGCATGCTCCATGGGGACCATTTTTTGTATCAAACCTATGACTTATCTTCAGGCCATCTCTCACCAATAATTTATTTATGACACCATCTTAGACACCTCTACTTCTGTACCTCAAGCCCAACACATCAAATCCATATTGCTTTCCTTTTATATTGCTCTTGGTCAAAAGGTAAATTTCAAAAAAAATCAAAGTCTACTTTATCAATACTCTTGTGAGACATCAAGCCCGTATTGCTACCATTTTAGGTTGTTCCATCGCCTCTTTCCCTGCCACCTATTTAGATTTTTCTCTCTTTGAAGGCCAATACAAAAAATACTTGTGGAATACTATCATTGAGTGTGTCAAAAAAAATATCCAGTTGGAAAGGGAGCCTCCTCAATCAAGCAAGAAAATCCACTTTAGCCAAATGCACTCTGTAAAGTTTCCATGTTTTATTCCTTTTCATATTTTATATCCCTATTGACGTGTGCAATAAAATTAAGCAGCTCCAAAGAAATTTTATGTGATCAATATTTGATACTAAGAAGCATATCCACCTGGTTGCATGGAACCAGATTTGTTCCAGGAAAGAGTATGGTGGCATTGGATTTTAGAAGGTCCATAACATGAATCTTGTGCTCATAGCCAAGCAAGGGTGGTGAATTCTCACCAATGAGAGCTCTCTTTGGATTTCCATCATCAAAGCCAAATACTTTTGTCATATTATAAAATATTTGGATGACCCTGGTCCCATCCACGAATCATCTATTTGGAACTCTATCCTCAAAACTAAGTAGATCATTAAGAAGGGTATCTAGTGGAATCTAGGTAATGGTGCTAAGGATCAGCTTCTGAGAAGACTTGTGGCTAGGCAAATATCCATTTTAGAAGTATGAGAACCTCTTGTGTATAAAATATGTGACTGATACCCTGTTTGATTCAAAGGTATGTGATTTATTCCTTCCAAATAGTCAATCTTGGAAATATTTACCAGTCGACATCCTCAATGATGAACAAAATAAAGCCTCTGTTGACCTCTTAAATTTTTTCTGTCTTTGTGTCATTCCTTCTTCTCCCTTGGAATATTATCTTATCTAGTCTCCTACTCCAAATGGTCTCTTCTCTGTTAAGATAGCTTATTCCCTCACTGAGAACCCTGGCCCTCCTTGGTTCCCTTCCAAGCTCATCTGAAAACCCCATATTATTCTCAAAATTAGCTTTTTCTTTTGGCTAGTCATCCAAGATAAGATCTTCTCCATACCAAACCTCCATCATCAAGATATTCTTATCCCCAAACACTGTTATGTCTACTACCTAAACTGTGAGTTCACCTAGCACATATTTTTATCCTACCATTTCTCCCAATCCATCATGTTTTCCCTATTCTTGTCTGTTGGCATTTCCTAGGTCTTGCATACCCTATTGAGTGATTTGTGTGTCTAGTGGCCCAATCCTTTTAGCATTCATCACCACAAGATTTTTTGGTCCTTCTACCTTCCCCACTTTCTATGGAATATTTTGTAGGAACGTAATACTCGTGATTTCAATGACTCTATTCATAATGAGAAGCATGTTCTTTCAAGAATCATTGTTGCAACTACTGAGAATGTGTCTGTCACCCATGGTGATGGTGATCCTGAGCCAAATTCTGAAGCTCTTCTAGCCTCCTCCTCAGGATTCTCAATGGCAATCATAATCATATTTCTCCCAGGACTGATCGTTCCCTTATCAAATGGATCCCTCCCCCTAGGTTTTCTAAAGCTGAATTTTGATGGAGCGACCAAAGGAAATCTTGGATGAGTAGGTGTGGGAGGTATCATCAAGGACCATTCAAGAAACATCATCTTGGATTATTTTTATAACTTGGGTCACAATTCCAATCACTTTATTGAAGCTAGGGCTCTCTACCAAGGTATTACTCTCCTCCATAGTTTGTGTGTCTCCAATATTTTGGTGGAAGGGGATTCAAAAAACATCATCTATTGGCTAAAAATTGGAACCCTCATTGGTTTGTGGAACATCTCCAACATGATCAATAAAATAAGTCATCTCATTCTTTCTTTCTCGAACATCAGAGTGAATCACCTATATCAAGAAGGAAATCAGGTTACTGACCACTTAGCAAATACGGGAATATCTGAATGAAGCCTCACTATGTGGAGAGACTCCTTCCCCAAGCCCCTAATATATATCAATGCTACAAAACTCAATGAACAATAAGCCCATGTGATACTGTAATAGAGACCAATACTTTCCACATTGGTCTCTAGTTTTCTTTTTTATTAGCATTTTTATTAGTCAATTTTTGAATGACAAGACAAGTTCTATCAATTGGATCTGGTTGGATAATATCTCCCTCCCACATCAACATGTCAAGGCTTATCATGAGGTAAAAGGGGTTTAAAATTTGATATAACTATCATATTACACCATCAAGGAAACTTTCAAAAGGCATATCTTTTGGCACACCAATCACAAGTCCAAAAGCTTGCACAAAAACAATGAGTTAAATTTACTTTACGACTTAACTTCAATGTGTAGCATAATGGTTGTCCTTGAATTTCATGGCTGTTCAAACACCCATCTCATCAATGGCTATCATGATGTCAAGTGGAAATGACCTAGGATATTCTGCATCCTCAAGCATGGTGATTTTTGTCGAGCTGACCTCACCAATTTTCTCAATATTTCGCTTGAATCAATCACCAGTAAAGTAAGGTGGTGGCTTTGGAATTATAACATGCCAATTTTTTTTCCATTTTTGATCGAGGTGTGTGCTCTAAGGGCCTAGATTATTAATATTAGTGATAATATTTTCATCTTCTACATTGGGACTTTTTGCCTAGATCCGCATAATCTTGAATTGATCAAGTCGATCGATTCCCATTATACCAATTATGGAGTGATCACTGCCAAAGGTTCACATCTGCCTATTTTATCGAGTCCCAAATTTATCTTCGACCTCCTTGTTTCACTCACTGACCAAAGCATGTTAACACTCCACACCGCCTAAGGTAGTTGCTTTGTGTGCAACCCATGGCTTGTATTTCTGGTGAATACCATTAATCAAATGGGTTTTCTTGATCCTATAATTCCCTTGGCCCTTTTACTCATTAACAAATCCATGCACATTTACCACACCACATTTGTGTCCCATTCTAGAGAGGATGTCTACCACATAGATTGGCATCTGACCTGGTCCACCCCATTTTTTGATTTATTTTTCCTCTACGCCCATATTCATATGTTCTAAACCCTTGATTGGTGTGCCTTTTTACCCATGGCTATTATCATTTCCCATAATTGTTTGACCTTTTGCCTAATGTGGGTGGTGGGGGCTTTGAGTTGCCCCATTTTTTGGCTACTTTTGGGTCCTTTCGTAGGCTTCATTTTCACCCACTCTATCCTTTCCTTCATTCATCTTCGCCACATTTTCTTCCCTAAGCTGTATCCCTTCATTCTATGTAATCCTACTACCATGGCTAAAATTGAACCACCCTACCTTCATCTCACCCCATTGGTCAAAGATATCTTTGGAGACCATGGCATCAACTTTTTGCAATTGTTCAACAGGAATGAAACGAACCTATCTTTGGATTTCGTTCACATGTGGAGTGGAGGGCATGTTGTCCTCAGGGTCCTAAGTTTTACTATTACTATTGATTTGCTATCTAAGATCATTGGTCTCCCCAATGATAAAGAAATCATTAACCATGAGAAACACTCTCTCCAAGGGAAATTGACCCTTTTTGGGGATAAAGGAGAGTCTTTGGGCAAGGAGAAAGGTGTTATTGTAAGAGAGATGCTGCCAAAACCATGGGATATAGTTATGGTTATTATTCTTCAGTATTTTACCCTTGATAGTCCTGGTGCTATTTTGAGAAGCTTTAACTTGGCTTTCTTGAACCATATTCAAAGGAAAAAAACCATCAACATACCATATTATATGTTTTGATCGATGAAAAGATCTATCTTGAATGTCAAAAATGGAATTTATTCTTCTCCCCTCCACTAGGGTCTTCACCTGGTCCTTTTCAATCACATTGTTGTAGAGCAGAATCACATATTTGTTGGTCTTGTCGGCCCTATCCTTATTGTTGGTGTTCCTACAAACAATGGTGGAGAAGCTAGTGGAGATTCTCTTACGTCTTCTCCTCCCAACTGCACTCTAGGTTTTATGGCCATAGTGGAAGATACTTCTCGTACTCAGAAGGCAAAGCCTCATTACTATCCCATCTGAGCCAAGGTGGGTAGCAGCAAATGTAAAGCTCCCCTGATTGTTGATGAATTTTTAGATGATTCTCTATATTTCCAAGTTAGGAAGGATAATACTGCTAAAAAATCAATTCCCACAAAGGACAAATCTACTCAGGCAGTGATGCTACGGGTGAAAAATTATCCTAATATTTCTAAACGTAGGCATATATAGGAGATCCAAGACCTTCTAAAGGATCTTGGGCAAGAATATAATACAATATCCTCTCTCTTGTCACAAGAAGAGGCTCTCTTGTATGATTACAAGGACCACTATGAAGTACTAGAGGAGTTCAAGAGTTTGGTGAGAATGGGCATTGTAGATGACGGCCAAGGGTCGAACAATGCTCACTTTTAAGTTGCCATCTTAGGGGAAGTCTATTTTTTGAATGGTTTTTGTTGCCCCTACATGGGTTTTATTGTTTTCTCTACCCTTGCATGGGTGTTCATGGTTTTCTTTGTTTTATCTTGTAGTCGCTCTTCTAGTTTGGTGTTAGGTTGTTCTAGGGTTTCCCAATCAAGGTTGTTGCTTCTATTATTTTTTGTATCTGTAGAGTTTAGCAAACTGTTACTCCATTTTTAAAAGGTTACGAGATCCTTTCAAAATCCCTTTTACCAATAAAAACAAATAACATAGTACCAATTATTGTGGATTCAATCCAATAAATTAGTATCAAGGAAATCAAACAAATTTTGTAATCCAATCAAGTAGGCCATTCCAACCAAGACAATATCATAATCATATAATCTACATCAAGAAAAATTCTAGCATCCATTTACTTCTCATAATCAATAAAATCATCCTCAACTACAATATAGAGGAGGGAAACAAAAATGACATTTAGTTCAAGAGATTCAAGAAACTTGGGAACTAGAAGAACCTATAGATGAACATGAAGTTAAAGCTCTTTTCATTAAAATAGTATTTCATGAAGATACTAATTATTTACTTTATCATGATATAGACAAAGAGTACAAAGAAGAAAGCAAAAAATAAGAGTTCAAGTTCTAGAACTAGGATGAGGACCACATTGAAGACTAAAGTCTTCAATACCCAAATAATATAATACAAGGGGGTGTTGGAATTACATTATTTGGTACATGCCAATGTACCACCATGGGTATATCTCTAGATTAGGATAGTGTATTAGATTAGGGATTGAGTATTTACTTTATCTAATAAATAAAATCACAAGTATTATTAGAATATGTAATGATGTAAATGTGCATGTTGTCCATGTGTACATGAGTCTAGAATAGAAATATTGTGATTCATAGGAATATGGAAGGCCAAGAGTCATAATACATTATATATTAGCCTTTTTAGAAGTGAATGAAGTAAGAGAGAGTGCAAGAGCACAATAGAGTAGAGTAGGGCTCAAGTTAGATACAATATAGAGCATGGATGAAGAATGGAACATTTAAGATCTCCATATTTTGTATGAATATTTCATTTTCGTGAGCTTTCTATAATGGCTATTTTATGAGTAGTTATAGAAGTTTCTCATGCTATTTATATGCTTAAGATATTAATATTATCATATAGTTAATATTACATGCTCATTTTATACTTTGTGATTACATTTCCTTAAGTATATAGTATTAAAAGCTAATAGGATGTTTTTGTTTTATTTCTTTTGTAGTTTTGGTTAATGGGTCAGCTCTTAGTTCTTTAAAGCTTCTTGAGGTATTCTAAAAGGTTACCCCTTATCACCACTATTATTTCTTTTGGTGGCTGAGGGATTATAGGTGAATTATAAAATCCAAGAGGGAAGGATCAATAAAGGAAATTAAAATAGGTAGAATGATGGAACTCACCCATCTACTTTTTGTAGATGATGTTCTCATTTTCATATATGGAATAGTAAGAGCTACAGAGAAGTTAAAACAATCTTTAGATTTTTTTTTTTGGCAACAGGTATGCAGATTAATGCACATAATTCAAGCATTTATTTTAACTATGTGAATTAAAATCAAACCATAATAATAGGTTAACTTTTCTCCTTTAACATATTTGATATTCAAGAGGGATTTAAACATTTGGGCTTCTTTTTGAAACCCAATGACTAAACTAAACAAGAATGAAATTGGTTTATAAATAAATTAGAAGGAAGAACTAATATCTAGTTCAAAAAATGGATCTCTTTTGGGGAGATATTGACTTTGGTCAAGTTTGTGTTGGAGGTAATACCAGTATATTGGCAATTTTTGGCTCATATACCAAAAGGAGTTCTGGAAAAAATTAGATAGTTAAGCTATATATTCTTATGGACAAGGAAAATGGTAAAGGGAAGGTATTCCATTAGTTAAATGTAAATCCTTATCCAAGCCCAAGGAAAATAGAGGATGGATACTTAAGAACATCTTCCTATTTAGCAAGGATCTAGCAACAAAGTGTATTTAGAAGATAATATCAAAGGAAGGCTTATGGAATAAGATTATACATGATAATATTTAGAGCCACTCACATTTGAGGAGTGGATAAGGGCCACAAGTAAGCATACACATAATGTTTCAATTTCTTGGAATGCAATTATTAAATACTTTTATATTGTTGGTGATTGTCTTGCATGGAAAATAAAGGATGGTTCAAGGATAAGACTAGTATTAGACCCTTGTATTGGTTATGGTGATATGTATAGAATACCAAATAATATAATTCAGACCCTAAGAGCATAAGGGATTGGAAATCTTGCCCAAGTAGTTAACCTAGAATCTTCTACAAAATAGATTCAAGGATGGAAGGAAGTAACAATTTTAGGGCTTCAAGTCCAAGAGGTACACCAGTGGGAAGAATATGTGGGAAGACTTAAAGTTGGACATATCAAGTTGCGAGAGGAAACTAATCAATTGGTTTGGATAAATAAAGGATATACAAGGGAGTACACTCTAAATTTAAGGTATAAGACTCTATTGGAAGATAGCAATGCCAATCTAGCATGGTGGTGGAAGACACTTTGGAAGTAGAAAGATCTTTTGAATACAATATTGTTCCTATGGCTTGCCATGAAAAATAAGGTTCTAACTTGGGATGTTTTACAAAAGAATAATTTGAATGGTCCAGGAAGGTATAATTTATTTACGTCAAACAATGAAACAATTGATTATTTACTAGTTGCTTTCTTCTTTACTACATAGGTTTAGAGAGAGGTTATAGCACAATTAAATCTTCCCAAAGGATGGCAAGAAGATTCCTTAGGAGAGTTATTAAAATCTTGGTTTGAAAATAGGTCTTACAAAGGTTTTATATCTCTCCAATTGTTTGTGTCTTGGGTAATATGGTTAACTACGAATGCAATAATATTTTAGGATTAAGAGAATCCTATTTGGTAGGTCTCCTCCCAAATAATTGCAAGTTTCAAAAATTGTAAGGTTTTAGCAACAACAAAGATAAACAAATAAATCAACCCTCCTAAGATTGATAAATTAGGGACCTAGTTTTTTTTTTTATGGAGCTATATAGGGGGGCCCTATAGTTTGTGGAGCAAGAGGATTACTATATATTTATGACTCTCATTATTTTAAATTCAATTCTGGATTGGGATAAGGTTCTAATAATTATGCTAGAATTATGGCCCTCAAATTGTTGGTTCATTTGGCAAAATCAAAAGGAATACAAAAATTCAAATTTACGAAGACTTGCAAGTGGTAATAAACTAGATGTTTGGTTAGGATGGAAAACATGATTCTACAACCCATATTCTCTCAAATAAAAGAAGTGGATCAAAGTGAAGCTTTTAATTTTTGGTATATTTATAGAGAACTAAATAAGGAAGCAAATGAACTCTCAAAGAAGGCACTTTAAATTGATATAGGTATGTGCTTAGTATAAGAATTCAATGAGAGCAATACACTGCAGTTGGTTCAATTTTCTATCTAGGGGGATTAATACACTCTAGGTAAAGTAAGCACATATCAAGAAACCTTTTCAAAAAAACTCAAAAGTTAGTGATTTAAAGGATATTGTTTGATAAATTGGGAAGGTGCCTATATATAGAACTTAACATGATAGGGATAGCTAGTTATGATGTATAAATGACCCAATTTTTAGGTCACTATTGAAATGTTGAAGAAATTCGAAAGAGGCATTTGAAGAATGTAATTTCATATTTAATTAATAATTATGAGTTTTTTCGAAGAAAAAAAAGAATGTTATCTGTGAAAATGTATTTTAAAGATAAGAGATAAATATTGAGGAAGAAGCTAATTAATTTAAGGGTTGATGGTTTATGGAATAATTTTTTTGGTTAATATCAAAGTAATCCAAAAATAATAATTTATTTGTCTAAGTAAAAAAAAAATCCAAAATTATTGAAATAAATTCAAAAGGTAGTAAAATAATCCAAAATCAACTTGTTTTAATATTTTGTTTGTTTTAATAAAATCTAGTTATACAAGCATGAATGACGTAGTAGGCTAAGAGATGCAAGCCTTGATATTGTAATAGATTAGGGAGTTAATTGGTACTCTTGCATTCTAATTGGTTTATTTGATGTTATTATTTTTATACAAGCTATTGTTTCCAATATCACATGCATATGATGGAATTTGGTTCCACCTTAATACATGTTCTATTCTAACAAAATTAGGTGTAACAAATAATGTCGTTTTGATTCTTATTTTACTATCTATATAATTTGGGTTAATATTCAATAGTCTAAAACTAATGAATTAGAATATGATTATAAATTATTAATAATAAATAGTTATTGGTTAATCAAAAATGTATGTTTTAAAACATTCTATTTAGCATGCATAGAACTATAATTTACGGATGTATCAAATAAAATACTTCTAATGGCATCTATTTTTAGCATATGTAAGCCAAAAACAAAACCAGTGGTATTCGATCCACTTACTTTTAATGTTTAGGCAATGGCCCTAAGTACATGTCCTATAATTGAATAAGTAATTTTTTTGACAATGCTACATTAAAAGCAATTAACAAGTAATAATAAGAAACTAAACTTTAACAAAATTGCACAATAGACACTAGAATATGGAATATACATGATGACATAAAAAAAATTATACAAATGAATTTCAATGGTGGAACCCATAACCCTAACCAATATATATAAATTAGTATTATATGGGGTCAATGTATTTTACATAATACATAAATAAATGGTGGGCTATATTTGTGCCTCCAACTATCAATTTTAAAATTAAAATATAGTTCATAAAAATAAAAACATAATTACAATGGATATCAAGGTGGTGATTATGAATCCACTACATACAATGATATCATTAAGTTTTCACAAGCTACTACAAATCTAGTGTCAATATATTCCTACACTTTGTCCTTAGTTGCACATGTGAACTTAAACAAAATTCTTCATTATATTGAATTGAACCAAGTATATTTTAAATCATGATTATAAGGTGTAAAATCTAACAAGCATTAGTGATTAGAGAAAGTCACTCCACTCAAGGTGCATATAATATAAGAGGCCACAATGTTGATAAGAAAATGATAAATCACCTCCAAATGTAGATAGAATAAGATGGAGGTCAAAAAGTGAACATCTAAAAAAATATGTGTTTTTAAAAAACATGTTTATGTTTTGAATTTTGAATTGATTAACCTAACATCAAACCTACTGAAACAAATGTGTATCCTTTAAAGCATGCACTAGAAAATCCATGCTTGTTTTATTAAAATTTCCATATTACATAAATCCATGCATATATATACCAAAATATGTGTATATAATTTATAAACATATTTGTTTCACCAATTTTAGTGGTTAGATGCTTAAATTTATAAAATATCTATGTATTTTGTAGAACATATAAATATTCTATAAATGTTTACATCTCATCATATTTCTTAACATGACCAAGGGGGTGGTGGAATCATTAGGGATATTCCATAATTGAACATTATGGATAATTTATTTCTAAATAATAATATCTCTAGATTGTATTGAGTTTTCACAAGCAAAGCAAACTCAACTATCCTTTAAGCATGTAGATTTATGAAATCAAACCATTGTTTATTATTTAGTTTGACCAATAGGTTATAGGTCATAAAATCACTTATATTTATTCTCTAAATATCTCTTGCATTTCAGATAATGTTATCTATATAGTAATACAAATATTTAATTAAAGACTATTAAATATAATGGGTATCATAGGTCACCTTTAGATACAAAATAAACATAGAAAGACACTTTTATAATCCTAATTGAAATTTATTTATTGTGAATATTATACAACACTTTTCAAGTGGATATAATTTAATAAGTTAGACCATATATTAGGATTGATGCAAGGAAAAGGGGTAAGGGGACAAGTGATAAGTATTAAAATTTAAAAAGATCAACTAATTATTATGATATTACTATGTATTATAATAGTAATATAATAGGTAAACCCTAATTCCATAACAAATTAAATAGAAACGAGCATAAATTCCATTTGGAAATCTAATCTAGTGATATAAAATATACATATATTTCTTGTGTATCTCCAAAAAGGAGAATATGCCTATTTATCTTATAAAGGTTCAAAAGGATAAGGGTTAGACATTGTCCAAGGGTTGTGAATATATCAATAAATTCATTTCAATTAAATTATTGGTAATTTCAATAGAAAGTATTTTTATTTGATAGAAAAATAAAACGTCTTTAAGATAGATGATAGTGGAATTACCTTTAGGCAAAACAATTAAAATATACCAATTTTAATGTTGGAAATTTTGAGTATATTGTTGTCATTGATGTCAAAGAATTAATGGCATAAGTTAATGACATTGGTTGTCATTTATGTCAAGGAAAATAAAGGTTTAATGGTTTTACCATGGTGGCATTTGCAAAAGAAAAAGGAAGAGGTTTTATGATGGAAAAGACTTTTATCCAAAGAAAAGGTCCAAGAAGAAAAAAAGATTATAATATTTAAATCTATGAAGATTTAAATAATTATAATAATTAAAAATTAAAAGGGCCCAAAGGTTAAAATATAGATTATAATATTTAAATCTACCTTAGATTTAAATTATTATAATATTTTTAAAAAGGTTTAGATGGTGCCAAAATTTGAAATTGCATGGAGGCATTTGTTCAAAGTAAAGCCGACGTCCAAAGTCAAAAGGCAAAAATGTATAAAAAGGCTAATGTTTTGCAAGCCAAGGTGTTTGATTATCCCACGAAAATTAATATCCGATATTGCTATTCGTTCGACAAGTGGTGGAGGTAGAGAAGAGTTTTTGTGAGTTTTGAGGCAATGCAGAGATTAAGATGGAGGGTGCCCAAACACCATCCGACATAGGATGGTAGCCTAGTTGGCAAGCTCAGCTTGCGGAGCGCGTTGTAGGCGATAGGTTCGGTGTTCAATTCGCATGGAGGCTTTTTGCATGATCAAACCCTTTTGCGCCAATGGTAGAGGAGAAGAAGGAGCACATGCTCCTTGGTGCTTGTGTGGGTGGCTAGCCCACGTGGTGTCCACCCTTGTGCTAGGGTGCGGGCCAGTGAGGAGTCGCGGGTTCGAGTAGCGGTGGTAGCACTTGAGGGAAAATTATTTTATAAGGTATGCATTTTATGCTTGACTTAGGGAGTTATAAGGGTTAATTAATTTTTAGTTTTGAGTGAATTTGACTGGTAGGGAGCCATAAGGATAGTAAAGTGATTTTAATTTTTATTTTAAAAAGGGATGAAAGGTGAAATTTCAGATTGCTAGTGCTTTGTTGATGCATGAGATGAAGTGATAATTTATTTGGTCTTATTGAAATTTGAAGTGCATTATTTTTTTTTCATAAGAAGGAGGTATAAGGTGTATATGAGAAATTTATGTGTGTAATTTCTGGTTTGTTTTGTTGAGCATTATTTTGCATGAAAGAATAGGAGTAATAAGGTGTTATAGTGGTTTGATATTTTATTGTAATTTTTGTATGGTGAAATATCTTTTGAGGTGAAAATTCATGTGGATGTTTTGAGAAAGTATCTTGCAATCTAACCCTTGAAGTGGCATTAGAAAAATCAGTTATTTGTGAGACAGGTTTTGAAGACATATCTCCATAAGAGCAAATTAAGAGGTATGGGCACATCATTCCTTGTAGTTTTTTTTGATATGTTTTTGTTGAAGTGAATGTTTTGGAACATAAGGTGGAGTGAAAAGGATTGTTTGATAAGCATTGTTGGAAATATTTGAGTTAGGATTTGCACTTCATTGTTGAATGATTGTGGAAATATTTGGGTTAGAGTTTGAGAACAAGTGTGCTTCCATTGTTGAAAGAGTTTGAGATATTTGTGCTAGAGATTGTGAACCACTTGTGCTTTGTTTGAAGATAAGTTTTTGTATCTTTGTGAAACCATTTTGAGCATGTGTTATGAGTAGTTATAAGCATGTATTAGAGCAAAATTGAGTAGATATTGTGAGCAGGTTAGAGGTAGAATTTTGAGTAGGTTTGAGGTAGATTTGTGATAGTTAGAGGTAGACTTTTGAGTAGATTTGAGGTATATTTTTGAGTAGGTTAGAGGTAGAATTTTGAGTAGATTTGAGGTAGACTTGTGAGCAGGTTAGAGGTAGACTTGTGAGTAGGTTTAAGATAGTGTTGTGAGTATATTAGATCAGATTTGTGAGTAGAGTTGATCAGAGTTGAGTAGAGTAGATGGGATAGAGTTCTCCTATGGAGAGAGATCCACAAACTAGAGCAGTGGGGATAAAGGTCTCCTATGGAGAGAGATCCACAAACTAGAGCATAAGGGGATTGGTGTCTCCTTTGGATAGAGGTCCATAAACATTGTAATAGGGATTTGATTCCCAAAATATTCATTGAGAAAATTTATAAAGAATATTTTCTCCATGGAGTAGCCCACATTGGGTGAACCACGTTAAATCATGTCTCTCATGTGTGTGATGATGTGTGCATTATTTACTACTTTGATATTATTGTTGTTATCATTTGGATTGAAAAGTAAAAAGTTTTATCTTATATTGTTCACCCCCCTCTCAATATAAGCTTATGTTCTTCAATTGGTATCATAGCGGGTTCCTTCATGAAAAGCCTAACAACTTGAAGGAAGATCCCACAAGAACATACATGACCTCAAAAAATGGAGAAGAGGCCATGATCGACATAAAAGAGGAATTTATTGCTGCTCTTAGAAACTTGGAAAATGTTAGAAGGAAGAATTCAAGTTTGAAGGATCAAATCCAAGAGGATGAGGAAGCAAAGATGGAACTTCTACAAAACCTCATAGAGCTCAAGGTAAAATTTGAAGAGGGAAGGAAAATTGAATAGGATATGGTAGAATAGTTAAAGGCAAAAGAGTTAGAATGTGAAATATTGGAATCAAAAATTGTCTCTCTAAGAAAGGAAGTTGAAAAGACTAAGGGTAAGTTACAACAAGATATAAAGTTAGGGAAATAGAAAGAGGAGTCAAGCTCCCAAGGAACAAAGATATCAAAAGAAGAAGAGCCCATGACTTATGCTAATGCATTGAAAGGCAAAAGCATCAAGAAGGAAGAAGGCAAAGAAGATCCATGGACAAAATTCAATTATAGGAACAACAAAGGAAGAAGCATGCGACCATATTATTCAAGGCACTCCAACAGGTTACAAAATCTCTTCCATGGCTATTGTTTTTCATGTAACAAATATGGTCATAGAGTTGTACATTGCACTATTTATATGAGAGATAATGTTGATAGAAATTTCAATTCTTTTGCACCTCTCATGAATGACAATATCATATGTTACAAATGCAATAACTTTGGGCACAAGGCCAAATGGTGTAAAATGGTATTTCTTGAATTAAGCAAAAATAAGGAGGATCATAAGGCTCAAAATAATACAACCTCAACAATTAGGAGAGAGAGAAAAGAGCAAGAAAAAGTGAAGTCAATGTTGGTACAAATAACTCTTCATGTGCAAGATAAGAGAAAACAATGGTTTCTTGATAGTGGTTGTTCAAGTCATATGACAAGGGACAAGAGTAAATTTCTTGTACTTAAAGAAATCAATGGAGGATCAGTAAAATTTGGTGACAATGGTTCAACAAAAATCTATGGGAAAGGAACCTTGAGTTTAGATAATGGAAAAACAAAGATAGAGAATGTATTGTATGTCAAGGGATTGAGGCACAATTTACTAAGTGTAAGCCAACTTTGTGATCAGGGGCACATGGTCACTTTTCATCCAAATAGATGTGAGATCAAAAAATCTAAAACTGGAAAGCTCATTGCAGATGCTAATAGAACTACAAACAATCTCTACATGCTAAGTGAGATTAAGGGAGAAAAGTGTTTCTTATCACAAGAAGATGAGAGTTGGTTATGGCATAGAAGAATGGGTCATCTGAACTTTGACAACATAGTGAAAATAAGCAACAAGCAGGCAGTCAGAGATTTACCCAAGATAAAAAGGCCACAAAACATAATTTGTGCACAATGTCAGCATGGAAAGCAAACAAGAACAAGTTTCAATTCAAAATAATTTACATCATCTGAACCATTGAAACTAGTTCACACTGACCTATGTGGTCCTACAAGGACAAAGAGTCTACTAGGTGAAAGTTACTTCATGTTATTTATAGATGATTTCTCCAGAATGACTTGGGTAGCTTTCTTAAAAGAAAATTCAGAAGCCTTTGAGAAGTTCAAGGCATTCAAAGAATTAGTAGAAAATGAAATAGGTAGAAGGATTAAGTGTTTAAGATCAGATAGAGGAGGAGAATTTACTTCAGGTGAATTCATAGATTTTTGTGAACAACATGGGATCAAAAGAGAATATTCAGCAACAAGAACTCCTCAACAAAATGGAGTAGTTGAAAGGAAAAATAGGACTATTGAGAATATGGCCAGAGCTATGTTAAATGAGTCTAAGATTTCAGATGGTTTTTGGAGAGATGTAGTTCATACAATAGTATATATCATCAATAGAGCTCAAGTAAGAGTAAATCATCACAAAACCCCATATGAGCTCTGGAAAGGGAGACCAACTACTATAAAATATTTCAAAATTTTTGGAAGCAAATGCTACATAAGATGGGAAGAGAAAAATTTGGGTAAGTTTGATTCAAGATGTGATGAGGGTATTTTCCTTGGCTATTCCACTAAGAGCAAAGCCTATAGGTGCTATAATAAGAGGACACATACAATTATGGAAAGTATAAATGTGATAGTTGATGAACAGATAGGGTCAAAAGAACCAACTCAAGAAATTGTGTATCAAGAAGAAGAAAGTTGCCAAGAAGAATTAGGTGAAGAATCAGAAGAAGAGGAAACACAAAGAACACCACCTAAGACTCCATCCAGGTATGTGTAGAAAAATCATCCAAGAGATCTAATTATTGGAAATCCAGATGAAAGACAGACAAGGAGGAAGATAATAGGAACAAGTGAGCATGCAAATCTTTCCTTGTTATCTAAAATTGAGCCCAAGGATTTCAATGAGGCAAGAGAAGATAAGTTTTGGGTCAAGGCAATGGATGAGGAATTGGATCAAATAGAAAAAAGTGAGACTTGGGAACTTGTCCCATGACCAAAAGATAAGAATGTAATTGGCACTAAATGGGTTTTCAGAAACAAGTTAAATGAATATGGTCAGGTAGTCAAAAATAAAGCAAGATTGGTATGCAAAGGTTATGCACAGGTTGAAGGGATTGATTTTGATGAAACATTTGCTCCTATTGCATGACTTGAGGCCATAAGGATGTTTTTAGCTTTCTCAAGTTTCAAAAACTTCAAAGTATATCAAATGGATGTTAAATCAGCTTTTCTCAATGGTGTCTTGGAAGAAGAGGTCTACATTGAGCAACTTGAGGGGTTCAACCTAACTGATAAGCCAGATTATGTATGCAGATTAAAGAAGGCTCTTTATGGACTAAAGCAAGCTCCTAGAGCTTGGTATTCAAGGTTGGATAAGTATCTTCAGGAATAGGGTTTTAGGAAAGGAATAGTTGATAATAATTTATACATCAAAAATGAAGGAAATGACTTACTAATTGTGGTTGTTTATGTGGATGATATCATTTTTGGAGGTAATAATGATAAGATGTGTCAAAAATTTACAAAGAGTATGCAAAATGAATTTGAAATGTCAATGCTTGGTGAGTTGTCCTTCTTTCTTGGACTACAGATTTCACAATCAGAGAAGGGTGTATTTCTCTCACAAACCAAGTATATAAAAGAAATGTTGAAGAAATTCAAATTAGAAGACTACAAACCAGTAAGTACCCCCATGGTTACAGGATGCAAGTTGAGTAAATATGATGAATCTCCTAAGGCAAATCAGACATTGTATAGATCTATGATTGGCAGCTTACTATATGTTACAGCTACAAGACCAGATATAATGCAGGTAGTGGGACTAGTGGCAAGATTTCAAGCAGCTCCAAAGGAAACACATGTACTGGTAGTAAAGAGAATTCTCAGGTATTTAAAAGGGACTATGGATTTTGGACTCTGGTATCCCATAAGTGATAATTTCACTCTCATAGCATATACATATGCAGATTGGGTAGGCAGTATTGATGATAGAAAAAGCACAAGTGGAGGAGCATTCTTTCTTGGAGATTGTTTAGTCTCTTGGCTAAGCAAGAAACAGGCATCAATATCCTTATCCACAACAGAGGTAGAGTACATTGCAGTGGTTGCTTGTTGTACACAGGTGTTATGGATGAAGTAAACTTTAAAGGACTTCAAGATAGAGCATGATCATCCCATCTCCATACTATGTGATAATACAAGTGCTATAAACATTTCAAAGAATCCAGTGATGCACTCTAGGACCAAGCACATTCTGATCAAATACCATTTTCTGAGAGAACAGGTGATGGATAAGCAAGTCAAATTGGAATATGTTACTACAAAGGAATAGATTGTGGATATTTTCACTAAGCCACTTCCAAAGGAAACTTTTGAGTATCTTAGAAGGAAATTGGGAGTAGTTTTACTCCCACCCCAAAATTAATCACCTCAAGGAGAGGAGGTGGGGAGGGGGCTGAGCTAAGAGTCTTATATTTAGCCCCAAAGGAGTCCCTTTGCCATTGATGTCAAAGGGGAAGATATTTGAGTAAGGGGAGAGCATTCAGTCAGGGAGAGCATTTTCTCAGGGGGAGCATATTTGGAATCAAGTGGTTTGGAAAAAGGAATTTAAAGAAAAGGGTTGCCATCAATGACAAAGGGGGAGATTGTTGGAAATTTTGAGTATATTGTTGTCATTGATGTCAAAGAATTAATGGCATAAGTTAATGACATTGGTTGTCATTTATGTCAAGGAAAATAAAGGTTTAATGGTTTTACCATGATGGCATTTGCAAAAGAAAAAGGAAGAGGTTTTATGATGGAAAATACTTTTATCCAAAGAAAAGGTCCAAGAAGAAAAAAAGATTATAATATTTAAATCTATGAAGATTTAAATAATTATAATAATTAAAAATTAAAAGGGCCCAAAGGTTAAAATATAAATTATAATATTTAAATCTACCTTAGATTTAAATTATTATAATATTTTAAAAAAGGTTTAGATGGCACCAAAATTTGAAATTGCATGGAGGCATTTGTTCAAAGTAAAGCCGACGTCCAAAGTCAAAGGGCAAAAATGTATAAAAAGGCTAATGTTTTGCAAGCCAAGGTGTTCGATTATCCCACAAAAATTAATATCTGATATTGCTATTCATTCAGCAAGTAGTGGAGGCAGAGAAGAGTTTTTGTGAATTTTGAGGCAATGCAGAGATTAATACGGAGGGTGCCCAAACACCATCCAATGTAGGATGGTAGCCTAGTTGGCAAGCTCGGCTTGCAGAGCGCGTTGTAGGTGGCAGGTTCGACATTCGAATCCACAAAGGCTTTTTGCTTGGTCAAGGTTTTTGCATCGGTGGTAGAGGAGAAGTAGGAGCACGTGCTCCTTGGGCTTGTGTGGGTGGCTAGCCCATGTGGTGTTTGCCCTTGTGCTAGGGCGTAGGGGCCAGTAAGGTCATGGGTTCGAGCAGCGGTGATAGCGCTTGAGGGAAGAATTAAAACTTTTAAAAGGTATGCATTTTGTGCTTGGTTAGGGAGTTATAAGGGTTACTTAATTTTTATTGTTGATGGTGAAGTTAGGGAGCTATAAGGATAGTAAATTGATTTTATTTTTGTTTTAGAAAGGGATGGAAAGGTTAAATTTCAGATTGCTAGTGCTTGGTTGATGCATGAGATGAAGTGATAATTTATTTGGTCTTATTGAAATTTGAAAGTGCATTATTTTGTTTTCATAAGGAGGTATAAGGTGTATATGAGAAATTTATGTGTGTAATTTCTGGTTTGTTTTGTTGAGTATTATTTTGCAAGAATAGGAGTAATAAGGTGTTATAGTGGTTTGATATTTTATTGTAATTTTTGTATGGTGAAATATATTTTGAGGAGAAAATTCATGTGGATGTTTTGAGAAAGTATCTTGCTATCTAACCCTTGAAGTGGCACTAGAAAAATCAATTATTTGTGAGATAGGTTTTTGAAGACATATCTCCATAAGAGCAAATTAAGAGGTATGGGCACATTATTCCTTGTTTAAAGTGTTTTGTTGAAGTGAATGTTTTGGAACATAAGGTGGAGTGAAAAGGATTGTTTGATAAGCATTGTTGGAATATTTGAGTTAGGATTTGTACTTCATTGTTGAATGATTGTGGAAATATTTGGGTTAGAGTTTGAGAACAAGTGTGCTTCCATTGTTGAAAGAGTTTGAGACATTTGTGCTAGAGATTGTGAACCACTTGTGCTATGTTTGAAGATAAGTTTTTGTATCTTTGTGAAACCCTTTTGAGCATGTGTTATGAGTAGTTATAAGCATGTATTAGAGCAAAATTGAGCAGATATTGTGAGCAGGTTAGAGGTAGATTTTTGAGCAGGTTTGAGGTAGATTTGTGACGTTAGAGGTAGAATTTTGAGCAGATTTGAGGTAGATTTGTGACCAGGTTTGAGGTAGACTTTTGAGTAGATTTGAGGTAGATTTGTGACTAGGTTAGAGGTAGACTTGTGAGTAGGTTTAAGATAGTGTTGTGAGTAGATTAGATCAGATTTGTGAGCAGAGTTGATCAAAGTTGAGCAGAGTAGGGGGATAGAGGTCTCCTATGGAGAGAGATCCACAAACTAGAGTAGTGGAGATAGAGGTCTCCTATGGAGAGAGATCCACAAACTAGAGTAGTGGGGACAGAGGTCTCCTATGGAGAGAGATCCACAAACCAGAGCATAAGGGGATTGGTGTCTCCTTTGGATAGAGGTCCATAAACATTGTAATAGGGATTTGATTCCCAAAATATTCATTGAGAAAATTTATAAGGAATATTTTCTCCGTGGAGTAGCCCACATTGGGTGAACCACGTTAAATCATGTCTCTCATGTGTGTGATGATGTGTGCATTGTTTACTGCTTTGATATTATTGTTGTTATCATTTGGATTGAAAAGTAAAAGTTTTTATCTTATACTATTCACCCCCCTCTCAGTATAAGCTTATGTTCTTCATTTAATATTAAA
The DNA here is from genome assembly GCA_028583015.1 of Wollemia nobilis. Classification (NCBI taxonomy): domain Eukaryota; kingdom Viridiplantae; phylum Streptophyta; class Pinopsida; order Araucariales; family Araucariaceae; genus Wollemia; species Wollemia nobilis. The sequence continues at coordinate 2,835,272 of JAQPPZ010002395.1, read as the reverse complement.
ATAATCATTAAACTTTCAAAACATCTCTTATCCATTTCTATAATTTTTACTATCCTCTAGTTTCTCTTCTCATCCATTATAGTAATTGGAATTATTTTTTATTCTTCTTTCTATTAATTTTTAGAATTGATATTACCCCTTGATTTCTCTCCCTATACACTATCAATATTATTTTCTTTTATTCCTCTTCCCACGATCCTCTCCATGTCCCATCCCGACCCAAAAAACACCTACCCATCACATGAACCACCTCTTGAATATATAAATCCTTGGGTATTCGATCACTTAATTCTAATGTTTAGGCAATGAACCTAATTACATGTCCTATAATTATACAAGTAATTAATTTTTACAATGCTACATTAAAGCAATTACAAGTTATAATAAGATACTAAATTTTGATAAAATTGCACAAAAGACACTAGAATATGGAATATACACTATGAAATTAAAAAATGATACAAATGAATTCAATGGTGGAACCCATAACCCTCATAAATATATATAAATTAGTATTATATGTGGTCCATGTATTTTACCTAATACATAAATAAATGGTGGGCTATATTTGTACCTCTAACTATCAATTTTCAAATTAAAATATAGTTCATAAAAATAAAAACATAATTATGAGGGATATCAAAGTGGTGATTCTCAATCCACCACATAATATCTTTAGGTTTTCACAAGCTACTAAAAAGCTAGTGTCAATATATTCATACACTTTATCCTTTGTTGCACATGAGAACTTAAACAAGTTTCTTCATTATATTGAATTGAATAAAATATCTATTAAATCATGATTATAAGGTGAAAGGTCTAACAAGCATTAGTGATTAGAGAAAGTCACTCAACTCAAGGTGCATATTATATAAGAGGCCACAATATCGATAATAAAATGATAAATCATCACCTCCAAAGGTAAATAGAATAATATGGATGTCAAAAAGTAAACATCTAATAAAATATGTGTTTTTTTTTTAATTTACATGGTGGAATCGGTAGCCGCCATGAATCTAGTTAGGTTGCCTGGATTTTATGGCCATCATAGTATTATGAACTATCCATCATAAAATCCACCACATAGTTCTTCATGTAGTTTACCCATATAACCACCATGCCACAATCATTTTTTATCCTTTTACACCACTGAAAACACCAGGAAAGAGACAAGCATTTAGTCCAGCAAGGCCCGATATTTGAACCTTGGACCTATGCCCCCCTTACATGAATTGGTCGAACCAATTGGTCTACATCTCAGATCTAAAAATAAGTGTTTTTAAAAACATGTTTATGTTTTGAATTTTGAATCAATTAACCTATCATCAAACATATTGAAACAAATGTGTACTTGTAGACACAAAAATTAACCCACCTAAACGATTCAATTCTTCCTTAGATCCCTAGATAGTCACCTAAACTTGCTAAGTATAAATTTGGGACCCTTTTGCCCTCCCCCTTGGCCTTGTTTCCTTAGCTTTACCAAATTCATGCTCGGTCTATATGGTGCACGAATTTGGTTTTAGAGTATATTACATCATTTGGGTCATGTAAATGTACCACCTTTAGTACATAGCTAGAGTAGAATATTACCTTAGGGGGTAGTTAGCTAGTTATTCCAAGTAATGTAATAAAAGCACAAGTGTCAAGGTGCAAGTTATAAATATGCAATGTGTCCCCTTGTACAACTAGATAGAGTGTTGGCCAAGGAATCTATATTCCTATATAAAGGGCCTCTTAGTGAGTGATTATATATAATTATAGCTAGTAGTAGATATAGTGTATAGACCACCATATATATTAGTGATGGATTACAATGTAGTTCTTTAGAATTAGTTTTGGAGTGTCCATTCCTCCATACTACATTGTAACATTTCCATCACTTTCAATTAATAGTATATTTTAGTGTTATTTTAGCATTCCATATCTTAAATTTTTGCATATATGGCATCTTGTGATTGAATTCTCCCATAGCATACATTATCTAAAGCTAACAGTGGTATCAGAGACCTGGTAGGTTGATAGGATTAGGGAGAGCCAGAATATAGATAGATATGAGAAACAAATATAAGTTCCAAAATTTCTTAAATTGCATTTGGCTAGAGTCTTTCCATAGAGTTATAAAAAACTTGTGAAGACTAGGACTCAACATTCATTCCACTATATTGACAAATCAACTAGTGAAGATTCATCATTTCTAGATTTAGAATTTTTATCCTAATACTTTGTTGTAGGAAAAGGAGATTCAAGAAATTTGGGAAGCTTCCTACAAGATATCTAGGAAGAATATCTTCTTAGAATTAGACAAAAACCTAAAACAAATCTGATATTTTAGGAACCTAAAGGAAGTCCTATTGCAAACCTGCATGTTGCAAAATATAAGGCCCTAGAAGACTTGATCTAGAAAAAAAGGCCCTAGGAGCCTTGATCCAGAAGAAAAATCCATAGAAGCCTTGATCCAAAGAAAGACTCTAGATAAGAGTCCCTAAACCTAAATAATACTCCAGAGAAGATTTCATGAGATAAGATATTGGATATATCATTTGCTATTTAAGGACTTCTTCCATAAGAATATAAAAAAGACACATAGAAGATCTCATTGAAAAACTTCCAAACAAGGACTAGCAAGGTCCCATTTTGTATTCTAGAAGTAGCATATTTTAGAGATTCAAGAAGAAGGCATCATTAACAACACTTCCATAATAGAAGGTTGAATAAAAGGTCTCATTTGGAAGACCATAGAAGTTGCAATATTAAAGACCTTGGAGAGGTCTCAAGGAGAAACAAGAAGTCCTAGAGATCCTTGTTGTAGAGCTAGTTGAAGCATCATCGAAGGAGTTCCTAGAAGAACTTAGCAGAGAAATTCACTACCAAGGAGAAGCTCCTAATAGTGAAATATTTGGGATATTTTTTGCCATCCAACAATAAGACCAAAAGAGAAGGATGTGGCAAGCAGTTTGTCAAATTTCAGAAGAAACTAGAAAAGACCTCAAGACACTTAGAATATTGAGAATTGGTTGAAGATAAAATTTGAAAAGGAAAGTTGAAGACCAAATATAGAATAAGCCTACCAAATCCAATATATTTGGATATTGCATTTCATAGTAAGAAGGCACATTTTAGAGAAGGATTTTTTGAATCTACTACAATTAATTGAATATCATTTGAAGAATCAAGCCACCAAACTCTAGTTTGAATATTGAAGGTTTGAAACTACAATTTGGTGAAGCAAGAATCTATTTTGGATAGCCAAAAAGAAGCTACAAAATTCATTCATTACAAGACAACAGCTTGGTGAATCAAAACACCAAGATCTACAACAATTACAAAAGCCATTAAAGGTAAGCAACTTGGGTGCAATTATGTTTATTAGTTGAAATTTAAATTAGGGTTCATCACGTTCCATTAAGCACCACATTTAGATTAAATTTGCAAAGAGAAGGGATCATATTACAGTCTTCAAGAGAGTGAAAAAGATAGTTCTTTTTAAAGGATATATTTGCACATTAAAATAGGATTTGGATATATTTCAAAAGAAATAAAAATAACATCTACCTATTGCTTATATAATAGCATCTACCTATTGCTTATATAGAAACTAAGAAGACTACATCCTACAACACTGATTGTAGTGCAAGTTACTAATTATATTTAAGGGTCCTTTATAATTACTCTTAAAACATTGCAAATATTATTAGTGCATTAAAGGATAAATAAGGTGAGATTACTATTGCACTATTTTAGATTATTCAACTTTTTAATATTAAATATTAGTTAAGTGTATTGGTTGTTAAATTAAGGTGAAAACGAAAGGGCACAAAATTTGCATATTTTAAAGTTTCTAAAGACATTGTTTTGTGAACAAAACTAGCAATTTGTTGTGGCCTAAAGAAGCCACCAATATAATTGAAATTACTCCATGGAATGGAGAAGAAGGCAACCATTAAAACTAGTGAGAGGATCTGCAAAAAGAGTCTTATATTCAAGGTACAAATAGAGGTTATTACATATTTTTATTTAAGCACCAAAGTCATATCCCAATATTACATCAAGGGGTAGAGATTGAGTGTCATAGGGACACTCTACATAGCTCTCTATTCTATCGATATACATCCATCAGAAGCACTAGTGTAAGTGCTCAAAAAGGAGCTTTTTGAAAGGGGCTCAACATCATCCATCCATAGTAAGCACTAGGATACAATCCAACATAAGGGTTCAATATTCACCATTGGTGCTACAACAAATAACCATTTGAGGTGTCCAAAGACACCCTATAATCTACTTCATCGAACATCCACAACAATGAGTATCTATAGGTTTCAAAACCAATAAAAGGACAACATATTAGGGCAGCTATCATCTACTATAATACAACTAATTACAACAAAGATAAAAGGATCTTTAGACAATACAAAAGGTGCATTACTATGGGTTAACTACCATCCAAGAGTAGCACCATAGAACCATCCTCGAAGCACCTCACCATTGCCATTGAACCAAGAGACAACATCTTGAGAAGAATATCACTTAGCTATGCCTGAAGGAAGCATTGAAGTATAAGAAAATAGTTGGGTATATGTCGGAAAAATAAATATATAGGTATAAAGGTATTGGAGAGAAGCATATCATGTAGACCACCACTTATCACTACTAATAGAAGCGCTCATATTCCCTAATGCCCTCAAGAAATAAAATGCTCACTCCTTGAATGTTAGAATAATCATTGTTGTCATAGAGGAGCATTACAAGGCATCATTGTCATAAATAAGTGTTATAGAATCTCGAAGCTATGTAGGTATCATTTCAAAGAGCATTGAAGCTCACAAGCCATATGAGCACCATCTCAAAAGGCATTGATAGTATCTCAAGCATTATAAAAACTCATGCCATGTGAGAGTCATCAAAAGGAGATCGTAGCTACATAAGTGTTCACCTCCAAGCTAAATAAGACAAGTGAAATTGGAAATAATATTGCAACATTCAAAGCATGCTATAATTGGAGTCAAATAAATAAATGAAGGACTGTCATAAACCAGTGTTGTTAAGGAGTATTGAATGATCAAAATTATAAGAAAATACCAACACTATTTGGAGAGAATACTAAGTGAATGAAAAGTAAAATCAAAGCATGAATATCAAAGGAGAAGCACACAGATTCTACAACTAAGTAAGGTAAGAGTAGGATAATTGAATACTCATATACACACAATGAAAAGATATGTTGAGGTTCGATGAAAAAGATCAAATCCTCAAGCAACACAATATGTGATATTGATAACGTAAAATCATTACTAAAGTTGCTTTCTTTAATTAAAATGCATTTGGATATCTAATATGATATAATCAATTTACTATTGCATTTTTTTAATAAACATTTACCAAGCTTTAGTAAATTATTAAGAAAGATCATTTTAAGGTACTCTAGTTGAAGAACATTCTCATATTTGTAAATAACCAAGTAGGAGATATAAGGTGGTCAACCTTGGTAATTCCAAATATAAATTTGCAAATATAATTTTATAATATTCCAAAAATTAGGGAGGCATAAGGTATACTACATCAAACCTTAGCATATTGGAATTTAGAAAATTAAATTATTGAAAGAAGTTCATTAAGCATTATTAAGAGTTGGAATTGATTGGAACAATTATCTCATACTCACATTAGAAGGACAAAATAAATCCAAAATAAAGAACTTCTTCAAATTAATAAGTGCTTAGTTCAAATAAAAGATTATTGTTGTTCACAAAACATTACAAAATAAACTCAAAAGTGAACTATTATTTACTAGGCACTTTATTAAGCTTATAGCTTACTCTAATAACTAGGGAGACATAAGGAATTCTAAAAAACCTAAATCTAGAAAGGTTTTATAAAATTGGTTCATATACTCTAAACTAGGAATTCATAAGGTAGTCTACTACAAAGGATCTAACAAAAGTATTCTTAAAATAGAAAAAACTAAAATTAAGAGATATGTGTACCTCAAGGAATACAATGAACAATGATATGAACAATACTATTAGAAAATAATGAGCAATTGTCATAAAAAGTATAATCAAGAATTTACTTATAAATTCTAAAGGATACTTAGACCTTACATCATAAAGGATACATAGTGAATATTTAAAATATAGCTTTGAAACCATGGAATATTATTTACATGCTCGACTCACTGAAGTAATTGATAATGGAAGGAGTAACACTCAAATTCCTTTATAATATGGAAGCATATTATATATGGCACTACTTACATTCAAATATTATAAGGATGAAAATGTAGAACAGATAGGATTGATAGAATTACTTAAACCAAAATTATAAATGGATGAATCATCCCTAGCAAACATATTTCAATCCTCATGTAGTATTGGTACTTCAAGTTCTATTTATCATGATGCTCTAAGTGTATGTTCAAAAACTTCTATACAAGACCTAAAAAATGATAAAAAGGACAAAGACAAAGAGAAGAGACTCCTTAAAGAATCAAGTGATAGTACCACCCATGAAAGTCCTAACTCTAAATATGAGAATAAAGAACAAGAAGAAGAAGAACCAAATCAATAATATATATAGTGCAATATGAGTTAAAGATAATACAAAGGACCAAATCAAGCTCAAGACTATTCAAGAGAAGAAGATCCATATTGAAGACTAAAGTATTCAATATCCAAATAATGTAATACAAGGGGGTGTTAGAGTATATTACATAATTTGGTTCATGTAAATGTACCACCTTTGGTACATAGCTAGAGTATAATATTACCTTAGGGGGTAGTTATCTAGTTACTTCAATTAATGTAATAAATGCACAAGTGTCAATGTGCAAGTTTTAAATGTGCAATGTGTCCCCTTGTACAACTAGGTAGAGTTTTGGCCAAAGAATTCATATTCCTATATAAAGGGCCTCTTAGTGAGTGAGAGTGTCCATTCCTCCATATTGCATTGTAATATTTTTATTATTTTTCATTAATAGTATATTTCAGTGTTATTGCAAAATTCCATTATCTTACATTTTTGTATATCTTACATATTGTGATTGCATTCTACTATAGCATACATTATCAAAATATAACATTTGTCATACCAAATTTGTGCCCTATAATGATAGGGCTTGAATTTGGCATTCTAGGTATTTTTCTCACTAAAACCCCTTCTCTTGCCAACCCATTTTGGGGTTGGCCTTTGTCCACAGTGAAATTTCATTTTCCCACCTATTTTTCCCTCCAAACTTCTTATAAATAAGGGTTTGTATTTTTTCCTTGATTCTAACAATTTATTTTGAGATCCTAATTCTTGGCTTGCTCATTATTCATGCTAACAAGTGTTCATCTACTTCAAATTACTATTTTGTTATTTTGTGCTTTGATGGTAGCCCAAAAAGGGCACCTAAACCAAATTCATGCCCTATACTAATAGGGAATAAATTTGGTTGACCAAATTTATGCTCCCTCTTTACAAGGCATGAATTTGTTAAATTAGGACTTGGGAGTAAATTTTTCACCCCAAAACCTTAATTTACATCTTGCATTTCAACATTATGTTGTGGTCACCATGTTTGCATTTTATTTCGCTATTACATACTTGTTTTAATTTTTTTGTGCATGTTCCAAAGTTCAAAGATCATTTTTATTTTGAATTATCAGCTAAAATTACCAAGGGATCTTGATTGTTTCAACTCCAAGCTCAATAACATAGCGGCCTAAGTAGGCCCCCGAACGCTGATAAAATTTTCTAGGGTTTGTGAAGCTATTTTGTAAGTTTGAACCTATTGGATATTTTGGATGCAATATAAAGCTTGGAAAAACCACTAGATCATATAAGCACCCTAATAGATATTTAGGTTGTTTGGTTTTTTCTATTATCCATTTCTATCCAGAACCTAAATGATGGCATTGCCTTCTTTAGAGGAGGGATGTTTTTCATAGGACTTCCCAAACTATCGAACTTGTTTTGGCCATATCTCACTCATCCGGACTCGGATTGAGCTGAAATTTTGAGGGTAGATGCCTGAAAAACCCTAGAACGTCTCCACCAATTTTCATATCATTTGGAGCAACACAGATCCTAGCACATCCCTATGTGTGAACGAGATTTTTGGCAAGCGGCTATGCGAGGGTTTCATTCGGGTTGAGTGCAAGCAGCTCCAGAGGTTGGTTTTTAGGGCCTTCGGGCCCTAGAGGCCAATATTTTTGTGGTTTATGCTCAATATTTTAGCAAGAAATGTTGCAGGGGATCCAATATGGGTTAGAAATTTATCTTTCAATAGATCATACTGTGAACTTGAGTGACAATGACTTCCAATTTGCTGCACAAAAGAAAAGTGAAAACCATACCTTTCCACGATGTCTAGGGCAAGGATTAAAGAGATCACGAAACAAGTTTCAAGTAGTTGATCAAAAAATGGCTCATATCTCAAGTGAATCTGGTGCTAAGGTGCACCCACAAAATAATTCTACTGTGAAAACCCCTATCAAGGGTAAGAATTTTGAAGACTCAGCCCCAAAAATGAATTTTAGGGATGCCCTCCGTGGTGGACAACCTCAGCCCAATGCTAATATCAATCTTAGGGCTTCCCATAAACCTCTAAGAATGCCTAATATTGATCCCAGGAAAATGGAGTCAGGATGTCTTAAAGCAGTCGATGGAACTCCTATTGTTAAGCTTGATATGGGTAACATTCAGACTAGCATTGAAGATTTGGAAAAAAGAGGACTAATTTGTCGGTTCATGGGTTTTCGTTCGAGCCTATCTGCTTTCAAATTCTGGGCTACAAAAATCTGGAAAACTAAAGGTGAGTTACAAATCTCTATTTATCCAAATGGTTATTTTCTTGTTTTATTTGCTAATAATGAAGATAGAGAGAAAAATTTTCAAGGGGGTCCTTGGTTTTTTGGAAGGGCAGGGCTTTTCATGAAGCCCTGGCATACTAAATTTAAATTCGAAGAAGAGATGCCTTCTATAGCTCCCGTGTGGGTTAGACTCTTTGGCCTCCCTATTGAATTTTGGAATCCTACTATTTTTTCTTCAATTGGAAACTCTTTAGGAACTTTTATGATGACTGCTGATTGTACTCAAAATTTTGAACATATTATTTATGCTCGAATTTGTGTTTTAATGGATTTTGACAAACCCCTACCTAAAAATATCACATTACAATTTGGGGAAGACACTTGGGAGCAAGTAGTGGACTATGAGAACATTCCTTTTCATTGTAGAATTTGCCATGAATATGGTCATTTGGCCGATGCTTGCCCAAATAAAATTCCTGATCAAAAGAAAGAAGATATAAACTCAGCAGGTTTCCAAATGCCTAAGAAGAAGAACACTCGAAAAAACCAGTTATGAAGGATCAATCAAAGTCATCTGCTAATATGTTTGAAATCCTTTCCACAAATGATGTCCCAAGTGAGGAAGAGGAAATAATGGAAATAGAAATCTTAGAAACACAATTTAAATATGAAGGGAAGAACTCAGAGACAAACCAACAAATCAAAGGTTTTCAATAGAAAAAAAGGGAGAAAATTTACACAAGAAAAACAATCTTTTAAATGTCAAAACTTCAAATAATACAGGTCCCAATATAGACTCTATTGAACCCTCTAGTAAAATTTTGGCTGTGTATGAGCATTCTTCAAGGTTAGAAGCCATCTCAGATTCAATTGGAATAAGTCAAGAAATAGGGAAAAAATATTGAAGATGGATTCTAATCAAAAAGCAGGTCGCAAGACCAATCAATATCATATGGTAAAAGAAGGTGAAAAGCTTGTAGAGGAAGGTAAGATTAATGCCCTTCCCAAATTTTTTAGCCCTGGTATTAATGAAGATCATCACTTGGAATATTAGAGGACTCAAAGGGAGTCTTTCAAAACAAAATGAAATTAGAAGAATGATTCAGATAAATCATCCACATCTTGTTTTCCTTCAAGAAACAAAGATGTCAATGGAGGATATGGACTCAATTGCCAGTAAAATTTGGCCAGCTGGAAAAGTGGTTCCCTTTAGTTCCCAGGGGACTTCTGGTGGCATTGCTTGTCTTTGGGACCCAAAAGAGGTAGTTATTCACCATATGGTTGGCATTTGGGGTCTGTTGGCTATAGCTATTCAAAGTAGACATTCCAACCAAATTATGCTCTGCATTACTGTTTATGCTCTGACTGCTTTGGAGGAAAAAAGAAGACAGTGGAAGGATATAACTCATATTATCTCTCATTTTCCTGAAGCTTGGATCTTGATCGGAGGAGATTTCAATACCATCCTCTCTCGATGAGAAAATGGGGGGAAATAGAAATTTGGACAAAAGCACTGACCTCATGAGCGAATATATTGCAAACCTCCATCTTGTGGACATCCAACCGAGATAATGGCCTTATGACTTGGTCTAACAGAAGGCAAGGCTTAGCTTGTATAATGGAGAGATTGGATAGGTTTTTGCTCTCTGAAAATTTCTTAATCCATGGTCACATTCCTAAAGTGAAGACTCTTAATAATGTTGGTTCGGATCATTGGCCAGTCATGGTGGAAATGTGGAAAACCAATGTGAGTTTCTCTCCTTTTTTTTCAATTAATGTGGCTTAGAGACATTTCCTTTAGACCTCGTGTGCAACAATGGTGGAAGGAAGGTAAACCTAGGCATGGGACTAAGATGTTCTATTTTTCCAAAATATTGCAATACATTAAATCCAAAATCAAGACTTGGAACTGGAAAGAGTTTGGGGATGTTCATAAAAAAAACATGAAGTTATTGCTCATCTTGAAAATTTGAATAAGAAAATCCATTTAGATGGCCTCACAGAGAAGAGAAGTGTAGATGAAATTAAACTCACAACTCAGTTAGAGGAATGGGAAAAAAGAGAAGAAATCTTATGGAAGCAAAAATCTAGAATTCAATGGCTCAAAGAAGGAGATCGAAACACAAATTTCTTCCACAAATCTCTTCTAGCTCGAAGATCTCACAACTTTATTTCTTCCCTGAAATCAGATTCTGGAGATGTTGTTTATACTTGGGATGGCATGAACTCTATTGTTGTTGATTACTTTTCCAATATTTTTGCTGCTACTCCTCTTGACTCAGCTTCTCAACAAAATGTTCTTCAAGCAATCCCTTCTCTTATCACTTCTGAGGAGAACTCTATTTTGACTGCTCTTGTTACTATCAATGAGCTTCAACAAGTAGTTTTTAAAATGCAAAAAGGGAAAACCCTAGGTCCTGATGGTTTTCCCATTGAGTTCTACCAAGAGTTCTGGGATATCCTTCATGTTGATTTATTAGAGGTGGTGGAAGAAGCCAGGAAAGCCAAAGAAATTTTGAAGGTTATCAATAAAACTTATATTACTCTTGTTCCAAAAGCTCAAGAGGTTGATCATATCTCAGCTTTTAGACCTATTGCTTTATGTAATGTTCTTCTCAAAATCATTACTAAAATCATGGCAAAAAGGTTGAAGCCTCTTTTGCATAAGATTATTTCCCCGAAGCAAGGGGGTTATGTGGAAGGGCGTCAAATAGTAGATGAGATAGTTCTTGCTCAGGAAGCCATCCATTCCATGGATATGCAAAAATCTCCTTCCATGTTCATTCGGTTAGACTTATCCAAAGCTTATGACAGAGTGGATTGGCACTTCCTTATCAAAGTTTTGAGGCAATTTGGTTTCTCTAAGGATTGGATGGATTGGATTATGGGATGTATCTCTTCAGTTTCCTACTTAGTTCTTATCAATGGTAGGCCTTCTCAGTCATTCCCAGCTTCCAGAGGTATTAGGCAAGGTGACCCGCTATCCCCTTATTTATTCATCATTCTTGTTGAATGCTTGGGTAGGACTATAACCAAAAAGAGGGAAAAAAAAACCCTTGAGGGAGTTACCATTGCTCATGGAGCTAGACCTATCTCTCATATTCAATTTGTGGATGACTCTACTCTTTTAGGTAAAGCTACGGTTAAGGAAGCTTCTAATATTAAGCAAATCATTAGCTATTTTTCTAAGGCTTCTGGGCAGTTGATCAATGAAGACAAATCTAAAGTTATTTTCTTTCACTGCTTCTGCTAGACAGGAATCCATGGTCTTGGATAAATTAAGATATAAGAAGACCTCCCTTCCAATCACTTATTTAGGTATTCCCATAAATATTCAAAGGCAAAAAAATAAATATTGGAATTGGTTGTTGGACAAAGTCAAGAAGAAAATTGGAAAGTGGACCAACAGGTGGCTTTCTTCTGGGGGTAGAATCACCTTGGTAAAATCAGTCCTTCAAGCTATTCCTATTTATGTATCTTCCATTTTGAATATCCCAAAGGTTGTTCTTCGAGAACTGGATCAAATCAGTCATCGTTTCCTTTGGAGTGGTACTAAGGAGAAAAGAAAATGGGCCTTGGTGAAATGGGACACTTTATGTCTTCCTAAGAATGAAGGGGGGTTAGGATTCTGGTCTTCTATTAATAACAACAAAGATTTTAGCTGCTAAATTATATTGGAGGATGTTGCATAACCCCAATGCTCTTTGGGCCAATAATCTTCGTGCTAAATATGCTGAGAACAAAAGTCCTGAAGACCTTGTTCGCTATCAACTTCCTACCAAAGGTTCTCCCATTTTAGCAGTTCTTAAGACTGGTGAGGATTTGATAAAGAAAAAATTATTTTGGATCATTCATAATGGTCAACAGGCAAATTTTTGGATAGATTCTTGGGATGGTCACAAGCCTTTGATAACTCAGTTTCCCGATTGGAGGCCTTGGATGGAGGAGCTTCACCGAGCTAACTGGATAAAGGTGGCTAATTACTATCGGTACCATACTGGTAATTCAAAGGTTGGTAGATATTGGATCCCTATTGAGGACTGGCCTATTCAAATCCTAGAAAGGCAAAGACAAGATATCCAAGGCATCCTTCATATGAGATCTCTCTCTTGGTCCCATGAAAAATATTGTTTTGGATGGAACAACACTACTAAGGGTGAGTATTCAGTTGCTCAAGGTTATTTGACCTTATGCCATAATAATCCCAACCATTCTTCTGACATATTTTCTCAATTGTGGGCTCAAAAGCTCTGGCCTAAGGTGAGGTTCTTTAATTGGATTTTATTGCATCGTAGGGTGCTTACTGGTGAGCAACTTATGAAGCGTGGTTTTCATGGCCCTTTTAGATGTGAAATGTGTGAAGAGAATGTAGAAACTCTCAACCATATTTTTATTGAGTGTACTTTAGCCTCTGAGCTATGGAGGAGAATGGCCACTTTACTTGGCTTACAAGTGGTCCAATTTTTTTACTTTTGAACAACTTTGGAGGGATTGGCCTAATCAAGAGGGTGTTGATCATTTTATTAGGCAGTTAGTTTGGATGGGTTCTACCATTCTTCTTTGGAATATTTGGAATGAAAGGAATAACCAAATTTTTAATCAAGATAGGAAGGATATTCACTATATTTGGCAAAAGACCATAGCCAACTTAGTTGAATCAGTCCATCAACTCCTTAATCACCCCCAAAACTCCCACCAAAGATGGGATCAAGTGATGCAAATATTGAAGATTAAATCTTCTAAGGGCAACCAACTTAAAGGGAATGTGAGTATTAGTAAGATGGATAGGACAAGAAATTGGCAACCTCCTCCTAAGGATTTTGGAAAATTCAATACTGATGGAGCCTCTAGAGGGAACCCTGGAAAAGCCAGTGTGGGAGGAATTGGTAGACTTTCAGATGGCTCCCTGGTTTTTACTTTTGCTGAGAATTTGGGTATTCTTTCCAATAACCTTGTTGAGGGGTATGGTATCCTCGGAGGCCTTCAGGAGGCTACTAAGGTTGGATGGGAAAAGGTGTTAGTTGAGTCTGACTCTCAACTTATGATTAATATTTTGAAGACTCCTTCTAAGAATCATAAGGTTGATTGGAGAATAAAAAGAATTATTGAGAAGATTCAATTAATCCAGATGGGATTTTTGAAAGTTGATTACAATCATGTGGTCAGAGATCAAAACAAGAGTGTTGATGCTTTAGCTAATTGGGCTTTGGACAAAGGTGATCTTACTTGTTATGGCCACCCTCCTAGATGGTGGGCTTCTCAAATTAGGGAAGCTCTTCTTTCTATCATTTCTTTGGATGGCTCCAGTTCGAAGGTACCTAGTTTCTTCTTGCTTTATTTTTGCTTCTCTTTGGTTCATTCAAGTTATTTTAGTTCCCTAGCTCATTCTATTCTTTCTTTTGTTTCCTCTATTGATTCTTGCCTTAATAGTCTTCTGGTCTAGATAGGTCATTGTTATGTTCAATTTTTTTTTTCTTTTTTTTATTTTTTTGTTTAGTTTTTTAAGGTGTGTGGGTTCTTTTGTTTTGTTTTGTTTTTGTGTTCTTTGTGTTGTTTTTTGTTGTTCTTGTGTTTTTTTATGTTTTTTGTTATTGTTCTTGTGTTTTTGTCGTTCTTGTTCTTGTGTTTCTCTTTGTTTGTGTTAATTCATGTTTTTATGTGTGAGTGTTTTCTATGTTTTTTGTTTTTGTTTATTGTCTGTTGTTGGTTGTTTTTTATTTTTATTTTTATTTTATTTTTTTAATATTTTAGGTTTTGGTTGTGTTTATTTTTCATGTTTTTTTTGGTTATGTCTTTGTAGTGTTCTGTTGTTTTTGTCTTGTTTGTGTTTTGTTATGTGGTTCTTGTGTTTTTCTATGTGGTTCGTGTTGTGGTTTCTTTTATCTTATTGTGTGTGTGTTTGGTTGTGCTTTTGTTTTTGACACACTCAAGGAGCATGTTTTTTATTTTATTTTATTATTTTTGTTGTTATTTATTTATTTATTTACTTATTTTTAAATTGGTTTTGTGTGTTTGTTTGCTCCTTGAGTATGTCAAAGGTGGTAGGCCAGGTCCGAGTCCTGGGCATTTTTGGTGGAATGGATACCCCTGCCTCCTTGGGTCTTACCCAAAAGTGGCATCCCTTTTGGGATGTTTTCCACAAATAAAAAAATATTATAGGTAAGGAAAAGCATTTGAGTGAATTTCTAAGCATTTGAAAGAATAAAAGCATATAGTGTGCATCTAGGGCTTTAATATTGTTTGTGAATTTTCCTTGGACCCTTGCTCAAAAGTTTTTTTTGTAATACTAGGGTTAGACATCATTGAATTACAAAATCATACTAGGGTTAGTCCTTGTATTCTTGCATCTTGTATGTCTTGCATTGTTCTTTCATTTTCAAAGCTTAGTTTAGAAAGGCCAAATAATAGGTGTATGCTCAATTGACACATCAAACATTTCCCCCTTGGACTTGGATCGAGTTTTAAAACCATTCTTCATGAACCCTTTTCCTTTCCCACCAAGTGTAGAGAATATAACACACCCTTGCGGTTCACCTCAGCTCCTAAAAAATCTAGCTAAGAATCATACGTGGTAGGGAAGTTTTACCCATCTACATATTTTGTGAACCCAACGTGAAGACATTCCTTAGTGGCCAAAGTAGGAAATCTCTTCCTTTCCTCTTTAGAAAACTTAAACACGACCACTAATTTTGTTAGTTTAGATTAGAAAATATTTAAAAAGCCTCTTAAAAATATTTTGTGTGCTTTTGGTATTTTTTAGTTCTCCTCCTCCACTCTATCATTTCTCTCTCCTAATGGCTCCCAACCTTAGGAGTGGATGAAGGATTTCAGAGTCTAATGAGATTTTCCAAGAAGATGATCAGATTGATAGAGAAAATCATAATCTAGAAGAAGAGAAAAATGAGAAAGTTGACAATGACCTTGATCCTACTAAGGTACCCAATGGTAACCTTATCTTTAAATAATTTGAAAATATTCAGAATTTCTTCAAGCATCATAAATATGCCTTGGATAAAGCTATGGAAGAGGAAGCCTAACTCAAGGAAGTTGGAACATCTCATCATCAAATAATTGCCTCTCGATATTTTCATAACAACTCCTTGATCGAATATTTACATCATGATAATCTTGTTGGCAACCCAACATATGCTAATATTGTAACCACCAACATTGGAATAATTGCACAATTTCCTCCAACTAGTAGTGCATCTAAATATTATGTTCAATTTCCTCCTCATTTAGATAATATCAACATTCATGCATTTATCTCACCAAATATTGGTTATCCTCCACAACAAGATACCACATATCATAACTCATACCATAACAGTGTTAATACCTCCAACAGAAGCCAAGTTCCATTCCAACAGTCTAACTATACCCCTCCCTTAGGGAATCTAAGGACAATACATAAAAACAACCCTGAAGTTCAAATATTAACAAATATGGTGAAACAATTAGTTTCAAAAGTGGATATGATTCATCCACCTAGTTTCACCTACAACTATAGAGAAATGTGCAATCAAACCTTAGACCCTATCATTGCCTCTAGGCCCTACCCTAAGAATTTTCCAATGCCAATTTTTCCTATCTATGAGGGATTAGAAGATCCAATTAAGCATTTAAGAATGTTAGGACAACATGCCATGATATCATGTATGATGATATGTTATTACTAAAAACATTTCCTAAAAGCCTTGGTGGTATGATATTAGAGTGATATTATCAGTTGCCAAATAATCCTTTGAGGAATTTTGAAGAGACATCTAAAATATTTGTTCAAAAATTTGGTTTTTATGATGAAAATAATATTACTATGAAATATTATATGTTGAAACAAGCTAAGGATGAAATTTTTTCTGAATTTTTGTCCCAATGAAGGAGTCTAGTTGGATGCTTGAGATATACCTTGCCTCCTCGAGACATGCTTTTGATATTCATTGGAAATTTACAAGAGCAGATATCTTACGAATTGTAAACTATAACTATCACATATTTTAACCAAGCTATAGATCTGGAAAGAATGGTAGAGCAAGCCCTTATAAGAAGAGTTCAACTTAAAGTGAAAGATGATAGAACCACTAAAAATCAATATAAGAAAAAGTATGAGGTTGGTGATGGGGTAAAGGATAGTAGGCCTGTTAAAAATTTTGTTAACTCCCTACAAAATATGGTGCTTAACCAACCCCAAAAATCCCCATGAAGGAATTTCACAAGACTCAACAAGCCTATGAATATGGTCCTAAAAAAAAAATTGGAAGCTCACATGATTTAGTTACCTCCCATAAGGCAACCATATGCCACAATTGACTGGTATAAGGTTGGTCAACATTGTGACTATCATAGAGTGGAGGGGCACTAGAAAATTTCTTGTAAGAGGTCAAAAAATGTGGTTTAGGATCTAATTTATGAAGGATAATTTTTCATAGAAAGTTCTCGATCTAATCCTCCATCGAACAATCAGCCTCATACTCAACAAGCACCCACAACTAATCAAGATATAGGGGTCCTCCAAGATCCCCTCCCTAAGCATGGGAAATAGGTAGCTAATCAAGTGTCATATCAGAATGTGCCACCTCCCTATGATAATATGGTTAGCATGGTAGCAACAACTACAAGGCAACAAGTTGTTCCTCAAGACATTTTGCCTAGTGCTATAGCTAATGCTGCAAGTTCTCTTGGGATATATCATAACACATTTTTAGATGACGATATGCCTTCCTCAAACTTACAGGGGGATTCTTCCATTTACACCATTGCATTTAATAGGGAAAATTTTATCAAGCGAATCCTAATTGATAATATTTCTTCTTTCAATTTATGTACTTACCAATTCTTCAAAAAAAATGGATTAAAATATGAAGACTTAACTAAGTCTAATAGCATCATCAAATCTTTAAATAATAATTCCCAAGAGGCTTATGATATTGTGTTCCTCCCCCTTAGGGTTAGGCCCAATATCTTAGATACCTTGTTCTATGTGGTGTCTTGCCCTTCATATTTTATTTTCTTCTCGAATGTCCTTGAATCCGTGCGATGAGGGAAATCCCTTCTACTTTTTATCAATGTTTGAAATTTAAATTTAAGAATCATCTGGTCACTATTTCGGGTGATCCTCATCCATTTGAAAAAAAATTTATGGTTGAGCAAGCTCAATCCAATCTTAATTTATACCCATTAGTTTTCTCATATCACATAACCAAGCAACTTGAAAATTTAAAAGTGAGTGAGGAACCATTAATCAATGTTTCATCATAGGATCAAGTCAATCCTTTTCTTCAAGAACCTCTTCTAGATATATCTCATCAAGGTTTGGAGTGGAATGATGAGGATGAGGTATCACCTTCTCCCTCTTTGTTTTGCAATGTGGTAACTTTGGTGCACCCTAAGTTGGTTTCCCCTTGGTTGATAAATAACTTAAAGAACCTATGAATATAATGCATCTAAAGAGATACTATGCATGAATTCGTACTTTGTATTTTCATATTGCATGTAGCTTAATTTTCATACTGCATTTGGTTTTCTTGATCATACTGCATGATTTCCTATAAAATTTTGCATGATAAACCTGATATTTTGTTCCCTACATTTTTTCTTGTCATATAATTGCACTGTTGCTTGCTCATTTTTTCATGACTACTTGATCATATTGTTTCTTGGGTATTTTGTGACAATGACAAGTGATGACACCTAGTTAGGTCATAGCTTACATGCATTGCACTCACAATAGGACTCTTATGCCTAGAAAATCCCCAACCTAGGGCTCATATCATTATATCTACTCATATCATTATGTATTCCTTGACCTTGTGAGTTTTAATGGTCATATTTTTGTCTTCCCAAATTCAAGAAATATAGTTCTCTTTCTATGTATCCTTGTTCTTTGTATGTTTTTCTTCTTTCTTTTCAAGACAAGGATAAATGTTCTTCCTTTCATTTGTGAATCTGGATTTTTGTTTGCACTTCTCCTTTATTGATATTCTTTTAAAATGGTGCACACAAACACACTATTCTTCTTCATCGTCTCTATTTCTTTTCTTTTCTTTAGAAAATGCGCACACAGGTTATGCTTTACTTTGATCACTGATCTTTTGCATACACCACACCCCTATCGGATAGTCTTTTCTTTGGTAATATCAATGATATCATTTCAACACCCTATAGTAGATAGATTCATGGTCACAAGTGAGGGAAAACCTCCATTCGACCATTTACGAGCATAAATACCAATGGGTATATCTCTCTTCTTTTCTCTATCCATCAACGAGCACTACACCCATAGTGGGTATCGTTCCACCTATCCATATCAGTGAGCATAACACCATTATAGTATATCTTCATGGCCACTAATGAGGGGATGCCTCCATTCATCCATTTGTGATCATACATCCTCATAGGTTTCCACTCTTTTTCTTTTGTTTTATTTTATTTGACCCTTTGGAGTTTTTTCTTTCTTATTCTTCTACCATTCTCTCTTCTTTCGTTGTTCATTTCCTTCATATTTATTCTTTATTTTTGTATTTACTTTTCTTTTTCAATCCACTTATCCATGTATTATGCCTTGAATTAATTTTATATTGCATGATAGCTTGCATTTAATCTTAGTTAGTATCATTCTGCATTGCATTCACCATGTTTGTGATTAAAAAAAAGAAAAAAATGAGAGAAGCTATATACGATGTGTGTGTCCTTTTCTTTGTTTGTCTTTTTATATGTCCATCCTTTTCAATTTTTCAAAGGAATTTGACATTACTTATAAAATTAAATGGGGCACCCTAGCCTTAGAGGCATTAATGATAGTAGTGGCTCGATTTGCATGTAAATTTATGGTGTTCAGGATAACACCCATTTTTTGCACCATCCCTTTGTCCAAACCCAACTACCCCTTTTTGTGTTCTCTTATAGGAGTCTACATATTTCTTTGATGCATTTATTTTGTTGTAAATGCATCAAAGAGGGGGTAAAATGTAGACATAGAAAATTGACCCACCCAAATGAGTCAATTCTTCCTTAGATCCCTAGCTAGCTACCTAAACTTGCTAAGTGCAAATTTAGGACCCTCTTACCCTCCCCATTGGCCTTGTATCCTTATATTTAACAACTTTGTACTTAATATATATAGAGCATGAATTTGACTTTCCAAATTCATGCCCTATAATGATAGGGTATGAATTTGGCATTCTAGGGATTTTTCTCACTAAAACCCCTCCCTTTGCCAACCCATTTTGGGGTCGGCCTTTTCTCAAGATGAAATTTCATTTTACCGTATGTTTTGTATTCCAAAAATCTTATAAATAAGGGTTTGTATTCCATCCTTGAACCCAACAATTTCTTTTGAGATCCTAATTTTTGACTTGCTTATTTTTCATGCTAACAAGTGTTCATCTACTCCACATTGTTATTTTTGTTGTTTTGTGCATTGATGGTGGCTACCCTTGGGGATTGAGTGGAGTGTTGGTGACTAGATTTAACAACCTTATTGGAGTTATTCATCCATATATTCATTGCTTCTTGGACTCCCCATCAACTCATCAGGTTTGATATTCATGTTAGTTACTTTTTAAGTTTATTTTTCATTATTTTGTGTCCTATTTTTCATCATTTTAGGACCCAAAAATGGCACCTAAATAAAATTCATGCTTCATACTTATAGTGCATGAATTTTATTTACTATATTCATGCTCATTCTTTATAGATCATGCATTTGGTAAATTAGGGCTTAGAGGTAAGTTTCACACCCCAAAACCCTAATTCACATCTTGCATTTCAACATTCTTCTATGGTCATATTGTATGCATTTCATTTCACTGTTACATACTTGTTTTACTCTATTTGTGCATGTTACAAAGGTCAAATATCATTTTGCTTTAAAATGGTTGGCTAAAAGTATCAATGGGGATTGATTACTGCAACTCTAAGCTTAGTCACATAGTGGCATAAATAGGCCCCCAAATGCTGATCAATTTTTCTAGGATTTGTGAAGCTATTTTGTAGGTTTGAAGCTATTGGATATTTTGGATGCAAGATAAATCTTGGAACAACCACCAAATTATATCATTACCCTAATAGATATTTAGGCTATTTGGTGTTTTCTATTATCCATTTCTATCCAAAACCTAAATTACAGGTAAGGAAAAGTATTTGAGTGAATTTCTAGGTATTTGAAAGAATAAAAGCATATAGTGTGCATTTAGAGCTTTAATATTGTGTGTTAATTTCCCTTGAACCCTTTCTCAAAAGGTTTTATTTTGTAATCCTAGGGTGAGACACAATTGAATTACAAAATCACACTAGGGGTAGTCCTTTTATTCTTGCATCTTGTATGTCTTACATTGTTTTTCATTTTCATATCTTAGTTTAGAAATGCTAAACAATAGGTTTATGCTCAATTGATACATCAAACATTTCCACCCTAAACTTGGAGTGAGTCATCACACCGTTCCTAGTGAACCCTTTTCCTTGCCCATTGAGTGTAGAGAATATAACACACCCCATGGTTCACCTCAGCTCCCAGCAGATCCAGTCAAGAGTCGTACATGGCATGGTAGTTTCCCCACTCTACAGTACCCTTTAAAGCATGCAATTCTTTAATGTTTTATTAAAATTTTCATATTACATAAATTCATGCATATATATACCAAAATATGTGTATGTGGTTTATAAACATATTTGTTTCACCATTTTTAGTGGTTAGATGCTTAAATTTATATAATATATATGTATTTTGTAGAACATACAAATATTCTGTGTTTACATCTCATCATATTTCTTAACATGACCAAGAGGGTGGTGGATTCATAAGGGATTTTCCATAATTGAACACTATGGATAATTTATTTCTAAATAATAAATCTCTAGATAGTATTAAATTATCACAAGCAAAGCAAACTCAACTATTCTTAAAGCATGTAGATTTATGAAATCAGACCATTTTTTCTCCTTTAGTTTGATTGATAGCTTATAGGTCATAAAATCACTTATATTTATTCTCTAAATATCTCTTGCAGTTCTTAAAATTTTATCTATGTAGTAATACAAATATAAATTTTTAATTAAAGACTATTAAATATAATAGGTATCATAGGTCACATTTAGATACAAAATAAGCCCCACCCACATTACATCATCACCACATAGTGGTATTACAATAAATCTTGGATATTATCCATGTATCACTTGAAAATATTTGTATCTAGGTCTCCTCCTTTTTAACATTGATGAATCTAACTAGCTGATATAATGCCATTTGATTCATAGAAAGATGATTTTACAAATTCCAATTGAATTTTATTTATTATGAATATTATACAACACTTTTCAAGTGGATACCATTTAATAAGTTAGATCATATAATTAGGATTGATGCAAGGAAAAGGGCTAATGGGACAAGTGATAAGTATTAAAATTTAAAAATATCAACTAATTATTATGATATTACTATGTATTCTAATAGTAATATAGTAGGTAAACCCTAATTTCAAATAATAAATTAAATAGAAAAGGGCTTAAATTCCATCTGGAAATATAATCCAATGACATAAAATATATAAATTTTTCATGTGTATATTTAAAATGGAGACTATGCCTATTTATATTATGAAGGTTTAAAAGGCTAGACATTGTCCAAGGGTTGGGAATATAACAATAAATTCATTTCAAAAGAAGATATTAAATAATTGGAATTTTCAATAGAAAGTACTTTTATTTGAAAGAAAAACAAAATGTCTTTAAGATAGATGATAGTGGTATTATCTCTAGGAGGAAAAATTAAAATATACCAATTTTAATATTAAAATTATCACAAAACTTGATGTAGGAGCATCCAATGGTGTAAAAGTGATCTTGCATCACCCAAAAAAGATTGTAATTGTTTAATTTTGTAAAAACTAGTAAAACTAGTTTTTCTTGAAGGAGATTTTTAAAGGTCTTAGAGGTCAAATTTGAGGATTTTAGGCTAGACGCGAGCCCTAGAAAGAAACTTCAAGGTATCCCCAATTATATCATTTCATGTCGTTTCCAAAAATATGTTGTAATAGTCAATCGGGTCAACGAGCGCAAAGTTATGACCTCCGCAAGTTGCCCCAAATTTCAAATTTGAAATTTCAAGTTTTAGGTGGGAAAAAAGGGGAAAATAGGGCATAAGTAGGAATTTTCAAAATTGTAAAAGGGCTCTTCTTTTGGGATCCTCATTTTTAGCATGAATGTAATGGAAAGCTTTGGCTCTTTTTAGCATTTTTGGTTTTTAGTGGATTGTATGTGTTTTTTTTATGCAACTCTGCTTCAAGTGGTATCAGAGTAAGAGTTCCTGAGTGTGTAAATAGAGCGTCGAAAATGAGGCATTTTACACTAGGATCTATGGTTAGGGTTTGTGGGAGAAGTGAGAAGAATGCCTCCATAAAGAAACCATGGTGGTGGGAGAAATATGGTGCCAAAAGAAGATTTCAAATCTTTGCAGAGGTAAGTTCAAGCTCTACAAGAGGAGCTGCGTAGAGGGTTTGAGCCAAGGAGAGAAGAAGGGAGTGAAGATGAAGTTGAAGAAGAAGAAGAGGCCTAGTTCGAAGAAGAAGAAGAAGAGGTAGTAGATCCTACATAATCCAGATTGTATAAGGCCATATCACAGATTGGAAAGAGACCAAAGTTTGATGTCTCCACGTATTCTGGAAATCTCAACCCAGAAGAGTTGATCGACTGGATCAATGACATGGAGGAATACTTCGAGTATGAGGAGGTAGAAGATCCCGAGAGGGTCAATTTTGCTAAGACCAAGCTAAAGGGTCATGCTAGCATATGGTGGAAGGGAGTGCAGCTAGACAAAAACAAAAGAGGAAAAGAAAGGATAACAAGGTGGGAGCGGATGGTGGAGAAGTTGAAGAGACAATTTATTCCAGCTGATTACGAGTTGGATCTGCTCAAGAAAATGTAGGGTTTGAGACAATCAAGTAAGTCTATCAAAGAATATACAAAGGAGTTCTATAAGATCCTAATTAGAACAGGCCATTCTGAGGCCAACAAGGAGAAGGTATCCCGTTATATTAATGGGTTAAGAGCAAGTATTCAAGAAGAGTTGAGTTTGGTCAGGATGACCACCATTGAAGATGCTTACCAGTTTTCCTTGAAGGTAGAAGAGAAGTTGAACAAGAGGTTTGAAATAAAATAAAGAGGAAGAGGTCATGGTGGAAGAACTGGTGGGAGAACAAATGGAGGATGGAATGAGGACCAAAAGAAAACTAGGGATACAAGCAACAATCAAGACCAAAAGGGAGAAAATGCTTACCGTCCCCGTGAGCAGAATAATAACTACCAAAATAATGGTTACCAGAGAGGAAGAGGAAGGTATGGACGAGGGTTTGGAAGAGGAGGATTTCATGGAACCTGTTTCCACTATGGAGAAGAAGGACATCGAGCATACGAGTGTCCACAACACCAAGGAGGAACAAATAGGAGGCCTGAAGGTAATGCCCGAGTTGCTATTGTTGATGAAGGTGTTGAATATGAGCACTCTAAAGAAGTAGAAAGAGGAGAAGTATTGATAACAAGGAGAGCCTTTTTGAATGAGGAGAAAGATCTAGATCAGAGGAAGAGCTTATTTTGCACAAGGTGTAAATGTGTAGGTAAGGTCTGTAATGTTATCATAGATAATGGTAGCACGGATAACCTAGTTGCAGAAGGAATGGTTACCAAACTATAGTTAGAGAGGAAGAGACACCCGCATCCATATCGGATTGCGTGGTTGTAGAAGGACCATAGGGCTTTGGTCAGTGAGTAGTGCTTGGTAAAATTTAATATTGGGAATTACTGTGATGAGGTCCTTTGTGACATCCTACCTATGGATGCTTGTCATTTGCTATTGGGAAGGTCGTGGCAGTTTGATCGGTGTGCAATGCACGATGGGCATGCCAACACTTACTCCCTGACAAATAATGGAGTGTGCCATAAGCTGAAGCCCCTAAAGGAGGTGGATGAAAAGGTATGTAGTAGTGCCAAAATCTATTTAGTTGAAGGTAGAAGGTTTTTGGATGGTTTGAAACATGAGCATATGTGCTATGCATTAATTCCTAGAGTTAGGGAAGAAGAATGCAAAGATACCCCGAAGAGAAGTCTCAGGTCTGTTAGAAGAATTTCCAGATATTATATCAAATAATGTACCAGAGGGTTTGCCACTAGTGAGGAAGATCAATCACCATATAGATTTGGTACCAGGATCTAGTTTACCCAATAAGGCAGCCCATAGAATGACTCCTGTAGAAAGTGAGGAGCTAAACAAACAAGTCCAAGAGTTGCTAAAAAAGGGACTGATTCGAGAGAGCCTGAGTCCATGTGCAGTACCTACAGTACTAGCACCAAAGAAATATGGAGAGTGGAGAATGTGTAAATACTCCCGAGCTATTAACAAGATCACCATAAAATATAGGTTCCCATTGCCAAGGATGGATGACATTATGGACTGTTTGAGTGGAGCCAAGTACTTCACAAAGATTGACCTGAAGAGTGGGTACCATCAAATTCATGTCAGAGAAGGGGATGAGTGGAAGACAGCCTTCAAGACCAGAGAGGGTTTGTATGAGTGGTTGGTCATGCCATTTGGGCTAACCAATGCACCAAGCACATTCATGCGGTTGATGAATGAGGTATTGAAGGAGTTTTTAGGAAAATTCATCATTGTCTATTTGGATGACATTTTAATATTTAGCAAGACCCTGGAAGAGCATATGATGCATATCAGAAGAGTTTTTGAGAAGTTGAAGGAGGAGCAATTGTTGATTAATTTGAAGAAGTGCAGTTTTGTGAAGGAGTTAGTGTATCTGGGATTTGTTATCTCAGTTGAAGGTCTAAAAATGGACCCAAAAAAGGTGAGGGCTATCATTGAATGGCCTACTCCAAGGAGCATAACTAAGGTAAGATCATTTCATGGTCTAGCAAGTTTTTACAAAAAAATTATTAGAAATTTTAGCAGTATTTGTGCACCCCTAACAGAAACAATGAGAGGGGATAAGAAATAATTTAAGTGGACCTCAGGAGAAGATAAGAGCTTTGATATGTTGAAAAAGAAGGTCACAGAACAACCTATTTTAGCACTTCCAAATTTCAATAAGGTATTCCAGGTAGACTGTGATGCTAGTGGTAGTGCCATAGGAGCTGTGTTGAGTCAAGAAAGTAAACTTGTTGCTTATTTTAGTGAGAAACTCAATGATGCTAGGAAGAAGTATTTTGTATATGATCAAGAGTTTTATGCTATAGTTCAGGCTCTAAAGAAGTGGAGGCATTATTTTTTTCCAAAAGAGTTTGTTCTATATACTGATCATCAGGCCTTACAGTATATTAATAGCCAAGGGAAGCTAAATCAGAGGCACTTAAAGTGGGTTGAGTTTCTACAGAGTTATACCTTTGTGTTGAAGCATAGGAGTGGGAAGTCAAATAGAGTTGTAGATGCCTTAAGTAGAAGGCAGTGTTTGTTGACAAAAATGAAGGTGGAAGTTGTAGGGTTTGACGAACTTAAGGGTTTGTACCCTGAAGATCCTGATTTTGTAGAGGCTTGGAGGGCTTTCTTAGCACCTGTTACTTTAGATAGGACTAAGTGGTTGGATTTTCTAATCCAAGATGGGATGTTGTTCAGAGGAAATAAATTATGCATTCTAAGGAGTTCAATGAGGGAGAATCTAGTCAAGGAGAAGCACAGTGGAGGGTTGGCTGGACACTTTGGTCGAGATAAGACCATTGCCCTCATTAGTGAGAACTACTATTGGCCACAGTTGCAGCAAGATGTGAAGAAGTTTGTACAGAGTTGTAGAGTATGCCAGATGGCCAAGGGTGTGAGACAAAACATTGGATTATATCAGTCGTTACCTGTACCAGATAGGCCATGGGAGGACATCAGCATGGATTTTTTTCTTGGCTTACCAAGGACACAGAGGAGGAATGACTCCATATTTGTGGTGGTTGACAGGTTTTCAAATATGGCACATTTTATTCCCTGCCAAAAAAATAATGATGCAGTTCATGTTGTAGGGTTGTTTTTCAAAGAGGTGGTACGCCTACATGGTCTACCAAAGAGTATCATTTTCGATAGGGATACCAAGTTTGTTGGGTATTTCTGGAGGACCCTATGGAAGAAATTGAAGATAGACCTAAAATTTAGTTTTGCATACCACCCACAGACTAACGAATAGACAGAGGTGGTGAATAGAAGTTTGGGTAATCTACTGAGGTGCTTGGTAGGAGATAAGCCCAAGGGATGGGATTTGGTTTTGCCATAGGTATAATTTGCATACAATAATTCTATCAATAGGAGTACTAATAAATCCCCATTCCATATTGTGTATGGGAGCAGCCCAAGGAATGCTTTCGAGTTGAGAAATATGGACAGAGGGGAAAAGAGCAGTGCTGAGGTTGAGGACTTTGTAGAGCACCTGAAGAGCCTGCATGATGAAGTGAAGCAACATATCAACAAGATGAACACTCAAGTACAAGACAAGAGCAGACCAGAAGCGATGACTTAAGGAGTTCCAAGTGGGAGATCAAGTTATGGTTCACTTGAGAAAGGAAATATTTCTTGCTAAAACCTACAACAAGTTAAAAATGAAGAATTTTGGACCATGCAGGGTCATAGGGAAATGAGATTCAGGGAATGCCTATGAGGTAGAATTGCCAAGTGGGTTGAATATATCACCTGTGTTCAACATTTTAGATTTGGCAGAATATCATGAAGGTGACAATAATGGTGGACCAGGTGCATAATTATGGATTATTCCCACATCTACTCTAGATCTAGAAGAGATAGAAGAGGTCCTAGATACCCATGTAGGAAAAATCACAAGAAATACATAGTATGCAGAATATTTGGTTAAGTGGAAGGGCATGCCTGTTGAAGATTCATCTTGGTTGTCGAAGGCTGAGGTTGAACGCCTTGGTTTTCTTCCAACAACAAAGAAGTGAAGGTCACTTCTCAATTTACCCTAGGTGTCTTATGCAAGAGCATCCAATGGTGTAAAAGTGATCTTGCATCACCCAAAAAATATTGTAATTGTTTAATTTTGTAAAAACTAGTAAAACTAGTTTTTCTTGCAGGAGATTTTTAAAGGTCTTAGAGGTCAAATTTGAGGATTTTTGGCTAGACGCGAGCCTTTGCGAATTGAGCTAATGTCATCCCGCTTTCCAATATATGTTGTGGTGGGAGAAATATGGTGCTAAAAGAATATTTTAGATCTTTGTAGAGGTAAGTTCAAGCTCTGCAAGAGGAGCTGCATAGAGGGTTTGAGCCAAGGAGAGAAGAAGAGAGTGAAGATGAAGTTGAAGAAGAAGAGGCCCAGTTTGAAGAAGAAGAAGAAGAGGTAGTAGATCCTGCACAAGCCAGATTGTATAAGGCCATATCATAGATTGGAAAGAGACCAAAGTTTGATGTCTCCACATATTCTAGAAATCTCAACCCAGAAGAGTTGATCGACTGGATCAATGACATGGAGGAATACTTTGAGTATGAGGAGGTAGAAGATCCCAAGAGGGTCAAGTTTTCTAAGACCAAGTTGAAGGGTCATGCTAGCATATGGTGGAAGGGAGTGCAACTAGACAGAAACAAAAGAGGAAAAGAAAGGATAACAAGGTGGGAGCAGATGGTGGAGAAGTTGAAGAGACAATTTATTCCAGCTGATTACGAGTTGGATTTGCTCAAGAAAATGCAGGGTTTGAGACAATCGAGTAAGTCTATCAAATAATATACAGAGGAGTTCTATAAGATCCTGATTAGAATAGGCCATTCTGAGGCCAACAAGGAGAAGGTAGCCCATTATATTAATGGGTTAAGAGCAAGTATTCAAGAAGAGTTGAGTTTGGTCAGGATGACCACCATTGAAGATGCTTACCAGTTTGCCTTGAAGGTAGAAGAGAAGTTGAACAAGAGGTTTGAAAGCAAACAGAGAGGAAGAGGTCATGGTGGAAGAACTGGTGGGAGAACAAATGGAGGATGGAATGAGGACCAAAAGAAAACTGGGGATACAAGCAATAGTCAAGACCAGAAGGGAGAAAATGCTTACCGCCCCCGTGAGCAGAATAATAACTACCAAAATAATGGTTACCAGAGAGGAAGAGGAAGGTCTGGATGAGGGTTTGGAAGAGGAGGATTTCGTGGAACCTGTTTCCACTGTGGAGAAGAAGGACATCGAGCATACGAGTGTCCACAACACCAAGGAGGAACAAATAGGAGACCTGAAGGTAATGCTCGAGCTGCTATTGTTGATGAAGGTGTTGAATCTGAGCACTCTGAAGAAGCAGAAAGAGGAGAAGTATTGATAACAAGGAGAGCCTTGTTGAATGAGGAGAAAGATCCAGATCAGAGGAAGAGCTTATTTTGCACAAGGTGTAAATGTGCAGGTAAGGTCTATAATGTTATCATAGATAATGGTAGCATGGATAACCTAGTTGCAGAAGGAATGGTTACCAAACTACAGTTAGAGAGGAAGAGACACCCACATCCATATCAGATTGCGTGGTTGTAGAAGGACCATAGGGCTTTGGTCAGTGAGCAGTGCTTGGTAAAATTTAATATTGGGAATTACTGTGATGAGGTCCTATGTGACATCCTACCTATGGATGCTTGCCATTTGCTATTGGGAAGGTCATGGTAGTTTGATCGGTGTGCAATGCATGATGGGCGTGCCAACACTTACTCCCTGACAAAGAATGGAGTGTGCCATAAGTTGAAGCCCCTAAAGGAGGTGGACGAAAAGGTATGTAGTAGTGCTAGAATCTGTTTAGTTGAAGGTAGAAGGTTTTTGGATGGTTTGAAACATGAGCATATGTGCTATGCATTAATTCCTAGAGTTAGGGAAGAAGAATGCAAAGATACCCCAGTAGAAGTCTCAGGTCTGTTAGAAGAATTTCTAGATATTATATCAGATAATGTACTAGAGGGTTTGCCACCAGTGAGGAAGATCAGTCACCATATAGATTTGGTACCAGGATCTAGTTTACCCAATAAGGCAGCCCATAGAATGACTCCTATAGAAAGTGAGGAGCTAAACAGACAAGTCCAAGAGTTGCTGAAAAAGGGACTGATTCGGGAGAGCCTGAGTCCATGTGCAGTACCTGTAGTACTAGCACCAAAGAAATATGGAGAGTGGAGAATGTGTACAGACTCCCAAGCTATTAACAAGATCACCATAAAATATAGGTTCCCATTGCCAAGGATGGATGACATTATGGACTGTTTGAGTGGAGCCAAGTACTTCACAAAGATTGACCTGAAGAGTGGGTACCATCAAATTCATGTGAGAGAAGGGGATGAGTGGAAGACAGCCTTCAAGACCAGAGAGGGTTTGTATGAGTGGTTGGTCATGCCATTTGGGCTAACCAATGCACCAAGCACATTCATGCGGTTGATGAATGAGGTATTGAAGGAGTTTTTAGGAAAATTCATCATTGTCTATTTGGATGACATTTTAATATTTAGCAAGACCCTAGAAGAGCACCTGATGCATATCAGAAGAGTTTTTGAGAAGTTGAAGGAGGAGCAATTGCTGATTAATTTGAAGAAGTGCAGTTTTGTGAAGAAGGAGTTAGTGTATCTAGGATTTGTTATCTCAGCTGAAGGTCTAAAAATGGACCCAAAAAAGGTGAGGGCTATCATTGAATGGCCTACTCCAAGGAGCATAACTGAGGTAAGATCATTTCATGGTCTAGCAAGTTTTTACAAAAAATTTATTAGAAATTTCAGCAATATTTGTGCACCCCTAATAGAAACAATGAGAGGGGATAAGAAAGAATTTAAGTGGACCTTAGGAGCAGATAAGAGCTTTGATATGTTGAAAAATAAGGTCACAGAACAACCTATTTTAGCACTTCCAAATTTCAATAAGGTATTTCAGGTAGACTGTGATGCTAGTGGTAGTGCCATAGGAGCTGTGTTGAGTCAAGAAAGTAAACCTATTGCTTATTTTAGTGAGAAACTCAATGATGCTAGGAAGAAGTATTTTGTATATGATCAGGAGTTTTATGCTATAGTTCAGGCTCTAAAGAAGTGGAGGCATTATTTGTTGCTAAAATAGTTTGTTCTATATACTGATCATCAGGCCTTACAGTATATTAATAGCCAAGGGAAGCTAAATCAGAGGCACTTAAAGTGGGTTGAGTTTCTACAGAGTTATACCTTTGTGTTGAAGCATAGGAGTGGGAAGTCAAATAGAGTTGCAGATGCCTTAAGTAGAAGGCAGTGTTTGTTGATAGAAATGAAGGTGGAAGTTGTAGGGTTTGATGAACTTAAGGGTTTGTACCCTGAAGATCCTAATTTTGCAGAGGCTTGGAGGGCTTGCTTAGCACCTGTTACTTTAGACAGGACTAAGTGGTTGGATTTTCTAATCCAAGATGGGATGTTGTTCAGAGGAAATCAATTATGCATTCCAAGGAGTTCAATGAGGGAGAATCTGGTCAAGGAGAAGCACAGTGGAGGGTTGGCTGGACACTTTGGTCGAGATAAGACCATTGCCCTCGTTAGTGAGAACTACTATTGGCCACAGTTGCAGCAAGATGTGAAGAAGTTTGTACAGAGTTGCATAGTATGCCATATGGCCAAGGGTGTGAGACAGAACACTGGATTATATCAGCCGTTACTTGTACCAGATAGGCCATGGGAGGACATCAACATGGATTTTGTTCTTGGCTTACCAAGGACACAGAGGAGGAATGACTCCATATTTGTGGTGGTTGATAGGTTTTCGAAGATGGCACATTTTATTCCCTGCTAGAAAACTAATGATGCAGTTCATGTTGTAGGGTTGTTTTTCAAAGAGGTGGTACGCCTACATGGTCTACCAAAGAGTATCATTTTCGATAGGGATACCAAGTTTGTTGGGTATTTCTGGAG
The DNA here is from genome assembly GCA_028583015.1 of Wollemia nobilis. Classification (NCBI taxonomy): domain Eukaryota; kingdom Viridiplantae; phylum Streptophyta; class Pinopsida; order Araucariales; family Araucariaceae; genus Wollemia; species Wollemia nobilis. The sequence continues at coordinate 2,803,628 of JAQPPZ010002395.1, read as the reverse complement.
GACCCTATGGAAGAAATTGAAGACAGACCTAAAATTTAGTTCTGCATACCACCCATATACTGACAGACAAATAGAGGTGGTGAACAGAAGTTTGGGCAATCTACTGAGGTGCTTGGTAGGAGATAAGCCCAAGGGATGGGATTTGGTTTTGCCATAGGCAGAATTTGCATACAATAATTCTGTCAATAGGAGTACTAATAAATCCCCATTCCATATTGTGTATGGGAGCAGCCCAAGGAATGCTTTTGAGTTGAGAAATATGGATAGAGGGGAAAAGAGCAGTGCTGAGGCTGAGGACTTTGCAGAGCACCTGAAGAGCCTACATGATGAAGTGAAGCAACATATCAACAAGATGAACACTCAGTACAAGACAAGAGCAGACCAGAAGCGACGACTTAAGGAGTTCCAAGTGGGAGATCAAGTTATGGTTCACTTGAGAAAGGAAATATTTCCTGCTAAAACCTACAACAAGTTAAAAATGAAGAAGTTTGGACCATGCAGAGTCATAGGGAAATGAGATTCAGGGAATGCCTATGAGGTAGAATTGCCAAGTGGGCTGAATATATCACCTGTGTTCAACATTTCAGATTTGGCAGAATATCATGAAGGTGACAATAATGGCGGACCAGTCACAGAATTATGGAGTATTCCCACATCTACTCCAGAGATAGAAGAGATAGAAGAGGTCCTAGATACCCATGTAGGCAAAAGCACAAGAAATAGGCAGTATGCAGAATATCTGGTTAAGTGGAAGGGCAGGCCTATTGAAGATTCATCTTGGTTGTCGAAGGCTGAGGTTGAACGCCTTGGTTTTCTTCCAACAACAAAGAAGTGAAGGTCACTTCTCAATTTACCCTGGGTGTCCGATGCAGGAGCATCCAATGGTGTAAAAGTGATCTTGCATCACCCAAAAAATATTGTAATTGTTTAATTTTGTAAAAACTAGTAAAACTAGTTTTTCTTGCAGGAGATTTTTAAAGGTCTTAGAGGTCGAATTTGAGGATTTTTGGCTAGACATGAGCCTTGGATCAATAAGCTAAGGTCATGTTGCCTAGCTCGTTTCATGCCATTTCTGAAAATATGTTGTAATAGTCAATCGGGTCAACGAGCGCGAAGTTATGACCTCCGCAAGTTGCCCCAAATTTCAAATTTGAAATTTCAAGTTTTAGGTGGGAAAAAAGGGGAAAATAGGGCATAAGTAGGAATTTTTGAAATTGTAAAAGGGCTCTTCTTTTGGGATCCTCATTTTTAGCATGAAAGTAATGGAAATATTTGGCTCCTTTTAGCATTTCTAGTTTTTAGTGGATTGTATGTGTTTTTTTTATGCAACTCTGCTTCAAGTGGTATCAAAGCGAGAGTTCCTGAGTGTGTAAATAGAGCGCCGAACATGAGGCATTTTACACCAGGATCTATGGTTAGGGTTTGTGGGAGAAGTGAGCAGAATGCCTCCATGAAGAAACCATGGTGGTGGGAGAAATATGGTGCCAGAAGAAGATTTTAGATCTTTGCAGAGGCAAGTTCAAGCTCTGCAAGAGGAGCTACATAGAGGGTTTGAGCCAAGGAGAGAAGAAGGGAGTGAAGATGAAGCTGAAGAAGAAGAGGCCCAATTCAAAGAAGAAGAAGAAGAGGTAGTAGATCCTACACAAGCCAGATTGTATAAGGCCATATCATAGATTGGAAAGAGACCAAAGTTTGATGTCTCCACATATTCTAGAAATCTCAACCCATAAGAGTTGATCGACTGGATCAATGACATGGAGGAATACTTCGAGTATGAGGAGGTAGAAGATCCCGAGAGGGTCAAGTTTTCTAAGACCAAGCTGAAGGGTCATGCTAGCATATGGTGGAAGGGAGTGCAACTAGACAGAAACAAAAGAGGAAAAGAAAGGATAACAAGGTGGGAGCGGATGGTGGAGAAGTTGAAGAGATAATTTATTCCAGCTGATTACGAGTTGGATCTTCTCAAGAAAATGTAGGGTTTGAGACAATCAAGTAAGTCTATCAAAGAATATACAGAGGAGTTCTATAAGATCCTGATTAGAATAGGCCATTATGAGGCCAACAAGGAGAAGGTAGCCCATTATATTAATGGGTTAAGAGCAAGTATTCAAGAGGAGTTGAGTCTGGTCAGGATGACCACCATTGAAGATGCTTACCAGTTTGCCTTGAAGGTAGAAGAGAAGTTGAACAAGAGGTTTGAAAGCAAACAGAGAGGAAGAGGTCATGGTGGAAGAACTGGTGGGAGAACAAATGGAGGATGGAATGAGGACCAAAAGAAAACTAGGGATACAAGCAACAGTCAAGACCAGAAGGGAGAAAATGCTTACCGTCCCCGTGAGCAGAATAATAACTACCAAAATAATGGTTACCAGAGAGGAAGAGGAAGGTCTGGATGAGGGTTTGGAAGAGGAGGATTTCATGGAACCTATTTCCACTATGGAGAAGAAGGACATCGAGCATACGAGTGTCCACAACACCAAGGAGGAACAAATAGGAGGCTTGAAGGTAATGCCCGAGTTGCTATTGTTGATGAAGGTGTTGAATCTGAGCACTCTAAAGAAGCAAAAAGAGGAGAAGTACTGATAACAAGGAGAGCCTTGTTGAATGAGGAGAAAGATCCAGATCAGAGGAAGAGCTTATTTTGCACAAGGTGTAAATGTGCAGGTAAGGTCTGTAATGTTATCATAGATAATGGTAGCATGGATAACCTAGTTGCAGAAGGAATGGTTACCAAACTATAGTTAGAGAGGAAGAGACACCCGCATCCATATCGGATTGTGTGGTTGCGAGAAGGACCATAGGGCTTTGGTCAATGAGCAGTGCTTGGTAAAATTTAATATTGGGAATTACTATGATGAGGTCCTGTGTGACATCCTACCTATGGATGCTTGCCATTTGCTATTGGGAAGGTCGTGGCAGTTTGATCGATGTGCAATGCATGATGGGCATGCCAACACTTACTCCTTGACAAAGAATGGAGTGCGCCATAAGTTGAAGCCCCTAAAGGAGGTGGATGAAAAGGTATGTAGTAGTGCTAAAATCTATTTAGTTGAAGGTAGAAGGTTTTTGGATGGTTTGAAACATGAGCATATGTGCTATGCATTAATTCCTAGAGTTAGGGAAGAAGAATGCAAAGATACCTCGAGTAGAAGTCTCAGGTCTGTTAGAAGAATTTCTAGATATTATATCAGATAATGTACTAGAGGGTTTACCACCAGTGAGGAAGATCAGTCACCATATAGATTTGGTACTAGGATCTAGTTTACCCAATAAGGCAGCCCATAGAATGACTCCTGTAGAAAGTGAGGAGCTAAACAGACAAGTCCAAGAGTTGCTAAAAAAGGGACTGATTCGGGAGAGCCTGAGTCCATGTGCAATACCTGCAGTACTAGCACCAAAGAAATATGGAGAGTGGAGAATGTGTACAGACTCCCGAGCTATTAACAAGATCACCATAAAATATAGGTTCCCATTGCCAAGGATGGATGACATTATGGACTGTTTGAGTGGAGCCAAGTACTTCACAAAGATTGACCTGAAGAGTGGGTACCATAAAATTCATGTCATAGAAGGGGATGAGTGGAAGATAGCCTTCAAGACTAGAGAGGGTTTGTATGAGTGGTTGGTCATGCCATTTGGGCTAACCAATGCACCAAGCACATTCATGCGGTTGATGAATGAGGTATTGAAGGAGTTTTTAGGAAAATTCGTCATTGTCTATTTGGATGACATTTTAATATTTAGCAAGACCCTGGAAGAGCATCTGATGCATATCAAAAGAGTTTTTGAGAAGTTGAAGGAGGAGCAATTGCTGATTAATTTGAAGAAGTGCAGTTTTGTGAAGAAGGAGTTAGTGTATCTGGGATTTGTTATCTCAGCTGAAGGTCTAAAAATAGACCCAAAAAAGGTGAGGGCTATCATTGAATGGCCTACTCCAAGGAGCATAACTGAGGTAAGATCATTTCATGGTCTAGCAAGTTTTTACAGAAAATTTATTAGAAATTTCAGCAATATTTGTGCACCCCTAACAGAAACAATGAGAGGGGATAAGAAAGAATTTAAGTGGACCTTAGGAGCAGATAAGAGCTTTGATATGTTGAAAAAGAAGGTCATAGAACAACCTATTTTAGCACTTCCAGATTTCAATAAGGTATTTCAGGTAGACTGTGATGCTAGTGGTAGTGCCATAGGAGTTGTGTTGAGTCAAGAAAGTAAACCTCGTTGCTTATTTTAGTGAGAAACTCAATGATGCTAGGAAGAAGTATTTTGTATATGATCAGGAGTTTTATGCTATAGTTAAGGCTCTAAAGAAGTGGAGGCATTATTTGTTGCCAAAATAGTTTGTTCTATATACTGATCATCAGGCCTTACAATATATTAATAGCCAAGGGAAGCTAAATCAGAGGCACTTAAAGTGGGTTGAGTTTCTACAGAGTTATACCTTTGTGTTGAAGCATAGGAGTGGGAAGTCAAATAGAGTTGCAGATGCCTTAAGTAGAAGGTAGTGTTTGTTGACAGAAATGAAGGTGGAAGTTGTAGGGTTTGACGAACTTAAGGGTTTGTACCCTAAAGATCTTGATTTTGCAGAGGCTTGGAGGGCTTGCTTAGCACCTGTTACTTTAGATAGGACTAAGTGGTTGGATTTTCTAATCCAAGATGGGATGTTTTTCGAGAGGAAATCAATTATGCATTCCAAGGAGTTCAATGAGGGAGAATCTGGTCAAGGAGAAGCACAGTGGAGGGTTGGCTGGACACTTTGGTCGAGATAAGACCATTGCCCTCGTTAGTGAGAACTACTATTGGCCACAGTTGCAGCAAGATGTGAAGAAGTTTGTACAAAGTTGCAGAGTATGCCAGATGGCCAAGGGTGTGAGACAAAACACTGGATTATATCAGCCGTTACCTGTACCAGATAGGCCATGGGAGGACATCAACATGGATTTTGTTCTTGGCTTACCAAGGACACAGAGGAGGAATGACTCCATATTTGTGGTGGTTGACAGGTTTTCAAAGATGGCACATTTTATTCCCTGCTAGAAAACTAATGATGCAGTTCATGTTGTAGGGTTGTTTTTCAAAGAGGTGGTACGCCTACATGGTCTACCAAAGAGTATCATTTTCGATAGGGATACCAAGTTTGTTGGGTATTTCTGGAGGACCCTATGGAAGAAATTGAAGACAGACCTAAAATTTAGTTCTGCATACCACCCATAGACTGACGGACAGATAGAGGTGGTGAACAGAATTTTGGGCAATCTACTGAGGTGCTTGGTAGGAGATAAGCCCAAGGGATGGGATTTGGTTTTTCCATAGGCAGAATTTGCATACAATAATTCTGTCAATAGGAGTACTAATAAATCCCCATTCCATATTGTGTATGGGAGCAGCCCAAGGAATGCTTCCGAGTTGAGAAAGATGGACAGAGGGGAAAAGAGCAGTGCTGAGGCTGAGGACTTTGCAGAGCACCTGAAGAGCCTGCATGATGAAGTGAAGCAGCATATCAACAAGATGAACACTCAGTACAAGACAAGAGCAGACCAAAAGCGATGACTTAAGGAGTTCCAAGTGGGAGATCAAGTTATGGTTCACTTGAGAAAGGAAATATTTCTTGCTAAAACCTACAACAAGTTAAAAATGAAGAATTTTGGACCATGCAGAGTCATAGGGAAATGGGATTCAGGGAATGCCTATGAGGTAGAATTGCCAAGTGGGCTGAATATATCACCTGTGTTCAACATTTTAGATTTGGCAGAATATCATGAAGGTGACAATAATGGCGGACCAGTCATAGAATTATGGAGTATTCCCACATCTACTCCAGAGATAGAAGAGATAGAAGAGGTCCTAGATACCCATGTAGGCAAAAGCACAAGAAATAGGCAGTATTGTAGAATATCTGGTTAAGTGGAAGGGCAGAGCTTGTTGAAGATTCATCTTGGTTGTCGAAGGCTGAGGTTGAACGCCTTGGTTTTCTTCCAACAACAAAGAAGTGAAGGTCACTTCTCAATTTACCCTGGGTGTCTAATGCAGGAGCATCCAATGGTGTAAAAGTGATCTTGCATCACCCAAAAAAGATTGTAATTGTTTAATTTTGTAAAACTAGTAAAAACTAGTAAAACTAGTTTTTCTTGCAGGAGATTTTTAAAGGTCTTAGAGGTCAAATTTGAGGATTTTTGGCTAGACGCGAGCCTTGGCACAAAGATCTAAGGTCACCCTGCTTAGCTTGTTTCATGTCATTTCTGAAAATATGCTGTAATAGTCAATCGGGTCAACGAGCGCGAAGTTATGACCTCCGCAAGTTGCCCCAAATTTCAAATTTGAAATTTCAAGTTTTAGGTGGGAAAAAAGGGGAAAATAGGGCATAAGTAGGAATTTTCAAAATTGTAAAAGGGATCTTCTTTTGGGATCCTCATTTTTAGCATGAAATTAATGGAAAGCTTTGGCTCCTTTTAGCATTTCTGGTTTTCAGTGGATTGTATGTGTTTTTTTTATGCAACTCTACTTCAAGTGGTATCAGAGCAAGAGTTCCTGAGTGTGTAAATAGAGCGCTGAATGTGAGGCATTTTACATCAGGATCTATGGTTAGGGTTTGTGGTAGAAGTGAGCAGAATGCATCCACAAAGAAACTATGGTGGTGGGATAAATTGGTGCCAGAAGAAGATTTTAGATCTATGTAGAGGCAAGTTCAGACTCTACAAGAGAAGCTGCATAGAGGGTTTTGAGCCAAGGAGAGAAAAAGGGATTGAAGATGAATTTGAAGAAGAAGAGGCCTAGTTCAAAGAAGAAGAAGAAGAGGCAGTAGATCATGCACAAGCCAGATTGTATAAGGCCATATCATAGATTGGAAAGAGACTAAAGTTTGATGTCTCCAAATATTTTGGAAATCTCAACCCAGAAGAGTTGATCAACTGGATCAATGACATGGAGGAATACTTCAAGTATGAGGAGGTAGAAGATCTCGAGAGGGTCAAGTTTGCTAAGACCAAGCTGAAGGGTCATGCTAGCAAATGGTGGAAGAGAGTGCAGCTAGACAGAAATAAAAGAGGAAAAGAAAGGATAACAAGGTGGGAGCGAATGGTGGAGAAGTTGAAGAGAATTTATTCCATCTAATTACGAGTTGGATCTTCTCAAGAAAATGTAGGGTTTGAGATAATCAAGTAAGTATGTCAAATAATATACAGATGATTTCTATAAGATCCTGATTAGAACAGACCATTCTATGGCCAACAAGGAGAAGGTAGCCTGTTATATTAATGAGTTAAGAGAAAGTATTCAAGAAGAGTTGAGTTTGGTCAGGATGACCACCTTTGAAGATGCTTAATAGTTTTTCTTGAAGGTAGAAGAGAATTTGAACAAGAGGTTTGAAATAAAATAAAGAGGAAGAGGTCATGGTGGAAGAACTGGTGGGAGAACAAATGGAGGATGGAATGAGGACCAAAATAAAACTAGGGATACAAGCAACAGTCAAGACCAGAAGGGATAAAATGCTTACTGTCCCCATGAGCAGAATAATAACTACCAAAATAATGGTTGCCAGAGAGGAAGAGGAATGTCTGGACGAAGGTTTGGAAGAGGAGGATTTCGTGGAACCTATTTCCACTGTGGAGAAGAAGGACATAGAGCATACGAGTGTCCACAACACCAAGGAGGAAAAAATAGGAGGCTTTAAGGTAATGCTTGAGCTGCTATTGTTGATGAAGGTGTTGAATCTGAGCACTATGAAGAAGTAGAAAGAGGAGAAGTATTTATAACAAGGAGAACCTTCCTGAATGAGGAGAAAGATCTAGATCAGAGGAAGAGATTATTTTGCATGAGGTGTAAATGTGTGGGTAAGGTCTGTAATGTTATCATAGATAATGGTAGCATGAATAACATAGTTGTAGAAGGAATGGTTACCAAACTATAGTTAGAGAGGAAGAGACACCCGCATCCATATCGGATTGCGTGGTTGTAGAAGGACCATAGGGCTTTGGTTAGTGAGCAGTGCTTGGTAAAATTTAATATTGGGAATTACTGTGATGATGTCCTGTGTGACATCATGCCTATGGATGATTGTCATTTGCTATTGGGAATGTCATGGCAATTAGATCGGTGTGCAATGCACGATGGGCATGCCAAAACCTACTCCCTGACAAAGAATAGAGTGTGCCATAATTTGAAGCCCCTAAAGGAGGTGGACAAAAAGGTATTGATGAGTGTCGTTGAGTCTCATCATTTAATCTCAATGATTTATCAATCCGGGGTGGTGTCCAAGGTTGTCTACGATAGAAGGCTAGGGCAGAGTACAATTCAGGCATTCAGATTTCAAGCATTTATTGGTGAAGCAGATTTTGGTTTAGCCTTTTGGTGTCACACTAAACCTAGTCTGAAGAATGGAAACTAAAATAAATTACAGGAATTGAAAACTAATTCTAAGTTGCAAGAATTGAAATCTAACTACAATTGCAGGAATTGGAATTGCTAAATTGAAAGTCTAATCTACTCTTGCAGAATTTAAATTGCTGAAATGAAATCCTAAGTTACATTTGCAGAATTGAAATCTAGTTACTTTTGCATAATTGAAATGATGCTTGTAAATGAAACTTATTCTAAAAACACCTGTCAATGCCCTGCCACAAAAGGTCGTCAAGCTTCTGCTACAAGAATTGACAACAAAATGAAATATGCTGAAAATGGAAAGTTGCTAAAATAGAAAGCAGGGAAAACATGGAAAGCAAAGGAAAAATGCGTAATATAATTTTTCAGCTGACATACACACAAATGTTGTACACAAACATAATAGAAAACATAAATCACATAATACAAAATAAAAACAAGAAAATGAAATCTGGCAAGCAATCTATTAATTCTGCTGCAGCAAAATTATAGATTAAAACCTGCCATAAAATCCCTCCTTCTAGATCTGAAAGTGGGCCCATACTTCCTGATCTAGAAGGAGGTGAAAAGCACTCCTTAACTAATTAACACTCAGAACAGAAAATGATAAAATAGCTGCACTTTTATTGATGACAGAACATGCTAGAAAATTGTTGTACAGTCCTAATTGCTGCTATTGAAAACTCTCCTCTATTCTAATTCCTAACTGGCTCAACCAAGGAGGGAGCTGTGTTATTTATATAAATATTTACAACATATCCCATGCTCAAATCAGCCTATGTGCTACTTTACAGTGATTTGCCAATAATTTTGGATCTGAAATAAATGCAAATCTGGACAGTTTGTGTTGCAGTAGTAGTCATTGGCCCTTAGAAAGCATCTTCAGTGGTGGGAGTACGTGGGAGGAGTCTAGAAATATCTCACACATCATTCTCCACTTCAGAATATGCCATTCCTATCTTGCAAACAACTTTCTATTATGCTACAGTTTTTCTGGGTTTATCCTAGAAGAGGATCAAAATTGATCTTTTCCATGAATGGTGGCTTTGGACGGCAAGGACGGCAAAGTCAGATGGGAGATATTTTCTTTTAACCTTTTCAACCTTCTTTCCCTTTTTCCATCATCAAAAATCAGTCAACAAGTCAAAAAGCACTTTCTGTTCTCATTCCGAAGATAAGTGGCTCATTTCGAAGAGACTGCATTTCTCATTCCGAAGATGTCTGTTCATTCCGAAGATCTTCAGAATGAACAACTATGTGCTCTTCAAGTGATTTTAGCTGCATTTCTCAGGTGGATTAGCCCTCAGGATCATATTGCAATAGCCTTCATTCCTCTCCATGTGTGAATTCCATGCCTTGCCATTCATTGGTAGCTTGCTAGAATTTACATGGTAAATTACTGCATTTTCCAGCTCTGTTGCACAGTTGTAAAATATTGGCATTTCTTGCAAATTCAAACAAATTAGAACATGGAAAAATTATTCAAATATCAACATGAAGGATTACATCAAGTTGCTACTGAATTTATACACTTCATTCACCAAGTAACCATGCTGAAATAGTGCAACAATGCTGCACAATTGTCCCTGCTCTGTTATACCCTATTGTCTGCCTATTTAGACCATGTGGGAATGCTTCTAAATAGGTCAGATGTCTTCTGTAGTCCTTCTGAACTCATTCCATCCATATCCTCATGCTTTGCTTGACAACTTCAAGGTGTTCCTATAAAGTGACAGCTTGCTGATTTTTATATGGCTATTTTTTTAGATTTTCAGATTTATGACAGTCCTAAACTTTTGGCTTCAATGTGGATTTGAAACAAGTTGAAGGGCAGGAAAACATTCAAAAACCATTGAGAAGTTAATGGATATCAGCATACCACATTTGGTTAATTGAAATGCATGTTTTTACTTGCTACTTAATCAAGCAAAATCAGTCACAAAATGCTGAAAATAGTCAAAAACAGAGATATAGTATTCCTAACATAAAATCATGCAAACACTTAACAAATAGTATATTTTAGTCAACTATTTGGCAATTAACTTATCATATGGTAGTCAAACATTGTGCAATAATGAGGCACTTTTGGGCCTCATCATCCCCCCCAACTTGAACTGATGCATGCCCTCATGCATCTTAGTAGGCCATAGTAATATGCAGGTTTTATTCTTGTGAACAACATCCTTTGCTACCTGCTAACTGAGAAATTCCTCCTTGCTTGCACTATATCAAGTATTTTGCAATTAAGCACATGTATGACTCTTTTTCTATTTTTCTACAAGTTTTAGTGTTGCAAGGTACCTCTTAAAGGCTTGATATCATATGATTCATCTTGCAATAGTCTTATTGTGGAACCATATTTGGCAGATGCACTACTATTGATGGAATTTTCTGTTCTTAACAACATTTCAGCCTGAATGCTTATTTTTGTTGTTTGCACCTTTTGAACAAAATTGATAATAATTTTTTTATTTGAAATGCTTGAGGGATGTACTTACTTGTGGTAGAGCCTTATAAACCTCAATATTTGATGTACCCTACTCTTTTTGCTATTCTATAGCATTTTCAGCAATTCTGGTACAATTTTTTCTCATTTCGAAGATATCCTGCTCATTCTAGAGAGACTGTATTCTCATTCCGAAGATGTCTGCTCATTTCGAAGAGACTGTATTTCTCATTTTGAAGAGACTATATTTCTCATTTCGAAGATGTCTGCTCATTTCGAAGAGACTGTATTTCTCATTCCGAAGATGTCTGCTCATTTCGAAGAGACTATATTTCTCATTTCGAAGATGTCTGCTCATTTCGAAGATCTTCAAAAAAAATGTAGAAATGACCTCCTATGCAAAATTTAGCTACATATTCTATTGTGGGTCCATCTCTAGAGTGTATAAGCCTTCCATAACATCAAAAATCCCTTCTTCATCCTTTTGTTTAGATGTTATTCTTTGTTTTGTATGTTGCTGTTTTATTCCAGTAGTACTAAAATAGAACCTTCGGGTGCATTTTGTTGATTATCCTCCTTCAATTTATCAGACAATTGTGAGATATAAACTTGCAGTTCTCCTTCTAAAATTTGCCCTACAAATTGAAATAGAATTGTTGCCATGTCTATCCCAAAATCAGGTTTTTGCATAGTTTTGGAATTTCCATGCAATTAAGGGCATAAGGGGGTGTTTCTTGACATCTTGAACATATTCCTTTTTCAACTTGTCACTATTGTATGAATAGTTTATGCCAAATACCGACTATCATACACTAAATGCTAAATGTTTACTATGAATTAAATGCAAGAAACACATACCTTATTGTCCTGAAAATTGGTCATGCACCTTACAAGCTGCTTTTGATGATTGTTAGCAGGCTATCTGAAAACATAAACAAACATAACACATGTGCAGTGTGAGATTTGTACAATGGTGGAACAATGATGGGTAGATCAACAAGGCAATGCATGCCGAAAAATTGGTTTTCATGCAAGCCAACTCAGTAGCGCCTCCAAGAAGGTTTTCACTACTGAATTATTCATTTTTTTATTTATTTTTTCATTTTTTTATCTCTTTTTTTTTTTCATCAAAAGAGGCTGCCATTTCTGGTTTTCAACCAACTTCTGTCCTCTTTTTTTTTTCAAGTGCTTCAATGAGAGAGAACATCTCTCACTCTTATTTGGATAAGACCAATCCTTATTCTGCAAAAACATGTCAATTGTTGTATGAAAACACCATCTCTTTCTGTTGAAACCTGCAACATTGATGCAACCTTCCTTTCTAGATGAGCAGTAAGAATCTTCTTACATCATAATTGCCTCCTTATTGTTGGAAATGAAGTATTGGCTCCATTGTTCCTCTTCCTTGCTGAAATTGATGCTTGTCCTCATGTATCCCCATTTTGTGGGACATGCCTTTGCTACAATTTTTTCTCTCTTTTTTTTTCTTTTTTTTTCAATTTTTCTTGTCTTGCTTGTACCCAAAAAGGAAGTTCACAAACAAGACTATTCTTCTTTTTGCTTTTCTTGTAATTTTTTTTTTTTGTCAAACTTTTTATCATCACTCTGAATCTGATATTGAAGAGAAATTCTCTTCCATTATGTGTACATCCAATGGAATCTCCTTCAAGAACTCCTCCTTAGTTAATGGTGCATGGTATACCCGAAGGCAATGTCCATTCACCACTAACATCCTCCATGAATTACCAATGGGAGAAAGAAGCACTGCTCCATATCTGAAAACTTCTTCAATCAAGTGTTGTCCATGCCTCCTAGTCTGCAAAATCTTGTCAATCTGTTCTTGAAATAATTAAATACCAATTCCCAAAAGATGTTAAGTGCTTACATCAAGATAAAATCTTGATATACCCTTGTAATTCCATGTAAAGGGATTGAAATATTGTTTCAAAATAACAACAATTTTGCTTTTTGTTTATAATTCAGCCAGCTAATAATGTTCAAGAATTTTCTTGGCTGCACTTCAATTTGTTTCATTCCTAGGAGGACAGAATTTACCCCTTTGTAAAATGGAAGTAAATTTTCTATGTGCAATTTTTCTAGTTTTTCTCCTTTATCCAAGGCTAATTTCTGTGTGTTTGGACTAAAGGTTTTCTGTGTATCTCCATTGATTTTTGTCTCTTCAAGCTCAGGTAAGTTCTTGTTTGAGCACAGTTGGATGTTGTTGCAGTCAATAACATTTCCTGTAATTTTTTTTTTTTATACTAGATTCAGCTACATAGACAGGGGTTGCCTATCCTGTATTATTCAGATTGATCATAGGTTGGGCTAAAAAAAGAAATATTTTTGGTTTGCACAATAAGACAAGAAGTGTACAACTTTAGCAGATCAACTACTTGTCGGGTAGGATCACCTCTAATGAGATCAACTATTGTCTGTGTAGGCTAAGAATTGCTAGGTTGCGGTTTAGCATGGTAAAATCCTAACAATATTTAAGTAATAATGGAAAACTCTAGGATCATCATTAAGTTGTAAACTCCTATTTTGATTGTGCAAAAGTTTTTGTGATTTTTTTTTAGCTTACATAGACGAGGGGTTGCCTGTCCTATATTATTCATATTGGCCACAGGTTGGGCTGAAGGTGGTGGTTGATTTACTTGCCCTATTTGTTGTTGTTGGGATCTCTCTTTGAGAAGAATTCAGACTAGGCAACAAATTTTGCATCTCTGAGTTATGGAAGTAAATGGCATTCATCAATGATATGTCCCTGTGAACAAATGCTACAGGTAGCTGATATGGCTATTTTGTTCAAGGGATAGTCTTGTATATCTACCATGATATCTTTCCCAACACCTAGTACAAATTTTTTATACTACCCTGATGATATGGATATAAAAATGGCAGTACTAGCAGATGACTCTTCTAAATATTTTAAGAGATCTTATGTTTCTTGATAATGAGGATGATGAATTCTTTCAATTTTTATCAAGAATTTCAAACATAAGCAATTTAACCCCTAGGTGTGAAGATCACCTCCCTGTGGTTGCTTGTTTTCTAAATGGACTGAAATGCAACTTATCAATAATTATTACTAATACCAATCATTTATCCAGATTTTACTTTGAACTTCATAATTTAGCATAATAATAATTATTTGGCTACTTTTACCCTCTAACAACACCATGATCCCCAACAATGGTGCCAAAATGATGAGTGTCATTGAGTCTCATCATTTAATCTCAATGATTTATCAATCCGGGGTGGTGTCCAAGGCTGTCTACGATAGAAGGCTAGGGCAGAGTACAATTCAGGCATTCAAATTTCAAGCATTTATTGGTGAAGCAGATTTTGGTTTAGCCTTTTGGTGTCACACTAAACCTAGTCTGAAGAATGGAAACTAAAATAAATTACAAGAATTGAAAACTAATTCTAAGTTGCAAGAATTGAAATCTAACTACAATTGCAGGAATTGGAATTGCTAAATTGAAAGTCTAATCTACTCTTGCAGAATTTAAATTGCTGAAATGAAATCCTAAGTTACATTTGCAGAATTGAAATCTAGTTACTTTTGCATAATTGAAATGATGCTTGTAAATGAAACTTATTCTAAAAACACCTGTCAATGCCCTACCACAAAAGGTCGTCAAGCTTTTGCTACAGGAATTGATAGCAAAATGAAATATGTTGAAAATGGAAAGTTGCTAAAATAGAAAGCAGGGAAAACATGGAAAGCAAAGGAAAAATGCGTAATATAATTTGTCAGCTGACATACACACAAATGTTGTACACAAACATAATAGAAAACATAAATCACATAATACAAAATAAAAACAAGAAAATGAAATCTGGCAAGCAATCTATTAATTCTGCTGCAGCAAAATTACAGATTAAAACCTGCCATAAAATCCCTCCTTCTAGATCTGAAAGTGGGCCCATACTTCCTGATCTAGAAGGAGGTGAAAAGCACTCCTTAACTAATTAACACTCAGAACAGAAAATGATAAAATAGCTGCACTTTTATTGATGACAGAACATGCTGAAAAACTGTTACAAAAAATTGTTGTACAGTCCTAATTGTTGCTATTGAAAACTCTCCTCTATTCTAATTCCTAACTGGCTCAACCAAGGAGGGAGCTGTGTTATTTATATAAATATTTACAACATATCCCATGCTCAAATCAGCCTATGTGCTACTTTACAGTGATTTGCCAATAATTTTGGATCTGAAATAAATGCAAATCTGGACAGTTTGTGTTGGAGTAGTAGTCATTGGCCCTTAGAAAGCATCTTCAATGGTGGGAGTACGTGGGAGGAGTCTAGAAATATCTCACACATCATTCTCCACTTCAGAATATGCCATTCCTATCTTGCAAACAACTTTCTATTATGCTGCAGTTTTTTTGGGTTTATCCTAGAAGAGGATCAAAATTGATCTTTTCCATGAATGGTGGCTTTGGATGGCAAGGACGACAAAGTCAGATGGGAGATATTTTATTTTAACCTTTTCAACCTTCTTTCCCTTTTTCCATCGTCAAAAATCAGTCAACAAGTCAAAAAGCACTTTTTGTTCTCATTCTGAAGATAAGTGGCTCATTTCGAAGAGATTGCATTTCTCATTCCGAAGATGTCTTGTTCATTCCGAAGATCTTCAGAATGAACAACTATGTGCTCTTCAAGTGATTTTAGCTGCATTTCTCAGGTGGATTAGCCCTCAGGATCAGATTGCAATAGCCTTCATTCCTCTCCATGTGTGAATTCCATGCCTTGCCATTCATTGGTAGCTTGCTGGAATTTACATGGTAAATTACTGCATTTTCCAGCTCTGTTGCACAGTTGTAAAATATTGGCATTTCTTGCAAATTCAAACAAATTAGAACATGGAAAAATTATTCAAATATCAACATGAAGGAGTACATCAAGTTGCTACTGAATTTATACACTTCATTCACCAAGTAACCATGCTGAAATAGTGCAACATTATCTTTGCACAATTGCCCCTGCTCTGTTATACCCTATTGTCTGCCTATTTAGACCATGTGGGAATGCTTCTAAATAGGTCAGATGTCTTCTGTAGTCCTTCTGAACTCATTCCATCCATATCCTCATGCTTTTCTTGACAACTTCAAGGTGTTCCTATAAAGTGACAGCTTGCTGATTTTTATATGGCTGTTTTTTCAGATTTTCAGATTTATGACAGTCCTAAACTTTTGGCTTCAATGTGGATTTGAAACAAGTTGAAGGGCAGGAAAACATTCAAAAACCATTGAGAAGTTAATGGATATCAGCATACCACATTTGGTTAATTGAAATGCATGTTCTTACTTGCTACTTAATCAAGCAAAATCAGTCACAAAATGCTGAAAATAGTCAAAAACAGAGATATAGTATTCCTAACATAAAATCATGCAAACACTTAACAAATAGTATATTTTAGTCAACTATTTGGCAATTAACTTATCATATGGTAGTCAAACATTGTGCAATAATGAGGCACTTTTGGGCCTCATCGGGTATGTAGTAGTGTCAGAATCTGTTTAGTTGAAGGTAGAAGGTTTTTGGATGGTTTGTAATATGAGCATATGCACTATGCATTAATTCCTAGAGTTAGGGAAGAAGAATGCAAAGATACCCCAGTAGAAGTATCAGGTCTGTTAGAAGAATTATTAGATATTATATCAGATAATGTACTAGAGGGTTTTCCACAAGTGAGGAAGATTAGTCACCATATAGATTTGGTACTAGGATCTAGTTTACCCAATAAGGCAGCCCATAGAAGGACTCTTGTAGAAAGTGAGGAGCTAAACAGACAAATACAAGAGTTGCTAAAAAAGGGACTGATTCGGGAGATCCTGAGTCCATGTGCAGTACCTATAGTACTAGAACCAAAGAAATATGGAGAGTGGAGAATGTGTATAGACTCCCTAGCTATTAACAAGATCACCATAAAATATAGGTTCCCATTGCCAAGGATGGATGACATTATGGAATGTTTGAGTGGATCCAAGTACTTCACAAAGATTGACCTAAAGAGTGGGTACCATCAAATTCATGTTAGAGAAGGGGATGAGTGGAATACAGCATTCAATACCAAAGAGGGTTTGTATGAGTGGTTGGTCATGCCATATGGGCTAACCAATGCACCAAGCACATTCATGCGGCTAATGAATGAGGTATTGAAGGAGTTTTTAGGAAAAATCATCATCATCTATTTAGATGACATTTTAATATTTAGCAAGACCATGGAAGAGCATCTAATGCATATCAGAAGAGTTTTTGAGAAGTTGAAAGAGGAGCAATTGCTTATTAATTTGAAGAAGTGCAGTTTTATGAAGGAGTTAGTGTATCTGGTATTTGTTATCTCAGCTGAAGGTCTAAAAATAGACCCAAAAAAGGTGAGGGATATTATTTAATGGCCTACTCCAAGGAGCATAACTGAGGTAAAATCATTTCATGGTCTAGCAAGTTTTTATAGAAAATTTATTAGAAATTTTAGCAGTATTTGTGCACCCCTAACAGAAACAATGAGAGGGGATAAGAAAGAATTTAAGTGGACCTCAAGAGCAAATAAGAGCTTTGATATGTTGAAAAAGGTCATAGAACAACCTGTTTTAGCACTTCCATCTTTCAATAAGGTATTCCAGGTATACTGTGATGCTAGTGTAGTGCCATAGGAGCTGTGTTGAGTCAAGAAAGTAAACCTATTGCTTATTTTAGTGAGAAACTCAATGATGCTAGGAAGAAGTATTCTTTATATGATCAGGAGTTTTATGCTATAGTTCAGTATCTAAAGAAGTGGAGCCATTATTTGTTGCCAAAATAGTTTATTCTATATAATGATCATCAGGCCTTACAGTATATTAATAGCCAAGGGAAGCTAAATCAGAGGCACTTAAATTGGGTTGAGTTTCTACAGAGTTATACCTTTGTGCTGAAGCATAGGAGTGGGAAGTCAAACAAAGTTGTAGATGTCTTAAGTAGAAGGTAGTATTTGTTGATAGAAATGAAGGTGGAAGTTGTAGGGTTTGACAAAATTAAGAGTTTGTACCCTGAAGACCTTGATTTTACAGAAGCTTGGAGGGCTTGCTTAGCACCTGTTACTTTAGATAGGACTAAGTGGTTGGATTTTATAATCCAATATGGGATGTTGTTCAGAGGAAATCAATTATGCATTCCAAGGATTTTAATGAGGGAGAATCTGGTCAAGGAGGAGCACAGTGGAGGGTTGGCTAGACACTTTGATCAAAATAAGACCATTGTACTCGTTAGTGAGAACTACTATTGGCCACAGTTGTAGCAAGATGTGAATAATTTTGTACAGAGTTGCAGAGTATGCCAAATGGCCAAGGGTGTGAGACAGAACACTAGATTATATCAGTGGTTACCTATACCAGATAGGCCATGGGAGGACATCAACATGGATTTTGTTCTTGGCTTACCAAGGACACAGAGGATGAATGACTCCATATTTGTGGTGGTTGACAGGTTTTTGAATATGACACATTTTATTCCATAGCAAAAAACTAATGATACAGTTCATGTCACAGGGTCATTTTTTAAAGAGGTGGTATGCCTACATGGTCTACCAAAGAGTATCGTTTCTAATAGGGATACTAAATTTGTTGGGTATTTTTGGAGGACCCTATGGAAGAAATTGAAGACAAACCTAAATTTTTTTTCTGCATACCACCCACAGACTTACGGACAGATAGAGGTGGTGAACAGAAGTTTGGGCAATCTACTGAGGTGCTTGGTAGGAGATAAGCCCAAGGGATGGGATTTGGTTTTGCCATAGGAAGAATTTGCATACAATAATTCTATCAATAAGAGTACTAATAAATCCCCATTCCATATTATTTATGGGAGTAGCCCAAGGAATGCTTTTGAGTTGAGAAATATGGATATAGGGGAAAATAGTAGTGCTAAGGCTAAGGACTTTGTAGAGCACCTAAATAGCCTGTATGATGAAGTGAAGCAAGATATCAACAAGATGAACACTCGGTCCAAGACAAGAGCAGACTAGAAGCGACGACTTAAGGAGTTCCAAGTGGGAGATCAAGTTATGGTTCACTTGAGAAAGGAAATATTTCTTGCTAAAACCTAAAAAAAATAAAAATAAAGAAGTTTGGACCATGCAAAGTCATACGGAAACAAGATTCAGGGAATGCCTATGAGGTAGAATTGCCAAGTGGGTTGAATATATCACCTGTGTTCAACATTTCAGATTTGGCAAAATATCACGAAGGTGATAATAATGGTGGACCAATCACATAATATGGATAATTCCCATATCTACTCCAAAGATAGAAGAGGTTCTAGATACCATTGTAGGCAAAAGCACAAGAAAAATGCAGTATGCAGAATATCTGTTTAAGTGGAAGGGCAGGCCTATTGAAGATTCATCTTGGTTGTCGAAGGCTGAGGTTGAATGCCTTGGTTTTCTTCCAACAACAAATAAGTGAAGGTCACATCTCAATTTACCCCGATTTTTTGATGTAGGAGCATCCAATGGTGTAAAAGTGATCTTGTATCACCCAAAAAAGATTGTAATGGTTTAATTTTGTAAAACTAGTTTTTCTTGCAGGAGATTTTTAAAGGTCTTAAAGGTCAAATTTGAGTATTTTAGGCTAGATGCAAGCTTTTGTGAGATGTTCCTAGGTCACCCCTCTTAGCTCGTTTCATGTCGTTTCTAAAAATATGTTGTAATAGTCAATCGGGTCAATGAGCGCAAAGTTATGACCTCTGCAAGTTGCCCAAAATTTCAAATTTGAAATTTCATCTTTTAGGTGGGAAAATAGGGGAAAATAGGGCATAAGTAGGAATTTTTAAAATTGTAGAAGGTCTCTTCTTTTGGGATCCTTATTTTTAGCATGAAAGTAATGGAAATATTTGGCTCCTTTTAGCATTTTTGGTTTTTAGTGGATGGTATGTGTTTTTTTTTTATGCAACTCTGCTTCAAGTGGTATTAGAGCAAGAGTTCCTGAGTGTGTAAATAGAGCATCGAACATGAGGCAATTTACACCAGGATCTATGGTTAGGGTTTGTGGGAGAAGTGATTAGAATGCCTCCACAAAAAAACTATGGTGGTGGGAGAAATATGGTGCCAAAATAATATTTTAGATCTTTGTAGAGGTAAGTTCAAGCTCTGCAAGAGGAGATGCGTAGAGGGTTTGAGCCAAGGAGAGAAGAAGAGAGTGAAAATGAAGTTGAAGAAGAAGAGGCCCAGTTTGAAGAAGAAGAATAAGAGGTAGTAGATCCTACACAAGCTAGTTTGTATAAGACCATATCACAGACTGGAAAGAAACCAAAGTTTGATGTCTCCACATATTCTGGAAATCTCAACCCAGAAGATTTGATCGACTAGATAAATGACATGGAGGAATACTTCGAGTATGAGGAGGTAGAAGATGCCAAGAGGATCAAGTTTTATAATACCAAGCTAAAATGGTGGAAGGGAGTGCAACTAGATAGAAACAAAAGAGGAAAAGAAAGTATAACAAGGTGGGAGTAGATGGTGGAGAAGTTGAAGAGACAATTTATTCTAGCTGATTACGAGTTGGATTTGCTCAAGAAAATGCAGGGTTTGAGACAATCAAGTAAGTTTGTTAAAGAATATACATAGGAGTTATATAAGATCCTGATTAGAACATGCCATTATGAGGCCAAAAAGGAGAAGGTAGCTTGTTATATTAATGGGTTAATAGCAAGTATTCAAGAAGAGTTGAGTTTGGTCAGGATGACCACCATTGAAGATGCTTACCAGTTTGCCTTGAAGGTAGAAGAGAATTTGAACAAGAGGTTTGAAAGCAAACAGAGAGGAAGAGGTCATGGTAGAAGAATTGGTGGGAGAAAAAATGGAGGATGGAATGAGGACCAAAATAAAACCAGGGATACAAGAAACAGTCAAGACCAGAAGGGAGAAAATGCTTACCATCCCCGTGAGCAAAATAATAACTACCAAAATAATGGTTGCCAGAGAGGAAGAGGAAGGCCTAGACGAGGGTTTGGAAGAGGAAGATTTCGTCAAACCGGTTTCCACTATGGAGAAGAAGGAAATAGAGCATACGAGTGTCCACAAAACCAAGGAGGAACAAATATGAGGCTTGAAGGTAATGCCCAAGCTTCTATTGTTGATGACAGTGTTGAATCTGAGCACTCTGAAGAAGCATAAATAGGAGAAGTATTGATAACAAGGAGAGCCTTATTGAATGAGGAGAAATATCCAGATCAGAGGAAGAGCTTATTTCACTAAAGGTGTAAATGTGTAGGTAAGGTCTATAATGTTATCATATATAATGGTAGCACAGATAACCTAGTTGCAGTAGGAATGGTTACCAAACTATAGTTAGAGAGGAAGAGACATCAACATCCATATCGGATTGTGTGGTTGTAGAAGCACCATAGGGCTTTGGTCAGTGAGTAGTGTTTGGTAAAATTTAATATTGGGAATTACTATGATGAGGTCCTGTGTGACATCCTACCTATGGATTCTTGTCATTTGCTATTGGGAAGGTCGTGGCATTTTGATCGGTGTGCAATGCACGATGGGCATGCCAACACTTACTCCTTGACAATGAATAGAGTGTGCCAAAAGCTAAATCCCCTAAAGGAGGTGGATGAAAAGGTATGTAGTAATGCCAAAATTTGTTTAGTTGAAGGTAGAAGGTTTTTGGATTGTTTGAAACATGAGCATATGTTCTATGCATTAATTCCTAGAGTTTGCCACTAGTGAGGAAGATAAGTACCAGAGTGTTTGCCACTAGTGAGGAAGATAAGTCACCATATAGATTTGGTACCATGATCTAGTTTACCCAATAAGGCTGCCCATAGAATGACTCCTGTAGAAAGTGAGGAGCTAAATATACAAGTCCAAGAGTTGCTAAAAAGGGACTGATTTGTGAGAGCCTGATTCCATGTGCAGTACCTATAGTACTAGCACCAAATAAATATGGAGAGTGGAGAATGTGTACATACTCCCTATCACCATAAAATATAGTTTCCCATTTCCAAGGATGGATGACATTATGGACTATTTGAGTGGAGCCAAGTACTTCATAAATATTGACCTGAAGAGTGGGTACCATCAAATTCGTGTCAAAGAAGGGGATGAGTGGAATATAGCCTTCAAGACCAAAGAGGGTTTGTATGAGTGGTTGGTCATGCCATTTGGGCTAACCAATGCACCAAGCACATTCATGCGGCTGATGAATGAGGTATTGAAGGGGTTTTTAGAAAAATTCATCATTGTCTATTTGGATAACATTTTAATATTTAGCAAGACCCTAGAAGAGCATCTGATGCATATCAGAAGAGTTTTTGAGAAGTTGAAGGAGGAGCAATTGCTGATTAATTTGAAGAAGTGCATTTTTGTGAAGGAGTTAGTGTATCTAGGATTTGTTATCTTAGTTGAAGGTCTAAAAATGGACCCAAAAAATGTGAGGGCTATCATTGAATGGCCTATTCCAAGGAGCATAACTAAGGTAAGATCATTTCATGGTCTAGCAAGTTTTTACAAAAAAATTATTAGAAATTTCAGCAGTATTTGTGCACCCCTAACAGAAACAATGAGATGGGATAAGAAAGATTTTAAGTGGACCTCAAGAGCATATAAGAGCTTTGATATGTTGAAAAAGGTCACAGAACAACCTGTTTTAGAACTTCTAGATTTCAATAAGGTATTCCAGGTAGACTTTGATGCTAGTGGTAGTGCCATAGAAGTTGTTTTGAGTCAAGAAAGTCAACTTGTTGCTTATTTTAGTGAGAAACTCAATGATGCTAGGAAGAAGTATTCTGTATATGATCAGGATTTTTATGCTATAGTTCGGTATCTAAAGAAGTAGAGGCATTATTTGTCGCCAAAAGAGTTTATTCTATATACTGATCATTAGGTCGTACAATATATTAATAGCCAAGGGAAGCTAAATTAGAGGCACTTAAAGTGGGTAGAGTTTCTACAAAGTTATATCTTTGTGTTGAATCATAGGAGTGGGAAGTCAAACAGAGTTGTAGATGCCTTAAGTAGAAGGCAGTGTTTGTTGATAGAAATTAAGGTGGAAGTTGTAGTGTTTGATGAACTTAAGGGTTTGTACCCTGAAGACCCTGATTTTGTAGAAACTTGGAGGACTTGCTTAGCACCTGTTACTTTAGACAGGACTAAGTGGTTGGATTTTCTAATCCAAGATGAGATGTTTTTCAGAGGAAATCAATTATGCATTCCAAGGAGTTCAATGAGGGAGAATCTGGTCAAGAATAAGCATAGTGGAGAGTTGGCTGGACACTTTGGTCAAGATAAGACCATTGCCCTCATTAGTGAGAACTACTATTGGCCACAGTTACAACAAGATGTGAATATGTTTTTACAGAGTTGTGGAGTATGCCAGATGGCCGAGGGTGTGATACATAACAATGGATTATATCAGTCGTTACCTATACCAGATAGGCCATGGGAGGACATTAGCATGGATTTTGTTCTTGGCTTACCAAGGACACAAAGGATGAATGACTCCATATTTGTGGTGGTTGACAAGTTTTCAAAGATGGCACATTTTATTCCTTGCTAGAAAACTAATGATGTAGTTCATTTTTTAGGGTTGTTTTTCAAAGAGGTGGTATGCCTACATGGTCTACCAAAGTGTATCATTTTCAACAGGGATACCAAGTTTGTTGGGTATTTCTGAAAGACCCTATAGAAGAAATTGAAGACAGACCTAAAATTTAGTTTTGAATACCACCCACAGACTGATGGATAGACAGAGGTGGTGAACAAAAGTTTGGGCAATCTACTGAGGTTCTTGGTAGGAGATAATCCCAAGGGATGGGATTTGGTTTTGCCATAGGAAAAATTTGCATACAATAATTCTATCAATAGGAGTACTAATAAATCCCTATTCCATATTGTGTATGGGAGTAGCCCAAGGAATGCTTTCGAGTTGAGAAATATGGACAGAGGGGAAAAGAGTAGTGCTAATTTTGAGGACTTTGTAGAGCACCTTAATAGCCTGCATGATAAAGTGAAGCAACATATTAAAAATATGAACACTCAGTATAAGACAAGAGCAGACCATAAGTGACGACTTAAGGAGTTCCATGTGGGAGATCAAGTTATGGTTCACTTGAGAAAGGAAACATTTCCTGCTAAAACTTACAACAAGTTAAAAATGAAGAAGTTTGGACCATGCAGAGGCATAGGGAAATGGGATTCAGGGAATGCCTATGAGGTAGAATTGCCAAGTGGGCTGAATATATCACCTATGTTAAACATTTCAGATTTGGAAGAATATCATGAAGGTGATAATAATGGTAGGCCAGTCACAAAATTATGGAGTATTCCCACATCTACTCTAGAGATAGAAGATATAGAAGGGGTCCTAGATACCCATGTAGGCAAAAGCACAAGAAATAGGCAGTATGCAGAATATCTAGTTAAATGGAAGGGCAGACCTATTGAATATTCATCTTGGTTGTCGAAGGCTGAGGTTGAAAGCCTTGGTTTTCATCCAACAACAAAGAAGTGAAGTTCACTTCTCAATTTACCCTGGGATTCTGATGCAGGAGCATCCAATGGTGTAAAAGTGATTTTGTATCACCCAAAGAATATTGTAATGGTTTAATTTTGTAAAACTAGTAAAAACTAGTTTTTCTTGCAGGAGATTTTTAAAGGTCTTAGAGGTCAAATTTGAGGATTTTCAATAAGATGTAGGCCTTGGAATGAGAATAGAAGGTTGCCCCACTTAGCTCATTTCATGTTGTTTTTGAAAATATGTTGTAATAGTCAATCGGGTCAACGAGCGCGAAGTTATGACCTCCGCAAGTTGCCCCAAATTTCAAATTTGAAATTTCAAGATTTAGGTGGGAAAAAAGGGAAAATAGGGCATAAGTAGGAATTTTCGAAATTGTAAAAGGGCTCTTCTTTTGGGATCCTAATTTTTAGCATGAAAGTAATGGAAATCTTTGGTTCCTTTTAGCATTTCTGGTTTTTAGTCGATGGTATGTGTTTTTTTTATGCAACTCTGCTTCAAGTGGTATCAAAGCAAGAGTTCCTGATTGTGTAAATAGAGCGTCGAACGCGAGGAAGTTTATACTAGGATCTATGGTTAGAGTTTGTGGGAGAAGTGAGTAGAATGCCTCCACAAAGAAATTGTGGTGGTGGGAGAAAGATGGTGCTAGAAGAATATTTTAGATCTTTGTAGAGGAAAGTTCAAGCTCTGCAAGAGGAGCTGCATAGAGGGTTTGAGCCAAGGAGAGAAGAAGGGAGTGAATATGAAGTTGAAGAAGAAGAGGCCCAGTTCGAAGAAGAAGAGGAAGATGTAGTAGATCTTGCACAAGCCAGATTTTATAAGGCCATATCATAGATTGGAAAGAGACCAAATTTTGATGTCTCCACATATTCTGGAAACCTCAACCCAGAAGAGTTGATCGAATGGATCAATGACATGGAGGAATAATTTGAGTATGAGGAGGTAGAAGATCCTGAGAGGGTCAAGTTTCTAAGATCTAGTTGAAAGGTCATGCTAGCATATGGTGGAAGGGAGTGCAGCTAGATAGAAAAAAAATAGGAAAAGAAAGGATAACAAGGTGGGAGCGGATGGTGGAGAAGTTGAAGAGACAATTTATTTCAGTTGATTACGAGTTGGATCTACTCAAGAAAATGTAGGGTTTGAGACAATCAAGTAAGTCTGTCAAAGAATATATAGAGGAGTTCTATAATATCCTAATTAGAACAAGCCATTCTAAGGCCAACAAGGAGAAGGTAGCCCATTATATTAATGGGTTAAGAGAAAGTATTAAAGAAGAGTTGAGTTTGGTCAGGATGACCATCATTGAAGATGCTTACCAATTTGCCTTGAAGGTAGAAGAGAAGTTGAACAAGAGGTTTGAAAGCAAATAGAGAGGAACAAGTCATGGTGGAAGAACTGGTGGGAGAAAAAATGGAGGATGGAATGAAAACCAAAATAAAACTAGGGATACAAGCAACATTCAAGACCAGAAGGGATAAAATGGTTTAATTTTGTAAAACTAGTAAAAACTAGTAAAAGTAGTTTTTCTTGCAGGAGATTTTTAAAGGTCTTAGAGGTCGAATTTGAGGATTTTTGGCTAGACACCAAGCCAAGGCACGTTTCCCCGCTTAGCTCGTTTCATGCCATTTTAAAAAATATGTTGTAATAGTCAATCGGGTCAACGAGCACGAAGTTATGACCTTCGCAAGTTGCCCCAAATTTCAAATTTGAAATTTCAAGTTTTAGGTGGGAAAAAAGGGGAAAATAGGGCATAAGTAGGAATTTTCGAAATTGTAAAAGGGCTCTTCTTTTGGGATCCTCATTTTTAGCATGAAAGTAATGGAAATCTTTGGCTCCTTTTAGCATTTCTAGTTTTTAGTGGATTGTATGTGTTTTTTTTTATGCAACTCTACTTCAAGTGGTATCAAAGCGAGAGTTCCTGAGTGTGTAAATAGAGCGTCGAACGTGAGGCAATTTACACCAGGATCTGTGGTTAGGGTTTGTGGGAGAAGTGAGCATAATTCCTCCATAAAGAAATCATGGTGGTGGGAGAAATATGGTGCTAGAAGAAGATTTTAGATCTTTGTAGAGGTAAGTTCAAGCTCTGCAAGAGGAGCTACGTAGAGGGTTTGAGCCAAGGAGAGAAGAAGGGAGTGAAGATGAAGCTGAAGAAGAAGAGGCCCAATTCAAGGAAGAATAAGAGGCAGTAGATCCTACACAAGCCATATTGTATAAGGCCATATCACATATTGGAAAGAGACCAAAGTTTGATGTCTCCACGTATTTTGGAAATCTCAACCCAGAAGAGTTGATCGACTGGATCAATGACATGGAGGAATACTTCGAGTATGAGGAGGTAGAAGATCCCGAGAGGGTCAAGTTTGCTAAGACCAAGATGAAGGGTCATGCTAGCATATGGTGGAAGGGAGTGCAGCTAGACAAACAAAAGAGGAAAAGAAAGGATAACAAGGTGGGAGCGGATGGTGGAGAAGTTGAAGAGACAATTTATTCCAGCTGATTACGAGTTGGATCTGCTCAAGAAAATGCAGGGTTTGAGACAATCAAGTAAGTCTGTCAAAGAATATACAAAGGAGTTCTATAAGATCCTGATTAGAACAGGCCATTATGAGGCCAACAAGGAGAAGGTAGCCCATTATATTAATGGGTTAAGAGCAAGTATTCAAGAAGAGTTGAGTCTGGTCAGGATGACCACCATTGAAGATGCTTACCAATTTGCCTTGAAGGTAGAAGAGAAGTTGAACAAGAGGTTTGAAAGCAAACAAAGAGGAAGAGGTCATGGTGGAAGAACTGGTGGGAGAACAAATGGAGGATGGAATGAGGACCAAAAGAAAACTAGGGATACAAGCAACAGTCAAGACCAGAAGGGAGAAAATGCTTACCTTCCCCGTGAGTAGAATAATAACTACCAAAATAATGGTTACTAGAGAGGAAGAGGAAGGTCTGGACGAGGGTTTGGAAGAGGAGGATTTCATGGAACCTGTTTCCACTATGGAGAAGAATACGAGTGTCCACAACACCAAGGAGGAACAAATAGGAGGCCTAAAGGTAATGCTCGAGCTGCTATTGTTGATGAAGGTGTTGAATATGAGCACTCTAAAGAAGCAAAAAGAGAAGTACTGATAACAAGGAGAGCCTTGTTGAATGAGGAGAAAGATCCAGATCAGAGGAAGAGCTTATTTCGCACAAGGTGTAAATGTGCAGGTAAGGTCTATAATGTTATCATAGATAATGGTAGCATGGATAACCTAGTTGTAGAAGGAATGGTTACCAAACTATAGTTAGAGAGGAAGAGACACCCGCATCCATATCGGATTGTGTGGTTGCAGAAGGACCATAGGGCTTTGGTCAGTGAGCAGTGCTTGGTAAAATTTAATATTGGGAATTACTATGATGAGGTCCTGTGTGACATCCTACCTATGGATGCTTGCCATTTGCTATTGGGAAGGTCATGGTAGTTTGATCGGTGTGCAATGCATGATGGGCGTGCCAACACTTACTCCTTAACAAAGAATGGAGTGCACCATAAGCTGAAGCCCCTAAAGGAGGTGGACGAAAAGGTATGTAGTAGTGCTATAATCTATTTAGTTGAAGGTAGAAGGTTTTTGGATGGTTTGAAACATGAGCATATGTGCTATGCATTAATTCCTAGAGTTAGGGAAGAAGAATGCAAAGATACCCCAATAGAAGTCTCAAGTCTGTTAGAAGAATTTTTAGATATTATATCAGATAATGTACTAGAGGGTTTGCCACTAGTGAGGAAGATCAGTCACCATATAGATTTGGTACTAAGATCTAGTTTACCCAATAAGGCAGCCCATAGAATGACTCCTATAGAAAGTGAGGAGCTAAACAGACAAGTCCAAGAGTTGCTTAAAAAGGGACTGATTTGGGAGAGCTTGAGTCCATGTGTAGTACCTATAGTACTAGCACCAAATAAATATGGAGAGTGGAGAATGTGTATAGACTCTCGAGCTATTAACAATATCACCATAAAATATAGGTTCCCATTGCCAAGGATGGATGACATTATGGACTGTTTGAGTGGAGCCAAGTACTTCACAAAGATTGACCTGAAGAGTGGGTACCATCAAATTCATGTCAGAGAAGGGGATGAGTGGAAGACAACCTTCAAGACCAGAGAGGGTTTGTATGAGTGGTTGGTCATGCCATTTGGGCTAACCAATGCACCAAGCACATTCATGCGGCTGATGAATGAGGTATTGAAGGATTTTTTAGGAAAATTCATCATTGTCTATTTGGATGACATTTTAATATTTAGCAAGACCCTGGAAGAGCATCTGATGCATATCAGAAGAGTTTTTGAGAAGTTGAAGGAGGAGCAATTGCTGATTAATTTGAAGAAGTGCAATTTTGTGAAGAAGGAGTTAGTGTATCTGGGATTTTTCATCTCAGCTGAAGGTCTAAAAATGGACCTAGAAAAGGTGAGGGCTATCATTGAATGGCCTACTCCAAGGAGCATAACTGAGGTAAGATCATTTCATGGTCTAGCAAGTTTTTACAGAAAATTTATTAGAAATTTTAGCAGTATTTGTGCACCCCTAACAGAAACAATGAGAGGGGATAAGAAAGAATTTAAGTGGACCTTAGGAGTAGATAAGAGCTTTGATATGTTGAAAAATAAGGTCACAGAACAACCTATTTTAGCACTTCCAGATTTCAATAAGGTATTTCAGGTAGACTGTGATGCTAGTGGTAGTGCCATAGGAGTTGTGTTGAGTCAAGAAAGTAAACCTGTTGCTTATTTTAGTGAGAAACTCAATGATGCTAGGAAGAAGTATTTTGTATATGATCAGGAGTTTTATGCTATAGTTCAGGCTCTAAAGAAGTGGAGGCATTATTTGTTTCCAAAAGAGTTTGTTCTATATACTGATCATCGGGCCTTATAGTATATTAATAGCCAAGGGAAGCTAAATCAGAGGCACTTAAAGTGGGTTGAGTTTCTACAGAGTTATACCTTTGTGTTGAAGCATAGGAGTGGGAAGTCAAATAGAGTTGCAGATGCCTTAAGTAGAAGGTAGTGTTTGTTGACATAAATGAAGGTGGAAGTTGTAGGGTTTGATGAACTTAAGGGTTTGTACCTTCAAGATCTTGATTTTGTAGAGGCTTGGAGGGCTTGCTTAGCACTTGTTACTTTAGATAGGACTAAGTGGTTGGATTTTCTAATCCAAGATGGGATGTTGTTCAGAGGAAATCAATTATGCATTCCAAGGAGTTCAATGAGGGAGAATCTGGTCAAGGAGAAGCACAGTGGAGGGTTGGCTGGACACTTTGGTTGAGATAAGACCATTGCCCTCGTTAGTGAGAACTACTATTGGCCATAGTTGCAGCAAGATGTGAAGAAGTTTGTACAGAGTTGCAGAGTATGCTAGATGGCCAAGGGTGTGAGACAGAACACTAGATTATATCAGCCATTACCTATACCTAGGAGATAAGCCCAAGGGATGGGATTTGGTTTTGCCATAGGTAGAATTTGCATACAATAATTCTATCAATAGGAGTACTAATAAATCCCCATTCCATATTGTGTATGGGAGTAGCCCAAGGAATGCTTTTGAGTTGAGAAATATGGATAGAGGGGAAAAGAGTAATGCTGAGGTTGAGGACTTTGTAGAGCACTTGAAGAGCTGCATGATGAAGTGAAGCAACATATCAACAAGATGAACACTTAGTACAAGACAAGAGCAGACTAGAAGC
The DNA here is from genome assembly GCA_028583015.1 of Wollemia nobilis. Taxonomy (NCBI): domain Eukaryota; kingdom Viridiplantae; phylum Streptophyta; class Pinopsida; order Araucariales; family Araucariaceae; genus Wollemia; species Wollemia nobilis. The sequence continues at coordinate 2,773,580 of JAQPPZ010002395.1, read as the reverse complement.
GATGACTTAAGGAGTTCCAAGTGGGAGATCAAGTTATGGTTCACTTGAGAAAGGAAATATTTCTTGCTAAAACCTACAACAAGTTAAAAATGAAGAAGTTTGGACCATGCAGATTCATAGGGAAATGGGATTCAGGGAATGCCTATGAGGTAGAATTGCCAAGTGGGCTGAATATATCACCTGTGTTCAACATTTCAGATTTGGTAGAGTATCATGAAGGTGACAATAATGGCGGACCAGTCATAGAATTATGGAGTATTCCCACATCTACTCTAGAGATAGAAGAGATAGAAGAGGTCCTAGATACCCATGTAGGCAAAAGCACAAGAAATAGGCAGTATGCAGAATATCTGGTTAAGTGGAAGGGCAGGCCTGTTGAAGATTCATCTTGGTTGTCAAAGGCTGAGGTTGAATGCCTTGGTTTTCTTCCAACAACAAAGAAGTGAAGGTCACTTCTCAATTTACCTCGGGTGTCTGATGCAGGAGCATCCAATGGTGTAAAAGTGATCTTGCATCACCCAAAAAAATATTGTAATTGTTTAATTTTGTAAAAACTAGTAAAAACTAGTAAAACTAGTTTTTCTTGCAGGAGATTTTTAAAGGTCTTAGAGGTCAAATTTGAGGATTTTTGGCTAGACATGAGCCTTGGCATGAATAGCCAAGGTTTCCCCACTTAGCTCATTTCATGCCATTTTTTAAAATATGTTGTAATAGTCAATCGGGTCAACGAGCGCGAAGTTATGACCTCCGCAAGTTGCCCCAAATTTCAAATTTGAAATTTCAAGTTTTAGGTGGGAAAAAAGGGAAAATAGGGCATAAGTAGGAATTTTCGAAATTGTAAAAGGGCTCTTCTTTTGGGATCCTCATTTTTAGCATGAAAGTAATGGAAAGCTTTGGCTCCTTTTAGCATTTCTGGTTTTTAGTGGATTGTATGTGTTTTTTTTTATGCAACTCTACTTCAAGTGGTATCAGAGCAAGAGTTCCTGAGTGTGTAAATAGAGCATCGAACGTGAGGTAGTTTACACCAGGATCTGTGGTTAGGGTTTGTGGGAGAAGTGAGCAGAATGCCTCCATGAAGAAACTATGGTGGTGGGAGAAATATGGTTCTAGAAGAATTTTTATGCAAGAGGAGCTACGTAGAGGGTTTGAGCCAAGGAGAGAAGAAGGGAGTGAAGATGAAGTTGAAGAAGAAGAGGCCCAGTTCAAAGAAGAATAAGAAGAGGCAGTAGATCCTACACAAGCCAGATTGTATAAGGCCATATCACAGATTGGAAAGAGACCAAAGTTTGATGTCTCCACATATTCTAGAAATCTCAACCTAGAAGAGTTGATCGACTAGATCAATGACATGGAGGAATACTTCGAGTATGAGGAGGTAGAAGATCCCGAGAGGGTCAAGTTTTCTAAGACCAAGCTGAAGGGTCATGCTAGCATATGGTGGAAGGGAGTGCAGCTAGACAAAAACAAAAGAGGAAAAGAAAGGATAACAAGGTGGGAGCGGATGGTGGAGAAGTTGAAGAGACAATTTATTCTAGCTGATTACGAGTTGGATCTGCTCAAGAAAATGCAGGGTTTGAGACAATCAAGTAAGTCTATCAAAGAATATACAGAGGAGTTCTATAAGATCCTGATTAGAATAGGCCATTCTAAGGCCAACAAGGAGAAGGTAGCCCATTATATTAATGGGTTAAGAGCAAGTATTCAAGAGGAGTTGAGTCTGGTCAGGATGACCACCATTGAAGATGCTTACCAGTTTGCCTTGAAGGTAGAAGAGAAGTTGAATAAGAGGTTTGAAAGCAAACAGAGAGGAAGAGGTCATGGTGGAAGAACTGGTGGGAGAACAAATGGAGGATGGAATGAGGACCAAAAGAAAACTAGGGATACAAGCAACAGTCAAGACTAGAAGGGAGAAAATGCTTACCGCCCCCGTGAGCAGAATAATAACTACCAAAATAATGGTTACTAGAGAGGAAGAGGAAGGTCTGGATGAGGGTTTGGAAGAGGAGGATTTCATGGAACCTGTTTCCACTATGGAGAAGAAGGACATCGAGCATACGAGTGTCCACAACACCAAGGAGGAACAAATAGGAGGCCTGAAGGTAATGCCCGAGCTGCTATTGTTGATGAAGGTGTTGAATCTGAGCACTCTGAAGAAGCAAAAAGAGGAGAAGTACTGATAACAAGGAGAGCCTTGCTGAATGAGGAGAAAGATCCAGATCAGAGGAAGAGCTTATTTCGCACAAGGTGTAAATGTGCAGGTAAGGTCTGTAATGTTATCATAGATAATGGTAGCACGGATAACCTAGTTGCAGAAGGAATGGTTACCAAACTACAGTTAGAGAGGAAGAGACACCCGCATCCATATCGGATTGCGTGGTTGCAGAAGGACCATAGGGCTTTGGTCAGTGAGCAGTGCTTGGTAAAATTTAATATTGGGAATTACTGTGATGAGGTCCTGTGTGACATCCTACCTATGGATGCTTGCCATTTGCTATTGGGAAGGTCGTGGTAGTTTGATCGGTGTGCAATGCATGATGGGCATGCCAACACTTACTCCCTGACAAAGAATGGAGTGCGCCATAAGCTGAAGCCCCTAAAGGAGGTGGATGAAAAGGTATGTAGTAGTGCCAAAATCTGTTTAGTTGAAGGTAGAAGGTTTTTGGATGGTTTGAAACATGAGCATATGTGCTATGCATTAATTCCTAGAGTTAGGGAAGAAGAATGCAAAGATACCCCAGTAGAAGTCTCAGGTCTGTTAGAAGAATTTCTAGATATTATATCAGATAATGTACCAGAGGGTTTGCCACCAGTGAGGAAGATCAGTCACCATATAGATTTGGTACCAGGATCTAGTTTACCCAATAAGGCAGCCCATAGAATGACTCTTGTAGAAAGTGAGGAGCTAAACAGACAAGTCCAAGAGTTGCTGAAAAAGGGACTGATTCGGGAGAGCTTGAGTCCATGTGCAGTACCTACAGTACTAGCACCAAAGAAATATGGAGAGTGGAGAATGTGTACAGACTCCCGAGCTATTAACAAGATCACCATAAAATATAGGTTCCCATTGCCAAGGATGGATGACATTATGGACTGTTTGAGTGGAGCCAAGTACTTCACAAAGATTGACCTGAAGAGTGGGTACCATCAAATTCGTGTCAGAGAAGGGGATGAGTGGAAGACAACCTTCAAGACTAGAGAGGGTTTGTATGAGTGGTTGGTCATGCCATTTGGGCTAACCAATGCACCAAGCACATTCATGCGGCTGATGAATGAGGTATTGAAGGAGTTTTTAGGAAAATTCGTCATTGTCTATTTGGATGACATTTTAATATTTAGCAAGACCCTGGAAGAGCACCTGATGCATATCAGAAGAGTTTTTGAGAAGTTGAAGGAGGAGCAATTGTTGATTAATTTGAAGAAGTGCAGTTTTGTGAAGAAGGAGTTAGTGTATCTGGGATTTGTCATCTCAGTTGAAGGTCTAAAAATGGACCCAGAAAAGGTGAGGGCTATCATTGAATGGCCTACTCCAAGGAGCATAACTGAGGTAAGATCATTTCATGGTCTAGCAAGTTTTTACAAAAAATTTATTAGAAATTTTAGCAGTATTTGTGCACCCCTAACAGAAACAATGAGAGGGGATAAGAAATAATTTAAGTGGACCTTAGGAGCAGATAAGAGCTTTGATATGTTGAAAAATAAGGTCACAGAACAACCTATTTTAGCACTTCCAGATTTCAATAAGGTATTTCAGGTAGACTGTGATGCTAGTGGTAGTGCCATAGGAGCTATGTTGAGTCAAGAAAGTAAACCTGTTGCTTATTTTAGTGAGAAACTCAATGATGCTAGGAAGAAGTATTTTGTATATGATCAGGAGTTTTATGCTATAGTTCAGGCTCTAAAGAAGTGGAGGCATTATTTGTTGCCAAAATAGTTTGTTCTATATACTGATCATCAGGCCTTACAGTATATTAATAGCCAAGGGAAGCTAAATTAGAGGCACTTAAAGTGGGTTGAGTTTCTACAGAGTTATACCTTTGTGTTGAAGCATAGGAGTGGGAAGTCAAACAGAGTTGCAGATGCCTTAAGTAGAAGGTAGTGTTTGTTGACAGAAATGAAGGTGGAAGTTGTAGGGTTTGATGAACTTAAGGGTTTGTACCCTGAAGATCCTAATTTTGCAGAGGCTTGGAGGGCTTGCTTAGCACCTGTTACTTTAGACAGGACTAAGTGGTTGGATTTTCTAATCCAAGATGGGATGTTGTTTAGAGGAAATCAATTATGCATTCCAAGGAGTTCAATGAGGGAGAATCTGGTCAAGGAGAAGCATAGTGGAGGGTTGGTTGGACACTTTGGTCGAGATAAGACCATTGCCCTCGTTAGTGAGAACTACTATTGGCCACAGTTGCAGCAAGATGTGAAGAAGTTTGTACAGAGTTGCAGAGTATGCCAGATGGCCAAGGGTGTGAGATAGAACACTGGATTATATCAGCTATTACCTATACTAGAGAGGCCATGGGAGGACATCAACATGGATTTTGTTCTTGGCTTACCAAGGACACAGAGGAGGAATGACTCCATATTTGTGGTGGTTGACAGGTTTTCGAAGATGGCACATTTTATTCCCTGCTAGAAAACTAATGATGTAGTTCATGTTGTAGGGTTGTTTTTCAAAGAGGTGGTATGCCTACATGGTCTACCAAAGAGTATCATTTTCGATAGGGATACCAAGTTTGTTGGGTATTTCTGGAGGACCCTATGGAAGAAATTGAAGACAGACCTAAAATTTAGTTCTGCATACCACCCATATACTGACGGACAAATAGAGGTGGTGAATAAAAGTTTGGGTAATCTACTGAGGTGCTTGGTAGGAGATAAGCCCAAGGGATGGGATTTGGTTTTGCCATAGGCAGAATTTGCATACAATAATTCTGTCAATAGGAGTACTAATAAATCCCCATTCCATATTGTGTATGGGAGCAGCCCAAGGAATGCTTTCGAGTTGAGAAATATGGACAGAGGGGAAAAGAGTAGTGTTGAGGCTGAGGACTTTGCAGAGCACCTGAAGAGCCTGCATGATGAAGTGAAGCAGCATATCAACAAGATGAACACTCAGTACAAGACAAGAGCAGACCAGAAGCGATGACTTAAGGAGTTCCAAGTGGGAGATCAAGTTATGGTTCACTTGAGAAAGGAAATATTTCCTGCTAAAACCTACAACAAGTTAAAAATGAAGAAGTTTGGACCATGCAGGGTCATAGGGAAATGGGATTCAGGGAATGCCTATGAGGTAGAATTGCCAAGTGGGCTGAATATATCACCTGTGTTCAACATTTCAGATTTGGCAGAATATCATGAAGGTGACAATAATGGCAGACCAATCATAGAATTATGGAGTATTCCCACATCTACTCTAGATATAGAAGAGATAGAAGAGGTCCTAGATACTCGTGTAGGCAAAATCACAAGAAATAGGTAGTATGCAGAATATCTGGTTAAGTGGAAGGGCAGGCCTATTGAAGATTCATCTTGGTTGTCGAAGGCTGAGGTTGAACGCCTTGGTTTTCTTCCAACAACAAAGAAGTGAAGGTCACTTCTCAATTTACCCTAGGTTTCTGATGCAGGAGCATCCAATGGTGTAAAAGTGATCTTGCATCACCCAAAAAATATTGTAATTGTTTAATTTTGTAAAAACTAGTAAAAACTAGTAAAACTAGTTTTTCTTGCAAGATATTTTTAAAGGTCTTAGAGGTCGAATTTGAGGATTTTTGGCTAGATGTGAGCCTTGGTGGCAAGAACAAGATTAGCTTCACTTAGTTCATTTCATGCCATTTCTAAAAATATGTTGTAATAGTCAATCGGGTCAACGAGCGCGAAGTTATGACCTCCGCAAGTTGCCCCAAATTTCAAATTTGAAATTTCAAGTTTTAGGTGGGAAAAAAGGGGAAAATAGGGCATAAGTAGGAATTTTTGAAATTGTAAAAGGGCTCTTCTTTTGGGATCCTCATTTTTAGCATGAAAGTAATGGAAATCTTTGGCTCCTTTTAGCATTTCTGGTTTTTAGTGGATTGTATGTGTTTTTTTTTATGCAACTCTACTTCAAGTGGTATCAGAGTGAGAGTTCTTGAGTGTGTAAATAGAGCGTCGAACGTGAGGCAGTTTACACTAGGATCTATGGTTAGGGTTTGTGGGAGAAGTGAGCAGAATGCCTCCATGAAGAAACCATGGTGGTGGGAGAAATATGGTGCCAGAAGAAGATTTCAGATCTTTGCAGAGGCAAGTTCAAGCTCTGCAAGAGGAGCTACGTAGAGGGTTTGAGCCAAGGAGAGAAGAAGGGAGTGAAGATGAAGCTGAAGAAGAAGAGGCCCTCCAATGAAAAAAGAAGAAGAGGTAGTAGATCCTGCACAAGCCAGATTGTATAAGGCCATATCATAGATTGGAAAGAGACCAAAGTTTGATGTCTCCACGTATTCTGGAAATCTCAACCCAGAAGAGTTGATCGACTGGATCAATGACATGGAGGAATACTTCGAGTATGAGGAGGTAGAAGATCCCGAGAGGGTCAAGTTTTCTAAGACCAAGCTGAAGGGTCATGCTAGCATATGGTGGAAGGGAGTGCAGCTAGACAAAAACAAAAGAGGAAAAGAAAGGATAACAAGGTGGGAGCGGATGGTGGAGAAGTTGAAGAGACAATTTATTCCAGCTGATTACGAGTTGGATCTGCTCAAGAAAATGCAGGGTTTGAGACAATCGAGTAAGTCTATCAAAGAATATACAGAGGAGTTCTATAAGATCCTGATTAGAACAGGCCATTCTGAGGCCAACAAGGAGAAGGTAGCCCGTTATATTAATGGGTTAAGAGCAAGTATTCAAGAAGAGTTGAGTTTGGTCAGGATGACCACCATTGAAGATGCTTACCAAGTTTGCCTTGAAGGTAGAAGAGAAGTTGAACAAGAGGTTTGAAAGCAAACAGAGAGGAAGAGGTCATGGTGGAAGAAGCTGGTGGGAGAACAAATGGAGGATGGAATGAGGACCAAAAGAAAACTAGGGATACAAGCAACAGTCAAGACCAGAAGGGAGAAAATGCTTACCGCCCCCGTGAGCAGAATAATAACTACCAAAATAATGGTTACTAGAGAGGAAGAGGAAGGTCTGGACGAGGGTTTGGAAGAGGAGGATTTCGTGGAACCTGTTTCCACTATGGAGAAGAAGGACATCGAGCATACGAGTGTCCACAACACCAAGGAGGAACAAATAGGAGGCCTGAAGGTAATGCCCGAGCTGCTATTGTTGATGAAGGTGTTGAATCTGAGCACTCTAAAGAAGCAGAAAGAGGAGAAGTACTGATAACAAGGAGAGCCTTGCTGAATGAGGAGAAAGATCCAGATCAGAGGAAGAGCTTATTTCACACAAGGTGTAAATGTGCAGGTAAGGTCTATAATGTTATCATAGATAATGGTAGCATGGATAACCTAGTTGTAGAAGGAATGGTTACCAAACTACAGTTAGAGAGGAAGAGACACCCGCATCCATATCGGATTGCGTGGTTGCAGAAGGACCATAGGGCTTTGGTCAGTGAGCAGTGCTTGGTAAAATTTAATATTGGGAATTACTGTGATGAGGTCTTGTGTGACATCCTGCCTATGGATGCTTGCCATTTGCTATTGGGAAGGTCATGGCAGTTTGATCGGTGTGCAATGCATGATGGGCGTGCCAACACTTACTCCCTGACAAAGAATGGAGTGCGCCATAAGCTGAAGCCCCTAAAGGAGGTGGACGAAAAGGTATGTAGTAGTGCCAAAATCTATTTAGTTGAAGGTAGAAGGTTTTTGGATGGTTTGAAACATGAGCATATGTGCTATGCATTAATTCCTAGAGTTAGGGAAGAAGAATGCAAAGATACCCCAGTAGAAGTCTCAGGTCTGTTAGAAGAATTTCTAGATATTATATCAGATAATGTACCAGAGGGTTTGCCACTAGTGAGGAAGATCAGTCACCATATAGATTTGGTACTAGGATCTAGTTTACCCAATAAGGCAGCCCATAGAATGACTCCTATAGAAAGTGAGGAGCTAAATAGACAAGTCCAAGAGTTGCTAAAAAAGGGACTGATTCGAGAGAGCCTGAGTCCATGTGCAGTACCTATAGTACTAGCACCAAAGAAATATGGAGAGTGGAGAATGTGTACAGACTCCCGAGCTATTAACAAGATCACCATAAAATATAGGTTCCCATTGCCAAGGATGGATGACATTATGGACTGTTTGAGTGGAGCCAAGTACTTCACAAAGATTGACCTGAAGAGTGGGTACCATCAAATTCATGTCGAGAGAAGGGGATGAGTGGAAGACAACCTTCAAGACCAGAGAGGGTTTGTATGAGTGGTTGGTCATGCCATTTGGGCTAACCAATGCACCAAGCACATTCATGCGGCTGATGAATGAGGTATTGAAGGAGTTTTTAGGAAAATTCATCATTGTCTATTTGGATGACATTTTAATATTTAGCAAGACCTTGGAAGAGCATCTGATGCATATCAGAAGAGTTTTTGAGAAGTTGAAGGAGGAGCAATTGCTGATTAATTTGAAGAAGTGCAGTTTTGTGAAGAAGGAGTTAGTGTATCTAGGATTTGTTATCTCAGTTGAAGGTCTAAAAATGGACCCAAAAAAGGTGAGGGCTATCATTGAATGGCCTACTCCAAGGAGCATAACTGAGGTAAGATCATTTCATGGTCTAGCAAGTTTTTACAAAAAATTTATTAGAAATTTTAGCAGTATTTGTGCACCCCTAACAAAACAATGAGAGGGGATAAGAAAGAATTTAAGTGGACCTTAGGAGCAGATAAGAGCTTTGATATGTTGAAAAATAAGGTCACAGAACAACCTATTTTAGCACTTCCAGATTTCAATAAGGTATTTCAGGTAGACTGTGATGCTAGTGGTAGTGCCATAGGAGTTGTGTTGAGTCAAGAAAGTAAACCTGTTGCTTATTTTAGTGAGAAACTCAATGATGCTAGGAAGAAGTATTTTGTATATGATCAGGAGTTTTATGCTATAGTTCAGGCTCTAAAGAAGTGGAGGCATTATTTGTTGCCAAAAGAGTTTGTTCTATATACTGATCATCAGGCCTTACAGTATATTAATAGCCAAGGGAAGCTAAATCAGAGGCACTTAAAGTGGGTTGAGTTTCTACAGAGTTATACCTTTGTGTTGAAGCATAGGAGTGGGAAGTCAAATAGAGTTGCAGATGCCTTAAGTAGAAGGTAGTGTTTGTTGACATAAATGAAGGTGGAAGTTGTAGGGTTTGATGAACTTAAGGGTTTGTACCCTAAAGATCTTGATTTTGCAGAGGCTTGGAGGGCTTGCTTAGCACTTGTTACTTTAGATAGGACTAAGTGGTTGGATTTTCTAATCCAAGATGGGATGTTGTTCAGAGGAAATCAATTATGCATTCCAAGGAGTTCAATGAGGGAGAATCTGGTCAAGGAGAAGCATAGTGGAGGGTTGGCTGGACACTTTGGTCGAGATAAGACCATTGCCCTCGTTAGTGAGAACTACTATTGGCCATAGTTGCAACAAGATGTGAAGAAGTTTGTACAGAGTTGCAGAGTATGCCAGATGGCCAAGGGTGTGAGACAGAACACTGGATTATATCAGTCGTTACCTATACCAGATAGGCCATGGGAGGACATCAACATGGATTTTTTTCTTGGCTTACCAAGGACACAGAGGAGGAATGACTCCATATTTGTGGTGGTTGATAGGTTTTCAAAGATGGCACATTTTATTCCCTACCAGAAAACTAATGATGCAGTTCATGTTGCAGGGTTGTTTTTCAAAGAGGTGGTACGCCTACATGGTCTACCAAAGAGTATCATTTTCGATAGGGATACCAAGTTTATTGGGTATTTCTGGAGGACCCTATGGAAGAAATTGAAGATAGACCTAAAATTCAGTTCTGCATACCACCCACAGACTGATGGACAAACAGAGGTGGTGAACAGAAGTTTGGGTAATCTATTGAGGTGCTTGGTAGGAGATAAGCCCAAGGGATGGGATTTGGTTTTTCCATAGGCAGAATTTGCATACAATAATTCTGTCAATAGGAGTACTAATAAATCCCCATTCCATATTGTGTATGGGAGCAGCCCAAGGAATGCTTTCGAGTTGAGAAATATGGACAGAGGGGAAAAGAGCAGTGCTGAGGTTGAGGACTTTGTAGAGCACCTGAAGAGCCTGCATGATGAAGTGAAGCAACATATCAACAAGATGAACACTCAGTACAAGACAAGAGCAGACCAGAAGCGATGACTTAAGGAGTTCCAAGTGGGAGATCAAGTTATGGTTCACTTGAGAAAGGAAATATTTCCTGCTAAAACCTACAACAAGTTAAAAATGAAGAATTTTGGACCATGCAGGGTCATAGGGAAATGAGATTCAGGGAATGCCTATGAGGTAGAATTGCCAAGTGGGCTGAATATATCACCTGTGTTCAACATTTCAGATTTGGTAGAATATCATGAAGGTGACAATAATGGTGGACCAGTCATAGAATTATGGAGTATTCCCACATCTACTCCAGATATAGAAGAGATAGAAGAGGTCCTAGATACCCATGTAGGCAAAAGCACAAGAAATAGGTAGTATGCAGAATATCTAGTTAAGTGGAAGGGCAGGCCTATTGAAGATTCATCTTGGTTGTCGAAGGCTGAGGTTGAACGCCTTGGTTTTCTTCCAACAACAAAGAAGTGAAGGTCACTTCTCAATTTACCCTGGGTGTCTGATGCAGGAGCATCCAATGGTGTAAAAGTGATCTTGCATCACCCAAAAAAATATTGTAATTGTTTAATTTTGTAAAACTAGTAAAAACTAGTAAAACTAGTTTTTCTTGTAGGAGATTTTTAAAGGTCTTAGAGGTCGAATTTGAGGATTTTAGGCTAGATGCAAGCCTTGGCAAAAATATAAGGTTTCCCCACTTAGCTCATTTCATGCCATTTCTGAAAATATGTTGTAATAGTCAATCGGGTCAACGAGCGCGAAGTTATGACCTCCGCAAGTTGCCCCAAATTTCAAATTTGAAATTTCAAGTTTTAGGTGGGAAAAAAAGGGAAAATAGGGCATAAGTAGGAATTTTCAAAATTGTAAAAGGGCTCTTCTTTTGGGATCCTCATTTTTAGCATGAAAGTAATGGAAAGCTTTGGCTCCTTTTAGCATTTCTGGTTTTTAGTGGATTGTATGTGTTTTTTTTTATGCAACTCTGCTTCAAGTGGTATCAGAGCGAGAGTTCCTGAGTGTGTAAATAGAGCACCGAACGTGAGGTAGTTTACACCAGGATCTATGGTTAGGGTTTGTGGTAGAAGTGAGCAGAATGCCTCCACGAAGAAACCATGGTGGTGGGAGAAATATGGTGCTAGAAGAAGATTTTAGATCTTTGCAGAGGTAAGTTCAAGCTCTGCAAGAGGAGCTGTGTAGAGGGTTTGAGCCAAGGAGAGAAGAAGGGAGTGAAGATGAAGCTGAAGAAGAAGAGGCCCAATTCGAAGAAGAAGAAGAAGAGGTAGTAGATCCTGCACAAGCCAGATTGTATAAGGCCATATCATATATTGGAAAGAGACCAAAGTTTGATGTCTCCACATATTTTGGAAATCTCAACCCATAAGAGTTGATCGACTGGATCAATGACATGGAGGAATACTTCGAGTATGAGGAGGTAGAAGATCTCGAGAGGGTCAAGTTTTCTAAGACCAAGTTGAAGGGTCATGCTAGCATATGGTGGAAGGGAGTGCAGCTAGATAGAAACAAAAGATGAAAAGAAAGGATAACAAGGTGGGAGCGGATGGTGGAGAAGTTGAAGAGACAATTTATTCCAACTGATTACAAGTTGGATCTGCTCAAGAAAATGTAGGGTTTGAGACAATCAAGTAAGTCTGTCAAAGAATATACATAGGAGTTCTATAAGATCCTGATTAGAACAGGCCATTCTAAGGCCAACAAGGAGAAGGTAGCCCATTATATTAATGGGTTAAGAGCAAGTATTCAAGAGGAGTTGAGTCTGGTCAGGATGACCACCATTGAAGATGCTTACCAGTTTGCCTTGAAGGTAGAAGAGAAGTTGAATAGGAGGTTTGAAAGCAAACAGAGAGGAAGAGGTCATGGTGGAAGAACTGGTGGGAGAACAAATGGAGGATGGAATGAGGACCAAAAGAAAACTAGGGATACAAGCAACGAGTCAAGACCAGAAGGGAGAAAATGCTTACCACCCCCGTGAGCAGAATAATAACTACCAAAATAATGGTTACCAGAGAGGAAGAGGAAGGTCTGGACGAGGGTTTGGAAGAGGAGGATTTCATGGAACCTGTTTCCACTATGGAGAAGAAGGACATCGAGCATACGAGTGTCCACAACACCAAGGAGGAACAAATAGGAGGCCTGAAGGTAATGCCCAAGCTGCTATTGTTGATGAAGGTGTTGAATCTGAGCACTCTAAAGAAGCAGAAAGAGGAGAAGTACTGATAACAAGGAGAGCCTTGCTGAATGAGGAGAAAGATCCAGATCAAAGGAAGAGCTTATTTTGCACAAGGTGTAAATGTGCAGGTAAGGTCTATAATGTTATCATAGATAATGGTAGCATGGATAACCTAGTTGCAGAAGGAATGGTTACCAAACTACAGTTAGAGAGGAAGAGACACCCGCATCCATATCATATTGCATGGTTGCATAAGGACCATAGGGCTTTGGTCAGTGAGCAGTGCTTGGTAAAATTTAATATTGGGAATTACTATGATGAGGTCCTGTGTGACATCCTGCCTATGGATGCTTACCATTTGCTATTGGGAAGGTCATGGCAGTTTGATCGGTGTGCAATGCATGATGGGCGTGCCAACACTTACTCCCTAACAAAGAATGGAGTGCGCCATAATCTGAAGCCCCTAAAGGAGGTGGACGAAAAGGTATGTAGTAGTGCCAAAATCTATTTAGTTGAAGGTAGAAGGTTTTTGGATGGTTTGAAACATGAGCATATGTGCTATGCATTAATTCCTAGAGTTAGGGAAGAAGAATGCAAAGATACCCCAGTAGAAGTCTCAGGTCTGTTAGAAGAATTTCTAGATATTATATCAGATAATGTACCAGAGGGTTTGCCACCAGTGAGGAAGATCAGTCACCATATAGATTTGGTACCGGGATCTAGTTTACCCAATAAGGCAGCCCATAGAATGACTCTTATAGAAAGTGAGGAGCTAAATAGACAAGTCCAAGAGTTGCTAAAAAAGGGACTGATTCGGGAGAGCCTGAGTCCATGTGCAGTACCTACAATACTAGCACCAAAGAAATATGGAGAGTGGAGAATGTGTACAGACTCCCGAGCTATTAACAAGATCACCATAAAATATAGGTTCCCATTGCCAAGGATGGATGACATTATGGATTGTTTGAGTGGAGCCAAGTACTTCACAAAGATTGACCTGAAGAGTGGGTACCATAAAATTCATGTTAGATAAGGGGATGAGTGGAAGACAACCTTCAAGACCAGAGAGGGTTTGTATGAGTGGTTGGTCATGCCATTTGGGCTAACCAATGCACCAAGCACATTCATGTGGCTGATGAATGAGGTATTGAAGGAGTTTTTAGGAAAATTTGTCATTGTCTATTTGGATGACATTTTAATATTTAGCAAGACCCTGGAAGAGCACCTGATGCATATCAGAAGAGTTTTTGAGAAGTTGAGGGAGGAGCAATTGTTGATTAATTTGAAGAAGTGCAGTTTTGTGAAGGAGTTAGTGTATCTGGGATTTGTCATCTCAGCTGAAGGTCTAAAAATGGACCCAAAAAGGTGAGGGCTATCATTGAATGGCCTACTCCAAGGAGCATAACTGAGGTAAGATCATTTCATGGTCTAGCAAGTTTTTACAAAAAAATTATTAGAAATTTCAACAGTATTTGTGCACCCCTAACAAAAACAATGAGAGGGGATAAGAAAGAATTTAAGTGGACCTTAGGAGTAGATAAGAGCTTTGATATGTTGAAAAATAAGGTCATAGAACAACCTATTTTAGCACTTCCAGATTTCAATAAGGTATTTCAGGTAGACTGTGATGCTAGTGGTAGTGCCATAGTGTTAGACTTACAATGGCACTGAGAGGGGGGGTGAATTAGTGTAGCTCTTTAATCATGAATTAACAGATCTTAAAATAGCAGCAGTAAAAACTTATAAATAGATACAACAAGTACAACAAGAGAACAACACACAACATAAGATTTAAGGAGGTTCACTAATGTGGCTACTCCTCAAAAATGACTACTTGGACTACCATCCAAATCCAGCCTTTGGAAAGCACCAACTTTATAATTAATTTACCAGCACCAACTGGAAGGAGCACCAACCTCTGATTTATCTGCACCAATAGAAAGAAGCACCAACCCCTGATTTACCAACATCGATTGGAAGGAGCACCAACCCCTGATGCCAAGCACCAACCTGGACTTTAAATTGAATCTTTTGGTTTAACAATAAGATACCTTCGCTTTTACAAGACCCTGACTGGTCTACTTCAACTTTGCATTCTCTATGCACTCTGCTCACTCTACACACTCACTTTGCACACTCTGCTTTGCTGCGATCAAACCTCACGATCGTCTTCTCCCTTTGCGCACTCTACTTCCTTTGTGATCTTCGCACTTAGAATGATTTGATGACTTGCACACTGCACTCTATGATCAAACTTTGCACTCTGCGCACTCTCTCCAAACTTTTCACACTTCAACTCAAGCAACTCTTCAAACAACCTTCCTTTTATAAAATTATTTTTCATGATGAAAACTCTAATTTTAGTCGGCTATAAACCCTACTCTCAGTCGACTGCAAACCCTAGTCTTCATCGATTGCAAACCCTAATCTTCATCGGCTTACATCAGTATTTGTTGACTTCAACTGCCCCTGTAACTCTTCTGTGGTTGTTGTCGTGAAAACACAACATGTCATGATATCACGACACTTTTGCCTTCGTACGCTTTCTCTTAGCTTTGGCCCGTGAGAATACAACATGTAGCAATATCACAACACTTTTTCTTTCCGTACGCTTTCTCTTAGATTTGGCCCCTGAGAATACAACATGTAGTGATATCGCTACACTTTTTCTTCCGTATGCTTTTTCTTAGCTTTAGCTCGTGAGAATACAACATGTAGCGATATTGCTACACTTTTTCTTCCGTACGGTTTCACTTAGCTTTTGACCGCAAAAATGAAACATGTCATGAAATTGCAACACCTTTTTCTCTCTCCTCTTTCTCTTCGCTTTGGACTGCGAAAATGAAACATGTCACGAAATTGCGACACCTTTTTCTCTCTCCTCTTTCTCTTCGCTTTGAACTGCGAAAATGAAACATGTCACGAAATTGCGACACCTTTTTCTCTCTCCTCTTTCTCTTCGCTTTGGACCATGAAAATGAAACATGTCGCAAAATCATGACACCTTTTTCTCTCTCCTCTTTCTCTTCGCTTTGGACCGCAAAAATGAAACATGTCACGAAATCGCGACATCTTTTTCTCTCTCCTTCTTTAGTCACAAAAATGCGACATGTCGTGATATCGTGACACTTTTTCTCCTTAGCACTTTTTCTTGCCTTCGGGTCGCGAAAACCCGACATGTCACGATATCGCGACACTTTTTCTCCTTAGCACTTTTTCTTGCCTTCGGGTCACGAAAACCCGACATGTCGTGAAATCGTGACACTTTTTCTTTCGGACTCTCTCTCCTGTACATGTCACAAAATCGTGACACTTTTTCGTCCATACAACCTTGTAATTTTTCGGGAAATCGCGACACTTTTTCGTCCGTACAACCTTCCTTACAATATGTCGTGAAATCACGACACTTTTTCATCCGTACAACCTTCCTTGCAATATATCATGAAATCGTGACACTTTTCGTCCGTACAACCTTCCTTGCAATATGTCATGAAATTGCGACACTTTTTTGTCCGTACAACCTTCCTTGCAATATGTCATGAAATCACGATAGTTTTTCTTTCTTGCCAACATGTCGCGATATCGCGACAGTTTTTCTTTCTTGCCAACATGTCGCAAAATCGTGACAGTTTTTCTTTCTTCTTCTCTCTCTTCCACCATGTCGTGAAATCACGATAGTTTTTCTTGTCGCGATATCGCGACACTTTTCTTACTTGTATTTTTCTTTGATATTTTGTAAGTGGTCCACTTTGGTATTCTTGGAAAAACACTGTACATACTCTGAGTAACCATTGAACTCCTGTCTTTTGCCTCTAACTAGCTTTTGAACTTCCTATCCACTGCATCAACAGATCTATCTAACTGTGTTGACAACAATGACAATACTATTGCTGCACCTTGCTCAACAATCTCCCCCTTTGGAATTGTTGGCAACACATGTGCAATTTTCTATAACTCTTCTCCCCCTTTGTCAATAATACCAAAGGGCTACTGTAGACTCCCCCTGAGTCCATGCACAACATTCTCAGGCACAATTTGTTACACTTAGCACAAATTATGAACATGAGCAAAAAAATAATCAAATACTTAAATGCTCCCCCTAAGAATGTGATCCCTATAGGTAGTCAATTCATGGGAAGTGTGACCACTCCTAATTTGTTTTGAAGGTACTCAAACACTTCCTTGGGCAATGGTTTTGTGAATATATCTGCTACTTGTTCTGTGGTTGGAACAAAGTCCAATTTAACCTCACCTTCTACAACTTTCTCCTTCAAAAAGTGATACCTAATGGCAATGTGCTTTGTGCATGAATGCAAAACCGAATTCTTGGAGATGTTAATGGCATTGGTGTTATCACACTTAACTGATATTGGCTCACTGAAATTAATACCAAGATATTTTAAGGTTTGTTTCATCCATAATACCTTTGTACAACATGTTGTCGCTGCAATGTATTTTGCCTCTACTGTCGATAAAGAAATTGACTCTTGTTTCTTACTATGCCATGCGACTAATCTGTCTCCAAGATAGAATGCACCTCCACTGGTGCTCTTTCTGTCATCTACACATCCTGCCCAATCGGCATCTGAATACAAAATAAGGGTGAATTCTTTACCTTTCGGATACCATAATCCATATTCCATAGTACCCTTGAGCTACCGAAGAATCCTTTTCATCGCTGTTACATGAGTCTCCTTAGGATTAGCTTGAAATCATGCTACCATGCATACTCGCCTATAAAATATATGGTCCAGTAGTCATCAGTGTACAATAAAATTCCAATCATGGATCTGTACATGGTTTGATCAACATGTGGAGATTTGTCATCCTTGCTCAACTTACAACTTGTCGTCATGGGAGTGCTAACTGGCTTACAATCCTCCATTGTGAACCTTTTTAGCATCTCTTTTACATATTTAACTTGAGAAATAAATATGCCCTTCTTACTTTGATTAACTTGCAATCCGAGGAAATATAACAGTTCTCCAATCATTGACATTTCAAATTCTTTCTGCATCTTATCTGTTAAGTCCTTGCATGACTCATCTTTGTTGCTGCCAAATATGATATCATCTACATAGACAACAAGAACAATAAGATGTCCATTTTCTGTTTTGACATACAGATTGCTATCCACCATACCTTTCTTGAACCTTTGTTGAGTGAGATAGTTGTCTAGCCTTGCATACCATGCTCGGGGTTCCTGTTTTAAGCCATATAAAGCTTTCTTCAACTTGCAAACAAGGTTGGGATCATCACCAAGTTGGAAACCATCTGGTTGCTCGATGTAAGCTTCTTCTTCAAGTTTCCCATTCAAAAACGCTGATTTCACATCCATTTGATAAACTTTGAAATTCTTGTAGACTGCTAAAGCCAAAAACATTTTAATTGCCTCTAGTATCGCTACTGGTGCAAAAGTTTCCTCAAAATCAATGCCTTCAACTTGTGCATAACCCTTGCAAACTAATCTTGCTTTATTTATGACTACCTGTCCGTCTTCATTCAGTTTGTTTCGAAAAATCCATTTTGTTCCGATGATATTTTTATTTGTAGGTCTAGGTACTAGTTCCCAAGTGTCATTTTTCTCTATCTGATCTAATTCTTCATTTATTGCCTTCATCCAGCTTTCATATTTGCTTGCATCATCAATATTTTTAGGCTCAATGTTGGATAGTAGAGAGTAGTTACTTACTGCTCTTCTTCTTGTCTGAACTCCAACTTTGGGATCTCTAATGATTTGCTCTCTAGGATGATTTCTCTGCCAGCTACCTATTTTGAATTTCTTATTTTCTTCCATTTCTGCATCATCATCTGAGTCAATTTTTTGTATTTTTTCAATTTCATTTTCCTCATATCCTTCAATAACTTCTTCATAAATTGGGTAGTTCGTTTCATAGTTAATTACTCATTCTCTACCTTCATCAAATTTAACATCGACACTATCCACAATTTTCTTTAGCTTCTTATTATAGCATTTGTAAGCTTTGCTTTTTGATGAATAACCAACAAAAAAACCTTCATCTGCTCTATCTTCAAACTTGCCAATATTATCTTCAGTTCTTTTGATGTAGCACTTGCTGCCAAACACTTTGAGGTATTTTGCTATTGCCCTTTTTTTGAACCATAACTCATAAGGAGTTTTTCTTTCATGTGTTCTCAACATGTACCTATTTTGGAGATATACCGTAGTATGGACTGCTTCTTTCCAAAACCTATCTGCTAGACTACTTTCAGCCAGCATGGTCCGTGCCATTTCCTGTATTGTCCTGTTCTTTCTTTCAACCACTCCATTCTGCTGAGGTGTTTTGGCTGCTAAAAACTATCTCCTTATACCGTATTTTTCACAGTACTCTGCAAACTCCTCTGAAATGAATTCTCCTCCTCTATCTAATCTTAAGCATTTGATCCTCTTTCATGTTTCATTCTCAACCTGGTTTTTGAAAATTTTGAACATATCAAAAGCTTTTGATTTGTGCTTTAAGAAAATATCCATGTCATTTTGGAATAGTCATCAATGCACAACATAAAATATTTATCACCATTTATGCTTTGTGTTCTCATGGGCCCACATAAATCAGTGTGTATTAGTTCCAAAGGTTTGCTTGTGTAGTATTCTTTAGTTTTGAATGAGATTCTAGATTGCTTCCCCTTTTGGCATGAAGCACAAATGTTGTTTGCAGGTTTCCTAATGGTGGGAAGATCTCTTACAGCCCCTTTTGAGGTGATTTTTACTAGATTATCAAAACTAATATGACCAAGTCTCTTGTGCCACAACCAATTTTCTTCTTCCTATCCAATAAAACAAGCTCATTTTGAAGTCTCTGAGAGCATGTACAGGTTGCTAGATGTCCTTGATCTAGTTGCTATCAATTTTCCACTATTTGTTTTTCTGACTTCACAGCCCTGCTTCATAAAAACTACTTCATGACCTTTATCACAAATCTGAATTACGCTCAATAAGTTATGTTTCAACCCATCTACAAATAGGACTTCTTCTGACCTAATTTTTCCATCACTAATTTTGATAGAGCCTTTGCCAACTATCTTAGCTCCATCATTATTTCTAAATTTTACTAATCCTCCTTCATATTTCTGTAACTTCTCAAATTTTTGTTTGTCACCTGTCATATGACTGGAACATCCACTGTCAAGTATCCATGGTACATATTTATCTTGTGCTTTGAATGTAGTTTGTACGATCAAAGATTCCTTTTCTTCCTTCAGTTGCTCTTTTCCTTTCCACATTGTTTTGATAGTAGTTTTGAGCTCTTGTTTTGTCTTTCCCTTATCAGTAGTTTGAGTAGGTTTTCCAAGAAGTTTTTTATTCTGACTCATCTTGTATGGTTGAAATTTTCTTCCCTAAAACTGATTTGAAGTAAATGTGTTTCTATAGTTTCTTGCAATGTGCCCAAACTTATGACAGTTATAACATTCCACTATATAATTCATCAGAGGAGAAAAAACATTTCTACTGGTGAAGTTCCTTGGTCTTACATTATATTTGCAATCTGAGATTTTATGCCCATAACCATTGCATTTAAAATAGAAACCATAGAAAGGATAATTGAACCTAGGTGATGGTATTTGCCATGTTGCCATAGGAGCCATAGGTCTTCTTCTTCTTTGATGTGTGACTTTGGTGAATCCATCATTGTCAATTCTCCCATCGTGCCTGGCATTAATGCTTTCTCTTTCATGAGATGTTTTTCTTTGATCAACCTATTTCTTAGCTTCATTCTTTATGGACTTGGCCTTTGATCCACTTGATGATTCTCCTTCGATGAAGCCTAGACCAAATTTGATGCCTGTAGGTCTTTGGTCATTTAAGATCTTATCCAACTTCATATAACTTTCTTCACGTTTGTGATAACAACTAATTTTCTTATTCATATCTTCTAGCTACATTCTTAAACCAACAATATCTTCTTCTAACTTGCTGCAATGATCTATTTTCATTGTTAATAGCACTTCGAGATCTTCGAAGATTTTCTTAGATTCTTCTATCTGTACTTTTAAGCTGGTTATGATTCCATTTGCATCCTCAAGCTTTCTTGACAGTTTCTTGTTCTTTTTCTTTTCTATCTCCCACTCTTCAAGTGTAGATATCAACTCACATTCTAGATATACTTCAGCCTCAAGAATCTCATCACAAACTTCAGATGTCACTCCTTCTTCATTTTTTGATTTAACTTCTTCAAATGCCATAAAAAGAGCTTCATCTCTTTCTTCTTCAGACTCTTCTTCGGAGCTATTTTCTGATGAACTGACATTCTTGGAGATGAAACTTTTCTTTTTGAAGTTGCCTTTTCTAAAATTTGTTTTCATCTTCCAGTCACTTCTTTCTTGGTGGGATCCTTCATCATTTTTGTTCTTCTCTTTAAGTGGACATTTAGTCACAAAATTCCCAATGCCTCCATAGTTGAAACATTTAAATGGAAGCTTCCCTCTGTATTTTCCTTTCCCCTTTTTTAGTTTTCTAACAAAGTTTGCTTCCATTTCATTGGATGTCTCTTCTTCCTCGGACTCGTGTTTTATGTTTTTATTTTTAAGAGCTTTGAAAGCTACTTCTTTGTCAGAGGGTTTAGATCTTCCTATCCTCATTTCATATGCAGTTAAAGAACCATACATTTCATCTATACTAAAGTAATTTAGATTTTTTTCTTCTTCTATCGTTGAGACTTTGGAATCAAACCTTTGAGGAAGAGATCTTAATACCTTTTTCACGACAGCAGAGTCATCGATATCCTCATCGAGTCCTCTGATCGCATTGATGATTCCAGTAACTCTCAACATGAATACCTTAATTTTTTCGTCATCATTCATCTTCAATGCTTCGAACTAAGCTCGATGTGTCTGTAACTTGGCTTCTTTGATCTTATCATCTCCTTCATGAAAACTCTTCAATTTGTCCCATATTTCTTTTGCCGATTTACAGTTCATGACCTTTACTAGTTCACTATCTGCTAATCCACACAAGATGGCATTCGTTGCTTTCGAATTATTCTCAAATAGTTTCTTTTCATCTGCTTCTTTTGGAGGAGTGGTGGGAATTATGTATCCACTGACTACTAAATCCCAGATGTCGTAACCCAAAGCACAAAGATATGTCTGCATCTTGACTCTCCAGAACGCATAATTAGATCCATCAAACAATGGTGCTTTGTTTGATGAGAAGCCTTCACCACCTGCCATTATGTAATTTCCAAGATCACCCTAGCTGGTTAAGCTTGTACAGGGAATTGGATTTGATACCAATTGTTAGAATTACAATGGCACTAAGAGGAGGGGGTGATCAATGTAGCTCTTTAATCATGAATTAATAGCTCTTAAAATAGTAGTAGTAAAAACTTATAAATAGATACAACAAGTACAACAAGAGAACAACACACAACACAAGATTTAACGAGGTTCACCAATGTGGCTACTCCTCAAAAATGACTGCTTGGACTACCATCCAAATCCAGCCTTTGCAAAGCACCAACTTTACAATTAATTTACCAACACCAACTAGAAGGAGCACCAACCTCTGATTTATTTGCACCAATAGAAAGGAGCACCAACCCATGATTTACCAACATCGACTAGAAGGAGCACCAACCCCTGATGCCAAGCACCAACCTAGACTTCAAATTGAATCTTTGGGTTTAACAGTAAGATACCTTCACTTTTACAAGACCCTGACTGGTCTACTTCACCTTTGCATTCTCTACACACTCTACTCGCTCTGCGCACTCACTTCGCACACTCTGCTTCGTTGCGATCAAACCTCATGATCATATTATCCCTTTGCGCACTCTGCTTCCTTTGTGATATTCACACTTAGAATGATTTGACGACTTGCACACTGCACTCTACGACCAAAATTTGCACTCTGCACACTCTCTTTGAACTTTTCACACTTCAACTCAAGCAACTCTTCAAACAACCTTCCTTTTATAACATTATTTTTCATGATGAAAACTCTAATCTTAGTCGGCTGTAAACCCTACTCTCAGTCGGTTGCAAACCCTAGTCTTCGTCGGTTGCAAACCCTAATCTTCGTCGGCTTACATCGGTATTTTTTGGCTTCAACTGCCCCTGTAACTCTTCTGTGGCTGTTGCTACAAAAACACATGTCACGATATCGCGACACTTTCACCTTCGTACGCTTTCTCTTAGCTTTGGCCCACGAGAATATAACATGTAGCGATATCGCTACACTTTTTCTTTCCATACGCTTTCTCTTAGCTTTGGCCCATGAGAATACAACATGTAGCGATATCACTACACTTTTTCTTTTGTACACTTTTTCTTAGCTTTGGCCCGTGAGAATACAACATGTAGCGATATCGCTACACTTTTTCTTCTGTACGGTTTCACTTAGCTTTAGCCTGTGAAAATGAAACATGTCACGAAATCACGACACCTTTTTCTCTCTCCTCTTTCTCTTCACTTTGGACCGCAAAAATGAAACATGTCACAAAATCGTGACACCTTTTTCTCTCTCCTCTTTCTCTTCACTTTGAACCACAAAAATGAAACATGTCACAAAATTGTCACCTTTTTTTCTCTCCTCTTTCTCTTCGCTTTGGACCACGAAAATGAAACATGTCATGAAATCGTGACACCTTTTTCTCTCTCCTCTTTCTCTTCGCTTTGGTTGCAAAAATGAAACATGTCACGAAATTGCGACATCTTTTTCTCTCTCCTTCTTTAGTCACGAAAATGCGACATGTCGCGATATCACGACACTTTTTCTCCTTAGCGCTTTTTCTTGCCTTCGGGTCACGAAAACCCGACATGTCGTGATATCGCGACACTTTTTCTCCTTAGCACTTTTTCTTGCCTTCAGGTCGTGAAAACCCGACATGTCATGAAATCACGACACTTTTTCTTTCGGACTCTCTCTCCTGCACATGTCGCGAAATCATGACACTTTTTCGTCCGTACAACCTTCCTTGTAATATGTCGTGAAATCGCAACACTTTTTTGTCCATACAACCTTCCTTGCAATATGTCATGAAATCGTGACACTTTTTCGTCTGTACAACCTTCCTTGCAATATGTCACAAAATCGTGACACTTTTTCATTCGTACAACCTTCCTTGCAATATGTCATGAAATCGTGACACATTTTCATCCATACAACCTTCCTTGCAATATGTCATGAAATCGTGATAGTTTTTCTTTCTTGCCAACATGTCGCGATATCGCAACAGTTTTTCTTTCTTGCCAACATGTCGTGAAATCGCGACATTTTTTCTTTCTTCTCTCTCTTCCACCATGTCGTGAAATCGTGACAGTTTTTCTTGTTGCGATATCGCGACACTTTTCTTACTTGTATTTTTTTTTTATCTTTTGCAAGTGGTCCACTTCGGTCTTCTTGGAAAAATACTGTACATACTCTGAGTAACCTTTGAACTCCTGTCTTCTGCCTCCGACTAGCTTTTGAACTTCCTGTCCACTGCATCAACAGATCTATTTGACTATGTTGACAACAATGACAATACTATCGCTGCACCTTGCTCAACACTTAGGAGCTGTGTTGAGTCAAGAAAGTAAACTTGTTGCTTATTTTAGTGAGAAACTCAATGATGCTAGGAAGAAGTATTTTGTATATGATCAGGAGTTTTATGCTATAGTTCAGTAACTAAAGAAGTGTAGGCATTATTTGTTGCCAAAAGAGTTTATTCTATATACTGATCATCAGGATTTACAGTATATTAATAGCCAAGGGAAGCTAAATCAAAGGCACTTAAAGTGAGTTGAGTTTCTATAGAGTTATACCTTTGTGTTGAAGCATAGGAGTGGGAAGTCAAACAGAGTTGCATATGCCTTAAGTAGAAGGTAGTGTTTTTTGATAGAAATGAAGGTGGAAGTTGTAGGGTTTGACAAACTTAAGGGTTTGTACCCTGAAGACCCTGATTTTGTAGAAGCTTGGAGGGCTTGCTTAGAACCTATTACTTTAGACAGGACTAAGTGGTTGGATTTTCTAATCCAAGATGGGATGTTGTTCAGAGGAAAATAATTATGCATTCCAAGGAGTTTAATGAGGGAGAATCTAGTCAAGGAGAAGCACAGTGGAGGGTTGGTTGGACACTTTGGTAGAGATAAGACCATTGCCCTCGTTAGTGATAACTACTATTGGCCATAGTTGTAGCAATATGTGAAGAAGTTTGTACAGAGTTGCAAAGTATGCCAGATGGCCAAGGGTGTGAGATAGAACACTGGATTATATCAACCGTTACCTGTACCAGATAGGCCATGGGAGGACATCAACATGGATTTTAATCTTGGCTTACCAAGGACACAGAGGATGAATGACTCCATATTTGTGGTGGTTGATAGGTTTTCGAAGATGGCACATTTTATTCCCTGCCAAAAAACTAATGATGTAGTTCATGTTGTAGGGTTGTTTTTCAAAGAGGTGGTATGCCTACATGGTCTACCAAAGAGTATCGTTTCCAATAGGGATACCAAGTTTATTGGGTATTTTTGGAGGACCTTATGGAAGAAATTGAAGATAGACCTAAAATTTAGTTCTGCATACCACCCACAGACTGACGGATAGACAGAGGTGTTGAACAAAATTTTGGGCAATCTATTGAGGTGCTTGGTAGGAGATAATACCGAGGGATGGGATTTGGTTTTGCCATAGGCATAATTTGCATACAATAATTCTATCAATAGGAGTACTAATAAATCCCCATTCCATATTGTGTATGGGAGTAGCCCAAGGAATGCTTTCGAGTTGAGAAAGATGGATAGAGGGGAAAAGAGCAGTGCTAAGGTTGAGGAATTTGTAGAGCACCTGAAGAGCCTGCATGATGAAGTGAAGCAACATATCAACAAGATGAACACTCAATACAAGACAAGAGCAGACTAGAAGCGACGAATTAAGGAGTTCCAAGTGGGAGATCAAGTTATGGTTCACTTGAGAAAGGAAATATTTCCTGCTAAAACCTACAAGTTAAAAATTAATAATTTTGGACCATGCAGAGTCATAGGGAAGTAGGATTCAGGGAATTCCTATGAGGTAGAATTGCCAAGTGGGCTGAATATATCACCTGTGTTCAACATTTCAGATTTGGCAAAATATCATGAAGGTGACAATAATGGCGGACCAGTCACAAAATTATGGATTATTCCCACATCTAATCCAAATATAGAAGAGATAGAAGAGGTCCTAGATACCCATGTAGGCAAAATCACAAGAAATAGGCAGTATGCAGAATATCTAGTTAAGTGGAAGGGCAGGCATGTTGAAGATTCATTTTGGTTGTCGAAGGCTGAGGTTGAATGCGTTGGTTTTCTTCCAACAACAAAGAAGTGAAGGTCACTTCTCAATTTACCCCGGGTGTCTGATGCAGGAGCATCCAATGGTGTACAAGTGATCTTATATCACCCAAAAAAGATTGTAATGGTTTAATTTTGTAAAACTAGTAAAATTAGTTTTTCTTGCAGGAGATTTTTAAAGGTCTTAGAGGTCAAATTTGAGGATTTTTGGCTAAAATCTAGCCTTGGTGCAAAGATCCAATATTGTCTTGCTTAGCTCGTTTCATGTCGTTTTCGAAAATATGCTATAATAGTCAATCGGGTCAACAAGCACGAAGTTATGACCTCTGCAAGTTGCCCCAAATTTCAAATTTCAAATTTCAAGTTTTAGGTGGGAAAAAAGGGGAAAAAAGGGGAAAAAAGGGCATAAGTAGGAATTTTCGAAATTGTAAAAGGACTCTTGCTTTGGGATCCTCATGTTTAGCATGAAATTAATGGAAAGCTTTGGCTTCTTTTAGCATTTCTGGTTTTCAGTGGATGGTATGTGTTTTTTTTATGCAACTCTGCTTCAAAACTTTCAAATCATCTCTTATCCATTTCTAGGATTTTTAGTATCCTCTAGTTTCTCTTCTCATATATTATAGTAATTGGAATTATATTTTGATTCCTCTTCCCATTCATTTTTATAATTGATATTACCCCTTGATTCATCTCCATATACACTATCAATATTATCATTTCATTTTATTCCTCTTCCTATGGTCCTCTTAATTGCCCATCCTGACCTAAAAAATATCTTTGGGTATTCTTATCGATATCACAATATATAAAAATTAGTATACTCAAGAGGAATAAAAAATATTATTTACATTGATACATATGTAAACTATCATACCAAATATAAGTGAATAAAATATAAATACAAATTTACAACAATGTAATACCTATCTACATGCATTTAAAAATAAATTTAGGCACATCAATTTCACACAACAAATATGCAATGTCTGAAATGTGATGGATATCATGATTTGCTTATATATTAAGTAACATTTGATGTCCATGTCCTCATTATAACAACTTCAATATGCATGTAAATGAGATACCCTTGTAAATAAATATTAATGATATATGAGTTGATTTATCTTATGAACAATGTCATTATATTAATTTCTATGAGGAATAAATAAAATACGTTTGAAGAATAATATTCACCATGGCTAATCATGATAACGAGTGTGAGCCAAGAGGGAGTGTAGAAGTGAGTGCAACCTGAGTGCAAGTTGGGAGGGAGTGCAACAACAAGTGCAAGTGTGAGCCAGGAGGGAGTGTAGTAACAAGTGTGAGAAGTGTGAGCCAGGAGGGAGTGTAGTAATGAGAGTGAGAACGAAGTGTGAGAAGAACGTAGAAAGTTAAGTGTGATCTAGTTGAAGAAAATCCAATGTAATCCATGAGGAAGTGTGATCTAAGAGAGAGTGCAAGTGAATCTTCAATCATGGCAAAAGAGCAATGGGTTCATCAAGAGTACATCAATGCTTCAAACCCTTACCATGAATGCATGAAAATTTATTTTCAAAAAATTTCTAAAGCAAAGGAATGTCGAGAAAAATAAGAGGCAAGGGATATTGCAAGCCAAGAGAGAGTGCAAGCCAAGAGAGAGTGCAAGCCAAGAGTGAGTTCAAGGTAGGAGAGAATGTAAGCTCAGAGTGAGTACAAGTTGAGAGGGAATGTGAGACAAGAGGGAGTGCAAGCCAAGAGCAAGTCCCATTAGCTAGTATGGAAGGAAAGTCATATTTTAAAGCCCTAATGGGAAGATAGGATGCCCTAGTTGGAAGTATGGAGACCCAAGTTGGAGATAATCAAAAGAGTGAATACATGGCAAGTTCGATCCAAGTAGCAAATGTTACACCAAAAGTGAGTATCAAGGATGAGATGATTGAGCATGATATAATGGTTCTTAAAAGTAGAGGGTTAATATTTAAGTTTTGTAAATCATGGTTAGGATTTTTGAAGATTCAAAATTGGATCAAGTGGAAGTGGGGATAAAATTCAAATTACTTTGTGACTTTTCTTCCTAAATGTTTTTTCTCATCATCTTTTATAGTTCAAAAATTAGGAATAAAATAATGGTTGGTGGTCCATGGTTTATGGGAAGACATACACTTTATTTGAGACCATGGAATGCAATTTTTTCTATTGAGACAAAAACTATTAAGAAGCTTCTAATATCAGTTTGGCTTTTTGAACTTCCATATCAGCTTATAAATAAGGATGTTCTGAAGAATATTGGAAATACCCTAGGGTAATTCATCAAGGAAGGACTAACTACTAAGGAGTGAAAGCATGCTATATATACTCAAATATGTCTTGCTATGGATATTTCAAAACCTTTTCCTAAATCCATTAAGATAAAATTTGAATCAAGAGAATGAGATCAACAAGTAGATTATGAAAATATTACATTTCGTTGCCATAAATTTTATGAGATTAGACACATGGCAAGAGTTTGTAAAGTGAAAACTATGAAAAAAGAGAAAAAAATATAGCCATTTGATAAACTTCAAGATAAATCAAGGAAATATTACAATAATAAAAGCTAGATCGGATCAAGGATATTCCACTACAAAATAAGAGAGGTAAAGAAATCCTATCTACAATATCATTTGGAAATTTCAGAAGGAATTAAAGGTGCAAAAGAATATGTGGAGAGAAATCCTAAAATAAAGACAAAAAAATAGGTCAAATTTATTCTAGGTAAATCATCTTCATTTTTCTCAAGTAGTATAAAATCCTCTCTAAGTAATAAAAACGAAAGGGATGAAGATGTTATCCCTTGCACTTCAAGGTCTTAAGAGCAAAATAATAAAGAAATAAGGATGTAGGAAACCTATAACAACTTAGGTTTTTTAGAGAAAAATAAGAAGGTAATTTCTATAGAAGAGCATCCTTGCACTTTATGGTTTCTAGGGAAACATAAAGAATATTGTGCTTTTGAGGTTACTCCTTGCACTTCAAATCCTTCAGAACAAAGTGAAAAATGAAAACCCAAAGATGATAAGTCTTACTATGAGTAGTGTGAGAATATTGAAGAGACTTTTGAAGATGAAAGTATTTGTCGAAATTAATAAAAGAGAGGAAGACCCAAGAAGAAAAATAAAAGGAGAAAAAGAAATCCAAATGGATATTGATATGGGAAAACAAAAGCAAATATCACAAGTGCTAACAAGAAGTGGGGCTAAACCCACAAATAAAATAAAAAAATAACAATGAAAATAATATCTTGGAATATTAAGGAAATGCATAAGAACCCTAAAAAAAGGTATTACGCAATTGTTAGGTTGTTATAGATAAGATATTTATAGATATAGAAGTTGGGCAGCAAATATTTTAGCCATTAGTGGTGTTGAATTTCATATTGGCATAATTTAAATTTTAGAAGGTGTTTGATATAAAAGGAGTTGATTGTGGAAACTTAGCATTTTGAAGAATATGGATATTGATAGAAAGGTAAATTAAGAATATCTTTGATCGAAAGACAAAGTTGGATATGCTATAATTAAATTGTTAGAAATTTAATGAGATCAATGTAATATTTTGTTTTTGTAATTGGAGTGGCCCCCAATAGAAGCCACACATAGCTTATTAAAAAATATATATTCACCATGGTTATAAGTCACAAGCTAGGGACATTAAAATAAATTTGAATATTAGATTCTATGACTATGGGTTAGGGATAACAAAATGTCATCTTATAAATGGTATTATCCATGATTGCTAACTACATGGAAAAGGAAAAAATTATTTAAAGATTCAAATATTCTTCATAATTACTGATTATAAGGAACAACCAAAATCCATATAAAAAAGTGAAATTCCTTATGACTATTGACTATAAGGAATATGAATATATTTTTGAAGAGTAGGATTCCACATGTTTACTCAATTCATGACCTATGTATTTCTATTTTATTTGTATTTTATATAACCTTTAGATAACAATGACACAATTTCTCAAATACAATGTCTCTCATGATTAGCTTAGAAATTATATTAAAGTAACCATATGAAATTTCATAAAATATCCATACCATTTATTATGAAATTCTATATGATGTATACTCATAAATAGGTAGAATATTAAAGTAATTTATAATTAAATTAGAAAAAGAGTTAAATAAAATTGGTAAAATATAATTTGTTTTTGAGTAATACTTCTTATACACATCCACCATGGGGATTGAATAATTTTTAAATTAGATATGGAAGAGATAACAAGCAATGTGGTGGAAAACAATAAGATTGAATAGAAAATACATGTAAGGGTAGTCTAAAATTTAATTGTAGTAAGTCAAGTCCATGTCATGGAAAACAATAATATTGAATAGAAAATGCATGCAAGGGTAGTTTAAAATTCAATTATAGTGAGTCAAGTCCATGTCACGAGTGGGATTTTTCCATTTAAATATTGATAATTCTCCACTATTACTAAATACAATAAATATCTAAATGTAGAATTTACCATGATTTGTTGTACGATTTAAGTTTTTAGAGGTCATGCATGAGATAAATGATGAATATAATTATAAAGGATTCAAATAGTATAACTATTAATTTATTTTATATATTATGTAGATTAAATAAGGAACACATGCAAATAATAAACTAAATTAACAACCCAATAAAAGTAGTTAAATATGGTTTACATTAGGATTATAAATTTATGAGACTAAAATAACCCTAAATGATGGTTCCATTGATACATCTTTATGGGTCATGCAACTTCATGAATAATCTATATAGATCATTCTTCAAATATGGACACAAGTGAATTACCATGGTGTGTATATATTTCAAAGTTGGTTTATACATTATCCATATGACAAAGAAGCTACATATAAATCATTATGTAAATCATAAACATAAGAACGAATATGACATGGTTAGTATATATTGGGACTAAAAATTAAATAAATACTTGTACTAACTTTTTATGTCATATATTGATTATGGAGTCTCTTTCTTGCTTATAAATCATTATGTAAATCATAAACATAAGAACGAATATGACATGGTTAGTATATATTGGGACTAAAAATTAAATAAATACTTGTACTAACTTTTTATGTCATATATTGATTATGGAGTCTCTTTCTTGCTTATAATATTTACAAATATTACATCAAATGCACATAATGAAATAGTTTATCTACTTAAATAACACACACACACACACACACACAAACATTGTGAATTATGGTAACATGTATGTGTTCCTTCATTGTCAAATATAATTTAACACACACACACACACACATGTTTATGTGTTCCTTCATTGTCAAATATAATTTATCTCTCACACACACACATGTTTATGTGTTCCTTCATTGTCAAATATAATTTATCACACACACACACACATTGTGAATTATGGTAACATGTATGTGTTCCTTCTAATTTCACAGACACACACACATTCATGGTATGTAACATGTATGTGTTCCTTCATTGTCAAATATAATTTATCTAGCACACACACATTTTAATTTTCCTTAAAATAGGTTTGGTATTAGGCTTGAAAAAATTAAACTTGCTAGAAGTCTATATTTTCAAGCAAGAAAAAATAAGAATATTATTAGAATATTTTGATTTTTGGTTAATTTTTCTAATATCTTCTCTATTATTTAAGATATTCTTTGTCATTCTTAAATTTCATATTTTTTTCTACCTTAATGTGGCTGTATATATGATATTTTATTTTTGGTCTTTGTTGACTTATAAGATTCATAATAAATAAATAAAATATTAAAATATACATATCATAGCGTAAAGTAATAGTTATTTATTAAATATATTATAAGTATAAACTATAGTTTACTAATGTGCAAAATAGTATTAAGGATTTTCTATTTATTGTTTAAATCATGCTCATATAAATGGTTTGGATCTTATGTTTCACTATAAAAATAAAATATAATAAATTAATATATGCTCTTGCATTATCTTTAAATTTGTATCCCAAATGACACAAATATTTCTTTCAAATATAGGTAACCTTATCCATATTAGGGTTTTGTCACCCACTTAAGATCCAATTTTGTCCTCATATTTTATTGCACCTTTACACAATAACTCTCTTGATCACAACTATGAAGAAAATTAAATTATATGATATTCCTTCACTCATCATAAACACTATAGAATTTGTGCAATTCATAAAATAAAATATAGCTACAATCATAGCTCTCAATCTAAATGATATAATTGTTAATGCTATGGACCACATGTATTTGCACTTGTAATATTTTATGAGTCATATTTATCATAGGATAAGGTCACAATGCATAATTCTTGAAAGATTATACTATAGCAACTAAACATAAAAAATAATAACCTTATCCTATTACAAGATCCATACTTAAAATTTTTATACTAATTTATGTTCTTTTCTAAATAAGACTATACCTTATAGTATAAAACTACATCTAATTTTGTTGCATTAGTCACAACCCTCTTGCTTGGGTTGGTTTAAAATAGCACTACACTCATATGTATAGTGAGTGTCTATGTGTCATCATATCTCAAACATAATTTGCCACCTGAATCATCAATGCAAAGGGGTTATTTCTCATAAGTAATCTATTGGCTTCAAAATTTGACCAATATTACACTGTCTCTTGAATTTGGATATAGTCCACTAAGCAATTCTATTTAGGCTAATATTTAAGCTTCTATATAGCTCTCATTATGTTATATCATTTATTATGTATATTATTTAATATTAAAGAGGCACATTCAAGGGTCATGACTCTCCACTCGTATAACTATATGTGATTACTCTAAATAATTATACACAACCATTATATCATATTATAAAATTCATTATGTGATTCTTCATATACTATATTATATACCATTTATGTATATAAAAAGTGGTATTAGAACCACACCTAGATATTATTGGGGCTTGTGGCATTATTTTTATGGATGTGTGGTCCAACTTAGTTGGTAACTAAAATTTTGGGCTAGTGGCCCATTTCTCCTCAATAAAAAAATAAAAAAGTAAATAATTGAATAAAATAAAATGATAGGTGTAATAAACAATATCAAACAATATACTATTTGATTAGCACTGGGAACAAGCTACCTACCTGGCCATAACCACCATATTGCCAACTATTTTTGTTGTCTTCTCTATTTTTCACTAGCATCACACAACCTTACAAATTTTTAAGATAAAAAATAAGGCCAATTATTCCATATATTTATTGATATAGCATATGGTTCTACTCATGAGATCCTTCAAATTCAATACAACTCTTATATAAATACATAAGTCACTTGCAAATATCTTTCTAGCATAGAGTAGACAAGATAACATCAAATACATTCATATTGTGTTATCCCAATGACATTAAAATCATTTTAGAACAACTACACTCACCATTTATGATTCCTGAATTGACCAAAATGTAGACAACTAAGCTTAGAACATGATTATCCTAACTAGACAATGTTTCAACATTGACAAAAGGAAAATTTTACACATGATTAATTATGGACCAACTCAAAATACATATTTTACAAAAAGAAAATAAAAAATTTATCTATCAATTTTTTTAATTAAATTATGATTGGATGATAATATTCCAACAACATGTGTAATATTCAAATACAACATATAATATTCAAAGCACCAACACATACAATATTAAAATCTAATTGTGATCTTCAATCACTAGAAGCTAATAACACAATAGAAAAGAATATTGGATTTGGAATCACATGTATCTTTACCATTGTTACATAGTTGGAACTTGCAACTTATAGGGTCATATGTTATTGTATGTAAAGTGGACCATGTATAAATTTAGAAGTAGTCCACATGTTAATTTATGAGAGTGCATCATAGAATCATGTATATAATCACTTTGTCATAGAATCTCTTTGTTGTCATAGAATTATGAATGTAATTGCTTGGTATCATGAATGTAACTGTCATAAATTAGGTAGTCAAGAATATTGTCATAGAATCATTGTAGGTTGTCATAGAAATATTGTCATAAAATTTTAGTTAATATACTTATAAATATTATAAAATGGGGAGGATGTAACCCTCATAGGCTAGTGAATATTTTGCATATATTTGTAAGGATTTTACCCCTTTAAGAGGTCCATGATAGTAATACTATTTGTCCCAAATTCTTGTAATTACTATTATTTATGTTTCCATGTTTTTGTCAATGAATGATTATGTTATTGGATATACAATATTAGTCTTGCTTTTATCACTACTTTGTGCAATCATAGTTAGGCTTATCTTTGGCACTAAATTTCTTATACTAAGAAATTTGAGGTAAAATATTCACATGATAAGAAGAGGTCCCTTGCAAGTGGTATTAGAGCTCTTTTTAGGGTATGGTAAGCTTCTATTGTGTGCATTTTTGTTAGCCCTAGATTAGTAGGTTAGAAATGGTGTTTTGGCTATTTTAAAATAACATGAAGGAGCTATTGTTATTAGCTAATCAAGATTACCCACAAAGTGTCTAATGAAGTGAGGGATGATCAGACTCCAATACCCAAGCCTTAGACAATACTTGTATATGGAATTGAGCTTCCACATACCTCATGTATATCAAGAGACCCCTTTTAGGAACCTTAAGTCAAACCTTCATATATAGGAAGCCATTCGGTCATGTAATATACATATTTTATCAAGAACAACACTCATGAAGATCACCCCCTCATATTTATAAGAGAGGTGGATAGTGCACTCAAGGGCATGTGTGAAATACTCCTTAAGTAGTGGATTAAAATATTGGTTTGAGCATTACTAATAACTATTGTAATATAATAGAAGGCTATGGAGAGTATAAAAATCCTAACCTAGAATACATCCATTCATTTCTTACCTTATCAAGAGTAGAGCTTGTAGGATAGAAAATATGAAATTCTAAGAGCTTTGAAGTAGATACACAACCTAAAAATCCTTGTTGTTTATGAAAAAAATGTGGTCTACCAAAAAACATCCTTTTGGGAAATAACCCATTACAATTGTGTCATTAAGGTGATTGTTTTGGTATATATCACCTGTACACTTTTGTAGAAAATTTACTAAAAATAGTAATTGCTAAACTAGCATATCTATTGTTAGTAAATTCTCTTAAGACTCGCTATCAAGCAATGGAGTCTAGAATGCATAAGCTAGAGGAAAAACTCTCCAAATTGGTTGTCACAATGGAACTTAAGGGTCAAATATATTCATTTACCACCATGATAACATATTACCAACATAAGAAATACTAAATGAGTCAAGAGATAAATCTAAGACTTCCAAAAAATAAACTTTCCAAGGTTTTATGGAACAAAGCCACAAAGTTGGTTCGTTAAGGTTGAGTAATGGTATGAGCTCCATGAAACCTTTTTTGACCAATGAATATTTATAACTAATTTTTATTTTGAACTTGAAGCTCTACATTGGTACTAGTAGATGAAAAAACAAGTCTCGAATCTTGGATGAGCATAATTGAAAAGATAACTCCTTAGTAGATTTGGGTTTTTAAATTTTGAATATCTTACTGATGCCCTCACTAAGCTTCAAAAAACATAGTGTCTGAGTATATTACTACTTTTGAGAAGCTCATAAATAGAACTAAAGCTCTTCCAAATGAATTCTTTAAGAGTTGTTTTATTAATCACCTAAAAAAATAAATAAGAACTAAGGTTAAAATTCTTAAGTTGGCCACCTACATGATGGCCACATGACTAGCTAAACTGATATAAAATAAGTAGAATGCTTAATGGAAGGCTTCTAGACCCTCTACATCTCAAAATAGAACCTTTACATCCACAAATAATAATGCCCCAAAATATTCAACAATCAAGAGGCTAACACCAAAGGAGATGGCCAATCATAGATCCAAGGTATTCTATTAAATCTATGATGAAATATGGACTATAGTATAGAAGTGAAAAATATAATAACTCTATATTTTGGATATGAGCAATGCTTAAAATTATTTTATAGAAATAAGGGATTATTTTTGGATTTAGTAGAAGAGACACTAGAATTAGTGGATGTCAAATGGCCAATTGACAATCACGAAGAAAAGATTCCCACCCTTTCTTTGAATGCCATTGCAAGAATATTAACACCATAATGTATGATAGTCCAATGATTTATCAAAGGGCATAAATTTTGTATCCTATTGGATTTGAGTAGTTCTAATAATCTTATTGATCCTAGTGTTGCCATAATAGCAGATTGTTTCAATTATGGTTGTGATCAAGTCCAAGTAAAAATTGCTAATGAGGATATCAAAATTGTAATGGGAGATGTCCAAATGAATTTATATCCATAGGTGATTATCATTGATATAATGACCTCTATGTAGTCCCATTGGGTGGAGTGTAAATTGGGTTGGGTTGCCCTTGGTTATGAATATTGGGAACATTATATTGAATTTTTTCAATAATTTGGATGTAGTTCATTGTAAATAACACAACCCACACCATTCAAGAAGTGAAAGTTAAAAATCCCTATATTATAACATCCCATTAGATGCAGATTTTAAATTAATAAGGGTCATAGGATAGTTGTGTGAAGGTTTTTACAAATGTAGTTATGTGTTATCCATGATGATAACTTACCTTCAAACTTGTCATTCATATTAACTAAGAATAAATAGGTATTCATTGAGCCTAAATAATTATCTCCTAGTTGGTTGGAATATCATAGAATCAACTTAGTTTTTGGGAGTCAATCTCCAAACATTTGGCCATATAGGTACCCCTATCACTAGAAGAATAAGATTGAGCAACTGGTGAAGAAACTACTACACATAGGGCTCATACATCCAAGCACAAGTTCCTTTTTAACCCCCATATTACTAGTTAGGAAGAAGGGTGGATCATGGAGAATGTGTGTGGAATTTTTTGAAAACAATAATATAACCATCAAGGATAATTTTCCCAACCTGATGATTGATGATTTGTTAGATGAATTGCATGGTGCTCAATATTTTACCAAATTAGACATCAAGTTAGGGTATTATCAAATTCAAGTTCACATGGATGAAACTACAAAATATATTTTAGGATCCATGAGGGTAGTAAAATGTTTGGTCATGCCCTTTCACCTCACCAATTCACCATTGACTTTCCAAAGCTTGATGAATAGTGTTCTAAAACATTATCTATGAAAGTTTGCATTGGTCATTTTTGATGATATACTAATCTATAATAAAACATGGGAAGAGTGTTAGAGTTAGAGTATATTACATCATTTGGGTGATATTATGTAATGTACCTAAGGTACATAGTTAGGACATTAGATTACTTTAGGGGAAGTTATCTAGTTACTTGAGGAAGAAGCAACATATGCACAAGTGTCATTATGCATGTGTGCAAGGTATCCCCTTGTACAACTAGTTGGAGTGTTGACCAAGGAACATTTCTTCCTATATGAAGGGGGTCATGGTTCACCTCATTTTTTATCACTTCTATTCATTCAATAAGATGTTCTATTGCTTTGATCTTTCTCCTAATGTAATGCTACTAAAGCTATCAGTGGTATCAGAGCTACGGTCATTCCTAGAGAGGAATAGGGAAAGTCATTGCTACAGGTTTTGCAAAATAGATGCACCTTTGGACCTACCACTTGCAAATTCCATTGTTGTGAGATCGTTTAAAAGAGCTCGATAAGAATAAGGAGAAGGTTCTGATAAGCGAAATATTTGGGACAATTGTCGCCATCCGACAACAAGCCCAAAAAGAAGAAGGTAGAAGACTAGAAGGAGATCTACCAAATCTAGGAAGAAGATTACAGAGAAGCAACAAGCTTGGTGAACCTAATCACCAAAATCTACATCCTCTACAAAATCATTTCAGCTTTAAAAAGGTATGCAACTTGGGTGCAATCAGATTCATTGATTAAACTTCAAAAATTGGATCATTTGTCAGATTTGTTAAAGCACCTTATGTTAGATCAAAAATTGCAAAGAGGAAAATTATTACAATCTTCAAAAGTGCAAAAGAAAATAAATTCTTTTTAAGGTTCATTTGCACAATTAGGAGTTGATTTCTAGATTTACAAAATTACAACTATCTATCAACTACCTATCTTATATCTTGAAAAAGAAGATTAGATCCTACAACTGTGTTTGTAGTGAAATTTGCATATTATATTTGAAAGGTTGCAGTGGAATTGTTAAGAGCATTTTTGAGAAATTAGTGGAGCAATAAGGTGAATTTATTGTTACCATTTATAGTGCATCTATTAAGCACCATTCTAGTTAATTCTTTAACTAGTTGCTCTAAATTAGTTTGTGTTGTTAAGAAGCACAAAATTAAAAAAATAATGCATCAC
Source organism: Wollemia nobilis (assembly GCA_028583015.1). NCBI lineage: Eukaryota > Viridiplantae > Streptophyta > Pinopsida > Araucariales > Araucariaceae > Wollemia > Wollemia nobilis. Next base: position 2,735,506 of record JAQPPZ010002395.1, on the reverse strand, counting down.
ACTTTAGTGGCCAAAAGAAGCCACCATTACAAGCAGAAAGGTGGAGTAGAAAACCACCATTGAAATCCTTGAAGGAAGCCTCAAATCGAGACCTTGGAAGTCTCAAGATTCAAGGAGAATATAAGGATTTATTTTTTAGCATAGAGTGCAGGAATCCTCATTTCATTAGCTTGGATTGACTATCATCCAAAAGAAGCAAGAAGGATTATAAAAATTCTTCATTTTGGTGCAAGAATTACATATTACAAAAGGCACCTCTTTTGTTCCTTGGAAGAACAAAGGCATTACCATTTACAGGGGGTAGAAGGATGTTCTTATCCAATAGACTTATGGCCAAGTGAAGGAGCTATCAAAAATCTCACACAAGTAGTAGATTTGTAGCCAAAGGAAGAGCTACCAAAGAGCTCACACATCCAAGAGTTGAGGTGTTTAAAAACACCATTTTCCTCCATCATATTTAGCCCTATAAGAAGCACATCACCTGCAATAGTGGAGCCATTGAAAGAAGGTATTATCACTCATGCTTATATAGAAATAAGGGTAGTATTTAGTGATAGGTTATCTACATAAAATATAAAGCATTGGTTGTTATAACCAGTGAAAAAAGAAAGGAATAAATTGATATTAAAGACCTACAAACAAGTGTAGAGATAAGAGCTATACCTAAGGCATCCATTGAAGTGAGCATCCACAAAAAGAAGAGCTTGAAGGTGTGCCATAAGACCATGAAGCTATCCAATTGTAGTCATTCATCATCCTCTCCAAGCCAACATGCAAAAGAAATCTTGCATACCAAGAAACATAGCAAGCTCATGTAGGGTGCAAAGATAAAGGAGAAATTAGGGTTGCAAGCTCATCCTTGGAGCATTAGAAAGAAGGCTTGCATGCACAAGCCACTTGGCACAAACTCTCTACATCTCCCAATGTTCAAGTGCTCACCTAAAGGGAGTTACATTCATTTGGAGGGAGTTAAGATTCTTTGGAGGTTACCACCAACCTCATCATTGCTGAAGGAACATCTATCACTACCAAAGAAATGTTCATTTCTGAAGGAATGTTTATCACTATCAAAGAAATATTAAAGAAAAAAAATTATCATTATTGAAGGAATATTAAAGAAGTTGTCTTGTAACGCTTCGTGTGACACTTGTCATGAAGCCCATCCTTCTTAAGATGTCGATCTTGGAGAATGAAAGATACAATAGTGTGTGAAGCAGAACACATCCAAGCAAAGCAAGGGAGTAGTCAAACAGAGTTAAAGCATCAAGGTGAAACATCTATACACCATTCAATGGTGTAAGGAAGACATTTAAGATGTTATCATAAAACCAGTGAATATTACTTGCATTTGGAGAAGCCTTGCAAGTGATATCTAAAGATATATTTCATTGCTAGTTGTAAAAGTGAAGGATCACCAATCGAGGGATGAGTTTGCATCAATCAAAGAGGGCTCTAACTGCCCATGAGTGCTACGCAACACGTAGCTATGAATCTACTGACGCACAACATTAAGGAGTGATTGAGGTAAATATATTTATGCTTGTTTTAACATAATTTTTTTGGAGTTATAAGGGAACATATTATCTATTGCAATATTAGATATTCATTAAACAAGCATACTTTAGATTTGTTAATATTTGCAAAAGTTATCAAGGAGGAATAAGGGATATTATTATATTATTAAAATTACTTGCAAATATTATTTTCTAATTTTTCCAAACTTGGGAGTTATAAGGAATACAACATCAAACTTAGGAATTGGAAATTAGAAAACATTAAATCAACCAAAAGGGGTATTTAAAGAGGTTTATTAAAGTTTTCAAAAGTTGGGTTTTTATAGTGTTGTCTCAAAAACACTTAAAGGAAGGAAAATAAATACCAACTTCAAAACCTCTTCAAAGAATTGAAAATAGTGCTTAGTTCAATAGGAGTAATAAGGAGATAGAGAAGTTATTTTTGTATTTACAAAATTTTACAAAATCAACTTAAAATTGAACTACAATTTACAAAAGCACTATATTGATCATCCTAGGGAGTCATAAGGTATTCTACAAAACTTGATTATCAAGTTCTGAATTCATTCACTATGGATTATTGGTATATAGACTCAGGAGCAAGCAAGCATATGACTAGGAACATTCATTGGTTCAATTCCCTAAAATAGGTACATGAGAACCCAGTTGTTGTAGCAGACAACAAGACATATGAAGTAAAAGGAATCAAAAATATTCTGGTAAATCTAGGAGATGGAAAAGGAATAATCAAGAATGTTCTATATGTTCCAGGATTGACTACTAATCTACTTTCTATTTCTCAACTCATGGATCAAAACATAATAGTTGAGTTCAAAGTTTTCAATGACAAAAAATAATGTCACATCTCTAGGCAAGGAAAAATGATAGCATCAGGTTCCTACAAAAATGGTCTATTTGTTCTAGACACTACTACTCACTCAACACTTTTATTCAAAGCCTCATATCTATGGCACAAGCGTCTAGGGCATACAAGTGAAACTTCAATGAAGGAATTATTCAAGTATCAAATGGTTGAAGGATTACCCAACTTATCTCCAAAAACTAATGTATGTCTAGAATGTTTAGCAGGAAAACAACATAGAATTCCTTTCAAACTACGTCAACACAGAGCTCAACAACCTCTAGAGATAATATATACATATTTATGTGGGCCAATGAGAGTTGATAGTGTTGGAGGACATAAATACTTTCAGTTATTTTTTGATGATCACACAAGGAAAATGTGGGTATACTTCATGAAATACAAGTCAGATGCATTTAGTTATTTCAAATAGTTCAAACTCAAAGTAGAGAAAGAATCAGGAAAGACTATAAAAGCACTTCATTCAGATAGAGGAGGAGAATTTATTTCTAAAGAGTTTGACTTATTTTTAGAAGAAAATAGAATTAAAAGATAACTCACTACAACATATTCACCTCAATAGAATGGAATTGCAGAAAGAAGAAATAGGTCAATAATGGAAATGGTTAGATGCATGTTGAAAGAGGCACAACTTGATCACCAATATTGGGTAGAAGCAGTACAAATAATAGTCTACATACAAAATAGGCTACCTACAAGAGTACTCAAACATATTACACCAGAAGAAGCATGGTCAGGATAAAAGCCCAACATAGAAAAATTAAAAATCTTTGGATGTAAAGCCTATATGCATATTCCAAAATAGAAGAGGACTAAACTAGATGACAAAACCATGGCAAGGATATTTTTTGGTTATGACAATGAATCTACAGGATACATAATACTAGATCCATCTACAAAGAAGGTCTACATTAGTAGAGATGTAGTCTTTGATGAAAAAGTTAAAGTTGACATAGGAAAATCCAATGATGACACAAAAGTTCTTTTAGATCTGTCCGAAGAAGATATAATAAGTGAAGAGTCAGAATCAAAATCTCAAGAATAAGGCATATAATCTCCTAGAAGAGAACCAATATGGCTTAGAGATACACTTAGAGAAGCAAATCTAGAAAGGATGCTAGATCTTACTACTACAAGACCTCAAACTCGTAGCATAACCAGAATGAATAGAGGGATGTTGGGTAATATAGCAGAACCAACATCAACACTACAAGCACTAAATGATTCACACTAGAAAGCAGCCATGGAATCTGAATATATGTCACTTCAAAAGAATAAAACATGGAATCTAGTGGAATTACCCCCTAGAAAAAGGGTAGTAGGATGTAAATGGGTTTACAAGGTCAAATACAGAGCAGATGGAACACTAGACAAATACAAGGCTCGATTAGTGGCCAAAGGATATACTCAAATAGAAGGAATAGACTATGAAGAAACATTCACACCAACAACAAGGATGACTACTATCAGAACAGTCTGCGCACTAGCGGCACATCAAGGATGGAAACTTCATCAGATGGATGTAAAAAGTGCCTTTCTTAATGGTGACTTAGAAGAAGAAGTCTATATGTCACAACCAGAAGGCTTTATCACTCAGGGATAGGAAGATAAGGTATGCAAATTAAATAAATATTTATATGGTTTAAAGCAAGCTCCCAGAGCCTAGAATATAAAGATCAACAATCATCTACTACAACATAACTTCAAAATAAGTTCATCAGACCCTAGTTTATATACCAAGAAAATTGGAAATGATATCCTGATTCTCATAGTATATGTTGATGACATTGTGATTACTGGAAGCTCAAAAAAATTGATAAGAGATATCAAAAAGGATCTAGAAAAGGCATTTGAAATGATAGATCTAGGGTTAATGAGTTACTGTCTTGGTCTAGAAATTTATCAAGGAGAGGACATAATAGTAATCACTCAATCAAAATATGCAAAAGCCCTTCTGGAAAAATACAGAATGATAGAATGCAAGCCTAAAGATACACCAATGGAACAAGGGATTCAACTATCCAAAAATGATGAAACACCACTGGTTTCAGTGACATTATATCATCAGTTGATTGGAAGTCTTCTATACTTAACAAATAGTCAGATATTGCTTTTGCAGTAAATTATCTATCATGGTTCATGCAAGAACCAAGAGAAAGTCATTGGAAAGCTACAAAAAGGATACTGCAATATATCAAGAAGACTACAGACTATGGACTAACCTATTTAAAATATGTCAAAGGATTTTGTCTATAGGGATACTCAGATTTAGACTATGTTGGATCCATTGATGATAGAAAATCTACCTCAGGATATGTCTTCTACCTTGGATTAGGACCCATATCTTGGCACAACAAGAAACAACATACAATAGCACAATCATCAACTGAAGCAGAATATCGAGCAACAAGAGATACCACCTGTGAAGCTCTATGGCTACAATACATACTAGCCGACATGGGAATTAAACGAACTCCAACCATGATATTCTATGATAATCAAGGAGTATTGAACCTGATCAAGAATCCGATCATACATGAAAGAACAAAGCATATTGAAGCACAATGTCATTTCATCAGGGAACATTTTTAGAATAAACACATCATCCTCGAGTATGTGCCTATAGAAGATCAGATAGTAGACATCTTTACAAAAGCACTTGGAAAGATCAAATTTCAAAAATTCAGAGATCATCTATGCAATTCAAAGGAATCTCATACCCAAATAATGTAATACAGGGGGTGTTAGAGTTAGAGTATATTACATCATTTGGGTGATATTATGTAATGTACCTAAGGTACATAGTTAGGACATTAGATTACTTTAGGGGGAATTTATCTAGTTACTTGAGGAAGAAGCAACATATGCACAAGTGTCATTATGCATGTGTGCAAGGTATCCCCTTGTACAACTAGTTGGAGTGTTGACCAAGGAACCTTTCTTCCTATATGAAGGGGGTCATGGTTCACCTCATTTTGTATCACTTCTATTCATTCAATAAGATGTTCTATTGCTTTGATCTCTGTCTCCTAATGTAATGTTGCTAAAGCTATCAAAGAGCACCTACAACATGTCGATAAGGTGTTGAAACTCCTACAATAAAACTAGTTCTATGTAAAAAAATCTAAACGCATCCTTGGGGAAATCAAGGTAGAATATTTGGGGCACATTATGGCCAAATATGGTATCCATATACATGTAGCAAATATTTAGGCCATGAAGTAGTAGCCCAAACCCAAAATATTAAAGAGCCTTTGGGGATTCCTTGGCCTTACAAGATATTACCAAAATTTTATCAAGCAATATGGTAAGATAGAAGTTCCTTTGACATCTATGCTTAGTAAGGATGCATTCACATGGAATAGTGTAGCTAAGTAATATTTTTTGAATTTGAAATATTCCATGTGCTGCACACTAGTCTTAGCCATACTTGATTTTGCCAAAAAATTTATCATTGAAAGTGATACCTTCAACGTAGGATTGGGGGTAATACTTTTGCAATAAGGTCAACCACTTGAATTTATAAAAAAAGGTCTTATTAGGGAAAAATATCCCCAGATCAACTTATGAGAAGAAGATAATGGCTATTTTTTTATTAGCATTCATTAGAAACCATACTTATTAGGATGACACTTCATAATCAAGAGAGATAATCATAGCCTTAAGTATCTCTTGGAATAGAGTATTTATTCCCTGAGTAGTAGAAATGGGTTACTAAGCTCTTAGGATATGATTATAATATAGTCTATTATAATGGGAAATAAAATATGGTTGTTTATGCTCTTTCTAGACTACCTAAAACATAGTATATTCTCTATGTAGTAGCCATCCTTAAGGTTGATTGGCTAGAGATACTTAAGTAAGAATGGTAGACAAACCCCACACTTGCAAAGATCATTTAGGACTTGTAGAGAATAGCAAGGGACCATTAAAATTACTCAAGGAAGCAGAGGGAGTTGCACTATAAACATTGGGTTGTTATTCCACCCACTCCACAACTCAAATAATAGGTTATCATGGAGCTTCACTCTTTTCAAATAGGACACATGGGTTTCTTATGAACCTATGAATGGGTAAAGCACAATTTCTACTAGTTTGGGTTGAAGTCATATGTTAAATAGTTTGTGAATAGTTGTGTACTTTTTAGTACCAACAAGGGGAAGCAATCAATACACTAGGGTTACTTCAATCTTTGCCCAATCTAGAGTCCTCATGGAAAATCTATATGGAATTAATTGAAGGACTTCCTCTAGATGGACATAAATTAGCTATAATGGTGATTTTGGATCGATTGACTAAGCATGATCACTTTTGTTCCTTAAGTCATCCCTATACTACCAAGAAAATGGTATTGGATTTTAAGCCTTACTACCACAAAATATCATAGGTCCCAATATAAAAGAGCCACAATATTAAAGGTCAAAATATTAATAATGAAGAATGAGAATGGTAAGAGCATAAGTGGTGGCCATAATATGGTGAGTTTCAGAGTATAATATTGTGTAAGAGAAATATTGTGTTGTTGTTTAGGGTTTGCCTCATTCAAAAAAAAATCTAGTGAGTTTTAGAGCAGAATATTGTGTTATTGGAAGCAGAAAACATATCGGGCAAAGTGTGTAGTATGGTTATAGTTTGTGTGGATGCACTCATTTTAGATCTGTAAGAGTAGAAGTGCTGATCATAATCTGGTAAGTTTTAGAGTAGAATATTGTGGAAGAGAAGCAATGTGTTATTGTTTAGGTTTTACCTCATCTAAAAAAAAATGGTGAGTTTAAGAGTAGAATATTGTGTTATTGGAAGCAATGAACATGTCGAGCAAAGTGTATAGTATAGTTATAGTTTATATGGATGCACTCAATTCATATCTAAAAGAGAAAAAGTGGTGATCATGATTTGGTGAGTTTCAAAGTAGAATATTGTGTAAGATAAGTTTTGTGTTATTATTTAGGGTTTGCCTCATCCAAAAAAAAACTAGTGAGTTTTAGAGCAGAATATTGTGTTATTGGAAGCAGTGAACATGTTGGGTGAAGTGTGCAGTATGGTTATAGTTCATGTGGATGCACTCATTTTAGATCTGTAAGAGCAAAAGTGGTGATCATGATCTTGTGAGTTTTAGAGCAAAATATTATGTAAGAGAAGCGTTGTGTTGTTTTTAATGTTTACCTCATCCAAATTTTTTTTGATAAGTTTCAAAGTAGAATATTTTGTTACTAGAAGCAACAAACATGTTGGGCAAAGTGTGAAATATGGTTATAGTTTGTGTGGATGCACTTGTTTTAGATCTATAAGAGTAGAAGTGGTGATCACAATCTAATGATTTTCAGATCAGAATGTTGTGTAAGATAAGTATTGTGTTGTTGTTTAGAGTTTACCTCATCCAAAAAAAAAAATAGGAGGAAACATAAATTTACTTGTTTGCACAAAGAAAAATCTGCCAAGGGTGTGTTACTATTTAGGGTTTGTCTCATCAAAACCATAAAAAAAAATTACAAGAGGAGGAAACAGAAATCTCCTTGACCTCCATGAATGAAAATCTACCAGGGTCCCCATAGTCATCATAAAGAGCGATTACATAGGGGTTGCGGAGCAGGAGAAACTTCTGACAGAGAGGATGGCATCAATGAATGAATCAGTAAGAATTGGTGATGCGGTGGTTGATGGTAATAGTGGTAGTGTATTTTCATATTATTTCCAATAGGGTCATGATTATTCTTCTAATTTCACTTTAAGATAGATTAACAATGTGGAGAAGCCATATAGGATCACTTCTCTCGGTTCTAGTAAGGTCAATCCATTTAGTGTGATTAGAAATCCCCTTATGGGGCCTGATAGGGTGTTGGTGATGGCTTATGTGGCATCTACTAGAGTAGTGGTATTAGTGATTATTATTAAGGTTGGATCTATAGAAGATCCTAAAGGAATTAGTCATAGTAGATCTATGACCCTCATTGGTGGGAGGGCTTTATCAGCTTCTATTGGATATGGATCAATGATTCCTGATGGTTTTGATGCCATAGTGAACTCTAGAAGGCTTTGTGTTAGCCGATATATGAGCCTCATTAGTAGGATGACATTGATAGTTTTTATTGGAGGTAGATATATGAATTTGAACAATATCAAGGTAATCACGGGCTTCGATGTGTGTGTTGGTAGTGAACCTATGATCCTTGATGGAGGTGGGGGTCCATCAGAACAAAGTGCATGGAGAAGTATGACTTAAGTTGTTGACACATCATAAGGTCAAAATATATCCAAGCATATTTCCTCCTCTTGCGCCTATGCAACCCTTTTTAAAAATATTGCTTTTTATAGGCTTCCCCCTCACCCCAAGGTCAATATGCACCCTTCTTAAGGTGCCCTTTGAATTCCATCAAACCTTGTCTCCTTCCTCATCAACCAAGATTCTCATTCTATTGTGGGAAAATTTTTAGGACCTCACCATGACATGGAGTTGATTCGTAAATGGCCCTTTACCCATTGGCACCCTCAAGGACCCATGGACCTAGTCACCTTTCCCAAAGGATTTTTTCTCATCCATCTAAATAACCCCATTGATTTAAGTTGAATCCTATTAGGTGAAATGTGGTTTTACGATCAAATATGGATTTTTCTCACAAAATGGAGCATGGATTTCAACCCAAAGACTCAAAATATCAACCTAGCTTCAATATAGGTTCACATTTTGGGTCTTCCTCTCCATTTTTGGGATGAAGATATTTTACATGGGATTGCTTAGGAAATTTGTGATTTCATCAGTCTTGATCTACCTACCAAAGTCAATACCTGCATGGTCTACACTCACATGTGCATCAATTCTAATCTCATTTCCTCTCTTCCTTATTCCATCAATATAATTTCAGATGAGATCTCCAGGACTCAAATCATAGAATATGATAACAAGCCATCCTTCTGTTCTAGGTGCTCCAAGCAAGGTCACCTCAACTCTCAGTATTGTATATTTAAGGTACCTCCCACCAAAAAACCTTGAAGAGAAAGGTTATGGTAGTAACAACATTCCCATAATCAATCTAATTTTTCTTATTTGGTGGGCTCTAGGCCCCCTCCCTCTAGTACTAAATCTATTTCTATTCAAGTGATTCCTTCTCAAGGTCCATTAGGGGAGGCTTTGAGTGATCTAGCTCAAGTTTTTCTGTTCATTGCTCAAAGTTTGATGGAGGATCCTTTGAATGCTTCATCCTCTACTAGTCAAGCTCTCTAAGATGTTCCCTTGTCTCAAGTTGATTTCTCATCCTCCTTTAAGGTATATCCTTTGACTTATGTTTCTAATCATTTTTCTTCTTTGACTCTTTCTGAGGTTCTTCCTTCTACTGAGACTTTTACTCCTCAAAAACCTCCTCCATAAAGACCTCCTTCTCCTAAAGGCCTTCTCGGCCCTTCCCAATATAAAAATGTTCCTAGCATTCATTTTTTCCTGAGCCCCCCATTCACAAAAAATCACAAAAGGCTCCATGTTGATGTCAGTTCAGTGAATAAGTAAGGTCATCCTTCCTATCAACTCATCAAAAATAAAGAATTTTTTGAGGAAATTGCCAATGAAACTCAACTCACTTTGAGTCTCTCCTCCAAGCATAATCCTCTTTCAGATCCACATGAAAATGATACCCAATCTAAATTCCCCTCTTCACAAGTGATGTAAATTCACTATAGGAGACCAACAATGGAATCCAAGAGTAAAATTGCAAGATAAGACATCATACAAAATACACCAATAAAAAAAACCTACAAATGCTTCTTTTCATTATCTGAATTCATACCCCCTTTAAAATAGAGTCTCCCTCTCCTTATACTTCTCAAAAAGAAAAACCCTGGCCTATGCTACCCCCTTACTATTTTTAGTCACTTTATATTTTTAGAAACTCACTTGCTATTTTTAGTAACCCTAAAAATAGAGCTTGGATGACATCCAAAATGGAATCATGCACCTTTTTATTCAATAATACCCACTACCCCAAGATAGCAACCACACTCTATTTCTACACTAATAGTTATGATAACTTTTCAGTTACAAAATTTGACAATTACATTAAAAGATACTTTTAGGCCTCCAAGAGGCATTTTCTTGTGCACAACCACAAAGGGTAATTTTTCCTAAGTTCTCCATGCAATTTTGCATGTTTTGAAAAATTAACAAGGTAAAAAAGACACTCGAAGCAAAAGTTATGGCCCTGGCAAGGTGCATTATTCTCCTCTAGTTGAAAATGAACTCATATCCTATGAGTTTTGCTGACAAAATACATCAAGCTTATCAATGTCAAGCCTTTTTAGTTCCTCATTGAAAATCCAAGAGTTTCTGGCCTGGGAAAAACCTTCCCATTGTACCAATTATTTGCTATAGTTGCCATTTCATGTGGTGATTACTTTCCTATCAAGGACCAAGGACCTTCGCAATGCATTCCTTCTTCTTCTTGGGGATTTTATTCTCCCAATATATGATGTTTGTCTCTTCAACAAATGCAATATCACCATGGAATTCATGCAAATTAGAGACATTGAAAATGGGTTAAATATTGAGGTCAAATGGCAATTCCACCTTATAAGCATTGTCATTCATTTTATGTAGAATCCTACAAGGACCAATTTTCTTCATTTTCAATTTATTATATGTCCCCTTGGGAAATCGCTCCTTTAAAATGTGAACCATCACCATATCCCCAACCTAGAATACTTGGACACATCTTTGCACATCAATGACATTTTTACACTTAGTATTACTATTCTGCAACTTGTATCTGAGCTCTTCCTACAATTATTGTATATGTTCAGCAAATGCTTCTACATCATCACTAACATGCTCATGGATTGATAATTCAACCAAATCTAGAACACCCTTGGGGTTCTGGTCATAAAAATTTTGAAATGGTGATTTGCTTGTCGAGTGGTTCACTGAGTTGTTATATGCAAATTATTCTTGTGATAGGGCTAAATCCCATTGTTATGGTTTCTCACTAGCTATGCACCTCAGAAGGTTACCCAAGCTCTGATTCACAACCTTGGTTTATCCCTTAGTATGTGGATGATAAGCACTATTGAATTGTATCTTTGTTTTTAGTTTCTTCCATAATGTCCACAAAAAATGACTCAAGAACTTAACATCCCGATCTGAAGTTATGGTCTTTGGAACTCCATGCAATCTCACCACTTCATAAAAAAAGAGTATTGCAATCTTGGTTGCATCATTGGTTTTTTGGAAAGCAATAAAATGAGACATCTTAGAAAACCTATCTACTACAACAAAAATGGAATCTTTATCTCACTGAGTATGAGGTAACCCTAGCACAAAATCCATGCTTAGATCTGTCCATAATCCTAGGGGAAATGGTAAGGGTGTATACAACCCTATATTTTTTACATGGCCTTTAGCCACCTAGCACACTCTACATCTATACACAATTCAAATTGCTTCTCTCTTAAATCATGGCCAATAGTACTTTTACTCCATAAGAGCAACTATTTTATCTACACCAAAGTGTCCTGCCAAACCACCACTATGCAGCTCATGGATGATATTCCTGGATGGAACCAACAGGTATGCATAATTGTTTCTCCTTAAACATATAGCCACCCTGCATAACATACTCAAAAAATATTTGACCAACCTCACCCACAATTGGAGTTTTGTACTATTGTACAATGCTTCCAAAATCTGCATCAAATTCATACAAATCCTTAATCTCCTCGAAGCCTACCACTGCATTCTCCATGGTTGTTACCAATAGTACTCTCCTAATTAATGCATCAACAACCTTATTATGCTTACCATACTTGTGCTTCAACACAAATGAGTATTATTGCAAAAGGAGACCCACTTGGCATGTCTACTATTTAATTTCTTTTGAGAATTGATATACCTTAAGGCTTCATGGTCTGTGTACAACACAAATGCCTTGGATAATAAATTATGTCACCAATACCTCAGCACCTGCACAATTGTATAAATTCTACATCATAAGTGGAGTAATTCATTCCTACCTCATTCAAATTTTTACTGAAAAACACTATTGGCCACTCCTCTTGGCTCAACACAACGCCAATCCCCACATGTGAAGCATCATAGTCAACTTCAAATATTTTTCTAAAATTAGGTAATACTAGCATGGGTGCTTATGAAATCTTCTTCTTCAAGAGTTCAAAACTTTGATTTGTTGCTTATGTCCATGCAAATTTTTTCCCAATAATACACTATGTTATGGTGCAATAATACTGCTAAATTTTATTAATGGACTTCCTGTAAAAAGTTGTCAAACCATGGAAAATTCTCACCTCTGTTACATTCCTTGGAATAGGCCATTCAAAAATTGCCTTCACTTTTTCCTCATCCATATTCATGCCATATTTGGAAATTACAAAGCCCAAGAACACTAAACTTTCTTGAAGAAATATACACTTCTTCAAATTAGCATACAGTTTCTCTTTTCGTAATAACTCTAACACCAACCTCACATGGTGCAAGTGTTCTTCTTCACTTTTACTAAAAATCAAGATATCATCAAAATAGTCAACCACAAACTTACCAATGTATTCATGTAGCACTCTATTCATCAACCGCATAAAGGTATTAGATGCATTTGATAACTTGAATTGCATCACCATCCACTCATACAATCCATATTGGGTTTTTAAAGTAGTATTCCACTCATCCCCCTCTCTAATCCTGATCTAATAATAACCACTCTGTAGATCAATCTTGTTGAATTAGTTAGCCCCTACTAATACATCCATCATATCATCCACTCTAGGTATTGGGAACATGTACTTGATAGTAATTTTATTTATGGACCTGCTATCTACAAACGTCCACCATGAGCCATCCTTATTCGAAGTTAACAGGGCAAGATTTGCACAAGAACTCATGCTTTCCCTTACTAATCCTTTCTATATCAATTATTGCACTTGTTTATTCAAATATACATTTTGGATTGGGATCAATTGATAAGCTACTTGGTTTGGAAGAACCGACCCAAGAATTAAATCAATGTGATGATGAATATCCCTCTTCAGTGGTAACCCATCATGTAACTCATATGGTATGACATCAACATACTCTTTCAACAACCTAGATGTTGTTGGTGGTATAGGAACCTCCTCTGCATCTATATTATTTTTCATCAATGTTTTGGAAATATGAGTTATTTTATGTTGTCATTGATGTCACATTGAGTTTTGGTGGCAAAAGAACTTCATTTATGATCATCTATGATATTTCGAAGAGCATGGATATATGTACAGGGTTTTTATGAAAACCAAGGTAGGCAAAATAAAAGTTTTTATTTAAAACCATGGTGGGCTTATGTGGAAAGGGCTTTTCTTAAAAGCCAAGGTGGAATTTTGTTTCATCAAAAAAGGACCTCCGGTGATGAAGATATTAAAGTTTAAAGTTTAAGTTTAAATTAATGGAGGACTGATCTATGTGAAATTAATGGAGGGTGGCATATATATACATGTAAAGGTTTCAATTTATTTTGGAAAAGTGGCATATTATATATTGTCAGAAATTTTATTTTGAGGGCTATTTGACTAACTTATTTAGAAGGAGAAATAAGTTGTGTGTAAAGAGATATTTCTGATTTTTCAAAGGGGTTCCAAAAGTGAAGTTTGCCTTGTTTTTTTTCAAGAGGATTAATTATTTCATGAGGTGACAAGGTATGCAATATTGTGATTTATTTTATTTTATGGTATAAGTGGTTTTGGGAGTGAAAATTTTATGCAATGTTTTGATTTATTTTATTTTATGGTACAAGTGGTTTTAGGAGAGATAAGGAAGTTGTGCAATTAAATGCCTTGGTGATGATTATTGAAAAGTGGAGTAATGTTGATTATTTTGTGATCTACTAACCCTTGTGATGATTGGCAAAAGAATTTTGTGATTGTGGTAGATTTACAAAGAGGTTTTTTCATATTCAAAAAAGGTATGGGCACATTCTCCTATTGATTATTTATGGTGGTTTATTTCTAAAATATCATTTTAGGGACAAGGATTGTTTGTGCTTTCCTTTTCAAAAGTGGTTGGTTGAATGCTTCAAGGTTTTTATGATTTGAGAGTTGAGTTTAAACCTTGTTTTGTAAGCATAGTTGTTGAAGCAAATTGGTTGTGAAAAAACTTGAGTTAGAAAAGAACATGAGTATCATTGTTATGTGATATTTTTGGTTGAGCATTATTGGAAACATTTGAGTTGGTTGATACATACTTGCACTAGGATTGTGTGAGAGAGAGTTGTCCCTTGTGATGATTGGTTGAGTTGAGTTGATTAAGCCTAGTCAAGTGATGTGTGAAGTGATTGTTTAAGTTCTATAAAATAAAATATTCCATCATTCTATGTTGATTTGAGATTGAGGTTAGAACATATTGAGTCTCTAACAATTCTTTGTATGGTTCTATAAGACTTGAATTAAGTTGAGGTTGATTTGAGTTGAGAGTGAGATTAGAACATATTGAGTCTCTAACAATTCTCTTTATGCTTATATGAGATTGACTTGAGTTGATTTGAGATTGATTTGAGTTGAGTTGAGTTGAGTTGAGATTGATTTGGTTTGAGAGTGATATTAGATCATATTGAGTCTTTAACAATTCTCTTTATGCTTCTATGAAGTTAATTTAAGTTGATATTACTGATGAGTCCTGGATAAGCCTCATTTATAGCATGTTTTAAATAGTTAAAACTGCCTAAAACTCTTGTGAATTATCTTATATGCTAGTTAAGTTGATTTAATATGTTGTGTATTAACTGTTTGCATGATTGAAGTGTTAAGGACATTATATTCTAATTTTTAACGGTTCTTGTATAGTTTTATGTTATCTTGTCATGCTTAGGTTGACAACAACACTTCACTAGTCTTATTTTGATGATCATTAAGCATTAGTTTTTCTAAATTTAGCAAATAGTACAAAGACTTATTACTGTGCAACAGAAAGCTAGTTTTTCCATATAAATTCTAGCCAACTGCTAATAAATGGCAAGGCATGAAATTCACATCCAAGGAAGAATGAAGAATATTGCAATCTGATCCTGAGGGCTAATCCACCTGAGAAATGCAGCCAAAACCATTTGGAGTCAACACAGTTGGTCATTCTAAAGATATTCGGAATGAACATAGTATCTTCGGAATGAACACAATGTCTTCAGAATGAACACAGTTTCTTCGAAATGAGAATAGAAAGCACTTTTTGACTTGTTGACTGAATTTTGGCAGTGGAAAATGGGATAAGAAGGTTGAGAAAGTTAAGGGAAAACATATCCCATATAACTTTGCCGTCCTTGCCGTCCAAATCCACTATTTATGGAAAAGATCAAATTGATCCTCTTCTAGGATAAACCCAGGAAATTCTGCAGGATATCAGGAATATCATATTTTATTTTTGTAATTAGATTTTAGGCATATATAAAATATAGCTCCCATACAGGTTGAGCTATTATATATAGGAGATAGAAAATAAATAGGGAGATAATAGAATAGTTATTTTAGACTTGTAAGAGATTTCAGCAGAATTGTAATTATGTTTTTGAAGCAATAAAAGTGCAGTTTCATTCCATTTATTTTGTTATGTCTGAGTGTGAGTAATACTTAAAGAAGAATTCAAACCTTATTTTGAAAAAGGAGGTTGGCCACTTCCATATCTAGGAGGAGGACTGATAGACAGGTTTTATTCTGATTTTGCTGTAGCAGAATAAGTTGTGAACTTGTCATTTTCATTATTTTGCACAACTAACATTCCTAGTTGTTTAATTATTGTTCATAATGTTTTTGTGATATAATTAGTGGTAGATCTGGTTATTCTTTTCATTCCCAACAAATTTCCAATTCACTACAAATTTCCATTTCCAGCAATTTATAATTTTTTTGTAATTTCTTTGCATTCTTTTTTTTGCTGTTAAAACACTGCACAGAAGATTGACGACCTTCTGTTACAGAGCATTGACAGGATCTAGTTTTTATGCTTCATTTCAATTATTGCAAGATTAAATAGACTTTCAATTCTGCAGCTACAACTAGAGTTTCAATTTTACAATTTAATTAGATTTCATTCTTGCAACTGTAACTAGGGTTTCATTTCTGCAATTAGCAATTAGTTTTCATTATTGTAAATAGATTAAAGTTCAATTTATGCAATTTAGGGGTAGAAGTGACACAAAACCCACAAACAATCAATTCCACCAATAAGACCTGTTGCTTCCAAATGAACTAAACTACAACCTTGCTTGAAATTTCTCTCGTAAATAGCCTTGGATACCACCCTAGATTGACAAATTCATTGAGAATTAATGGTGTGCTTAACGACAGCCCATCCTTTTGGCATCATTTTTAGGGACCACGGTGTTGTTAGAAGGTGAAAAGTAGTCCAATAATTATTAAATATGCTAAGTTGTGAATTTTAGAGTAAAATATGAATGTGATTACTGGTATAAGTAATTGTTATTGGTAAATTGTATTTCAGTCCATTTAGAAAATAAACAAGAAACCACAAGAAGAAAAATTTCACAAGAGGTTGAAATTATGTCAAAAATGTCTAAATTTTTTATTTCCAAAAATGTTGGAATTTTCAAAGAATCCCAATCATCCACTTCCAACACTGCAAGATCCTTTGAGAAATCATTACAAAGAGGAAAATTAAGTAGTTCAACACCATTTTCTCTTGAAAAATCCATACAA
Source organism: Wollemia nobilis (assembly GCA_028583015.1). Classification (NCBI taxonomy): domain Eukaryota; kingdom Viridiplantae; phylum Streptophyta; class Pinopsida; order Araucariales; family Araucariaceae; genus Wollemia; species Wollemia nobilis. The sequence continues at coordinate 2,718,442 of JAQPPZ010002395.1, read as the reverse complement.
TCAGGAAAATTTGACAAGATTTATAATTGTTTTTGGGAACCTACAATGGAAGGCTCACAAGAGAATCAAGGTAGATCCAACAATGTGCTCCACCCTAGTGCAACTAGTGCACCTGCCATAACTTTTCAAAATCCCATCCAACTAGATCTTAATCAAAATGCTCCCATGAAGGTCATTTCACCTACAGTATTACCAAATTTCAAGGGAATTACATTCGAAGATCTTGATATGTTTTTGCTTTAGTTTAAAATTGTATGTCAAGCTCATGATTACACTAATGACAATCAAAAGCTCAAACTATTTCCTTCCACTCTTAAAGAGTTAGCTCTACGATGGTTTATCACCTTAGCACCTGACTCAATTAGAACTTGGGATGAGATGCAAAACATATTCTTGGAGAGATACCAAGAATATTGTCAAGTCAAGAATCAAAATGATGAAATTATTACAATGAAACAAGAAGAAAATGAAATCTTAGAAGATTATCTAGAAAATTTTCTTTTGTTCATAAGAGATGTAGAAGTGTTGAACCTAAAATTTGCAAAGTCGTATTCTTAAGGGGACTACAAGATGAATCTAGGGATGCATTGGATATCTTGGGAAGAGGAGATACAAATGCACTTAAATTTTAGGAAATTATTAAACTCTTGTAAAAATTATTCAAGGCATAGAAAACACAGAATTGGTAATGAAAAACATGATTTGAAAGAATGCATGAAAGAGGCTGATATTTTAGTACATAATAGAACATTAGATGAAAACAATGAATCTACTGAATCTTCAGCCATCTATTGTTCAGAATGTAAAAAGCAACACTCTCTTCATGATTGTCCTTTGAACAAAATATTTATACCTGCTACATGTAGCATTTGTCAATTAGGACACCTCACAGATCAGTGTAGTTTATTGCCAAAACTTACAAGTGTCTTTGAAAAATAGTCTCAACCTATGAAAAAAATCAATTTTGTAGGACAAGGACAAGGGAATAATTTTCATAAATTTCCATATCAGAGTGCTTCTCAATTTATTGCACATTAGGGAAATAATCCGTGGTATATGCCATGGTCTGCTTCAGGTCCAATTCAAAAATGTTGGAGTCAACCACCATGGGCATACTCCCAAGCATGGTCTCAACATGGATGGATGCAACAACAATGGAATCAACAACATCCACCATGGTTACAGCCAAAATTATAGGGATATCAATGGGTACAACATCAAAATCTATACAAAGGGTAGCAACATTGTCAAAAACAAAAATCAAATTTGTTGCCTAATTATATCCATAATTTCTATCATGGACAACAACAACAAAAATTAAAACAACCTCTATTTTCAACTCAACCTATGGTCAGTACAAATCATGTTAAATAGGTAACCCCTGTCTCTATGGTTGAATCAAAAAATACAACCCTAATAAATGTTAGTGACTATGTTAAAACTCAGTTGTGTTCAGGTGAACCACTGCTTGAACCTATTCCACTTATCAGTGTAGAAAGTGAAGTTAAAAATAATGAACATGAAAACAAATCCACACTAAAACAACATCAAGAAGAACAAGATACCTCATCAAATAAAGTATCATATTTTGAACAGTCCGAGATATCAAAAATAACATCTTCACAATTAGATTTGATAAAGGAATTAGAACATTTAATAGTTACAATCCCTTTACCTCAAGTTGTACCAATCATTAATAGGATTGTTCAAGAAATGTGTTTTAGCAAACCAAGAAAAAAAAAAATATATCCTAAAACCATACAAAAATGTGGAAAATTAGTTAACTTGCTTTCAGGTAAACTTATTACACCTAAGTATGATTGTACAGAAAGCCCACAATTTCTTAGAACACATAAGGAAAATGAAAATAATACTTTAGTTTTGGCCTCCATTGTTGTAAATAAAAATGTAGAAGAGTTGGATTCCTCCAAAAAGTTTGTTTTTGCTGAAAATGTTCAAAACTCATATTTTAAAGATGAACTAATTATTGTTCAACAATTACTACAAACTGATGAAAAACATAATTCTAAAAATTTATCACCCATTCCAGTACAAAATCATTTTCTTTACTTACCACATGGATGTCATTATTGTTTATCATATTTTCATTATCATTTATCAAAGTTAATTCTTTCAAGAATTGTTTTTGGTAAACATATACAGATTTTTCATTATTTTCCACCATATCATTACTCTCTTAATTTATTAATGCATCATTCTCCAAGAACCAATTCAAATCATCCTGGTACAAAACAAACTGAAATACAACCAAAAAAACCTTTGAACAATAATAGTTGGTTGACTAAAAACCAGGGAGCAAATTTGTTTGATATATTGGTGCAACATCCTAATGCTTTACTAACATTTTATGCATCTTTAGAAGTTGGCATTGAGTTGTAGGTACAAAAAAAACAAATTTTGTAGTTGAATGCATTTGATGAACTTTGGTTGGAAGCACTTCACCAAATAGAGTTCACTCAACAAAAATGGAAAATGTGGTGTGATGATCACATTAAGAGCAGCAAGGATGAACTAGGGGAGTTTGAGAATGAAGTTGTTCAACTTTTTTTAGTTGATGATTTAAGGAGGATATTAGTGGTGAATGGACATATTTTACAGTTGTACTATAAACCACTAACAAAGGTGGAATTTTCTCGGTATTTCACACAGTTACATTTGACAGAAGATGCTTCTTCTTCTGATGAAGATTCTAAATGATCATATCTTTGAATCTTAAAATAAAAATAAAAAGAAAAAAAAATAGAAAAAATAGAAAACAAAAAGATGAATAATTATGGTTGTGAATTTCTTCATGGGCATGATTTCAGGGAAGTCATGAATTCCTTCATGGGCACAATCAGAATCAAAAAGACAAAAAGAAAAAAAAAAAAAAAAGAGAAAAAAAAGAGAGAAAAATGAATAGCTCAGCAGTGAAAACCTTTTTCTAAGGTGCTACTGAGTTGGTATGCATGAAAACCAGTTTTCTGGCATGCATAACCTTGAAAGTTCTGAGTCACCATTGTATAAATTCACCAGCTACACTTTTTTTTGAAGTGTTGTAGGAAGCCTTAGCAGAATATCAACAGAAGCAGTCATCTTTCAAAACTTGCATTAACTTGTTTTAACTAGGTATATATGTTTCTTGCACTTTTCTCATTGTAAATAATTGATATATAGGATATGACAATTAACCATTAGTATAAAAGTGTTCATAAGAGTTGGCATAAAAAAAACATGCTTGGAGAAAGAGAAAAATGTTGGTTTCTGCTATGTCTTCAGAATGACTGCTGTATCTTCAATAACCATGGTATCTTCGGAATGAAGCCTTTGTCTTCGGAATGAAGGTTTGTCTTCGAAATGAAGGTGTGTCTTCGGAATGAAGGTTTGTCTTTGGAATGAAGGTTTGTCTTCGGAATGAAGGTGTGTCTTTGGAATGAAGGTTTATCTTCGAAATGAGGTTATCTTCAAATTAAATGCCTAGCTTAGTCTTCGAAATAAAACATAATCTTCAGAATGAAGATTTGACAGTTTGTTTCCACGTGGCATCCAAGGAGGGAGAAAAAGACATAGTCAGAAGAATTTTTTTTACTCCATGTGATCATTGACACATGTCAGCTGGCTTGCATTTAGATTCATCTCATCTTTTGCACCCATCGAGGAAGTACGAGAATCACAAGTAAAATAACCAACATGCCACCACCATTCATTGCTAATAACCACTCATGTGGGAAAATTTGCATGCAGAATGGACGAGCTAAAAATAGTAAAGAAAATTTGATGGCAAGGATGTCCAATGATTGATGGCTAGGTGTTCAAAGCACAGAATAAGGAAGTGTGCCATATTTTCTTTTTGAAGACATATTTGCTAATGATTACAATGAAAAGTAAAAAAAATAAAAAATTAAAAGTTCTTTCTGAAGAAGAACAAGAGCAAACCCTGTAATTCTGTAGAAACCAAAAATCAGTGACCTAGCATATGACTGTAGTAGCAGAAGAGAGCAGTATTCTCAGCATAATAATAGAGAAATGAAGTTAAAAATGAAAAAGGGCCAGCCTACAAGAACCTTGGAATAACGTAACCACATGGGTTACCAGATTTTTCAACCTGCAAAGGGTAGTATGTAATTTTTTCAGGGCATCATTTCAAAATTTTAAGCCACCTCAGGCATGGTAGGCAACAGCCTAAATTTAGAGTGAATTTTCCAGCATACCTGCATTGAGAACTACAGAGCATGGCAAAAAATTATCAAGAGGAAAAAAAAGAGCCCTCATCATCATGGTATTATTAAACTGGTGTGCCAACATCATTTTATGGGAAACCCTAGAAGCTTTAATAGGTTTTATTCTACCCTGACTAATGTAGTTTTTGAAGAAAAAGATGAAGGAGAAGAGGATATAGATGTTGCTATAAAAATATGCTACTGAAGAAGAAGAAAAGGCTAAAAAAAAATGCTATTGCAGAGAAGGAAACACACCAAGCAAAAGCAACAAAGCATTTTTCTCTAGAACCATCAACCTCACAGACTAAGAAGAGAAGGGAAACTGACAGCAGAAAAATAAAATAGAAGAGGGTTCATTTTTCTAAAGATGTTATTTATTTGTTAGAATAGTAGAGTGAAGTTCCCAGTGAAGATCCTGAAGTTATCCCTACAGCCCCTGTTACCACAAGAAAATAGGGCAAGAAGAAATACTCCAAAAAAAAGAGATAAAAGAACAAATGATTGAAGAGAAGACCAAATAACAAAGAAACCTGACTTGAATGATCCTGTATTAAGGGCTAAATTAGCTAAAGGTATGGGGCATAATTATTATGGAGAGCCCGCTTGGCCCAATGATCTTTTATATATTTTTCCAGTAGTAATTTCAGGTACTATTGCATGTACCATAGGTTTAGCGGTTCTTGAACCTTCAATGATTGGTGAACCGGCAAACCCATTTGCAACTCCTTTGGAAATATTGCCCGAATGGTATTTTTTCCCTGTATTCCAAATACTTCGTACAGTACCTAATAAATTATTAGGTGTCCTTTTAATGGCCTCAGTACCCACGGGACTATTGACGGTACCTTTCTTGGAGAATGTGAATCAATTCCAAAATCCATTTCGTCGTCCAGTGGCTACAACAGTATTTTTAATTGGTACTGCAGTAGCCCTTTGGTTAGGTATTGATGATATATATTATGATATCCCCCATTCATATAAGCCTGCTTAGCTCAGAGGTTAGAGCATCGCACTTGTAATGCGATGGTCATCGGTTCGATCCCGATAGCTGGCTATTTTCTAATCTTGTCATTCCTTCTATGATAAACAATGTTTCGCTAGGATCAATAAATATGGAGAAGACTCTTCCAATAGTTGGTCCACCAGGACCATGCCATGATCCGTTTCAACTAGAAACAGGATGAATGGTTGGAGCGGATACTTTTGGATCTCTCTAATCCAAACAAATAGACCTGATGTCATAGAAGTGCAACAAGACACTGAGAATTTGGATGTAATCATAGATAATTTCATGGAACCTCCTGTATAGGAGTAGGGTTCTGAAGCAGAGGATGATATTGTTGTTGAGCAGCAAACTGCAGTTGATTTGTCAGTATTAGGTTCTGAGTCGAACAAAGAAGAGGAGGTGGACATCACAAAACAACTGAGAGCAGCCAAGAGTGTTATAAAAATATGAATGAGATGGATTGAGGAAAGAAAAGATGTTATTGAAAAACATGAAAAGAAAATTAGAGAATTATAGCAGAAAGTGGAGAAACTAAAAAGCAAGCTGTCACAAGTTGACGAACAATCAACTACATCATATAAAGAGGAGGATTTGGTTCAGTTACTACTTGGATTATCTAGGGAAGATGAAGACACGGGTGCTCATTCTGAAGTAGTGCCCTTCCACTTTGAAGCAATGCCCTTCCATTCTGAGGAATTGCCTTCTCAATCCAGAGAAATACCTTTATGCAACATCATTGGGTAGGTCTCAGATTCAGGACTCCAACCATCATTACTCTGGTTCCCTCTTATTTTTAATAGGATTCCCAACTATATTATCAGTTTGAAGCATGACTCAAAAACCTTCATGAGAAATTACATAGGCACTAAATTGTTCTATGAAACATGGAATATGAGTATGGACATTTGTGACTCCATAGCCCACTGCAATGCATGAGGGCATGCATTAATATAAGTTGGGGGGAATGATGAGGCCTAGATAATCCTCATTTATAGCATGTTTTAAATAGTTAAAACTACCTAAAAATCTTGTGAATTATCTTATATGCTAGTTAAGTTGATTTAATATGATGTGTATTAACTGTTTGCATGATTGAAGTGTTAAGGACATTATATTCTAATTTTTAATGGTTCTTGTATAGTTTTATGTTATCTTGTCATGCTTAGGTTGAAAAAAACACTTCACTATTCTTATTTTGATGATAATTAAGCATTAGTTTCTCTAAATTCAGCAAATAGTACAAAGACTTATTATTGTGCAATAGAAAACTGGTTTTTCCATATAAATTCCAGCCAGCTGCCAATGAATGGCAAGGCATGAAATTCACATCCAAGGAAGAATGAAGACTATTGCAATCTGATCCTGAGGGCTAATCCACCTGATAAATGCAGCCAAAACCATTTGGAGTCAACACAGTTGGTTATTCTAAAGATCTTCGGAATGAACACAGTATCTTCGGAATGAACACAATGTCTTTGGAATGAACACAGTTTCTTTGGAATGAGAATAGAAAGCATTTTTTGACTTGTTGACTAACTTTTGGCGGTGGAAAAGGGGATAATAAGGTTGAAAAAGTTAAGGGAAAATATATCCCATCTAAATTTGCCATCCTTGCCATCCAAAGCCACCATTTATGGAAAATATCAAATTGATCCTCTTCTAGGATAAACCCAAGAAATTCTACAGGATATCAGGAACAACATATTTTCTGTTTGTAATTAGATTTTAGGCATATATAAAATATAGCTCCCGTCCAGGTTGAGCTATTAGATAGAGGAGATAGAAAATAAATAGGGAGATAATAGAATAGTGATTTTAGACCTGTAAGAGATTTCAGCAGAATTGTAATTATGTTTCTAAAGCAATAAAAGAGCAGTTTCAATCCATTTATTTTGTTATGTCTGAGTGTGAGTAAGACTTAAAGAAGAATTCAAACCTTCTTCTGAGAAAGGAGGTTGGCCACTTCCAGACCTAGGAGGAGGACTGACAGACAAGTTTTATTCTGATTTTGCTATAGCAGAATAAGTTGTGAACTTGTCTTTTTCATTATTTTGTACAGCTAACATTCCTAGTTGTTTAATTCTTGTTAATAATGTTTTTGTGATATTATTAGTGGTAGATCTAGTTATTCTTTTCATTCCCAACAACTTTCCAATTCACTACAAATTTCCATTTCTAGCAATTTACAAGTTTTTTGTAATTTCCTTGCATTCTTGTTTTTGTTGTCAAAACCCTACACAGAATATTGACGACCTTCTGTTATAGAGCATTGACAGGATATAGTTTTTATGCTTCATTTCAATTATTGCAAGATTAAATAGAATTTCAATTTTGCAACTATAACTAGAGTTTCAATTTTGCAATTTAATTAGATTTCATTCTTGCAACTATAACTAGGGTTTCATTTCTACAATTAGCAATTAGTTTTCATTATTGCAAATAGATTAAAGTTAAATTTATGCAATTTAGGGGTAGAAGTGACACAAAACCCCCACACAATCAATTCCACCAATAAGACCTACTGCTTCCAAATGAACTGAACTACAAACCTGCTTGAAATTTCTCTTGTAAATAGCCTTGGACACCACCCTGGATTGACAAATTCATTGAGAATTAATGGTGTGCTTAACGATAGCCCATCAATTGCCATTCATTATTGAGTTTATTTTGATTACTACTTGAGCATGATTGATTAAGCCTTTGAGAAGGCCTTTGGGATATATTTGAGGACAGTTTTTGGACAAGTTCTTAATGAGCTTGTTGGAGTAGATTTGGGCAAGTTCTTAGTGAGCTTGCTAGAGTATATTTGGGCAAGTTCTTGGTGAGCTTGCTAGAGCATGTTTGGGTAAGTTATTGGTGAGCTTGCTAGAGCAGATTTGGGCAAGTTCTTTGTAAGCTTACTAGAGTAGATTTGAGCAAGTTCTTGGTGAGTTTGCTAGCGAATATTTTACAAGTTCTATGTGAGCTTTTTAAGCAGGTTCTATGTGAGCCTATTGAGAAAGTTATTTATGAGCCTATTGATAGAGCTTTTGTTGTGATGGAGTACAGAGGACAGAGTCTTAGTGGATAGAGATCCAGCAGCCAACATAATTAAAGATAGATCTGAGTGAGGAGTCTTCATGTGGAGAGAGGTCCACCAGTTTGTGCAGGAGAGGGACAAAGTCTTCTAGAAGATCACATAGCCAGATCAAAAGGGGAAAGAGTTATCATGTGGAATATATCCATGAACTTGAGATTAGGGGATCAACATCTCCTTTGGATAAATATCCATAAACATTTTAATTGGGAGTGTTTCCCAAAGATATTGATTGAGGAATTTTTAGTAAAATATTTTCTCCATGAAGTAGCCCACATTGGGTGAACCACGTAAATTGTTATGTCTCTATTGTTTATGGTTTATGTGCATTTCTTTGATTATTTCTATTGATACTGCTATCTTTACACAACATAATATTGAATTAGAAGAAAGTAAAAAGTGGTATTATACTATTCACCCCCCTCTTAGTATAATTTTGTGTTGTTAAATTCATATTAGAGTGGGTTCCTTCGGAAAGGCTAACAACTTGAGTGCAGATTCTACAAAGAACACATATGGTTTCATATAAAGGATTATCTTAAAATAAGGCTCCATTGTTTGATGATAACAATTATGCTTTATGGAGCATGAGAATGAAGAACTACTTGATATCACAAGGATATGAGGTATGGCAGATGGTTGAAAAAGAGTATAAGATTGAAGGTGATCCCGAGGAAGATAAGACTACCAAGAAATTGGTTGAGATAATTACAAGAGCAATGAATTGTATTTTGATTGGGCTACATGAGACAGATTTTACAAAGGTCATGGTATGTACTTCAGCTAATGATATGTGGACCAAGTTGAGGAATACTTATGAAGGAGATTCCAAGGTAAATTTGGCAAATAAATCTTATTACATTGTTGAAGCAAGTGGTAATTCATATTACAGTGATAAATATCAGTCAAATGAAGAATAATGTACATTCTTTGGAATAAATGAAGAAAAACAAGAACATCTATTCCTAGGTATTGAAGTTAAAGAAGAGGATAAATCTATTAAAGAAAGACATGAAGAGCTTGCCACAACCATTGAGCAAGTATATAGGTACAAGAAAGGTCTAAGAATACTAAAATGCTTCATATGCAGATATTTTGGGCATATAGATGATGATTGCACATACTACAACAATTGCAACAAGGAAATTTTATTTGAAGAAGAAAGCAACAATTCTAGTGACAATTCCAGCAACAATGATGATGAAGAAGAGAATTCCACAAAACAAGAAAATAAAATTTGGAGGATGAAAAAGAAAATCAAGAGGCTTGAAAATAAGATTCAAGAAAATGAAAAAGTCAATATGATGCTTAATCAACACATTCAAGATTTTGAAAAAGAGCTTCATAAATCGAAAGAGTTTGGCATCACTATTTTTGAGAAACTAAAGGAGAGGAAAGAAATATGTGATCAGTTAGAAGAAGAAGATCAGAAAATTTTTGGGGACCTACATAAATGAGTTAGCATGATTTCAAATAAATTCAAAAACACTGGATAATTTTTTGGATTTACAATGAGATCCATTTATAAATACAAGGCTTGGTTATGAAGAAGGGAAATCGAAAATAAGTACACAAGGTCCTATATTTGTATCAGGAGGTTTCATTTCAGAAATCTATAAGGAAGAACCAGTTCTCAAAGAAAAATAAGCAGCAAAAATGGATACTTGCATTTCAGAGGCTATAGAGATGTGTGCCAATTTTCTACTTAACACAAATGAAGAAAAAGAAGAGGGAGATTCCAAAGCACCAAAGGTTTCATATTTCAGGTTTGGGGAATCACACTCAAAAGGAAAGGAAGTTCTAAAATATGAAAGAAAAGAAGCACCTAAGATTTGTGAGGAAAGTTCCAAAGTTCATATGGCTCCAAATATTCATTTTGGTTCTTATTTTGAGATAGGTGAATCAAGTTCAAAGGGAAAAGAAATTATTGAAGAGAAAGGCAAGGAAGAAACTAAGGAAGAGGTTTTAAATGCTACAAAGAATATTCAAGGATGCAATGCACAAGTTGAAGATGATCATAAGGATAATGATCAAGAAAGGTATGAAGAACCAAGGCATGAACAAAGGGCTTTTCAAGGACATTGTTTTTCTTGTAATGGATTTGGACACAAGGCTATACATTGCAGGATCCATGGATCAAAGAAGTTTGATTTTTCTAGAAGAAACTTCAAGGGAAGAAGGTATGGTTTTTAGGGACATTTATTCTCATGCAATAGGATTGGTCATAGAGCTTTTCAGTGCAAAATAAATGAGCAACATGGTTTTGGTTTTAGAGCTACACAATTCAAAAGTCATGGTTATAATGGTCATGAAAACAAAGCTTCACAATAAGGGGTTCAGGAAAGGAATGGATATGGAAATTATTTTAAGAATGAATTTAGGATATGGAAACCATCCAAAGGCTACAATATCAAGTGTTTTAATTGCAATAACTTTGGGCATATTGCAAAATGGTGTAGGACTCAATTCCAAATAGGTTCAAGGCAAGAAGGTCAAACAGGTTCTAAACAAGAAGATCAAGTAATTCATCAAGAGAAGGATATCAGAAAAACATGGAAGGAAGTTGATAGAGGAAAGAAAAAAAGTAATATGGGAGTAAAGATACTCCCACCCCAAAATTAATCACCTCTAGAGAGAAGGGGGTGAGGGGGCTAAGCTTAAGAGTTATATCTTTTAGCCCCATAGGTGTCCCTTTTGCCATTGATGTCAAAGGGGGAGATATTTGAGTAAGGGGGAGAGAATTGAGTTAGGGGTAGCAGCCTCCAAAGAGAGCATTGAGTTAGGGGGAGTAGCCTCCATAGAGAGTATTGAGTCAGGGGGAGCATCTTTGATTCTCAGAGATGGCTTTTGCAGTGATTGTAGTGATTTGCATTAGAGGTGTTGCCATCAATGACAAAGGGGGATATTGTTGGAAATTTGAGTTATTTTATGTTGTCATTGATGTCACATGGATCATTGATGTCACATTGAGTTTTTGTGGCAAAAGCACTTCATAGATAATCATCTATGATATTTTGGAGAGCATGGATATATATAGGGTTTTTATGAAAACCAAGGCAGGAAAAATAAAAGGTTTTATTTAAAACCATGGTGGGCTTATGTGGAAAGGGCTTTTCTTAAAAGCCAAGGTGGAATTTTGTTTCATCGAAAAAGGACCTCCGGTGATGAAGATATTAAAGTTTAAAGTTTAAGTTTAAATTAATGGAGGGCCAACCTATGTGCAATTAATGGAGGGTGGCATATATATACATGTAAAGGTTTCAATTTATTTTGGAAAAGTGGCATATTATATATAGTCGAAAATCTTATTTCGAGGGCTATTTGACTAACTTATTTAGAAGGAGAAATAAGGTGTGTGTAAAGAGATATTTCTGATTTTTCAAAGGGGTTCCAAAAGTGAATTTTGCCTTGTTCTTTTTCAAGAGGATTAATTCTTTCATGAGGTGACAAGGTATGCAATATTGTGATTTATTTTATTTTATGGTATAAGTGGTTTTGGGAGTGAAAAGGTTATGCAATGTTTTGATTTATTTTATTTTATGGTACAAGTGGTTTTAGGAGAGATAAGGAAGTTGTGCAATTAAAGGCCTTGGTGATGATTATTGAAAAGTGGAGTAATGTTGATTATTTTGTGATCTACTAACCCTTGTGAAGATTGGCAAAAGAATTTTGTGATTGTGGTAGATTTACAAAGAGGTTTTTTCATCTTCATAAAAGGTATGGGCACATTCTCCTATTGATTTTTTATGGTGGTTGATTTATGAAATATCATTGGAGGGAAAAGGATTGTTTGTGGTTTCCTTTTTGAAAGTGGTTGGTTGAATGCTTCAAGGTTTTTCTGATTTGAGAGTTGTGTTTAAACCTTGTTTTATAAGCATAGTTTTTGAAGCCCATTGGTTGTAAAATAACTTGAGTTAGAAAATAACATGAGTATCATTGTTATGTGAGATTTGTGGTTGAGAATTGTTGGAAACATTTGAGTTGGTTGATACATACTTGGACTAGGGTTGTGTGAGAGAGAGTTGTCCCTTGTGATGATTGGTTGAGTTGAGTTGATTTGAGCCTAGTCAGGATGTGTAGTGATTTTAAGTTTTAAAATCTATTCTAATTCTATTTTGAGTTGAGATTGATGTTAGAACATATTGAGTCTCTAACAATTCTCTATATGGTTCTATAAGACTTGAATTGAGTTGAGGTTGATTTGAGTTGAGAGTGAGATTAGAACATATTGAGTCTCTAACAATTCTCTTTATGCTTCTATGATATTGACTTGAGTTGAGTTGAGATTGATTTGAGTTGAGTTGAGTTGAGATTGATTTGGGTTGAGAGTGAGATTAGAACATATTGAGTCTCTAACAATTCTCTTTATGCTTCTATGAAGTTAATTTGAGTTGAGATTGCCATTCATTGTTGAGTTCATTTTGAGTACTACTTGAGCATGATTGATTGAGCCTTTGAGAAAGCCTTTGGGACAGATTTGAGGATAGTGTTTGGATAAGTTCTTAGTGAGCTTTTTGGAGTAGATTTAGGGAAATTATTGGTGAGCTTGCTAGAGTAGATTTGGGCAAGTTCTTGGTGAGCTTTCTAGAGAAAATTTTGGCAAGTTCTTGGTGAGCTTGCTAGAGCATATTTGGGCAAGTTCTTGGTGAGCTTGCTAGAGCAGATTTGGGCAAGTTCTTGGTGAGCTTGCTAGCGCATATTTGACAAGTTCTATGTGAGCTTGTTAAGCAAGTTATGTGTGAGCCTATTGAGTAGGTTCTTAGTGAGCCTATTGATAGAGCTTTGGAGGTGACAGAGTACAGAGGATAGAGTCTCAGTGGATAGAGATCCAGTAGCCAACATAGTTGAAGATAGATCTGAGTGAGGAGTCTTCAAGTGGAGAGAGGTCCACCAGTTAGTGTAGCAGAGAGACAGAGTCTTCTAGAAGATCACATAGCTAGAGTAGAAGGGGAAAGAGTTCTCTTGTGGAAGAGATCCATGAAATTGAGATTAGGGGATCAACATCTCCTTTGGATAAAGATCCATAAACATTGTAATTGGGAGTGATTCCCAAAGAGATTGATTGAGAAATTTTTAGTAAAATATTTTCTCCGTGGAGTAGCCCACATTGGGTGAACCACGTAAATTGTGATGTCTCTATTGTGTATGGTTTTTGTGCATTGCTTTGATTAATGCTATTGATATTGCTATCTTTACACAACATAATATTGAATTAGAAGAAAAAGTAAAAAGTGGTCTTATACTGTTCACCCCCCTCTCAGTATAAGCTTGTGTTATTCACAATGCATAACACCAATAAGATTATTGTACCTCTATGATAACCTCCTTCACAGTCATAAAACTCTCACTCTGCCCTTCTTATTGAAGAGGCAACAATACTACCTTGACACCATACTTCCAAAAGGTGTATCTATTTCAACCCCATCATGGATGGTCTTCCTATCATACTACGAAGGCCTCCCTAATAGTATGTGACAATAATCCATAGGAATCATGTCACACAAAACTTCATATTTATAAGTATTCTCGATTGAGAATTTTACTAAATATTTCTTATCAATAGTCACCTCATTTCCTTTCTTGATCCATGAAATGCGATACGGGTGTGGGTTCTTCTCACACTTTAGATTCATTTTATCTACCATTACATTAGAGACCATATTCTCACAACTACCACCATCAATGATTAATTTGCATACCTTTCCTTCCAATGTGCATCTCATGCAAAATATATTTGTTCATAGCTAGGATTCACCACCCTCATACACTTGCATTTTTGACTTATTGGAGCAATCAATATTCTCTTTATCATGATATTCTCATCTGCATCTATAGTAACTTCTATCTCAAATTCATCCTCTTCCTCAAGCAGGTTGACTCTAGCCTGTCCTCCCTGATTCCTCTCTTCAGCATCATATTGGGTGCACTCAAATGCTTTATGACCTTCCTCACCACATCTAAAATAGGTATATAGATTCCATGATCTATTCTCAACTCAACCTCCCCCATTACCTTGACCTCCTATATTTCCTCTTCCTCTTTGGTATGTACCATGACCTTGCTTTTTCTCTTCCTGTTTCTCTATATTTGAGGGTTCTCCATTTTATGAGCTAGATCCAACATACCCCCTATTTGGAGAAGATGTCATTAGCTTCTTTCCTCTTCTATAATTACTCCTCTTATGCTTTTATTCAAACCTTAAGGCCATCTGATACACATCTTCTATGGTAAGGGTATGATGCATAATCAAATCATATTTAATAGCATAACTTAAGCCATTTACATACCTTGAAACCCTTTTATATTCAATCTCATTATGCTCCATATGAATATATAGCTTGTAGAACTCATTGGTATATTCCTCGATGCTTTGGTCCTTCTAACGAATGTTCTAAAATCTACGAAATAAAGTTTATAAATAGTCTATAGGAATAAAATTTTCTTGCAAGTTCTTCTTCATATTATTCCAAGCCTTGATATTTTATTTTCCTTTCCTCTATCATTTCATCTATAGATGATCCCACCAAATTAAAGCATGTCCTTTCAACTTCATGCATGTGAGTTTCACCTTCTTTTCCTCAACCAGATTACTCCATTCAAAATACTTCTCCATACTATTTACCCAATCGATTAACTCCTCTGGTTTCAACCCACTAGCATACTCGAAAACCTTGATCTTGATTCCATCTCAGCTTCCTTTAAGTCCTTCCAAGGCTCAGATCAGTATACATTCAAAAAATTCTAGTTCTTCTTTCGTGTGATCCTCATATCAACCTAGTTTGGGGTGAGGAGGCTCACATTTTTATAGACCTAAGGGTCTCATTTGAATGTGCATGTGAGAGTGCCACTTGGATAATTATGCTTTTTTTGGGGGAGAGAAGATTCCTCCCTGATTAGGGCCTCCTTGATTGAGGCCTCCATGATCAAGGTAAGCTTGATTGAAGCCTCTCTGATTTGAAACATTCCCTCGCAATACCATGCCTTGAATGCAGAGTTAGGTGGTGGATTTTGGCTACCATTTGTCAAGGTTTGACTTTTTTCCAGTCAAACTTGCTAATCGTCCCACCCTAGAGTGATTGTTGCTAATCGTCCCGGGGTGGGACGAATAGGATTCTAATCATCCCAGGGTGGGACGAATAGGGAGCAAAGTGCTTAAAAGGTGAAAAACTGACCTCTAACCTTCAAAAATTGATTTGGGATTGGTTAGGACCACTGTTTAACCTCTGGAGGCTACCCAATGGGGTATGTATACCAATTTGATCAGTGCTTGTAGTCACATAATCAGATTGGTGTTGTTTTGGTGTCTACAGATACCCCTTTTTGGGATGCACTATGTGTGGCACAGTGCTGAGCAAAAATAGATGACCAAAGCACTTAATGATTAGGTTTTCTCAATAACCTAATCAACTTTTGATGCCCCAAGTATGGAAAGTGCATGCATTCTTGAATCCTTGCTTCTGACGAGCTAAGGAGCTTAACTCAAGTGTAACCTTTTTCAGTGAGGTGTCCTTGATCTTGGATATTGTTCAGATATGAATAGGCAAAGGGCACAACCTTTTATCTGAGGAACCTTTTCTTCATGCTTCCAGGATGCCAAGTGTTTGTTTAGCTTATGATTATTGCTTGTTTGCTACCCCAAGCAGAAGCATGATTGTCTTTGTCAATGATTCTTTGAATGCATGCCATTTCCTTGATTGGGTGTGTATTTGTTGATTGGTGACTAAGTGTGACTACCCCCTCAAGCGATGAATCGATGAGGGAATGACCAAAAATGAGAAAATCGATGAGTTGCTTGACCCAATATGATGTTTTTAAGGGTACCTTCAGTTGTTTTTTTTGAATGCTTATTGCAGTTTTCCAACCATCGGACCTATTTTTTGTGGGTTTTGACCCTTTTTTTTAACACCTATTGGGGTAGAAATTATCAAAAATCCTCCTTCCCGTGGAGCATTCAGGATATGCTAACATTCTTAGGGAGTAGGATAGTGAGTATTTGTGACCCTTATGGCAGTTTTTCATGCCATGAATGTCAGGTGCAAAGGCACCTTTGTTCGGCAGATTTATTGTTGTTTTTGGTGCATTTTTTGGATGCAGTTTTTGTTGCTTTATTTCTTGCTCTGTAATCGTCCCAGGGTGGGACAAGTGCTAACTACAACGCTCATCCCAGGGTGGAATTATTATAGGCCTAACAGCCTATATAAGGACTAGAATTAGGTTTTGGGCTCATTTGCAATATTTTTTTCTTGGCGATTTGGAGCAATGAGGAGTGCGAGTGCGCGTAGTAGAGCGCTGCTAAAATTTCATGGACATCATGAGTGTGAGAATAAGATCTTCAAGTGGAGTATTGAGGTGATACCGGTACGATGTTCCTTCTATCTGCCTATTATTCGTGCATGTTTTATATGAAGTTTAAAACTCACATATAAAATTTTTGATCGCTTTATTTTTTTTTTAAGGTTTTAAAAACCTAATTTTTTTGTGTGTGTTGGTTTGATTTTATTCGTATATCAAGTTGAAAACCTAATATAGGAAATTTATTTGCTTTAATTTGTTGTTGTTAATTTTTGTATATTAAGGTCAAAACCCTAGTACACAACTGTTATCTATACTTTGTTTGTGTTTGTATTTAGGTTTAAAACCCAAAAAATTTTCATTTTATTTTGTTTTTTTTGTTCATATTATGGTTGAAACCCTAATATGTTTTATTTCATTTTTGTTTTTGCCATATTAAGGTTGAAACCCTAATATTTTTTTATTTTGTTTTGTTTGTGTTCACATTAAGGTTGAAACCCTAATATGATTTTTGTTGATTGTACAATTATTTTCATGTATGTTGTCGTTGTTGTACAATTTTATTTTACTATTTTTGTTTATATTAAGTATGTACTTAATATCTTTTTTCATTTTATTTTGTTGTTTTAGGTTGTGAAGAGTCGGTACCACCAGCCGACTATTTTCTCTGATGCCCGGGATGCCCTGAAAGTTGTGGATTAGGAGTGGCTTGATGCCCTTGGGCTCAAGCACATGACACGTCTAGAGCCTATGGTGGGGGATCGGGCATATTTGACTACCCTAATAAATCTGTGGGATCCCCACACCAACACTTTTCATCTCCCAATAGGGGAAATGACTATTACTCTAGAGGATGTGTATTAGATTCTATGGATTTTGATAGATGGATTGCCTATTCGGATGACCCACCATGACCAGCGGACGACGGTATTGACACAATGTTTTGGTTTGATAGTGGAGAGGGGGGTGGAGAGGGTAGAGGCTGACTACTATATAGGCGGTATTCTGGTGCGGTGGTGGCTAGAGAAGGGCATATTAGGGGTGAGGTATGCTTTGATCATGACCCTCATATCCAATATGCTACTTCATAACTCCTCAGGTGCGAGGTTCCCTTAGAACCTCCTTGAGTTGGTTTTCACATTGGTGGAGTGTCCTACATCAGCTCCACTTATTATGAGATGGGGTCAGACGTTATTGGCATAGATGTACGACAAGCTGTATGAGGTCCACTATCGAAAGCAAAAGGGGATCGGGTGCAGCTATCTCTTGCAGTGCTAGGGGTGGCAGCACATAGTTGTGGAGTGGTCGTAGGGTTTGCCTTGGACCACCCAAGGTGAGATGGTGGATCAGGAAATTGGATATGCCGATTTATGGCGGAGGTCATAGGAGCATGGACAGAGTCGATGATGGGCAGGTGATGTAGGTCACTATACTTATGCCTTCTCTTGTCTAGTGCCAAGGTAGGTGTTCTGGTGGCTGTATCGAGACTGTCCAGCCAAGCCTAAGGCTGGATAGTGGCTCTGGCATGTTTGCAAGGGTATATGGGTGATTGGGTGACACGGTACAGAGTAGGAGTACTTTCTATATGTCTAGGTGATGAGGCATTTTGGGGTGCACCAAGTATTACCTAGTGATCCCTTGATCTATCAGTGCCATAGTGATGAGAAGACTCTAGTCTGGCCTACCATTGACCAATTGGGCAAGGGGTTCAATGCAGTTATTGATGTACCCAACGTGGATTATGTCGGGGTGACTACAGAGTATGACCGGTGGTGGATTATGCAACGATGGCAGAGTGAGGGGCCTCTAGGAGGCATGGATACTACAGTAGGAGGAGGTGGGGGTGCAGAGGCATCGATGGAGGGTTGGGGGGCTCCGCTTGATGATGTTGACATGGTGGAGGTCGATGAATCCACCAACGATGGAGATGATTTGGGGGTTCTAGAGCAATCGAATGTACAAGATGTCCCGGAGTAGTGGGTGCCAAAGCAGCAGGCCATCCTAGAGGTACCCATGCCTCAGGCTATCTTAGGGGATGTGGAGGCTGGGCTTCATGTTGAGATAGCATGATTGGAGGGTCTCCTATAGATATGGGAGGAGGAGCATAGAGATTCTTTGGTGGAGGTAACATAGGAGAGGGATCTCCTACGGACTCAGTTGGCATAGCGGGATAGTGCATTGGTTGTGTATTGCCAATGAGATATGGAGTGGGGTCGGTATCGGATAGAGTTAGAGACAGAGGTTGTCCACCTCGGTGGGCAGTTGCCTATGCTTGATGGAGGTGGTTTGTCATGTCGTACGAGGGGCAGTGAGACTGAGCAGTCTACATCATATCATCGTAGGCGGCTAGGTGAGGGTAGTGTTGGTGGGCAGGGTGTGAGGGCTGGCAGCAGCCGCCCTGAGAGGTCCCATAGGACCCATACTATTGGGGGTAGTTCTAGTCACACCGATCCTACGTGATCATGGTGGCCGACTCCCTAGGCTTTGGGGATTTTGAGTTTTTGGTTTTTGTGAGGTCAGAGGACCTTCTTATTGTAGCCTGAGGGCATTTTGACTTGATATATATACATGACTCTTTTTGGTTTGATTATATACTTGTCATGGTTTATTGTTCTTTATGCATATTTATTTATGTTGATGTATGCATATGCTATTATGACTGTGAATGATTTTAACTATATGATATAGATGTATGCATATGGAATGGATGGAATGATTTGTTTGGTGTACAAGTGGTGGCACCATAGACTGTACATGATTTACTAGCTTTTTGTACTATGTGATTGCTTTATGGAATAACTTTGCATTTGTAATTTTTGTTTTGTATTTTCTGATGGTGATGTAAGTAATGAAATATACAACAATTGTTTTAGAATGTAGTTAAGGTTTTTCTAAGACTCGGATTCTTTAACTAACTAGTCAAGACTGTACATTATCTTACAAGACTTTCGAACAAGATACAAATCAGACTTGAGTTTGACCAAGTTATTTCACATCCTTATGTGTGAGATTGAGTTCATTTATGTGGTATTCATAAGGATACCGTCAATGCCAGGTAGGCTGTCCACCAAACCTGTACTGAGGATCACCTAATTAGCTCCACTAACTCCTTTGTTGTATTTAGTAGGATTAATCTACAACACAATCTAGGATACCATCATCCACATGCAAACATTGGTCTACACACATGCAAAGCTAATGTGATAGACATATCGTCATGCGTTTAGGATACCGCCATTGCTAGGTAGGCTATCCACCAAACCCATAATGAGGATCACCTAAATGGTTTTTCAAATGCTGAGAATTCCAGGGATTCAAGCTCAGACATATTTCTATTGTTCAATTTGTTGGGATACTTGCTCTCACATATAGTGATGAAAATCACTATTTATTTTGAGTTTTTTTTTTTCTCTTGAGCAATGGATTTGAGTAGTGGTGATAACCATTGTTATTTTTTATTGTTGCTTTTTGAGGATTTAGATTTTGAATTTTGATTTCAAAGTTGAGCTTGTGGGATTTTTGGCTTGTGAATGGCATTGATCCTTTAGGCCTTGGGGATGACTACCCATCCTTCTCAGGGGCGTGTAGTATGAATCCTTATGACTTTGGGGATCAAAGGTGTTTGGGAATTTTGATGGTGAACTTTTGGGATTTTTCTTTGGAATGGTATTGATCCTTTAGGCCTTGGGGATGACTACCCATCCTTCTCATGGACGTGTAGTATGAATCCTTACAAATTTAGGGATCAAGGGTGTTTGGGATTTTTGATGGTGAACTTTTGGGATTTTGCTTTGGAATGGTATTGATCCTTTAGGCCTTGGGGATGACTACCCATCCTTCTCAGGGACGTGTAGTATGAATCCTTATGAATTTAGGGATCAAGGGTGTTTGGGATTTTTGATAGTGGTGAAAACCACTATTTATTTTGGGGAATTGGATGGGGAAGAGCTTTTCCTTTTGTCAATTCTCAACATTCTTGAACCATTCGCATAGGGGGATGAGCAGGATAAATTTTTTGCTCAAGGTACCCTAGACCACTTTGTAGGTTTCGTCTTTCATTCACACAACTTGGGAATTTTTATGTGTTTTAAGCTTGTGTTGGGATGCTATGTAACAAGGTGTGATCCAAGTAAAACTCTACCTTGTAAAAATTGGTCTGACTTTGTACAACATTTGACTAGAAATCTAAAGACAACTGAATGACGAAAACCCTAAAGACATTAGAAGACAACTGACTATGATATGGCAAAAATGCGAATGGCATTATTCTTGTTGGATCATTTACAAAATGGACAAATGTGGAAAATGATGGAATTGCCGAGTAATTACAGTCTATGGTGCGTTTGACATGTATGACCAACAAATATGCAATGTATGTATGCGATGCCTAATGCAACTTTGTTTTTTTTTTCTTTTTTTTTTTGTGTTTTGATTTTTAAGATTATGCATGAAAGTGAGAAGCAATTTTTTTGTTATTTTTGATTATCTGTTGTTTTTGAATATTCGTTATAGACGGTTTAACCCGAATGGGTGTGGACCAAGTGATTCTTACGGATCCTTGGAGGTTTTGACCAAAGGGATTATAGATACCTTTGGGGCATTTTGGGTGACCAAGCGGTGGCGAGAATCCTTGGAGATTTTGGTTTGACCAAAGGGATTATAGATACCTTTGGGGTGTTTTTGGTTGACCAAGCGATTGTGGGAACCCTTGGAGCTTTTGGTTTGACCAAAGGGATTATGGATACCTTTGGGGCATTTTAGGTGACCAAGCGATGGTGAGAACCCTTGGGGATTTTGGTTTGACCAAAGGGATTATAGATACCTTTGGGGAGTTTTAGGTTGACCAAGTGATTACGGGAATCCTTGGAGCTTTTGGTTTGACCAAAGAGATTATTGATACCTTTGGGGCGTTTTGGTTGACCAAGCGATTGTGGGAACCCTTGGAGCTTTTGGTTTGACCAAAGGGATTATGGATACCTTTGGGGCATTTTGGGTGACCAAGCGATGGTGAGAACCCTTGGAGCTTTTGGTTTGACCAAAGGGATTATGGATACCTTTGGGGCATTTTGGGTGACCAAGCGATGGCGAGAACCCTTGGGGCTTTTGGTTTGACCAAAGGGATTATAGATACCTTTGGGGCATTTTAGGTTGACCAAGTGATTGCAGGAATCCTTGGAGATTTTGGTTTGACCAAAGGGATTATTGATACCTTTGGGGCGTTTTAGGTGACCAAGAGATTATGGGAACCCTTGGAGCTTTTGGTTTGACCAAAGGGATTATAGATACCTTTGGGGTGTTTTAGGTTGACCAAGCGATTGCGAGAATCCTTGGAGCTTTTGGTTTGACCAAAGGGATTATGGATACCTTTGGGGCGTTTTGGGTGACCAAGTAGTGGTGAGAACCCTTGGGGCTTTTGGTTTGACCAAAGGGATTATAGATACCTTTGGGGCATTTTGGTTGACCAAGCGATTGTGGGAACCCTTGGAGCTTTTGGTTTGACCAAAGGGATTATGGATACCTTTGGGGTGTTTTGGGTGACCAAGCGATTATGGGAACCCTTGGAGCTTTTGGTTTGACCAAAGGTATTATAGATACCTTTGGGGTGTTTTAGGTGACCAAGTGGTGGTGAGAACCCTTGGGGCTTTTGGAGTGGGCCATGGCTCTCTAAATTTTGAATGGCCTCAAATGACTGATGTTCAAGGGTTCTAGTTCCTTGATTCCTTCAAGAGAGGCGAGCCGGTATGTTCCAGGTCCTATTTTACTATCGATTACATAAGGACCTAACCAATTTGCCATGAAATTGTCCCTTAAATGGGGTGGCAAGTTAGAATTTTGTTGGTTCTCTTTTAAGACCAGGTCATCGACCTGAAAGTCCCTTAGGTGAACTTTCATGTTGTATGCTTTCTTAAGTCACTCTTGATAGATACGTAAATGCTCAAGAGCATTGACACATCGTTCGTCGAGTAACGTAAGCTGGTCTAATCGGGCCTGTCATGCAGTGTCATCATCGATGAACTCTTGCATTGATATGCGCAGGGAGGGTATTTCCAACTCGAGAGGCATGACTACCTTGGAGCCATACACTAGCAAAAATGGAGTTGCCCTAGTGGGCATCCAAATGCTAGTGCGATAAGCCCATAGGGTGAGTGGTATTTGGATGTGCCAATCCTTATGACTATCTGTGACCATATTTTTAAGGATGGCAACTAGCATTTTGTTTGACGCCTCTGCTTGCCCATTTGCCTGTGGATAATAGGGTGTCAAAAAATTGTGCTAAATTTTGTACTTTGTTGTCAAAGCACACACATATTTGTTCTTAAATGACGTACCATTATTCGATATGATCTTGGATGGAATACCAAAATGACATATGATGTTATGTAAAATGAACTCCGCAATGCGGGACCCAGTTGTAGAGGTAAGCGGAATTGCTTCCACCCACTTAGTGAAGTACTCTGTGGCCATTATGATAAACATGTGACGACCTGACGACGTAGGGGAGATCTTTTCAATGAGATCTAAGCCCCACTATGAAAACAACCAAGATGATTGGATCGGTTGCAAGGCCTGAGAAGGTACGTGTGTCAAGTTAGCATGGTGTTGACACTTCATACACTTTCGCACATATGCATAACAATATCGATCTAAATATGGCCAATAATAGCCCATGTGAAGAATGCGCTTTGTGATGGCCATACCATTGAAGTGGCCACCGCATGTACCATCGTGTGCTTGGGTGATCACCCAAGTGGACTCCTGCTAGTCCAAGCAATAGAGGAGGATTCCTTCATAGCTTCGACGATATAAAATATCTCCTAGCAAGACATGTTTTGTCGCTTTCTATTTGAATGATCTTTTTGTGATGTGCGACAATCCAAGTGGGAGGCTACCTAACTTGAGATAGTCTCTTATGGGTGTGTACCAATCCTACTGATCAAAAACCTCGATGGTATGAACGACCGATCCCTCTTGAAGTTTGTCCCTAGCAAAAGCTGAGTGGGAAAGAACTTGTAAAAATAGTGTTGTGTTGCTATTAAGAGGGGTTGGAGAGAACAAAGACCCCCAATTGGCATGATTCAGACTATCATGGATTCGAGAGAACCTATCCTGAGATGGTTCAATCTAGATCAAGTGGATTCCTGGCATTATGTTAGAGCTTGCACACTCCATCATGGATTGCGATAACATTTTGACTTGAATGGTTGTCATCTCACTAGAAATGTCTTGCGGGATTAGTGACCCCAAGGAGGCCATAGTGTTCACAAAATGATTCGATGATCGATGGAGTGCCTCGATGTCGTACCATTCAAGCTTTGCCAAGAATTTATCCACAAGGGCTTTGTAGGCCTGTAGAATTGGGCATTTGCATTGGAATACCCATTTCACTTGGTTGACAATTAATAGCGAATCACCAAAGATATTCAAGCGTTTGATATTCATGGTGATGGTTGTCTGAAGACCTATGAGCAAGGCTTCGTATTTAGAATTGTTATTGGTGCACGAGAAATCAAGTTTAAATGATAAAGGTATTGGAGCCCCTTGCGGTGTGAAAAACATGATTCCCGTGCCACCCCCTTGCTCACATTTAGAACCATCAAAAAATAAGGTTATGTCATCCTATGACTCAGGCTCATCAGAATCTAGAAATTCTGAGACATGGAAGACCCCATCATCGGGTAGCTCTATGGTCAGAGGTTGATCATCTTCAAGAGGAGCCTCTGCTAGTTGATCGGTGATGACTTGACCTTTGATGGACTTTTGTCCAATGAATTCGATGTCAAACTCCATCAACAACATGATCCATTTTGTCATGTGACTACTGTGATAAGTATGACTCATCATGTACCACAATGGATTCTCCTTAGACACAACATACATTGTATTGCTCAGCATGTAATGGCGTAGCTTTTTGGTGGCAAATACCACCACCAAGAATAGCTTCTCAATGTATGCATAGTTAAGTTCATAACTGACCAGGGTGTGTCTAAGATAATAATTAACCTATTCTTTATGTAATTCATTTTTTTGGGCTAGTATGGAACCTAGTGCCACCTCAGTAGCTGAGATGTATAAATAGAATTACACTCCTAGTCTAGGTGGTGCCAATACTGGTAGAAAATCCAAGTATTGTTTGATGTCATCGAAGGCTAACTGGCACTCTTCATCCCAATGAAATGATACCCCCTTGTGTAATAATTTATTCATGGGTCGGCACTTGTTAGATAAATGCGCTATGTTATGAGTTGCTTGATGGTGGTTGGGGGAAGCATTTCAAGGATTTCCTTGAATTTATTTGGATCTACCTCGATGCCTCATTTTGAGACTATGAAACCCAAGAGTTTTCTAGATGTGACACCAAATACGTACTTCTTGGGGTTTAGCCTAACCTTGTGTTCGATGAGGCGATCAAGGATCTTGCGTAAGTCATCGAGATGATTTTGATGCAAAAGAGATTTGGCCAACAAATCATCCATATAATCTTCCAAAGTTTTATGCATGTGATCATGGAAGATGAATGTCATAGTGCATTGGTAAGTGATGCTAGTGTTTTTAAGGCCAAAGGGCATGACCTTATAACAAAATTTCACCCAAGGCATCATGAATGTCATTTTTAGTTGATCATCGAGATTGATACAAATCTAGTTGTATCCCAAGAAACCATCCATGAGGGAAAGCATTTCGTGGCCTAGTATAGTGTCTACCAATGCATCAATTCTAGGCAAGGGAAAATCATCCTTGGGACTCACTTTGTTTAAATCTAAAAAATCAGTGATGTGAATCCTCCCGTCAGGATTTTTGACGGGTACCATGTTGGATAGCCATGGTGGGTAATCTATGCAGATGACAAATTGTGCATCCAACAACTTTTGTAGCTCATATTTGACCATTAAGGCCACTGTTGGGTGCATCTTACGTAGCTTTTGCTTGACTGGCTTGATTGTCAAATCAAGTGTTAGATTATGCATGACTAGCTATGGGTCTAGCCCCGACATGTCTTTGTAGGACCATGCAAAAACCTCATTCTCTTTGATAAGGGCAATGTAATCAGCTTGCTCTTTGAGGGATAAACTTATCCCTAGCTTAATTATTTATGGATTCATTGGATCAAAACCGATGTCTATGTCAATCCTCTCTTTGACTGACATGTGGGATCCGTCCTCCAACTGGTGTGGAGTTGGGATCATGTGGATATCATTTGCTGAATTTAGATCTATGTTGGGAATGTCAGGTTCTTATTTAGCATGGAAGATATCCTGAGTCTTTCTTGGGGTTAAATGAAACATCTCACTGCAAGGCCAGTACTCTGATGGGGATGGTGGTGAGTCAGCGTGATCCTAGTCTATGGCATCTAGGTCTAGATAAAATATGTTGGATCGGCTGGATTGCGGATGGGGGCAATTAAATCAATTGAGATCATGTTGATGGAATGAATTTGGTCTCCATTGTCATGTGGGTGTTGATTCAGACATCCTTGGTGATCCTTCTACCTCGAATCTGGCTCTGTGGGTACTGGCACAAAAGGATAGGCCCTATGTGTGGATAGAAGGATAGGGTCTTCCCTTGGCACTGATGGCCCTATAGGATCTCTAGGTGGGATGTGCTCCCTGTATGGCCGAAGTGGTGGATGAAACATTTGATTTAACTGTACTTGGTTTAAATGCCACCTATGCCTTGGTCCCATATTTATATGTTCAAATATATCATCGATGTCTATAGGGTATTCCTATTGCCTCATATGGTTGAGACATGCTATCTCAGTTTCATCCTCATAATCGCTATCGAATATCCATAGGCCTTCATTGGCTCTGAAAACTATGTGCTCCTCTAGATTGTATAGCCTCCCACAAGGCATTTATTGATCACTATCCTCACTCTCTATGAAAATTGGAAATTTGGCATGTAGGTAGTTGATGTTGAAGAAGATATTTGGATCTTCTTCCTCCGATGGATCACTTGGCCTTATGGCCTACATGGGAGGCTTATTTTGTTTGAGCAATTTGATTTGGTCCCTTCTAGGTTGTTCCACTCTCTATGGGAGGGCTGGATTCTCTGGAGGTAGCAATTGCCCAATCAGAACATTAAAGGGGAACATTGCCACGAAGTTCTCCTAATATTTGTCAATGGGTGTCACCTGGGAGTGATTGCTATCGGACTCAAAAGGGTCCCAAGGTGCTACCTCATAATCTAACTCATATTCAAAAGACCTCCCTTGATCTTGTTCATATCCCTCTTGGAGGTTACTTCTTGAACTTTACCCTTCCTCGATCAAAGGGGAGGGGTTGTTGAGGTCAACAAGGTTTGTTGTTAACAATGGGAGATAATCCCCCAATGTGTATGTTATGTTGGGATTGGCATATGGATCTTGTGCCAACCCATACCTGTTGCCTAGACCTAGGCCTTCGCTTTGAATCACACACATCTTTGTTCTTAAATGACGTCCCATTATCCGAGATGATCTTGTATGGAATACCAAAATGACATATGATGTTATGTAAAATGAATTCCGTAATGCGGGGCCCAATCATAGAGGTAAGCGGAATTGCTTCCACCCACTTAGTGAAGTACTCTATGGCCATTATGATAAACGTGTGATGACCTGATGATGTAGGAGAGATTTTTTTGATGATATCTAAGCCCCATTGTAAAAATGGCCAAGACAATTGGATCGACTGCAAGTCCTGAGAAGGTATGTGTGTCAAGTTAGCATGGTGTTGACACTTAACACACTTTCACACATATGTGCAACAATCTCGCTCTAAAGATTGCCAATAATAGCTGATGCAAAGAATGTGCTTTACGATGGCCATACCGCTAAAGTGGCCACCACATGTACCATCATGCACTTGGGTGATCGCCCAAGTCGACTCTTGCTAGTCCAAGCAACGAATAAGGATTCCTTCGTAGCTTTGACGGTATAAAATGTCTCCTAGCAAGACATGTTTTGCCATTTTCTGTTTGAATGATCTTTTCATTGCGTGCAACAATCCAAGTGGGAGGCTACCTAACTTGAGATAGTCTCTTATGGGTGTGTACCAATCTTGCTGATCAGAAACATCGATGGTATGAATGGCCGATCCCTCTTGAAGTTCATCCCTAGCAAAAGCTGAGCAGGAAAGAACTTGTAAAAATAGCGTTGTGTTGCTATTAAGAGGGGTTAGAGGGAACAAAGACCCCCAATTGGCATGATTCAGACTATCATGGATTCAAGAGAACCTATCCTGAGATGGTTCAATCTAGATCATGTGGATTCCTGGCGTTATGTCAGAGCTTGCATGCTCCATCACGGATTGCAATAATTTTTTGACTTGAATGGTTGTCATCTCACTAGAAATGTCTTGTGGGATTAGTGACCCCAAGGAGGCCATAGTGTTTGCAAAATGATTCGATGATCGAGGAAGTGCCTCGATGTCATACCATTCAAGATTTGCCAAGAATTTATCCACAAGGGCTTTGTAGGCCTGCAAAACTGGGCATTTGCATTGGAATACCCCTTTCACTTGGTTGACAATTAACAATGAATCACCAAAGATATTCAAGCATTTTATGTTCATGGTGATGGTTGTCTGAAGACCTATGAGAAAGGCTTCGTATTTAGCATTGTTATTGGTGCACAGGAAATCAAGTTTAAATGATAAAGGCATTGGAACCCCTTGCGGTATGAAAAACATGATTCCCATGCCACCCCCTTGCTCACATTTAGAACCATCAAAAAATAAGGTTATGTCGACCTGTGACTCAGGCTCATCAGAATCTGGCGATTCTGAGACATGGAAGACCCCATCATCGGGTAGCTCTATAGTCAGAGGCTGATTGTCTTTGAGAGGAGCCTTTGCTAGTTGATTGACGATGACTTGACCTTTTATGGACTTTTGTCCAATGAATTCGATGTCAAACTCCATCAACAACATGATCCATTTCATCGTGTGACTACTATGATAAGTATGACTCATCATGTACCGTAATAGATTCTCCTTAGACACAACATACGTCATATTTCTCAGCATGTAATGGTGTAGCTTTTTGGTGGCAAATACCACTACCAAGCATAGCTTCTCAACGTATGCATAGTTAAGTTCATAATTGACCAGGGTGTGGCTAAGATAATAATTAGCTTGTTCTTTATGTAATTCATTTTTTTGGGCTAGCATGGCGCCTAGTGCCACCTCAGTAGCTGAGATGTATAAATAGAATGAAACTCCTGGTCTAGGTGGTGCCAATACTGGCGATGAAGCCAAGTATTGTTTGATGTCATCGAAGGCTGACTGGCACTCATCATCCCAATGAAATGATATCCCGTTGTGTAATAATTTATTCATGGGTCGGCACTTGTCAGATAACTATGCTATGAAGCACTTGATCAACACGACCTTACCCTATAATATTATGAGTTGCTTGATGGTGGTTGGGGGAAACATTTCAAGGATTTCCTTGAATTTATTTGGATCTACCTCGATGCCTCATTTTGAGACTATGAAACCCAATAGTTTTCTAGATGTGACACCAAATACGTAGTTCTTGGGGTTTAGCCTAACCTTGTGTTCGATGACGCGATCAAGGATCTTGCGTAAGTCATCGAGATGATTTTGATGCAAAAGAGATTTGGCCAACAAATCATCCATATAATCTTCCAAAGTTTTATGCATGTGATCATGGAAGATGAATGTCATAGTGCATTGGTAAGTGGCGCCAGCATTTTTAAGGCCAAAGGGCATGACCTTATAACAAAATGTCCCCCAAGGTGTTGTGAATGCCATTTTTAGTTGATCATCGAGATTGATATGAATCTAGTTGTATCCCAAGAAACCATCCATGATGGAAAGAATTTCATGTCCTGTTGTAGCATCTACCAATGCGTCAATGCTAGGCAAGGGGAAATCGTCCTTGGGACTCGCTTTGTTTAAATCTCAAAAATCGGTGCATATGCGAATCATCCCGTCAGGTTTTTTGATGGGTACCATGTTGGATAGCCATCATGGGTAATCTACACAAATGAAAAACTATGCATCCAACAGCTTTTGTAGCTCATATTTGACCATTAAGGCCATTGTTGGGTGCATCTTACATAGCTTTTGCTTGACTGGATTGACTGTCGGATCAAGTGTTAGATTATGCATGACTAGTTGTGGGTCTAGCCCTAACATGTCTTTGTAGGACCATGCAAAAACCTCCTTCTTCTCTTTGAGAAGGGCAATGTAATTAGCTTGCTCTTCGGGGGATAAAATTAGCCCTAGCTTGATGATTTTCAGATTCATTAGATCAGAATCGATGTCTACATCAATTGTCTCTTCGACTAACATGTGGGATCCGTCCTCCAATTGGTGTGGAGTTGGGATCAGGTAGATATAATTTGCTAAATTTAGATCTACATTGGGAATGTCAGGTTCCTATTTAGCATGGAAGATATCCTGAGTCTATCCTGGGGTGAAATGAAACATCTCCCCATGAGGCCAACACTCTAATGGGGATGGTGGCGAGTTAGCATGATCCCATTCTATGGTATCTAGGTATAGATACAATGGTCATGTTGGATCAGATGGATTGTGGATGGGGGTGGTTAAATCAATGAAGATCATGTTGATGGAATGAATTTGGTCTCCATTGTCATGTGGGTGTTGATTCAGACATCCTTGGTGATCCTTGTACCCTGGATTTGGCTCTCTAGGTACTGGCACAAAATGATTAGCCCTATGTGTTGATAGAAGGATAGGGTTTGCCCTTGGCATTGATGGCCCTATAGGATATCTAGGTGGGAGGTGCTCCATGTATGCCTGAAGTGGTGGATGAAGCACTTGGTTTAACTGTACTTGGTTTAAATGCCACCTATGCCTTGGTCCCATATTTAGATGTTTAAACATATCATCGATGTCTATGGGGTATTCTTGTTGCCTCATATGGTTGAGATATGCCATATTATTCTCATCCTCATAGTCGTTATCGAAGATCCATAGGCCTTCATTGGCTTTGACAACTATGTGCCCCTCTAGCTGGTATAGCCTCC
This sequence comes from Wollemia nobilis, assembly GCA_028583015.1. NCBI lineage: Eukaryota > Viridiplantae > Streptophyta > Pinopsida > Araucariales > Araucariaceae > Wollemia > Wollemia nobilis. The sequence continues at coordinate 2,687,849 of JAQPPZ010002395.1, read as the reverse complement.
CACTAGGTGTTTCTTGATCACTATCCTCACTCTCTATGAAAACTAGAAATCTGGCACGCAGGTAGTCAATGTTGAAGAAGATATTTGGATCTTCTTCCTCCGGTGGATCACTTGGCCTTATGGCCGACATGGGAGGCTCTTTTTGTTCGAGCAAGTTGATTTGGTCCCTTTTGGGTTATTTTGCTCTCTACGGGAGGGTTGGATTCTCTGGAGGTAGCAATTTCCCAATCGAAACATTAAAGGGGAACATTGCCACAAAGTTATCCTAATAGTCATCAATGGGTGTCACCTATGAGTGATTGCTATCGGACTCAAAAGGGTCCCAAGGTGCTACCTCATAATCTGACTGATCTTCAGAAGACCCCCCTTGATCTTATTCATATCCTTCTTGGAGGTTACTTCTTGAAATTTCCCCTTCCTAAATCAAATGGGAGGGGTTGTTGAGGTCAACAAGGTTTGTTTTTAACAATGGGAGATAATCCCCCAATGTGTATGTTGTGTTGGGATTGGCATATGGATATTGTGCCAACCCATCCCTGTTGCCTAGACCTAGGCCTTGCATGGTTTCTACCAAGATGTCGAGGGGCAAAAGGTGGTTGAACCCTACTCCTAATTTATCATATTGCATCTGGTATCTTGGTTGACAAAGAATGTACATTCCTTGTTCATATCTGCCCAATCCATATCCATGCCAATTACATTGGTCTAGGTATCTCAAGGCAAAGTTCGGGTTGGACATATAGTCAATATTCTCAACAAATGGCTCTTCATACTCTTCCTCTTGTAGGTAGGGTTCAATGTCGTTCTCAAGTCCTCCATATATAAAATTAGTTTGATTTTGCAGATAGCCTAAATGGATGATAGTATCGATGGGGAGGCGAGGTCTCCCCATGTCTTGCATGGATTCGAACGTGGGTGTTGCCACAACAATCCACACTAGGTACTCCCCCAGGCCCTTATTGGCCATCTCAATGGTAATCATCAGTGGTTGAGGGGGAGGGATTGGAAGTTCTCCCTGAGTCCACTCCATGTTGGGTGAACCAGGTGTCTCGACTTCCATTAGGTTGGGTACCTCTTCAGTAGAGATGGTTGAGACTAATGGTGGTACCTCCTCTAGGGGCTTCTTATCATTGTCCTTCAGTGTGGCCACCATAGCTAGCATCGTTGGTGAAGGAACAGACAATGAAGATGGGCCAGGTTGGTGAGTTGAGGGACTCAACAACGAGGATGTAGGAGGAATCAGACCCTGTGTGGATGGATTCAATTGAAAGTCCAAATGTGTCGATGGGAGGGTCAATTGTGGCATCAACTACACTGCATTGCAAAACTTAAAGGGCTCTAAGTCTGCTGGGACTACATGTACTTACCCTTTGTATGTGTATTTGAGGCATTGATGGGCTATCGAAGGGACACACTTCATGTCCCTGATCCAAGGCCGGTCTAGCAAGATATTGTAGGCCATCTCACCTCCTGAGAGGGCCTTCCCATGTGTGTACTCCTCCTGAGAGGGTCTATGTTGAACGAGAGTGCCCCTTAAATGGGTGCCTCTATAGTCCTGTTCAGTAGTGGTATAGTGTGGACTATGTTGTGGTTCAGGCTGCCAAGGTGGTATAACCAAGTCCTTGCGGCTATAATAGAGGTGACTTGTGCCACCTTGCATACTTTCCACAGCTTCTACCCATGATTGGGCTTGGCTATGGGTATACACAATGGTTGTGGTTTTTATAAAAATATATGTATATTTTTATCTCCTTTACAATTTTTATGCTATACCAAACAAAAGGGGACCACACAAACAAAGAAATGATTATATTGTTTACAAATTAAATGTGTGTACTAGATCTGGTTCACTGTGTTTGAATTTTGTTATGTATGTTAGAGTTACTATGTTAGTAACTATGATTATTACCTTATTTAGGTAATATTTAAGTTTCACCTAGGTAGATATAATTTACCACATGGTAAAAAGTAATTTCTTACTTTTTACCACTAGTAGTTACTATTACCAGTTACCTTGGTTAGTAGTCTACCTTACCATCATTTCCCTTTGGATGATAGATAGGTTAGTTGTTAGCGTAGACATAGGATCTATTGTTAAATAATATATTTTGTAACCTACTTAATCCTATAGCTATCCTATGCTATAGTTGATGAGATTAATCAATAATAATTCTTGTCTTACCTTTTGTAACATTGGCATCAGAGCCATGGCTGCGATCACAGGAGGGAGAAATCACTTGGGCAAGGCGGGAGAAACGTTCCAAGTTGGACAAGGTGACTCTCTGGACAAGAGGCATTCCAAGCTGGACAATCTCGTTCCAAGGAGTAGGATTTGATTTATTCATTTCCTTAATTAATCCTCTAATCTCCTAAGGTTAGTGGTGATTTTTTTTGCCTTACCTTACTCGGGCCCATAGACACCGAGCAGGCAGGCGATTAGGGAGTAGGGAGCAACTGGAGCTAGACTCTGGTGACCAGCACCTCAACTAATCATCGAAACTAGGATCTACCATTGTCGATAGGTTGACCGTCGAACAAGGGCAGAAGTGCCCTCGGAAGGCCGACCATCGGAGCACAAACTCCAGAACCGGTGACCACGGGACCCATCATTAGGCGACCAAAAAGAGAGGGCAGGTGTACCTTCCTTATTTGGCAACTAGACCGACAACCAAAAATCAGCCACCTAAGGAGGGCAGGTGTGCCCTCCCCCAGGCGGTGACTGGACCGACCCACCGTCCGGCAACCAGAATCCGAGAGGGCAGGCGGCCCTCCAATTTTTGGCATCCGGCAAGGTGACCACCTACTGGAGCCAGGGTAGGAGCGCCCTAGCTTGAAATAGGTGCCATGTGGCACATGCACCTAACATACCACGCAGACCAGAAGGACCCACGCGCACCCGACCGACGGAGGGAGGTCGGGAGTTCGACTCCCGTCGGGGCAAAATTATTTTTTGCTCAAAGGGAAAGGAAAAAAAAAACATCCTAAGGTATTTTTTTTTATTTTTTTTGTAATATTTTATTTTTTTATTCATTTTTTTTAATAATTTAATATATTTTTGTTTAAAAATCAATTTTTTTTTAGGATTACATTGATTTTTACAAAATTTATTTTATTATTAATTATATAATGATTAGATTAAATTGAATTTTGCATTAAAAAAAGAAAATTACAAAGGATAAATACAAGGCAATTTTTTTTTTCAAAAACATCAAGGAAGGAACTTTTGTTTTTTCTCCAAGGGGGAATATAAGACATAGAAGAGCACCTAATTTTATTGCAAATAAGAAAACCTTTACTCTCTTCTCAACACCTTGTTTATTTTGCACATTTCAAAGAAGGATAAAATCAAAACAATTGATTCTTTATTGCAAATTTCAACACAAGGAGACTTAAAAATTTTGTAATATTCAAAGGCAAAGTGTGCATTTGTTTTCTCCAAGGGGGATATAAGACATAAAATTGCACATTCTTTTTTGTAAAATTGAGAAGAATTTGAAGGCCTTGGGTCCATAAAAACCAAGTCGTTTGTCGATTGGTTCTGGAAGCCTTCCAAATGCGGGTCGTGTGTCGACTTGTCTTGGAAGGAGTGCTCAAAATTGTTAATTTTGCAAAATACAGGGGAGAAGACAACATTGTACTTCTTTTGCAAAATTGTAAAACAAAGTAGGAGACATAAAAATATCAATTTTTGCACAACACAAATCCACATTTTGTTGCAAAAATTAAAAGGTGCATTTTTTATTTTACTCGACACCTTTATTGGTAAATTAGGTGCATTTTCGGTTGCATCCGACACCTAGGTGATAAGAATTTTGTGGGCATTATTGTTTGCTTATTGCATTATTTCTTTTGCAATTATAAGTCATAGAATCAAGAACACACTAAACCCCAAAATTTCACAAATTTGTGTAAATCCTTGCACAGATTTAAAGCCAAAATTACTTGATATTCTCTCCTAAATCAACAAAACCCCTAATTCACTCTTATTTGTTTGGCTTAATTTCCTCAAACTTTTCATCCTTCTTGAAGGGAGTTAAGGCAAGTGCCATTAAATATCTGTTTGAGTGAATTATATTTTGATACTCTCTTAGGGTAATCAAAAGAAAGAACAAGTTTTTTGAAAATAAGGAACCTTAAAAGTAGCAATCCTTTGCACTAAGGGGGGATAATTCCTTTCTTCCTTCAAACATAGATTTTGATAAGAGGGAAATAAAACTTGTAAAGGCAATCAGAAAAGTCCAAGTCATCAACATTAAAAATTTGCTTTTAGACTTCATAATAGCAATCATGCTTGAAGTACTTACAATAAGAAAGGACAAATTGGTGAATTTTTTTGATCAAATTGCCTAGAAAGCATAGTTTTGCACAAATTGTAAAAATGAAAACCATGACACCATTCAGTGTTGGTTTCAAAACAAGTAAAACTAACATGGCAAAGGCACATCATAGAAGCCATATTTCTAGTGAAGTATCTCATACTGATTCTATTTTTGGTTCAAAGATAGCACAAAGAATGCTAAATTGCTAAAACAGTTTTGTAGAGGGAAAACACATGTGTCCCTTGGGCAAAAGCACCATTTTATCTCACTCTTCTTTTAGGCTTCATAAATACCATCAGTTTTTTGTTTGAAGACCTTGCAATAAGGGGTTCTTGTACCTCTTTTAGGCTTCATAAATAGCAAATTCTAGGTGTTTGAAGTACTTGTAACAAGAGGAGCGATTTTTTGTGGTGTACAATTGTCTAGGAGGCAATATTTGTAAAATCCTTCACAACACTCTTGAGTTGCACACTTTTTTGCAATTGAGGGGGGATATCCATTTCTTTTCTTCACTAATTTTTGTAAATAGGGAATATGACTTATAAGGGTGCATTTTTGGCTTTGACCAACACCTTAGTCACACTTCCTTCATAAATTAATTACACTATATTTTGCAACAAGAAGGGGGGAACTTATAAGGGTGCATTTTCGGCAGCATCCAACACCTTAGCTACCTTATATTTTGCAAATTCATATTGTAAGTGCATGAACCTTGTATAAAGTGATCTATTCTACTACACCTAACGATTGCAGTGGCTGGTTACCCATGCAATTCGGTTGGATGATGTGATTACCATAAGGACATTTGTTGGCATGAAGACAAAGTGAGGAATGACCCACTTTTTGCTTAGAAGTAGCTAGAGCACTGTGATAGAGCAAAGAACCAACAGATCAACATCTTCTTCACTGTATTGGGACAACTATATACTTTACCCAAATATTGTTGTATAGAGGGATATGTATGTATTACCCAAATAATGTAATAAGGGGGGATGTTAGAGTTACTATGTTAGTAACTATGATTATTACCTCATTTAGGTAATATTTAAGTTTCACCTAGGTAGATATAATTTACCACATGGTAAAAAGTAATTTCTTACTTTTTACCACTAGTAGTTACTATTACCAGTTACCTTGGTTAGTAGTCTATCTTACCGTCATTTCCCTTTGGACGGTAGATAGGTTAGTTGTTAGCGTAGACATAGGATCTATTGTTAAATAATCTATTTTGTAACCTACTTAATCCTATAGCTATCCTATGCTATAGTTGATGAGATTAATCAATAATAATTTTTGTCTTACCTTTTGTAACAATGTAAATATTGTAAAGAAAACTTTTTTATACATGCATAATGAGGGCTCTTGTATCTCCAAAATGGTCGCCCCTTAAATATACCATTGTTAGGACGTTATACCAAACCTCTCAATATACCTGACCTTATGTGAGGGAAACTATTGGTATGCGAGAGTAGAACAGTAAGTGGAACATAGGCGGTATGGAAGGGGGATCACTCTATTTTTGAAACCTACCTTAGAAGACTTATCCTCATGCATGGGGAATCACCCCCGCTACACTTGGTCAGCTTTCGTCAGGATTTACGTCTAGCAACAGTCGCGATCAGGGTATATGTATGCAAAATCCAAGCCAAGGTGGTGATGAAACCCACCATTGGTCTTGATCAAGTGTTGGGGTATTAAGACCAACTCCTTGATGTTAATTTTATTAGGTGGTGTGTGTGGTTCCTTTTAATTGTGCAAAGAAAGAAAACATACAACAAAAGATGATTTTCACTGATGAAATGCTTTAAAGTACATTTTATCTTTCAGAGACAATTAGTAGCAAAAAGGAAATCAGAAAACCTACCTAGAAATGAAACCTATAATGAGGACTTGCCATTTGTGCAAGTATCATGCAAGAAAACCAGAGAAAAATGCATTCCTAATAAAGTTCCTTCCATTTAATTTACTCTATGTTTTTATATATTTTTTTCTTTATTGCAAGAAAGGAAAAAAACTACTTAACCTTTCTATGCAAGTGTCTAAAAATAAAGTAAAGAAAATAGAAAATTGTAGAAACAAAAAGTAGAAAAATATAGAGGATGTTCAGAAGGCCTACCTCCTCTCTGTCTAAACTAGATGCCTCTGATTTTCTACTCAGAAAATGCACAGAGCTCTAATCATCCCAGGTTGGGATGAATAGCAGGTATGCATTCGTCATAAGGTGGGATGAATACGTATTCTCCCTGGGGTGGCACGAGTAGAAGTCCAGTGCCTGAATGAGTAACATCTGCAAAGAAAAACCACAAAATTTGGATCAAAAACTTGATCCTAACAGTAGGGGATAGGGTCCCATCGTGATCACTTCTGAAGGTGCTCCCTGATCAGGGATAGGGTCCCATCGTAATCATGGTGGGACCGCTTCTAGTAGGGGACAGGGTCCCATCATGATCGGATTGGCCTACAAAACTCTTGCAAACTTGTGGTTAGACTAAAAACAACATTTTGATATGACCCAGAAGGTCAGATTTGGTAGATTCTACCCAGGTTATCTTGTATCCGAAGGTGCTCCCTGTAGGTTAGTAGATGCATAAAATGATAGAAATAAGGTCAAATCATGTTAGAAAGCAATGAAATTTGGATAGTCGCATAATTACATTAGATATAAAAGAATGCAAAAAGAATAGTAACAAAACCATGCATAGATTTCTAATCACTTCGGGGTGGGGCAATTAGGACTGCAACAGTTTGGGAGGTGCTCGGGGGTGGGACGCCCACCGTTTAGGGCCTAGTTTGGGCATAAATGTAGGTCCACATTGGTGTGGGTCTCTGTCATGCTATTTTTACATGCAGATCCTCCATCTACTTATTCATTTGGGCATAGATATCTTGCACACTCTCTCTTCTATTCATCTTCTTTCCACTAGCGAGATCTCACCCACTCTGATACCAATTGATGTAAATTCACTGCAGGAGACTATCAATGGATTCCAAGGGTAAAATTGCAAGACAAAATATCATACAAAATACACTAGTAAAAGAAACCTGCAAATTCTTCCTTTCATTATTCAAATTCACATCCCCCTTACAATAGAGTCTCCAACTCCTTATACTCCCCAAAAATAAAAACCCTAGCCTACGCTACCCCCTTACTATTTTTAGTCACTTTCTATTTTTAGCAACTCACTTGCTATTTTTAGTAACCCTAAAAATAGAGCTCAGATGGCATCAAAAATAGAATCATGCACCCATTATTCAATAATACCCACTACCCCAAGATAGCAACCATACTCTAATTCTACACTAATAGTTATGATAACTTTTCAGTTGCAAAAATAGATAATTACATTAAAAGCTACTTTTGGGCTTCGTAGAGGCATTTTATTGCATGCAACCACAAAGGAAAATTTTCTTAAGTTCTCCAAGCAATTCTACACATTCTAAAAAATAATAGGACAAAATGGAAACTTAGATAAAAATTTATGGCCCTGGAAATGTGCATTAACAAGGAAGAGAGAAAATGTCTTCTAGAATCTCCAAATGAAGATCCTTTCATGGAATGTGAGAGGTCTCAATGGATACAAAAAACAATATTTTGTTACATCCATAAGGAAAGACCTAAAACCAACCATTTTAATCTTGCAAGAATCCAAACTAGATACCTAGAATGCTTCACGTATTTTTAAATACTTATGGTAAATATGTGAATATTTCATAAGCCTTGCCAATGGAGCCTCTAAAGGATTGTTATCTTTGTGGGATCCAAATGTTGTTGAAGGTAGACTCCTATCTATGGAATAAAACTATATTAACATAATATACTTTAGTAAGAACTACCATTGCATATGATTTTTATCAAATATTTATGCTCCAAACTTCCTATCTGGAAGATTTCATCTCTGGAACAATCTTAGTCACATGATAGGTTTTTTCCAATGAGTTTTGGATGCTATTTGGAGATTTTAATTCTCCTTATTATCCACTGATAAGAAATGAGGCTCTAAAATAACAATTAATACCTATGAATATTTTACATATTTTATGGATGAGAATGAACTCATGGATATCCAACTCAAATATCCAAAATTTACCTAGAGCAATCATAGAAATAGTGACCAACTTATTCAAATAAGGCTTGATAGATTCCTAATATCTATTAATGGCATTAGTCCCTTTGGTGAAAATACCCTTCATTATCTAACCTGAATAAGATCTAATCATAATCCCCTCCTTTATTGTTCATTCTAGATCTCCCCATTCAAATCCCCTTTCATATTTGAGACTGTGAATTCATGATCTAGATCTCAAGGCACTCATTACAAATTGGTGGTCTTGTAGTTTTTCTGAGTCCCTAGCCTCTAGGGTTAGCTTGTTTTGTCTAACATGTGACTCTGTGTTATTCCTAGCTATTCAGTTGAAGATAAGCTCCTATGGACACCTAGTGAGAACGAGATTTTCCCTATCAAATACACCTATTTCCTTACTGTAAATCCAAATCAACCATGGTTCCTTTCTAATATCATTTGGAAAAAGCACCACATTCCCAAAGTTTGTTTATTCTTTTGGCTTGATATTGAGGATAAAATCCTCTCCATTCCAAATATCCATATTTCAGGGCTTTGCAATCCTAACTATTGTTACCTTTGCAAGCAAGAGTGTGAATCCACCCAACATATTTTCCTCTCCTATCCTTTCTCCCTCAAATTTATTTGCTCCTTATTTTCCATTGTGGGTATCACATGGGTTCCTCCCTATTCTATGAATGACCTCTATTTATAGTGGCATAATCCCTTTAATAGTTTCCATGTCAAAATATTTTGGACCTTTTGTCTCCCCCATTTTATATGGGAATTTTGGCATGAACAAAATTCTAGAGCCTTTAATAACTCCATCCATGATTCCAACTATGTTCTTTCCAAATTTATCCACATGACAGCTAAAAAATATCTCTATTATTTAGGGAACTAGTTGGTTAGAGTCCCTGAGTGAAGCTCAGTTATCCAAGTCCCTCCAACTTCCTTCCTATAATATTTCCTCTCCCACTTCTGTTATTGATCACTCACTTATCAAGTGTGTTCCTCCACCCTTGAAATGGATCAAGTTTTATTTTTATGGTGCTACCAAGGGCAGCTCAGGGCCGATTGGAGCAAGAAGTATTTTTAGAAATCATACAAGGAAGATCTTGCTAGCCCTTGCAAAAAATTTGGGTGCCCTCTTCCAAGGTCTATATCTTCTATCCATAATTAAATTCCCTAACCTTATTGTCGAAGGTGACTCTATGAATATTTTTAGAAGAATTGTAGGCACCCATTCAACATCTTGTAACATCTCTAGCTTAATCTCTGAGGCAAAGTTTTTTTATCTCTTCCCCCAATGTCACCATTCAACATGTCTTTAGGTAAGGAAACCAAGCCACTGACTTCCTAGCTAACCTGGGGGTCCTAATGCCTAACCTCACCATTTAAAATGAAATTTATCCTTCCCCCTTGGTCGATGGCAATCCATGCCTATATATATTTTATGATTTTTCTCAGAATTCAAGTTTCTTGGGTATCTACATCTTCTCAATGTTATGGTGTCCCAATCTAGGGAATCTACCTTAGATTGGATAGCGTCTCCAAGACACATCATCGAATATTTGATCAATTTGTGGAATTCTTCTAAGTTCCTTGGATCTATTTTCAACATATTGATAAAATGAATGCTTGGTACACATGGAGCTTGTGGCTCAATATGGTGAATATTTTTGTAAGCCATACATGGAGATAATGTAATTGCACCATCTTCAATGAATACCACTTACAGGTTTTTGTTGCATGATGTTGACACAATGGATGCATTTATTGTCTTCCCCAGACATGTGAGCGAGATTTACTCCAGATAAAATTTGGGAATCGTTACTACTGGTCTCTTTTGGTATATGAGCAATGCCTGAAAATTCCTAGGGCACCTTTATGTTTCAACATTCTGTTTGCATGTGAGATTGCAAGAAACCTGGCTCAAGCATATGCTCTTCTAAAGGAGTACAAGTACCATTTTGATATACTGACTGATTTCAAGAATTTGATAGGTGACAAAGGGTGTCTTGGTACAAATCACCTCAATAAGTAAATGTGTGTCTCTTTGCAAGTTATAATGGTTTTTGGCTCAAATTCCCCTGTGAGGGATTATCTTATTGCCATTTTAGGCTTCCTCTTTTGCCCTTGTGATGGCTTATTTACCTTATTTTGTGTTTCTTCTTGTTTGTTTTGAAGAATATGTTTCCTTTTTTATTTATATGGTCGGGAGTATTTTTCCTAACTAGAACATTTTTGTAAAAGGTTACAGGAACCTTTCAAAACCCCTCTTACCAATCAAAAATAAAATATATCAACAATGAAGAGTAGGATTATATATGAGCAATCTAATATGTATATAAATTCCAATATATTGCTAAAGATATGTGAAGGATGTTGTAGATGTTATATTCTTTGGAAAAAATCATTATTTCTTGGGTTAATGATTAGTGTAAATGAATAGTAAAGTTGTTTTAAGATTTTATTTTGGAATTGTAAGAAAATAATTAAGTATGGGGCTTAAATAATTATTAAAGCTTTGTTTGGTTAAAGAAGTTAGTGCCTTATCTTCCTTTTGGATGTTTTTCTAGAGTAATAATAAATGGGTTCTTTATTGTGAATGCTTATTTTGGATGGAAAATATATAGTGGTCTCCTAAGACTTGAGTAGGTAAAGGGGGCCATTATAAGATAGAATTATGGGATTCTCTCCATCTCATTTTGGATGCTTGAACTCTATGGAGTATTTTTTAGTCTATAGTGGTTACCTGAGACTTGAGTAGGTAAAGGGATCCATTATAATAGAGAAGTATGGGAGTATCTCCTTGTCATTTTGGATGCTTGAACTTTGTGGATAATATTTTAATCTATAGTGGTCACTCAATACTTGAGTAGGTAAAGGGGGAAATTATAATAGAGAAATATGGGATTCTATCCTTGTAATTTGGATGCTTAAACTTATTGTTGTATGTTTTAAAATATAGTGGTCACTTGAGACTTGAATAGGTAAAGGGGGCCAGTATAGAGATAAGTATGGGATTATATCCTTGTTGCTTTAGTTTGGTTTGTATGCATGGTTGTTTGCATCATATTTAGAGCATATTAATTTGCATTGCATAAAAGAGTTGTCTTGATCCCTTAATGTTCCTCAAGTTCATGGGAGAACTTCATCATGAAGATGATTGTGAAAGGAAGATGGTGTAGGAAGCATTTAGGTGGAATGATCTTGATGTATCTTGGATTGAAAAGTTGTTATGTAAACAAGAAATTTATGTGTTCTTTAGATAACTTTCCAAGCAACTTCTCTCTAAAATAGAGCAAATATTATAGTTTTTATAATGTATATTTAATTTAAGATTATGCAAGAAATGATTTGGATTGTGACTTTTGTCTTGCAAAATATTTTTTGTCATTGAGAAATAATAAATGTATATGTGATATCTTTTATGTTGAAAAAGCTTTATGTAGGTATTTATGATGATGCTAGCTTAGTAAATAATTGAGAAGAATGCTTCTTTTACACAGTTTGTTCTAGATCTTGGATTTATGGTTAAGAATACTTTATGGTAATGGAATTATGTTGAAGCTCATGCTAGATTTATGATGTATTGTTTAATATTGTGGTTTATATTAAGCATGTTGTTTTAATCACAATATTTAATATTAGAGAGAGTTGTTTTAATCACTTGAATGTTATCTTGGATTAGGGAAGCATTATAGGGATGAATCTAGAATCTTATTTTAGAACCTATTTCAATGAAAATAGCCCAATTGTGGGAGGAGTTTCATGAATGAAATAACCAAGTAGAAGTGGTTCCTAGAAGGAGTTACAAAGATGCAATAGCTAGGAAATCATAAATCTAGAATTAGTTGCATGAATACAATAGCCAAATTCTTATAAAATGATACAACTTTAATGTGAGGATTGGATTTCTCATATATGGGAAGTTATTAGAAATCATACACAAGATAAAAGTGGTGGTCCCTTGAACAAGAAGGATTAGGTGATCATGTTCATTGTGAATGACTGGTAATGACCTTAGTTAGCCCATAGAGGTGTGGTAACTAAGCACCAGGGATTGATACCTTATTAACCTACCTAGATGGACTTAGAGTAAGGTTAGGAAATAGGCATTCTACTTTAAGTGTTATGGTCCTTAAAGGATAATCCTTGCACTATGGTCATATTATCCTATACTGGTGAGGGTATAGGAAAGGTGGGGGGGCCACTTTTACATCCTTCTAAACGAGGATTTTTAGTAAGGTGAACCCTAGAAAATACAAGAAGTTGACCACTCCTATCCACTAAGTGTCATCTATAGTGACATAGAACTCAAATGTGGTGAAGCCTTGATAATGTTAAAATAAGAAAATATTGATATTTCTTCTTGTGAACCTTATATATATATATATATGGTATGTTTTGGTGGTTGTTACAATATTGACATCCATAAAACAATATTAAAAACTTGTTATGGGTGATATGAGTTCATGGTTATTATTTTTAGACTAACTAATGTCTTAAATATATTTATGAGTTTCAATAATAGTGTATTTAGAGAGTATATGGATAATTTGTTATTGTTTTTGTAGATAACATATTCATTTACACTAAGAATAAACATAAACATGAAGAACATCCACCACTAATTTTAAAAGTTCTTATAGAACAAAAACTATATGTAAAATGTTTAAAATAATCCTTTCTAAAAAAGGATAAAATATCTAAGATATATCATATATAGAAAATAAATATTAGCTAATCCATTAAACATTGAGGTCATTTTAAATTGGGCTAGTCCCACCAATTATTTAGAAGTTAGGAAATTTATAGAATTGGTAGGATATTATTGAAGATTAATTCAATACTTTTCTAGAATAGATAATCCTATAACATCTCTATAGAGAAAATAAAAGAAATTTATTTGGACTAATAAGCACAAGGTAGCTTTAATAGATATGAAATGATTATTGACTATTGTACTTCTTTTTATTATACCAAATCTTGAAAATATTTTGTAATGTGCATTGATGCTATAAAGGAAGTACTCGGGGGTTTATTGATTTAGAATGGGTAACTCACAAAACATAAAGGATTGTGAAGTGAATTAGTCTATGCATGACCTTCAGTTATTTGTGATTGTTCATACTTTAAAAATGTAGAATTATATTTGCAAAGGAAAATATTTGATGTGATTTTGGATCATCAAAATTTAATGTATATTTTCACTCAACTAGATCCAAGTTCCTAGTAATGTAGATGGATGGAATTTTTTTGTAAACATATTTCTATTTCTATATCAAGAGAAAGAATAATATGGTCGCATATGCCTTGAGTAAAAAAATACATATTTTTGCATCAATAGTGTAACCTTATACCTTAAAAATCAACTAAAGAATCAAGGATAACCATAGTATAATGAAGTTAGAAATGATAAACTTTCCAATGAGCCAAGCAAAGAGAAGTATGTAGGATATTCCTTTGATGATCATGAAACACATGGATATGAAAGGGATTTACATGTACCATAAACATGTAATTTTATAAGCATTGCATTAAATAAGTGCATAAGGTTACCATGTGTAGCTCATCTAAGGGTGAAAAAATATGTATGTAGATCTAAGAAAATATTTTTTCTAGACATGGATAAAGAGAGATGCGATAGAGTTTGTGCCAAGGTTACCTTATAAGGTTGAAGTATCACCATGTAAAGGTATAACATCAACATCCTATAGGATCATTATATCCACATGAAATCCTAGAATGGAAATGGGATATGGTGTCCATTAAATTTATTATAGAAATATCCTTAACTCATCAGAGTCAACTCTATTTTAGATGTCATAGACAAGTTGAATAAGGTTGCATATTTTTTCCAATTAAAAATACATTTGAATCTAAGAGTGTAGATCAACTCGATGTTAAATAAATCCTTAGACTTCATGTAGTACCCAGAAATATTATGCTAGACTATCTTTATTCACATCACTCTTTTGAAAAACTTTTTAAAATGCACTAGATACTCAATTGGACTTTAGTATAACATATAATATTTAGATATATGGGAATACAAAATTATTTATTCATGTTAGAACATATGCTATAGATGTCTACAATAGAATATCCTATATAGTGAAAGAAGTATCTAAGTTTTGTTTACTTTTCTTATAATAATTGTTGTCATAGTTTCATTCGAATGATACCAATGAAGTAATATATAAAATAACTTGTAACATTTCTAAGTTAATGTTAACTTAAGAATAGATTTGCAATTAGGATAAACATGTTATAATATATAGATAATCATGTGATCTTAATAAAGCAAAAAATAAGTAAAGAAGTTATGTTGATGCATAGAGCTCAAAGAGGATTTTTCAAGTGGATGGAAAGGACTTCATTAGAGTTTACCTCATAGAAGATCTATAATATTTAGAAAAGGGACAAAAATTACACACCAATTCATGGTTCCTTTGGAAATTCTCGAGACAATAGACCAATAGCTTATTAGCTTGCTCTATTTTCTATTTTATATTTCATACAAAATGTATTCCATATGCCTATACTTTGGAATATATGCATATGCCTCACATGTACTTGATTGACCTTAATTATTTGTGGAATAGGACTAGGACCTCAACATTGAGCCTATCAATATTGTAGATAGAATAATTAAATAGCTTAAGAAGAGAACTATAGATCAAGTTTTAGTTGAATGGGATAGCTATAGTAAAACATCAACTACATGGAAAGACTTGCATGAAATGAATCAAACTTATCCAAATGTATTATATTAACTCCAATTTGTAAGTTCTTATAAGGGGAAGGGATTGTAATTCTTTTCTTTCCAACATCTTAATAAACATAAAATTATGGCTGATTATTTGAATAACACAAATAATAGTGAAGTGTGATATTGATTATTAATTGATAAAAGAATAGGATGCATTAAGGTTATGTACCATGCATTACGATATCATGTTAGATTGATTATGATGTTTTTTCTTTCTATGAATTAGTGCAATTTTTAAATATATGATATCAATAAATTAGAACATATTTTCATGATGATTTTATGGATTATATTAACTATGTGAAAAAGGAAAATTTTTCATGTGTTTTGTAGGTAAAGACCACAATTGAGGGAGATATAAAGTACTTAAAAATCTATAAGGCTTATTTGTTACCATCATTTTATTTGTCATTACTTGTAATTTAGAAACTATATTTTGTTATAAAACTTGTCATGTATTGAATATCAAGTTAGAATCATATACATGTACCCTATCAAGGAAAGAATAGAGTGTTATTAATACAGCCAATGGTACAATTAAAAAGTGACCATTTATAAGTAATGAACCTAACAATATTGTTTATTTTTATAAGCATAGAGGATTAGGGAGTTTCAAAGTCATTAAATAAAATTATCTTAGGGCTGTTACTATCAAATATATTATTTTCCCACTTTTATTTTACCTTTAAAAGTAAATATAAAATAAAATTTGAAACATAACTATTCCACATTTTTTGCCAAAATTGGATCCATATGAAATTAGTAGGGGGAATAGTGTAATTTCTCTTTTAACAAACATGCAAATAAAGTTGGTGAGAAAAATAGAGGAAAGAAAAAGAGATAAAAAAATAATAATTGGAATAGGAGAGTAATAGTTATATGGGAAGGTGAAAAGAAAACCTACGATTACAAATATAAGGAGGAAGGTAAACACTCATGGCCTAAAATTAACAAGTCTATATTTTATCAATAGAACCTAATAATATATACATGTATGAAAGAGTTGTTTGTATTCAAAAAATGTTTTATAGTATGATACTTAAAATATATATATATATTGATTAATTAAAAATATGAGGATTTTGAAAGGATCCCCACAACCTTATACAAAATGCTCCTAGAGGATCCAAACAACCAACGATCCCAGAGAGGTCACCCAACCAAGAGAAAATACATAACTGAAATCAGGCCAACAGAATCCAGCCAACCTACGATCCTACTTACCTGCATAGGGAAGAACAACTAAAAACCTATCCAACAAGGATCCATCAACCATCATGCATAGACAATAAGCCATAGAGGGAAAGTGTTATATATAATTACCATTGTAAGATTTATGTATTTGATTTTTAAATATGGGTTAGGTTGGAAGGTAGCACAACTTCTAAAATGTTTATCATGTATTAAAGTGGTAAATTTTCTATCTTAGACAATGCAAATAATAAAAGAGAATCCTTATATCAGATTTATGAATTATATCAAGGCAAGAGAGGATTATCCATAGTTGGATAAGAAGGGTTATACCAAAGTAATCTAGTCTTCTCTAAATATGGATGCAATACATATATACCAACTTGACCTATGAGAATGTTAGGAGCTTAAATGTAGGTGCTTATGTTTGTGTCTATGTTACAACTGTAAACAAAATTCTTAAAAGGTCATATTTTGGAAGGTCTTGGAGGGAGGCAAGGAGATAAATCCTTGTCCATAATTGGCAGTGCCAAAGATAGCTAGAGTTTCTAAAGAAATCATTAAAAATTATGGCCATAATTTGGGAATATCCTTGTTATGTTAACACAATAAGGATTTGTGTTTGTCCATTATTCAAAGTACAATTAAAAACTATAAGGTTGTATATAAATATGGTTTGGTATTATGTAAATATAAGTCCTATTCTATGGGATGTTTATTTCCTATATATGCAAGTGGAAGATAAATATAAGAAAGTTCTTTGGAATCTTAGGTGGTGAGGTAAAATTCTAATATAACTATATGAGGAATAACAAATGGAAGGTTTCATGTGATTTTCTTTACAGATTTTAGTATAGTAATTATAAAAGTGCTATATAGTAAATTTCTTAAATGCATTAATGGATTTGTGGCCACTTGTTAATTGCATGTATAGATTTAAATTTGGATATTATTGAGTTTTGATAGGAATTATACCTAGAATTAATATCTAGCCAGATTTATGAATTTTCTCTTATGTGTTTATGATAACGATTTCATGTCATACTTTGAAATATTAATAGCAACCTAAAATGAATTTAAATTAGTAAGTAGAATGTATTCTATGGGTTTTTCATTTATAATTAGAGTTATTATTTATCCACAATGAATAAATTTATCTTCCTAGATATTTCTAAGGACTCCTTGTCATTCTCATCTTTAGACAGACAAAAAAATATTCTTTTGAATATTTTTACTTGCCTATTGTTTTACCTCTTTATAAAACTTACCTTTTTTGTTAGAGACTGAAGCTACTATTATCAAAATTATAATGACCGATCATAAGTATAGTAGGTTTATACTCGCTTCCACCTTTTAACTTTAGAGCATAAATAATATTCACAGTGAGAGTTGAAAATTTGGCTAGAGTTTTAACCCATTTTGGGAACTTGGGTTTTGTTCAAACAAACCTATTACTTTGGTCTCTAAACTTTGGGCTTTCATTTTTATTTTTCAATAGTTTATGCTTCCATATTTTAACCTCAGATTCTAAACTATCATATAATTCTAAAAAATAGAATATATCCACACCTAAATTCTCACATAGAAGGGAATTATATTCCAAGATTCACCAATTTTGTACCAATAGGTAGAAATATTGGCTAGTTTTGTAACTTTATAATGTATCAAAATAATCATTACTTACATAAGAATAAAAATAAATATTATTTTTAATAAATATTTTTATTATATTTTTCTTAATTCTTATTAAATGTTATAAAAAAATAAAATGTTAAGATAATATTATGAGCATAACTTAGCCATTAATATTGTTGGATGCCTTGAATTTTAAAAACTTCATAGTATCATATTCATAATTTAAATTTAAAATATTAGCCATTAGAAATTTATATTTTGGACTTTAGGATTCTAACTTCATAACTTCAAACTCTTAGGCTTTGATCCTTTAAACTTCAAATCTTAGACTTGTAGAAATGTTTAAAATGATTTATGTTTTTTTAGGTTGTATTTAGTTTCCCAAGTTTAAACCTTAGGAAATATGTCCACCCTTTTTCTTTATATGTAGTAGTTGAACCTAAAGTAGAACCATAGAAATTCAACTATTTTTATGCTATTTCATATTTTAAAATTGAAACCAAAAAAGTCTTTAGGTAGACGAATGATTTGAAATGCAAAATTTTGAATGATATAAAACTAAAATTTTTGATTTAAGGAAGATCATGAAAATTTGCAATTAAAAAATAATAGAGAATAATAAATCATAGCACACCCACACATATAAGCAAAATAATATAATAATTTTCATGCTAAAAAAAACATAGTACATTGCAAGCAATATATGAGAAAAAATGTGAGGGTATAGCATTGCATCCATTACTCCTGCTTTTATAGTTAGGGGTGCATCTCTTTTTATACAAAAATCAATATATTGGAAATTGACCGTATTGAATATATAATGTCACCCATATGAAAATGTGGTGATTGACCTTCTATGACTTACAAAGTGCATATTAAATAAAAATTACATACATATGACTTATCATTCTATGTTTTTTCTTCTTCTAATGTGTCAACATAGCTAGAGATGCATTTTGGCTATGAAATATTTAAATATAAAATCACTCTTTTTAGTAAGTATTTTGTTTTACATTTAAGGGCATTTAGAGCACATTTCTACAAAGTTGTCAACAACCATTTCTATGATAGAGTTTCTTATGAATTTTTTTGTTCTCTCTGTAATCCTTCCAAAATATCTTGAATGGATCAAAACAAAGTCTTGAGCACAAAGTTATGCACCTAAAAATGATGTTAGGATCAAAAAATACGTTTGTAGTTATTTTCAAGCATAAAACCATGGTACAAAAGGTCACATGCCTAGATCAAGAAATGAAGTTTATCCTTATTTCTAGCTAATTTTAGTTGACTAAAGGTAAATTAGTTTAAGCATTTAACCAAAACTAATGTTCCATTATTTAACCTTGATTTTACCATTTAGTCATTCCTTAGTTGGAAATATCATCTAAATAAATGTTCCACTTGTATGTTCTCCTTTAGATGCATGAGGTTTGATTTGTAAGTTAATATTTTATGAACCAATCACTAAATGTTTAGGATGCATTTGATATCCAAGTATGAAACTTGGCTAGATTCTATATTAAAATTTATATAAATCCTCAAACATGAATGAACAAACCTTAATGTTATTAACTTTTACGTTTGATCAAATAAACCTCACCATTATGTGGCCTTGATCTTGGTTGTGTGAATACTATCATGAGAAAAATTTAGCCTAAAAAAAATTATTTGTATAAAATCTTGTTGTGTAGAAAATTATTTCTTTGGGTGTGCAATGAAAACCAGTTATGTAAAAAGTTATAGAATGTGTTACCATACATATTGACTGTATATATTATATAATTTTATATGTAAAACTTCAAGTAATTCTAGGTCCAAATATTGTCCTACTAGTAGATTAACTACTAGATATTTTACTTTTTAAAATCTAGTAATTACATTGTTATTACTTTCTATTGAACACTACATGCAAAATTATTTATTTTAAAACCATTAATGAGATAATATACTTAAAAACCTTTTTAAACTTATATAGATAGATAGATAGATATATAACAATAATGAACATAATTCTTAAGTTAAATTTTGATGCCCTAGGGCATCACATTTTGTAGCAAATCCTAGGTTGCTATAATTGGGCCTTATATTGAGTAGGTTCCCTTAATTGAAGTGATTAAATTATACTTCTTTAATTAAATATGTTACCTAATAAGAGAGGATGAATAGCTACTTGTTATAGCTATTCATCAACTTGACCAAGGATTTGGTTATAGTCATGTCATAAAAAATTGAGGGTAGAACCACTCAACTTCTTGAGGTCAATTTATGGGAAAGAAAGAAATATCTTATTAGGATACAATGTTGCCTTAGTGTGGCTAAGTACACTAGATAATAAAAGGCTAAAATAGCCACTTTTTATCTATAGGGGTCTAGCACCACATTATGCCATAATAAAGAATTGTTATTGGGGTATTGGTTAAATTGGTGTAACCTAGGAATAGTTTGATTTTATAGAAATATGTATATATTTCTAGTGTATACTAAATGAAGGATCAAAGAGTTCTACAACAATCAATAATATAATAAGATAATTATGGAATATAAGAAAATAGTTATAGAACTCCTAAATAAGATACCTATTATCCTATCCAGTTATCTTGGCAACTAGATATAGGGACCATATGGTTGGGACTATCGTGTATCATATAGAAAAACACAATAGAGAAAATTTAAGAGCATAGGGGTCAACTCGATAGGGTGCCTCTAGGGTTTTTTACAAGGTTGAATCCTTTTAATATGTGATCTTTAGTGCTCTTCCTACTCCATACTAATCTTACCATATTTAAGGGGAAAGGGAAATAGAAATTAAAGACAACAAAAAGGAAAAACGATCCTAAGCTAATAGTGGGTGATGCACCAAGATTAGAATAAGATTTCCCTACATAACAACAAGATGTGTAAACATGTGAGTGTAATATGTCGATAGCTCAAAGGTGAACACTTCCTCCTCTTAACATAGATAAGCATAAATTGTATATGAAATAAATAGAAAAAAAATCAATTAGTGGTTACCTACAAAATACACAAGTAAACATACATACATACAAGCAATAGGACAAGAAGAACCAAATAGTTATGGCCATTAGTGTATATATATATGAAATATTACAAATAATTATATAAATGGAGGCTCAAAAGCTTGCTCACAAAGACAACATAGGGTTCAAGTACTATTATATAAAATAAAATAAAGGAAAAGTTTTATAGCTTGCCAATCCTTTATAAGGATAAAAAAACTACTATTTATAGAATTATAAAAGGGGAAATTCCCTCTAAAATCATACAAGATTCTCTAACAAAATCTCTTCTACCCTCTTGATATAATTCTATCTACATCACTTTTTAGTTTCTCAAGGTCTTTGGTTTAGTTCTAAGTTGTTGGATATTCAACCATCATCTTAGGGATCTTGAAAAGTGGTAAGAAGAAACCTCTACAATTAAAGTTGTCAAATTCAATATTGCTACTATTTTGGTTGCCATACCTTTGTCTTCAACCAACCACCTACATTTCTTGGATTATCAAGATGAAATTACACCAGTAGATGATCTTTAGCCTCCTTTATTAATGGCATATTATTATAGCTCATCTACCCCTTTGGGATACTTTGTACCATTATTTATGCCTCACAACTAGATCTAATCCCTCTTCTGAGTTGGTGGCTTTCTGCACTATGATTTACTTCCTAAAGTGATCTTGTTCTTATTTAGACAATGATGTAGGCTATGGCTACTTGTCAAAACTTTTCTCTATATTTTCACATTAGAACTTTTGACATGACCAAAGTACTTTCCTCCAAATCTACCATATAGTAATGGATTAGTTTGTCCTTGTATATTAGGGATAAATAAAAAGGAAGAGGTTTAGGCCTACTTACTCCTAGAGTGAATATTTGCAATACTACAAGTACCTTCCATTGTGTTTTCTTTTTTGATATTTCAATACCTTAATAGTTTATCTCTTCTCAAGGATGGATAAGATGTCTCAAATAGGCACAACCACAATGGATTTATTTAGATGGTCAACCACACTGGATGATCCAAGGGAATTATTCCTTTGAGGAGCAAACAAGACCTACTAAACCTTAGGCCTATTTGTAGCTAATGAGGATTTTTTTTGTGTTTTGACAAGAGTATGACCTACTTTGAGACTTCTAAGACCTTTAGCTCACTCACCACTAGAGGTTCTAATACACTCTACCTTGGTGGGGTTACTATAGGAGGTTTACTTATAGTCTTAGCTAGCTATTTTTTTGGGTCTAAGGTCATCTAGTTGCACTTATCATACTCTTATAACACCTACTTCTTGGCCCTTGCCACATAATATGACTAGAATTATGGTCTATTGGCTATTGTGTTATCTGCTTCATCAAATATTGCATATATTTCTTCGTCATTCCAAGTTACTTGTATTTGTTCTAAAGGTGCACCACTTAGCTCAGGGAGAGATGAGTCATGGGAGGATTGGATTGGTGATTATACCTAAATTTCTAAATAAGATATGGAATATTGGGTAGGAATTACCTCACTAGATGTTGTTGAATATGGCTAAGCACTTATTTTGAGAGAAAATTAGTCAGAATAGGTATCTATAAGTGAACAATACCAAGAAGCTAGCTCCTCCACATATTTTGGATGGGAGATACATACCTATAATGATTAGGAGGTTCTTACTATAGTGGTACTGATACTAGCACAACTTGCTAATTCTAGCCTTGTTCCTAGTTATTGGCCTACTAATAGGGTCTAATATAGACATTATAAGGAGGTCTACCACCTTGGTTGCCTTGCTATAATGTAGGTATTAGGTTATTCTAATATGGGAACCTATGGATATTTTGTTTCCTTTTCATAGACAATATTTCATTGGTGACCAATCTAAGAAAGCTTTTTGTTGATTTAGATTCAAAGTTATCTAAAGTATATGGTGCTATAGTAAGTAGGATAGTAGTTACCAAAAATAAGACTGAGGTTGTCTATAAGGTTGTTGGCTAAATGACTAGAAGGGGCTGATATGGAGATTGCATATTGGGATACAAAGGTATGGATGATTGGGAGCTAAACTTCCAATATAAATTAGACCATGTTAATATTGGATAGCTATGACATAGGAATCTAGTAGGGAGCTTCCACGTTTGGCCTTAATCATCAAAGATATTTTAGAATATAAATGCTTTAGATGGTATATAAATGCTATACCTTGGAGAGGATAAATCTTATGAGGTATCATATACCATATTTTATGAAATCTGAGGTTGTAATCATCCATAGCCTCCATCAGTGATCTCTTTATGGTTAACATATGTTCCAAGAGAGACACCCCATCTACCTTCTCTTTAAATATTTCTATGAACAATGTAGCAAGTTGGTCCTTGTCAACAATTGAGTGAGGTTAAAGTATAATGTACCATTCATGATCCTTACCTTTGAATGAGGCCATCGTCAGTATTAGAGATACATTTTTCTCTAATAAATTATGACACACACATAGGCTTACTATATTATTTAGATGCTTGATCAGAGTTGTCATGTATTCCCTAGTGAAGTATAGGAGATATTTTAGTGTAGATATTGGTATCTCAACCCATGTTTTAGGTAAAGTAGGAGGTTTCAAAGGACCTATTTCATTCCATAGATTCCTATCTAGTTCTCAAGAATTTTTAAAATGTTTTACTAATAAGTTGTAAGGGAAACCTCTTACAATAGGTATTAATTTATTAATAGACCTCATGCCTAAAACCAATCAAATATACAAGGCATATTATAGGATGAAAATTATAGGGTTAAGTAAAATAAATATACAACTTTAAGAAAAATCATAAAAGGTTTGATTCACTTTAGTGTATCGCCATGGGGGAATCTATAATGTTTTGAGAAGGAATGGTCAATGAGCCTCTATATTGACTATAGATAGTTGAATAAATCCACCATCAAGAATAAGAATCATTTACCCTATATGAATTACATATTTGATCAAATACAAGGTAAAATGGTATTTTAAAAGATTGATTTGATATCAAGGCCTAATCAATTAGGTATCAATGATGTTAATATCTACATTATAGTATTGAAAAATAATTTACAAGCATCATTATTTCATGATTATTATTTTTAAACTATCCAACATCCTAACTATATTCATGATTTGGATGGAAAGTGTATTCACAAAGTATCTAGATAATTTTTTGTTTTGTTTTTCTATATGATATATTCATCTAATCTAAGGATAAGTAGGAATATGAAATGCATCTAAAGCTAATTTTGTAATAACTTAGATAAAAATATATATTCAAAATTTTCAAAATGCTACTTCTTTAAGAAAAATATATAATATATGTGTTATATTTTATCCATAGAAGGAATGTCATTTGATCTATCAACATTTAAGGTCATTTTAGATTGGGTAGATCTTACCATTGTTTCATAACTCAAGAGTTTTATGGGAATGATAGGATATTACTAAATATTTATTTAGGACTTTTCTAGAATTGTTAATCTTATCAAATATCTAAAAGGAAAAGGAAATAATTTGTTTATATTTATAAATGTGAGGCAACATTTCAAGAGCTAAAATGATTGTTGACTAGTTCACTTATTTAATTATAAAATATCCTAATAAATATTTTACAATGTACAATGAAGGAAGAAAAAAGGGATGTATTGATTTAGGATGGGTGTTTTATTACTTATCTATATATATATATATATTATGAATTTAATTACCTTAAACACAACCTTGAGTTGGCTATGATTGTTCATGCTTTAATAATGTGGGGGCATTACTTGCTAGGGCAGATATTTGAACTAAATTTAGATCATCAAAGTTTAAGTTATACCTTTTAGTCAATGAGATATAGCTACATGATAATATATTGGAATAAAATTCCTCTATGAATATAATTTTGACATCTATTATATAAAGGAAAAGGAGATTAAGGTCACAAAATCCTTTAGCAATAGGATACACATTTTTTCATAAATAACAATAACCTTAGACTTTATAAATTAACTCAAGTATAAGGTTCAAGGAGATACATGGTACAATGAGGTTAGATATGCTAAATTTTATAGTGATCCAAGCAAGATGAATTATGTAGGACATTACTTTGAATATGATTGATCATTTATTTCAAGTGGATTTGTATGTACCATTAATAGGTGAGTTTATAACTATTGCATTAAATGATGCCCATAAGGTAAAATATGTAGCTCATCCAAGGGTGAAAATATATATACAAATCTAATAAAAATATTCCTCTAAGGAGGGATGAAGAAATGCATGTTAGAATTTAAAGCAAGGTGCTTGTATTACAAACATGTAAAGGCAGAACATAAACACCTAGAAGGCTTATTATATCCACACAAAATCCTAAAATGGAAATGGGATGTGGTGTCCATGGATTTTATTACAAGATTACCATTAAATCATTAAAGGTATGACTCTATTTTTGTGGTCATAGAATGGTTGATTAAGATTTTCTATTTCCTTTGATAAACAAACACATTTGAAGATAATTATGTAGTTCAACATTATATTAGATGAGTCTTTTGATTCCATGTGGTACCCTAAAATATTATACTATACCAATATTTCTTATTCACATCACGCTTATGCAAAACTTTATAACATGCATTGGATAGATAATTGAACTTTAGTATAGGATATATAAGACAAATGAAAGACAAAAATATTAAATTATGTGTTGGAAGATGTGATATATATGTATGACATGGACCATATTAAATAGTGGAGAGGAGTCTTTGATTTTGGATGAATTTAATTAAAATAATAACTATCATAAATCCATGAGAATAACACCATATAAATTATTAGATGGATGAACTTAAAAAACATCATTAAGTTAGGATAAACTTGAGAATAGAGTTACCATTGGGCTAGAAGACAATATATGGTAAAGTAGGTTGTCTTAATAAATCAAAGGATCAAACAAGATCAAAATAAGCAAGAGTTAAACTAATGCATAGATATTAGAGAAGAGTTTTCAAGTGGACAACAAGGCATTTTTTAAATTGACCTCATATAATATCCATAAAAGTTAAAAGGGGAAAATTTGCACCCCAATATATGGGTCCTCGTGAAATTTTTGAGAAAATAGGGCTAGTATATTATTGCCTAGTTTATATAGAATATGCAATGTATTACATGTGTTTATACATAGAAACCATATGTCTAATCCTTGGCATGTTCTCAATTAGAATGAATTATAGGTGGAAGTGGAAAACAACATTTACATTGAACTTATCAATGTTCTATATAGAATAATTAAATAAATTAGGAAGATACCTATAGATTAAGTTTTAATTCAATGGGATAACTATCATAAAATTTTAGCTACATGGAAAGACTTGCATGAAATTATTCAAACATATACATAAGTTTTTGATAACTTCTAAGATAAAGTTCTTAAAAATAGAGGGGAATGTAATGCTTTTATTTTTTACCCATATATAAAGTTAAAATTATGGTTGCCTAGTTGAATAACATATATAGTTGTGAAGGCTAGTTTGAATTTATAATTGATGAAGAAATAGAGTATATTAATGTAATATACCATGCTTTACAATGTTTTGCTAGATTTATTATGATGGTTTCCCTTGGTATATGTTCATGCAATGATTTTGATATATGATATTAACAAATTATAATATATTATGATGATGATTTTATGGATTATATTACCTATTTGGAGAAGCAAAGTGTTCAGGTATTTTATAGGTAAAGACTATAACTGAGGGAGAGATAAAGAAACTTAAAAAATATAAGACTTATTTATTACCATTATTTTCTCCTATTGTTGTTTGCAATTTAGAAACCAAAATTTGTTATGGAACTTTTCATGTGATCAAGTTCAATTTAGGAGAATATGCATGTACCCTATCATGGAAAGAAGAGATATTACTAA
Organism: Wollemia nobilis; assembly: GCA_028583015.1. Taxonomy (NCBI): domain Eukaryota; kingdom Viridiplantae; phylum Streptophyta; class Pinopsida; order Araucariales; family Araucariaceae; genus Wollemia; species Wollemia nobilis. Next base: position 2,660,941 of record JAQPPZ010002395.1, on the reverse strand, counting down.
GAGAATCAATGGGATAATTAAAATTTGTCATTTATAAATAATGACCTTAATAGTTTTGTTTGTTTTAATAAGTATAGAGGCTTAGTGAACTCCAAAGTCATTAATAAAAATTGGTATTCAACATATTGGTTTCCCACTTTTATTTTAAATTTATATGTAAACATAAAATAAAACTTGAAATGCAACCATTGTATGCTTTTTTACAAAATTAGATCCATGTGGGAGTAGAGGGGGGAGTGGTATGATTACTCCCATAATAGACATGCAAAGGAATATGATAAGGGGTAGAGAGAAAATAAAAATATAAGAAAGAAAAAATAAGGATATAGGGAAGGGTTGTATGGGAGGGTGGAATGAAAACCTGCAACTACAAAGCTAAGGATAAAGGTAAGCACTCATGGACTGAATTTAACTAGTTTATAATAATATCAATGGAAAGTATGAATACTTATTCTTGAAGAGGGACCTTTATAGTATATGCATGTGTGGAAGGATTCCTTATTTCTATAAATTATTTTATTGCATGCTAATTGAAAGTGTCATATATAGTTACCAATACAAAATTTATGCATTTGAGTTTCAAACATGCAGTCAAGTTGAAGGTAACATGGCTATATTTTATCATGGCATAAAGTAGTGGCTTCTCTATGTTAGAAATTATAGGAGACAAGAGGAGGGTCCACCTATTAAATTATTAATTTATACTGGAGAGAACAAGGCTTCTTCAAGATTGTATGGGGGTAATGCCAAAGTACGCTAGGATTTTTTAAATGTGTATGTGATCCATATATGTCAACATAACTAGTGAGAATGTTAGAAGATTAAATGAAATCACCCATATTTGTATTTGTTTATGTTACTAATATATGATATTCATACATTTATGTTTCAACAATGGTGAGATGGTAAATAGTGTTCTTATAAAGTCCTATATTTGTAATGTTTATAGGGCTTATAGAGAGGTAGGGTAGTAAAGAATTATTCTAACTTATGGTTTCCTAATATGGCTAGAGTAGCTAGAGGATTCATTCAACCTTTCAACCATAATTTGAAAATGTTCTTAGTATGTTAATGTAGGGGTTGTATTGGTACATTGATCATAGCATGAATAAAAATTTGTAACATTATATATATAACTAGTTAGGACTATGTAAATGTATGGTCTGTTTTATGGGAAGTCTATTTTTTGGACATGCAAGTGTGAAATATGTATAACAAAATTATTTGGATTTTTTGGTGGTGAACCAATATTCTAATATAAATTCTATATTCACTTACATTTTATAAGTAATAATGAATGGAATTGTTTGTATGCTTTGTTTTTCATATTTTAGTATCATGATTATGAAAATACTATGTAGTAAATTCCTTGAATGCATAGATGGGTTGGTAGACACTTTTTTTTTTTGTATTTACATGGTGGAATTGGTAGCCACCATGAATCCGAGTAGGTTGTCCAGCTTTTTATGGCCACTATAGTATTATGTGTTGTTCGCCCCAGAAGCCGCCACATAGATCTTCGCGCAGTCTGCACCTATAACCACCATGCCACAATCATTTTAAACCTTTTACACCACTGAAAGCACCAGGAAAGGGACAAGCATTCAGTTCGACGAGGCCCGAGATTTGAACCTTGGACCTCCGCCCCCCTTATGGGATTTGGATGAACCAATTGGTCTACACCTCGAACCTGACACTTATTAATTACATGTATCAATAAAATTTTTATTATGATTAAGGTTTGATAACAATAATGTATAGAATTAAAATTTGATCATACCTATAAATTTCATCTTATGTGTTGTGTTGGAAAATAAATTTATTTTAAAAAATAAATAGAATTAATCCATCCACATGAATATTATACAAAAAGCATTAAAAAGAATGAAATAAAGAAATATTTAGTGGGAACATGTAGGCACCATAAGTAATCACTATATTATATAATGATAAGAATCATAACACTCTAATACAATGGATAGAGTGGTGAGGGGTATTTATACCAATACTAAAACCCTAGCTAGAAAAATAAGTTTAACCTAAGCTAATAAGAGGGATTAAAGTTAATTACAAGTTATAAGGTAGGTTTAACCTTAAAAATATTAACTACCAACCCTAGGGATTACATAATAGAATAATATAATAAACTAGAGGTATCCAGTTGGCAAGTTCCTTGGGACATCTAAAAGTCATCGTGGAAGGTGACTCACTCATTATTATTAATCATATGAAGGAGCATCCTCCTAGAAATATTTCTATGGTGAACATGATACTTGAAGCAAAAATATATGCTCTTCTCTTCGAGGAAGTTATTTTTCAATACACAGGTAATAAGTTCACTAACTTCATGCCCAATTTGGGTGTGAACCAAGCGAGATTTTGTATCTGGAGAGAAACTTTTCCTCAGGGTTTGAGAAGCTTAGAGGAAGCCAATCTCCCTAGAAGGGGAGTGGAGTTGGGATAAATTTTCTTTCTTATGTTTTTTTTATCCTTCCTCAGCTTTGAAATGTGTATCTAGGCATATTTCGAGAGAATATTTAAAATCTAAGTTGGATATGAGTCATGTTATGTTACCTCTTTTTAGGACTAACATTTAAAACAATCCAAAGTTTTGGATTTTTTGGCATAAGAATAAGGAAATTCACATGGAAAAAGCCTCTATCGTGAGCTTTTTATCACTTATTTTCTTGAGGATCGGACTTCTAGAATAGGTAATGTTTGTAAGGTTGAAGATGAGAAGTGATGTCGATCTAGATATAGACATGAGGTGGACTCAAGAAGCCTTAGAACCTCTTGGTTGTTGCATGTATCACCTGCACTAAATATTATCCCTTGTCATGATGCTAGGAGCATGATTCTAAGGGGGGTGTTTGGGCCCTCTCATAACAATGATAACTTCAAGATCTAGAAAAGGGCTAGATCATGTCCTCACTATTAATATCCTCATCAAAGTGTGTGCACTACCATTTCCAAAGTTAAATTTAGCATCTTTATTTATTGGGAAGCCATATATAAGTACAACGAGGTCCCTTGGTAGACCAAAATTTTGTTAATTATTTATATATAGGAGAGAGATTTGTGGTGGCACCCTGAGAAGCTAAGACATGTTTTTCTTCTTAGAAGGTGGTGGAGAACTAAGTGTAGAGATATTTTCATAATGGATCCATAAAATAAGGATGAAATCATTCTAAAACCTAGAAAGCTAGAATTTGGTGACAATTTAAAGAAGATCCTTAAACATAAGGGAATCCTCAAATGCTTGTAGAAGTTTAATGGCCATCACCTCCTATTAATCAATCATGTGGCCCTCTCTTGGAGTAATGGAAAATATAAAGTTGGCAAATTATAATTCCATATTTCCATTTAGCTAATTGTCGAATCCACTAGTCTCCCAATAAATGGGGCATGTCATAGCAAGGATAAACATTCTTTGTCTAGGAAGATGATGAATTTTCTTGACACTCGTGAATCCTTAGAAGATTATCAAAATGATTTTATAAAGGGTCTCTGAAGGATCCTTGGGACCAAATTTTCCTCATAGTCATGAAATATTTTACCTTGGATAAAGATCAAGAGATGTTAAAAAGTTTCCACATCATGTTCCTGAATCAATTTTAGAGAAAAAGAGCCATGAATGTCATGATGTTATTATTTTATTCCCTAGAACATTCAACTTGGAGAATATAAAGAGATAAAGTTAACAACCCCCTCCACCAAGGTCTAATTAAAATTATTTTTTATTATGTGGTGGTGACTAGATGTCTCTAAGGAGTTGGCATTCTGGTAGCCCTTCTAGCTAACACTAGTACTATGGCTATGTCAAACTCTTCAAAGGATTTAGATTCATCATCCTAGGAGTCCAACCTTGATTCTAGGGATAAGTTGGCTTCTCATGTTGGGTTGGACACCCCAATTTTCATTGTTCCTATCATCAGTGATACTCGAGACTCTTCCAAATACTTTACTTCTCATCTGATTGGCTTGATAAGAACCTTTAAGTTGGGTTACAAAACACCTTCTATTTTGGGCCTCCCTTGTATTAGTATAAATCTCGGGTGACACCCCTTGTTTAGGTCTTAACGGGTAGTAGGCCCAATATGAGGATGTCTAAGCATATGATTACCAAATAGACATCCTTTCACCCATACAAGGTGGATGATCTGGAGGAAGTTCTTGCCTCGATCATGAAGAAAGTTAAGTTCATGAAAGAGAAAGAAAGTAATCCCAAACTAGAATCAAAGGTGAATATGAATATTTTACAAGCACACCCCTACACTCCTATTAGGACCTTGGCAACAAATCTATAGAATTCTATTTTCAATCTCATGAGGATGGCTATCTTATGTGTTGAAGCTATCAAATCCCTAATTAATGTTGACCAACCTGATTCTCTATTGGATATGGTCAAATCCAATTTAGATGACAAATCTAAGTAAGGAAACTTGTTTTCTAAGTGGTCTTCTATTTTTTATCTAGGTCTTTATCTAAGGCTTCCCCTGCATGGGAAGTACTTTCATAGTGTCTCTACCCTGTTTGTTTTTAGGTTGGGTATTTTGCCCTATTCTGCATGTTTCTCCTTGGGTGGTCGATGAGCCAGGGTGTGGGGGATTTCTTGGAACCCTTCTTGGGTGGATGATGGTGTGTATTTTTTTCTTTTGATGTTTTGATCCCTAGTCAATATCTTTTTGACTCTTGGTCTTTGTGTTTTTTTTGGTTTGTAAAAGGTTCATGGATCCTTTCAAAACCTCTTCTACCTTTTTATCAAATATATATATATATATATATATATATATATATATATATATATATATATATATATATATATATATATATATATATATATATATATATATATATATATATATATATATATATATATATATATATATATATATATATATATATATATATATATATATATATATATATATATATATATATATATATATATATATATATATATATATATATATATATATATATATATATATATATATATATATATATATATATATATATATATATATATTTGTACCTTGTAGGCCTATAAAAAATTACATCATACAATGTCATCCTTTATCACAAGTCAAATTACATTTTCAACACACACTAATAATCTAAACAAAGGGGCCAAGGAGATAAGACATTAGTAATAATAATATCTTCCCCATAATGGATGCTCTATTAGGTATCCACACCTAAGTATGATTCATCTAGATCCCCCTCATCATCTAGAACGGTAAAAAATACCTCCACAAAAGAATCTCCTTAAGCTAGACTAGAGTCATCACTACCAATATCAAATACTCGTAAATACATCTATCCTTTATATGACTACATATGATGAAGAGAATCCAAGCATACTCCTAAAAGGATAATTTAATATTCTATAATCACATAAGGTAAGACTTGGAAACATAGCCTTCTATTTTATAACATACATGACCTTGTTTAAAAATTTCAACTTGCCCTTAAGCTACCTATATTTTATCACCAAAAGAGGCTTTGCATGATTTTATTATAATAATATCCCTTATAAAATTCCAAGGATACTTAGGTAAATAATAGAAGAATGAAGAGATCATGAAATATTAAATATTCATGAATAAGTTGAACCAATAGCCCAAAGGAGGAAGAGGTATTGACTAAAGCATATTCTAAATATTTTTCCTATATACCTCTAAAATAATTAAAAATTATAACTATAACTAATCCAAATGTATCTCCCTTAAATGTAAACCAGATATTTTGATTGCATAACATATGGTAAAATTGATCTTTCAAAATAGGATAATAGGCTTTAAGTATTATCCTACACAATTAATCCCCTAATACTTTAATAGGTCCATTAATTGATGTCAACAGTGTAAAGAGATAAAAAATCATGCAATTTTAAAAAAAGGCAGCTCAAAAATCTTCTATGTGCAAATTTTATGGTCTCCAAAATGTTTGCATAAATAACCCTAATAAATAAAAAACTAAAGCCCTAAGCCTTAATAAATCAACATCCAAATATAAGTCACCCAATGTCAACTCATTTTTTAGGATTTTTCACATAATATAAACCTTTTAAATACCACTATGTTATCGTATTGACATATGTTGTGCTCTAATTAGCCACAGGGGCATAAATATATAAAAGAATGTATTATGGAATAAAATGACCATGTTAGCCACCACTCTAGCCCTATATATTCCAAAAAAATATTCCAAGGAGCTCAAGGTGAATCAAATATAGGATTCCCAACTTCTACAACCTTCTTACCAACCACACCACCAATGCTTTCTTTGACGCTTGGTGGACATTTCATTTTACTAAAGTAACCAAATTCTCACACCCCATAGGAAATCAAGTTAAAAATTTCCATCATGGGGATATAAATGGATGACAAGCTATACTTAAGATCCTTCCATTGACCACTCAAGACATAGCTATAGTTGAGAGGAGTTTATTGATGTCTCCTTGAAGTACATCATCCAGCCTAGTAAAATAGATGACTATAGACAAAAATAGAAGGGCACTAGTTTTGAACCTACAAAATTCTTACATTAACATGCATGCCACTAATCGTTAAACCATATTGCTAAACTTTCCAATAGGTCAACAACATATAAATGTACCTATCACTGCCATAGTAATTTAGTAGAGGGGAAATCAAAAGTAAAGGGACTAAATTGGACCTATGATCACCCTGAGCATAGTGATTTAATAGTGTTTATTTATTCATTTTATACTACTATGGATGCATAGATGCACATGCCCTCTCTCTAAATAAGGATGGCATGATTAGTGTAAACTATTAGAACTAAAATGTCATAGAAAATAACATGCATGTGATTTTTAATTTCTACAAAATTAAATTTTAACTTGCCAAATAAACCTTCATTTCTAACCATGATGTCATAACCCTTTATAAAATTAATGCTCAATGTGAAATATTAAATTTAAGTTAGTATACCAACCTCAATAACAATGAATTAGAGAGTGGATATGGCATAAATTCTATAGAATAGTTGGAAGTATAATTAAATATGTGTGGAATAATATTTCTTTCCCTATTTTTGAATATGTCTATAAAGCTTTGAAGAGTAATTTTTTTCTAAATCTTGGAAGTGTAGGTAAATTTCACTACCCATTTCACAAATCCATGTAGATAATATGGGTTTTGATTTTATCCAAATATTATACCCATTTTACTTAAACATCCATACAACAAATGCACTTAGCATATTTTGGAGCATACTTTGAGCATTGAATCATAATATGAGGTAGATTATGCTACAAAGGTAAGGTGAAAGGCAAGTTGAAATATCACATAATAGTGCAATATGTAGGTATGCATATCTAGATGTAAAATTTTAGCTATATAGGTAGCAAGGTAAAAAGTAGAAGAAACCAAACTAAAAAAATCACAAGGCATTAAAATTTAGCGTGCAAGAGTGAAAGGCAAAAACTTTCACAAGATTGGTTTATGGGTCAACTATATATTGACCATTGAATTCAATTTTAGGCTAAGTATGAGAAGTGGGTAGAATTTTGAAATTTTGGTTTCAACAAAGGAGTGTAAAAAGTCTGACATCTACTACAACACATTAGAAAATCAGCTAAGTATCAAAGATATTTGGATGAACAATGCAACTAATATCACCTCAACTACATAAAATTTTTGTGCAATAAAGAATAAGGGCCAAAGATAAAATTCTAAGGCATTAGTTCTAGCATGCAAATGTAGAGAAATAGAAGCTCATCCAACATCTGGTATAATGTCAGACTTTTTAGGCAATGATGTCATCATAATATTCATAAAAGTCTAGTAAATACAAATGATTGTTGGATGGAATATAATTTAAAGTATAAAAATTGATAGTGAAGTACCAAGGCTCAAAATTGATATCTAGTATTCGAAACTATGCATGGAAAAAAGTGGTTGTGTGTAAAATATGGCTAGACTCTAAAGGTGATGACATCATAAAAGAGGAATAAAAAACCTACCATCCAACAAAAAAGAATGCAAATTTTGGCTAATTATTGGATGAGATATAGATCATTAAAGTTGCTTACATCATCAACAAGGCTAAATAATTTGGCCTAAAGAAACGGTCATTGGATCAAAATCCAATCACGGTGAACATTCTTGCATGAAGCATCATTGCTTTCTACTACCACATCTTGCAAAAGGCTTTTGAACCTATCCTAGTTAGCAAAAATTCTTGCATGCCAATCAACCACCCAATATCACTACTATCAAAATACCTCAACAACCGAAGTATCCTACATCATACATCCATCCTTGATTAACTTTTTGAGCATAATAGAAAGGAGTGGATTATCAAAAAATGGTTAGAATCTAACAATGCATCATGCAAGCCAACTTCAAAAAATAAATCAGGTCCACACACATAATCCAAACATGCTCAAACCAGTTAAGTATGACTGATTTAAAAGCGATAGCCATATTCTACACCTTTTATGACAAGCATACAAAAATCATCCCCATAATGACTCTAAGCTAACTGGATGCAAATGTAAAAATCTACAAATAGTTAAATGCAACCCATTCAAAGGGTTGACTCTTTAACTTTTACAATTGCACAAACTATATGATAAAATATTATATGCCCCTTAATAAAAATTGAAGTATTGTTTGGCCTCTATTAAATACTGTCTCAAAATATGTATGTATGATGATTAAATCATTAAACATTTTTGTTAAAAGTTGAATGAATAGTTTATTCTATTAAGAGTTATTTTGCTATCTAGATTTCTCGTTAGATTATTGTTAGTTCAATTCCTAGAATTCTTGTATGTATGCATTTAATTGATTAATTTTTTGCAACATTTGATGATATCTAGTCTATTAGATAGTTTAGTCTAATTGAGGGAATGAGGATCGCATGTACTTGTGTCTCTTGTTGTAGTTGAATCTTGATCATTTTAAGTCCTAGCTTCTAACCCTAAGAATTTATGTCTCTAGTCTACAACCCCTTTTAGTTAGTTTAGTTAGTGTTATAGGAGTTGGCCTACTCTAGAGGCTAAATCAAAAGCTATTCTAGGTCTTCCAATCTTAGTCAAGGTCTTGATGGCATAACTAAATTACTTAGGTAGATTTTGGACAAATATTTTTTGGCATGCTTGGTGGGAATCAATGATTCCACCCCAAATAAATAATTTATTGAAAATCATCCTTGAATGTCCATCGTGCTGACCAAGAGTTTTTAGCATGCTCTATTGAACCCATATGTCTCACTCTTACCTAGAGAATTCAAGATTTAGGGAGCAATATTGGCCTCACAAGCATAGAAAATATATTCACATGGTGACTCCATTTGTCTTATAATAAAGAAAATTGGCAACTCTACTGGTGGTATAACTCAAAATTAAATAACCATGGAAATGTAGAACTAGAAAAATATATTAGTTACTATATAGAGGAATACATAGTGCTATTGTCACTATCATGATGAGGTAAATATGACCAGCCAAAAATAGTGTCAGAAATTTGAACCTAATAGAACTACATGAAATTCCTCAAGCTGCATTGAAGATCTTACCTATTTATGATGGTAGTGGAAAAATCACTATGAATATTTACTAGAAGTAGCAACTTTAGCCACCCAACACAATATTTTATTTGAATATGTAATGGTTAGACTTCTCATGCTATCACTTTGAGGTAGGATGTTGCAATGGTATTATTCCTTGGAATATAATATTGTAATAACTTGGACACACCTATGCTAAACCCTTGATAGCAAATCATGATGACCTAGGTGATTCTTTCATAGTGCTTAGTCAATTATTTTTTATTAAAAGGTTTCCTCAAAAGCATATTTTATTTAGAAGAAGTTGGAAAAGGATTCCCTAAGATATTAGGCCTTCACATCCTCAAGATTATATATATTATAACCATGCCCTAGATCTAAATTTGAGGATTATGATTCAACAATTCAATGATAAGCAATTTCCACAAGTCTTCTAGATAACTATTAAGGCAATAAAATATGCTCATCTTAGTTGAAAAGTTACTACCTAAAGCCTTAACTTGGTTTCCAACACCATCCTCTTCATAATCCAATAATTCATTTGGGTTGTATTCATCAAGTTATGTTCTAGCAAATAAGTAATCCACTATGAAAACTTTGGAATCTCAACAAGTTTAATAATTAAGAGTTAAGGTTCAATGTTTGAGAAATGAACCAATAAATAATTGTATCTAGGTATCCTTTACAAGATTATCGTCAAGAAGGCTTAAAAATTTCAAATTATACACATTAAATAGGAGAACATAGTACACCTCACCACAACCAGGGACTAGATTCCAAAGGCCAATCCAGTTAAATATTAAGCACTCAATGGTTGATAACTATTGTAATAGGAGTGTATTTGAAAATTTTCAACCCCAATAATTATAATATTTTATGGCCATGACAATAGACTTGGATTATATCTAATAATTTAGCTGATATTCCTAGATAGTAAGAATCCAACAGGAAAACAAAATTGAGAATGTGCACTAGGAAGTGTAGGTTGAGAAAGAAAAAATGAAGAAGATGAATTGGATACCATTTTTGTGTCCACTAGAAAATTATCTAGAACAAGAAATATTCACTATATGTGCAAGACCATAAAACCTAAAAACCATATGCCTACGTTGCTAGAGAAAGTAAGCTTCTAGAGGTTGTATTTCCTAGCAATACTAAGACAATAATGGGAGGATATGGTAGAATTCTATTAAGATATCATGCAAAAGACTATAGGGATAGAGCATAATACAACAAATCACATTCTAAGTAAAGAAGAAGGTTTAAAATAAATTTAGTTAGTTTTCAAACAAGTTAATTTGGTTAAATTAGCTATGAAATGTTCAAAAAATGATACAATTCCTCATCTAAATCCCAAACTAGTACAAAAGTAGCCATATTTTAGTATGGAAAAATATGACACACCATTATGTTGCTTATCAATGTATTTCGAAGGCTAGGTGTTACATAATTGCTTAGTATATCATGAAGCTGAGGTTACTATCATACTTAAGGCAATTTGTGATACCATGAACTTGAAATATACTAAGGTTGATCTTGGGGAAATTCAATTCAATAAAATTCTAGTCTAGACAATAGGAAAAGTTAGAAGAGTTCCAGTACTACTATATAGAATGCCATACTTAGAAGTAATTCTATATATCATAGTAGTAGAAGTGCCTCCAACATTTGGAATTCAATTCAATAAATTGAAGGTTACGTGGTACAAGATCATGCCCATATATTTTTACCATGCATTAGAAAATTGATTTAGATTCATGCTAAAAAATGGACCATTCCACATGCAAAAATATGAAGAATACAAGGAAAATGCCAAATAAGTCAACAAGCTAGGTAAAGTGGAGATGGTTGATTGGACAAAAACTGAGCAAAGGTCGATTTCCAGTGATGTCTTCTTTAAGAATATCAATCAAGCACTATTATCAAGGTTGAAAAATGAGCCTAATATTCCAATAATTTATGATGCATCACAATATATGGTCGATGGTATTATTCAATAAACAAGGACAAACAATTTAGAAAACACATTAGGGAATTGGCTCTTGATAAAAGAGAATTCTAGATTTCTCTACCAATCAGAAGACTTTATGGTCATTGGAAATTTTCAATCACCAATCAATGATCCAGCATATAGATCAATTTACATAAAATAAATTATCATCTTAACAAGAATCATCATAGTTGGTTTCCTATGCCATCTTTCAAGCAAAATTAGAAATTGATGAAGGCTCAAAATAAATTCTATGTAAGAGTTCTAACAGGATAATATATGAGTCCTAATATGAATGTCAGAGGAAAAAGCATAAATTCAAGATCATCTATTTAGGCCATTATATATTTAGATGCAAGAGATAGAGATCAAGCACAACCGACATGTAGAGATATGCCATAATTTTGTGTAAAAAATCTAGAAAGTAAATAAACATTTTGCATCAAGTAGAGAATAAGAGAGTGGACCCAAATGATATTAGAAAGATTTATAAAGCATGAGGAGCATATCACATGATGATTTTAATATGATGATTCAATGATATGGAAAACTTTTTCTTCTTAAAAGCTAGATATAATCAAGCTAAGGAAAAAGAGGATTTACAAGGTAAATCGAGTGATTTCTTTTTTAGAAATATAAAAATATATAAAGGGGGGTCTCCTTTTGCAAAATAAAATCAATCCTAATAAATAATTCTAATCTAAGAGTGTATTGTTTATAGGCCTTAGTAAAAGGTAAATATATAAATGAGGAATGTTCGTTTGTAGAAGCTGCAATTAACCCTAAAAATCCCTACACCTAGAAGAGAAGCAAAAACACTAGAGGAAAATGACGTTCAATCTTAACCTTCTTGGTGTTACCTAAAGTAGGCATGAAAATTGATAGAAGTCCAAGAGAAATCTTGGTGTTAGCTAAAACCATCTTGGAGTTAGCTAATATTATCTTGGTGTTTGCTGGAATTGATCCTCCATTGACAATGCCTACACTCTTCTTGTCTTGTAAATAAGTCTTGTAGCAATATCCATAACCTTTTGGTAATTATATTTCATCCTTTCTCAAGGACACCAAAATAATTACAAAAAAATTAAAGCTCAAGGACAAAGGAGAAATACAAAAAGGGACATAATTTGAAATATCTATTAGATTAGCAAGCTTGCAAGCTATTCATTCTTAGATATCTTGACCAGCTGAAATGACCATTTTCAAGCTCTTTTTCAATTTGTGGAGTCTATCAAGATATAGTGGGACAAGAATAACAAAATTTATAACTCCCTTGATAGAAAGGGGAGATTATTCATAATTTTTGTCATCTCGGTGTTTGAGGTCAGTACAATAAATACCAAGAAGGTAAAAAGTCAAAGAAAATACTAGGGCAAATAGATGGATGAAATATGGATATTATGGCTTCCTCATATTTTATTATCTTTTCTTATTATCCATTTTTCATCCTTCATATCCCATTAGCATTCCTTTTATTACTCATTCCATATTCCCCAATATTTTCTAGTTCATATTCTCCATTCTACCCACTTTTCCCAAATCATATCCTATCCATATTCTAATATTTTATTGATTACATAGCATAATGGAAGGGCTAACCTAAATATACCTTTGCAAGAAACTACAATAATTTCACATGATTGTGAGAGTGTACAAAAATTATTTATTAGTACCTCAATGATGAAAGTAGATGCCAAAGATCATCATGAAAGGAGAAAAATCTAGTGAAAGATGACACAATAGAATTCCTGACATACATAAGCTAATACTCATAATAAAAATGGCATCAAGCAATGAAATTTGAAAAGGTAGATATCATGCTAAGGTAATAGTTGTATACCATGGTGACAAGATCATAAAAGCAAGCATGAATTGCAATAAAGAAATTTCTATGGTGGTGAGTTATAACTAGCTAAATAAAAAAGGGAAGTAAAGAAGTTGGATCTTCACATGAGCAATATGATTCGAGGAAGCAATGCCAAATCTAACAAAATTCAATTCAGTTAATTATCTAGTTGTCATCAATATCTATTAAGGCTATAAAAGAAATGCAGGGACACCTTATGCATGAGGTATCTTCCATGTTAATATAATACTTAAAAATCATGCATATTATTGAAATAGCATCTCAATATATGGTGTTTAGAAACCTAGAGGAAATTAACTTGTGTAGTTTTGCAAGGAGGAAAGCAACAAAAAAAAAATTATTATTGAGTACCTAGAATATTTACCTAATGCAGTTTGCATGGGTGAACATTTACCTAAGGCTACTTGTATGGATCTAAAGCAAATGTTAGCTACGAAATAATATGCTCATGTAGGGTTCAATTTTTTGGGAGGTATGTCTAACCAAATATCTCATTTTCCTCTCTCTTCTATTCCCCATATTTCCCTCCTCTTTTTGTATCTTCACATAATTCTCTTCCTCAGTTATTTTATCACCCTATCTTCCTAAATATCTCACCACCATTACTAGCATCCTCATGGCCTAATATACATATTTTTCTTGCTCCTTGTAGTTTCCCTTCTATTTCCTTATATCCTTTGCATTCCCAAACACTTTCTGCACCATCCATAATTCCCTAATAAATCTAATATCCATTTATTATTTCTCCCATTTCCCATTACATAATTTTTATTTTCACCTAATACAAGCCTTCCTCTGTTAGGGCATTTCCTCTTCGATTCACTCTATAGCATGTCCCATGTTTTGTAGGCAAATGGGATGGATTTTAAATAGGGGCATCTTCCAACACATATTTTAGAAACCTTTCTATAGCTACAAAATCCATTAACCTCCCTTACATATTCAATTTTTCTACATCAATTCACCATTCTAAATTTATTTTATTTCCTTCGACTATAAGCCTTACCTGCTTCCAAACTTCTACTCTCAGTCAACTTATATTCTAGGTCCTCTACTCCTATACATTTCCAATATCTCACAAGTAAGGCTTACTAGGTTCTTAATTTTATAAGCAAAAATACTTAGAATTCACCAATAATGTAGGTAAATTTCACTACCCACATTCACAAATCCTTGTAGATAAGCTAGATTGTGATTTTATCCAAGAATCATACCCATTTTTATTGAGCATCAGTATAGCAATTGCACTTAGCATATTTTGAAGCACAAGTTGAGCACTAGATCAAATATTGAGGTAGATTATGCGACAAAGAGAAGGTGAAAGGTAAGCCTAAAGATCATGAAATAGTGTACTACGTAGGTATGCATGGTTAGATGTAAAATTTTAGATAGATAGATAGCAAGGTAGAAAGTAGAATAATGTTAGACTAAAAATAATCACAAGGCATTAAAATTTAGCATGCAAGAGAAAAAAATAAACTACAAAATTTTTTGTTTGTTCAATTTATGGATAAACTATATCTTGAGCATTGAATTCAAAATTTGGCTAAGTAAAATAAGTGTATGGAATTTTGAAAAGTTGATGTCAACTAAGGAGTGAAATATTTTGGCATCTAGTGCAACATAACAAAAAATCAGCTAAGTATCAAAGAGAGTCGGATGAACAATTCACCTGAAGTCACCTTAGCTAACTAAAAGTCCAACATAGTAAAGAATACGGGTAAGAGTTAAAAATTATACGACATTGGGTTTGGCATGCAAAAGTAGAGAAATAAAAGCTCATATGGCATATAGAATAATGTTATGAAAAATTTGGCTAAGTATCAATGGGTGCTAGAAATTTTAGTTAATGACATCATCATAAGAAGCATAAAAGTTTGGTAAAGCCAAATGAGTGTTAAATGGAAAATAATTTTAAAGCATAAAAGCTAACAGTGAAGTACCAAGTCTCAAAAGTGATATCCAACATCCGACAAAAAATAATGTAAAATTTGGCTAATTGTTGTATGAGGGTCAAACCATTAAATTTTCTTACATCATCAATAGGGCTAAATAATTTGGTCTAAAGAAATAGTTTTCGGATTAAAATCTAGTCATGGTGAACACTCCGACATGAAGTATCATTGCTTTCTACTACCACATCTTGCAAAATCTCTTTAGACCTGTTATAGTTAGCAAAAATTATCATGTGCCAATCAGTATCCCAATACCATTGTTGTTATAAGACCTCAATGGTTTAACGATCCTACATCATACATTTGTTCTTTCTTAGCTAGCTTAATATAACATAAAGGAATGGAATTCTAGAAAATGGTTAGAATATAATAATACATCATGCAAGCTAGCTTTAGAGAAGAAATTAGGTCCACAAACATCAACCAAACATACTCAAAGTAGTTAAGTACAACTAAGCTAAAAGTGATAGCCATATTTTGCACCTATTCTAACTAGCATACATAAAATATCCCCATAATGATTCTAAGCTAATTGAATACAAATATAAAAATACTTAAATTTAACCCATTCAAAGGGTTGACTCTTTAGCTTTACAATTGCACAAATTGTATGATCGAATGCTATACACCCCTTAATAAAAATTGAAGTGTTGTTTGGCCTCTATAAAAAACTATTATATAATATGTATGTATATTGATTTAATCATTAATAATTTTTGTTAAAATTTGAATGAATAATTTATTTTGGTTATTCCGCTATCTGTATTTCTCATTGGATTGCTATTAGTTCAATTGCTAGCATGTTTAGATGTGTGCATTTAATTTATTAATATTTTTAACATTTTATGATATCTAGTTTATTAGGAAGTTTAGTCTAATTAAGGGAACACGAATATCATGCACTTATGTCTCTTAATGTAGTTGAATCCTGGCCATTTTAAGTCCTAGCTTCTAACCCTACGAATTTTTATCTCTAGTTTGCAACCCTCTTGTAGTTAGTTTGACTAGTGTTATAGGAACCAACCTAATCCAAAGGCTAACTCAAAAGCTATTATGGGTCTTCCAATCTTGGTTGAGGTCTCGAGGGTGCAACTCATCCACTTAGATGGAATTCATACCAATAGGAATAATAATTAGAGTCTCTAAGATAAATTTCTATGTGACCAATCGATGTTACTCCATAGCCACTTTAATACTATGTTAGAATACATAAATATTTCTAGAAATGAATAGAGGCAACCCATCCATTCAAATATTATACAAAAATTCCAAACTATACAAAAGAGAGAAACATATAGTGGGAACCCATATGCACCATAAATAATCATTATGTTATCCATTAATAAGAATCACAACAAATTGAAACAATGGATGGAGTGGTGTGGTATTTATGTAGCCCAAAAATTCTTGCACTCCTTTCCTCAAGGCTAATGGATCCGCGCCTTAGAGCGGAATGGGAGAATGGATGGCCTACATATTAGAGGAGAGATACTTGAGTTCATACCATCTTATGGTGATTTTTTGACAAATGGGTTAGGTTCACCAGGAAACATTTTATGGCAATTTTCGAGCCTAGGTTTGGAATTTGTTTTGATGTGTTTGTTTTGATTAAATCGTGCATACACCTAAGTTTGGCCAATATGCAATTAATATAACCTATATAAAATTTTAATTCAAATGCATAAAACAAACAATAAAAAAATAGAATGCAAAATACAGTGCAGTACTAAAAAAAAGGTTTTAAACTCTTACCTATATTCGGATGTCTGATGAAGATTCTAATTTTTGTATGCAGTCCAAATCGTACACAGTAGGTTGATATCGTACTACAAACCTATAGGATCGTATTATGATCTGCGAGATCATACTATGAATAGGTACAGATAGATTAGATTTTTATAGACAACAATAGATTCACGTATAGGGGATATAAAATAGAAAATCTAGAGATTTACTTATGATTGCAAGCTTTACTAGGATTAAATGAATACACTTAAATAACTATAATTATATGCATTTATGAATTAATGTATTGCAATATATGAATTATGCAATTATATAAAAGTAGGTGAAATCTAGGAATGCAAATGATTAAATATAATGCTTTATGTGATAAAGAATGCTAAATGCAATGTAGATCAACTAAATAAATAGCAGAATATGCAAACTGAAGCTTGAGGTTACCCCCAAGCCAACTGTAGGTGAGATTGTAGCCCTTTGAGCATGATCGTATCCCAAACTCACAAAATTGTACTACGATCACAATATCGTAACCTCATATGCAACAAAGTCCTTCGATCTTGCAACAATGTCCTTCAATCTTGCAAGAAAATAATGAAATAACCAGATATAGGATGCAAAATTATGCAAATTTTTCTAAAGTGCAAGGAGCCAAGGGAAATTTAGAAGTATGGGGTTTGGTTAAAAAATCTAGGAGGAGATGTGTAAGGTGCTTTGCTAGGGTTTGATGAGGAAAAGCTACTCTGCTAGGGTTTGATGAAGAAAAACTGCTTTGCAGGGATGTCATCAACTTTTGAAGGAGGTCTAAAAAATTGGAGGAATGTCGTGATGACATCGGGTTCGGCATAGAGAGTGCATGCTCGTGATGTTTTTTCAACTGAAAATGACTGGAAGGAACAGGATTTTCTAGTGCATGTTGGGAACCGCTTGTTAAAGAACAATGGATGTTTGGAACAATGTGAAGCCAAACCAGTTCTAGTGGTTCAACCAGACTCGGTGGCGGAAGATGTGGAGTATCTAACCAAACATGCCCTTATTAGAAAATTTTTGGGCATTCAAATTTCTCTCCCCTTTGTGGAGGCTTGGGTCAGGAAAACTTGGAATCCTGAAGGTGATGCTAAGTGCGAACAACTATTTTATGGTGGTTTTCTCTTGTATTGTAGATCATAACAAAGCATTTGAAGGGGTTCTTATTTCTATAACCAAGTGGGACTCTTTATTAAACCCTGGAATGTGGGTTTCAGCCCATCAGAGGAGCGGTTGTTGCGGGTTCCAGTATGGGTGCGGCTTCCATGGCTCCCGTTGGAATTCTAGAGAACTGATATCTTACATAAGATTGCCCTTCTGCTTGGGAAGTCGGTTGGACCGTCACAACAAATAATGGATAAAAAGGTAATCTATGTTGCTTGTATTTGTGTTGAAATTGACTTAAATAATCCTATTCCATATTCTATTGAAATACAATTTGGATCAACTACATGGGTTCAAAAACTTGACTATGAAGCTCTTCCATTTTGTTGCTGGATTTACCGTGAATATGGCCACCTACAAAGAAAATGCCCTAATTTTGTCCCACCTGTGGCTTCAAATCCTGGGCCCTCTTGATCTGGAAAAAATTTGGATAAAGGAAAAGCCCCGATAAAGGAAGGGGAATAGGATAAGGAAGGTTTTATTCCAGTAAAAGCCTGAAACAGAGGACGAAGGGCAAAAAAAGACCTTAAGGATAGCCATCCAAATGCTCTACTCAATTGTTTTGAAATATTATATGATCTTGATCAATGCATGGAGATACCTGAAATGTCGCTACCTGATGAATCAGATCTAGGGGGTTTAAATGAAGAACAAAGGGATTTGGATATGAGTATAGGGGACATGGATGGGTCTAGCCCTATAATGGAAACTATTTTGGAAAGTGGTACATATTTAGTTATTCCCTCTCCTACTTAGGCACTGATGCAGTCATCCTTGGACTGCAAAACTCCTATGGTATTGGGATTGTAGCAGAAAATAATTAAAAAAAGTTTTTCGGATAAGAATATGAAGGTGGGTTGTAAGAAGGACCAGGATAAAATTAAGTTAATGGGGTAGAATTTGGTGGATTTAGGCTTGGTGAGAACATTGGACTCCCATTTTTATAACCCCAAAAAATGATTATCATCTCATGGAATGTAAGGGGGTTGAACAACATCCCCATACAAAAAGTTGTTCATGATTTGGTTCGTGTGCATTCTTTGGATGTGGTGTTTATTCAGGAGACTAAATTGGCTATTGATAGTATGTTCAATATTGCTCCCAAGTTGTGGAGAAGGGAGCAATACCAGTGTATTGGTGCATGTGGATATGTTGGTGGTGTCACTTGTTTATGAGATCCGGTTAAGATATCCCCTCTTACTTGGATTTCTAGTAGATGGTATATTTTGATGGTTGGGCATGATAATGAATCTGGTGAAACCATCCTACTTACAAATGTGTATGCTCCTATTTATTACAATGGTAAAGTGAATTTGTGGAAGCACATTTGCTTTGTGATAAGTTTGGTTCCCCTGTACCCATGGATTTTGGTTGGAGACTTCAACTCTATCACTTGTCTAGAGGAGAAACATGGTGGGGTGGACCATCTCGAGCCTTTTTATTCTGTATTCAGTGCTCATATCCAGGCCCTAAACTTGGTTGACATCAAGCTAGATAATGGGATATTTACTTGGCACAATAGAAGGTGTGGGGAAGCTTCCATATCAAAGAGACTAGATAGGTTTTTGATATCCAGTTATTGGATGGGTAATAATAGAAATGCTAGTTCTATGATTCTGGAGGGTAGGGGATCTGATCATTGGCCTATAAAACTCTTTGCTTTGGATTTAGGGCTAAAAAATAATCCCTCCTTTAAGTTTCAACTTATGTGACTTTGTGATACTAAGCTTCATGATTTCATGCAAGGCTGGTGGACCACTGGAAAACCTCCTCATGGTACTGCTATGTATTCCTTTATGAATCGACTACAATTTGTAAAACATAAATTGAAGAGATGGAATAGACTAAATTTTGGGAACATTTCCTTGGCTAAGATTACAACTCTTATAATAATGTAATAAGCTTCAAGGAAGATTAGATATCAGGGATTCACGAAGGAGCTTCTTGTTGAGGAATCTGAGGCTATGAAATACCTTGTTGACTGAGAACTGAGGGAAGAATTTTTTTGGAAATAAAAAGCTCGAGTAGATTGGCTTTAGGAAGGTGATAGGAACACAACCTTCTTTTATAACTCAGTTAAGGCTCACCATAATGGTAACCTGATTATATCTCTTGTGAGTTCTCAGGGTGCCCTGCTCTCTTCTTTCAAGGATATTTCAGAAGAGACTAAGAGGTATTTTTCCTCTCTTCAAGGAGGAATCCCTATCAGATGATGAGAATGAAAAGCTTATTCTAAACTGTATTCCAATGATTTTTTCTAGAGAGATGAATGAGCACTTGATGGGTCCAATTTCCCTTGAGGAGTTGGAAAATGTTGTATTCAATATGAAAAAATGAAAAGCCCCAGGTCCAGATGGATTCCCGATTGAGTTTTATCAGGAGTTTTGGGATTTAATAAAATTTGATCTTTTGGAGGTGGTCCATGAGTCCCAAAAGAACAAATAGATGCTAAGGGCCCTAAATGCTACCTTTGTGGTGCTTATACCAAAAAAAGAGGGAGCAAATTCCTTGGATATGTTTAGGCCTATTGCTCTCTGCAATGTTGTGTATAATATCATCACAAAAATTATTGTTGAGAGGCTAAAGATATGGTTGAGAAAAATAATATATGAGGAGCAAGGAGGGTTTTTTGTTGGCCGACAAATCTTATATGGGGTTGTTATATATCTAAATAAGCTATTCACTCGATGGAAACTTGTAAGGAGAAAAATATGTTCATTAAGTTGGACATGGCCAAAGCCTATGATCAGTTCAGATGGTCCTTTCTTCAGAAAGTTCTTGCTGCTTTTGGATTTTAGGAGGAATGGATTAGATGGGTGATGAGTTGTATTTCTTCTTCCTCATTCTATGTTCTTGTTAATAATGATCCATCAGAGCTGTTTGAGGCTTCAAGGGGATTGAGTCAAGGAGATCCTTTATCTCCTTATTTGTTTATCATTATGGCGAAAGGGTTGGGAAGATTTCTCAAGTCTCAAGTCATGCATGGTCTCATTCAGGGGTGGAAGTGGGATAGTAGTTTGTCACCTCTTTTCCAACTCCAATTTGTTGATGATACTACTTTGTTGGGAGTTTCCACTATCAAGTAAGCTAGAAATATTAGACAGTATCTTCACATATATCTTGGTGCTTCTGGATTGTTTATTAATGAGGACAAGTCTTTTATTTTTTTCTTCAATACCCCTCCTCTTATTCAAGCCAGGATTGCTCGCATTCTAAGATTCCAGGTTGGGACTCTCCTCTTCATTATCTTGGTATTCCAATTTCATCTCATCCTCTACCTAGATCTTCTTAGCAGTCTATGCTTGATAAGTTTATAAGGAAGATGAATCACTAGAATTTCATATGGCTATCCACTATAGGTAGAGTGTTGCTTTTAAAATATGTTGTTCAAGATTTACCCATTTATAGATGTTTTGTACAAATAGCTCCCTCTCACTTCATCAAGGACATGGATGCTTTGTCAAGACATTTTTTATGGTCTAGAAAACTTGATCAATCTAAATGGATTTTGGTTAGGTGGGATTCTATATGTAGGTCGGTGCAAGAGGGAGGCCTTGGGTTGCGACATACAACTCTTTTTGGGCAGGCTTTGGCTATAAAACTTTATTGGAGATGGTGTACCTCTCAAGATAAAATTTGGGCTAAAATATTATCTTGTAAATACTTGAGAGGTATTTTTGAGGCTGAGATCCCTAGAGTCGGCTTGGTTGGGAAATGTTCTATTATCTGGGACACTCTGAGAAGAGGAGCTAATTTAATCAAGCAAGATTTATTCTGGATTTGCAATCAGGGTTCAAATGCTCTTTTTTGGGAGGATTCTTGGGATGGCCACCCTCCTATCTTGAATAAATATCATAGGTTACATTACCTAAGCATTTTTTTCTTAGAAGTAGGCTGGTCTCATGTGGAGGACTTTAAAAAATATCCAGTCTTTTGGAAATATGGAGATGTACAGGTGGAAAGATCCACAAGAATGGCTCAAAGGGGGACTGACCAAGGATAGAGAGGTGCTTGCTCTTATTCTTATGGGGAGGCCTTGTTCTTCATTGAGGGGTAAAAATATTTTGGCTTGGAACCCTAATCCTAAGGGAACCTACTCAGTAGCCTATGGTTATTAGGTTCTTGATAAGCAAAAGTATGGGAGTCTTCCTATCACTTGGTGGAAAAAAGTGTGGAACAAATTTTCTTGGCCAAAATGTAACTTCTTTCTTTGTTTGGTAGCTCGTAATAAATGCCTCACTTGGGATAATGTGAGGAAGAGGGGATTTTAGGGTCCCTCTTTTTGTGTCCTTTGCAGTAAGAATGAGGATGACTCTTCTCATTTATTTTTCCAATGCTCCTTTGCCAGAGACATTTGGCACCGTTGGTGGAGTGCCTAGAACCATTCATGTTTTCATGTGCTTTCCCTGGTGGAGTTTTGGAATAGTTTGGGCAGACCTCTAGCCAAGGCCCCCTTCCTTTGGGTGGCTTGGAATTTGGGCCCTTCTTGCATCATCTAGAAAATTTGGCTAAAAAAAAATTGGTGCATATTTCAGGGCAGTTATTTGGTTGTTCAACAAATATGGCAAAGGATCTTGTATATGGTTCAAGAAACCATCCATAGAAAATGTGATGTGGACCCTATTTTGGATTATAGGGAGAAGAAGGTACAACAAGCCCTTGGTCTCTTTGGGGATGGTTTGAACTCTTCTAGCCCTAGTAGGGTTCCTTAGCTTAGCAAAAATGTTAGGAGAGATGGTAGGTGGAGGCCACCCCCTAGAGGAGTTTTAATAATTAATACTGATGGATCATCCAAGGGTAATCCTAGACATGTTGGCATTGGTAGTGTTGGGAGAGATTCTACTGGTGGTGTCAGTTTTTTCTTTTCCATTTATAAAGGTGTTCACTCCAACAATTTTATGGAAGCTCTTGCAATTCTTGAGGCCTTGCGGAGGGGGTTTTCTCTTGGCTAGCATAGGATTATTTGTGAGTATGACTCTCAAATTGTGGTTAATATTTTAAATAGTAAAAGGGTGGAGGAAGTTAATTGGTAGTTGGCCTCTATAGCCATTCAGATTCTCAGAATGAGTGAAGAGTTCAATTTCATATCCTTTGTGCACATTCCAAAGGAATGAAATGTGGTTGTCAATTACCTGGATAAAAGGGCTTCTGAGCTGCTAGATGCTTGGAGTATCGATAATTGGGAGAATATCTCATCTGGGGACTCTCAACACCTGTAGGAGTTGATCCACAAGGATATACAGACTTAATGTGGTTTGTTATTGTTGTCTTTTTTGGTTGTCATTCTAGCCTAGTGGTTTTAGCCTGTTTGGCTATTTATTTGAGTCCTCATTGGAAGCTCAGTTGTACTCTATAATCTAAACTTTTTATCAATAAATTTTTACTCCTTTATTTAAAAAATAAAAATAAGCTAGGAGGATCATCCATAATAGGGATGAGGTTGAATTTGTTGCAACTCCTTCTAAGCTGAGCAAGACCGAACATATCTGATCTCCTATTTTCCGTGTAGTTACACAATCGGGGTTAAAAACCGTTAAACTAAATTTGTCATTTTCCAATTTTAAATTTTCTATTTTAGGGCAAGATCATATTACGATCTGCAATATCATACGATGATCGCAAGGATCGTAATATGGAAATAGTGCTACGATTTCGGAGGTCGTACTATGATTTCATTGATCGTAGTACAATCTCATAAATGAAGCACAAATTCCATGGTAATAAATACAAATATGATGTTTTTACAATTTTTTATGTTTTCATGCAAATGGGTCAAATTTAAGGTGCTACAGTTTGCCCCCTCTTTAGCGTAGTTTCAAAAGAAAATTATGTTAAATAAAATTGCAAAACGCTTTATGAGAAAGTAAAAATTTATTACAATTTTCGTTAACGATTTTAAGTTTTTATGCAAGTTGTTTTGAAATATGATGTTTATGGTACCCCCTTCAAGTTTTTATACCAAAATCTATGTTTGGTGGAAAACTCGAAATTTTTTGATATATATATTGATCTTCTTTGTTTTATGTGAATTTGTGTGATTTGTTGGGTATTTATTACATTTGCTTATGATGGTTGTGTTACATAATTTCTTGTAGTCATGCTTTGATTTTTGAACATTTTGATCATGCTTAACATAAAAGGAAAATTATTTTGTAGAGTGTGTTTTGAAAAAGATGTTTTTATGTATGGTGATAAAATAGATGGATTAACAATGAACCTCGAAGGATGTGTTGTTATATGACCATTGGTGGAGATCGATGCTCGCTAGGTCATGAAGTGGATCCTATTGTGAGGAAGTTTTGTATTGCTAATACCAAAATATTGTGGGCTCAAGAGTGACCTTGAGGCTTATGATGATGAAAGGAGATGAAAAGAAATTGATTTTGAGAAAATAGGTTGATAAAGATTGTTGTTTGTGAAGATAATGTGATTTAAGCATGAAAACTTGGGAAGGATGACTTGCGCTAGGTGTAGAATTCCTAGTGTGAAAATTTGGAGGACAATAGTTACTAGGAATTATACCATCATCGCGAAGTCAAAAATGCAATGCATGATAATATGAAATTATTTATTCTTAAAATATAAATTGATATGAAGCAAATCATTGTATCACATATTTAAGAAGGTTGATCAATATGAAATGTTTTAGACCTAGAAATTGGGAAATATGACTTGCGCTAGGCATAGAATTCCTAGTGTGAAAATTGAGAAGAATAATTCCTAGGAATTATACCATCATCGTGAAGTCATGAATGCTATGCATGATAAATGATTTTGAACTACATGTTATTTTTGAAATAAGTTGTTTTTGAGATTTGTGAAAATTTGTAAATATCTATGTAATGTGTTAATATGAAAATAATGATAAACTAATGTTGTCCGACAAATTTCAAAGAAATATTTTAACTTATTTCAAAGGTAAAGTCAAATTTATCAAGAACCAGTGTGTGATAAGTGAGTTCATTATCCATCTTGATTTGACACAATGATACAAAATCTCTCCAGTAACAAATGTGTGTGCTTTGTAAGGTTAATTCACCAATTTTAAGTAATATAATGATAAAGCAAACTTGAATGAACCAATGTGTGTGCAAGTGAAATGTTCATTTGACCATTATTTTGTGCATGCATTGGTACTAAACTACTATGTAAATCAAATTATCAAAAGCTAGCTAATCCAAATGCGGACATTGGTATATTACAAAAGAAATGTTACTAATGTGACATACATATCGTCATGTGAAAGGAATTACCCAATGTCAAGCAAGTTGGGTACAAATCACATATTATGGGGTTTACCTCCTGGTTTTCGAATAACTGAGAAATTCCAGGGATTCAAGTTCAATACCCCCTAATTTTCTTCATATTTATAGAATAGGGATTTCTTGTCCATTTCTAAACTAGGGAATTTTATTGCTTTGGAAAATTTTTCTTGTTTTTCTTTTGCTCTCTTTTTTATTTTCTTTCTTTTTGGGGTACTTGCTTAGTTTAGATGTAGAGTAAGGGATTTTATTTGGGTAGGGAGGAACTTGTCCTTTTTCAAATTTCGTAGTATTCTAGACCATGCACATGATAGGATAGCAATAAAATGTTTTGACTTAAGGTATTAAGATTTACTATGTAGAATCACTTTGTCAAATTTTGCAACAAATCATTTTAAGATGTAAAAGTGTGTTCTTGGTTAAAAAAGTAGCAAGATCATTCTCAAAACTCAAAATTATTTAATTAAGTAATAGTGTTGTTTGGTACAAGAGATATTTATAATCAAAACAACGAAATAAAAATTTATTAAATATGTGAATTTTAGTATGTGGTTCAAGATAACTTGTGAATTTATCTGAAGTAAACTAAAATATAATTTGCAATCTTAGCAGATAATAGATGCCGAGATAATGATCTAATAATGCTTTGGAATATATATTTTTTTATATTTTCAGATTTTGTAATTTTTTTGTTGTTTTTTATAATATATTTAAATGCATGAGAAAATTATTTACAACTATGTATAGTGATGAGAATTTTTGGTTTTATGCATAATATCTTTTCAGATGTATAATATTCATGGGTTACTTGAGATATTTTCCATCCAATGTAGCCAATCTATATGCACCTGATCCAAATTTAGTAGTGATGATAAATGGTCCATGCCAATTTGGTTGGAATTTTCCTTTAAAATATTTTCTTGCATTAGTATTTTTCTTATTTTCTTTTAATACTAGATCAAAAATTTCAAAAGATCAATTATTAAATTCCTTTGAATATGCTCTTTTAATTTTGTATTGATATGCATGAAGGTGCTCTAAAGCATGAATGCATTTTTCGTCTAGAATTTCCAGCTGACTAAGTCTTCCAACGCGATATTCATCTCCTACTTCAACATATTGAAGTAAAATAGCTAAATAATTAACTTCTATATCGAAAGGAAAAATAGCTTTAGCGCCATAAACAAAAACAAAAGGTGAAGCACCATTGGGAGTACAAATACTAGTTTGATAAGCCCACAAAGCAAGATATAATTGCACATGCCAGTAACGACCTGATTTATTAACAAATATTTTAAGGATTTTAATTAGAGTTTTATTAGATGCTTCAACTTGTCCATTACCATGTGGATAATAAGGAGTATACCAACTATGTTGAATTTTATATTTTTGACATAATTTTTTAACATCTTTGTTCTTAAAACAAGTTACATTATATGAAATAATATTTGATGGCATTCCAAATCTACAAATGATTTGATTAAGAATGAATTTGGAAACTTAAGCTCCCATGCAAGAATATAAAGGTATAACTTCTATCCACTTTGTAAAATACTTAGTTGTAGTTATTATGAATTTATGACCGTTAGATGAAACAGGATTTATTTTACCAATAATGTCTAGACCCCATTTAGAAAAGGGCCAAGGAGATGATATGGCTTGGAGTTATTGAGCAGGAGCATGGAAAAGGTCAACATGCTTTTGAAACTTTTCACAATGGTGCACATAATCATTGACATCATTTTCGATGGTAGGCCAAATATATCCTATCCTAAGGAGCTTCTTAGCAATGGCACTACCACTAAAGTGTCCTCCACAAGATACATCATGGGCTTACTTAAAGCTTTCTTAGACTCTTTTGGGTTAATAAATCTTAACAATATGCCCTCAAAAGATCTTCTATATAAATTATTACCAACAATTACGAAGTGAACAACTCACTTACGTAATAGCCTACGCTGGTTTCTATTTAGCCCTTCAGGGAAGGTTCCTTTCTGGAGAAAGTTAAAGATATCTATATACCAAGGCTCAGGAGTAGTTTCATTGATTAGAAACACATATAATGGTTCTAGAAATGACTTATCAAAATAGTAGCATATTCATCATCCAACTCCAAAGGCAATAGAGAAGAAGCTGCAACCATAACATCGACAACGATACTAGTTCTAGGAATAGCTTCTAAAGTGACTTTTTTAAATAATGATATTAATTGAAGGACATAAGCTTTATAAGGGTGAATATTCTCATCTTGTGTTTGATAAAAATCATTGATTTGATTTATCACAAGCTGAGAATCACCAAAAACTAATAAATATTTTATTTTTAATGCTAGGGTGACTTGTAATCCAATAATTAGAGCCTTATATTTAGTAGTATTATTAGTGCAAGCAAATTACAATTTGAAAGGTAAAGGTATGAGGTTATTTTGAGGAGGAGATATTAAAATAATACATGCACTAGCACCACTCATGAAGAACATAAGCTTATACCGAGAGGGCAAGGTGAACAGTATAAGACCACTTTTTGCTTTCTTTCCAAACCAATAGCAATTAATGGCCTTAATTGCAATAACCAAATATATTAGTGTGCATTAATAACTCAAATAGCAGTAGTAATCAAGAGTACAAGTCACCATACAATTGAGACACAACAATTTACATGGTTCACCCAATGTGGGCTACTCCACGGAGAAAATATTTTACTAAAACTTTCTTAATCAATCTCTTTGGGAATCACTCCCAATTAAAATGTTTATGGATCTCTGTACAAAGGAGAAATTTTTTCACTTTTTCTCTAGCTATGTGATATTCTAGAAGACTCTGTCTCTCTACTGCATTGACTGGTGGACCTCTCTCCACTTGAAGACTCCTCACTCAAATCTATCTTCAACTGTACTGGCTACTGGATCTCTATCCAATGATACTTTGTCCTCTGTACTTTGTTACCTCCAAAGCTCTATCAATAGGCTCACTAATAACCTACTCAATAGGCTCACATAGAACCTACTTAACAAGCTCACACAGAACTTGTCCAATGTTGAATAACAAGCTCACACATAACCTATCCAATGTTGAATAACAAGCTCACACAGAACCTGTCCAACGCTGAATAACAAGCTCACACAGAACCTGTCCAAATCTAATCCAACAAGATCACTAAAAACTTGTCCAAATATGCTCTAGCAAGCTCACCAATAACATGCCCAAATCTGCTCTAGCAAGCTCACCAAGAACTTGCCCAAATCTTCTCTAGCAAGCTAACCAAGAACTTGCTCAAATTTGCTCTAGCAAGCTCACCAAGAACTTGCTCAAATATGATCTAGCAAGCTCACCAAGAAATTGCCCAAAACTATTCTAGAAATCTCACCAAGAACTTTCCCAAATCTTCTCCAGCAATCTCACCAATAATTTGTCCAAAACTGTTATAGCAAGCTCACCAAGAAGTTTCCCAAATTTGCTCTAGCAAGCTAACCAAGAACTTACCCAAAACTGTCCATAATTTTTTCCCAACACTATCATCAAATCCATCCCAAATGCCTTCTCAAATTCTCAATCAATCATGCTCAAGTAGTACTCAAAACTCAACAATGAAAGACAATCTCAACTCACATCAACTTCATAGAAGCATAAAGAGAAATGTTAGAGACTCAATATGTTCTAATCTCACTCTCAACCTAAATAAATCTCAACTCAACTCAAATCAACTCATATAATCATAAAGAGAATTTTTATAGACTCAATATGTTCTAATCTCACTCTCAACTCAAATCAACCTCAACTCAATTCAAGTCAATCTCAACTCAAATCAAGTCTTATAGAGCCATAAATATAATTGTTAGAGACTCAATATGTTCTAACCTCAATCTCAACTCAACATAGAATGATGGAATAGTTTATTTCATAGAAGTTGAACAATCACTTCACACATCACTTGACTAGGCTCAATCAACTCAACTCAACCAATCATCACAAGGGACAACTCTCTCACACAACCCTAGTCCAAGTATGTATCAACCAACTCAAATATTTCCAACAATGCTCAACCACAAATCTCATATAACAATGATACTCATGTTCTTTTCTAACTCAAGTTCTTTCACAACCAATGGGCTTCAACCACTATGCTTATAACACAAGGTTTAAACACAACTCTCAATTCAAAAAACCTTGATGAATTCAACCAAAAACTTTCAAAAAGGAAACCACAAACAATCCTTTTCACTCCAATGATATTTCAGAAATCAACCACCATAAAAAATCAATAGGAGAATGTACCCATACCTTTTATGAAGTGAAAAAACCCCTTTGGAAATCTGCCACACTCAACACACTTTGAAAAATAGCACAACAATATTCACTTTTGAACCCATTTATAAAAATATAAATATCTCTCTACATACACCTTATTTCTTCTTCTAAATGAGTTAGTTAAATATCCCTTGAAATAATATTTCCAATGATGTATAATATGACATACTTTTATAAAAGGAAAATACCAAAAATATCTTCTTTTCTAAAAGTGCTTTTAAATTTATCTTCCAATAAAAAATCAAATCAACCCTCATCACCTTATTCCTCCAACATTAGGAAATAAAAAAATAATAATTATTAATAAAAACATTACTTGCATCTTAGAGGGAATTGAACCCTTGTCTTTGCCTAAAAAATCCTCAACTGTGGCACCACAAACCATGTGAGCTACGCGCTCGCATAGGACGAAGAGCGCAGAATGCGCTTTTGTCCTTCTCCCCTTGCTCACATCAACAAAAATGTGGGTCAATTCTCTTGCTCAAAACTCTAACCTATGGGAATTGAATTTCATATCTTTCACAAGCAAAAACCTTTGGACTCCCCTCACTCGTTGTTGGACCATGCTACCACATGAAGATTTCGACACTTTTCAACTTATCTCCTCTGCATTCGATTCCAAGGCTTTTGAAATAAAAGCCTTTCCATTTATATGCAACTTCCCTTTAATTTTGCAAATGTCGGTGGTGCTTTTAAATTCATTTCTTTTTGATGATGACATCGATGCTAAGGTAATTTTAATTTTAAAATTTAAAATTAAATTTTAAATATTAAAATTTAAACCAAATATTCAAAATTGAATATCTCCATCTTTGGGGCACCTTTTTTGATGAAACAAAAAGCCAACCTGGGTTTTAAGAAAAACCCATTTCAAATATGCCATCCATGGTTTTAAATAAAACATTTTGTTTTACCTACCTTGGTTTTTACAAAAACCTTGTATACATCCATGATCTCCAAAATATGAATGCTTTAGTCATCAAAAATCAATATTACCTTGTGACATTAATGTGACATCAATGACAACATAAAACAACTAAAATTGTAAAAAATCTCCCCATTTGTCATTTATGGCAACACCTCTAAATCAAAAACCATAATCACTGCAAAAACCATCTCTGAGAATCAAAGTTGCTCCCCTAACTCTAATAATATCTTTGGAGGTTGCTCCCCCTAACTCAATGCTCTCTTTGGAGGCTCCTCCCCCTAGCTCAATACTGTCTTTGGAGGCTGATCTCCCTAACTCAAATCTCTCCCATTTTGACATCAATGGCAAAAGGGACACCTATGGGGCTAAAAT
The DNA here is from genome assembly GCA_028583015.1 of Wollemia nobilis. NCBI lineage: Eukaryota > Viridiplantae > Streptophyta > Pinopsida > Araucariales > Araucariaceae > Wollemia > Wollemia nobilis. The sequence goes on along the minus strand of JAQPPZ010002395.1, from coordinate 2,629,786 downwards.
ATGTGACTCTTAAATAAAACCTTTTATTTTACCTGCCTTGGTTTTCACAAAAACCTTGTATATATCCATGCTCTCCAAAATATGAATGCTTTGGTCATAAAAACTCAATGTTACCTTGTGACATTAATGTGACATCAATGAAAACATAAAAGAACTCAAATTTCCAACAATATCCCCTTTTTCATTTATGGCAACACCTCTAAAGCAAAAACCACAATCAGTGTAAAAACCATCTCTGAGAATCAAAGTTGCTCCCCTTGACTCAATAATCTCTTTGGAGGCTGCTCCACCTAACTCAATGCTCTCTTTGGAGGTTTCTCCCCCTAACTCAATACTCTCTTTGGAGGCTGCTCCCCCTAACTGAAATCTCTCCCCCTTCGACATCAATGGAAAAAAGGACACCTATGGGGCTAAAATATGTGATTCTTGAGCTTAGCCCCCTCACCCCCTTCTCTTTTGAGGTGATTAATTTTGGGGTGGGAGTACTTTTACTTCTATATCAATTTTTTTCTTTCCTCTATAAATTTCCTTCCATGTTTTTTTGATATCCTTCTCTTGATGAATTACTTGATCTTTTTGTCTATAACCTATTTGACCTTCTTGCTTTGAACCTATTTGACTTCCTTGCCTTGAACATGTTTGGAATTGAGTCCTACACCATATTGCAATATGCCCAAAGTTATTGCAATTAAAATACTTGATATTGTAGCCTTTGTATGGTGCCCATATCCTTAAATATTTCTTGAAATAATTTCCATATCCATTCCTTTCTTGAACCCTGTATTGTGAAGTTCTGTTTTCATGACCATTATGACCATGACTTCTAAATTGTGTAGCTCTAAAACCAAAACCATACTGCTCATTTCCTTTGTATTGAGAATATCTATGACCAATCCTATTGCATGAGAAGTAATATCCCTGAAAATCATACCTTCTTCCTTTGTAGTTTCTTCTAGCAAAAACAAACTTCTTTGATCCATGGATTTTGCAATGTATAGCCCTGTGTCCAAATCCATTACAAGAGAAACAATTCCCTTGAAAAACCCTTTGTTCATGCCTTGGTTCCTCATACCTTTCTTGACCATTATTCTTATGATCATATTCAACTTGTGTATTGCATTCTTGAACCTTATTTGTAGCATCTAAAACCTCTTCTTTAGTTTCTACCTTACGTTTCTCTTCAAGAATTTATTTTCCCTTTGAACTTGATTCACCTATCTCAAAACAAGAACCAAACTGAGTATTTGGAGCCATAGGAACTTTAGAACTTTCCTCACAAATATTAGGTGCTTCTTTGCTTTCATATTTTAGAACTTCCTTTCCTTTTGAGTGTGATTCCCCAAACTTGAAATATGTGACCTTTGGTTCTTTGGAATCTTCCTCTTCTTTCTCTTCATTTGTATCAAGTAGCAACTTTGCATCCATCTATATAGCCTCTAAAATACATGTTTCTTTCTTAGTACAAATATCTCGACATTCTGAGTCATGTGATGGATCAAACTTCTCATGTAGGGAACATCTCAATTCTTTTAGATTCTCCTTAACCTCTTGTAGTTGCTCATGGATAACATTGAAGTATTCCTTTAGATCAATTGAGACATTATCCTCTTGTTTGAATTCTTCTATTTGGAGTGAATGTTCTTCTTATACTTATCTTATTCCATAGAAAAACCCTTCTTCATCTTCACTATCACTAATATCATTATAATCTTCTATAGAAAAAAAACTCTCAATATTTCTTTGACCATGTTTGTTTCCTTGATGTGTCATCTCATCTTCACTATCACTAAAACCATTGCAATATCCTGATCTATGATCTCTTTGACCACACACAATAAACTATTCTCTTTCACCTTCTATTCCTAGGAATAAATGTTCTTCCTTTTCATCATCTAATTTGTCTCTATCACTATGATCTGAGTTATCACTTGCTTCTACAATGTAGTAAGATTTCTTTGCCTTCCAAAAAAATTTCTTCTTCTCATACCTGTTTTGCTTGTATCTATCATATTTGTCATGCTTGTAATTTCCATATTCTTTTCTTCTATGACCCTATTTTTCATCATCATCATTTTCTTCATGTGGACACTTGTATGCATAGTGACCAAGATCACCACAATTGTAGCATCTGACTTTCCTTATATCTCTAAAATTCTATGAGTCCTTATTCTTTTTGATGAAGTTAGCTTCCACATCATTTTATACAACTCTATTTATTTTATAAAATTTATATTTCTCTTTTTCTGAAGCCTTGAATGCAAACTCTTTTATTGGAGTCTGATGCTTACTTATTCTCATCTCATAAGCTATGAGAGTACCTTGCAATTCTTCCATTGTTAGCTTGTTGATATCCATTGCCTCTTCTATTGTTGAAACATTAGAATCATATTTCATGGGAAGTGATCTCAAAAAATTTTGAGTAACTTCTGATTCTTTCATCTTAAAACCTAATACTCTCATGGTGTTAGTAATATCATCAAAACGAAGTAAAAACTTTGCAATATCTTCAAAATATTCCATTTTAAATTCCTCAAATAATTTTCTATGAGTTTGTAGTTTTGCAAACTTTACCTTGGAATATCCTTCATAAGTATTCCACAACTTGGTCCACATTTCATTAGCTGAAGCACAAACCATGACCTTTGCAAAATCTATCTCACATAGCCCACTCAAAATACAATTCATTGCTCTTGCATTTATCTCAACCAATTTCCTGGTAGTCTTATCTTCCTCAAGATCACCTTCAACCCTATACTCTTTTTCAACCATATTCCATACCTCATATCCTTGTGATATCAAGTAGTTCTTCATTCTCATGCTCTAGAAAGCATAATTGTTACCATCAAATAGTGGATCCTTATTTTTAGATAATCTATTATGTGAAGCCATTTGTGTTCTTGTAGAATATGCCCTCAAGTTGTTAGCCTTTTCGAAGGAACTCTCTCTGATACCAATTGAAGAACACAAGCCTATACTGAGATGGGGGGTGAACAGTATAAGACCACCTTTTACTTTCTTTCCAAACTAATATCAATTAATCTCCTTAATTGCAATAACAAAATATAGCAATGTGCATTAATAACTCAAATAGCAGTAGTAAGAAAGATCACAAGTCACCACACAATTGAGACACAATAATTTATGTGGTTCACCCAATGTGGGCTACTCCACGGAGAAAATATTTTACTAAAACTTTCTCAATCAATATCTTTGGGAATCACTCCCAATTACAATGTTTATGGATATCTTTCCAAAGGATAACTCTTTCCCCTTCTACTCTAGCTATGTGATCTTCTAGAAGACTTTGTCTCTCTGTTGCACTGACTGGTGGACTTCTCTTCACTTGAAGACTCCTCACTCAGATCAGTCTTCAACTATGCTAGTTTTTGGATCTCTATCCACTGAGACTATGTCCTATGTACTCTATCACCTCCAAAGCTCTGTCATTAGGCTCACTAAGAACCTTATAAATAGGCTCACATAGAACCTGCTTAACAAGCTCACATAGAACTTGTCCAATGCTAAATAACAAGCTCACACAAAACCTGTCCAATGTTGAATAACAAGCTCACACAAAACCTGTCCAATGCTGAATAACAAGCTCACATAGAACTTGTCCAAATATGCTCCAACAAGCTCACTAAGAACTTATCCAAATATGCTCTAGAAATATCACCAATAACTTGCCCAAATCTGCTCTAGCAAGCTCACCAATAACTTACCCAAATATTCTCTAGCAAGCTCACCAAGAACTTTCCCAAATATGCTCTAGCAAGCTCACCAAGAACTTGTCCAAATATGCTCTAGCAAGCTCACCAAGAAATTGCCCAAAACTGTTCTATCAATATCACCAAGAACTTACCCAAATATGCTCTAGCAAGCTCACCAAGAACTTGCCCAAAACTGTTCTAGCAAGATCACCAAGAACTTTCCCAAATCTGATCTAACAAGCTCACAAAGAACTTGCCCAAAACTGTCCACAAATCTACCCCAACATTGTCCTCAAATCTTTCCCAAAGGCCTTCTCAAAGTCTCAATCAATCATGCTCAAGTAGTAATAAAAACTCAATAAAGAATGACAATCTCAACTCAACTCAACTTCATAGAAGTATAAAGAGAATTTTTAGAGACTCAATATGTTCTAATCTCACTCTCAACCTAAATCAATCTCAACTCAACTCAAATAAACTTATAGAATCATAAAGAGAATTGTTAGAGACTCAATATGTTCTAATCTCACTCTCAACTCAAATCAACCTCAACTCAATTAAAGTCAACCTCAACTCAAATCAAGTCTTATAGAATCATAAAGAGAATTTTTAGAGACTCAATGTGTTCTAACCTCAATCTCAACTCAACATATAATGATGGAATAGTTTATTTCATAGAAGTTGAACAATCACTTCACACATCACTTGACTAGGCTCAATCAACTCAACTCAACCAATCATCACAAGGGACAACTCTCTCTCACACAACCCTAGTCCAATTATGTATCAACCAATTCAAATGTTTCCAACAATGCTCAACCACAAATCTCATATAACAATGATACTCATGTTCTTTTCTAACTCAAGTTCTTTCACAACCAATGGGCTTCAACCACTATTCTTATAACACAAGGTTTAAACACAACTCTCAATTCAAAAAACCTTGATGCATTCAAAAAACCACTTTCAAAACGGAAACCACAAACAATCATTTTTCCTCCAATGATATTTTATAAATCAACCACCATAAAAAATAAATAGGAGAATGTGCCCATACCTTTTATGAAGTGAATAAACCCCTTTGGAAATCTGCCACACTCAACACACTTTGAAAAAGAGCACAACAATATTCACTTTTGAACCCATTTACAAAAATAGAAATATATCTCTACATACACCTTATTTCTCCTTCTAAATGTGTTAGTCAAATAGCCCTTTAAATAATATTTCCAATGATATATAATATGATATACTTTTATAAAAGGAAAATACCAGAAATATCTTCTTTTCTAAAAGTGCTTTTAAACTTGTCTTGCAATAAAAAATCAAATCAACCCTTATCACCTTATTCGTCCAAAATTAGGCAATAATAAAAAAATTATTAATAAAAATTTTACTTGTCTCTTAGAGAGAATCAAACCCTCGTCTCTGCCCAAACAATCCTCAATTGCGGTGCCACAGACCACACGAGCTACACACTTGCATAGGATGAAGAGCGCAGAATGTGCTTTTGTCCTTCTCCCCTTGCTCATGTAAACAAAAACATGGGCCAATTCTCTTGCTCAAAACTCTAACCCATGGGAATTGAACCTTGTCTCTTTCACAAGCAAAAACCTTTGCACTCCCCTCGCTCGCCGTTGGACCATGCTACCACATGAATATTTTTGCACTTTTCGTCTTATCTCCTTTGCATTCGATTCCAAGGCTTTTGAAATAAAAGCCTTTGCATTTATATGCAAATTCCATTTAATTTTGCAAACGTCGGTGGCACTTTTAAATTAATTTCTTTTTGATGATGACATCGGTGCTGAGGTAATTTTAATTTTAAAATTTAAAATTAAATTTTAAATATTAAAATTTAAACCAAATATTCAAAATTGAATATCTCCATCTTCGGGGCACATTTTTTGATGAAACAAAAAGCCAACATGGGTTTTAAGAAAAACCCATTTAAAATTTGCCATCCATGGTTTTAAATAAAACCTTCACAAAAACCTTGTATATATCCATGCTCTCCAAAATATGAATGCTTTGGTCATAAAAACTCAATGTTACCTTGTGACATTAATGTGACATCAATGACAACATAAAAGAACTCAAATTTCCAACAATATTCCCCTTTTTCATTTATGGCAACACCTCTAAAGAAAAAACCACAATCAGTGTAAAAACCATCTCTGAGAATCAAAGCTGCTCCCCCTGACTCAATAATATCTTTGGAGGCTGCTCCACCTAACTCAGTGCTCTCTTTGGAGGTTGCTCCCCCTAACTCAATACTCTCTTTGGAGGCTTCTCCCCCTAACTAAAATCTCTCCCCCTTCGACATCAATGGAAAAATGGACACCTATGGGGCTAAAATATGTGATTCTTAAGCTTAGCCCCCTCACCCCCTTCTATTTTGAGGTGATTAATTTTGGGGTGGGAGTACTTTTACTCCCATATCAATTTTTTTCTTTCCTCTATAAATTTCCTTCCATGTTTTTTTGATATCCTTCTCTTGATGAATTACTTGATATTTTTGTCTATAACCTATTTGAGCTTCTTGCTTTGAACATGTTTGAATTCCTTGCCTTGAACCTATTTAGAATTTATTCCTACACCATATTGCAATATACCCAAATTTATTGTAATTAAAATACTTGATATTGTAGCCTTTGGATGGTGCCCATATCCTTAAATCTTTCTTGAAATAATTTCCATATCCATTCCTTTCCTAAACCCTGTATTGTGAAGTTATGTTTTCATGACCATTATGACCATGACTTTTGAATTATGTGGCTCTAAAACCAAAACCATATTGCTCATTTTCTTTGCACTGAGAAGCTCTATGACCAATCCTGTTGCATGAGAAGCAATGTCCCTAAAAATCATACATTCTTCCTTTGAGGTTTCTCTAAAAAAAACAAACTTCTTTGATCCATGGATTCTACAATGTATAGCCTTGTGTCCAAATCCATTACAAGAGAACCAATGTCCTTGAAAAGCCCTTTGTTCATGCCTTGGTTCCTCATACCTTTCTTGACCATTATCCTTATGATCATCTTAACCTTGTGAATTGCATTCTTGAACCTTATTTGTAGCATCTAAAACCTCTTCTTTAGTTTCTTCCTTACCTTTCTGTTCAAGAATTTATTTTCCCTTTGAACTTGATTCACCTATCTTAAAAAAAGAACCAAACTGAATATTTGGAGCCATAGAAACTTTGGAACTTTTCTCACAAATCTTAGGTGCTTCTTTGCTTTCATATTTTAGAGCTTCCATTCCTTTTGAGTGTGATTCCACAAACCTGAAATATGGGACCTTTGGTGCTTTGGAATCTTCCTCTTCTTTCTCTTCATTTGTGTCAAGTAGCAACTTGGCATCCATCTCTATAGCCTCTAAAATACATGTTTCATTATTAGTACAAATATCTCGACCTTTTGAGTCATGTGATGGATAAAAATTCTCATGTAGAGAACATCTCAATTCTTTTAGATTCTCCTTAACCTCTTGTAGTCGCTCATAAATAACATTGAAGTCTTCCTTTAGATCAAGTGAGACATTATCCTCTTGTTTAAATTCTTCTATTTGGAGTGATTTTTCTTCTTCTACTTCTATTATTCCATAGAAAAACCCTTCTTCATATTCACTATCACTAAGATCATTATAATCTTCTATATATGTAGACACCAAATCAGCACCAATCCGATTATGTGACAACAAGCACTGATCGAAGTGACAAGCATAGCCCCTAGGGCAGCCCCCAGAGGTTAAACAGTGGTCCTAACCACTCCCAAAAGTAGTTTGGAAGGTCAAAAGGTCAATTTGGCACCTTTTTGGCACTTTGCTCCCTACTCGTCCCACCCTAGGACGATTACAAACTGGTATTCGTCCCACCCAGGGATGATTATCAGCATTCGCCCTAGGGTGAGGCGAATAGAAGGTTTGACTGGCAAAAAAAGTCAAACCTCGACAGGTCCGCTAGTTAACTATAGCTTCAGGCCATGCAATTGTGAGGAACGACTTCAAATCAAGGAGAGAGACTTCAGTCATGCATGTCTTTGATTTTTGGAGGCCTCATGCAAGGAGACTCTAAATCAGGGAATAATATTTTTCCCAAAATAGGACATGCAACTCCAGTGGCGCCCTCGCATGCGCATTCAAACAGAGAGACCCTAGGTCTATAAATTGGTGAGTCTTCTCACCCAAAATATAGAGAGAGAGGTAGCATTTTGAGCAATGAAGTGCTACCATTTTACATCCACACACATACCTTTTGATTTGTGCCTTTCACATCCTTGATCTCTTTTGGAAGGGAGGTCATAGGGTGGTTATTGGAAGCACAAATCTAGAGCCCAAACCTGAACATTTGGCCACAATATCCCACAAAATTTTTTGACAACACCCCATAAGAGGTTTTGGACCCATCCCAAGTGGATTGGTGCCAAAACAGAGTCCCAAACGGTAGGCGTCCTGCCCCCAGGCGCCCCCCAAACTATCGCAGTTCTAAACGCCCCACCCCGGAGCGATTAGAAATATGTGGTAGATTTCTTTGATTTTTCTTTTGCATCTGATTCTAGGTTGTTTACATATGCTGTCATTTAAATTTCAGGTTATTCTGACAAGTTTTGATCATGCTTTTATCATTTCCCGCCTTCACTAACATGCAGATAGCGCCATCATATTTTGGGTGATAGAGGCCAAATTGGGAAAATATGACCTTCTGGGTCTTCCCAAAATACCCCCAATTAGCTAACCCCAACTTTGCAGGTGATTTGGAGCTTCCCAGATTGGACATTTGGGACTGTGCCTTTTAACACTTTGTTGCAGGTTTATTCGTCCCGCCCCGGAGCGAATACAAATCTGTGAGGAATTTCCCAATTGTTCCACTTGTAATGCCCTCCTGGTAACATATTAATGCTTATGTTAAATTTTTAGGTCGTTCTGATGTTATTTGGTTATCGTTTTAATATTTTCATGCATACACTAACAGTAGGCCTTGGGAAACACATGTTCTATTCTATCTGTAGGTGCTACTGATCTTTTCTATTTCCTTGAATGCAGGTCTTCGACATCAGAGGAGCAGTAAGGAGTCAAAACTCATATACACAAGCGGCGATGATGTTTTGGTCCGCCCATCTTACATGTGGGCACGCGAAAGAAGGATTGTTATCCATGGATGTGACAAGAAACATATTTAACGCTCCTATCCCCTAAAATGGAAGGAGACGTATTGTAACATGACTTTAAAAGCATATCAATAAAGAGGGCCATATTCCATATTGCTTTTATCTTGTGTTGATTCGTTTATGTCCTTTCCTTTCATGCATTTTTCAATATATAGGCTTTTAGCGTTAAGTTTGGTTTTACACGCATCGTACTTGGCATTTTCCTTTTTGTTTCCGTATCCTCGTGCTTTCAGTGGTGATCACGGTGGGACCTCTGTCCCTTGATTTTAATATTAACTTTTTGATCAAAATTTGCTTGTTTTTGCTTACAGGTACCAAGTTTTCAAATGTTGGACTGTTGTTCGTTTCAGTCTGTGATGAGTACAGAGCTGGAATTCGTCTTACCCAGGGACGAATGGGCATTTTCCCCACCCTGTGATGAATACAGTTCTGTTATTCATTTCACCCAGGGATGAATAGCTCTCTGTGCAATTTTAGGGTAGAAATTTAGAGACATCCGATTTGGGCAGAGAAGAGGTAGGGGTCCTAAACACCTTCTATCAATTTTTTGCTTTCTGTTTTCTATTTTCTGGTTATTTGCTTGCATAGGAGAGTTTGAATGCTTGTTTCCTTCATTTATGCAACTTAAAAAGAACCCCACACACCATGTGGTAATTTAAAACAACAAGGAGTTGGTCGTAAAACCCCAACCCTTGAGCAAGACCAACGGTGGATTTCATCACCACCTTGGCTTGAGATATTGCATACATAACCCCGATCGTGACTATTGCTAGACGTAAATCCTGATGAAAGCTGACCAAGTGTAGCTGGGGTGATTCCCAGTGCATGAGGATAAGTCTTCTATGGTAGGTGTCATAAATAGAGTGATTCCCCTTCCGTACCACCTATGTTCCACGTACCATCTGCTCTCACGTACCAATAGTTTCCCTCACGTAAGGGCGGGTATATAGAGAGGTTGGTATATCGGTCTGGAAATGGTATATCGAAGGGGTGACCATTTTTGGGAGTCATAAGAGCCATCATATTGCATTTAAATGTTCTTTACAAAAGATTTCAAAACAAAAATCAAAACACACTAAACCAGATTTAGGGCACACTTTTAATCTTTAAACGAGATAATCATTGCTTTGTGTGTGTGATACTATCTATTTAGTGTAGCATAAAAATCATAAAAAGAGATAAAAATCTATGCATCTTGTAGGAAAACATCACCATGGTGTACACCCATAGCCGAGCCCAATCACGGGTAGGAGCTACAGAGAGTGCACAAAGGGGGACAAGTCACCTCCGATATAGTCCTGAGGACTTGGTCATCCCACCTTGGTGGCCTGACACACAAGATAGTCCACATCATGCCATTACATAACAGGACTATAGAGGCACCTCTTTGAGGGGCACCCCCACTCAGCATAGATCCTTTCAAGAGGAGAACCTACATGTGGCACTCAACATAGAAAGGAGGCCTCCCTTAGACGCTCATTATGAGTGGCCTAGTGATGAAGTGCTAGAGCAACATAGGGTCCATAAGGAGGGGCCACATGATTTTGTCATCCCTCCTCTACCCCTTATTACTATTAGAAACACTAGACAAAATCCAGAGCACAAGGCTCTCCAGATAGGGCAAGACAATTCTCCCCGCACCCTTCACACATACGAAAGGGAGTACGAGGAAGACCACCACGTTCCTCAAGAGTAGTACACAACGTGGGAGTGATGCACCTCCGCACCTGCTATGTATCAGGATCACCCATTGAGGCCAGGGCCTCGGGTGAATGCCGCTAACCTCGATAGAGGAAAGCAACCCATAGGGGTCTCGGATCACCACGACCAAGATAGACATGTAGGAGAGGCATCTAGGCTTCCTAAACATGAGACGATGGAACAAATTGACTTGGCATTTTCCAGACATGCCACCCGCCAAGTGCAAATCATGCAGCTCAGGCAGGATCAACAATAGTTAGATCATCTGTACCACCTTAACAAAGAGCGCATTCAACATCAGATAGCCGAATTGCTTCATAACACTATGCCTGAGAAGGTCCCAACCCCTCACATGCATAAAGTAGAAGTGTATGAGAGGCGCAACCCCTTGGTGCGAGACAGGTCCCCGCGACCTTACCAAGTGCTACCTCCGAGACCTCCTAGACCTGAGCGGGAGGCCACTCCCAGAAACAATGATGGGCACCCTCCATGGGGACCCACCCATGGTCATAGGTCTCATCTAGAAACTCCTCAAGAAGCCTATGAGGAGTATGAGCAAGAAGAAGAGTAGGCCAAAATGCCCTACCAAGGTAGAGGGGCTGCTATCCGGCCACCCCTCTATAGGCCTCAAGTTTCCCCCAACCCACAACAGGAGCAAACTAAGGAGGAAGAGATTAAATCTTTTGATGCATATAAAGCATTGCTAGAGCGCTTAGAGTCTATGGAGACCAAGACTTCTGGGCCCCAAAATCCCACTTTATGCCAACTCCATAGTCACCCTGTGCATCCGTCAGTGTCGGCACCCCCATACCCCGAACACTTTAAACTGCCCCAGTTGGCACTCTTTAGAGGAGAGGAGGATGCCCAAGAGCACGTGACTAGATTCCTGAGCCAATGCTTTGGCATTCAGGACAACGATGCTTTATTGCTAAGAACATTTATAACCACATTCGTAGGCCCTGCCTCGAATTGGTTCACTCAGTTGCCAAAACATAGCATCAGTAACTTGGATCAGCTAGTGGATGCGTTCCTCGAATGCTTCGCCTTCAACACCAAGAAAAGGGCGTCACTAAGTGACCTAGCTAGCCTTAAGAAGTATGAGGAAGAGACCATGGTGGCATATGGGAACCGATGGAGGACGTTGCTTTCAAAGCTGCCCTACCTCCCTCCCATGTCCGACCTAACCCAAATGTTCTCAAAGAGTTATTTGAGATCGATCTTCGTGCTATTGTAGCTGCAGCAATATGCCACTCTTGAGGAAGCTCTGGCACAAGCTAGAATCATTGAGGAGATCAAGATACAGGATGGTGAGATTTCCAAGCCAAAGAAGAAATAATGGTCTAAGAACACCAAAATAGGGACCACGCAACAGAAACCCGCTGTAGTCAATCAGGTTGCTATAAATGTCCCTAAGCCTACACAAGCAACACAGCCCCAAAAGGCTAACTATCAGGTGGTGCCTCTTAACAATTATGACAGAGAAAATTAGAGGCAAGAACAAAATCAGTAGTGTCGCCCTAGGCGACAGTTCACACCTTACACAGAGTCCAGGGACTCCCTGTTTGACCACTTGTCAGCGGTGAACTTGATCAACCTGCTAGAGATTCAAACCATAGACCCCAATGTGCCAAAGCCTAAGGGGTATAGGGAGGACTTGTACTGTAGGTTCCACAGATGGAAGGGACATGACCTTAATGCATGTTGGAAGTTTAAAGGCTTGGTGCAAGACCTAATCGACAACAAGACGTTGGCGGTGGACAACCCCGTAGCGCCAAACAACCAACATATGGGAGTCTTTAGAGACCCCCTGCCTGCCCATGATGTGTAGGCAAAACCCCTTCAAGTCAATGAGGTGCAACAGAATTGCCCCATGTAGGGGTATGTAGGGATGATAAGCATAGTGACTAGGAACAAGAGGTACCCAAGAGCTGCCCCCACGGCAGCCACAAGAGAGGTTCCATCAATGTCACAACCTCAACAACACCCTACGCAACTTCCCCTGCCTAGACCAGTGGCCACGATTCGGACCAGACTTACCCAAAGTCTATGGACCATGTCGGCTAGGCTCTCCATATACGAGCTCATTCAACAATCAACGCCCCATCGGGAGGCTCTAATGGAGATATTAAAAGCCATCGAGCTGCAACCCCATGAAGCAAAATCTTTCAACAAATTTGTGGGACATGTAAAACAATGTACAGAACCAGTCATCACCTTTAGAGAAGATGAATTGAAATTAGTGACTGGTGATGTGGTGGATCCACCCCTGCACGTCATTGCACGGGTCAACGAGATTCCGTATAAGAGAGTGTTGGTGGACACTGGCTCGTCTAGTAATATAATTACAATAGCAACATTGAAACATCTAAAGTTGTCGACATCTCACATCGTGGCCTCCACCTATACTCTTCAAGCATTCAATGATGCAATATGCTCGATGATGGGCACAATTGTCCTACCCATCCAAGTGGGACAAAATACTATTCATACATTGTGCCACATCTTGGAAGGTGAGATGGCCTATAATATCTTGTTGGGTCGGCCTTGGATCAGGGACATGAAGTGTGTCCCTTCTATAGCTCATCAATGCTTAAAGTACACATTTGAAGGACAGGTGCATGTAGTCCTGGAAGACTTAGAGCCCTTCAAGTACTGCAATATGGTGCAATTCATGCCACAATCGACCCTTCCATCAACGCATTTGGATTTTTAGTTGAATCCATCTAAATAGGGTCCAATTCCGTAGGCGTCCCCATTGACAAGTCCATCAAATCCCCAATCGGGTCCATCTTCCTCATATGGTCCTTCACCAACAATGCCACCTACGATGGCCACATCGAAGGACAAGGGAAAGAAACCCCTAGAAGAGGAACCACCCCTAGTCTCAACCATCTCTACCAAAGAGATGCCTAGCAGAATGGAAGTCGAGATGCCTAGTTCACCCTACATGGAGTGGACTCCGGAAGAACTCCCATTCGCTCCCCCTCAACCGCCAACGATCACCGTTGAGATGGCCAACACGGGCCTGGGGGAGTATATAGTGTGAAACATTGTAGCAACACCCGCACTTGAGTCCATGCAAGACATGGGGAGACCTCGCCTCCCCATCGGCACTGTGGTTCCTCTAGGCTACCCACCCAATCAGACAAACTTTGTTTATGGGGGCCTGGATAATGGCATTGAACCTTACATGCAAGAAGACGAAGATGAAGAACCCTTTGCTGAGGATGTCAACTATTTGTCCAACCTCGACTTCGCATTGAGATATCTTGGCCAATGCAATTGGCATGGATATGGGTTGGGCAGGTATGAGCAAGGAGTGTGTGTTTTGTGCCAACCAAGATATCAAATGTCGTATGACAAGTCAGGAGTAGGGTTCAACCACCCCTTGCCCCTAGAAATCTTGGTAGAGAACATGCAAGGCCTAGGGATAGGCAACAAGGATGGGTTGGCATTAGATCCATATGCCAATCCTAACACAACATATACATTGGGGGATTATCACCCATTGCTAACAACCAACCTTGTTGACCTTAACAACCCTTTCCCTTCGATCGAAAAGGAAGAAATTTTGAGGACTCACCTACAAGAGGGATATAGACAAGACCAAGAAGGGTCTTCAGAAGATGAGTCAGAGTATGAGGTAGCACCTTGGGATCCTTTCGAATCTAATAGCAATCATTCACAAGTGACCCCCATAGATGATTATCAGGAGAGCTTCCTAACAATGTTCCCTTTGGATGCTCCAATTGAGCATATGCCACCTCAAGAGAATTAGGTCCCCCCATAGAGAGCGGAACAACCTCGATGGGACCACATTAATTTGCTCGAGCAAGATGAGCCTCATATGTCGCAAACAACTGTTGGAGCCAACGAAGGCCTTTGGATCTTTGATAGTGATTATGAAGATGAAACTGAGATGGCCTATCTCAATCATATGCAACAACAACAATATCCCTTGGACATAGATGACATGTTTGAACAACTACACATAGGGCCAAGGCATAGGTGGCACCTCAACCAGGCATAGTTATAGAAATTACTACACCCGCCACTCTAGGTATACAAAGAACATCTTCCGCCTGGAGACCCTATAGAGCCATCAGTGCCTCGGGCGGACCCCGTCCTCTTATCCACACATAGGGCCGATCCATTTGTGCCAGTACCCACAAAGCCAGATCTGGAGCACAAATATCATCTAGGATGTCCGAGCACCCACACCCGTGGTAATGGAGACCAAAATCATTTCATTAACATGATCTCCATTGATTTAACTACCCCCATCCATAATCCCACCAACCCAACATGGTCATTGCACCTAGACCTAAATGCTATAGACTGGGATCGCGCTGACACACCACCATCCCCATCAGAGTACTGGCCTTGTGGTGGGATGTTTCATTTCACCCTCAGACAAAATCAGGATGTCTTCCATGCTGAAGAGGAACCTGACATTCCAAATGACGATCTCAACTCAGCAAATGATATCCACTTGATCCCAACTCCACACCAGTTGGAGGATGGGTCCCACATGTCAGTCGAGGAGATGACTGACGTAGACATCGGCTCAGATCCAATGAATTTGCAAATCATCAAGCTGGGGGTAAGTTTATCCCCCAAAGAGCAAGCCAACTACATTGCCCTTCTCAAAGAGAAGAAGGAGGTTTTTGCATGGTCCTACAAAGACATGTCGGGGCTAGATCCATAGCTAGTCATGCATAATATAATGCTTGATCCAACAGTCAATACAGTAAAGCAAAAACTATGTAATATGCATCCAACAGTAGCCTTAATGGTCAAATACGAGCTACTAAAGTTGTTGGATGCATAGTTTGTCATTTACGTGGATTACCCACCATGGTTGTCTAACATGGTACCTATCAAAAATCCCAATGGGAGGATTCACATATGCATCAATTTTTGAGATCTAAACAAAGCGAGTCCTAAGGATTATTTCCCCTTGCCTAGCATTGATGCATTAGTAGATGCTACAGTGGGCCATGAAATGCTTTCCCTCATGGATGGTTTCTTAGGATACAATCAAATTCTTATCAATCCAGAGGACCAACTAAAAACGGTGTTCATAATGCCTTGGGGGATATTTTGTTATAAGGTCATGCCCTTTGGCCTTAAAAACGCTATCGCCACCTACCAACGTGCCATGACGTACATCTTCCATGATCACATGCATAAAACTTTGGAATATTACATGGATGATTTGTTGGTCAAATCTCTTTTGCACCCAGATCATCTTGATGACTTGCGCAAGATCCTCGATCGCCTCATTGAACATAAAGTCAGATTAAACCCCAAGAAGTGCGTATTTGGCATCACATCTGGAAAGTTCTTGAGTTTCATAGTCTCCAAACGAGGAATCGAGGTGGATCCAAAAAAAGTTAAGGCAATCCTTGAAATGCTTCCCCCAACTACCATCAAGCAGCTCAAAAGCCTACAGGGAAAGGTCATGTCAATCAAGCGCTTCATAGCACAACTATCTGACAAGTGCCGACCCATGAATAAATTATTGCACAAGGGGGTAGCATTTCATTGGGATGACGAGTGCTAGTCAGCCTTTGATGATATTAAATAATACTTGGCTTCGCCACCAGTATTGGAACCACCTAGACCAGGAGTGTCATTCTACTTATACATCTCCACTACTGAGGTGGCACTAAGTGCCATGCTATCCCAAAAAAATGAACTACACAAAGAACAAGCTAATTACTATCTTAGCCGCACCCTGGTCAGTTATGAACTTAACTATGCATACGTTGAGAAGCTCTGCTTGGCAGTGGTGTTTGCTACCAAAAAGCTATGCCACTACATGCTTAGAAATACAACGTATGTTGTGTCTAAGGAGAATCAATTATGATACATGATGAGTCACACTTATCATAGTAGCTGCACGGTGAAATAGATCATGTTGTTGATGGAATTTGACATAGAATTCATTGGACAAAAATCCATAAAAGGTCAATTCATCATCGATCAACTAGCAGAGGCTCCTCTTGAAGACGATTAGCCTCTGACCGTAGAACTACCAGATGATGGGGTCTTCCATGTTTCAGAATTTCCAGATTCTAATGAACCTAAGTCACAAGCCAAAATGACCCTATTATTCGATGGTTCTAAATGTGAGCAAGGGGGTGGCACAGGAATTGTATTATTCACACCGCAAGGGGCTCTAATTCCTCTATCATTTAAATTAGATTTCTCATGTACCAACAACAATGCAAAATACGAACCCTTGCTCATAGGTCTTCATACAGCAATCACCATGAAAATCAAACAATTGAACATCTTTGGTGATTCGCTGTTAATTTTCAACCAAGTCAAGGGGGTATTCCAATGTAAATGCCCAGTTATGCAGGCCTACAAAGTCCTTATGGACAAATTCTTGGAACAGCTTGAATGGTACGACATCGATGCACTCCCTTGATCATCGAATCGTTTTGTGGATACTATGGCCTCCTTGGGGTCACTAATCCCGCAAGACCCTTCCGGTGAAATGACAACCATTCAGGTAAAAACATTATCACAATCTATGATGGAGCGTGCATGCTCTGACCTAACGCCAGGAATCCACCTGATCCAGATTGAACCATCTTAGGATAGGTTCTATCGAATCCATGATTGTTTGACTCAGGCCAACTAGGGGTCCTTGTTCTCCCCGACCCCTCTTAATAGCAACACAACGCTATTTTTACAAGTTCTTTCCCGCTCAGCTTTTGCTAGAGATGAACTTCAAGAGGGATTGGTCATTCATACCATTGAGGTTTCTGATCAACAGGATTGGTACACACCCATAAGGGATTACCTCAAGTTAGGTAACCTCCCACTTGGATTGACACAAGCCGCAAAAATATCATTTAAATAGAAAGCGACAAAACATGTCTTGCTAGGAGACATTTTGTATGGTCAAAGCTATGAAGGAATCCTCCTCCGTTTCTTGGACCAGTAGGATTTCACTTGGGCGATCACCCAAGCCCACAATGGTACATGCGGTGTCCATTTTAGTGGTATGGCCATCGCAAAGCACATTCTCTGCATGGGCTATTATTGTCCATCTTTAGAGCGAGATTGTTGTGCATATATAAATAAGTGCGTGAAGTGTCAACACCATGCCAATTTGACACATGTACCTTCTCAGGCCTTGCAATTGATTCAATCGGGTTGGCCCTTTTTGCAATGGGGCTTCGATCTAATCGAAAACATCTCCCCTGCATCATCGGGTCATCAGACGTTCATCATAATGGCCATAGAGTACTTCACCAAGTGGGTGGAAGCAATTCTACTAACCTCTATGACTGGAACCTGCATTGCGGAGTTTATTTTACATAACATCATATGTCATTTTGGTATTCCATCCAAGATCATCTCGGATAATGGGACATCATTCAAGAATAAAGATGTGCGTGCTTTGACAACAAAGTACAAAATTCAGCACAATTTTTCAACACCCTATTATCTATAGGCAAATGGGCAAGCAGAGGCATCAAACAAAATGCTAGTCACCATCCTCAAAAATACCATCGCATATAGTCATAAATATTGGCACATTCAAATCCCGCTTGCCCTGTGGGCTTATCACACTAGCATTCGGATGCCCACTGGGGCAACTCCATTTTCATTGGTGTATGGCTTCGAGGTAGTCATGCCTCTTGAGTTGGAAATCCCTTCCCTGTGCATTTCAATGCAAGAGTTCATCAATGATGACACTGCATGGTAGGCCCGGTTAGACCAACTGATGTTGCTCAACAAACGATGCGTCAATGCTTTTGAGCATTTGCGTAGCTATCGAGAGTGACTTAAGAAAGCATACAACATGAAGGTTCACCTAAGGGACTTTCAGGTTGGTGACATGGTCTTAAAATAGAATCAACATAATTCTAATTTTCCATCCCATATAAGGGACAAGTTCACGGTAAACTGGTTAGGTCCTTATGTGATTGACAGTAAAATAGGACCTAGAACATACCGGCTTGCCTCTCTTGAAGGAATCAAGGAGCTAGAACCCTTGAACATCAGTCATTTGAGGCCATTCCACACTTAGAGATCCATAGACAAACCAAAAGCTCCAAGGATTCTCGTAATCTCTTGGTCAAACCCAAAAGCTCCAAGTATTCTCGCAATCGCTTGGTCAACCCAAAATGCCCCAAAGGTGTCCATAAAACCTTTGGTCAAACCAAAAGCTCCAAGGATTTCCACAATCACTTGGTCAACCCAAAATGCCCCAAAGGTATCTATAAACCCTTTGGTCAAGCCAAAAGCTCCAAGGATTCCCATAATCACTTGGTCAACCCAAAATGCCCTAAAGGTATCTATAAACCCTTTGGTCAAACCAAAAGCTCCAAGGATTCCCACAATCGCTTGGTCAACCCAAAATGCCCCAAAGGTATCTATAAACCCTTTGGTCAAACCAAAAGCTCCAAGGATTCCCACAATCGCTTGGTCAACCCAAAATGCCCCACAAGTGTCCATAAACCCTTTGGTCAAACCAAAAGCTCCAAGGATTCCCACGATCACTTGGTCAACCCCAAAAATTCCCCAAAGGTATCCATAAACCCTTTGGTCAAGTGACGGGGACCGAAAGACCACCCCTTACAAATTCCAAATTTTTTTCATAAAAAAAAAAGGCTTCGGGAAAATATTTACATTCCACAATAGCAAGTTGCCCGCAGGCTTACAAAGACCAGAGATGCTCTGGTAATTCTCCCTCTCCGGTCCCCCCCCGGACTAATACAAAAATTCCGGGTTTTAACGAGGTCCCGGTCCTCCCAGCCATCAATGCTCCCACCAAACAAGATTTTGATTTCAAATTTCCCTCCTTCCCGGGTTTTCAAAATTTTGACATTAATGGCAATCTCCGCCCGATCTATCCCTGAGTTTGCATTAATGATCTTCCTCCTCTGCACCCATCGCTTCGGTCAGACTATTTTCTGCACTGTCGTCTCCCCCATACCGGCCATGCCCTGCAACAATTATTTTTCGAAAAGATCTTCAAGAGGTGGTTCTCCCCCTTAAATGCACGCGACTGTCAATTTTAATTCCATGATACGTGGCCTTCATCTTCACTTTGATACACGTATGCTTCCACGTGCAAAACTTGCCATGCCTCCTCGTGGATGTAAAATATTTCAAACACGTGTCCTTCACAATTTTCAAGCTACACGTGGCTGTCCACGTGTCAAATTTCGGCCTTGTCTGGCCGTCCGCCTCTAAGCTTGGTCCTGTCTTCTCATTGGCCACGATATCGCGACATGTCGTGATATCACAACCCAAACACTGCCTTGATGCTGTCCATTTAATACCGTCGCGATATCGCGACGTCGCGATATCGCGACCCAACCACCGCCGTGCCTTGCTTTTTCAACATCATCGTGATATCGCGACATCACAATATCACGATGGAGATCACCCCTTGCATTAGCTTCTCAACAAACGTCACGACATCGCGATGCACGACATCGCGACGTCGCGACATCGCGACGTCGCGACATCGCGACGGAACCCTCCCTACGGTCCAACTGCAAACAAATGTCATGATATCGCGATGTCGCGATATCGCGACAGAATCGATCCCTGCCTTTGCCACCACTTTGGAGGTCGTGATTTTGCGACATGTCGCGAAATCGTGACATGTCACGATTTCACGACCTCCCCAACTTTTGCCTTAGCTCTTCTACCAACTTCCCCTTCTGCTTTGCAACATCTTCCCTCCTCCGAAAAGGAACCAAAATACATCAAAATACAAAAACTTAAAGAAAATTTAGAAGGATGCAAGATTGCCGACACTGTTACCGGATGCTCCTGCATCAGACACCCGGGTAACAAGAGAAGTGACCTTCACTTCTAGGTTGTTCGGTCCACGTCCTTTGTAATATTTCCGAACACCCATCAACCTTTACAACCTGTTCAAGTTCCGTTTCCTGGCAAAAATTTTTGCCTTCTACCAGACAAATTTTGACATTACTGCACACTTTCTCATCTTCGGTCTGCAATGGTTTCAACTTGTGCCGCACTCCATATTTCACCAAGGAGTAAGTATTAGCACGGCCATCATGCACTGCATTCCGATCAAACTGCCATGGCCTTCCCAACAGCAAATGGCAAGCATCCATGGGGAATACATCACACATGACTTCATCCCGGTATCTCCCGATCTGGAACGTGACTAAACACTGTTCCCGGACCCAAGCTCGGTGGTCCTTCCACAACCACGCAATCCGATACGGGTGCGGGTGTCTCCTTCTCTCCAGCTGCAACTTAGAAACCATCTCCTCGGAAACCAAGTTGTCTGTACTCCCATTGTCAATAATGACATTACAAACTTTGCTCGCACTTTTGCATCGGGTGTGAAACAAGCTTCTCCTTTGCTCAGACTAGTCTTCATCCACCAGCATGGTCCTTCTCACAATCATGGCTTCCCCCTTTTCAGCTTCTTCAGAATGTTCTGATTCAGCATCCTCAACTGCCACAACTGCTCTGGCAGGACCCACTGGCCTCTTGT
Organism: Wollemia nobilis; assembly: GCA_028583015.1. Classification (NCBI taxonomy): domain Eukaryota; kingdom Viridiplantae; phylum Streptophyta; class Pinopsida; order Araucariales; family Araucariaceae; genus Wollemia; species Wollemia nobilis. Next base: position 2,608,697 of record JAQPPZ010002395.1, on the reverse strand, counting down.
TTGTCTTTTCTTGGTGTTGTGGGCACTCAAATGCCCGGTGTCCTTCTTCTCCATAGTGGAAACATGTTCCTCGGAACACTCCCCTTTCATTTCCACGTCCAGACCTACCTCTTCCTCTCGGGTAGTTATCATTCTAAACTTGCGGTGTTGGGTCTTCCTCTCCTTTCTGATCCCGACTGCTGCTCTCCTCTTCCTTCTTCTCTTCCTTTCCTTCTTTCTTTCCACCGTTCTTTCCTCCCGGTCCTTTTACTTTTTGCTTGCTGTCAAACCTTCTGTTCAACTTTTCTTCAACCTTTAAAGCAAATTGGTAAGCATCTTCGATGGTGCTTACCCGAACCAAGCTCAAATCCTCCTGCACACTCGGTCTCAACCTATTAATGTAACGGGCCACTTTTTCCTTGCTTGCTTCCAAATGCCCTGTTTTGATGGAGATTTTATAGAATTCCTCCGTGTATTCTTGAACTATTCTGTTCATCTGCCTCAAGCTTTGCATTTTACATAACAGATCCAGCTCATAGTCAACAGGGATGAACTGTCTTTTTAATTTCTCCACCATTTTGTCCCACCTGGTAATCCGTTCTTTTCCTCTTCGGTTCCTCTCCAACTGTACCCCCTTCCACCATATGCTAGCATGACCCTTCAGTCGTGTCTTAGAAAATCTGACCCGGTTAGGGTCTTCAACCTCTTCATATTCAAAATATTCTTCTAAATCATTCACCCAGTCTATCAACTCCTCTGGGTTCAAGTTCTCGAAATACGTAGGAACTTCTAACTTCGGCCTCTTCCCGATTTGGGATATGGCCTTGTACAATCTGGCCTATGTCGGATCTACATCTTCTTCCTCTTCTTCAAACTCATTCTCTTCTTCCACCTCATCCTCACCGTCTGCATCCCTTCTCGGCTCACGTCCTCTGCGTAGTTCTTCCTGTAGGGCCTGGACTTGCCGCTGCAAAGCCCAAAAATATTTCGCTGCCATACCTCTGCCACCCACCGGGTTTCTTCTTAGAGGCATCTTCACTCGACCTAAAATCCTCCCACACGTCCTGGTACAACTGCCTCTCCTTCGGCGGTTTGTTGTACGCTCAGGAACTCCCGCTCTGATACCACTGACGGGGACCGAAAGACCACCCCTTACAAATTCCAAATTTTTTTCATATAAAAAAAGGCTTCGGGAAAATATTTACATTCCACAATAGCAAGATGCCCGTAGGCTTACAAAGACCAGAGATGCTCTGGTAATTCTCCCTCTCCGGTCCCCCCCCGGACTAATACAAAAATTCCGGGTTTTAACGAGGTCCCGGTCCTCCCAGCCATCAATGCTCCCACCAAACAAGATTTTGATTTCAAATTTCCCTCCTTCCCGGGTTTTCAAAATTTTGACATTAATGGCAATCTCTGCCCGATCTATCCCCGAGTTTGCATTAATGATCTTCCTCCTCTGCACCCATTGCTTCGGTCGATCGTTTCTGCACTGTCGTCTCCCCCATACCGACCATGCCCTGCAACAGTTGTTTTTCGAAAAGATCTTCAAGAGGTGGTTCTCCCCCTTAAATGCACGTGGCTGTCAATTTTAATTCCATGATACGTGGCCTTCATCTTCACTTTGATACACGTATGCTTCCGCGTGCAAAACTTGCCATGCCTCCTCGTGGATGTAAAATATTTCAAACACGTGTCCTTCACAATTTTCAAGCTACACATGGTTGTCCACATGTCAAATTTCGGCCTTGTCTGGCCGTTCGCCTCTAAGCTTGGTCCTATCTTCTCATTGGTCGCGATATCGCGACATGTCGCGATATCGCAACCCAAACACTGCCTTGACGTTGTCCATTTAATACTATCGTGATATCGCGACCCAACCACCGCCGCGCCTTGCTTTTTCAACATCGTCGCGATATCACGACGGAGATCACCCCTTGCATTAGCTTCTCAACAAACGTCACGACATCGCGACGTCGCGATATCGCGACGTCGCGATATCGCGACGTCGCGATATCACGACGGAACCCTCCCTACGCTCCAACTGCAAACAAATGTCATGATATCGTGACGTCGCGATATCGCAACGGAGCGATATCGTGACAGAACCGGTCCCTGCCTTTGCCACCACTTCGGAGGTCGCGATTTTGTGACCTCCCCAACTTTTGCCTTAGCTCTTCTACCAACTTCCCCTTCTGCTTTGCAACATCTTCCCTCCTCCGAAAAGGAACCAAAATACATCAAAATACAAAAACTTAAAGAAAATTTAGAAGGATGCAAGATTGCCGACACTGTTACCGGATGCTCCTGCATCATCAAGCCAAACGCTCCAAGGGTACCCATAACCGCTTGGTCAAAATAAATATTCAAAAACAAATAAAAACAATAAAATCATCAAAAATAACAAAAAAATTGCATCTCCATTCCATGCATACTCATAAAAATCAAAATACAAAAAAATAGGTTGCATTAGGCATTGCATCCATACATTGCATATTTGCTAGGTCATACCAAAAGCACCATAGACTATAATTGCTCAGCAATTCCATCATTTTCCACATCAAATCCATTTTATAAACACATCCATCCAGAATAACACCATCCCCATTGTTAGCATAGTCAGTTGCATCCTAATGTATGTAGGGTTTTCGTCATTCAGCTGTCTTTAAATTTCTAGCCAAAAATTGTACAAAGTTAAACAAATTTTACAAGGGAAAGTTTTACTTGGGTCACACCTCATTATGTAACATCCCTACACAAGTTAAAACACATAAAATAATTCCCAAGTTGTGTGAATGCAAGAGACACCTACAAAGCAGTCTAGGATACCACCTAGTGAAATGGTTATCTTGCTCATCCCCCTATGCGAATGGTTCAAGAGTGCTGAGAATTGACAAAAGGACAAGCTCTTCCCCATCAATTCCCCTAAATAAATAGTGGTTTTCACCACGACCAAAAATCCCAATCCTTGTTGGTCCCAAAATTTGTAAGGATTCATACTAAACGCCCCACCAAGGATGGGTAGTCATCCCCAAGGCCTAAAAGGATCAATGTCATTCAAAAGTAAACTCCCAACAAGCCATCATCATGATCATCTCCAATCACCTTTGGTCCCCAAAGTTGTAAGGATTCGTACTACACACCCCTGACAAGGATGGGTAGTCATCCCCAAGGCCTACAAGGATCAATGCCATTCAAAAGAAAACTCCCAACAAGCCATCATCATGATCATATCCAATCACCTTTGGTCTCCAAATTCGTAAGTATTCATACTACACACCCCTGACAAGGATGGGTAGTCATCCCCAAGGCCTAAAAGATCAATGCCCTTACTTCATAATATCCATAATCCCCTTTGGTTCCCAAAGTCGTAAGGATTCATACTACATGTCCTTGAACAGGATGGGTAGTCATCCCTAAGGCCAAAAGGATCAAGGTCATTCATAAGCCAAAAACCTACAAGCTCAACCTTACACAACTCAAAAGGCAAAATAAAATAACAGTGGATATCACCACTATTCAAAATCCTTGCTCAAAAGAAAAAAAAAAGAGCAAAATAAACAGTGATTTTCATCATTATATATACGATCAAGTATCCTAACACATTGAGCAAATAAAAATCATGAACTTGAATCCCTAGAATTCTTAGCATTCAAAAACCATCTAGGTGATCCTCATTACGGGTTTGGTGGATAGCCTACCTGGCAATGGTGGTATCCTAAACGCATGACGATATGTCTATCACATTAGCTTTGCGTGTGAGCAGACCAATGTTTGCATGTGGATGAGCTAGCTTATGGTATCTTAGATTGTACCATGGATTAATATTACTAAATACAAAAATGGATTTAGTGGAGCTAATTAGGTGATCCTCAGTACAGGTTTGGTTGACAACCTATCTGGCATTGGCGGTATCCTAACAAATACCACATAAACGAACTCAATTGCACACACAGGGATGTGAAATAACTTGGTCAAACTCAATTCTGATTTATACCTTGTTCAAAAGTCTTGTGAGATAAATGTACAATTTTGGCTAGTTAGTTAAAATATCTGAATCTCAGAAATGCTTAACTACATTTTTAAACAACTGGTACATTTCATTACATACATCCCCATCAAAAAATACTAAAAATACAAAAACAAATTTCTCACATGCAAAGTCATTCCACAAAGCCATCAGATAAGTACATAAAGCCAGTAAATCTTGTACAGTCTATGGTGCCATCGACAAGTTATCAACAACTTATTTCATTCATTCCATATGCATACATCATATAATTAGAAACATCGCATTCATAATACCACATGCATACATCGTCATAAATAACTATGCATAAACATAAAAACAAACCACAACACGTGTATAAACAAAATAAAGTCATATGTATATATATATATATATATCATCAAAAACACCCGTAGGCTACAATAACTAGTCCTCTGACCCTGTAAAAAAAAAAAAAAACTCAAAAATTTCAAAAACAGCAAAAACTGCACCAAAATGACCAAAAACAAGCAATATAATTGTCCAATAAGAGTGCTTTTGCACTTGACATTCCGGGAATGAAAAATAGAAGTTGGGGTCACAAATCCTCACTATCCTACTCCCTAAGAAGGCTATCATAGCTGGACTGATCCACGGGAGGATGGATTGCAAAGAATTTCATCCCCAAATGGCGTCACCAAAAGGGTCCAAACCCACCCAAAAATAGCAATAAACTTGTCCAATAAGAGTGCTTTTGCACCTGACATTTCTGGCATGCAAAATAGACGTCGGGGTCACAAATCCTCACTATATTACTCCCTAATAAGGCTACCATAGCCGGACCACTCCACGGGAGGATGGATTTTTGAGAATTTCATCCCCAAACGACATCGCCAAATGGGTCACAACCCAACCAAAAATAGCAATAACATTACCGAACGAAAGCACCTTTGTACCTAACATTCTTAGCATCCAAAATAGACATTGGGGTCACAAATTGTCACTATCCTACTCCCTAAGAAGGCTACCATAGCCAAACCGCTCCACAGGAGGATGGATTTTTGATAATTTTAGCTCTGAAATGCGTCACAAAAATGGGTTGAAACCCACCAAAAATAGGTCAGAATGTTTAGAAACTGCTTACGCATTCAATGGTAAACAACTAAAGGCACCCTTACCTAAGTCATCTTGGGTCAAGTGACTCATCACTTTTCTCATGTTGGTCATTCCCTCATCGATTCGTCGCTTGAGGGGGTAGTCACACTTAGTCACCAATCAACAAAAACACACCCAATCAAGGAAATAACATGCATTCAAAGGATCATTGATAAATACAATCATGGCCCTGCTTGGGGCAATAAAAAAGCAATAATCACAAGCTGATCAAACACTCGACATTCATGAATCATGAACTCAAGGTTCCCACAGACAAAAGGTTGCGCCCTTTGCCTATTCATGACTGAACAATGTCCAAGCTCAAGTAACACCTCATCGAAAAAGGTTAACACTTGAATTAATCTCCTTAGCTCGTCAGAAGCAAGGATTCAAGAATGTGTGTCATTTCCATACTTGGGGCATCAAAAGTTGGTTAGGTTACTGAGAAACCCTAATCATTAGTGCTTTGGTTATCTATTTTTGCTCGGTGCTGCGCCTTGCACAATGCATCCCAAAAAGGGGCATTTTTAGACACCAAATCATCACCAATCCGATTATGTGACAACAAGCACTGATCGAAGTGACAAGCATAGACCCCAGGGCAGCCCCTAGAGGTTAAACAGTGGTCCTAACCACTCCCAAAAGTAGTTTGGAAGGTCAAAAGGTCAATTTGTCACATTTTTGGCACTTTGCTCTCTACTCGTCTCACCTTGGGACAATTACAAACTGGTATTTGTCCCACCCAGGGACGATTATCAGCATTCACCCCAGGGTGAGGCAAATAGAAGGTTTGACTGGTAAAAAAAGTTAAACCTCAATAGGTCTACCAGTTAAATGTAGCTTCAGGCCATGCAATTGCGAGGAACGACTTCAAATCAAGGAGAGAGACTTCATTCATGCATGTCTTGGATTTTGGAGGCTTCATGCAAGGAGACTCTAAATCAGGGAATAATATTTTTCCCAAAATAGGACATGCAACTCCAGTGGCGCCATCGCATGCACATTCAAATAGAGATACCCTAGGTCTATAAATTGGTAAGTCTTCTCACTCAAAATATGGAGAGAGAGGTAGCATTTTGAGCAACGAAGTGCTGCCATTTTACATCCACACACATACCTTTTGATTTGTGCCTTTCACATCCTTGATCTCTTTTGGAAGGTATGTCATAGGGTGGTTATTGGAAGCGCAAATCCGGAGCCCAAACCTGAACATTTTGCCATAATATCCCACCAAATTTTTCAACAACACCCCATAAGAGATTTTGGACCCATCCCAAGTGGATTGGTGCCAAAACAGAGTCCCAAATGGTGGGCGTCCTACCCCCGGGCACCCCCCAAACTGTTGCAGTTATAAACGCCCCACCCCAAAGCGATTAGAAATTTGTGGTATATTTATTTGATTTTTCTTTTGCATCTGATTCTAGGTTGTTTACATATGTTGTCATTTAAATTTCAGGTTATTCTGACAAGTTTTGATCATGAGTTTATCATTTCTCGCCTTCACTAACATGCAGATAGCGCCATCATATTCTAGGTTATAGAGGCCAAATTGGGAAAATATGACATTCTAGGTCTTCCCAAAATACCCCCAATTATCTAACCCCAACTTTGCAAGTGATTTGGAGCTTCTCGAATTGGACATTTGGGACTGTGCCTTTTAACACTTTATTGCAGGTTTATTCATCCCGCCCTGGAGCGAATAAAAATTTGTGAGGAATTTCTTGACTGTTCCACTTGTAATGCCCTCTTGGTAACATATTCATGTGTATGTTAATTTTTTAGGTCTTTCTAATGTTATTTGGTTATCGTTTTAATATTTTCATGCATACACTAACAATAGGCCTTAGGAAACACATGTTCTATTCTATCTGCAGGTGCTACTGATCTTTTCTATTTTCTTGAATGCAAGTATTCAACATCAGAGGAGCAGTAAGGAGTCAACACTCATATACACAAGCGGCGGTGAAATTTTGGTCCACCCATCTTACATGTGGGCACGTGGAAGAAGGATTGTTATCCATGGATGTGACAAGAAACATATTTAATGCTCATATCCCCTAAAAGGGAAGGAGATGTATTGTAACATGAATTTAAAATCATATCAATAAAAAGGGCCATATTCCATATTTCTTTTATCTTGTGTCGATTTGTTTATGTTCTTTCCTTTCATGCATTTTTCAATATATAGGCTTTTAGCGTTACATTTGGTTTTACACGCATCGTACTTGGCATTTTACTTCTTTTTTTTATCGTATCCTTGTGCTTTCAATATCAAACAAACTCTCAAGATTTCTTTGACCATGCCTATTTCCTTGATGTGTCATCTTATCTTCACTATCACTGAAACCATTGCAATATCCTAATCTGTGATATCTTTGACCACACACAAAACACTGTTCTCTTTCACCTTCTATTCCTAGGAATAGATGTTCTTCCTTTTCATCATATGATTTGTCTCTATCACTATGATTTGAGCTATCACTTGCTTCTACAATGTAGTAATATTTATTTGCCTTACAAAATTTTTTCTTCTTCTCATACCTGTTTTTCTTGTATATTTCATCTTTGTCATGCTTGTGTTTTCCATCTTCTTTTCTTATGTGATCCTTTCTTTCATCATCACCATTTTATTCATGTGGACACTTGTATGAATAGTGACCAAGATCACCACACTTGTAGCATCTAAATTTCCTTATATCCCTAAAATTCCTTGAGTCATTATTCATTTTGATGAAGTTAGCTTCCTCATAATTTTCTACAAATCTATTTGTTTCAGAAACTTTATATTTATCTTTTTCTGAAGCCTTGAATTCAATCTCTTTTATTGGAGCCTGATGCTTACTTAATCTCATCTCATAAGCCATGAGAGTACCTAGCAAGTCTTCCATTGTTAGCTTGTTGATATCCATTGTCTCTTCTATTGCTAAAAACTTATAATCATATTTCATGGGAAGTGATATCAAAACCTTTTTAGTAACATCTGATTCTTTCATCTCAAAACCTAAGCCTCTCATGGTGTTAGTAATCTCATCAACACGAAGTAAAAACTTTGCAATATCTTCAGAATCTTCCATTTTCAATTTCTTAAATCTTTTTCTATGAGTTTGTAGTTTTGCCAACTTTACCTTGGAATCTCCTTCATAAGTATTTCATAACTTGGTCCACATTTCATTAGATGAAGTACATACCATGAAATTTGCAAAATCTGTCTCACGTAGCCCATTCAAAATACAATTCATTGCTCTTGCATTTATCTCAACCAATTTCTTGGTAGTCTTATCTTTCTTGGGATCACCTTCAATCCTATACTCTTTTTCAACCATCTGCCATACCTCATATCCTTGTGATATCAATTATTTCTTCATAATCATGCTCCAAAAATCATAATTGTTACCATCAAATAGTGAGCCTTATTTGTATATAATCCATTCTGTGAAGCCATTTGTGTTCTTGTAGAATCTTCCCTCAAACTGTTAGCATTTTTGAAGGAACCCGATCTGATACCAATTGAAGAACACAAGCTTATACTGAGAGGGGGGTGAACAATTTAAGACCACTTTTTAATTTCTTTCCAAACAAATATCAATTAATGTCCTTAATTGCAATAACCAAATATAGCAGTGTGCATTAATAACTTAGATAACAATAGTAAGCAAGAGCACAAGTCACCACACAATTGAGACACAAAAATTTACGTGGTTCATCGAATGTGGGCTACTCCACGGAGAAAATATTTTACTAAAAATTTATAAATCAATCTCTTTTGGAATCACTCCCAATTACAATGTTTATGGATCTATGTCCAAAGGAGAACTCTTTCCCCTTCTGCTCTAGATATGTGATCATCTAGAAGACTTTGTCTCTCTAATGTAATTACTGGTGGACCTCTCTCCACCTAAAGACTCCTCACTCAGATCTGTCTTCAACTATGTTAGCTGCTAGATCTCTATCCACTGAGACTCTATCCTCTGTACTTTGTCACCTCCAAAGCTCTGTCAATATGTATACTAAGAACCTGCTCAATAGGCTCACATAGAACTTGCTTAACAATCATACACAGAACTTGTCCAATGTTGAATAACAAGCTCACACAGAACCTTTCCAATGTTGAATAACAAGCTCACACAGAACCTATCCAATGCTGAATAACAAGCTCACACGGAACCTATCCAAATATGCTCCAACAAGCTCACTAAGAACTTGTCCAAATATGCTCTAGCAATATCACCAAGAACTTGCCTAAATATGTTCTAGCAAGCTCACCAAGAACTTTACCAAATCTGCTCTAGCAAGATCACCAATAACTTCCCCAAATATACTCTAGGAAGCTCACCAAGAACTTGCCCAAATCTACTCTAACAAGCTCACCAAGAACTTGCCCAAAACTGTTCTAGCAAGCTCACCAAGAACTTGCCCAAATCTCCTCTAGCAGGCTCACAAAGAACTTGCCCAAAACTATTCTAGCAAGCTCACCAAGAACTTGCCCAAATCTGCTCTAGCAAGCTCACTAAGAACTTGCCCAAAACTGTCCACAAATATGTCCCAACACTATCCTCAAATCTTTCCCAAAGGTCTTCTCAAAGGCTCAATCAATCATGCTCAAGTAGTACTCAAAACTCAATAATGAATGGTAATCTCACCTCAACTCAACTTCATAGAAGCATAAAGAGAATTTTTAGAGACTCAATATGTTCTAATCTCATTCTCAACCTAAATCAATCTCAACTAAACTCAAATCAACTCATAGAAGCATAAAGATAATGGTTAGAGACTCAATATGTTCTAATCTCACTCTCAACTCAAATCAACCTCAACTCAATTCAAGTCATCCTCAACTCAACTCAAGTCTTATAGAACCATAAAGAGAATTTTTAGAGACTCAATATGTTCTAACCTCAATCTCAAATCAACATAGAATGATGGAATAGTTTATTTCATAGAACTTGAACAATCACTTCACACATCACTTGACTAGGCTCAATCAACTCAACTCAACCAATCATCACAAGGGACAACTCTCTCTCACACAATCCTAGTCCAAGTATGTATCAACCAACTCAAATGTTTCCAACAATGCTCAACCACAAATCTCACATAACAATGATACTCATGTTCTTTTCTAACTCAAGTTCTTTCACAACCAATGGGCTTCAACCACTATGATTATAACACAAGGTTTAAACACAACTCTCAATTCAGAAAACCTTGATGCATTCAACCAACCACTTTCAAAAAGGAAACCACAAACAATCATTTTCCCTCCAATGATATTTCAAAAATCAACCACCATAAAAAATCAATAGGAGTATGTGCCCATTATTTTTATGAAGTGAAGAAACCCCTTTGGAAATTTGCCACACTCAACACACTTGGAAAAATAGCACAACAATATTCACTTTTGAACCCCTTTACAAAAAGAAAAATATCTCTCTACATACATCTTATTTCTCCTTCTAAATGAGTTAGTCAAATATCCCTCTAAATAAACTTTCCAACGATATATAATATGATATACTTTTATAAAAGGAAAATACCATAATTATCTTCTTTTCTAAAAGTGCTTTTAAACTTGTCTTCCAATAAAAATCAAATCAACCCTCATCACCTTATTCCTCAAACATTAGGCAATAATAAAAATATGTTACTTGCCTCTTAGAGGGAATCGAAACCTCGTCTCTGCCCAAAAAATCCTTAACTATGGTGCCATAGACCACACGAGCTATGCACTCGCATAGGACGAAGAGCGCATAATGTGCTTTTGTTCTTCTTCCCTTGCTCATGTCAAAAAAAACATGGGCCAATTCTCTTGCTTGAAACTCTAACCCATGGGAATCAAACCTCATATCTTTTGCAATAAAAAACCTTTGCACTCTCCTTGCTCATCGTTGGACCATGCTATGACACGAAGATTTTGGCACTTTTCATCTTATCTCCTCTACATTCGATTCCAAGGTTTTTGAAATAAAAGCCTTTGCATTTATATGCAAATTCTATTTAATTTTGCAAATGTCAGTGATGGTTTTAAATTAATTTCTTTTTGATGATGATGTCGGCGCTGAGGTTATTTTAATTTTAAAATTTAAAATTGAGTTTTAAATATTAAAATTTAAACCAAATATTAAAAACTGAATATCTCCATCTCCAGGGCACCTTTTTCAACGAAACAAAAAGCCAACCTGGGTTTTAAGAAAAACCTATTTCAAATCTGCCATCCATGGTTTTAAATAAAATATTTTATTTTACCTACCTTGGTTTTCACAAAAACCTTGTATATATCCATGCTCTCTAAAATATAAATGCTTTGGTCATCAAAACTCAATGTTACCTTGTGACGTTAATGTGACGCCAATGACAAAATAAAACAACTCAAATTTCTAACAACTCATGCATTGAGCTCCATAAAAATATAAAGACCATGTTTCAGAATGATCTTCCTCTAGATTGAGGCATTCATCAGGGAACTCAATGGTGAGGGGATGAGTAGATTCTAAAGGTGCAACAACTAACTGATCAGCTATAACTATGCCTTTTATGGATTTTTGGCCGATAAATGTGATTTCAAACTCACTGAGAGCTAGAACCCACTTAGTTGTGTGTCCTAATAAGTAAGGTCTACTCATCAAGTACCTTAATGGATTAGATTTAGAAATGATGTATGTTTTTTGACTAAGCATATAATGACACAACTTCTATGTAGAAAATACAACTTCTAGACAAAGCTTTTCTAATGGAGTATATATTGTTTCATAACTTATTAAAGTTCTACTTATATAATTTGTGGCTCGTTATTTCTTTTCATCATTGATTTGAGCCAACATAGCTCCAAGTGCAAGTTTCAAAGAAGAAATATATAAAATGAAAGGACAATCTAGTCTAGGTGGAATAAGCACTGGAGGGTTGAGAAGATATTGTTTAATGCTATCAAAATCTTCTTGACATTCCTTATCCCATTGAAAAGAAATATTTTGAGTAATTTAATAAAAGGTTCTGTTCTATCTTCCAATTTATCAATGAAGTGACGAATAGCTTGTAATTTTCCTTGTAAGCTTCTTAATTTTGATATGTTTTTAGGAGGTGGAATATCATGGATAGCCTTGATATTTAAAGGATCTATATATATGCCTCACATAGAAACAATAACTCCTAATAATTTCCTAGATTTTACTCCAAATACACATTTGGTTGGGTTTAAACGGATAAGGTATTCTCTTAACTGATCAAATATTTTTCTTAAATCATTTATGTGATCATCCTCTTCAAATGAATGAGCTATGATATCATCTACATAATCATGTAGAATGTCATACATCATATCATGAAATATGTATGTCATAGCTTTTTGATATGTTGTGCATATATTCTTTAAACCAAAAGGCATTACCTTCCAAAAAAATGTCCCCCAAGGGGTGATGAAAGTTGTTTTAGGTTGGTCTTCAGGAGCTATTCTAATTTTATTATATCATGAAAATCCATCCATAAGGGATAAAATTCCACTTCTAGCTGTAAAATCAATGGTTTGATCCATATTAGGAAGAGGAAAATCATATTTAGGGCATGCAGTATTTGTGCTCTAAAATCAATACAAACTCTGATCTTAGTAGCTTCTTTCTTAGTTACTGGAACAACATTAGAAATCCAATCAACATAGTCAATGGATTGGATAAAAAAGACATCTAAGAGTTTTTGCAACTCACTTTTGACTAGTAGAGCAACCTTGGGATGCATCTTTCTAAGTTTTTATTTAACTGGTTTCGCATCCGGATGCACTACTAGATGGTGCATAACCACAGAAGGATCTAAGCCAGGAATATCTTCATATGTACAAGCAAATACATAACTATACTCTGTGAGAAATGCAATATACTATTTTTGTTTTTATTCACTTAATTATGATCCAATATTGACTATGCAAGGATTTTATTCTATACCAATATTGACTTCCAAAATATTTTCCACTTCAATATTTAGATCTCTTTCAAAATTAGGTGGAGCGGGTGAAAATCCCATTTCTTGTAATTCTTCCAAGGTTAACTTGGCTAATTATTCTTGAGGGGTTATATCATCCAAATGGGCTATACGTGGTATAAATCCATCATAATAAAACCCATCATGTAATATTTATTCAACAAAAATAAAATCCAATGTCTAAGGAGATGGCGATAATTGAGTTAAGGCAAGAGAATCTTGCGTGGAGAATTTTTCTTCTTTTGATGTTGTGATAATTGTGGATAAATCAGTTAAATATTTATCTATAAGAGAATATGAAGTAGAAGGAGTATCTTCTATAGTTTTAGATGCTGTAAATATAAATTGTGTAGATGTATATGGAAGATATGTTGATGTAGATGAAGAAAATGTAGGTTCAGAAGATGTAGATGTAGAACTAGATGGAGGTGTAGGTTGTGTAGAAGATGAAGGTGTAGGTTGCGATGGTAGGTTTAAAGATAGAGGTGTTAAATACATAGGTAATAAATATGGAGATATAATTAATGGAGGTGAAGATAATGATGGTTGAGGTGAGATTTTTGCATTTTTATAAGATGCAACTGAATTAGGGTGAGTGGTAGAAAAAGCAGGGCAAAATTGAATCCCAATTGGTTTTGCCAAAGCACACATGTCAAATGGTATAGGATCACCATGAATGGTAACCAATTGATTTTTAAATTTAAATTTAACACATTGGTGCAAGGTGGAAGGTAAAACTCTCATTGTGTTGATCCAAGTATGACCTAAGAGTATGTTATACGATGAAGGGAAATGTACAACAAACATAATCATATCCAAAGTTCTTGGACCAACCTACAATGGAATTTATATAACTCCACATGTTTCTTGTGTATCATCATTAAAAGCTTTAATGATCATATCAGTTCTCATCATTTCATCACTTCTAAATCCAAATATTTGGTAGAAATCAAAAGTGCAAATATTTAGGGATGAACCATTATCAATTAGAAATATTTTGACTACTACATATCCAATCAATGTTGTAATATATAAATAATTGTCTTTATGCATACTATGAAGAGCAATATATCTATCTCATAAATCAATACAATCTATTTCACGAGGCATAACAATATTTATAACAGCCTCAGGTTGTATATCTTGTGGTACCATCATTTTTCAATGTATGCATCAATTCTTCTCTATGTATAAAAGAAGTCCTTAAAATATCCAAGACATAAATTCTTGTTGTAATGTTAGAAATATTCTCATTAATATCATAAGGAGGTTTTGGTTGTGTACTTGATGTATTATTCCCTTTTGTAGGAGCTTTTAATATGAATGGAGTTGATTTATCATTTTGATTTTGATCTTGTGTTTGAGAATTTTGTGCTTGTTGTCTAGTAATAGCTCTGATGGTACCTACAATATTATTATGTCCATAATAGAAGGGCTGAGGTCTAGCATTCATTTCTTACACATTAGAGAGTAATTTTTGTGATGAAGTTCGTGTTGTGACCCTCTTAGGAAATGGTTCTTCTAGGACTATCAAGTCTGTGACAAGAAGAATAGCCTTTGATTCATCTTTAGAGCTATTCAAATTGTTGGATATAACATCCAAATAACTTTTTGTCTCACTTTCTGTATCATCTAGATATAGAAGCTATATGTTATACATGGGTCTACTTGTGACTACAGATATTGTAGTTCCAAATGGTGTTTCTAAATATTTATTAAGCATGAAACCACTAATGGTTCCCACATACCTAGTTGGATGAGGAACATTATGATGTTCAAATTGATTTACTACTTCTTTACCATGCTTAGGTAAAGGATGTTGGAAAATATCCAAGGTCTGATTTGCATTATGAGTTTGATTTTGTTTTGTATTATTCTGAGCATTTTTTTGAACATTCTATTTTGGTGGGAAATTTTCCACTAATATTTTGTTATTATCAATCAAATATTGTATCATATGTTTCAATATTTTGTAAGAATTGGTTTAATTCCCATCAACTCTATGGAAATTACAATGCAAATCAGCTCTAAATCTAGCTACAATTGTATCTGGTTGTCGTATGTTAGACAACTAAAATTAAACCTCATTCCAACAATTGAGGTAAAATTATGGTTAAATGTTGATTTAACTTTGTAAACTCTCTTGGAGGTTTATCTGGAATCTTTAATACAAATTTTTTCATGGCTTCTGTAGTGTTAACAAGTGTAGTATTTCTACTATTAGTGATTTCGTCACCTACCACTTGTTTATTCTTGTACTAATTTTTAGAAGACTTATCTTCATCTTTCTTCTTAAATTGAACTCTTCTAACGAGAGCATATTCAACTCTCTTTGCTAAATCTATAGCTTGATCAAAAGTGGTTATTGTAGTTGTAGAAAGTTCATAAGAAAATTGCTCTTGCAAATTGCCAATAAAAATATCCAACATCTCACAATGAGGTAATGCAAAATGCAATTTTCCCAGTTGTATAAATATTTGTATTGTTTCAAGTTGTATAAATCCTTAATGGTCACGTGCCTCTCTATGTAGGCACTAAATTGATGGACAAACATTTTTGCTGTCTCTTCAAAGTTTCTCAAAGAATTTGTAGGCAACTGATAGTACCACTCTAATGCCATGCCTTCGAGACTTTTTAGAAACATCTTTAGCAACAACAAGTCATCATATGAGATATCATGACAAGTTGTCCTAAACATATGAAGATGCTCAATAGGATCTTCAGTTCCTTTATATATCGGGAGAATAGGCATAGGGAAGTGCTTAGGGTATGGTTGGGAAACTACCATAGGATCCAAGGGTTGTCTACACATATCTCGATAATTGTATGAGGGAAGGTAGGGATATATTTGGTCTAGGTGAGAAGATAACTATTTAACCATAGCTTCAAGGCCATGTGGTTGTCCAACAAGTTGATTCTGTTGCATCATATTTTTAGGTCTTTGAAGATAATATTGTGTTACATAAGGATTTCCAATTGAAACACTATTATGTAAATTGCTTGTAGGAATGGTGTTATAATATGGAACTATGTTATGTTGAACCTTTTGTTGATTCTTGTTAGGATTTGGTATTTTTCTAACCTTTTATGGTATAGAAGTCTTTTGATTTGTAGTAGAAGTTTGTAATTTCTGTTGAGAATTTGGATTTGTTGTAGGTGTTAGTTTATTGATGTTTCGAGCTAGAGTTTGATTCACATTTTGAGATGGTCCAGCTTGACTATGTTTTATGTATGGCATCGGTCTTCCAGCCAATCGGAGAGTAGCTTCTAAAGAAGCCTCCATAGAGTAATCTCCAGGGGGAATTTTACCTTCTATTTTTATTACTTGATTGATGACTTATATGTTATTCTTTATGAATTCTGTAAAATATTGTGTGGATTTAAATATGAGATTACATTCCTCATCCGTTTGAGGTTTAATATTGTATTGTCCTTCTTCTTTACTTATATCTTCCTCATATGATTCTAAAGTTACATAATCTTCAATAATTGGTCTATTAGGATCACCCTGAGCGGGCTCTTCCTGAGGTGGTTCTTGCATAAACTCATCTTTTATTTGTTTACCATTCATTAATATATATATATATATATATATATATATATGCGTTCAAATTTTGGGGGTATATATTTTATATATATACCTAATTAATATAATATTGTTTTTGGGTTTTTGTAGTTTTAAATTGCAGAGAATGAAGAAAACAAAATAGAAAATATTATAGTGTAGATATTATATCTTAATTTTCTTGAAAAAGTTTATGAATATCATTAATAGGTTCCAACTCTCTAGGTGTCATTAAGTGTTCTTATTCAAATTGGAAATTTGTTTTCAAGAAATTTATAAAGTGATCTATGGTGATACAGTCAACTTCATAATAAGGCATACAAAAGTATAGCTCATGACAATATTCATGATAGAGCATAGTTCTGGGAACTCTATTAAATATTCTTTTATCTTCCAAGACAAATTCTTGATCCTCTACACGAGATAAAAAATTGTGTACTAGTATTGCATTCTCAAGATAGTCTTCAAAATAATATAGCCTTGGGGAAATAGCGACTCTCTTATATACTAACCATATCTCACAAGCTCTTCTAATATCATTATAAAAGGGTAATCTATCAATATCCAAGATTCTAGATAGATCAAACCTTATGATTTGTTTAAGTTTAGATTTTTTGGCTTCTATGATATCTAATATTCTATCAATTTCATTTCGATGTTCTTGAGATGTTAAGTTAGGACTCCCAACTATTGAAGAGATTTATTGGATTGACAATGATGTACTAACATTAATTAGAATGGCTCTTCTTCTGTTGTAATCTACCATCTATGATGATATGCAATTGTGTAACTAATGACTTTAATTTTTTTGGTTTTTTGTTTTATTTTATAAATCAAAACAGTATTTATGTGTTTCACGTCGGGTTCACAAAAGAATGTAGCCCAAAAATTCTTGTGCTCCTTTCCTCAAGGTTGATGGATCCGCACCTTAAAGGAGAATGGGAGAATGGATGGTCTACACCTCAGAGAAGAGGTACTTGAGTTCGTACCCTCTTATGGTGATTTGTTTTGATGTGTTTGTTTTGATAAAATTGCACATACACCTAAGTTTGGCCAATATGCAATTAATATAACCTATATGCAATTTTAATTCAAATGCAGACAACAAACAATAGAAAAATAGAATGCAAAATACAATGTAGTACTAAAAAAAAAAGGTTTTAAACTCTTACTTGTATCTGGATGTCTGATGAAGATTCTAATTTTTGTATGCAGTCCAGATCATATGCAGTAGGTCGATGTCATACTACAAACTTGTAGGATTGTATTACGATATGTGAGATCATATTACGAACAAGGACAAACAGATTCAATTTTGACAGACAACAGCAGATTCATGTATAAGGGATATAAAACAGAAAATATAGAGATTTACTTATGATTGTAATCTTAAATAGGATTAAATAAATACACTTAAATAACTATAATTATATGCATTGATGAATTAATGTATTGCAATATATGAAATATGCAATTATATGAAATTATGTGAACTCTAGGAATGTAAATGATTAAATCTAATGCTTTATGTGATAAAGAATGCTAAATGTAATGTATATCATCTAAATAAATAGCAGAATATGCAAACCATAGCTTGAGGTTACCCCCAAGCCAACTGTAGGTGAGATCATACTATTCTAAGCGTGATCGTATCCTGAACTCGCAAAATCATACTATGATCGTAATATCACAACCTCCGATCTACAACAAAGTCCTTTGATCCTACAATAATATCCTCTGATCCTGCATGAAAATAATGAAATAACTAGAGCTAGGATGCAAAATTATGTGAAGTTTTCTAAAGTGCAAGGAGCCAGGGAAAATTCATAAAAGGTGTTTGGTTAAATAAGCTAGGAGGAGCATCCAGAATAGGGAGGAGGTTGAATTTTTTGTAACTCCTTCAAAACTGAGCAAGACTAAATGAATATGATCTCCTATTTTTCACGTAGTTACATAGTCGGGGTTAAAAATCGTTAAACTAAATTTATCATTTTCCAATTTTGTATTTTTTGTTTCAAGGCAATATCGTATTACAATCTGGAATATTGTACGATGATCGCAAGGATCGTAAGACAAAAATAATGCTACGATTTCAGAGTTTGTACTATGATTTCGCTGATCGTAGTACGATTTTGTCAATGAAGCACAAATTCCATGGTAATAAATGTAAATATGATGCTTTTACAATTTTTTATGTTTTCATGCAAATGGATCAAATTTAAGGTTCTATAATTTATACCAATACCAAAATCTTGGTTACATAAATGAGTTCAACCTAAGATAACTTAACATGATGGCTTAAGGTTAATTACAAGTTATAAGGTGGGTTTGACCATAAAAAAATTAACTACATACCATAGGTATTACATAATAAAATAATATAATAAAGTAAATACATTTGTATAAATATTTATTATAGGCCTATACAAGATTATATCATACAATGTTAGCTTTGGTCATAAGTTAGATTACACTTTCAACATGCTGATGATAATAATTCCATGCCTTACTACTATGAAATGGTGATATTGGTCTATAAAAATTGTTAATTAGTGAGTGGCAAGAAAATTTTCCTCAATCCCTCATTGTCATCATTGTTAGATAAGGTAACATATTATTGTAGTGATGCCCTTTGGCACAATTAGCTTTCTAGACTTCATGGAACTCTCTGTGGAATCCATGTCATAAGTCTTAGTTCTCAATCTAAGCTCATCTATTTGGAGATTTACCCTTTGATCCCGCACAAGTATAGGACCCACATTTGGGATATGAAGTCCATCTCCACCATGGTAGGAAAATAGTCCTCAATATTTATGGTGGGAAAATTTTCCTCAATCCCTCATTGTCATCATCTTTAGAGAAGGTTCCACATTATTGTAGTGTTGCCCTTTGGCACAATTGGCTTTCTAGACTTTGTGGAACTCTTTGCAAAATCCATGTCATCAACCCTAGTTCTTAGCCTAAGCTCATATATTAAAATATTTGCTCTCTAGGCCTATACAAGTGTAGGACCCACCTTTAATATATAAAAAATATCTCCATCATGGCATCAATTTCCCATTTTGTCATGCACCGATCCTTGTCCTGTTATGATCACCTCATTGGTAAGATGATTCATGCCATCCTAATTGTCAGTAGTCATTTCTATATCACCTATAAGATCAATCATTATTGATAGGCCCTTTAGGCTAGTATCACTTTTGTCCTACGTATCACAATCAAATTCCTTAATGTAATTTCCAAAGTCATCCTCCTTCTCATTGGTCATGAAGATTTCAAGCTAGGTTGGGCACACAAGTCTAAGCTCTCTAGGTATGATGCTACTCATAAATGGTTTTGGAGCATGATAATCTCTAAAACTAGTGACATGCATACCCTACAAGCTTCAATCAGTTTGGCCTCCCCTAGTGCTTTAAATTTACCCTTAGGATTGGCCAGTCTCGTTGCAAAAAAAATCTAATTTCCTTTTTGAGGTGGGAGTCCACTACAATTCCATTGCAAGTCTTAGATATGGCATTTTGGGGCCTAAGTCCTTTCATATTGATGCAACGGTTGAGGAAACCCTCACAAATCATAGGTTTATGCCATTCTTGAGGAAATTCTACGCGAGCAACTCATAAATATATGCTGAAGTTACTTAGACATGGGACAATGGTCGAGTTATTTTTCACAATATCAAATTCAAGATCAATGTACGTATGCTCATAGAGGTGACAAATATTTTGAAAAAATAAATAGTTTGTCATGATAAACATTTGATGGTAGAGAAGTTAAATTTCTTCATGGAAAAGGGTAAGAAGCTAGGAAGGTAAAATGGAGGAATCATTAGAGAGTCCTTGGCAATTCCTTGGAACAAAGTGATGACTCCTATAATATAATACCTCACTATTGACAAGATTAATTCTTCCCTATGAAGCTTCCACTTGGCCTTATTAAACCATATTAGGGATATTAAGGCCATCAAAATCCTTGAATATTTGTATAGGTCAATGGATCTCTTCATTTGTAATGTTAGGAAGGGAACCTCCATGCATCCGATTTGTCAAGGTCTACACCTAATTCTTTACTAGCATGCTCTCAAGAAAGAGGTTTAGAATACCACTATGTTATGTGTCAGCAGTCCCACTGATCCTCCTATTTCACTTTTGACCCAAGAAATCCCTCAAAAGGACACCATGAGTGAGGGAGAATCCATGGAGATCATCTATACTGATATCACGAAGACTATAAAAATGTTTTTCTTTGGCTCAAATTTTTGAGGCACTCCCTAATCGATTAAAGTTGAGCCTCATTGATGTTCTTACAAAGGTAAAATTCTAGGGTAAAAAATAAAGACTCCCATCATCACCGAATAATACCAAGAGGCTCTAGAGGATTCTCCCGTGAAGCCAAATAAATCTAAGGTTGAAGAAGCCCTAGTTTAGTTGAAGGAGGCAGAGTCCCTGAGTGGACCTTGCACCCATTAGAGGTCTATCATTGACCTTCCCAAGGGTTTGGTTAAGGTATTGACCTCTGCATCCATTATGACCAAAATAGCCTAGACTCTTCTACAAGAGGCTACAAATATGGTTGATGATCTAAAGTGTTAGAAGGATGTTCGCACCCAGGTGGCTAGGGAGGAGCATAATGTAAGTTACAAA
This sequence comes from Wollemia nobilis, assembly GCA_028583015.1. NCBI lineage: Eukaryota > Viridiplantae > Streptophyta > Pinopsida > Araucariales > Araucariaceae > Wollemia > Wollemia nobilis. The sequence goes on along the minus strand of JAQPPZ010002395.1, from coordinate 2,587,405 downwards.
GACCACGAGTCTAAGTAGTTTCCTTCTCCTTGGTTTTTAGTTGTCATTTATGGGTCTTTCATACCTTGTTTTTGCATTCCTATGAGTTCCCCTATTCCTCTTGTTAGTGTTTCGAGAGAGATCCTCCCCTATTTTTTATGATACCTTCGTGTTACTCCAAGATGATCTCCTGGGTTTATCTGAATCACTAGTTTCTTATTTTTATTGGTGTTGTGAAGACCATCTCCATATGCTTCCACTAGTGTAAAAGTTTTTAGGGTCCCTTTCAAAACCCCCTCCTCCAATCTATTAAAATAAATTATTAATTAGTGAGTAGAATGCATTTTATTTTTATTCATGAATTTTTTGTTTTTCTATTTAGAATTTACCCATAATGAACCAATTTATCTCGGAAATAGTTGGGAATACTTTTATAATTTTATCTTTGAATTAATGAAATATATCCTTTGGGAAGATTTTAATTGACCATTATTTTACCTCTTTGGCAAAATTGCCTTCTTTATTAGAGACTGAAGCAACTCCTATCAAAGTGGTAAGGAGTGACCATGAGTATAGTAAGTTAAAAATTCCTTCTGTCTTTGTATTTTAGAGTATTAATGATATTTATAATAATAATTGAAAGTTCAAATATATTTTATACCCAATTTAAAACCTTTCATATCATTTGAATGAACTTACCACTTTAATTTTCAAACTTGGGACTTCCACTTTTATTATTTAACCTTCTATGCTATAGTCTTCAAAATTTATCTTTTTGACAATCATATAGTTCTCATAAAAAGAATATTTATATGTTTAAATCTGATATAAATATAGTTGTGTAATTTTCATTTAGAATGGGATGTTATTCCAAGATCTAGTGATTTTGTACTAATTTATAGAATATTTGGTTAGTCTAGTACCTTCTTAATGTTTCAAATAGTTTCTAGTTATGCATGAATAAAAGAAATAAGTCAATTTTGATTAATGGTTTTATTATATTTTTGTTGACAAATATTATATTTTCTAACTAAATAAAATACTAAGTTAAGATTAAGAGTATAACTTAGCCAATGTGATGTTTGAATTCCTTGTATTTATTAAATTTTACAACCATTTCTAGAAATTAAAGGAATCAAACATTACCCAATATTGGATGATGAAAGGAATACACAAAAAAAAAGAACACAAAATTTTATGGGGTATCCATAAACACTAATAATATCACTTGAATGAAATTGAGATTACACTCTAACTAATATCCAAAAAGGTTGGTATAAAGGGGTATTTATACCCAAATATATCATAACTTTAGGTCAAGGTTTTGAGATTGATCCCCAATAAAAAATATATTATAAAAAATTATTAAAGTACATTTTTCAAAGTTTACATAGGCTCAACGCCCAAGGGGTAAAGATAACAAATATAAGTACAAAATTCAGTTGTAGCCTAGAGAGAAGTTTAACCACCACATATTCTAATATTCTCCCTTAAGCTAAATACACACAAAAGTTACTTTAAGCATGAATTTAGTTAAAATATCTACTACTTGCTCTATTGAAGACATAAACACTAGTTCAAGCATCCCACAAGCATGCATCTATCTCATAAAGTACATCCATATCTCAATGTGATTTTATACATATAAAATTTGGATTGCATAAAAGCTAGATAGTGCTCTAATTATCACATCAAAGGGTGACTGGAAAGATCTAAGGAATTTCAATCTCCTAAAGAATCATGAGCATCCACCTAATATGGTTATATACCTTATTAGAAGCACAATATTCAAGCTTTTTAAAGGACCAAGAAGTGGTGGATTGACATCTAAAACACCATAAATCTAGGATAGATCCCAAATTGAATATAAATCATATGGTTAACCACCACTCATCCAAATCATCTACCCAATCAACATTTTAAAAATTACCAAAACTTGAAGAAAGCCACTGGAATAGTGAATATCCATCTAATAGGTCTCTCTAATGTATATTAGAATCCTCTTAGCTACTATCTAGTGACTTTCTTGGGGTGCTTACATGAATATAGAATAATATATAATAGTAAAGGTTATATCAGGTCTAGTGTGAGTAATATAGGGAAGTCCTACCATAAGAGATCAATACATCATTACATCAACTAAATATGTACTGCAATTAGCCTAAAATTTTATTCCTAAGGTAAAAGGAGTTTGAGTGGGCTTACACTCCATCCTAAAATACTAAAGAAAATCCAAAGCATAATTGGAATAAGAAATGGTGATGGTAGAGTCTGCATGATCATTTTAAATATTAAAAAATAATTCAAAATACCCACATGTCTCTCAAAGGTAAAAAACACATGACTTTATGTCCTACATCAAAACACAAGTGTTGTTTGTGACGAGAAAATTATCAATATAAAATATAAACACCAAATTTTCCTTATCCTCATGTTTAATTTAAACATCATGTTAAGTCTCACATCATTAAAATTCATAAATGAGGAAAAATAAATGGATATTCTCATACCATACTGTAACAACCGATAATTGACACTACATGTCCACTAATTTTATTTTTTGTATAGGTTTATTATTCACCCATTGATAAGTCAGAGTTATAATAATGATCCAAGACAAGATTTTCCCATTAAAAGTAAGTAATCTGATTTGCAATAGATTAGGTATATAGAAGCCCCAACTTCCATAATTTATTTTAAGCCAATTGCAAGTAGGAGTACCAACTCCTACATTACTATCTCACCATCCCATACTGGTAGATGGATAATATCAAACAAATGCTTTTATTCCCTTTATGTAATTTCTATGTAGCAAAGGGCAACATATGGTTGTACCAACCATTTAGGATAGGGATACTCACCAAAGGATTACCCTTCTCCAATTCTCCACACTACCAATGAAGGCTACTGTCTTAGGAGAATCATCATTCTATAGCAACTTGTGGTTACTTACATATAACATGGGTTAAATATCTTAAGCATTATTATAAGAGTCACTTATCCTCAAGGTGTTGTCAAGTTTGGTGGTGTTGGTTCTTAGTCCATGAGTTTTCAAGTCTTGGAAATGCTTCTTTGGTATTTATATATTATTCATGAGTTATCCTCCATCTAACTATGTTCTGAATTTTTGGTTCTCATGCATACATTTCTATAACCTTAAAGAAGTAAATATACAAGAAGAATAGAGAAACAATATAATGCAACATATTTCCATTGAATATTCCTTCCAACACTATACATCATCTTCACCTAATTGATATAATGACATAATTTACAATGCTTTCTTGCTATACATCATTTACTATCTAATAGAGATGCTTACATCAATAAAATACTTCATTTTTAGTGTACAAAGTAGTAATAAAAGTATATCCAATATTACATCACTTGGATTTATTCTTTCAGCCATTTAAAATTACATTAATAATGAACATAATAAAATATATATCAAAGAGTCTTCAATAATGGCTTCTTGAATCTTCTCTAGTTTCCTTGCATATTCATGAGGTGAGAGAGATGATTTCGTAAGGTATCAGGACAACTCTAATGTAGAATATGCCAATGCATCACAAGCATCCAAATTTCTTCACACTTAAATGCATACATGCTTCATTAACTTTGCTAGTTGCATTTCACATGCTAATGAACATTCTCAACAATATATTCCTTATCACACAGAGTATGGTTTAATGCACAATCTATATCATTATATGAATGGTTTATTTTCAAAAAAAAATGGAGAGTTCCATACCTCTTTCCAAGGAAAAACATGAATATTTTCCTTTTATGCTAAAATTTTACCATGCTTATGTTGATAAACTAATCAAATAACTTCATTGTATTACCAACACATAATTTATATTACAATATGTATCCTGAATTAAAATATTCAAACCATATAAATATAAATCCTACACAAGAGTTAAATGGATCTCTTGACAAATTTTAAATCATAAATGTTACAATTTTTCTTTCATTTGAATCACAAATCAACTTATGTAATACCCTTAACTTATACAAAGTAGACCTAATAGTGGTTCTCAAGAAAAAATAATACACAAGGTATATGGACTACTCAAGTTAACCCTTCTACCAATACATGGTAACAATATATAGAAAGCACACTACATATTAAATAAATATGTAAGTTACGAACTTCATTAATTCATATTGAACCCAAAATATCTTAAGACATCATAGATTCTACCTACAACTAGCTTTTATAGTAGAGCATCCTCTCGCACTCTTACTTTGAATATAGTGACCCTAAGCTCATTGAAAGTGAGTTTTACTAAATGGTTGTGAATCGAACATACCCCGAGAAGTCTAGAAGACCACAAAAAATAGGAGAATAAGGCAGGATCTATTTCTTTTCTAAAACTAAAGAGACTGGATTGACAACATCAAACCTAGACGATATTACCCGACACACACTCCTATGTGGTGAATTTGACCTATTTCCACTGCGTTCTCACAGATATCATTGATAATAAATTCCATTGCCTTGCAGGTTGTGAATAGACTGAGATGGCATTTTGATTTAGACATTATGATTACAAGAAATTCATAGTGCTCCCATCGACTATTAATGATTTAGTCGGATATTAGATGTGCATAGGGCGATCCTACTGGTACAAAATAATTGAATATAATATGTATTACATCAATAAAAGCAATGTCTCTTCTGATGCAAATTTTTGACTCTTTTATGGTTCAAGGTTAACGATCGTCGCATAATCTAGCTTACCTATGAAACCAGAGAGATCAACCTAGGACCATGACCTTTCTCCCATAGTGAGTGAGCAGTCGATGATAAAACTCTATTTTCGAATACTTGTAGAACATGGATGGACTGCATTATTTTTTAGAGTTTAGGAGAGATATTTTATTATTATAGTGTAGAGGAGTTCAAACTATTTTCAACGAGTGATAATGGCTTACTCAAATATTTGATACTCATAGGGTTACCCTTAATATGAAGGTTCATTGACCATACCTATTTAAAGGAAATATAAACTCATTCCACTTTACGACAACCTACCAGCTGCTCAGATTGGTTTCAAATCATCTACAAATAATCCTTAATAATACATCACTCGAGGCCACGTATTTTCTACAATGTAAGTCGAATGATCAATTTTAGTAAATATGCTCTCAATTTTATCACCTGTGAACCGAAGGCACTATGTTCATAGTATGGATGTTCATATGTTCTAGATGAAGCCACAACAGAGTCAGTATAATGTTGAATACCAACCAAAATAAACATGGCTTCCCTATCTTTATAACAAGATACTCTTTGTCTTCCTATGGAACCAACAAGTCACGAAAGTCTATGGGTTATCACTGCAACAAGTGTATTCACTAATACAATGTTCTATTGTATAAAAGTATTAAACAAAGTCCTACCAACGAATCATTGGTAGAACAATATAAGCTTTCGTAATTATTTCAATTTAAAATAAATTTCAACTAAAAGTCTCGATCAGGCAATAAGTAAAGTGAAATACAACAATCCAAATGTTTTATCTTTACAATAAAGAACATGGAACATACGTAGTACATAATTAAGAGGATCACACCTAGAACTTCTACAAATCCTCAATACTAATGCGTTTTAAGATCTTCCCGATCTAACCTCTTCTACTCTTCACCCAACATAGCCTATTTTCTCCAATCTTAAGGTAATTTATAGGCCAATTTCTTCTAGACATCCAAGCAGTTTTTTTTAATATTTTATTTCTTTCTATATTTTCCTTCACATGCAAGCTTCTTCAAAAATATATTATTTTAATGCAGGGAGGGATTCCCTAAAGATAAGGTAAAGGTTGGCTACATGTCCTTTGTCCCCCAACCTAAGAGCACTAATACTATTGAGAGTATGGGTGTTCAATTTTGGAACTGTTAAAGATAAGAGAGGAATCCCACCCCTTACTACAATCCTTCCAAAATTTGCCATGTGTAGGAAAGATGTAATATTTTATTTATAAGGTAGTCTTTTCATTTTTTGGTCCAATGAAATTTGGACAGGTCCATAAAAGACAAGCCACCTAATTTCCTTTCAAAAATGGGGTCAATCAATTTAAACAAGCATGCTCAAACAATTAATCTCTACTCTAGAGAATGCTTAAATTGTATGCATAAAGGTATATATTTTAAAATATTAAAATGCCAAACATTAATAAATATGCATTTTCAAGGTAGACTTTCTTCATGCAAATTAATGATGCAACCAAATTATTTCACATAAATAGCATGCAAGCACTCGATGCATTTGCTCGTCGTTTCCCATCACCATTTTTCCTTTGAGTGGCGGGAGTTTGGGAGTGATTCCTCAGGTAACACCGCCATCAGGGAGGTAACTAGTGATGATAGAAACAAGAGCTTTACCTGGTGAGTTGTCTTTGTCATCATTTCCCTTTTTCATCTCTCGGTGGTAAATCTTCCACCTATGAGAATACCTGTTCCTACAAACAGTCAATGCATGCAGCATCATTTTCTCTTGACTAAAACGAATATAATGCAAATATATTAAGCATTACAAATCAGCTATCATAATACAAATAGCATACTAATAGAGTTCCTCCAAGGTGGGTCGTGACATACTCCTCCCCTTAGAATAAACACAATCCTCTATGTTTTTTGCAATATTACATATTAATCAATAAAACATAAGGTTTGCTTAGTTTTCCACTTTCATAAGTGGTAAATGTCTCAACCTGTATTATTACATAGCATCATCAAATAACATCATCAAATAAATAAGGAAAATGTATTTTTATGTCCTCCACTTTTTCCCAAGTGGAATTCTTCTCAGAATATTGGTCCCACTAGACCCTGCATTGCTCAATGTTTCTTTTCCTCATAGCCTTGGAACGAAATTCCAAGATCTTCACCGGTTTCACCTCAAAGGTTGTCGGATCTACCATCTACAAGTTAGAAACATCTAACACATGATTAGGATCAGCAATATATCTCCTAAGTAGGGATACATGAAAAGTGTTATGGATCTTTGATAGGTTAGGTGGTAAGTCAAGTCGGTAGGCTACAAGACTTATCTTTTCCACAATCTCAAATGGTCCCACAAACCTAGGGTCCAATTTGGTTGATTTAATTGCACTCTTTTTAGGTTTCACTCTCAAAAACACCCTGTCACCCACAGAGAATTCTCTAGGAGTTCTTTTCAAATCTGCATAACTCTTCTGTCTATCCGAGGCTTCCTTGAGCCTTTGTCGGATCAGTGCTAGCTGCTCCTCCATGATTTTAACCATTTCTGGTCCAATGACAACCCGATCCTCGGGATTTTCCCATGATAATGGTGTCCTGCATCGTCCGCCATACAAGGCCTCGAAAGGGGCCATTTTCAAAGAAGAATGATAGCTATTATTATAAGCAAACTCAACCAGATACAAATAGTCCTCCCAATGGGACTTCTGGTCCATGCAATACATGCGTAGCATATCTTCTAGAACTTGGTTTACCCTTTTTGTATGTCCATCCATTTTTGGATGATACGTAGAACTAATATTCAAAGTGGTGCCAACTGCATGATGGAGAGCTTGCCAAAACTCAAAAGTAAACCTAGAGTCCCTATCTGAGATTATCATCTTGAGAAATCCATATAACCTAAAAATTTCCTTAGCAAATTTTTTGGCAACAATTACAGCATCATATGTGGTACTACCTGCTATAAAGTGTGCAATATTAGTGAGTTTATCTACTACCACAAAAATTGCATCATGCTGATATTTTTTTTTAGGCAACCCAACAATAAAGTCCATTGAAATCACCTACCATTTTTGAGTAGGGATGTGATGAGAAAACAACTTTCCTATTGGGTGTTGGTGTTCGGATTTCACCTTTTGACACTGTAGACATCGTGCCACAAAATTGGTGATGTCTTTTTTCATGCTAGACCAATAGAAGGTCTTTTTCATATTTTCCCTCATCTTAGCTCCTCTAGGATGAGCGGAATAAGGCGAGTTATGAGCTTCTCGCATAATCAATCTTCTTAGATCACCCTTTTTAGGAATTATCACATGTCCTTAAAGCATAAAATTTTGTCCTTTATGCTATAATCCAGATTCTCATTCAAATTTTGTTCTATTTTAATCCAAATTTCTCTACACCCTAGATCCTGGCACTACATTTTTTTGACTCGATCCATAAGATCTACATGACTACGAGTCAATGCTGCTATATGTCTTCTTCTACTTAAAGCATCGGCAACCTTGTTCTCTTTCCCTTTGATATACTCAATACCAAAGTCATATTCGGCTAAAAATTCTATCCATCTTCTTTGCCTAGCATTTAACAATGGTTGAGTGAAAATATATCTTAAGCTCTGGTGATCAATTCTTAACTCAAATGGTTTACCCACCAGATAATGTCACCAAATATTCAAAGCATGTACAACTATAGCAAGCTCTAGGTCATGAGTAGCATAATTGACTTCATGCTTTTTGAGTTTCCTAGACTCATATGCTACCATGGAGTTGTCTTGAGATAGGACTCCTCCAAGTCCTTCTAATGAAGCATCAGTGCAAACTGAAAAATTTCCATATGGATCCAGTATTTTCAAAATAGGAGTTATGGTAAGCTTCTATTTAAGCAAATTAAATGCTGCTTCGCATTTGTCAGTCCACTTGAACTCCTTCCCTTTTCTTTGAAGGTTGGTTATAGGATAAGCAGTTTTGGAGTAATCTTTCACAAACCTCCTATAATAACATGATAATCCCATGAAGCTTCTAACTTCTATCACATTAGTTGGAGGTGGCCAACTCAAAATAGCTTCTATTTTCTTTGGGTCTACAACAATACCATCTGTTGATATTATGTGTCCCAAATAATGCACTTGGGAAACATAAAACTCACACTTAGACAAGTTCCCATAAAGCTGATTTTTCCTTAACAATTCTAAAACTATCCTCAAATGCTTATCATGCTCTTCTTGGTTACGAGAATAAACCAAAATATCATCCAATAAAATCAACACAAACCGATCCAGCTGATTTCTGAACACACTATTCATCAAATTCATGAAATTTGCTGGTGCATTGGTCAAACCGAATGGTAATACTATGAATTCATAATGGCCATATCTAGTCTTAAATGTGGTTTTATGTGTGTCTTCATCTCGGATTCTTAGCTGATGATACCCTGATTTTAAATCAATTTTGGTAAAAACTGACGCACCCTTCAGTTGATCAAATAAATCTTCAATCCTTGGCAATGGATATCTATTTTTGATTGTTGCCTTGTTCAACATTCTATAATCTATGCAAAGTCTCAATGATCCATCCTTCTTCTTAACAAATAATACGGGTGCTCCCCAAGGTGATACACTCGGTTTTATTAATCCTTTATCAAGCAACTCTTGAAGTTGCACCTTCAATTCTTGCATCTCGATGGGATTCATTCTATAAGGAGCTCTATGGATAGGCTCTATTCCTGGCAATAGTTCTATGGTGAAATCAAACTCACGTTTGGGTGGTAAACCAGGTATCTCATCAACAAAAACATCCTGATATTCTTGCAAGAGTGGAAATTTGTTAAAAATTTCTTCCCTTGAAATCTCATCTATTTCTTTGATTTTTATTGCATAAACCATTCCTCCTTTCTTAATGGTCTTCTTCAATTGCATAGCTAAAATTAACTTGGGTTGGAACTCCCTTACTTCACTATACATTATTTGCCTTTCCTTGCTTTCATTAGTAAACTCAATCCATCTTTCATGGAAGTTTACCAAGGCTTCATGAGCCTTCAACCAATCTATCCCCAAGATGATATCAAATGCATGTAAGGGTGCTACAAATAGAGGCCACCTAGTAAAGCCATTAGGTAAGGTAATTTGAGTTGAGGGAAAACATTGGTTAACTTGGTAAGTCTATCCTAACCCATACTCAACTCTCCACCCTTGTGCCAAAGATCCTAGCTTTTTGGGTATATCCCTTGATAGATTACTAGAAATAAAACTATCTGTAGCTCCACTATCTATTAGGATTTTAACATCTTTATCAAAAAATTTACCATTCAGAAGTAGAGGAATAGCCTGACCATCCAAGTCTTGCGCTATTGTCGCTGCATAGATCTTGTGATTCAGCCTATCTGTGTTGGTGTTGGCATGCTTTGGGTAGTTGATAGCATAATGTGGGCCTCCACAATCAAAGAATCTTATCTTTGGATTTGAGTTTCCCTCCTGAACTTGCTTCTCGGTGTCTATTGTTCGTAGTGGAGCTGGTTGTTGAGGAGTCTGGAAGTCCCTATTATTATTCTTGTAGCAGAATTATTTCTTGAAATATTTCTTGCCACCATTACCATGCTTCCCAAATTTTGAATTTCCTTTGTTTTTCTGATTTTACCCATTATCCCATTTTCTCTTCTTCTAAAATTTTTGTCCTTTGTGTGTCCACTTTGAGGAATTATTTTGGCCTTCCTTAGCAGCCTGATTAGCCTCTGCTCTTCGAGCCCTATCATAGGCTTTTTGCATAGTTTTCTGAACATGCATGTTTACACTATCTCTAATTGCAGGCCTCAGTCCTTGGACAAACTTCTCTATTTTTATTTCATTGTTTAGATTTTGAGATGGTACATACTTAAGGAGTTTTACAAATTGCTCATAGTATTCCTCCACGGAGAGTGAGCCTTGTTGAAATGCAAAAAACTCCTTATACCTATTCAGATAAAATTGCTTGGTAAGGAACCTATCCTTAAAGGCTTCCACAAAGACTTCCCACTTCAACTTATTAGGGGAGACATCAAGGTCCTTACTATAGGCATTCCACCAGTCAACTCCTCTTTCTCCTAGATGAGAAAGAGTGAATGCCATTTTAGTGGTAGAGGAATAATGTCTTATGGTGAAATGAAGTTCTAGTTCTTCTATCCATGCTTTCACCACAGTCTCACCCCCCTTTCCAGTGAACTTAGTCACTTTGATATATTTCAGATCATTGCCAATTTCCTTCTTTGTGTGGATCCTATTTGCACATTCTTCAGGATCTTCATTCTCTCTAGCCTCATCATCTAAAATGTCCGTCTCTTGATTGTTGGTGGGGTTATGTTGAGAACTTATGGCTTGCAAAATCTATTGGATTTGATCTTGCATAACAGACACGGTAGCAACAAGGTTCTCTACTTCTTTATTCAAGTTTCTAGAACTTTCCCCTAACTATCTGGCTTCAGGAGTATTGGGACTAGCTTTTTGTGAGGTCATTGTCCTCTTGCCTCTCCCTCTTGTTGCCATGTTAACCTAGGATAAAGAGTTGTATTAATACTTGCTCATTTCTAAGGTTCAAAATTCTAATTAACCAGAATAGTTTCCAAATAGTTTATTGTTGCTAGGTTGAATCCTAGTTTTCTTCCTCTAACTCTGGTTGAAAATCATACATACTTGAAGTAAGTAATAAGTAAGCCATGAGACACAGATGTCGAGCAGTTTCCCAAAAGATTCTAGGGTACACCGCTCAAAACCCATACAGGGGGGTTCACCTAGCTCTTCCACTTTTTGAACGACTGTGGATCTACTCGTGGGAGAAAGGAGCTCGTGCACCAGTGATCTCAATAACTGACTTAATCCTTAACAAATATGCATCTTCAAGAGTTAGGGAGCTCATGTTATGAACCATGCCCCAAATATTTTCACTAACCTAGATTTATCTAAAACCTATCAGTTAGCCTAAGCTCTAATACCAAATGTAACAACCGATAATTTGACACTACATGTCCACTAATTTTTTTATATATATAGGCTCATTGTTCACCCATTGATAAGTCAGAGTTATAATAAGATACCAAGACAAGATTTCCCCATTAAAAGTAAGTGATCCAATTTGCAATATATTAGGTATATAGAAGCACCAACTTCTATAATTTATTTTAAGCCAATTGCAAGTAGGAGCACCAACTCCTACATTACCATCTCACCATCCCATACTAGTAGATGGGTAATATCATACAAAGGCTTTTATTCCCTTTATGTAATTGCTATGTAGCAAGGTACATCATATGGTTGTATCAACCACTTAGGATAGGGGTCCTCACCAAAGGATTACCCTTCTCCAAATTTCCACACTACCAATGAAGGCTAGTGTCTTAGGAGAATCATCATTCTATTGCATCTTGTGGTTACTTACATATAACATGGGTTAAATGTCTTAAGCATTATTATAAGAATCACTTATCTTCAAGGTGTTGTCAAGTTTGGTGGTGGTGGTTCTTAGCCCATGAGTTTCAAGTCTTGGAAATGCTTCTTTGGTGTATATGTTATTCATGAGTTATCCTCCATCTAACTATGTTTCGAATGTTTGGTTCTCATGTATACATTTCTATAACCTTAAAGAAGTAAATATACAAGCAGAATAGAGAAACAATTCTAATGCAACATATTTCCATTGAATATTCCTTCCAAAACTATACATCATCTTCACCTATTGATATGATGACATAATTTACAATGCTTCCTTGCTATACATCATTTGCTATCTAATGGATATGCTTACATCAATAAAAGACTTCCTTTCTAGTTTACAAAGCAGTAATAAAAGTACATCCAATATTACATCACTTGGCTTTATCTTTTCAGCCATTTAGAAAAATTACATTAATAATGAACATAATCAAATATATATATCAAAGAGTCTTCAATAATGGCTTCTTGAATCTTCTCTGGTTTCCTTGCATCTTCATGAGGTGAGAGAGATGAGTTTGTAAGGGATCAGGACAACTCTAATGCAGAATATGCCAATGCATCACAAGCAAACATACTTCTTCACACTTAAATGCATACATGCTTCATTAACTTTGCTAGTTGTATTTCACATGCTAATGAACATTCTTAGAAATATATTCCTCATCATGCAGAGTATGGTTAATGCACAATCCATATCATTATATGAATGGTTTATTTCCAAACAAAGGAAGAGTCCCATACCTCTTCCCAAGGAAAAGACACCAATATTTTCCTTCTATGCTAAAATTTTACCATGCTTATGTTGATAAACTAATCAAATAACTTCATTGTATTACCAAACACATCATTTAAATTACAATAGATTTCCTAAATTAAAATATTCAAACCATATAAATATAAAGCCTACACAAGAATTAAATGGATCTCTTGACAAATTTTCAAATCAGAAATGCTACAATTTTTCTTCCATTTGAATCACAAATCCACTTATGTAATATCCTTAACTTATACAAAGCAAGCCTAATAGTGTTTCTATGCACAAATAATACACAAAGTATATGGACATACTCAAATTAACCCTTCTACCAATACATGGTAACAATATATAGAAAGCACACTACATTTTAAATAAGTATGTAAGTTACAAACTTCATTAACTCATATTGAGCCTGAAATCCCTTAAGACATCATATATTCTACCTACAACTAACTTTTATAATAGAGCATCATCTCGCACTATTACTTTAAATATAGTGACCCTAAGCTCATTGAAATGGGAGTTTTACTAAACGTTCGTGAATCGAACATACTCCGAGGAGTCTAGAAGGCCATAAAAAATAGGAGAATTGACATTTTACCTACTACTTAACCTTATCCTTATATTTATATAAAAATAAACTACATCTATGGTCTATACTTTATGAGAATGACGTCTCTTCGGACATGATCATTCATCTCATATAAGGCTCCGGGTAACCTGTAGCGCAAGATCTAGTTCTCTTCTAAAACTAAAGAGACTAGATTGACAAAATCAAACTTGAACGATATTACCCAATACGCACTCCTATGTGGTGAATTTGACCTCTTTCCACTGCATTCTCATAGATATCATTGATAAGCAATTCCATTGCCTTGCAAGTCGTGAACAGACTATGATGGCATTCTGATTTAGACATTATGATTACAAGAAATCCATAGTGCTCCCAGCGACTGTTAATGGTTTAGTCAGATATTAGATGCACACAAGGCGATCCTACTGCTAGAAAACCATTGAATATAATATGGATTACATAAATAAAAGCAACATCTCTTATGACGTGGATTTTTTACTCTTTTATGGTTCAAGGTTAACGATCGTCGCATAATCTAGCTTACCTATGAAGCTAGAGAGATAAACCTAGGACCATGGCCTTTCTCCCATAGTGAGCAAGCAATCGATGATAAAATTTGTTGTCGAAGACTTGTAGAACGTGGATGTACTGCATCATTGTTCAGAGTTTAGGAGCGATATTTGGTGATTATAGTGTAGATGAGTTCAAACTATTTTCAGTGAGTGATAATGGCTCACTCAAGTATTTGATACTCACAGGGTTACCCTTAATACGAAGGTTCATTGACCAGACTTGTTTAAAGGTAATTTAAACTCATTCCACCTTACGATAACCAATCAGCTAATTAGATTGATTTCAAACCATCTACAAATACCCTTTAACAATACATCACCCAAGGCCACATATTTTCTGCAGTGTAAGTTGAATGATCAATTTTGGTATAGATGCTCTCAGGTTTATCACCTACGAACTGAAGGCACTATGTTCATGGTATAGATGCTCTCAGGTTTATCACCTACGAATCGAAGGCACTACGTTCATAGTATGGAGGTTCATACATTCTAGGCGAAGCTACAATGGAGTTAGTATAATGTTTAAGATCAACCAAAACAAATAGGGCTTCCCTATATTTATAACAAGATACTCTTTGGATTCCTATGGAACCAACAAGTCACGAAAAACTATGGGTTATCACTACAACAAGTGTATTCACTAATACAAGGTTCTATTGTATAGAAGTATTAAACAAAGTCCTACCACTGAATCGTTGGTAGACCAATATAAGCCTTTGAAATTATCTCAATTTAGAAGATATTTCAACTAAAATTCTTGATCAGACAATAAGTAAAGTGAAATACAACAATCCAAATGTTTTATGTTTACAATAAAGAACATGGAACTTATGGAGTACAACATTAAGAGGATCACACCTGGAACTTCCGCAACGCCTCAATACCAAAGTGCTTGAAGATATTCCCAATATGGCATCTTCTATTATTCACCTAGCATAGCCTATTTTCTCCAATGTTAAGGTAATTTATAGGCCAATTTCTTCTAGACAGCCAAGCTATTTTTTTTTAATATATATATATTTTTTTATATTTTCCTTCACATGCAAGCTTCTTCAAAAATATATTATTTTAATGTAGGGAGGGATTCCCTAAAGATAAGGTTAATGCTAGATACATTTCCTTTGTACTCCAACCTAAGAGCACTAATACTATTGAGAGTATGAGTGTTTAGTTTTGGAACTGTTAAAGATAAGAGAGGAATCCCACCCCTTACTACAACCCTTCCAAAATTTGCCATGTGTAGGAAATATGTAATATTTTATTTATAAGGTAGTATTTTCATTTTTTGGTCCAATGAAATTTGGATAGGTCCATAAAATACAATCCACCTAATTTTCTTTCAAAAATGGGGTCAATCACTTTAAACAAGCATGCTCAAATAATCCCTACTCTAGAGAATGCTTAAATTGTATGCATAAATATATATTTTTTAAAATATTAAAATTCCAAACATTAATGAATGTGCATTTTCAAGGTATACTTTCTTCATGCAAATTAATGATACAACCAACTTATTTCACATAAATATCATGCAAGCACTCGATGCATTTGCTCGTCGTTTACCATTACCATTTTTCCTTTGAGTGGTGGGAGTTGGGAAGTAATTCCTCGGGTAACACCGCCATCAGGGAGGTAACTAGTGATGGTTGAAATAAGAGCTTTATATGATGAGTTATATTTATCATCATTTTCCTTTTTCATATCTCGGTGGTAAATCTCCCACTTATGATAATTCTTGTTCCTGCAATCCGTAAATGCATGCAACATCATTTTCTCTTTATTAAAATCAATATAGTACAATTACATTAAGCATTACAAGCCAGCTATCAAAATAGAAATAGTATACTAATAGAGTTCCTCCAAGGTGGGTCATGATACATACACTATGAGCCCACTTAAATCCACACAAGGACTAGTTAGATGATAAACCATTAGAGTGGGTTTCTCAAGATTGAAACCAAGTATTTACTACATATAAATTTCCTCTTGAAATTCCTCATGTAAAAATAAATTGTTCATGTTGATTTTATGTACCTTCTATCCATAGGAGGCAAAAATAGAAAAAATAAACTTGGTTAAGTCCATCCTAACTAGTAGTGCAAAATTCATAAAATAGTTCACTCCCTCCTATTGAGAGATTCCCTTAGAAATAAGGTAATCCTTGTGCTTCTCTACCTAGTCATCTAATGTGTATTTGCTCTTGTAGACCCATTTGTAGCTAGTAAATTTATTTTATTCTAGAAGAGGGACTAGCTTCCAAGTCCTATTATTCATAAATAACTCATACTCTACCAAAATATCATCTTCCAATTCTAGCTTACCCTTAGACTAAGAATATGTGAGAGAACTCTAAGAATGAACTACCATAAAAAACAATGCTCATGAAGGATTATTTTGATGTTGCTCAAGATATAAAATAGGCTAAGTGTCCTTTAGAAGCAACTTAATACACTCTCTGATGAACCAAATAATCATGCGTATCCTATGATAACTAAACATTGAAAGCTAAAACTAAATAATCTAACTCATCATCACTCACCTCAACATGTAAGGTTGAAGCACTTTAAACTGATGTGTCCTGCTTATCTGATCTTTGTCTTGGAAAATAGAAAGTTTCCTATGGTGCTACCCATGAAAGGTTCAAATCAATATGCAAAGAATAACCACCCAAGGAATATGAATAAGATCTTTAATAGGAATAGATCCAACCAAAATCTCATAAGAACCAACTATTAAAAATAGTCAAAGGATTAGAAGGATTACTAGTTTGAATGAATAGAAATTGAATCATTATTTATATTATGGCATAAATGTATACCTTTAAATATAGTGAACATAACATGATTAAAGACTAGAGTGACCAGTTTAACTGAGTAGATTGTATTCAAGCTAGATGTAGTAATAAAGTGAACATATATTAGCATCGATGAATACATTTGCAACATATGATTTGGATGCATTTAGATATTAATTTAATTTATATAGTTTAAATGGATTGTATTTTGTCAAGTGGAAATAAAATGTATTATTATTATTGAATATCAAAATAAACAAATAAATTTTATGTTTTTTTAACCAAACCTAGTATGAAGTGTTATAAATTGGAATCTTGGTTGATAGTATGAAATTCGTTACTATTCACTACTTGCACCAACCCTTGTGGGTTAAATGTTAAGGTTCACCAATAATATTTAAAAAATCACAAATTTCTATAAACACCATGGGCTAAAATATTAAGGTTTATCCATGGGATTGGTACTTTGGTGTAATTACCAACTCTCCATTACTTTACCTAAATCCAATGGTTTACAAAGTTATACATTTAACATTAGTGAATAAAATACTAATATTTACAAATCTTTAATTGATATGTATCGTCAACTTTATATAGCATTAGAGTTGTGTAATTGGTAAGATTTTATTCATAAATATGAGTATAATTATCAAGGTGAATATTTATAAATATCATTTTATAGGATCATACAATGGCTTTTATTGAATCATACAATGTTTGTGTCTTAAAGCTAATTTAATATGAATTTTGTCATGTATATTATAGTGTTCCATTTTTCATATATATATTTTAATTACTTATATGAGATTGAAATGGGCCCTACTTATACTATATCATGATTACTTTAGTATTTTAATGAACCACATAGTGGTATTATAATAATATTTTATAATTAATGCATATATCACCTAATTATATTTGATCTTGGGGTTATATCTTGAAATTTAAAATATATAATTGGATAATATCCTTTCATTTGATACAAATTTCAAGGTTCATCTATGATTTTTTTGTTTGAATTTACATGGTGTAATCGGTAGCCACCACGAATCCGATCAGGTTATTCGACTTTTTATGGCCACCACAATGTTATACGTTGTTCGTCCTAAAATTTTCCATTTAGTTCTTTGTGCAATCCACCCCTATAACCACCATGCCACAACCATATAAAACTTTTATATCATTAAAAGCACCAGGAAAGGGACAAGTGTTCAGTCAGATGAGGCCCAAGATTTGAACCTTCAACCATTGCCCCCCTTATGGGGTTTGGCTATGTTGTAATCACAATGACACTGAGAGGGGGGGTGAATCAGTGTAGCATTCCAAAACATGAATAGACAGCTCAAAAAAAATTTGCAGCAAATAAAACTTATAAACAAATATAATAAGTACTGCAAGAGAACATCACACAACACAGATTTTTAACGAGGTTCACCAAAATGGCTACTCCTCAAAAAGAATGGCTGCTTGGAATCCCATCCAAATCCAACCTCTTGCAAAGCACCAACTTTACAATTTGTTTACCAGAACCAACTGGAAGGAGCACCAACCCCTTAACTTTATCTGCTTCAACAGAATGGAGCACCAACTCCTATTTTACCAGCACCTACTGGAAAGAGGCACCAACCCCTTAATTTGCCAGCACCAACTGGACTTCAATATTGAATAAAAAATGTTTGACATATACCTTTGTTATTGCAAGACTCTAACTGGTCTACATCACCTTTGCAATCTCTATGCACTCTGCTCTCTCTTGCGTAATCACTTCACACAGTCTGCTGCACTACTACAGCCAGAATTTGCAATCAACTTTGCCCTTCACGCTTCTCTGCACACTCTGCTTTCTCTGCACACACGCTTCGCACACTCTGTGTCGTTTCACATTCTGCTCTCTGCTCAACACGAACTTCACTTTCACAAACACTATGCTCGCATTCCCACTTTATCTTAACACCCCACTTTTCAAACTCGAAGTACCCTTGCTTTTATAGAAGAAGTTTTAGGAACAAACCCTAAAAGAACATCGATTGAGAAACCCTAGAATTTGTCAGCTGCCAAACCCTAAAATCCGTCGGCTGTAACCCTAAGAATGTCGGCTGCAAAACCCTAAAATCCGTCAGCCCAGATTTAACTTTGTCGACGTCATTCTCCACCTTCGTTACCTTCCTATAGCTTATTGCCGCAAAATAGTAACACGTCGGCCCTTTTAATTTAATTTTATATTCTAATTTAAATTTTTAATAAAATAAAAATTTAAACTAAATATTTAAAATTAAATATCTTCATCACCGGGGCATATTTTTCAACAAAACGAAGAGCCAACTTGGGTTTTAAGAAAAACCCATTTCAAGTCTATTATCCACTGCATCCTTGGACCTAACTGCCTGCATCTTTGGATCTAACTGCCTGTGTTGACAACAATGACAACCTTCTGGCAACATCTTGCTCAACAATATCCCCCTTTGGAATTGTTGGCAACACCTGTATACATTTCTGTAACTCTTCTCCCCCTTTGTCAATAGTACCAAAGGGCTACTGCAGACTCTCCTTGTGACCATTCTCACACTTTTCAGGCACAATTTTGACTCCCCCTGAGTCCATCCTCACACTTCTCAGGAAAAATTTGACTCCCCCTGAGTCCATCCTCAAACACTCAAGTGCTCCCCCTGAGAAGGTGATCCTCGTAGCTAGTCACTTCTTAGGAAGTGTGACTACTCCTAATTTGCTTCGAAGATACTCAAATACTTCCTTGGGCAAAGGTTTTGTAAAAATGTCTACTACCTGTTCTGTAGTTGGGACATAGTCCAATCTGACTTCTCCTTCTGCAACTTTGTCTTTCAAGAAATGATACCTTATAGCAATATGCTTTGTTTGTGAGTGCATTACTGGATTCTTAGAAATGTTGATTGCACTGGTGTTGTCACACTTTACTGATATTGGTTCACTAAAATTAATACCAAGATCTTTCAAGGTCCTGTTTCATCCACAAAACTTGTGTGCAACATGTTGCTGCTTGCAATATACTCTGCCTCGACTGTAGATAAAGACACTGACTCTTGCTTCTTACTATGCCATGCAACCAATCTGTCCCCCAAATAGAATGCTCCTCCACTGGTACTCTTTATGTCATCAACACATCCTGCCCAATCTGCATCTGAATATGATATAAGAGTGAAATCTTTGCCTCTTGGATACCACAATCCATACTCCATGGTGCCTTTGAGATACCGAAAAATCCTTTTAACTGCTGTTACATGAGTCTCTTTGGGACTGGCCTGAAATCTGGCTACCATGCACACTGCCTGCAAAATATCAGGTCTAGTTGCAATTAAATATAGTAAGATTCCTATCATTGATCTATACATGGTTTGATCTACAGGTGGAGATTTGTCTTCTTTACTTAAATTACAGCCTATTGTCATGGGAGTACTGACTGGCTTACTATCCTCCATAGTGAACTTCTTTAACATCTCTTTCACATATTTGATTTGGGAAATGAATATACCTTTCTCATTTTGATTAACCTGTAGTCCCAAAAAATAAGACAGTTCACCAATCATTGACATTTCAAATTCATTCTGCATCTTGTTTGCTAGGTCTTTACAAGATTCATCTTTGTTGCTACCAAATATGATGTCATCCACATAGACAACAAGAACAATGAGATGCCCATCTTCTGTTTTCACATACAGATTACTGTCCACTAAACCTTTCTTGAATCCCCGTTGAGAGAGATAATTATCTAGCCTAGCATACCAGGCCCGTGGTGCTTGTTTTAATCCATACAATGCTTTCTTTAATTTACAGACAAGGTTGGGATCTTCACTGATTTGAAAGCCATCTGGTTGTTCAATATAGACCTCTTCTTCAAGTTTCCCATTTAAAAACACAGATTTCACATCCATCTGATAAACTCTGAAGTTCTTGTGAACTGCTAGTGCCAAAAACATTCTAATAGCTTCTAGTCTGGCCACTGGTGCGAAAGTCTCTTCAAAGTCAATGCCTTCGACCTGTGCATAGCCTTTGCAAACCAGTATTGCTTTATTTCTAATAACCTGACCGTATTCATTTAATTTATTACGAAATATCCATTTGGTGCCGATTACATTCTTGTTTGCAGGTCTAGGTACTAACTCCCAAGTTCTGTTCTTTTCAATCTGATCTAACTCTTCATTTATTGCCTTCATCTAGCTGTCATATTTGCTTGCTTCATCTATGTTTTTGGGCTCAATGCTAGATAAAAGAGAGTAATTACTTATTACTTTCTTTCTTGTCTGAATGCCAGCTGTGGGATCTCCAATTATTTGGTTTCTAGGATGATTTTTTTGCCAATTGATCATTCTGAATTTTCTTTTTTCTTGTACCTCTGAGTCATCTGATAAGTTACCTGCATCAGCCGTAGACATATTTTCTGTGTCATGTACTTCATCTCCTTCAATGACTTCTTCGTAGATTGGATAGTTTTCTTGGAAATTAACTATTTGTTTCCTCCCTTCATCGAATTTAACATCTGCACTATCCACAATTTTCTTGAGTCTCTTGTTGTAGCATTTGTAAGCTTTGCTATGTGGAGAATAACCAACAAACACACCTTCATATGCTCTATATTCAAACTTTCCAAGGTTGTCATCAGTTTTTCTGATGTAGCACTTGCAACCAAATACTTTGAGATGTTTTGCTGTTGCTTTCCTACCAAACCACAGCTCATACGGAGTTTTGCATTCATGAGTTCTTAACATATACCTGTTCTGAATGTATCTTGCTTGTGTGAACTGCTTCTTTCCAGAATCTATCTGCTATTTTTCTTTCTGCCAGCATGGTGCGTGCCATTTCCTGAATTGTTCTGTTCTTCCTCTCTCGCTACACCATTCTCTCGAGGAGTTCCGGTTGCTAAATATTGTCTCCCGATGCCATATTTTTCACAGTATTCTAAAAATTCATTCAAAATAAATTCTCCTCCTCTGTCTGACCGCAAGCATTTAATTCTTTTCCTTGTTTCATTCTCTACCAGCTATCTGAAAGTTCTGAACATTTCAAAGGCTTCTGATTTATCTTTTAAGAAGAATATCCAAGTCATTATGGAAAAATCATCAATACACAACATGAAGTATTTGTCGTCGTTTATGCTTTGAGTCCTCATTGGTCCGCATAAGTCAGTATGAATGAGTTCCAAAGGCCTGCTAGTGTGATGTTCTTTTGTTTTAAATGAAACTCTGGTCTGTTTTCCCTTCTGACATGAAGCACACATGCTGTTTGCAGGTTTCTTAATGATTGGAATATCTCTCACTGCTTGTTTAGAGCTAATTATTACCAGATTATCAAAACTTATGTGTCCAAGCCTCATGCCACAACCAGTTCTCTTCTTCTTTTCCCATGAAGCACATACCTTCTAAAAATTCTGAGAGTGTGTACAGATTGCCAGACGTCCTTGAGCCGGTTGATATTAATTTCCCGTTCTTTGTTTTTCTGACTTCACAACCCTACTTCTTGAACACCACTTCATGTCCTTTGTCACAGATCTGACTCACACTTAACAGGTTATGTTTCAGACCATCCACATATAGAACTTCTTATGACTTGATTTTCCCTTCACTTATTTTGATCGACCCTTTATCTATTATTTTGGCTCCATCGTTATTTCCGAACTTCACAGAACCACCCTCATATTTATGAAGATTCTCAAATTTCTGTCTATCACCTGTCATATGACTTGAGCAGCCACTATCAAGAATCCACGGTACATATTTATTTTGAGCTCTAAAAGCAGTCTGCACTATTAAGGATTCTTGTTCTTTCCTGAGCTATTCCTTTTGTTTCCATTCTGTCTTAACTATGTTGTTGGGTTCTAGCTGTGACTTCCCATTTTTAGAATTTTGCACATATCCTTCAGTATAAATTCTATTTTGTTTTGCTCTATACAGTTGAAATCTACTTTCCCGAGGTTGATATGAAACAGACATACTACGATAATTTCTGGAAATATGCCCAAATTTGTGACACTTAAAACACTCTACTGCATAATTCATTAAAGGAGCAAATGCATTTATACTAGTGAAACTTCTTGGACCTATATTGTATTTGCAGTCGGCAATTTTATGCCCATAATTATTACATTTAAAACAAAAACCATAGAAATAATGAGTAAACCTCGAAAGATGGTCTTGGCCAGGTTATTGCTTGGAGCCTTGGATCTTCTATTCTTTTGATGTGTGACCTTAGTAAAGCCATCATTGTCAACTGTCATTTCAGGTCTGGCATTATATCTTTCTTTTGCCTGATTCGTTTTACTTTCCACAGCCTGTTTCTTGTCTTTGTTCTTTTCACTTTCAACATTGCTTGTTTTTGGTTCAGTTGATGATTCTCCTTTAGTAAATCCGAGACCAAATTTGATGCCTGTGGATCTTTGATCGCTCAAAATTTTGTCCAGTTTCATCGAGCTTTCTTCACGTTTTAGATGACAGTTGATTTTTCGATCTAGCTCTTGTATTTGTATTCGGAGACTCACATTTTCTTCTTCCAATTTGCAGCAGTGGTCTATCTTCATAGAAACTCCGTATTTCCGGATCTTCGGATATTTTCTTGTATTCTTCAGTCTGTGTTTTTAAACTGGCAATAATGTCGTTTGCATTCTTAAGTTTCCTTGTCAGTTTTTCATTCTTTTTTTTCTCTGATTCCCATTCCGTAAGAGTAGACACTAGCTCACCCCCTAAATCAACTTCAGCCTCAACATCTTCAACTTTAGAGTTCATCCCCTCTATGTTTTTTGATTCATCTATTTCAAATGCCATAAAGAGAGCCTCACCTGTTCCTTCTTCAGAGTCTTCACTAGAACTATCCTCTGAAGATTCTGTAGTGTCTATTGGAGCAGTGGCAAGAGCTTTGTAACCATTGACTACCACACCCCAGATGTCAAAGCCCAAAGCACTGAGATAAGTCTGCGTTCTAATTTTCCAGAACGCATAATTTGTCCCATCAAACAGCGGTGCTTTGTTCGAAGAGAATCCTTCACCACTTGCCATTACTTGATTTCCAAGATCACCTTAGCTATTTAAGCCTCTTCAGGTACTTGGCTCTGATACCAATTGTTGTAATCACAATGACACTGAGAGGGGGGGTGAATCAGTGTAGCATTCCAAAACATGAATAGAAAGCTCAAAAAAAAATTGCAACAGATAAAACTTATAAACAAATATAATAAGTATCGCAAGAGAACATCACACAACACAGATTTTTAACGAGGTTCACCAAAATGGCTACTCCTCAAAAAGAATGGCTGCTTGGACTCCCATCCAAATCCAACCTCTTGCAAAGCACCAACTTTACAATTTGTTTACCAGCACCAACTGGAAGGAGCACCAACCCCTTAACTTTATCTGCTTCAACAGAATGGAGCACCAACTCCTATTTTACCAGCACCTACTGGAAAGAGGCACCAACCCCTTAATTTTCCAGCACCAACTGGACTTCAATATTGAATAAAAAATGTTTGACATATACCTTTGTTATTGCAAGACTCTAACTGGTCTACATCACCTTTGCAATCTCTATGCACTCTGCTCTCTCTTGCATAATCACTTCACACAGTCTACTGCACTGCTACAGCCAGAATTTGCAATCAACTTTGCCCTTCACGCTTCTCTCGCACACTCGCTTTCTCTGCACACATGCTTCGCACACTCGTGTCGTTTCACATTCTGCTCTCTGCTCAACACGAACTTCACTTTCACAAACACTATGCTCGCATTCCCACTTTATCTTAACACCCCACTTTTCAAACTCGAAGTACCCTTGCTTTTATAGAAGAAGTTTTAGGAACAAACCCTAAAATAACGTCGATTGAGAAACCCTAGAATTTTTTAGCTGCCAAACCCTAAAATCCGTCGGCTGTAACCCTAATAATGTCGGCTGCAAAACCCTAAAATCCGTCGGCCCAAATTTAACTTTGTCGGCGTCATTCTCCACCTTCGTTACCTTCCTGTAGCTTATTGCCGCGAAATAGTAACATGTCGGCCCTTTTAATTTAATTTAATATTCTATTTTAATTTTTAATAAAATAAAAATTTAAACTAAATATTTAAAATTAAATATCTTCATCACCGGGGCATATTTTTCAACAAAACGAAGAACCAACTTGGGTTTTAATAAAAACCCATTTCAAGTCTGTTATCCACTGCATCCTTGGACCTAACTGCCTGCATCTTTGGATCTAACTGCCTGTGTTGACAACAATGACAATCTTCTGGCAACATCTTGCTCAACAGGCTAAACTAATTGGTCTACGCCTCAGACCTGTTCACCTATGATATTGAAACATTATATTATGAAAAAAATATCACTAACTACCACTTTCTCCAAAATCATTAGGAAAATGTTAAATTCCACCCATAATATTGGAACCTTAGTTTAATGTATGAAAATACTCATTCCCAATAACTTGTGTTTGAATTCAAAATATTTTCCAATAACATTTTGAAATATGCATTTACCATAATTGCATGCAATAAAGAAGTATAAGTAATTTCAAATATAGCAATAGTAAAAAAAATAAAGAGGTGAAAGAAGACAACTAAAAGAGATCAAGGGATGGTGCCTATAGGTACCCCAATATATCACACTTATGGTTACAAATGGATCCTCGTTGATTGGTATTTATGGTGATACCAAAAACCCAAATAAATGTTAACCTCAAGCCAAAAATTAACTTGACCTTTAGGTTAACATTATAATAAAATAATAATTATACACCCTTTAAGAAAGGTTATCCATAAAGGTGGATTAATAAATATAAGGGTGAAATATGAAATGATCCCTAAGGCTTACATGAACATGCTTGTAGACATACATAAATGATGAATGACCATAAAATTACATAATCACATGCCCATAAGCTACATTAATAGTGGACATAAGCACTTCATCACACTTTTGGATTTGTCCTAACAAGATTAGATTACATATATTTCAACACCTTCCATATTCTAATTTGATGGGGCTAAGGAGATAAGACACTAGAGGTAATGTATTTTCCCCATAATGGATTCTCTAGTGGTACTCAGCTTTACCATCTCCATCCTCATCTTCATCATTAGTAATATTGTGTTCAACCCTCACGAATTTTATGGTGTGTCCTTCCATTTTACAATACTTACAAATATGTATTTGACTTATTTGAAACCTTATAATTACTCTTGTGAAAATAATCATTAGATTCCATTTATTTTGAAGTCTTTTGGATGATCTTGTGTATGAGAAAGAGTTGCATAATTCTTCATTACAACTTTATAATGGATTATAAGCTTAAAAAATCCTTCAAGAGAGAAGGGTTGTGGATCCTTGATAGTCATAGCATTCACATAAAGAACCAATCCAACTGTATAAAAGGGAGGAGAAATATCTCTCCATTACTCTTTACCTTATCTTATACCATGGATAGATTAGATTTTAAATCTTTGAAGTGAGATGTGTTGTCTTCAATATTATCAAAATATATATTTTTTTGATATGATAAGGCTCTATCTCTATTTTTTGAACTTAATTAGCATTTACTTTTCCATATAGATCTTTTAAAGTAGACCATACCTCAATAGGATCAATTTTATCTCTAATGTGGAAAAGTATATTTGGTTCCACTAACATGAAAAATATTCTAAGAGATTCCTCCTTTCTACTGAGTTCATGATCACTAGAACTTATTATAACTCATTATTAAAGATGAACCCTAATTTTTTACTTCTGAATAATATTACCATTTTAACTAACCAGGTTTTATAATTCCATCCATTGAGATGAGCAACATACCTTAAGTGATATATTTTACACCTAAAATCCTAAGAAAAACTATAACATGTTTATAAACTAATATTAGTACTATGTAGAACTCAAAAAATTATGTAATATGGAAAAGCAATTAGCTCTAAATGATTCTATATGTAAAATTTATGGCCTTGGTAATATTTGGTATATTAGAACTTAAATCAAACAAAAAAAAAACTACAAAACCCTAAAAAATATCAAAATAAAAATACCACTTGGATCCACTAGATTGAATGTTGCACTTTCAACTGATGATTCAAGAGTTGATAAGTTGATATACTTGATTGGTTGTGATCCTCATTATATATATATATATATATATATATATATATATATATATATATATATATATATATATATATATATATATATATATATGATGGGTTTGGAGCCGACAAGGCTTTAAACTAAGATAAACCACTTGCAAATGAGAGAGTGGACCAAAGTACCACATGATCTAACATTAGTAAAAGTAGAGATTAAAAATATAAACATTGTGCATGGGCACACCTTGGAGAAAAAAATGATGTTACTGTCGAGTTTCAAATTTAGAACCTTCCCTCAACAAATAACATTTCCAACCATTATGTCATGCATGCAATTGAGCCAAAGTAACATCCTCATCTATATCGTACATATGCCATCCATAAAATGAGAAATGTTATTATCAAAAATATTGCTTGTAAATATCAAACTACTAACCTAAGTGCTACAACAAAGTTATTTGACCACTATGCCATGGATATGGATCTAAGAGAATGGATAGTGGGAGTTCCTTTTGATGTCTTCTTTGAAGGATTTTTGTACAAAAAAATATTTTTGGGATTCAAACTAGTGACCTTATATGATTGAAGGATATGTCAAACCATTGTACCATAATTACCTTTCAAGAGAAGAGTTTCAAGAAAAGCTCTTTAGCATGTATACACACATCATTATAAATAATTTTCTTACAATGTTTAAGTCTTGATGATTTGATACTAAAATGTTCTCTAAGCAGATATTATCTCTACCATTGTACCACTTCCTTTTTTTGAGTGGAATAGGATGATATTCCACAGCAAAATAATTTGAATATGATAGCAAAAACATTCCAAGATTTAAATCAGTCTCATCCTAGCTAAAAGCACATGATCCTATTGTTATGCCATCCACATTAATGCATTCACAACTACTACACTTGAATATGTAGATGAATAGTGGTGAGGGTGTGTGTCTAGCACATTAAATAGACAACATCCATTTTTGGAACCAAAATAAATGGAAAAAATTAAAAAAAATAAGAACTTGATCGTAGAAGATTTGAGGCCTTTGATTGCTTGTGAAGATTCTCTTTTTTTAGTGAGTGATGTATATTTGTGCCTTGCTTTTATACCATGTTTGATATCACACTATTTTTTAGAAACATACTAAAACATGCATTCAACTCAATAACATGCAACAAAGAAGTAAAAGCAATTCAAAATATGGCAATGGTAAATAAAACAAAGAGACAAAGAGAGATGACAAGAAGAGATAAAGGGTGTGTGTCTATAAGCACCCCAATGTATCATATTTCTTCACACTTATGATTAAAAATGGATGCTCATCAAGTGGAATTTATAGTGATCCCAAAACCCCAGTTAGAGGTTAACATCTAGCCGATATTGAATTGACCTTGAGGTTAACTTTACAATAAAATAATAATAAATTACACCCTTTAAGCAAGGTTATCCATAAAGGTGGATTAACCAATACCAATAAGGGTGAAATATGAAAGGGATCATAAGTCATACATGAAAATGATCATAAGCTTACATGAATTATGAATGCCTATGGGATTACATAATTACATGCCCATAGGATATATTACTAGTGCTCATAAGCACTTCTTCACACTTTCGTCCTTGGCCTAACAAGACCAAATTACACATATTTTAATAGTTTTATCCAAACTACATAGGAAAAATGATTAAGATTCATCTATGGGATTGTAACCTTGGTTTTTGATGTATTCTTAACTCACCCATGGGATTGAAACCTTGGTTTAGGGTATGAAAATCCTCACTTGTTACCATTTATTCCATATCCCTTTGGCCTAAATTTTAAATTTACCCATGGGATTGAAATCTTAATTCATATATGAAAAGTAGTAAGGTCCATCCATGGGATTTTACCCATTATATAGAAATCTTAATTCATAATATAAAAAATATTAAGGTTCATCCATGGGCTTGGAACCTTGGCATATTTTATAAAATTCCTCACCCCCCACCACTTTCCTAAACCCATTTAACAAAAGTCAAGCCTCAACCATGGTATTTTAACTTTTTTTCCTCCCACTTAACCTAAGCCCCTTGAATATATGTTAATATTTTACCATGGTATTAGAACCTTGGTCTACAATGTAAAACTCATCACTCATAACTAATTAACCAAAACATTTAAAAATTATTATCTCATATATTCATATTTTCTATGATTATGTGGGAGTGAAATGATCCCCATGCATACTCCATGTTACCATAGTATTTCAATGAACAACATAGTGTTATTATATCACTTAAAAATATTTGATCCTAGGTCTCCTCACTAGGACACCATATATTTAATCAATTGAGCTAATGTTTTTTTATTACTTTTATTACCTGTACCTAGCATTATATATTTATAATAAGATATTATATTAACTTATCAATGATATTTTATGTACATTGGAGAACACACACTATTAAAAATAGCAAGAACATAGAATGATATAAAATTTTATTGTATTAATATTTTTATAGCATGAGTCTGCGCCTAGGGTAGTCAACCCTAGAGCCAATATTAAGTGGTATCCACCTCCTACAGGTTGTTTTAAGCTTAATTTTGATGGAGTAGCTAAGGACAATCTTGGAAGAGCAGGCGCTGGTGGCATTGTGCGAGTTCATAATGGGAATATGATGCTTGTGTTTTCCGAATATTTGGGAACAAGGATGAACAACGAAGCTGAAGCTAGTGGAGAGGCCTTCAAATGACTCAAGACTTATAAGGCAATTTTATCATAGAAGGAGACTCTATGCATGTTATAAATCTTATAAATAATTAGAAAACACCTCCTTTGAGGATTAAAACAATTGTTGAAGATGCTAGGATCCTTTTCGATGGAAGATAGGACAGAAAAGCCCAACATGTCTTTCGGGAAGCTAACAAAATTGCTGATAAGTTGGCCAATTTGGGTGTCGATGGTGACAAACTTTTCAAATGGGAACATGGTGTCCCGAGTGAAGTAGAGTAGCTTATTCAACAAGAATTCCAAGAATGATAGTCGAATTTACCAACAGGGAAGGCACTACAAGTTCGAATGCTAGGAGTATTCCCTTCTCTTTTTTGAATTGGACTCACAATAAAAATTATTTGAGTTGTCAGTCTTTGTGGATGCTGCTTGGAAATACCACAAATACTAATGGGGACAATCACATGTCAGATAACATAGCTCCTAGTCATCTTAATAATTTTAGGTTGGTTTATAATCATAGGGAAGGAAAGAAATGACAATATAAGACTTCAAACCAAAGCCACGTGGACCACTAGATAGCCACCGCCATAAATCTAGCCAGCAAGTTCACTTCTCCAAGGCTAATTGGCCAAGATAGTATGTGGTACCAAAGCATGTCATATATGGAAGAAAACAATTACCAAAGAATTATTAAGAGTAACTGTCAATACAGAGCTTGTGGGAGTTTTTTTTTAGTACTCTCCTATGAGTGTCTGCAGCTTTTTGTTTCTCCATTGTCTCAAGGAAGGGATCCATGTCTATTTTTTTATGTAATTATGATGAATGTGTGTTTTCTCGGGGTCTACCCAAAATTTTGTATGGGAAGTTTCTTTTTGATAACAGGATATGTGCCTTATCGGATGTAATGGCTTTGGTGGCATGTAGATTTTACATATATAGGATCCTTAGTAAGGATATGTTCATCAATAGCCCTGGGCTAATTTTTGTAAAAGGTTTTGGGTCAACCTGTAAAACCTAGTATTAATGCTATAGTATCTTATCTACCAAAAAAATAACAATTTTTATAGCATGTACAACATATAATGGAATCTTGTAGACTCTATTACCCATTACAAAGAGGTCAAGCAACAATTTTGGTTCTAAAACCACATAAAATAACTGTAATATTAAATAAAATGAACAAATAATGTAATAATATAATAGTAGGATAACACCCCTCACATTATTACATTATTTGGTACAACACATAAATCATTACCTGCTTTAATCTAGAGGATAAAATTTTTAGATGGTTTAAGCACTAAAATGTACTCTAGCTCTATATTTGGTTTTTGTATTAGATCTAGATATTGATCTAGATCTAGATCTACTTTAGGCTTCAACATTGCTAGAAAATAATCTCAATATGATCTACCTTTTTGGTCTATCTCAAGATCTGCCTCTAGGTTATTATCGCTAGATCATTGCCTTTGGGTAGCCTGTGGGTATTTACCTCTAGGTCATTGCATATTGGGTTACCACTGACTAGGTCATTGCCTCTAGGTCACCTTTGGATCTCTACCTCTAGGTAATTGCATCTAGGTCATCTTATACTTCATATTTGGTTCAACCACTAAATCAATGATTAGGTCATATTATTCTAATGTTGAAATAATTTATTACAAGTTTCTTGACATTTTTATCATGGAAAACTTACATTCTTTTCAAAAAAATTGATTTCCTTCTATAGAAACCATACAATATTTCTTTTGTTTTGGTCCATTCTAGCACATCCATCTATTGAAAATTTTGCGTATATTCTTGTCATTGATGTCAAAGTATTGATGTCATAGGTTGATGACATTGGTTTTCATTGATGTCAATGATAACTTGGCATGATAGAAAGTAAAGGTTATATTATTTCCTTTAAATATTATAAGCCAAAGAAGTTTAAAAGCACATGGGATAAAGTTCTAAGTAATTGATTAAAAGGTTGAAGGCCCAAGTTTAATACCATGGTTTCAAAAAGAAAGCAAGTGACTAAGGCTTAAAAAGAAATAATATTATAATATTAAGGACAAAAGTTTGAAGACAAAGGGTTAAATATTAAAAAGTTTATTATAATATTTTATATTATAATTTAAACCCAAGATGGGTTTGGCGCCAACATTTTCAAAGGTTTTAAATAAAACTTATAATAAGCGTCAACGTCAAGAAAGGGAGTAAAATCCATATAAATATGGATTAAAAAGTATGCACTAAAGTAATTGTTATATATTGCATGGTATTTGATTCCCTCGTGCGCAATTGTGAGAAAAAGACAAGATAAGATGAATTTTAAGAAAAAGGGACACTGGATGGTTGAATAAGGAGAGCATCATGGGAGTTAGTTCCCAAGTGGGTGGATGGCCTAGAGATAGTCTAGGTGACGCTAAGGCATAGGGCAGGCAGCAGGTCTTAGGGTCGAAACTCGACAGTGACATTTTTTGATGTTCTGCTAGCAAGGAGTATTCACGAAGGTTTTAAAACATAAAACATGCATATTTGGTTCTATGTGGGTAGTTGGCCTAGCAGTAGCCCAAGCAGCGCTAGCGCAATGGCAGGCATGAGGTGTCATGGTTGATTCACACTTTCGGTGGTTGTGGTAGGCAAAATATTTTTTATTAGTGACTACGGTTGAATTATTAAGGGCCTAAGTTGTGCTTGATTATTGTGTGCACTATTCGACTTAGGGAGTTATAAGGGAAATACATTTTTATTTTGGCCATTCTTTTAAAAGGAATAAAAGGGGAAAATTGCGATTTATTTTGAAGTATTATTTTGTGGATTAATAAGGTTTAATTAGTGGTTGATTAATTTGTGTTTGTATTGTTGAAATATTGAAGTGGGAGATAAAAGGTGTATGATGTTATTTTATTGTTTGTAATACTTGCATTAGTATTAAAGGGTTTGGTTTATAATTTGATGCTTTATTTTGAGAAACCAAGAGAGTTCTAAAGCATATATTTGGGACATAATTGTGCACACATTTTGAGAGGGTTTTCCAATATAAAGAGGTGTTGTACTAATATATTTTGAAGTTGCAAAAGATATTATTTTTGAGATAGGTATTTGAGGGCACATATTCATCAAGCATTTTGAGGTATGGTGGTTCAACTTTTTATCTAGGTGGTTGTGTTTTGAGAAAGTAATTTTGAGGTGGAGTTAAAAGGGTTGATTGGCAATATTTGAACTAGGGTTTGTGAAACAAAATATGCATTCATTATTTGAATGGTTTTTGAAGTATTGGTTTGAATGTGGATGAGAAAGTTTTGTAAAGCATTTGTATATTGGGTTTGAGTAAGATTAGAAAGAACATATGGTGGACTTATACTACATATCATTTCATAATTGCTCTTGAACAAGAATTCTTGGTTGAATATGTTTGAAGTATTATGATCAAGTGTTATGAGTAATTTTGAGCATGTGTTATGAGAAATTTTGAGCATGTGTTAGAGCATAATTGAGCAGAGACAATAAGCAGACTAGAGCAGGATTGTGAGTTGTTTGAGCAGGCCTTTTGGAAAAGAGTTTGTGAGAATTTTTTAGTAGGTTTAAAGAAATCTTGTGAGTAGTTTTGAGGTAGAATTGTGATCAGGTATGAGACAGATCAGTACAGGTAGTTGAGCAAATTTGATCAGTGTTGTGAGTAGAGTTGATCAGAGTTGTGAGCATAGTTGATCAGAATAGAGCAGACTTGAGAACAGGATTTGGAAGTCAATCAATGCAAAGGGGATAGATTTTTCCTATGTATAGAGGCCCACAAATCATATTTGTGGGGATAGAGGTCTATTGTGTATAGAGATACATAAATTTGAGCATAGGGGATTGGTGTCTCCTTTGGACATAGTTCTATAAACATTGTAATAGAAATTTGGTTCCCAAGAGATTCATTGAGAAAATTTATAAGAAATATTTTCTCCATGGATGTAACCCACATTGGGTGAACCATGTTAAATCATGTCTCTCATGTGTGTGATGATGTGTGCATTATTTATTGCTTTGATATTATTGTTGTTATCATTTATATTGAAAAGTAAAAAGTTATATCTTATACTATTCATCCCCTCTCAATATAATATTATGTTCTTTAATTGGTATCATTGTGGGTTCCTTCATGAAAATCCTAACAATTTGAAATAAGATCCCATAATAATATACATGACTATATAAAATGGAGAAGAAGCCATGATTGACATGAAAGAGGAACTTATTGCTACTCTTGGAAACTTGAAAAGAGTTAGAAAGAAGAATTCAAATTTGAAGGCTCAAATTCAAGAGGATGAGGAAGAAAAAACAAAACTTCTACAAAATCTCATAGAGCTAAAGGTAAAAATTGAAGAGGCAAATAAAATTGAAAAATATATGATAGAACAATTAAAGTCAAAAGAGTTAGAATGTGAAAAGTTGGAATCTAAATTTGTCTCTCTAATAAAGGGAATTGACAAATATAAAGATAAGTTACAACAAGATAGAAAGTTATGGAAACAAAAATAGGAGTCAAGCTCCAAAGGAACAAATATATCAAAGAAAGAAGAGCCCATGACCTATGCTAATGTATTGAAAGGCAAAAGCATCAATAAGGAAGAAAAAAAAGAAGCCTCATGGACAAAATTCAATTACAGAAACTGTAAAGGAAGAATCATGCGATCATATTATTCAAGGTAATCTAACAGGTTACAAAATTTCTTCCATGGTTATTGTTTTTCATGTAAAAAATATGGTCATAGAGTCGTAAATTGCATGGTCCGTATGAGAAATAATGTTGATAGAAATTTCAATTCATTTGCACCTCTCATGGATAACAATATCATTTGTTACAAATGTAATAACTTTGGGCACAAGGCCAAATGGTGTAAAACAATATTTCTTGAATCAAGTAAAAAGGAGGATCAAAAGGTTCAAAATAACACAACCTCAAAAGTTTAGAAAGAGATAAAAGAGCATGAAAATGAGAAGGTAATGTTGGTACAAACAAATATTCATGCACAAGATAAGAGAAATCAGTGTTTTTTTGATAGTGGTTGTTTGATTCATATGAAAGGTTATAAAAGTAAATATCTTGCTCTTAAAGAAATCAATGGAGGATCAGTAAAATTTGGTGGCAATGGTTTAGTAAAAATTGTTGGGAAAGGAACCTTGAGTTTAGATAATGGAAAATAAAAGACATAAAATCTATTGTATGTTAATGGATTGAATCACACTTTACTAAGTGTAAGTCAACTTTTTGATCAGGGGCACACAGTCACCTTTCATCCAAATTGATGTAAGATCAGAAAATCCAAGATAGGAAAGCTTATTCCAGATGCTAGTAGAACTACAAACAATTTGTACATGCTGAGTGAAATAAAAAAAAAAATATTCTTATCATAAGAGGATGAGATTTGGTTATGGCATCGAAGAATGGGTCATTTGAACTTTGACAACATTGTGAAAATAAGCAACAAATAGGCTATCATAGATTTACCTAGGATAAAAAGACCTCAAAGCACAATCTGTGCACAATGTCAACATGGAAAGAAAACAAGAACAATTTTCAAGTCAAAATAATTTACTTCATCTAAACCATTGAAACTAGTTCACACTAATTTATGTGGTCCTAAAAGGAAAAAGAGTTTACAAGGTGAAATTTACTTCATCTTATTTATAAATGATTTCTCCAGAATGACTTGGGTAGCTTTCTTAAACGAAAAGTCATAAGCCTTTGAGAAGTTCCAAGCATTCAAAGTTTTAGTAGAAAATGAAATAGGTAAAAAGATAAAATTTCTAAGATCATATAGAGGAGGAGAATTTTCTTTGGGTGAATTCATATAATTTTGTGAAAAACATGGAATCAAAAGAGAATATTCAACAACAAGAACTCCACAACAAAATGGAGTAGTTGAAAGAAAAAATAGAACTATTGAGAATATGTCCAGAGCTAAGATTTCATATGGTTTTTGGAGAGAGGCAATTCATACAACTGTATACATCATAAATAGATCTCAAGTAAGAGTAAATCATCATAAAACCCCATATGAGCTTTGGAAAGGAATACCAGCTACCGTGAAGTATTTCAAAGTTTTTGGAAGCAAATGTTACATTAGAAGAGAGAGAAAAATTGGGCAAGTTTGATTCAAGATGCAATGAGGGTATCTTCCTTAGCTATTCCACTAATATCAAAGCCTATAAATGCTACAATAAAAGGACACATACAATTATGGAAAGTACAAATGTGATATTTGATGAAAAAATAGGGTCAAAAGAATCAACTCAAGAAATTGTATATCAAGAAGAAGAAAGTTACCAAGAAGAAGTATGTGAAGAATCATAAGAAGATGAAACACAAAGAACACCACCTAAGACTCCATCCAGGTATGTGCAAAAGAATCATCCAAGAGATATGATTATTGGAAATCCATATGAAATACAAACAAGGAGGAAGATAATAGGAACATGTGAACATGTAAATCTTTCCTTACTATCTAAAATTGAGCCCAAGGATTTAAATGAGGCAAGAGAAGTTAAATTTTGGGTCAAGGAAATGGATGAGAAATTGGATTGAATAGAAAAAAGTGAGACTTGGGAATTCGTTCCATGATCAAAATACAAGAATATAATTGGCACTAAATGGGTTTATAGAAATAATTTAAATGAAGATGGTCTAGCAGTCAGAAACAAAGCAAGATTGGTATGCAAAGGCTATGCACATGTTGAAAGGAATGATTTTGATAAAAAATTTGCTCTTGTTGCACGACTTGAGGTTATAAGGATATTTTTAGCTTTCTCAAGCTTCAAAAACATCAAATTCTATCAAATGGCTTCTTGGAATAAGAGGTCTACATTGAGCAACTTGAGGGGTTCAACCTAACTGATAAGCTATATTATGTATGTAGATTAAATAAGGCTCTTTATGAACTAAAGCAAGCTCCTAGATCTTGGTATTCAAGGTTGGATAAGTATCTTAAAGAACAAGGTTTCAAAAAAGGAATATCTGACAACAATTTATACATAAAAAAATAAGGAAACGACTTGTTGATTGTGGTTGTCTATGTGGATGATATCATTTTTGGAGGTAGTAATGATAATATGTGTCAAAATTTTACAAAGAGTATGAAAAATGAATTTGAAATGTCAATGCTTGGTGAGTTTTCCTTCTTCCTTAAACTACAGATTTCACAATCAGAAAAGGGTGTACTTATTTTTCAAACCAAGTATATAAAAGAAATGCTGAAGAAATTTAAATTGGATTATTACAAACCAATGAGTAACCCCATGGTTATAGGATGCAAGTTGAGTAAATATGATGAATCTCCTAAATCAAATTAGACATTGTATAGATCTATGATTGGTAGCTTACTATATGTCATAGATACAAAACCAAATATAATGCAGGTAGTGGGACTAGTGGCAATATTTCAAGAAACACCAAAGGAAACACATGTACAGGAAGTAAAGAGAATATTGGGCAGGCAATATTGATGATAGAAAAAGCACAAGTGGAGGAGCATTCTTTCTTGGAGATTGTTTAGTCTCTTGGCTAAGAAAGAAACAAGCATTGGTATCCTTATCCATGATAGAGACAGAGTACATTGCAGAAGTTACTTCTTGTACACAAGTGTTATGAATGAAGTAAAATTTAAAATATTTTACAATAGAGCATGATCAATCCATATCCATAAGTGCCATAAACATTTCAAAGAATCCAATGATGCAATCAAGGACCAAGCACATTCCAATAAAGTATCATTTTTTGAGAGAATAGGTGACAAATAAGAAAGTCTAATTATAATATGTCACTACAAAGGAACATATTGCGAACATATTTACTAAGCCACTTCCAAAGAAAAATTTTGAGTATCTTAGAGGAAAGTTGGGAGTAGTGTTACTTCCATCCCAAACTTAATCACCTCAAGGAGAGGAGGTGGGTATGGGGCTTAGCTAAGAGTCTTATATTTAACCCCAAAGGAGTCCCTTTGCCATTTATGTCAAAGGGGAAGAGATTTGAGTAAGGGGGAGAGCATTATCAGGGGGAGCAAATTTGGAATCCAGTGGTAGGAAAAGGAATTTTTAGAAAAGGTTGCCATCAATGAAAAAGGAGGATATTATTGGAAATTTTGAGTATATTGTTGTCATTGATGTCAAAGGATTGATGTCATAGGTTAAATACATTGGTTGTCATTGATGTCAATGATAGCTTGGCATGATAAAAAGTAAAGGTTATAATATTTACTTTAAATATTATAAGCCAAAGAGGTTTAAAAGCACTTGGGACAAAGTTCTAAGTAATTGATTAAAAGGTTGAAGGCCCAAGTTTAAGACCATGGTTTCAAAAATAAAGCAAGTGACTAAGGCTTAAAAATAAATAATATTATAATATTTTAATATTATAATATTAAGGACAAAATTTTGAAGACAAAGGGTTAAATATTAAAAAGTTTATTATAATATTTTATATTATAATTTAAACCCAAGATGGGTTTGGCACCAATATTTTCGAAGGTTTCAAATAAAACTTATAATAAGCACCGACATCAAGAAAGGGGGGTAAAATCCATATAAATATGGATTAAAAATTATGCACTAAGGTAATTTTTAGATATTGCATGGTATTCGATTCCCTCATGCGCAATTGTGAGAAAAAGAAAAGAAAAGATGAATTAAAAAAAAGGACACAGGACGGTTGAATAAGGAGGGCATCATGGGAGTTAGTTCCCAAGTGGGTGGCTGGCCTAGAGATAGTCTAGGTAGCGCTAAGGCACAGG
Source organism: Wollemia nobilis (assembly GCA_028583015.1). Classification (NCBI taxonomy): domain Eukaryota; kingdom Viridiplantae; phylum Streptophyta; class Pinopsida; order Araucariales; family Araucariaceae; genus Wollemia; species Wollemia nobilis. Next base: position 2,548,987 of record JAQPPZ010002395.1, on the reverse strand, counting down.
GCAGGCAGCAGGTCTTAGGGTCAAAACTCAACAGTGACATTTTTTGATGTTTCGCTAGCAAGGAGGATTCTCGAAGGTTTTAAAACATAAAGTGCATATTTGGTTATGTGTGGCGGTTGGCCTAGCGGTAGCCCAAGCGGTGCTAGCGCACTGGAAGGCAGGAGGTGTCGTGGTCGATTCGCACTCGCAGTAGTTGTGGTAAGAAAAATAATTTTTATTAGTGACTAAGGTTGAATTATTAAGGGCCTAAGTTGTGCTTGATTATTGTGCGCTCTATTCGACTTAGGGAGTTATAAGGGAAATACATTTTTATTTTGGCCATTATTTTAAAAGGAATAAAAGGGGAAAATTACAATTTATTTTGAAGTATTATTTTGTGGATTAATAAGGTGTAATTAGTGGTTAATTAATTTGTGTTTGTATTTTTGAAATATTGAAGTGGGAGATAAAATGTGTATGATGTTATTTTATTGTTTGTAATACTTGCATTAGTATTAAAGGGTTTGGTTTATAATTTGATGCTTTATTTTGAGAAACCAAGAGAGTTCTAAAGCATATGTTTGGGACATAATTGTGCACACATTTTGAGAGGATTTTCCAATATAAATAGGTGTTGTACTAATCCATTTTGAAGTTGCAAAAGATATTATTTTTGAGACAGGTATTTGAGGGCACATATTCATCAAGCATTTTGAGGTATGGTGGTTCAACTTTTTATCTAGGTGGTTGTGTTTTGAGAAAGTAATTTTGAGGTGGAGTTAAAACGGTTGATTGGCAATATTTGAACTAGGGTTTGTGAAACAAAATATGCATTCATTATTTGAATGGTTTTTGAAGTATTGGTTTGAATGTGGATGAGAAATTTTTGTAAAGCATTTGTATATTGGGTTTGAGTAAGATTAGAAAGAACATATGGTGGACTTATACTACATATCATTTCATAATTGCTCTTGAACAAGAATTCTTGGTTGAATATGTTTGAAGTATTATGATCAAGTGTTATGAGTAATTTTGAGCATGTGTTATGAGAAATTTTGAGCATATGATAGAGCATAATTGATCAGAGACAATAAGCAGACTAGAGTAGTATGTGTGAGTTGTTTGAGCAGGCCTTTTGGAAAAGAGTTTGTGAGAAGTTTTTAGTAGGTTTAAAGAAATCTTGTGAGTAGTTTTGAGGTAGAATTGTGATCAGGTATGAGACAGATCAGTACAGGTAGTTGAGCAAATTTGATCAGTGTTGTGAGTAGAGTTGATCAGAGTTGTGAGCATAGTTGATCAGAATAGAGCAGAATTGAGAACAAGATTTGGAAGTCAATCAATGCAAAGGGGATAGATTTTTCCTATGTATAGAGGCCCACAAATCATATTTGTGGGGATAGAGGTCTATTGTGTATAGAGATACATAAATTTGAGCATAGGGGATTGGTGTCTCCTTTGGACATAGTTCTATAAACATTGTAATAGAAATATGGTTCCCAAGAGATTCATTGAGAAAATTTATAAGAAATATTTTCTCCAGTGGATGTAACCCACATTGGGTGAACCATGTTAAATCATGTCTCTCATGTGTGTGATGATGTGTGCATTATTTATTGCTTTGATATTATTGTTGTTATCATTTATATTGAAAAGTAAAAAGTTATATCTTATACTATTCATCCCCTCTCAATATAATATTATGTTCTTTAATTGGTATCAGTGTGGGTTCCTTCATGAAAATCCTAACAATTTGAAATAATATCCCATAATAATATACATGACTATATAAAATGGAGAAGAAGCCATGATTGACATGAAAGAGGAACTTATTGCTACTCTTGGAAACTTGAAAAGAGTTAGAAAGAAGAATTCAAATTTGAAGGCTCAAATTCAAGAGGATGAGGAAGAAAAGACAAAACTTCTACAAAATCTCATAGAGCTAAAGGTAAAAATTGAAGAGGCAAAGAAAATTGAAAAATATATGATAGAACAATTAAAGTCAAAAGAGTTAGAATGTGAAAAGTTGGAATCTAAATTTGTCTCTCTAATAAAGGGAATTGACAAATATAAAGATAAGTTACAACAAGATATAAAGTTATGGAAACAAAAATAGGAGTCAAGCTCCAAAGGAACAAATATATCAAAGAAAGAAGAGCCCATGACCTATGCTAATGTATTGAAAGGCAAAAGCATCAATAAGGAAGAAAACAAAGAAGCCTCATGGACAAAAGTCAATTACAGAAACTGTAAAGGAAGAATCATGCGATCATATTATTCAAGGTAATCTAACGGGTTACAAAATTTCTTCCATGGTTATTGTTTTTCATGTAAAAAATATGGTCATAGAGTCGTAAATTGCATGGTCCGTATGAGAAATAATGTTGATAGAAATTTCAATTCATTTGCACCTCTCATGGATAACAATATCATTTGTTACAAATGTAATAACTTTGGGCACAAGGCCAAATGGTGTAAAACAATATTTCTTGAATCAAGTAAAAAGGAGGATCAAAAGGTTCAAAATAACACAACCTCAAAAGTTTAGAAAGAGATAAAAGAGCATGAAAATGAGAAGGTAATGTTGGTACAAACAAATCTTCATGCACAAGATAAGAGAAATCAGTGTTTTTTTGATAGTGGTTGTTTGATTCATATGAAAGGTTATAAAAGTAAATATCTTGCTCTTAAAGAAATCAATGGAGGATCAGTAAAATTTGGTGGCAATGGTTTAGTAAAAATTGTTGGGAAAGGAACCTTGAGTTTAGATAATGGAAAATAAAAGACATAAAATCTATTGTATGTTAATGGATTGAAGCACACTTTACTAAGTGTAAGTCAAATTTTTGATCAGGGGCACACAGTCACATTTCATCCAAATTGATGTAAGATCAGAAAATCCAAGATAGGAAAGCTTATTCCAGATGCTAGTAGAACTACAAACAATTTGTACATGCTGAGTGAAATAAAAAAAATATATATTCTTATCATAAGAGGATGAGATTTGGTTATGGCATCGAAGAATGGGTCATTTGAACTTTGACAACATTGTGAAAATAAGCAACAAATAGGCTATCAGAGATTTACCTAGGATAAAAAGACCTCAAAGCACAATCTGTGCACAATGTCAACATGGAAAGAAAACAAGAACAAGTTTCAAGTCAAAATAATTTACTTCATCTAAACCATTGAAACTAGTTCACACTAATTTATGTGGTCCTACAAGGAAAAAGAGTTTACAAGGTGAAATTTACTTCATCTTATTTATAAATGATTTCTCCAGAATGACTTGGGTAGCTTTCTTAAACGAAAAGTCATAAGCCTTTGAGAAGTTCCAAGCATTCAAAGTTTTAGTAGAAAATGAAATAGGTAAAAAGATAAAATTTCTAAGATCATATAGAGGAGGAGAATTTTCTTTGGGTGAATTCATATAATTTTGTGAAAAACATGGAATCAAAAGAGAATATTCAACAACAAGAACTCCACAACAAAATGGAGTAGTTGAAAGAAAAAATAGAACTATTGAGAATATGTCCAGAGCTAAGATTTCATATGGTTTTTGGAGAGAGGCAATTCATACAACTGTATACATCATAAATAGATCTCAAGTAAGAGTAAATCATCATAAAACCCCATATGAGCTTTGGAAAGGAATACCAGCTACCGTGAAGTATTTCAAAGTTTTTGGAAGCAAATGTTACATTAGAAGAGAGAGAAAAATTGGGCAAGTTTGATTCAAGATGCAATGAGGGTATCTTCCTTAGCTATTCCACTAATATCAAAGCCTATAAATGCTACAATAAAAGGACACATACAATTATGGAAAGTACAAATGTGATATTTGATGAACAAATAGGGTCAAAAGAATCAACTCAAGAAATTGTATATCAAGAAGAAGAAAGTTACCAAGAAGAAGTAGGTGAAGAATCATAAGAAGACGAAACACAAAGAACACCACCTAAGACTCCATCCAGGTATGTGCAAAAGAATCATCCAAGAGATCTGATTATTGGAAATCCATATGAAATACAAACAAGGAGGAAGATAATAGGAACATGTGAACATGTAAATCTTTCCTTACTATCTAAAATTGAGCCCAAGGATTTAAATGAGGCAAGAGAAGTTAAATTTTGGGTCAAGGAAATGGATGAGAAGTTGGATTGAATAGAAAAAAGTGAGACTTGGGAATTCGTTCCATGATCAAAATACAAGAATATAATTGGCACTAAATGGGTTTATAGAAATAATTTAAATGAAGATGGTCTAGCAGTCAGAAACAAAGCAAGATTGGTATGCAAATGCTATGCACATGTTGAAAGGAATGATTTTGATAAAAAATTTGCTCTTGTTGCACGACTTGAGGTTATAAGGATATTTTTAGCTTTCTCAAGCTTCAAAAACATCAAATTCTATCAAATGGCTTCTTGGAATAAGAGGTCTACATTGAGCAACTTGAGGGGTTCAACCTAACTGATAAGCTATATTATGTATGTAGATTAAATAAGGCTCTTTATGAACTAAAGCAAGCTCCTAGATCTTGGTATTCAAGGTTGGATAAGTATCTTAAAGAACAAGGTTTCAAAAAAGGAATATCTGACAACAATTTATACATAAAAAAATAAGGAAACGACTTGTTGATTGTGGTTGTCTATGTGGATGATATCATTTTTGGAGGTAGTAATGATAATATGTGTCAAAATTTTACAAAGAGTATGAAAAATGAATTTGAAATGTCAATGCTTGGCGAGTTTTCCTTCTTCCTTAGACTACAGATTTCACAATCATAAAAGGGTGTACTTATTTTTCAAACCAAGTATATAAAAGAAATGCTGAAGAAATTTAAATTGGATTATTACAAACCAATGAGTACCCCCATGGTTATAGGATGCAAGTTGAGTAAATATGATGAATCTCCTAAATCAAATTAGACATTGTATAGATCTATGATTGGTAGCTTACTATATGTCATAGATACAAAACCAAATATAATGCAGGTAGTGGGACTAGTGGCAATATTTCAAGAAACACCAAAGGAAACACATGTACAGGAAGTAAAGAGAATATTGGGCAGGAAATATTGATGATAGAAAAAGCACAAGTGGAGGAGCATTCTTTCTTGGAGATTGTTTAGTCTCTTGGCTAAGAAAGAAACAAGCATTGGTATCCTTATCCATGATAGAGACAGAGTACATTGCAGAAGTTACTTCTTGTACACAAGTGTTATGAATGAAGTAAAATTTAAAATATTTTACAATAGAGCATGATCAATCCATATCCATAAGTGCCATAAACATTTCAAAGAATCCAATGATGCAATCAAGGACCAAGCACATTCCAATAAAGTATCATTTTTTGAGAGAATAGGTGACAAATAAGAAAGTCTAATTATAATATGTCACTACAAAGGAACATATTGCGAACATATTTACTAAGCCACTTCCAAAGAAAAATTTTGAGTATCTTAGAGGAAAGTTGGGAGTAGTGTTACTTCCATCCCAAACTTAATCACCTCAAGGAGAGGAGGTGGGTATGGGGCTTAGCTAAGAGTCTTATATTTAACCCCAAAGGAGTCCCTTTGCCATTTATGTCAAAGGGGAAGAGATTTGAGTAAGGGGGAGAGCATTATCAGGGGGAGCAAATTTGGAATCCAGTGGTAGGAAAAGGAATTTTTAGAAAAGGTTGCCATCAATGAAAAAGGAGGATATTATTGGAAATTTTGAGTATATTGTTGTCATTGATGTCAAAGGATTGATGTCATAGGTTAAATACATTGGTTGTCATTGATGTCAATGATAGCTTGGCATGATAAAAAGTAAAGGTTATAATATTTACTTTAAATATTATAAGCCAAAGAAGTTTAAAAGCACTTGGAGCAAAGTCCTAAGTAATTTATTAAAAGGTTTAAGGCCCAAGTTTAAGACCATGGTTTCAAAAATAAAGCAAGTGACTAAGGCTTAAAAATAAATAACATTATAATATTTTAATATTATAATATTAAGGACAAAATTTTGAAGACAAAAGGTTAAATATTAACAAGTTTAGTATAATATTTTATATTATAATTTAAACCCAAGATGGATTTGGCACCAATATTTTCGAATGTTTCAAATAAAACTTATAATAAGCACCGACATCAAGAAAGGGGGGTAAAATACATATAAATATGGATTAAAAATTATGCACTAAAGTAATTGTTAGATATTGCATGGTATTCGATTCCCTCATGCGCAATTGTGAGAAAAAGAAAAGAAAAGATGAATTAAAAAAAAGGACACAGGACGGTTGAATAAGGAGGGCATCATGGGAGTTAGTTCCCAAGTGGGTGGCTGGCCTAGAGATAGTCTAGGTAGCGCTAAGGCACAGGGCAGGCAGCAGGTCTTAGGGTCAAAACTCGACAGTGGCATTTTTTGATGTTTCGCTAGCAAGGAGGATTCTCGAAGGTTTTAAAACATAAAGTGCATATTTGGTTATGTGTGGCGGTTGGCCTAGCGGTAGCCCAAGCGGTGCTAGCGCACTGGCAGGCAGGAGGTGTCGTGGTCGATTCGCACTCGCAGTAGTTGTGGTAAGAAAAATATTTTTTATTAGTGACTAAGGTTGAATTATTAAGGGCCTAAGTTGTGCTTGATTATTGTGCGCTCTATTCGACTTAGGGAGTTATAAGGGAAATACATTTTTATTTTGGCCATTATTTTAAAAGGAATAAAAGGGGAAAATTACAATTTATTTTGAAGTATTATTTTGTGGATTAATAAGGTGTAATTAGTGGTTAATTAATTTGTGTTTGTATTTTTGAAATATTGAAGTGGGAGATAAAATGTATATGATGTTATTTTATTGTTTGTAATACTTGCATTAGTATTAAAGGGTTTGGTTTATAATTTGATGCTTTATTTTGAGAAACCAAGAGAGTTATAAAGCATATGTTTGGGACATAATTGTGCACACATTTTGAGAGGATTTTCCAATATAAAGAGGTTGTACTAATCCATTTTGAAGTTGCAAAAGATATTATTTTTGAGACAGGTATTTGAGGGCACATCTTCATCAAGTATTTTGAGGTATGGTGGTTCAACTTTTTATCTAGGTGGTTCTGTTTTGAGAAATTAACTTTGAGGTGGAGTTAAAAGGGTTGATTGGTAATATTTGAACTAGGGTTTGTGAAACAAAATGTGCATTCATTATTTGAATGGTTTTTGAAAAATTCATTTAAATGCATTGAATGTGGATGGGCAAGTTTTGTAAAGCATTTGTGTATTGGGCTTGAGTAAGATTGGAAAGAACATGTGGTAGAATTATACTACATATCATTTCCTATGTGTTCTTGAACAAGAATTCTTGGTAGAATATGTTTGAAGTATTATGATCAAGCAAGTGTTATGAGCAATTTTGAGCATGTGTTATGAGCAATTTTGAGCATGTGTTAGAGCATAATTGAGTAGAGACAGTAAGCATACTAGAGAAGGATTATGAGTTGTTTGAGCAGGCCTTTTGGGAAATGGCTTGTGAGCAGTTTTTAGTAGGTTTGAAGCAGTCTTGTGAGCAAGTTTGAGGCAAATTTGTGAGAAGGTATAAGACAGATCAATACAGGCAGTTGAGCAGATTTTATCAATGTTGTGAGTAGAGTTGATTAGAGTTGTGAGAATAATTGATCAGAATAAAGCAGAGTTTAGAACAGGTTTTGGAAATCAACCAGTGTAAAGGGATAGATTTATCCTTTGGATAGAGGTCCACAAATCAGATCTGTGGGGACAAAGGTATCTTATGGATAGATATCCATGAATTTGAGCATATGGGATTAGTGTCTCCTTTGGACAAAGGTCCATAGACATTGTAATAGGGATTTGGTTCCCAAGAGATTCATTGAGAAAAATTATAAGAAATTATTTTCTCCATGGATGTAACCCACATTGGGTGAACCACATTAAATCATGTCTCTCATGTGTGATGATGTGTGCGTTATTTACTGCTTTGATATTATTGCTTTTATCATTTGGATTAAAAAGTAAATATTTATATCTTATATTGTTCACCCCCCTCTCAGTATAAGCTTATGTTCTTCACCATCCATTCATAATTCATTTGTATTTTGTTATACCTTCTTTCTTCTTTATATGTACAATATATTTATGAATGATTATTTCCTCCATAGATCACACAAATATGGAGGTCCTAACATTGCTTTAATATATGTCCATATCCTCCATAATATTTACAAAAATTCCCTTTATTGATTTTTCTTTTCACAAATTTTGTGTTATTATTGCATGTCATAAATTGGTCTCACCTCTATTTTTCAAAAAGCTACTGCTACTTATTATAAATTTGATATTACTGATATTTTCTTGATCTATATATTTATCTCTTTCAAAATATTTTCTTTCACAAGATTGATTTAATTTGCTTGACTTGTATGTCTTGTGTATCCAAGACCTTCATTTTATGAATTTATACCTAGCACTATGATCACTTTCACACCTTGCCCATTGTTTCCTAAACTTGCACTACTATATCCCATCCTTCTCAATAGTTTTGAACCAAAACCTTTAGTATGATTTTCAAAGTACCCGAAGTGTTTATCACCATTACCATCAACTCTATTAGTATGGAATTTATTATGGGCATAATAATTATGTTATATACAATATTTATTTTTACAAATAACTTTTATATCATTGGTGTCACGTGCTATATTTATCCCTTGTACAATATCTCTTGTATCACAATTTCCATTAGCCATTGTAGGATCCAAATAACCAGTATCACAATACACATGCCGTTGTGGGTCTTAAATCATTTGTGTTACAACCTATATCTATTCTTTGATAATATCACTAGTATCACAAGTAGTATCATTCTTTTGAATATTTCTTGTATTGCAACCACTTTCTTTCTTGTTGACAAGATTTTCTGTATCACACAATATTTTTATTTAGGGTTTATCTTTTAATATTGTAATTATTTCCTCTTGTATTATATTATTTTCTTTGAATATATTATAAGTGAGGATTTTCACATATATTATCTTTGCAACATTAGTAGGTAGTGTAATAACTTTATCACCATCATCATTAGCTTTATCAAGAAGCATGCATATATAATTTTCAAGTGATATGAAAGTATCATTATAAACCTCTTTGAAGATTATTTGTGTGAATTTTGGACCTACTTCTCTTTGGATAATAGCATGTATCCATGATTTTAGCAACACGTGTTCATCAAAGGTGGGTGGAGTTCACTAAATAACCTAATCATAAAATAAGAACTCACTATGATTGGGGTACTTTTCAACCCATATATTATCTGTATTACTAACTTAAGAAAGCAATTAAAAGATATGGGGTAGTTTATGTAGTCAAAATAAATAAACATGAAGAGAATGAAGCTAATATGGAATATTTTAAGAAGTTTCCTATGTTGGAAGAATTTAAGGATATTTTTCTTGAAAAATTACCTGAACTTCATCCACAATGAGAATTTAATTTTTCTATAAAACTCATACTCAAATTTGAACCCATTGCTAGATCACCCCATTGGATGACTGTGATTGAGCTACAAGAATTAAAGTACAACTTCAATATCTGCTTGAAAATAGTTTGATTAAGACAAGTGTGTCACCTTGGGAAGCCCCTATGTTGTTAGAATTATCTTCATTTTGTGTTTGATTTAAGAATTTTAACTTGTTTCCCTTTCTTTTTTTCTACAAAATTTATTGATGATTATGTACGATCTTCTAGTGAAACATATTTGTGAAAGTCTATTTGCTTTTTTATTTGTTTTCTTTTTACCTTTTGCATATTATATTTGCTTTCAAACAGTTTAGTTTGATGAAATATGGGGTGTATAAATTTGAAAAAAATTACAATTTATGAAGAGATTCTTAAAATATCAAAAGATACATAAAAAGAATGAACTTATACACCTTATGTCTTCTTTCTTCTTCTTCTCTTTAAAAAATGTAATGCTTTCAAATAGTTTAGTTTGATGAAATTTGGGGTGTATAAATTTGAAAAAAATTACAATTTATGAAGAGATTCTTAAAATATCAAAAGATACATAAAAAGAATGAACTTATACACCTTATGTCTTCTTTCTTCTTCTTCTCTTTAAAAAATGTAACTATAATAAACCTTGAAAAAAATCTTCTCTTTACCAAAAAAAAAAAATAAATAAATATCTTCAATAAAATTTATTCTTCTCTCTCCTAAATTTTTTTAAGTTTTCACACTTTGTTTTTTTTTTTTTAATAATAATGATGCATTTGTTATATCTTTATTCCTCCTAAATATTAATTTAGAATCTTTACCTTTTGTCAAATAATTTTTTCTTTTGCTACATAGGAGAGTTGGTCACTAACCACAATATTTTTAGTAACTGGCAAGGGATGCTCCCACCAAACCTGTTGACTTGCTTGGTGTGAAAAGGAAGACCACCAATAGCTCTGGATTTTGTCAATCCGATACACACTCAAAGAATTTAGATCATACAACTACCTTTGCAAACAGTAGACCAGACAACTACCTTTGCAAACAGGTTGCCCTCAAGTTTAAACCCCAATGTCTTCTTAATAAGTAACAAGACAAATACTTACCAATCCACATAACCCTTGAAAATCCATAATTTTTTTTTTTTTTAATTTACCCGGTTTGCTTATTACTCTTTAATATTCATTTAAAATCGTATACCACTTAAATAATTTTTAACTTTTCACTTTGTCCCAACATTTTATTTTTTCCCTTGTTTAAAAAAAGTTTTGGACATTGACCTCTTATTAAAAGGCTTATCTTAGCGCTCAAAGACCAACAACTCAGCTCATCATATGCAGATTTTAAAAATGAGTATATGTACCTTTTTTATATGCTCAAGAAGTTGAGCTCGGCAAGATCTCAAGCAAAATGACCACTTGCTTCCACCTCCGCTAAGGTCTAGGCATCAAATCAGCAAGTTTGGATTCTAATACGTATTTTGCAACAGTCAAATACGTTTTCAACTTCTGCATGATCAGTCACTTGTGAATTCGGACAGGACTCCTTTCTAGTATTTCGGCTCATAGTTATAAATTATAGATGAATAGCAGCGATTACTGTTACTCTGTCACAATCAATTACTTCGGACTCCGTGACGAGGTGACTGTAGTTGATTTACTCCTCCTTGTAGTTGTTGATGACAAAATAGATGATCTCATGTCCAAAAAACTTGTTCAGGACGTTCTCAGATCTTTTCACAGTGAGGAAGACGAGACTCAGGTGACTACAACCAAAAAAGCAGTAACCACCACCGCCTTTTCTGATGCATTCCAGAAGTTCACGTTTTGTTGCTCTCTATCCAGTTAAGCAAACACCTCTTACTTATCAATAGTCACACTTTCTCGTAGATATCGTTCATAATAAATCCTTATGAAAGGAGAAATTAATATCCATGTATAAAGCTTCGTATATATTCAACTTTAGATTTAAAATGAAGAACCAGGGGAGAATGTGACATAATTATTGATCAAAGAATGTGACAATTAGAGATGAATATTGTTATTTTTTTTCTTTTTCTTTGCATAAAGAATCTCTATAGACATAATTATTGATCAAATAATATGGCAATTAGAAATGAACATTGCTATGGGCTTAGGAAACAAAATTGCTCTGATATCACATTTTGAAAAGAGTAAAGTTTAAAAGAGCAAGAACATATAATGATATCAAATTTACTTGAATTAATCTTTTCATAACATGTATAACATATAATGATATCTCGTAGACTTTATTACTTGTTACAAGAAGGTCCAACGTTAATAAATTTATTTGCATTAATCTTTTCATAACATGTACAACATATAATGGAATCTTGTAGACTCTCTTACCTGCTACAAGGAGGTTAGGTAGGAGGTTCTCTCTGAACCAACTTTAATAATAAATGGAATGAACTAATAACTTAATAATAGATTAAAAAACACTATTTTTTTTTTAAATCTCTATAAACCCTAGTCCATTGGGTAAAGATGAGTTGGACCTTAACCTTCGAAGGAAGGAATCAAACTGGAGCAACCAAGCGGTAAGCACTTGATCACTACCAACTAACCTATCCCTTTTGGGTGGTTAACACACTATTAAATTTCATTGACTATATCATTAAAGATTGAATAAAAAACCTATGTACAAGAACAAGGATTATACCTAAAAATATTTGTCTATGTTAAAGAAAATTCATTCCATATACCAATTTTTTATATTGGTATTGCAATTTAAGGGAGGTGGTGTGATTCTTCAATGACTTACAAACTAAGAAGAGTTAAAAATCTTGCTACAAAAGTAGTATTAAACTAGTTGCTTGATGAAAGAAGGAATAATAATAAAAATTTAAATTCTACAAATGTTAACAAAGATGAATAGAATATTGTCTTGCAAGAGTAGATCTAAAAAATTGATTATGATATTTCTAACTAAACCCATAGTCATGACATGATATCACATTGCCCTTATATTTTAACAAAGATAAATAGAATATTGTCTTGCAAGAGTAGATCTAAAAAAATGATTATGACATTTCTAACTATATCCATAGTCATGACATGATATCACATTGCCCTTATATTGTTGCAATTGTGGAAGTGGTTATACTGTATATCACAAAAAATGTTGCATATACAAAAAAAATATTTTGAATTAAATTATGTTAAAACGATGTTCCCAATAATTATGATGATTATGATGATTTAATAAAAGTAGTTATGGATAATGTTTTATCTATGCAAACTTGTGTTCCATTATATGTATACAGTATGAATTGTTTGCTTTGATATTGATCAAGATTTATCATGTCATTCTTATATTCTTCAAGGGCACATGAAGGACCCACACTCTTGGCAATGACCTAGCTTGGTAAGCAATATTTTATAGAATTTCATCTTCTATTGTATAATGCAGGTCTATTATGCCATTTTGTGGGAATGCATATCAAATATATAGATGTACTTCTTGTATTATATAATGCAAACATACTACATAATTTTTTTTTTTTGGTAAATAAAAGTCTTCATTAATTACCGGTTTTTGCAAGTAACCCAAAACCTATTACAATATCCAGCCTTTTGCTGAGATTGTAGATCCTAGTCATCCTTGAAACTTTCTTACCAGAACTTGTGTTGAATCCCCTACAACACCTTACTAACAAGGCACACCTATACCTAAACATAACTGTAAACATTACTTACATTGACATGAAATTGAAGTTTGGAACTTTGCACTTGTGAAACCTGTTGCTTGCCCATTTCCTATTCTCTGCCGAAATCTTCCAAGGCTTACACCTTGTTACCTTCATTTCCAATTTGGTATGATTTAGAGGGAAACTCCATAGTTATTACCAGCTCCATGGGGAAAGAAAACCCATTCATCTTTCTCCTTAATGGGTAGGTTTATTTTCATGACTAATAATGTTTTCCACTTCACGTGGCACACCTTGTGTCCATGTCACAAAACTACCAACATCAACACCTATGTTGGCTAATTTGTCAGCTGACCTGTTGGCCTCATGGTACACGTGATGAGCCCTCATGTTCTATATTTCCGCAAAAAGGATCCTCACTTCATTGTTGACTCCCTCGATTCTCCATGGAGGTTTTTTGCCATTGGTTAACAGGTTGATGATGTTCATCGAATCACCTTCAATCATCAAGTTACCTTGAGTTGCTTGGGCTACTTGCAACCCTATCCAAAGGGCTCTAGCTTCTGCTTCATTATTAGTTCTAATTCCCAATGGTTCAGCGAAGGCCTTGACCAGATTTTCTTGATGATCCCTAATTATTCCTCCAGCTCCATCTCTTCTCGGGTTCTCCTTGGCTGCACCATCAAAATCTAGTTTAAACCAACCCAAGGGGGGTGGATCCCAAGAAATCCCATTTCTAGGATTGGGAAAAGGAATGGAAGGTTTGTCCTCAATACCTAAGGCCCGAGCTAATTGTTTTTATTGGGGAGGAATTGAGTGGTTCTCATCCACTAAGGTGCTAAGGTTTTCTTTCGCAAAGACAATAATCCTATTGAGGATGGTTTTTGGGTTGTGAATGGTATCCTTAAAGGCTCTATGGTTCCTTTATAGCCAAATATTCCAGAGAAAATGATGCCAATAGATTTTCCATAGGTACTTAAGTTTTAGGCTAACAAAGGGTTGAGGCCATTGATGGAACACTTTGGATATAAGAGCAGGCTTAACCCACGAGATCCTAAAGGCTTGGAAAAGTTCATCCAGGATGGACTCCACTACCGGACACTCCAAAAAAAACTGTTGGGTTGTATCCCATATTGCCCTACACATGTATCAACGGTTAGCAATAACCATACCTTTGGATAACATATTATCCATAGTGAGGATTTTTCCTTGAATCACTAGCCATGAAAAAAAGGATATTTTAGGAATTAAGCCTTTGATCCAAACAAAAATCGGTTGAAATTGTTGACCTTCCACATTAAGAAGCAAATTATAGGCAGACTTAACTATGAAGTCACCACTTTCAGTCTCAGCCTAAACAATGTGATCTTCATCCTCTCCAGAGGGAATAATTTGTTGAGTTAAAATGTTATAAAGCTCTTCAGACTCCACTTCAAAACCCTGTACTCTGATGTGTTTCCACCTGTTGATATTTATATCCTGCCACATATAATTTGCAACCTTCTTCCCAATATGCTACTACATATGCTCTTAAATCCTAGCCAAATGAGGATTCTGGAATAACTCCTCAGCTCTCACCCACCAATCCTTCCAAAAGTCTATTGTTTGCCCATATCCTCGAATCCATCTAAGACCTTTCTTGACAAGATCCTTGCTCGTGAGGATTGCCTTCCAAAAAGCAGACCCCCTGCTTTCTAAATTGTCATTAAGGAAGTTCACACCTTGGAGGTATTTCCTCCTAACTATGGCAGTCCATTCATTATCAACATTAGTCAATAACCACCACGCTTGTTTGGCTAACATAGTTGTATTGAGATGAGAAACTCTCCTCAATCCTAACCCCTCATCAGCTTTAGGTTTGCAAAGCTTGTTCCAACCTACTAAATGCATCCTTTTCTTATCTTCAGTCCCTGACTAGAGAAATTTTTTTTGAAGCTGCTCAATTTTGTGATACACCTTGCTGGGAGCTCTGAACACTGATAGGAAGTAAACGGGTATACTTTGAAGTGAAGCCATAGTTAAAATTGCTTTGCCTGCTTCAGATAACAGATGTTCTTTCCAACCTACTCATTTTTTTTGGATCCTCTCCAGAACTATGTTCCACATTGATCCTTGAGGTTTCCCCGTAAAAAGGGGAAGACCTAAATAGGAGGTGGGAAGGGATGTAATATGACATTCCATGATCCTTGCTATGTTGTTTTGCCTAGGAATGGGGGTATTGATGAAATAAAGTTTGCTTTTATCAAAATTCACTTTCTATCCAGCCGCTTCTTCATACATTATGAGAATATTTTTAATCCTTCTTGCCTCAACCATAGAAGCCAAATTTAGTAGCAATGTATCATCATCAAATTATTGATGTGTCACCGGGGTAGTTAGTGACGTGGCATTGACACCTGATATGAGTCCAGCTACCATTGTTGCCTTAATGGTTCTTCCCAAGGCCTCAGCTACGATGATGAAAAACATAGGACTTATGGGATCTCCTTGTATTAGACCACATTTACTTTGAAAAAAACCTGTAGTAGACCCATTAACCAAAACTAAAAAACAAGGCTTAGAAATACACTCTCTTATTAACTTGACCCATTTCATGTTGAAGCCAAATTTTAATAAAACTACCTCTAGGAATTCCCAATTTATCCTATCATAAGCTTTGTTCATGTCTAAATTTAAAGCCATGACTACTTTTTTGGTCTGAGCGGCTGTATGAAGAGCCTCATGAACAATAATAACTCCATCTAAGATTGATCTTCCTTGTACAGAACTTCCTTGACTTGGATCAATGATAACTGGTAGAACTTTCTTCAAACGGTTGGCTAAAACTTTGGACAAAATTTTATAGGATATATTACACAGGCTAACCGACCTAAAGTTAGCCATTGTCTTGGGGTTGGGGACTTTAGGGATCAAAGCAATGAAAGTTGAATTGAAACCCCTTGGAATATGATTTGAACTTTGGAACTCCTTGATTGCAGCAATAACTTCTGCTCCAACAATATCCTAAAAAACTTGGAAAAACCATGATGAAAACCCATCCGACCCAGGAGCTTTTTTAGGATCCATGTTAAACAAAGCCTCATTGATCTCTTCATCTGAAAAAGCTGTTGTAAGAGACTCGTTAATAGTTTCATAAATGAGTTGTGGAATGAATTGAAGGAGAGTCCTTTTCTTGGGCATTACAGGTTCGTTCTTCACCCAATAATGAACTGAAAAAATTAGCAGCCTCATCCCTGATCTCCTAAATGTTTTGAGTTGAGGATCCATCCACCTTAGTTAAATTTCGAATATTATTGTTGCTTATATTGATAAATGTGGTAACATGGAAAAACTTTGAATTAGAGTCCCCTTCCTTTAGCCATAATGCCCTTGATTTCTGACTCCAATACATCTCCTCACAAGCTAAAATATTATAAAACTCACAAAGGGTTTCCTTCTCTTCAGTCCTTGTCGCCTCATCATAGGTTCCATTTTGGATTTTGCTTTCTATTATTCTTAGTTTTTCCCCCACTGCTCTCTTATTCTAAAAAATATTTCCAAAGACTTCTTTATTCCATATTCTAAGGTTTTTTTCACCATCTTAAGTTTTTGAAATAGTTTGAAGGAAGCACTTCCCTGGATCGACTACTGCCACCATTACTCTATTCATTTCTTGAAGTCCAGATGTTTGATACTACATAATTTTGGTAGGTATAGCCATAAAAGAATATTCAATGCAAGCTTGTTAGACTATTTTGATAAGAACAATAATTGAATATAATATAGAAGTAGTCTAATGTGATATGTATCATATTTTCAAAGTAACATTGGAGTTTGTGCATCCTACAATCCTAACCGTGGGTAATTTTTATTTTTACATGTGCACTTATTAAGGATTGGCTTATTCCTTTTCAACAAGGAACTTTCCTAGACTCTCGCCAAGGAACTTAATATTCCCTAATTAATTTATTTGCCCTCCATATTTTTGAGTATCACTCATCCCACTTAGATCCCATATGGGGTACAACCATTGCTACAACTTATATAAATAAATTCCTGATACATGCTAATTGATAATGCTATAAACTTTCATGATGATTAAAAGAATTATTCTATCATTATGCTTGACAAAAATATCATATTAAACAACATCCAAGTTTTCGTAACCAGTCACGTCACTTAATCAGGATACAATTTTATTTCTCTTGTAGTCAACAAAATAAATGCCCATATTTACATAAACAATAAACTTCTTTTCTCTTCATTGCAAAAAGGAAGTTAACATGCTCTTTATATCATAATTAGAATCATAATACACACATCTAAATAGTTCACACTTTAATTGTTCCTCATAGACATTATTAATAATGAACTTTTAATCACTTATAATGAGGTATTCTCCTCCACTCATAGAAATATGATATCATTGTTCATTACAAAGCGAATTATACAAGATCATTTAATACAAATGGAAGTATTGCATACAAAGTCCACTTCAATCATAGACTAGAGAATAATAGTTAGTAACTCTCTTCGCTACTCTATGCCTCTGAATGCTTTCCTTTCCTCCTTTCTCATGTATTTTTTTTAAACCACTAATAAGAAGATGTCTTAAGGGATCAGAACAATCTATAGCATGAGAGTACAATTTTAAATGCATACATTCCTTTCCAATACATTCAGATAATTCCATAAAACATAGTTTATATTTCCTTTCTAAGTATTTTTTAAACAAACTACAGTTAGAAATGTGATTGTTTCTCTTTAGAAAAGCATTACATCATATCAGCAGACAATCATATTCATACTTTGCAAACACCAGGCTCCATACCCTAAAAATCCAAGCATAATATATTAACTAGATTTTTCTTCCAAGGAATTTCCATTCTTCCTATACCTCAATCGGTTTATCTTTATCTAAATGAAATAAACATGTCACACAAACTTAACACTTGAATTATAAAATAAATCAAATAATTCTCTTAAGAAAATTTATTCAAACCTTTACATAGAATTCCACATAAAAACTTTTCTTTCGTGATGATAAAAACCAATTCAAAAATAAACATACAACATACATAAAGCCACGAAATCCTTCAACATAGAATGGGTATTAACTTTAATAACACCAATCATAGATGTATTTTCAATTTTTATTAAATCTATCTTAATTTCATGCTGAATCTATTTTAATTTTACACACAAAATTTCCATTGCACTCTACAAAACTCAATGAATAGAATTAATGAAAGGAAGACCAATATTCTCCTATGTTAATTATAATGATAGTAGCTTGGTTAGGGTGACTCTATAGCATATTTTTGGTCATATAGAGATTAAAAAGTGCAATAGATGTTATCACCACACAAAACCTCCATTCCACCCCATATTTTATGTTTCAAAGCATATTGAAAACATAATCAAGATTTCTTATCTTTTTTGGTTACTAGTAAATCTATATTTTTCTATGGGAGAATTACCAAGCTACATGGTATCTATGGTATTAATAGCATAGAATCTAACCAATATCCCTTCTTATACCACAATACATAGGCCAAAAAACTCTTTAGAAGTTCGCTGTTACAAATTATTACATGGCCTTTTCATCAAGCATCGCTAATGTCATAGATTAATTTGAACTATTTGAATTCCAAGAAAACATGAGCAAAAAAATTACTCTATACTTTAATTTCTAAAAACAAAGCAGACTTAATGATGTTATACTAAAGCTTCAAAATACCTTTACCCTATCAAGATCTTAAAAAGTTCTAGGCTTAGGGGTTTAATTTTATATTTAGTACCCCATAAATTGTTTCTCCATCTAACACAACAAACAAGTGAATGCTAATCTTTTCCAGTGAAAACTATTTTGGTGGAAATATGTACCCAACCCAATAATAAGATCTTTAAATTCAAACTGTAGGGTGATAATTATAAACAAAAAAATTCATTAGTTCAATGTTGAAATATAAAAGGTTTTTTAAAGTCTACCTCTGTTAGAATAAGTAATTATTATCTTTAGTTCTACTATGATAGACTTACTTGATTTTCCACTCCATGAGTGAGGTGAACTCTTAGTTATAGTCTACATCATATTTAATGATTTGTTGTAATTCAATGACTCTCAATGATCAACTTTGTTATTTATACAAACTTGATCCATGGAATAATCAATCAGTTCTACTCTTTCTTCATATTTTGTGCAATGCTTTGCATGTCTATTTTTGGAAATTCTAACATGGTATCAGTGCTGGATAGATTTTGCTAGAATTCTCTCTTGAAGGTTCGAGGAGCTGGTTCTTTGTATCTTTTTTTGGTTTCTCCTTTTTTTTTTGGAATTAAGTCTTCAATAAGATTTTATATATAGTTTTTTTTGCTATATTTTTTAGATATATGTATGTAGGTTATTTTGAATAATATTTGTCTCCCTCTCATGTTAAAAAGAAAAAGGAAGATTCATTGCATTTTAGTGTAAATGATTTTTATTCAGAAAATTTGCCCATAGTTTTTTTCATATCTGTTATTTAAAAAAAATGGACTCTTTGACTAGTTCATATATATATATATATATATATATATATATATATATATATATATATATGTTTTTTTCCTTTAAAAAAGGAACACCTTTTTTCAAGTTAATATTTTTGTTTTTATTATTATTAAAAAATTTCTTATCCTAAAAGCTTGATCGATAGGAATTTTATTTTCTATATTTAGTGTATTCTTTTTTGCAGAAAAAAAAATCTTGTTGCGCTGCCTTTTTCATTACTCTCGGAGAAGCTCGATTGAGGCTCTCAAAACATGCATCGGGCACCCAATCTTGGGTGCCAAAGATACTCTTCATAATGCCTCTCAATCGATTTCGATATCTCCTTCACTAGAGATCTAAAGATGCTCTCCATTGTGTTCTCGTTTGGCACAACTAATATTTAAGTCGACTATTGTTAAGATAACCCTTTTTTTTAAAAACAATTGCTCTAAAGCTTCGTCAACTTCAATTGCATGATAATCATTTTCTAATGTTTCATCTCATGCGCTCCTTTTTTTGGCGTCACTTTAATGCATCAATGAAATATGTAGGAGCCCAATTAAGTTGAATTATCTTCAATACTATCGATATCTTCTCTTCTCGGTTGGTGGATTCTAACGACTCTCACTTAGCTCCTATAAATTTTGTTCCACCTCTCTTCCTTTGGCATTCCATTCCATTTCTTTTATGTTCATAAGCTTATTTTTTTCTCTGACAAGTTCTCTATGCAGAAAGCTATTTTCGGTTTGCTCCTCAAGCGAAGTGTCGTGGTGCTAGATAGAGGCATCTATGATTTTTTTATGTATTTTATTTTGATTATTTTTTGATCAAATTATTGTAATATTAAGCCCTTTTTTCCATTTTACGCCTCTCCTATTTTATGTTTTATCTACAGGTTTCAAACGGATTTCATAGCCAAGGTGTTGGGTCTTCTGTCTTCTTCACAAACCTTAACGGGTTTAAAAACGAGGTGCTAGGGTCTGCAAAAAATTTTGAAGAATGAAAGACTTCATCAGAGTGTGATTGTAGGACTTCGAGGCGTTGGCTATTCTATTTTTTTGAGAGGCATAGGCTCTGCAAATGATAGCCTTCTTCCTTTGGCACCAAGCATGTTATTTCAGAAGAAAATAATGACAACCTTCTTCCTTTGGGGCATATGTTCAATTTGCATCTTCTATTTAAATCCCGAATGCAGGCACCTTGTATTGGTTAATTTGTATTGGTTTTTTCTTTTGTTCCTTCATTTTCAAAAGTAAAACCTTAAAAAATATGTCCTTACCTTTCTATTTTTCATTATTCATTCTTACTCATTTCTTCACTAAAGCATTTTACTTTTTCAAAATGCTATCCTCTTAAAAAGTGGAGTCATTTGTAACCTAATAATACAAAGGTCTTTTTCGAGGGGGGTTAAGGGTGCACAATTTTGCACCTTCTTTTTGTTTTATATTTTGAGGGGGGTTTTTATTTTTTTGGTGTTTATCTTATTTAAGCTCTCTACTATTTCCTTTTATAGTGGATTTTATATCTAAAAGGTGTATATTGTTTTTATGTCATTAACCAATATATGTTTAAATAAGGTACTCAATATTTTATACAAACCCTCATAAATATCAAAACAAATAATTTTTTATATAACATCTTATAAAAATTTTAAGTGGCATCTATTGGTGTATAAAATATATCTTCATCAATTTGTCTACTACTTCTTGCTTGTTACTTTCTCCTTCTTAGTTCATATTTTTTGCATTTAAGAAAGTTCTCTATATCTCAAAGCAAGACCTAAATATAAGAAGTCTATATCAATACAAGCGCTCATAAACGTAAAAAAAAAAAAATGATTTATAGGAATATTTTTTTACCTAAATCATTTAAAATTTATCACCTATGTTCCTAGAGTTGGACTTCTCAATAACTTGCAGTTTCCCTCTCGTAAGGGTGAGTTATTTAAAAGAAAAGATATATAGGTATGGCTTAACAATTGTTTCATTGGCCTTATTAATTTATCATACCTCCTCATTTACTTATAGTTTCCCTCTCGTTAGGGCGGGTATTTTGAAGAGATTGGTATTTCTAAAATTCTATTGTTACATTAAAATTATAAGATCCATTAATTCATTTTTCATTACCCTAATAGATTTAGCAAATCTCCTCACTTACTTATAGTTTCGAGTAATTGAGGAGATTTTTCATTGGTTTTTCTCATTGTGAGTCTGATAACACAATCTACATTTAGAGATATGAAGGAAAAATCACCATAGTTGTTCTATATGTTGATGATCTACTACTCACTGGTAGTGACTTCGCTCACATTCAGACTATAAAAGACTCCCTCTCTAGAAAATTTAATATGGTTGATCTGGGTCTAGCTCATTACTTCCTTAAGATACAAATAAATCAAACATATTTCATTGTGTCAATAAAAATACACTCTAGATCTTCTTCAATGGTTTAAAATGACAGATTGTAAACCTTCTCCTACACCTGTTCAGTCTGGAATCAATATAAATACTTCCTGCACATCCCCTTGTTGGACATTTTGAGTCCTTAAGTCAAAGTTGTCATTGATGTCAAGAAATGAAGTCATCATTAATGTCAAGGAAATTGTCAAGAAACAAAGTTGTCAAGAGTTGTTATTGATCTCCAAAAATAAGCCACTGATGATGTCAAAGGTCAAGAGGAATAAAGCAGAGGTTAAAGGCAAAAGGGCTCCATAATATTTTTTATTATGTGGAAGCATAAGTTAAAAGGTTTTTCATAAAAACCCAAGGAAGACTATTGCAAAGCTAAAAGAAGGTTTAATATTTATTTAATAAAATATTTAAATTCAAAGTGAATTTAAATTTTATTAATAAATATTATTTATACCAAGGTGTACAATGGAAGATGGTCTTAATAAAACCAAAGGGTTTTAAAGAATTAATTTATAAAATTTAAATTCAAATGAATTTAAATATTTTATAAATTAATAAGCTCCAAAGGAAATTCGAGCACCGACGTCTAATAAGGTTGGAGGTAATTCGAGCACCGACGTGTTTGCATAAAGGAGGGAAAGGACTATATAAACCATGCCTTAAGAGGTATTTTAATTATCCTTGCTCAAACATTTTAAAGTATGCAAATTTGAATTGAAGAGCTCGTGCGAAAAAGAGAAACGAATCCTGTGTTTTATGTGCTAGAGAATAAGGACAAAAATGAAAGCGCTAAAAAATTGGAAGCCATCTGGGCAGCGTGGCCTAGTGGCAAGGAGGCATTGGTTAAAGTGTTTGAGGTGCCAAGTGACCTACGTTCGAAATGCGGCAGCAACGAATTCTAGTGTTTGCATTGGTGTTGGAAGCACCAAGGGAACGACACATGTTTTGCTTGGCAAAGCGGGGAGGTTTATTGAGCACGTGGTGCTCTCCACTCCTCAAGCGAGCGCCTAGCTCACGCGGTAGTTGGAGCCATGGCTAGGGCATTGGGTGAAGGTTGCGTTGTGAGTTCGATTCCCACCAAGGCCAAGGTAATAAAAATTGTGATTATTTTTTATATTGCCTAAAGTTGACATGAGGTCTTAGGGAGTTAAAAGGGTTGCTTAAAATATTTTTATTTTGATTATTGATCTTTTGAAATTTGGAGGAATAAGGTGCTTGCTTTATTTTTAAATAAAGTGTTGGTGTCACATTGAGTTGTTGAATTTATAAAAGGATAAAGGGAACTTCTAAGCATTGAGTTATTTTTAAAAGAAGAGTGCATTGAATATTATTTTAGTTGGGGAGATCATAAGGTGTAAGTGGTATATTAATTTTTGTAAATGTTGATGAATGATTTCTTAAAGGTGGAGTGATAAGGTGTATATTTGTCTTGATACTTACATTGTATTTTGAGGAAGATTATTATCTAATAATTTCTTTGAGCTTGGCAAAAGAGTGTTTATGTTTGTGGTAGATTTATGAGATTCCTCCATCATCAAGAAAAAGGTATGAGCACATTCTTCCTTAGTTAAATTGATTGGTTGGTTTTCTGGAAAATAAGTTTGGAGTGAAAAGGACTTGATTAGGGTTTCCTATTGAATGAGTTGAGTTAATGCTTCAAGGTTTTCTGGAATAAAGAGTTGTTGTTAAAACCTTGTTCTATAAGCATTGTTGTTGAAGTCATTGGTAGTGTGAAGAACTTGAACTAAGGATTGAGTATTATTGCTATGAGAAGATTGTTTGATAAGCATTGTTGTTGAAGTCATTGGTTGTGTGAAGAACTTGAACTAAGGATTGAGTATCATTGCTATGTGAAGATTGTTTTATAAGCATTGTTGTTGAAGTGAGTTGTTGAGCAAAGAACTTGAACTAGAGTTTGAAAAGAACATGAGTATCATTGTTATGTGAGATTTGATGTTGAGCATTGTTGGAAATATTTTGAGTTGAGTGATCATAAGCTTGGACTAGGGTTTGTAAGCAAGGGTTGTTTCATTGAGTGTTTGGTTGAGTAAAGTTGGTTGAACCTAGTCAAGTGGGTATGTGAAGTGATTGTTCAAGTTCCATAAAACAAACTATTCTATATTCTGAATTGAGTTGAGAAAGTAATTGAGCATTGAGTTGAATTTGAAGCATATTGAGTCTCTAACAATTCTCCTTATGTTTCTAAGAGAGTTATTGAGCATTGTGATGAGTATAGAGCATATTGAGTCTCTAACAATTCTCTTTATGTTTCTATGAGATTGGACAAGTTCTGTGTGGACTTGTTGAGCAGATTTGAGGTAAGTCTTTGAGGAGACTTGTGGACTGATTTTGTGTGAGATTTTGTGGAAGCTTACAATATAGATTTGGATAAGTTCTTGAGAGGACTTATTGAGCAGATTTGAGCAAGTTCTAGAGAGGACTTGTAGAGCATATTTGAGCAAGTTCTAGAGAGGACTTGTTGAGCAGATTTAAGCAAGTTCTAGAGAGGACTTGTGGAGAATATTTGGACAAGTTCTAGAGAGGACTTGTGGATAGATTTTGGTGCATATTTGAGGATAGGTTTGTGCTAGACTAGAGATAGAGATTGAGTAGATTTGTGCTAGATCGAAGGACTATGTTTAGTATATATTTGAGATAGAGCTTTGGAGGTGATAGAGTAGAGAGGATAGTAGTCTCTAGTGGATAGAGATCCATTAGCTAGGGTAGTGAGGATAGGTCTTCTGAGTGGGGATAAGAGTCTTCAGTGGAGAGAGATCCACAAGCCAATGTAGTGGAGGCAGTAGTCTTCTAGAGGATCACTAGCTAGAGTAGAGGAGAAGGAGTTCTCCTATGGATAGAGATCCATGAACTTGATTTAGGGGATTGGTGTCTCCTTTGGATAGAGGTCCATAAACATTGTAATAGGGAAAGGATTCCCAAGAGATTGATTGAGAAGATTTTAGTGAAATATTTTCTCCATGGAGTAGCCCACATTGGGTGAACCATGTAAATTATGGTGTCTCTATTTTGTGTGGTGATTTGTGCATTGCTTTGATTACTACTGTTAATATTGCTATCTATACATTGCATAATATTGTTTGGGAAAGAAAAGTAAAAAGTGGCCTTATATTGTTCACCCCCCTCTCAGTATAAGCTTGTGTTCTTCAATTGGTATCAAAGCGGGTTCCTTCAGAAGAGTTTAACAGCTTGAAGGAAAAGCTAACAAGAACACAATGGATTCTAAGAATGTGTCCTCAGATAATTCAGCACCAGTATTTGATGGAAGTGACTATATGTATTGGAGTATGAGAATGAAGATCTACCTGATGGCACTTGGAAATGAAATTTGGGAAGCAGTTGAATTTGGATATGATCCCTTAATTAATCCTCCTACATATAAGGAAGGTAAGCTCCTACAACATTACAATTCAAAAGCAATGAATGCACTTTTGAGAGGTTTGCATAGAACAGAGTCTATGAAAGTTATGCATTGTCAAACTGCAAAAGACATGTGGGATAAATTGCAAAATATATATGAAGGAGATAAATGTGTCAAGAAAGCAAAGATGCAAAATCTCAAAGGAAAATTTGAGGAGTTAAGAATGAAGGATGAGGAAAACATTAGTACTTATCTACTTCGAATTGATGAGGTTGTTAATGCTATGCAAGGACTTGGAATGAAGATTGATGAATCGGATGTTTGTGATAAAGTTTTAAGAACTCTCCCAAACAGATTCAGTGAAAAAGTTTCTGCTATAGAAGTGTCAATGGATGGTGATACTTTGACAAGAGATATGTTGCTTGGTATTCTTACAACACATGAGATAAGAACAAAATATCCTATTCCCCAGAAGGAAGCAACATTCAAAGCAATCAAGAAGACTAAGGGTAAGAAGTCAAAATCAAGCAATGAGTCATCCAGTGATGAAGAAGTAAATTATGGTAGAAGGAATAAGGATTCAAGAAGATCTAGAGATACAAGATCTATTAAATATTTCAATTGTGGAAAGTTTGGTCATTATGCAACTGACTGTCAAGAAGCTAAGAATAACAATGGTGAAGAAAAATAGGATCACAGGAACAGGGAATCAGAGAAATATAGGCACCAAAAGCAAGGCAAGGATAAACAAAGCAGACAAGGAAAGAAGTTCTTTCAAAGGCAAAAGAGGAGCTACTATGCGGATAATGCAAGTAAGTACTCAAGTGATAGTGATGCTAGTTTTTCAGATAATGATAGAGATGAAGTTCTTTTTATGATTGAAGAAAAAGAACAAGTTAAGAAAAGGACTCCAGTAATTCTCAAGTGTTTTAGATGTGGTAACTTTGGACATCTTGAAGATGATTGTACAAGGGATGGCTATAGTTTTAGTGATGATGAATATGAGGATGCACTTGAAGGACCAGATGAAAACCTTCTAATGGCATTAGAAGAAGAAGTAGGTGATCCTATAGAAGACAAGCCAACAGAAAATAAAGATGTGGACAAAGGTAAAAAAATAGAGGAATATTCAGAAAAGGATGGATATGATCTCAAAGGAGAACTTATTTATGCCCTTGACATGGTAAAGAAGGTAAGAAAGCAACACTCTAAACTTGAAATTCAGTTTCAAGAATGTGATGAAGAGAGAAGATTGCTTATAGAGGATTTAGAAAAATCAAAGGCTAAGGCAAAAAGGTTCAAGGATAAGTTAGAAGCAAAGATCTTAGAATGTGAAAAGTTAGCACAAGAAGTGGCACTACTAAGAGAAGATTTGGAAGACTCCAAAGTCAAGCTAAAAGGATTCAAAAATAGCTCAAAGAACTTAGATAAGTTCATCAAGATACAAAAGCCTACATCAAGCAAAACAGGTCTTGGATTTGGACAGGATCAAAAGAAATGGGAAGGAGAGTCAACCTCAAGTTTTGGAGGAGAAGAAACTTTATATGAAGATACTTCAGAAGAAGAAAGTGTAAAAGAAAGTGAGACATCTGAGGATGAGTTGGACAATAGAGAGTTCAACAAGAACAGGAACAATGCACAAAGAAGATATAGATGGAACAACAATCAGAATAGGTCAAGAGAGACTAGGAGACCAATGAGGTCAAGGCAAGGAGGCTTCAATGGAAGATGCTTTTCATGTCACAAGTTTGGGCACATGGCTTCACAGTGCAGGACATAGGAAAGATAGGAATATGGGAACAGATAACTTTTCCATGGGTATTGCTACTCATGTAATCAGTTTGGTCACAAGGCAATGAATTGTAGGGTTCATGATAGAAGAAGGTATGGCTTTACTAGGAGAAATCCTAAAATATTTGCACCTCCAAGGAATAATAACATTAAGTGTTACAAGTGCAATAATTATGGTCACACAACAAAGTGGTGTAGAATAGACATTCCATAATCAAGCATGAACAAGAATAGGAACAGGAACAAGAACATGGATATGAATAGGAACAGGAACAGGAACATGGATATGAAAAAGAACATGAACATGGATATGAACAAGAATAGGAATAGGAATATAGACATGAACAAGAACATGGACATGGAAAGAAATAGTCAGAGGAATCAGAAGGATCAGATAAGAAGGAAAGAGGATAAAGGTAAAGAACAATGTTTTCTGGGAGTAGAAATACTCCCACTCTAGAATTAACCACCTCAAGAGGAGGTGGGGGAGGGGCTAAGCTAAGAGGCTCATTCTTAGCCCTGAGCCCCAAAGGTGACCCTTTGCCATTGATGTCAAAGGGGAGAGATTTGAGTAAGGGGGAGAGATTTGGTATTTGAGAAAAGAGGAGAGAGCATTGAGCCAAGGGGAGCAGAACAAAGGAAAAGTCAAGTTTTTAGTAAAAATAATTTGGGTTACCATCAATGACAAAGGGGGAGATTGTTGGACATTTTGAGTCCTTAAGTCAAAGTTGTCATTGATGTCAAGAAATGAAGTCATCATTAAATGTCAAGGAAATTGTCAAGAAACAAAGTTGTCAAGAGTTGTTATTGATCTCCAAAAATAAGCCACTGATGATGTCAAAGGTCAAGAGGAATAAAGCAGAGGTTAAAGGCAAAAGGGCTCCATAATATTTTTTATTATGTGGAAGCATAAGTTAAAAGGTTTTTCATAAAAACCCAAGGAAGACTATTGCAAAGCTAAAAGAAGGTTTAATATTTATTTAATAAAATATTTAAATTCAAAGTGAATTTAAATTTTATTAATAAATATTATTTATACCAAGGTGTACAATGGAAGATGGTCTTAATAAAACCAAAGGGTTTTAAAGAATTAATTTATAAAATTTAAATTCAAATGAATTTAAATATTTTATAAATTAATAAGCTCCAAAGGAAATTCGAGCATCGACGTCTAATAAGGTTGGAGGTAATTCGAGCGCCGACGTGTTTGCATAAAGGAGGGAAAGGACTATATAAACCATGCCTTAAGAGGTATTTTAATTATCCTTGCTCGAACATTTTAAAGTATGTAAATTTGAATTGAAGAGCTCGTGCAAAAAAGAGAAATGAATCTTGTGTTTTATGTGCCAGAGAATAAGGATAAAAATGAAAGCGCTAAAAAATTGGAAGCCATCTGGGTAGCGTGGCCTAGTGGCAAGGAGGCATTGGTTAAAGTGTTTGAGGCGCCAAGTGACCTGCATTCGAAATGTGGCAACAACAAATTCTAGTGTTTGCATTGGTGTTGGAAGCGCCAAGGGAATGATGCACGTTTTTCTTGGCAAAGCGAGGAGGTTTATTGAGCACGTGGTGCTCTCCACTCCTCAAGCGAGCACCTAGCTCACATGGCAGTTGGAGCCACGGCTAGGGCATTGGGTGAAGGCTGCGTTGTGAGTTCGATTCCCACCAAGGCCAAGGTAATAAAAATTGTGATTATTTTTTTATATTGCCTAAAGTTGACATGAGGTCTTAGGGAGTTAAAAGGGTTGCTTAAAAGATTTTTATTTTGATTATTGATCTTTTGAAATTTGGAGGAATAAGGTGCTTGCTTTATTTTTAAATAAAGTGTTGGTGTCACATTGAGTTGTTGAATTTATAAAAGGATAAAGGGAACTTCTAAGCATTGAGTTATTTTTAAAAGAAGAGTGCATTGAATATTATTTTAGTTGGGGAGATCATAAGGTGTAAGTGGTATATTAATTTTTGTAAATGTTGATGAATGATTTCTTAAAGGTGGAGTGATAAGGTGTATATTTGTCTTGATACTTACATTGTATTTTGAGGAAGATTATTATCTAATAATTTCTTTGAGCTTGGCAAAAGAGTGTTTATGTTTGTGGCAGATTTATGAGATTCCTCCATCATCAAGAAAAAGGTATGAGCACATTCTTCCTTAGTTAAATTGATTGGTTGGTTTTCTGGAAAATAAGTTTGGAGTGAAAAGGACTTGATTAGGGTTTCCTATTGAATGAGTTGAGTTAATGCTTCAAGGTTTTCTGGAATAAAGAGTTGTTGTTAAAACCTTGTTCTATAAGCATTGTTGTTGAAGTCATTGGTAGTGTGAAGAACTTGAACTAAGGATTGAGTATTATTGCTATGAGAAGATTGTTTGATAAGCATTGTTGTTGAAGTCATTGGTTGTGTGAAGAACTTGAACTAAGGATTGAGTATCATTGCTATGTGAAGATTGTTTTATAAGCATTGTTGTTGAAGTGAGTTGTTGAGCAAAGAACTTGAACTAGAGTTTGAAAAGAACATGAGTATCATTGTTATGTGAGATTTGATGTTGAGCATTGTTGGAAACATTTTGAGTTGAGTGATCATAAGCTTGGACTAGGGTTTGTAAGCAAGGGTTGTTTCATTGAGTGTTTGGTTGAGTAAAGTTGGTTGAACCTAGTCAAGTGGGTATGTGAAGTGATTGTTCAAGTTCCATAAAACAAACTATTCTATATTCTGAATTGAGTTGAGAAAGTAATTGAGCATTGAGTTGAATTTGAAGCATATTGAGTCTCTAACAATTCTCCTTATGTTTCTAAGAGAGTGATTGAGCATTGTGATGAGTATAGAGCATATTGAGTCTCTAACAATTCTCTTTATGTTTCTATGAGATTGGACAAGTTTTGTGTGGACTTGTTGAGCAGATTTGAGGTAAGTCTTTGAGGAGACTTGTGGACTGATTTTGTGTGAGCTTTTGTGGAAGCTTACAATACAGATTTGGATAAGTTCTTGAGAGGACTTATTGAGCATATTTGAGCAAGTTCTAGAGAGGACTTGTAGAGTATATTTGAGCAAGTTCTAGAGAGGACTTGTTGAGCAGATTTAAGCAAGTTCTAGAGAGGACTTGTGGAGAATATTTGGACAAGTTCTAGAGAAGACTTGTGGATAGAGTTTGGTGTAGATTTGAGGACAGGTTTGTACTATACCAGAGACAGATATTGAGCAGATTTGTGCTAGACCGAAGGACTATGTTTAGTGCAGATTTGAGATAGAGCTTTGGAGGTGATAGAGTAGAGAGGACAGTAGTCTCTAGTGGATAGAGATCCATTAGCCAGGGTAGTGAGGATAGGTCTTCTGAGTGGGGACAAGAGTCTTCAGTGGAGAGAGATCCACAAGCCAGTGCAGTGGAGGCAGTAGTCTTCTAGAGGATCACCAGCTAGAGCAGAGGAGAAGGAGTTCTCCTATGGATAGAGATCCATGAACTTGATTTAGGGGATTGGTGTCTCCTTTGGACAGAGGTCCATAAACATTGTAATAGGGAAAGGATTCCCAAGAGATTGATTGAGAATATTTTAGTGAAATATTTTCTCCATGGAGTAGCCCACATTGGGTGAACCACGTAAATTGTGGTGTCTCTATTTTGTGTGGTGATTTGTGCATTGCTTTGATTACTATTGTTAATATTGCTATCTATACATTGCATAATATTGTTTGGGAAAGAAAAGTAAAAAGTGGCCTTATACTGTTCACCCCCCTCTCAGTATAAGCTTGTGTTCTTCACCCCTCTATGTGATGCAACTCTATACCATCATCTTGTAGAGATTCTATTATACCTTACTCATACTCATCCAAATATATCATATGTTTTTGGCTTAATATCCAGATTCTCACATCAACCTCATTTCAGTCACTGGCAAGCAGCAAAAATAATCCTCTGCTACTTGCAAGGAACTACTCACTTTGGGCTATTATATGAGGGAAATCCATGGATTTCATTGGCTACACGAATTCATATTGGGTAGGTTCAGTAGAAGACAAATGTTAAATTTCTTGCTATGTCTTTTATCTTGGTTCTTCGCAAATTGCTTGGTTATGCAAAAAAAAACAAGCAATGGTTTTATAATCTACAAAATTAAAATACAGGGCAACAGTTTTAGCAAGTCAGGAAGCTCTTTGGCTTCATCAAATTCTAAGAGAATTTGGTTTTTCCCATGACAAAACTATTACTCTTTGGTGTGACAATCAGAGCACAATTCATATTGTACACAATCAAGTTGAACATTAGTGCACCAATCACATTGAGATACACATGCACTTCATTCGACAACATATTCATAATGGGTACATATACTTGGGTTATATTCCAACTAAAAATCAAGTTGCAGACATCTTCACCAAGTCATTTCCTTCTCTGCATTACATACAGTTGTGAGAGAAACTTGGAGTATTACAACTACATTGAAATATAGGTCTTTTCACCTCTCCTTTTATTATTGTATTTTTTGGAGGATGGTTTTTTCCCATGTGGTTTTTTTATCATCTCTCTCTTATATATTATACATGAGTACCTGTTGGCATTTTTGCCACATTGATTTTCATTGAAGTATTAATGTGTACATTATTGCAAATCTAACGTTTATACAGGCTTTGATGCGGCTTTGAAGCAAAAAGGAGAGAAAATGAGCAAAAATGACTAAGTCCAAAAACTGCAACGATTCGCTGACAAGTCGCGAAATCGCGGTCAACATGGTCAACGCAGGCAGGTTGGGCGAGACCGTCGCGATATCGCGACGTGTTTCATTGTCGTGACTTTCAGCGGGCAAAAGGGGAACAACGACAAAATGTCACGAAATCGCGACAAGAAACTCAGCCGAAGACTTAAGTGCTCAAAGTGCAGCGATGCGCTGCACGTCCCAAAATCGCGACGCGGGCGGTTTCAAAGGCTTGAGAGCTCGGAAGTTGCAGCGATGCGCTGCATGTTTTAAAATCATGGGGAGTTGGTTGCAAAGGAAGTCCAAAGCAAAAGTGCAGCGATGCGCTGCACGTTCCAAAGTCTTAAGGCGTTTTGTTTCAAAGGCTGCATGTTTCAAAATCGTGGGGCATTTTGTGAAAAGGGAGTAAAGGCTCAAATGTGCAGCGAATCGCTGCACGTTGCAAAATCGCGCGGTCTTTGTTGAGAAGTGAGTCTAGGCAAAAAGTTGCAGCGATGCGCTGCACGTTCTCAAATCGCGGTCGTTTTGGTCCGAAAACAAAAGAAATGAAAGTTGTAGCGATTCGCTGCAATTTTGATGACAGGGCTGAGCGAGATGAATATGCAGCGAAATCGCGACAAGAGAAGGTCGAAGACATTCAAAGGGAAAAAGTGTCGCATTTTTGCGGCCCATGGGCAAGACCGTACCAAGTGCCGAAAATATGTAGCGATATCGCTACATGTTCCGTTTTCACGGGGCAGAGCGCAAGGAAGAGTCAAGGGACCAATATGCGTAGCGAAATCGCTACCTGTACTATTTTCGCGAGGTTGAGCTAGCGATAGAGAAAACAAAGCTGGAGACATGGAGAAAGAGCGACAGGGAGGATTTTTGTGGGTTTGACCGGTCAAAGTGTATGACATCAAAATACGTCGTGATTTCGTGACCTGTCACGTTTTCGCGACCTGTGCATTTTCCCGCCAAGTGCAGTATGAACGGCCCGAGGGGTTTTTCTCGATTTCCAAGTATTTAATGCTGACCCGAATTTAATGGTTTGTGGGTTTCCAAGGCATTCAAAGTCAAAGAACCGCCCAGGCCACCAAAATTGTAGATTTTATGCGTTCAAGGCTGATGTTCATGGACCAAGTCAATGGTTTCATGCTTATTTTCAAAAAACGAATTTAATGAAAGAGACCGCTATTGCTTAATGGTATTTAATCTTTGCTTCCTTCAACGCTGCAACTAAGGGGATCGTGTTCCTAATTTCCACCATGTAATTGTAAATCACGAGGAGGATGGTGGCAAACATTTAATGCTATAGAGAGGACGGACCTCTATAAAAACCAATGTAATTTTCATTTACAAGGGTTGGAAAAACTTGCTGCTAGAGACTGGAATTGTACTTGCGGGAATAAAAGGATCAACTTCTAATTTTTCAAGCGTTGCATGGATGAATTTCTTTTCTATTTTTTTGCATTTCTAATAGCGTTCATACTCCTGCATTGCTGTTACATTTAAATTCTGCTTTTGGATTTAAATATTGCTGTCAGGGTACGATTTCTGGAATGTGGGTTTGGAGGGATCTGCTGCATGCGATTGTGCGAAGATTAAGTTAATTCCTTATGTTACTTGTTGTTGTTACGTTTGTAGTTTCCTGCTGTTGTTTTTCTGATCCCATCACTTCGGCCTGTGGCCATATTTCCCATTTCTTTCTGCAACTTTTAAATCTCTTTCCAGCAACCCTTATCTTTAACCAGATTTTAGAGTAGTGAAGGGAACCAGCCCACTCTGGAGATTGGTCTGGAAGCCATTTCTTGCTTCCAGCCTTTCAATGTTGGCCGGGTCTAGGGTGCACTTGTAAAATCCTTTCCTGTGGCAGATTTTGGACCAACAGTTTTTGGCACGCCGGTGGGACAGATTTTATTTGTCTCTAAAAGATCCCATAGGGTCGAAGGTTTAATGTTCGCCTTCAGACTGTAAATTAGAGCATTTGGTGACTCTGTTGTTTTTGGTGACTCTGCTGGACCCAGAAATACTTCATGATCACAAGATCACAGTCAAAGAAATTTGGCGATCTTGTTCAATTTTTTGAGCTCGATAGTTCGAGAAGTAGTGAGCATTCCTCATCCCTTCCATTTTCTGCTGCACAAATATCTGGTGTTGTTGCTAGTGTTTCACCCTTACAATCATATCCATTAGTTCCACCAATGGCACAATTTCCTCCACCCAAAAAATTCTTGGCATGGAATAGCACTGGAGCCTTGAATCTGCAGGCTCAGAATCCAGTACCTCGAGTCGCACTGAAGGCTTTGCCCACTTACGACGGTACTGGTAAAACAACCTATGAGCACATAAATGATGTGGCTTCCCTGGCTGCTATCCATGACATTACCGATGAAGATGTGATGGTCAAATTGTTAGTATGTTCTTTGAGAGGTAAACTGCTATTTTGGTACAGAACTCTGCCTCCCGGTACCATAACATCATGGGATCAGTTTGGTGATTTCTTTGGTGAAACATTTTCATGAACAGGCCGACCCTTTCTCATTGTTGAATCAGTTCTTGTCATACAAAGACATCCACAAGAAGAGATACCTGATTTTAATGTCCGATTTACCAGAACTTGGCAAAGGATTCTTGATGGTATTCGGCCTACTGATGAATTAGCTGCGATGTACTACCTCAGAGCGTTTCACTCAGATATCGGCTGGGCGGTTCGGCAATCTAATGTGATAACGTTTCCAAAAATATTTGAACAAGCAATTAAAGCAGAAGCTGATCTGGTTGCTGTAGGAAGACTGCCTCCGAAGGTAACTATGCCTCTCATTCCAGATTTGCCCCAATATTTATATGGTTCACAACCACACCCCATGCCAGCTATGTATCCTACACCATCATGGAGCTCTAGAGCACCTCAGATTGCACCTGTTCCAGCTCCTCAGTTTCCTGCTTTAACTCCTTTACCGCTTCCTGCACCCAACATTCAACCATCTCCCGTTTCCACTGCATTTCCAGCTTTGCCAGCACCACCAGCGTCTCTGCCTTTGCCAGCACCTCCTGCACCTGCAAATCCTGATCCATATACAACATTATTGCAAGAGGTGAAGTCTACAAATTCTGCCATTAGAGCCATGGGAAACAAGATCACACTCATTGAGAGGAAGCAGGCTGAGAGAGATTTCCAGCCAAGGAGATTTCAACCTCCTCAAATTACTAGAGATCAAGCTGCCTCCATAAGCAAAACACCTGAAAAGGGCTTAGCTATTCTAGCAAATGAAGATGCAGCCCATGCAGATGGAGTATATTGGTGTTCCACTTGTAATGATCCTCATGGAGAAGATACATGTATGGTTCACTTAAATTATGTGCAGACCTTGGCGGCCAGCTCTTCAGGTGACCATGTTAATATGATCTCAGAAGCTGGTCATAGTTTGATATCTCCAGTTGACGAACAAGTTTCAGTTCTGACAAGAACTGGAAAGAAACCCGTGACAGTTGATCCTGCTGACTTACAACCTTTGAAGGTGCCGGCTGATCTGAAGAAGTCAATGAACGCTCCTGTGCCAACTCCAAAGTCTGATGCACCTGTTTTGCCCAAAGATCCAGCTTTTAACAGAGTTCAAGAAAAGGCAGCAGCTGCACCAGTAAGATCAGAAGCAGAGGAGCAGGCACGTGAAAAATTGAAATATCCATCACTGACCAAGAGGTTAAGAGTGGAAGCTACACGACGTATAGAACCAGATTTGAGCAACCTGCTTGAGAAGAAAAATTCTGCTGCTAGTTTCATACAATA
Organism: Wollemia nobilis; assembly: GCA_028583015.1. Taxonomy (NCBI): domain Eukaryota; kingdom Viridiplantae; phylum Streptophyta; class Pinopsida; order Araucariales; family Araucariaceae; genus Wollemia; species Wollemia nobilis. The sequence goes on along the minus strand of JAQPPZ010002395.1, from coordinate 2,513,313 downwards.
TTGTTGATGATCTTAAGAAGACCCCTGCTAAGGTAAGCCTTTATGACGCTTTGCAATTACCTGGTCAAGTAGATTTATTACAAGAGTCATTGAAATCTGTGAAGGAGAGTGAAAAAGGGCCTACCCAGACCGTCTATGCCCAAACTTTAACCACCTCTCATTCTTGGTAAGAACAGACCTCCTCCTTTTTACTTATCATTACAAATAGAAGGTTGGGTTGTACACAATTGTATGATTGATTCCGGAGCCGCAACCACTGTCATGCCCAAGGGAGTCCGTGAAGCTATGGGAATGGAGTATACCCGGAGTAGTCCTGGAGTCCTACAATTAGATGGTACTCCTGTGAAAATAGTAGGTGTCATTAAAGATGTACCCATTGTCCTGCATACAATGCCCCAGATCACTGTTATTCAGGAAATTGTTGTAGTAGATTTAGAGCCCTATTTTAGCATGTGTTTATCCAGGGAATTTACTGCAAAATTAGGGGGTTATCTGGCATTAGATTATTCCCATCTGGAAATTCCTTTTAAGAATAGACGTCTCAGAATACAGAATGAAAAGCCTTCCCCTTTTCACATCGAGAAGTTGGAAGATGTTGGAAAAGACATGCAGTCGGTCCATATGCTCACTGAAGAGTCTGAAGATGTTGTTTTAATGAGTGAAGTTTTAAACAATCTTCAGTTGGAAGACCAGTTTTCAATGCTTAACTTCAATGCCATGATGGAGACAGAGATTGGCTGCTATGCCATTCAAAAACCTGAGACTGAGACAAAGCGAGGAATTGTCTAACCCGAGTTGATCGGGAGCGAGGTTACAGATCAGTTATGGCAACTGTATTTCGATGGAGCTAGATGCAGGAATGGTGCCGGAGCAGGTATTGTGTTAATTTCTCCCTCTGGTGTACAAAGGACTTATTCTTATCGACTTACATGGAGTTGCACAAATAACGCTGCTGAATACGAAGCATTGTGCTTGGGTCTGAAGAAAGCAAAGAAGTTAGGAATAGAACAGCTCAATATTTTTGGTGATTTCGAGCTTATTGTAAATCAGGTCACAAATAGATGCATCTCAAAGCAGCATTATCTGAAAGCATATCGTAATCAGGTTTGGGATTTGTTTGAATTTTTCACTGCGCTTAATATTCAAGCTGTTTCCGAGAGAGATGAATAAACATGCTGACTTATTAGCATCTCTTGGAGCTAACTTTTCTCCTGCTGATCAAGTTGTGAACAAGCCCAAGACAGTGAGAATGGTATACAGACCCAGTGTGCCAGACAAGGAAACTTTCTGGCAGGTCTTTGAAACCGATGAGCAGATTGTTAATTTCTTGATACATGAAGCTGCAGCTGTTGAAGGCAGAACTTTGGGAGATGAGGAAGCCGAAGGTCTTATTCAATTAAGGAATAACCATATTCCAAAGGGTCTAATAACTCTGGAGAGCTTGTTTGACCAACATGATCGTTCCAGAAAGCCTCGAATGGAGATTGATAGAAAGGAATACATGGAGTTAGAGCTTCAGCCTGACAAAGTGATTAAGGTTGGCACTGACTCAACCCCAGAAGAACTATAGAAAATCAGGCAGCTCTGTAAAGAGTTTTCTGATATTATAGCTTGGAGCTATGAAGACTTGAAAGGCTACAACAAGCAGATTATACAGCATACAATTGAACTGGAAGAAGGAGTTAGGCCTTTTCGATAGAAATAGAGACCTGTAAATCCAAATATTGAGGCGTTGATGAAGGTTGAGCTTGTTAAAATGCTGCAAGCTAAGATCATCTATCCGGTCAAGCACTCCACATGGGTCGCCAATCTGGTCCCAGTCCGTAAGAAGAATGGAGATATTAGATTGTGCATTGATTTCAGGAATTTGAACCGTGCTTCATTAAAGGATCATTATCCTTTGCCGAGAATAGATCAAATATTGCATGTTGTGGCTGGGGCACATCGTTTTTCTTTGTTAGATGGATTTTTTGGGTATAACCAGATCTGGGTAAAAGATGAAGATCAGTTTAAGACAGCATTCACCATGAAGTGGGGTACTTTTGCATATCGACGAATGCCCTTTGGACTGTCAAATGCTGGAGCTACCTTCCAAAGAGCAATGGATATTGCTTTCAAGGATTTATTGAATAGGATCATTGTAATATACCTTGACGACATGACAGTATTTTCACATAGAAGGGAAGACCATTGTTCTCACCTGAGGCTAATTTTTGAGAAATGCAGAGAATTCGGAATCTCCATTAATCCGAAGAAGTCTGTGTTTGCTGTAAAAGAAGGTAAGCTTCTGGGTCATGTGATTTCTGAAGATGGATTAGCAATTGATCCAGCCCGTGTTGAAGCTTTGAAGAAATTGACACTCCCTGCAAACAAGAAGGAACTTCAATCTTTCTTTGGACAGATAAATTTCATTAGGAAGTTCATTGCTGACTTTGCCCAAGGTTGTTAAACCAATGACCGAATTGTTGAAGAAAGATGCAGTTTTCCAATGGACAGCTCGAAGAAAGGAAGCATTTCAGGAGATCAAGGAAAGAATAGTGCAGGCCCCTGTCCTGATTAATCCTGACTACTCAAAGGATTTCATATTATATGCAGTTGGAGAGGATGACAGTTATGCTACGGTTCTGACACAGAAAGGAGATGATGGGAATGAAAGGCCCATTGCCTTCCTTAGCCAAGTCATTTTACCTCATGAAGCAAAGTACAATTTTATTGAGAAACAGGTATATGCTGTGATGAAATCCCTGAAGAAATTCAAACATTTTATTTCCCAGAGCAGGACATTTGTTTATGTTATTCACCCAGATGTGAGAAATTTCATTCTTCAAGGAGAGTTGGGTGATAAACGTGCTGGCTGGGTCACCAAGATCCAAGAATTTGATGTAGAAATTCACCCAACTAAATTAGTGCGTGGTAAAGCTCTGTGCCAGCAGTTAGCAAAGATGGCAGCATCTGATATAGAGGAAGATCAGGTAGAAGCTCTTGCTGGTGATGACAATTTAATGAATTTCTTAATTCAGGAAAAGGATTGGACAGAGGACCTGATTGATTACTTCACAACTGGAAGATGTCCATCACAATTGAATGCTTCTTAGAGGAGGAGATTTCGGTTGCAAGCTCTACAGTATGTTTTGTTACCAGATGGTTTATTTTTTAAAAATATTGATGATGTTCTCTTGAAATGTGTTAAAGAAGCAGACAAGGCTAGGCTCTTGGAAGAGTTTCATTCGGGTCTCTCAGGAGGACATTCTGCAGGAAGACCGATGGCCTTGAAGATAATTCGAGCTGGTTATTACTGGACGACATTGTTTTCAGACTCTTTCAGAATTGCACAAGCCTGTGATAAGTGTCAGAGATATGCAGGAAGAGTAAGGAATGCAGCACTGCCTTTGCATCCAGTTCAGGTTGAAGCACCTTTTCAGCAGTGGGGGCTGGATTTTATTGGAATCATTGATCCTAATTCCTCAGCTGGTCACAGATATATTTTAACAACTACAGACTATTTCACAAGGTGGTCCGAAGCTATTCCCACAAAGGTGGCCAATCGATCTGTAGTGATATCTTTTGTTGAGGGTCCGATTACACGCTTTGGTATCCCTGATGCCATCATTACAGATAATGGAACCCCATTCATTGGAGCTGAACTGGCTGAGTTCGCTAATAAATATGGCATTTTCCTTAAGACATCTTCCAATTACTATCCACAGGGAAATGGCTTGGTGGAGTCAACGAACAAAAATTTGCTCAGGATTTTGAAGAGGTCATTGGGAGAGAACAAGAGATCATGGCACTTGTTATTGAATCAGGCTTTATGGGCAGACAGGATTTCAGTCAAGAAGTCCATTAAAACCTCACCCTATGCCCTAGTCTATGGAAAAGAAGCAAGATTGCCGGTTCATCTTGAATTACCAGTGTTACAGCAGTTGCAGTCTTTCCAGGACGATGAGACAGATCTGAGTTCCTTGGATCTGCGAATAGCACAGTTATTGGAGTTAGAGGAGCAACGTTCAAAAGCATATGATGAATTTTCCAAACACACACAGGATATTTCAAAGTGGTTTTATAAGCATTCTGCAGCTCGTCCATTCAAAACAGGCGATTTGGTGTTGAAGTGGAATGAGAATAAAGCTAAGCCTGGAAATCATAAGAAATTTGATGCTTTCTGGGAGGGTCCCTTCCGCATTACTAGCACAGGTGCAGCAAATTCGTTCTACCTGGAAGACATGGATGGCAGCCCACTTCCGATCTCAGTAAATGGCTTTCATCTGAAAGCCTATACTTCTTGAACCAATATTTCAGTATGAGTTTGTATATATATATATATAAAAAAAAAAATGAATATATATATGTTGTTTTACTTTTATTCTGTCACCTTGATTCTTGTTGCTTGCGAGCCGTAGGGGTTTGTCTTTCTTTTGTCTTTTCCTTTCCCAGCAGTTAGTGGTTATCAGAAAATTCTTCTTTTCCCTTCCCCATTTCCTTTCTTTCCTTTCTTCATCATTTTCTTTCTTCTTCTTTTTCTTCTGCAGTAGTAAAAGAGTAAGCCACAGCTGTTGTTTCTTTCCCCTTTTCTGTCTTTTCCCGTTCTTTCTAATCCCTTTCCTCCAAGTTTTTCTTTTTACGCATTTCATTTACAGTCCAGCTCATTTCATTTCACAACTTTCATACTTTTATCCCCACTCCATGACTTCGTTCATTTACTTTCCTTCCATATCCATTGCAGCTGGTAGTACAGCAGCATTCTATTGTTGTTCTACTACATCACTTGCCCACTTCATCATTTCATTATTACCATCATTCCATTGCAGCCATCGCTTGCGCAATTGCAAGATCTCATTCCACCCTCTCATTCCATTTATTTCATAACCGCTTCTATGCGAGTTCTTCCAGTTCCAGCTTTTAGCAGCAGAGAAGTTTTGCAGCAGTCCATTGCAATGTATCTCAGCAACTGACTTTAAGTTTTTCATGACTCTGTGCCCAATGGATTAAGGCCTGGATTCTTGCATACAGCGAGCTGTATACCCCGCGAGCCGCCAAGAATGTTGGCATTTTTGCCACATTGATTTTCATTGAAGTATTAATGTGTACATTATTGCAAATCTAACGTTTATACAGGCTTTGATGCGGCTTTGAAGCAAAAAGGAGAGAAAATGAGCAAAAATGACTAAGTCCAGAAACTGCAGCGATTCGCTGACAAGTCACGAAATCGCGGTCAACATGGTCAACGCAGGCAGGTTGGGCGAGACCGTCGCGATATCGCGACGTGTTTCATTGTCGCGACTTTCAGCGGGCAAAAGGGGAACAACGACAAAATGTCACGAAATCGCGACAAGAAACTCAGCCGAAGACTTAAGTGCTCAAAGTGCAGCGATGCGCTGCACGTCCCAAAATCGCGACGCGGGCGGTTTCAAAGGCTTGAGAGCTCGAAAGTTGCAGCGATGCGCTGCATGTTTTAAAATCGCGGGGAGTTGGTTGCAAAGGAAGTCCAAAGCAAAAGTGCAGCGATGCGCTGCACGTTCCAAAGTCTTAAGGCGTTTTGTTTCAAAGGCTGCATGTTTCAAAATCGCGGGGCATTTTGTGAAAAGGGAGTAAAGGCTCAAATGTGCAGCGAATCGCTGCACGTTGCAAAATCATGCGGTCTTTGTTGAGAAGTGAGTCTAGGCAAAAAGTTGCAGCGATGCGCTGCACGTTCTCAAATCGCGGTCGTTTTGGTCCGAAAACAAAAGAAATGAAAGTTGTAGCGATTCGCTGCAATTTTGATGACAGGGCTGAGCGAGATGAATATGCAGCGAAATCGCGACAAGAGAAGGTCGAAGACATTCAAAGGGAAAAAGTGTCACATTTTTGTGGCTCATGGGCAAGACCGTACCAAGTGCCGGAAATATGTAGCGATATCGCTACATGTTCCGTTTTTGTGGGGCAGAGCGCAGGGAAGAGTCAAGGGACCAATATGCGTAGCGAAATCGCTACCTGTACTATTTTAATGAGGTTGAGCTAGCGATAGAGAAAACAAAGCTGGAGACATGGAGAAAGAGCGACAGGGAGGATTTTTGCGGGTTTGACCGGTCAAAGTGTACGGCATCAAAATACGTCGCAATTTCGCGACCTGTCGCGTTTTCGCGACCTGTGCATTTTCCCGCCAAGTGCAGTATGAACGGCCCGAGGGGTTTTTCTCGATTTCCAAAGTATTAAATGCTGCCCCAAATTAAATGTTTTGTGGATTTCCAATGCATTCAAGGTCAAAGAAGCGCCCAGGCCACCAAAATTGAAGATTTTATGCATTCGAGGCCGATGTTCATGTAGGTTAATTCAATGGTTTCATGCACATTTTCAAAAACATATTTAATGAGGATGACCACCAACGTCTAATTGCATTTAATTTTTGCTTCTTCAACGCTGCAATTAAGGGGATCGTGTTCCTGGTTTCCAAGGCATGTAATTGTAGATCACGAGGAGGATGGTGGCAAACATTTAATGCTGTAGAGAGGACGACCCTCTATAAAAACCAATGTAATTTTCATTTGCAAGGGTTGGAAAAATTCTCTGCTAGAGACTGGAATTGTACTTGCGGGAATAAAAGGATCAACTTCTAATTTTTCAAGCGTTGCATGGATGAATTTCCTTTCTGTTCATTTTTCGCATTTCTAATAGCGTTCATATGTCTTCATTGTCGTTACATTTAAATTCTGCTTTTGGATTTAAATATTGCCGTAAGAGTATGAATTCTGGGAATGTGGGTTTGGAGGGTTTTTCCGCATGCGATCGTGCGAAGATTAAGTTAATTCCTTATGTTACTTGTTGTTGCTGCACTTGTAGTTTCCTGCTGCTATTTTTTGATCCCATCACTTCGGCCTGTGGCCATATTTCCCATTTCTTTCTGCAACTTTTTAAATCTCTTTCCAGCAACCCTTATCTTTAACCAAGTTTAGAATAGTGAAGGGAACCAGCCCACTCTGGAGATTGTTCTGGGAGCCATTTCTTGCTTCCAGCCTTTCAATGTTGGCCGGGTCTAGGGCGCACTTGTAAAGTCCTTTCCTGTGGCAGATTTTGGACCAATAGTACCTCATCAGGCCATGTTGTCGGGAATCATTTTTTTTGTTATTAAGGACAATATTCGCCATCCGAAGACATGCCTCTTTATTTCATAGCAGATGATTTTTCCCATGTGGTTTTTTCACCATCTCTCATATATACTGTAAATGAGTACCTCATCAGGCCATGTTGCTGAGACTCACCTTTTTTTGTATTAAGAGGACAATCTTCACAAATTGAAGACATACCTCTTTTTTTTTTTTTGATAGATGGTTTTTCCCATGGGAGTTTTACCATCTCTTCAGAAAAGAAACCATTGTACATGAGTACCTCATCAGGATCTATTTTTGGTACTCATTTGCACAATACACCCCTAGTATCACTTAAGGGGGGTGTTATAATAAGTAATTATTCTATTAAGTTCTACTAGGATAGACTTACCTGAATTTCCACTCCTTCATGAGTCAGGTGAACTCTCAGTTATAGTCTACATCATATTTTATGAGTTTTTGTAATCCAATGACTCTCAATGATCAACTTTGTTATTTATGCAAAGTTGATCCATGGAATAATCAATCAGTTCTACTCTTTTTTCATATTTTGTGCAATTCTTTGCATTTCTATTTTGGGAAATTATAAAAACCTCAGTATTGATGAATATATTAGCCAAGTAAGTCAATCATATATTGTTGCCCTATCTTCTTCACCTCAGCTTCCTATCTCTTTGTTTTTTACTCAACCATCCATATAAAGAGTAACCAACTATTCCTCATCCAAATTTCTTGGGACATTATGGAGGCATTGTTGTCTTTCCACTCCACTTTGCATGATCCCTTTTCCTTTCAATCATGAGGAGGCAAGGCCAACCAACAAGCTACTCTTTATGATTAATTTTGGACACATATAATCATATTTCAAAAACTTTATCATAGAAATATATGAAGATAATAAAATCATATGTTTTGATAATTGGATTAGCACAATCTCCTCTAAAAGTGAAGCGATAAATCAAAAGACCCCAAAAATTATTGAGTTACAAGTTAGTAAGTCCATCTTACATGACATATTGCCTTTCCTTAATGGGTAGAAATAAGAATATTCACTAAAATTTTAATGACACAATAAGCCTTACCCACTAATGAAAACAAGCAAGTGGAAACAATCTTTCTTATTCATGCTAATACAATAATGCCAAAAACAAAAGATAAATTCTTTTGTATTTTTTAAAACAAAGAAACAATATAACAAAATATTTATTTCTCTTTGCAATAAATATCTTTATATCCATAGGAAACTCATCAAAAACAAATATTATTTCTAATGAAATCATAAACAAAATAATATATTTCCCTCATGCAAGTCATGATATGCAACTATATGAAAAGAGCATTCTTCCATGTTGCCCCTATTTTTCTATGAATGAATCATCACATCATTTCCGTCTTCATTGATATCCCATTATTGGTAGTTAATCTTTTCTTCCACCCATGATAAAACTTGTTCCTCTAGTGCAAATCCATTAGCAACATCATATTATTCCATTAAATATGTGTTTTGCAAAAGTTAAACATGAAATTGCCAATCATTCAATTGATAAGATACATCATATTTTCCATAGAATATATGTCTTGCATACACTAATCATTAAATAGTTAGTCATTCCATCAACAAGATAACATAATAAATCATGAATTCATCCATCAAAAAGTCTTCCAAGGGAGGGTCATGACATCCTACCCCCTTAGGCTTAACATAGTCCTCTATGTTTCATCATAGTTCAAACATAATTTAACAATTACATAACATTCTCAAAAATTAATATAAAATGTCACTAGATGTCTAGAACTTTCTCACAAGTAGTATTTCTTTCAAAACAATGGTCCCACTAAACCTTACATTGCTCCAGATTCCCCTTCCTCATTTATTTGGAATGAAACTCAAGGATCTTCACTATATGCACCTCAATGGCCTCTAGGTTTACCATCTACAATTTAGAAAAATCCTAAATATGATCAAGATTAGTAATACATTTTCTAAGCAAGGATATATAAAATATGTCGTGAATATTTGATAAACTAGGTGGTAAGGTGAGTCTATATGCCACAGGACTAATCTTTAATATGATATCAAAGGGTCCAATAAAATGAGGATCTACTTTTGTGGACTTTATGACACTCTTCTTTGGTCTCACCCTTAGAAACACTTTGTCACCTATTGAAAACTCTCTTGGCGACCTCTTAAGATTAGCATAACTTTTTTAAAGATCAACGACTTCCTTAAGTCTTTCTATGATCATCCTTAACTATTGTTCCATTTCCCTTACCATATCTAGTCCAAGCACAACCCAATCCTCTATATTATCCCATGACAAGGGTGTCCTACACCTCCTACCATACAAATATTCAAAATAAGCCATGCCTAAGGTTGTATGATGACCATTATTATATGTAAATTCTACCAGATGTAGATAGTCTTCCCATAGAGACTTATGATCTATACAATACATGTGAATCATGTCTTCTAAAACCTGGTTCACCCTTTCAATTTATTCATTTATTTTTTGGTGATATGTAGAACTTATATTTAACCTGGTACCTATGGCATGGTGAAGAGCTTGTCAAACCTTGGATGTGAACCTAGAATCCCTATCTAAAATGATCACCTCAAGAAAATCATGAAGCCTGAATATTTTCTTGGAAAATATTTTAGCCATAACTGTGGCATCATCCTTGGTATTTTTAGGTATAAAATGCACAACCTTAGTCAATATGTTGACCACAACTAGGATTACGTCATGCTAGAACATGTTTTTTGGTAAACCTACAATGAAATCCATTGAAATCACTTGCTATTTTTGCATAGGTACATCATGTGGATATCTATGTTAAGCCTTAAAATTTTGATATTCTAGGCACTGAGTGATAAATTCAGTGATGTCCTTCTTCATTCTTGGCCAGTAGAAAGTTTTCTTCATGTTTTCTCTCATCTTTTCTCCCCCTAGGTGAGCAGAATAGGGAGATCTATGTGCTTCATTCATGATTATTTTCCTTAGATCACCTACCTTGGGAATCACTACCCATTCCTTGAAGCATAGAAAACCATCCTTGATGCCAAAATCCTTGCTTTCCTCAGGTTTTATTTCTAGTTTATCCTAAATTTGGTTGCAATACTCATCCTGATATTGTATTTCTTTGACTTGATCCATCAGATCTACATGGTTGCAGATCAAGGCAACAATGTATCTTATCCTACTTAAGGCATCCATGACCTTATTTTCCTTTCCATTTATGTACTCGATTCCAAATTCGTATTCAATGAGGAACTCCATCCATCTCCTTTGCCTGGCATTATGAAAAGGTTGAGTAAATATATACTTTAAAATCTGGTGGTTGGTTCTCAATTCAAAGAATCATCCTACCAGATAATATCACCAAAATTTTAGGGTATATACAACTACCACAAATTCTAGGTCATGAGTACCATAGTAAAATTTAATGTCTCTTGAGCTTTCTTGATCCATAAGCTACAACTGTTCCATCATGTGAGAGCACTCCACCCAATCCTTCCAAAGATACATCCATGCATACTAAAAAATTACCTTGAGGGTATAGAATCTTTAAAATGGGTGTCATAGTGAGATTTTGCTTGAGCAACTAAAAATTTACCTCACACTTATCTGTCCACTTGAATTCCTTCTCTTTTTTATGGAGATTAGTTATTGCAAAGGCTATCTTAGTGTAATATTTGACATAATATCTATCATATCCAATTAGACCCATGAAGCTCTACACTTCAGTCATATTTATGGGCACTGGACAATTTAGTATAGCCTTTATCTTCTTGGGATCCACTACTATCCCTTTAGATGATATTATATGTCCTAAGTATTGTAATTTTGACACATAGAAGTCACACTTAGAAATATTTCCATATAGTTGGTTCTTCCTTAGTAAATCCAACATGATTCTAATATGTCTATCATGCTCTGACTTATTTTGAGAATACACTAAAATATAATCCAAAAATATAAGTATGAAGTGATCCAAATGCTTCCTAAAAATACTATTCATCAAGTTCATGAATGTTGGAGCATTCATCAGTCCAAAAGGCAAAACTGTTAACTCGTAGTGTTTGTACCAAGTCTAAAATATTGTCTTATGGGTGTCCTCTTCATGGATTCTCAGTTGATGATATTCATATTTTAAATTTATCTTTGAGAAGATGGTGGCATACCTTATCTGATTGAAAATATCTTCAATTCTGGATAAAGGATATCTATTTTTAATGTTTGCCTTGTTGAGCATCCTATAATATATGCACAATCGCAAGGAACCATCCTTTTTATTAACAAATAACACAAGTGCACCCCATGGTGACACACTTAGTCTAATTAATCTCTTCTCCAATAACCCTTGTAGCTACACTTTCAGCTTTTGCATCTCAATGAGATTCATTCTATAAGGATCCCTATGAATAGGTTTTGTTTCGGGTTTAAGCTCAATCGTGAAATAAAATTCACACTTTGGAGGTAATCCAGGTAAATAATTTGGAAATACATCTCTAAATTCTTGGAGTATTAAGTGTTTTCCTAACACCTTTTCCTTCTTTTCCATTTCAATTTCATTTAACTTAGCTACATAAATTGCTCCTACCTTTTTAATGGATTTATTAAGTTTCATTATCGAGAGGATTTAGGGTTGAAAATTCCCTTTAGGCTATACATCCTCTATATTTCCATACCGTATTCAAAATACTCAATCCATCTGTCTAGGAAATTGATCATAGCCTTAAGTGCTTATAACCAATCCATTCCTATGAATATATCAAAAGCATGTAGTAGTGCTACATAAAGACATCCAATGGTTGTACCACTAGGTAAGGTAATTTTGGTCATAGGATAGCATTGATTCACAGAGTAGGTTTATTTTGAACCATACTTGACCTTCCACCCATGTACCAAGATTCCTAGCCTTTCTGGTATATCCTTAATCAAACTACTAGAAACAAAGCTATATGTAGCTCCACTATCTATAAAATTTTTAATATTTCTACCTAAACGTTTATCCTTTATAAGCAAAGGAGTGTCTTGCCCTTCCATATTTTGACTCCTTATCATTGCATAAATCTTGTGAATAGGTTGCTTGTGCATAGGTTCTTTGTAAGTGGATTATTTTCCCTTAGAACTCAATCCTGCTTTGAGCAGGCAATGGTTGGCATAATGTGGACCTCCACAATAAAAGCATCCTCCCTTAGGGCCTTGATATATTTTATGTTTCTATCCCTCTGCTTTCACTACTAGTGGAGGATTAGGCTACCCTTGTGGTGGTGACATGCCATTATTATTGTTACAGTTGTTATTCTTTCCCCAAAATTTCTTCCTAAACTTTGTTTGTTTCCTAATATTCCTCTTGTCCTACCCTTGGAAACTTTTGTTTATCTTTTCTCTCTCCCATTTCATGAAACCTGCACTGTTTTTTCTTGAGTGCTTGTTTGTCTTACTCATAAGCTCCTTCATAATCAAAATAGGTCTTAAGATAAGTCTCAGCTTTCCTGGCCAATCCATATGCCTTTTGAAGAGTATTAGGCTCTCGCATGTTCATTTCATGTCCTATCCTAGGATCTTCTCCAAATATAAATCTATGGATATTCATATTCTCATTATATGCAGGAACATATTTTAACAACTTAAATTTTTGGTAATAAGCCTCCACCATCTTATTTCCCTATTGAATATTGCTTAATTCTTCAAATTTATTGGTATAAAAATACTCTCTGAGGAATCTTACTTTAAAGGCTACCACAAAGTCCTCCCATTTCAAATCAATCGCTTTCTCAATTATCCATTTCCCACTAAATATTTTCCACTATTGCAGAACTTTATTATCATTAACAAAAATCATTCACCAATATGCAGAAATATCAAATCATTCATCCACAATACATTATCCACAATAACAATCCACAAATGAGAGAGAGATAGATAATACCCTTAAGGTAGGAAAACACCAATAATAATCCTTAAGGAAGGAATAACTCCACAAGATCTCCCAAGATGAGAGAGCCACTTCGTGGGCATAGATGATTACATAATATTCTTCTCCAATGATGATTACAATGACAAATATCTCTTCTTTATATATCCATATTCTTATTCTACTTTGGGGAGCCTACTACTAATATAATATTATATTATAATATAATATAATATTATAATACAATCAACCTTGGGTTATGTGTGGCCCATGCCAACCCTTATACAATATAATAATATATCCCCAAATATCTATTCCTAGGTACCCTACCATGCCACCCTCCTTACAAATGTTTCGTCCTCAAAACATATGAAGAAACATGATAATATGATTTGCTAAGCAATGTTAGCAACTAGTACCAATATTGATCATCCATCCATCCAAGTGAAACACGTTGATTCTGGTATGCCATTTTGTTACTTGAGTATCCAAATATGCTTCGTTGGCTCCATGCTTCTACTGTTGTATTTTGATAACTTGAATGATGGGTCCACTTGTTCCTTGATGTTGATGAACCACTCTAAAAACTAGGATCACTATGCTTTCTCTACCAAACTCTGCCATAGTTGGTGCCCTTATGATTCCATGTGGAACCATAATATTGTTGTCTTGAACCATACCTCCAAGATTGTTGCTGCTCATGGTGGTGTGGATGGCGATATGGTGCAACCTTAACTTGATGTTCTACCTTCTTTGACTTCCCAACATTTGGCTCCATTGTTTTAAATTCTTCTACACATTGTTCTTTCATGTTCTCTTTGTTTGGTGTGTCCTTGTGCTCTTCTATCAAAGCTTCCTTGGACTCTGTTATTGTTATTTCCATTGAATCAATTGTTGCTACTTCTTCCATGGACTCTGTTGCTGCTATTGCCTTCTTGGATTCTATTTCAGGTTCTTCAATTTGTTTCTCTACAACCACTTCTTGATTTTCCTTGGATCCTTGCTCCTTAAGCTAAGAAATATCCTACAATGTTATCTTCTTTTTCTTGTACCATAACTTCATAAACTTCTTTTGCACATTAATGTTAACAATACCCAAAGAATCTAACCAAGGATAACCAAGAACAATATCCTCATCATCCATCTCAATAGCATAGAAATCTGAATGTAAAACATATTTATCCATGGTGATCTTCAAATCTTCAAAAATCTAAACATGCTCACCCTCTAGCTGTATGTCCTTAATTTTTGTTGCTTGAACTTGCAACTTCTTAGCCAAAGCAATATTAATAAAATTATATCTGCTACTAGGATCAATGGAAATAATAACCTGTTCCTTTTGAATGCTTCCATGAACCTGCAAAATAGAACTTTTAGTTGAATTTAAACCTTTTTTATTCTTCTCTTGCTTTTGTAAATCCAACGATGTGCCTTCTATATTCCTCTCATTATCTTCCCTGACCTTTTCCTCTTTCTCCTTGAGTAATTTTATTTCTTTTTCATAGTCTTCATTTTGTTTCCTGAAAACTTCCCAATCTCCTTTTATTTCATTCCGCTCATTTTGAATTCCCTGTAGTTTCTTTTCAAGGTCTTTGATGATATCCATTAGGCTATCTATATAATATGGATCCCATTTACTCAAGAATGCATGCTCTATTTCATCCCAAGTGTATTCATTATTCCTTTCTTTACAAAAAATTTTCCACCAAGACAAAGCTTTCCCTTAAAGATATGTACCAAGGTTGAATTTCCAGAAAGGATTATTACAATGTAGAGCTCTAAAATTTTTCCACCATTCCCTAACATCAATATCATCTTCTCCAAAAATAATTTGGAGTGCCATTGTTCATGCCCTAATGCAACTAGGGTTTTTTGATAATATATATCATGCCCTAATGCAAACTAGGGTTTTATGGAAATAAATATCTTCCCACCAAGTTGAAGCTAAAAATCCACATAGACAACTAGATCTGCAATTTTTCTTCCCAAAAAAATAAATTGCAACTGATTTGCTTACCCGAACTAAACAAATTTCATCTTTCAAGAAATTTGTGATTTGAAAATTTGTCACTACCCTTGTTCCATATGGCTGACTTCAGAAGGTTGTATCTCCCTCAATACTACTCATATTCCTTCATATGACCACTCATTTTAAAGCTCTTCAAATTTTGCACAAACTGATCCAAGAATCACCTGAATCAGATAAACTCTCGTAGAGATATGGCTTCTGAAAGATGAGACATTTTTCTAGAAAAAATCTATGAAATTCGTCACTATCCTTGTTTTGGATGACTAACTTCAAAAGGTCGTATCTCCCTCAATACTGCTCATATTCCTTCATATGACCACTCATTTTAAAGCTCTTCAAATTCTGCACAATCTGATCCAAGAATCACCTAAATCGGATAAACTTGTGCAGAGATATGGCTCCTAAAAGATGAGACATTTTTTCCAAAAAAAAATTTGCCCTAATTTTGTAATTTCACAAAAATCCCCACTTTGCCAAAATCATTGCTCTGATACCACTTGTTGCATAACTTTATTATTATTAATATAAATCATTCACCAATATGCAAAAATATCAAATCATTCATCCACAATACATTATCCACAATAACAATCCACAAATGAGAGAGAGATAGATAATACCCTTAAGGTAGGGAAACACCAATAATAATCCTTAAGGAAGGAATAACTCCACAAGATCTCCCAAGGTGAGAGACCACTTCGTGGGCATAGACGATTACATAATATTCTTCTCCAATGATGATTACAATGACAAATATCTCTTCTTTATATATCCATATTCTTATTCTACTTTGGGGAGCCTACTACTAATATAATATTATATTATAATATAATATAATATTATAATACAATCAACCTTGGGTTATGTGTGGCCCATGCCAACCCTTATACAATATAATAATATATCCCCAAATATCTATTCCTAGGTACCCTACCAATATAATATTATAATACAATCAACCTTGGGTTATGTGTGGCCCATGCCAACCCTTATACAATATAATAATATATACCCAAATATCTATTCCTAGGTACCCTACCACCCACCAATCCAAACCAACACCCTATAAGTGTAGGGTGGTATATGATGTTTGGGTCCCAATGGAATAATTCTTCATAAAGAAAGTTTTTAATTCCTTCGATCAAACTTCGACTACATCACCACCTTCCTCTTTATTAAACTTTGAGGATTTTACATGCTTCAAATCCTTACCCATTTCTACCTCTAACAAAATTTTGGTTTGTTATTCCTCTGTAGGGGGTTCACAATTCTGTCTAACCCCAAATATTTTAGCCTATGAATCTCAATTCACTATGGTCTCCAATAGTTGCTTTTGTGTTTCTATTTTCTCACGAAGTAGAGCAACTGTTGTAGTGAAGTATTCCCTCTCATTAGTAGGATTTATTGCACCATCTTCTAGGGTCCTAACCTCAATATTAGTATGTCATGTTTGCCTTATTGATGGGACAACACCCCCTCTCCTCCTCTTTAGTGGCATTTTCCCTAGCCACACACAGGAGATATAGTAGGGATTAGGTCACAATTACTTCTCCAAATTGCTCCTCCTACCATTAGCTAAATATTTAGTTAACTTGATAAATCAATAATATTGGGTACCATTAGCTACCCTAACCTTCATGAGGTAAAACCCTTCTAATGTTTGTATACCCATAAAGTTTCTTATTCACCTAGTCTATTTATACCTAGGTTTTGCACAAGGAAGCTTATAGTCCTACGACCATGAGCTTTGATACCAAATGTCACATCCCAAATTTTCCATCCTAACCATGGGTAATGTTTTTTTACATTTGCACTTATTAGGGACTATTTTATTCATTTTCAACAAGGAACTTTCCTAAACTCTCACCAAGGAACTTAATTTTCTCTAATTAATTTATTTTCCCTCCATATTGTTGAGTATGACTCATCCCACTTCGATCCCATACAGGGTACACCCATCTCTACAACTTACATATGACCATCTATGTAAGTGCACTAGGTGTAATATCAAACTCAGGCTATCCTTCTAATTTTTCTAATGAGCTACCTTAACCCTCTCAATCCATAAAAAGGGGTACACTAATCATCACACCCTTACATAAATCCATCTATGTGGGTGCAAAAGTGTGTAGAATTCAGACTATCTATCTCATCTCCGCGATGAGCTAGTATTCCTGTCAATGGGTCCCTATTCATATCTTCACTAAAAAATACAAAGTGTTTAAATTCCTTCTCTATGGTTACTCTATTAATGTTATTCATAATAAATACTTAAGATATCAATGATATCTATATCTTAGTGAATTAAAAGAGTTCCTAAATTTCTTTACCTACTCCTATTCCAAAAGATCTAATATTCTTGAAGGCATTTTCATGCTCTTACCAAGAAATATATGTGCATAAAATATTCATATCTATGTCACAAATACTACATTAGGTGTTTGAATTCCTAGTTATTTAACATTATAAGGTTGGGTAACATCCCTATCCCACAACTTGTTCTTTCAAATATAATATAATCAGGTTATCACATTTTTAATATATCAATGTTGTTTCTTATAAATAAATTCTTGATACATGCTAATTGATAATGCTATAAACTTGCATGTTGCTTAAAAGAATCATTCTATCATTATGCTTGAAAAAAAGATAATATTAAACAATATTCAAGTTTTCATAACTAGTATCTTAATCATGATACAATTTTATTTATGTTCTATTCAAAAAAATAAATGCCCATATTTACATAAACAATCAACTTCTTTTCTCTTCATTGCAAAAGGGAAGTTAACATACTCTTTATATCGTAATTAGAATCATAATGCATGCATCTTAGAAGTTCATACTTTAATTATCCCTCATAGATATTATTCATAATAAAGTTTTAATCAAATTATAACCAAGGATTCTCCTCCACTCAAAGAAGTTTGAAATCATTGTTCATTACAAAGTGAATCATACAAGATTCTTTAATACAAATGGAAGTATTGCTTACAAAGTCCACTTCAATCATGGACTAGGGAATAATAGTTAGTAACTTTCTTTTCTACTTTATACCTCTGAATGCTTTCATTTCCTCATTCCTTTTGTACTTTATTTAAACCACCAAGAAGGAGATGTCTCAAGTGATCAGAACAACCTATAGCATGAGAGTGCAGTTTTGAATGCATACATTCCTTTCCAATGCATTCAAATAATTCCATAAAACACAATTCATATTTCCTTTCTAACTTTTTTTTAAACAAAATGCAGTTAGAAATGTGATTGTTTCTCTTTAGCAAATATTTACATCAACCAATAGATAATCATATTTATACTTTGCAAACACTAGGCTCCACTTCCCAAAAACCTAAGCATAAGATAACACCTAGATTTTTCTTCTAAGGAATTTCCATTCTTCCTATACCTCAATCAATTTATCTTTATCTAAAATAAAAAACCATGTCACACAGACTTAACACTTGAAGTCTAACATAAACCAAATAATTCCCTTGAGAATATTTATTCAAACCTTTACACACAAAATTCCACGTAAATACTTTTCTTTCATGGTGATAAAAACCAATTCAAAAATAAACATATAGCATACATAAAACCATGAAATCCTCAGCATATAATGGGTATTAATTTTAATAACACCTATCATAGATGGATTTCCAAATAATGTTGAATCTATCTTAATTTTATGTTGAATCTATTTTAATTTTACACACAAAATTTCTAGCATGCTCAAGCACACTCTACAAAATTCAATGAATAGAATAAATGGAAGGAAGACCGAGATTCTCCTACATCAATTCTACTAATAGTAGTTCGGTTAGGGTGACTCTATATTATAGTTTTTGGTTGTATAGGGATTAAGGAGTGCAATATATGTTATAACCACACACAACCTCCATTCCACCCCATATTTTTATGTTTCAAAGCATATTGAAAACATAATCAAGATTCCTTATCTTTTTTTGTTACTGGTGAATCTTTGTTTTTCTATGAAATCATTACCAAGCTAATTGGTATCTATGGTATTAATATCATCGAATCTAACCAATATCCCTTATTATACCATAATACATAGTCCAAAAAATAATTTAGACATTTGTTGTTACAAATTATTACATGGAATTTTCATCAAGTTTCGCTAATGTCATAGATTGAATTGAACTATTCAAATTCCAAGAATAAGACATGAGAAAACAACTTACTCTAGATGTTAATATCCAAAAGCAAATAAATATTAATGATGTTATATTGAAGCTTAAAAATACCTTTACCCTAGCAAGGTATCAAAGAGTTCAATGCTTGGGGGTTTAATTTTACATTCAGTAGCCCATAAATTGTTTCTCCAACTAACACAACAAATAGGTGAATGCCAATATTTTTCAGTGAAAACTCTTTTGCTGGAAATACGTACCCAACCCAACAATGAGATCTTTAAATTCAAACTATAGGGTTATATTTATATAAAAAAATTACTAGTTCCATTTTGAAAGATAAAAGGTTTTTTGAAGTCTACCTCAATATCATCAAATATATCAACCAGGTAAGTCAATCATTTTTTGTTGCATGATCCTCTTCATATATGCTTCTTATATCTTCTTTTTTTTACTCACCCATCCATCTAAAGAGTAACCAACTCTCTCTCTT
The DNA here is from genome assembly GCA_028583015.1 of Wollemia nobilis. Classification (NCBI taxonomy): domain Eukaryota; kingdom Viridiplantae; phylum Streptophyta; class Pinopsida; order Araucariales; family Araucariaceae; genus Wollemia; species Wollemia nobilis. The sequence continues at coordinate 2,493,636 of JAQPPZ010002395.1, read as the reverse complement.
CTGAATTATCTGGGATGTTATGGACGTATTATTATCTTCCCACTATACTTTGCATGATCCCCTCTCCTTTCGATAATGAGGAGGAAAGGCCAACCAACAACCTACTCTTTATGATTAATTTTGGATACATACAATCATATTCTAAAACCTTTATCAGAGAAATATTTGGAGATAATAAAACCATTTGTTTCAATAGTTGGATTAACATAAGCTCCCCTAAAAGTGAAGTGATAATTCGTAGTAAATCCATATTACATGAGATATTACCTTTCCTTAGTGGGTGGAAACAAGAATCTTCACTAAAATTTTAATAACACAAGAAGTCTTGCCCACTAATGGAAACAAGCAAGTGGAAACATTTTTTTCTTATTCATGCTAATACAATAATGCCAAAAACAAAAGATAAATTCCTTTGTATTTTTTTTTAAAACAAAGAAACAATATAACCAAATATTTATTTCTCTTTGCAATAAATCTATTTATATCCATAGGAAACTCATCAAAAAGAAATATTTTTTTCAATGAAATCACATCAAAGAAATATTAACAAGCAGCAAACAAAATAATATATTTCCCTCATGCAAGTCATGATATGAAACTACATGAAAAGAGCATTCTTGAATGTTACCCCTATTGTTCTATGAATGAATCATCACATCATTTCCCTCTTAATTGACATCATGTTATTGGTGGTTGATATTTTCTTCCAGCCAATGAGAAAATATGTTCTTGCAAGATTGTAAATCCATTAGCAACATAATATTCTTCCATTAAATATGTGTTTTGCAGAAATTAAACATGAAAATATAAATCGTTCCATTGATAAGATACATCATATTTTCCATATAATATATATCCTACATAAACTAATCATGAAATATTTAGTCATTCCATCAACAAGATAACATGATGAATCCATCCACCAAAAAGTCTACCAAGGGAGGGTCATGACAGATCACCCCAAGTGAGTAAGGTGTTAAAACTTAACATATCTAATCATTTAGAATAGGTTCAAGTTTCAACAATTATTGAAATTATACATGATAAAAAAGGATTTAAAGCAATTAAAGAATAATTTCAACTTAAACAAAGAGGATCATCTCAAAGTATTAAACTATTCAAGGACAAAAATATCAACCCATTCAAAAAATTGGAAAAATGTATTCATTTGATGATAACTCTTGCTTGAATTTCTTGAAAGTAAAGTGAATCACATTATTAATAAATAAGTTCAATAAGATTTATAATTATGAGATATGAACTACCTAATAATATGTTTTAAATTATAGATATGGCATATTAGTTGCTTATAACTTTGTTGTAAACTTTGGAAGGCTTGTCAAAAAGACCATCTACTTGCCATTAGCAAGTATATATGCCTTGAAATTTATAATACAATCTATTTAGATCATGCTTATCACATATTCATCACATTTCTCATCTATGTTTATATCATTAGACCAATCGAAAGGACAATCAACACACTTATTCAATCAAGTAGTTCAAAAAAAGTAATATGCCAAATGTTAAATATTTATCAATGCTATAAATGGGAATCAAACATAAAAATAAAATGGATTTGACATGCTAGAATAAGAATTATATGTAATAGAAGGATACTTAAGCCTCAAGGAATAAAAAACTAGATCATTATCTAATCAAATTTAGAGGTATTTTTACTAAATAGTGTAGCAACCCCGGGACGCTCGCACCACTTTACTCTACTTGCAATGTTATTAAAAACCCAATATGAAATCGAAGACAATGAAAAGCATATAGCACAAAAATAACAAAGATAGATCTCTTTATTCGTATTGAAACTCGGTTACATGTCGGCCCCTATTAGGGATACCCATTTCGATACAATGAGGTTACAAATAGGCAACGAGTGCCCCTTTTGCGAAGAGGTGGTGTGATTCAAAAAGCTTCTTTATTTCACACACAAAAATGTATGAGGGCTTATAGATGCCTCCTTCTCTAGGTCTATTTCCTAGAGGGATCCCTTTTGCTCTTGTATGTTGCAGATTTTTTTCGATCAACCTATGACCTTGTAAGCAATGAAACAACAACACATGCTTAGATGTCCGAGAATGCCTCCCTAGATGAGGTTGTTAGTACTGAATATAACAAATGAAAGAAAATGCAAATTATACTAATGCTATGGATGCAAACAAATGAAATTATGCTTATGTTAATGATATGCTAAAATAATGAATCTAATGTCTAAAACTTTAAGCTAAGCCTGTGGGCCCCTGTCCAAGACAGCAACCGCTAAAGTTAATCTCATCCTATTTTGCTCTAAATCTATGGACCAAATCTTGTATCTAATGTTGAAATGATGGTTTATATGCTCTCCAATCCATCAGGGCTTCGTCGTACACGTGATATCCAAGGGAACTCTCCAAGTCTTGAAAGCTCTCCTCAATGACCAAGATTGATGGATAAAAGATCAATGATGATGGATCAAATATGTCCCCTTTGGTGCTCTTAGGCTTGTATATTTTATAGTGTGAAACCCTAGGTCTATGTCCAAGCCCTAGGAATAAATTTCTCATGCGTAGTGCAAGTTAGCATGAGAGGATTTTTATCTTTTCTATGTTTGGAAGCTAGTTAACTGAAATATAACTACCAACTTGAGTCTCCTATGCAAACTAGCCATTAGCATGAGAATTTTTTATCCTTTGTTTATGTTTGGAGATCATTTAACTAAATTCTAATTTTAAACTCAAGTTTCCTATGTGAAATGGTCATGAAAATGAATGCAAAGTTACTCCCGCTCACCTTTATTGCATGCAGACTACCACTTCTGCCTGTAATTAGGCATGTTTATTGGCAAAATATTATTTTATGGTTTAGCCATTGTCGTCTACAGTGACTAAGATCTAGCCATTGTCATCTGCAACGACTAAGGTTTGGCCACTCTAGGCTTGAGCGACTAGGATCTGGTCGCTCTTGGATTGAGCGGCTAGGCTTGGACGGCTTGAAAAGGCCCCAAATGAGTGGTGAGAACCACTATTGATGTTTAGAAAGTCCAGGATTATGTCATTTGATCTTATGAATGTGTCTATGTAAGCAGCTCCCCTAAGAATGATACGATTTAGGTGTCTATAGATGCCCCTTTTTGCGATGCATTGTGTGGAAAACACAACGCTAAGCAAAAACATAGATTGATCTATTTGTAGGGTGTATGGTGATCAATGGTCTGATCAACATTGGATGGCCCAATCATGCAATATGGCATGCATCCCTTGAATCATTGCCTCAATATTCGAAGGACTTAGCTCAGTGGCTTGGGCATGTTAAATTGCACTCATGTTAAATATCTCATTTTTCAGAAGCAATATCTCTATGAAAGTTTATCTGATTCAGGTGATTCTTGGAACAGTTTGTGTATAATTTGAAGAGCTTTAAAATAATTGGTCATATGAATAAATCTAAGTAGTATTGAGGGAGATATAATATTTTGAAGTTAGTCGTATGGAACAAGGGTAGTGACAAATTTTCAAGTTGCGAATTTTTCAAAATATAAAATTTGTTTAGTTTGGGTAAGCAAATCGATTACACTTTATTTTGTTTGGAAAAAAAATTCAGATCTAGTTGTCTATGGGGATTTTTATCTTAAAATCAGTGGGAATATATTTATTTCCTTAAAACCCTAGTTTGCATTAGGGCATGATATATATTACCAAAAAAACCCTAGTTGCATTAGGGCATGAACAAAGGCACACCATATTTTTCTGGATAAGAAAATATTGATTCTAGAGAATGGTGGAATAATTTTAGATCTCTATATTGTGATACCTCTTGGGATAAATCCTTGCTTGGTATGTCTTCAAGGGAAAAAAATTTCCTGGTGGAAAATTTTTTGTAAAGAAATGAATGATAAATACACTTAGGATGAAATAGAGCATGCATGTATTCCAATTTTATTCATTTATTCTATATTCAAAAACTTACACATATATATATAGAACATATATATATAATGTAAGGAAGGTGAGGAAGGAGGTTGGAGAAGAAGGAGGAAGGGAGTCGGCATGGAGGGATAAGGGAAAGGAAAGGAGAGATAAGGGGCAAAATAATAGGGAGGAAAGGGAATACGAGAGAATAGGGAGAGGAGAGAATATCGGGAGAGGAAAAATATAAAATAAAATCTTGCCGACAATTAAACCTTGCCGACAAACACCGTTGTTTTCACACTGAGCCTAGAAAAACTAGATATTTCTAGGCCGTAACCCTCTTCACATTTGCAACATTCTCCCCCTTAAAGTTGAGAGGACTGACAACACAGTCTCTCAGCTTTATAAATTGAGCTTTAGCCATCGCTTTGGTGAAGATATCTGCAACATTCTCCAAAGTGCGGCAGAATTGAAGCTCAACAATTTCTTGCTCCACCATATCTCGGATGAAGTGGTACTTCATATCAAAATGTTTCGTTCTACTATGGTGGATTGGATTGTATGCCAACTGAATGGCACTGATGTTGTCGTAGTAGATTCTGGTCGGACCACTTTGTTGCTCTCCAATCTCTTCCAGCACTTTTCTTAACCACAAGGCTTGAGTACTAGCATAGGTGACTGCTATATACTCAGCTTCTATAGAAGACAAAGCTACCACAGTTTGCTTTTTGGAACTCCATGTTATTAGTCCTGATCCCAGACTAAAACAGTTCCCTGAAGTTGATTTCCTATCATCAATGTTGCTGCCCCAATCACTATCACTGAAGCCTACAAGCTTGATAGTGTTACATTTATGGTATTGGATTCCAAAATCCAATGTACCCTTCACATATCTAAGAATTCTCTTAGCTGCCTGCAAATGCAGCTCAGAAGGGCTAGCCATAAATCGAGAGACAAGAGAAACAACATACTGAATATCAGGTCTGGTGTTGGCGAGAAACATCAAACTCCCAACCATGCTTCTGAAAGTGGTCACGTCAACTTTTGGTGCTCCATCATCTTTGCTTAATTGGATCCCATGTCCAACTGGAGTTGCAACTGGTTTGCAATGCTCCATAGCAAACTTCTTGATCATGTCCCGAGCATACTTATGTTGACAGATGAAGATCCTTGTATCTGATCGATGAACCTCCATTCCAAGGAAGTAGTGCATTAAGCCAAGATCCTTCATCTCAAACTGCTTCATCATGGAGTGCTTGAACTCCATATTCACTTTTTCATTACTACCCATGAATATGAGATCATCCACATACAAGCAAACTATGAGGATGTCATTACCTTGCTTCAGGTAGTAAAGGGTGGGTTCATTTTTGCTTTTGATGAACCCAAAATCTTTAAAGTACCCATCAATGCGTGAGTACCAAGCTCTTGGTGCCTGCTTGAGGCCATAGAGTGCCTTCTTCAGTTTGTAAACAAGGTGCTCCTTGCCTTTCTCTTCAAATCCCTGTGGTTGCTCAACATACACTTCCTCTTTCAAGTAACCATTGAGAAATGCACTCTTTACATCCATGTGTTGGACTTTCCAACCTTTGTGAGCAGCTAAAGCAAGAACTGTTCTGATGGTCTCCTGTCTGGCTACAGGAGCAAATGTCTCCTCATAATCAATACCATATTTCTGTGTAAATCCTTTTGCAACCAATCTTGCTTTGTGCCTTTCAATGCTTCCATCAGCATTGAATTTGGTCTTGAAGACCCATTTGCATCCAACACATTTCTTGCCTTTAGGAAGCTTTACCAGCTCCCAAGTGTCGTTGTTTTTTATAGAGGTTATCTCCTCTTTCATGGCATCTTGCCAAATTTTTTGAGTACATGCCTTCTCATAACTAGAAGGTTCAAGTTGTGCACTAGTTAACAAGGCATAGTTAACTATATCTCCCCGAGGTTCTTGGGAGTCATCATCACCATACAAATGCATATTTTCAAGTCTTTGCAAGACTGAACTCATTTCACTAGCTTGACTTCTAGTATATCTTCTTTGAAAGTTTTTATCCAACATCTGATAAGATGGATGATGTTGGAGTGTTCTCTTACCTCTGGATGGAGAATCAATATCCATTGGTGAGGAACTGACTGACCTTTATGGAGAAGGACTTGGTGAAGAAGTTGAACTAGAAGATGAACTTGGGCTTGTGGGAGGAGACTTCTTACCTTTCTACGGTGATTGTTGTTGCACCTGTTTAGAAACTGCATCATTGGATTCATCATCATTGAATATTTGGGGCTTACCCCATTCTCCCCCTTCATCAAAAATCACATCCCTGGAAAGCACAATCTTTCGAGTCCTAGGATTGTAGAGTCTATAAGCTTTTGTGTTCTCACAGTACCCTACAAATATGCATGCCTGACTCTTTGGATCAAGCTTTTTTCTCAGCTCATCAGGAATATGAGAATATGCCAGTGAACCAAACACTCGAAAATGCTTGACATTTGGTTTCTTACCATACCATGCTTGGTAAGGAGTTTTCCCTTTCAAACTTGAAGTAGGGCTCCTATTCAAAATATACACACTAGTCCTGGCTGCATCTGCCCAATACATATTACTCAAATGCTTCGTCTGAAGCATAGATCTTGCCATCTCTACAATGGTGCGGTTCTTTCTCTCAGCCACACCATTCTGCTGTGGAGTGTAGGCAGCAGTGAACTGCCTCTTTATTCCATGTTCTTTACAAAAATTCAAAAATTCATTAGAGGAGTATTCTCCTCCTTTATCTGATCTCAGACACTTAACAAAATATCCACTCTCATTTTCAACTCTTGTTTTAAAATCTACGAAGCAATCAAATGCTTCATCTTTATGCTTCAAAAAATATATCCAAGACATTCTTGAAAAATCATCAATGAAAAGAAGAAAGTAAGAGTTGTTACCAATGCTCTTGGTCTGCATTGGACCACAGATGTCCGAATGCACTAGTTGGAGTGGATAACTGGCCCGCCATGCTTGCCCTCATGGAAATTTGGCCCTGGCATGCTTGCCCAAAGCACAACCTTCACAGACTTCTTTATTATCCTGAACTTTAGGAAGTCCGGTCACCATCGCTTGAGAGGTTAACATCTTCAAACTAGCTGAATTCAGATGACCGTATCTCAAGTGCCACAACACACTTGGATTTGAAATAGCAACATTTGCTAATTGATCTCCCCCTGGCTGACCAAACTTTAAAGGGAATAACCTATTCTTTGTCATTGGCACTTGTGTAATGATTCTATTACTATTATTTTTATCAAAAATGGTGCATTTACCCTCATCAAAAAGCAACTTGTAGTTCTTTTCTAACATTTGACCAACACTTAAAAGATTGTGTTGGAGATGGGGTGTGTAATAGATATCACTTACTTGCTTAACACCTTCTTTAGTTGGAACCGCCATGGCTCCAATGCCTTCAACCGCCAATGACTTGTTGTCCCCCAACTTGATGCTGGATTTGTAGGAAGAATCCAGGGTAGCAAAGAGTTCTTCTTTGCCACTCATATGATTTGAACACCCAGTGTCCAAAATCCAAGTGTCATTCATGTTCTGATCTGACTGGCCATATGAGAGAAAGAGATTTGTGGTCCCTTCCTCTTCTCCAAAATTGCCATACTGACTGCTCTGGCTGCTGCTGCTCCCTTGTGAAGGCTGCTTTGACCAACAGTCATGAGCATAGTGGCCAGGTTTGCCACAATTGTAGCAAACTTGCTTCGACTTGTCATTTCCTTTTCCTCGGCCTGGATGCTTTCCTCTATTCTGCTGTCCACCTCTATTCTGACCTCCACCTCTGTTTGAAGATCCTCCTCTGCTTGGGGTTCCACCTCGTGGACTATTCTTGCCTCTTCCTCTGTACTGACCTCTACCATGACCTCTACCTCTTCCTTCTTGTGAAGCAAAGGCTTTATCATCTCCTCCATGGCTGGTGGAAGGAGTGTCCTGCAATCTTTCTTCATGTGAAAGAAGAGAACCAATCAGTGCTTCAAAAGAAAGAGTAGTCAAATATTTTGACTCTTCAATAATGATTGCTACATGATTCCACTTCGGAAGAAGTGTTCGCAACACTTTCTTCACCATAACCTCAGGCTTAACATCTTCACCTAGAGTGACCATTTTATCTACTACCGCTTTAACCCGCACGCAGTAGTCTCCTACTTTCTCATTTTCTTGCATTATGAGATTTTCAAAATCTCTCTTCAGTGTTTGAAGTCTAACCTGTTTTACTTGATCACTACCTTGAAAGCTTTCTTTCAAAACTTTCCAAGCATCTTGAGCTATGACACAGGATGCTATTCTAGGAAAGATACTTTTATCTAGGGCTGCTTGTAAATAGTACAGGGTAGAGGAATTATTTTTCTGGGCTTCTTTTCTAGTTTTTTTATCTGCGAGCACTCAAAGCTGCCCATTCAGCAATTGTGGGTTCTGTATACCCTTATGTTACAATATCCCATAAACCTTTGCCTATTAACAAAGTTTTCATCTTTATTGACCAGTATTCATAATCACTACCATTGAATTCTGGAATTGGGAGACTTGTGTTTGAGGCCATTTATACTACTTGAAATTAAACTTTGATTTGACTAAAAATAGGAAATACAAAGCAAAGCAATTACACGTTCAAATCAAATCTAGCCTTTTTAATTCTCTCACTGATTTCTTGCTCCTCTTGTTGTGGATTGCCCAGTATTGGATGCCCAAAATTATCGATAATGGAATCCTCGTCATCGCTGATGACGATGATTTTAGGGGCTGGTTCTGGCTCTGGCTCTGGCTCTACTGGCTCTGGTTCTGGATTAGGAGAGTGTGGTGTATAGCTCTCACTTGATTCTATTTCAGGCACTACAGGTGTATAACTGTCACTTGATTGTCCTTCAGGTGCTTCTTCAACCGTCTCCGACTCTTCTATTCTTTGCCCAAAGATATTGTCCTCTGAGTCAGCCTCGTATCCAGAATCGGGCTTCCTTTGGTGGGCTATGACCGCGTTTTCTAATTGATTGAAAACTGTATGCAAACCATATCTCCAAACTTTTTCGTCAAACCATTCGGCGTTCTCTCTTTGTAAAAGAGAACAAAGAGCATGATAGCATCCGGTTGATCTGATCATCTACTCATCAATGCAAAAAACAACTTCATTAGAGCCTCTAAGGTTAAAATTTTCACCTTTTTGCAGTCGTTGAGGCTATTACAAAACAAATATTTAACCTTGAACGGGGTTCCAAGGGGGTCCAAAAATTTTGGAGGTGCTAAACGGGCGTTCCGGAAGACTTCCCGTCACTTTTCCAGGTTCACAATATGCAAATTTTCACTTTCCACTTTTCACAATTTTTCTCCAAAAAAAAGGTTTTCAAATTTTTTTATAAAGCCTTTTTTTTAAATTTAATAATCAATAATGCTTTTAATAAATTAAAAATAACTATATTAATAAAATAATTAAAAGCATTTATTTGAAAATTAAATTCAATTTAAAAGCAACTTTAATAAAAAAAAATTAATAAAACCCTTTTTTTAAAACCTTTTATGAAATGCACTCCGACGGGTTTTGAACTCGTGACCTCATGCAAGCTAACGAGCACCTTTGCCACTACACCGTGCGGCTCCTCTGAAAACAAATCCGCCCGCTCTCCCTCTTAAGGCTCCTTCGTGGTGATAACCACAAAAAAAAACTTTGATTATCCTAACCCGGTGGGATTCGACCCCGGGTCTTCTCCTTTGCTGGCGAAAGGTTTTAACCGCTAGCCCACGACTGTCGGTTGAGACAATAGAGGCACGAGAGCCTCTATAACATCAAGCGACGGTGATTTTTTAAAAAAAAATTGAACTTAATATCCCACATTCACCGTGTGTGGGGAAATTTGGGGTTTAAAAACCCCAACGCGACTATGAAAAATTGATTGCCTTCGGGCAATCGACGTCGCCTCCTTTTGTCGCTGCTTTAACCAATGACCGCCCTCCTTGCTGCCAGCTGTGTCACCACCTCGATCCGCGTGCCACTACCACATGTCCTTGTCAGTCTGCCTCGAATCACGTACCTGCCACGTCAGTTCCTCGAACTGCATGCGCTTCGCCAAGCCCGTCTGCCTCAGCTATCTGCTTCCAGTTGTCCCTGACAGCTCCTCGGGATGCATGTCGCATCCGTTCCAATTCGCGTGCCACACTGTCTTTCGCTTTGTATCGTCGAGCGTGCCCCTGGCCTCGGCTCTGATACCAGATTGTGGGCGTATTCCAATTTTATTCATTTATTCTATATTCAAAAACTTACATATATATATATATATATAGAACGTAAGGAAGGTGAGGAAGGAGGTTGGAGAAGAAGGAGGAAGGGAGTCGACGCGGAGGGATAAGGGAAAGGAAAGGAGAGATAAGGGGCACAATAATAGGGAGGAAAAGGAATACGAGAGAATAGGGAGAGGAGAGAATATCGGGAGAGGATAAAATAAAATCTTGCCGACAATTAAACCTTGCCGACAAACACTGTTGTTTTCACACTGAGCCTAGAAAAACTAGATATTTCTAGGCCGTAACCCTCTTCACATTTGCAACAACCCATATTATATAGATAGACTAATGGATGTCATCAAAGACCTTGAAAAGAAACTACAGGGAATTCAAAATGAGCGGAATGAAATAAATGGAGATTGGGAAGTTTTTAGGAAACAGAATGAAGACTATGAAAAAGAAATAAAATTACTCAGGGAAAGAGGAAAAGGTTAGGGAAGATAATGAGAGGAATATAGAAGGCACATCGTTGGATTTACAAAAGTAAGAGCAAAATAAAAAAGGTTTAAATTCAGCTAAAATTTTTATTTTGCAAATTCGTTGAAGCATTCAAAAGGAACACGTTATTATTTCCATTGACACTGGTAGCAGATATAATTTTATTAATATTGCTTTGGCTAAGAAGTTGCAATTTCAAGCAAAAAAATTTAAGGACATATATCTAGAGCATGAGCATGTTCAGATTTTTGAATATTTTAAGATCACCATGGATAAATATGTTTTAAATTCAAATTTTTATGCTATTGATATGGATGATGAGGATATTATTCTTGGTTATCCTTGGTTAGATTATTTGGGTACTGTTAACATTAATGTGCAAAATAAGTTTATGAATTTATGGTACAAGAAAAAGATAACATTGCAGGATATTTCTTAGCTTAAGGAGCAAGGATCCAACAAAAATCAGGAAGTGTTTGTAGAGAAACAAATTGAAGAACCTAAAACAAAATCCAAGAAGGCAGTAGAAGCAACAGAGTCCATGGAATAAGTAGTAGTAATGGACTCCATGGAAATAATAGTAACAGAGTCCAAGGAAGCCTTGATAGAAGAGCACAAGGACACACCAAACAAAGATAAAATGAAATAACAATGAGTAGAAGAATTTAAAACAATGGAGTCAAATGTTGGGAAGTCAAAGAAGGTAGAACATCAAGTTAAGGTTACACCATATTGCCATCCACACCACCATGAGCGGTAAAATTCTTGGATGCATGGCTCAAGGTAGCAATATTATGGTTCTATATGGAATCAGAAGGGCACCAACTATGATAGTGTTTGACAGAGAAAGCATAGTGATCATGGTTTTCAGAGTGGTTCATAAGTATCAAGGAACAAGTGGACCCATCATTCAAGTTATCAAAATATAGCAAAAGAAGCATGGAGCCAATGAAATAGATTTGGGTGCTCAAGTAACAAAATGGTATATTAGCATCAACATGTTTCACTTGGATGGATGGATGATCGAGATTGGTACTAGTTGCTAACATTGCTTAGCAAATCATATTATCATGTTTCTTCATATGTTTTGAGGATGAAACATTTGTAAGGAGGGTGGCATGGTAGGGTACCTAGGAATAGATATTTGGGGATATATTATTATATTATATAAGGGTTGGCATGGGCCACACATAACCCAAGGTTGATTGTATTATAATATTATATAATATTATAAATATTATATTATATTAGTAGTAGGATCCCCAAAGTAGAATAAAATATGGATATATAAAGAAGAGATATTTGTCATTGTAATCATGATTGGAGAATAATCTTATGTAATAATCTATGCCCACGAAGTGGCCTCTCACCTTGATAGATCTTATGGAGTTATTCCTTCCTTAAGGATTATTATTGGTGTTTCCCTACCTTAAGGGTATTATCTATCTCTCTCTCATTTGTGGATTGTTATTATGGATAATTATTTTTGGATGAATGATTTGATATTTCTGCATATTGGTGAATGATTTATGTTAATAATAATAATGTTCTACAACAATATGAGCCTTCATGGGCTTCAAATTACTAGTGGTATGCCTCTCATATTTAATATTGGATATATATTTCAATTTCTTTGCATATTTTAGACATTGTTATTTGTAGGTTGTCAAGAACCATTTAAGACATTATTTTGAGTTTCTTTACTTCTTCCATCATGCACAACTTTATTTTTTTGACCTTGTTTTTTATATTCTTTTTGTAAGTCATCAAAAATAGTACTTAATTTTTAATTTTTTTTTTGAAAAATAATTTGAAAAAACTTGTATTAAAACAAATATCATTTACAAGTTGGGATGAGACTTCTCCCAGCCTTAGCCAAAGAGAACACATGTTTACAATAGTAAAAGAAGATTTGCATTGGAGCCAAATCTCTTAAACCATATTTCTACAATGGTTGTTCACCTGTTTACAACTGTAAAAGAAGATCTACATTGGAGCACAAATCTCCTAAACCATATTTCTGGAATGGTTGTCCAAATTAGCTAAACACTGGATTTGCTCACCAACCTGCCTAATCATCTCATCCTCAATAGCCATGTCACTGTGCCACTGAACCCCTACCTCCTTCTCAGTGCCCATCTTAGCCAGGAAGTCTACCACTTTATTTAGATCTCTACTCACATAAACTGGAATCACATCATCTAATTCCCTCCACAATTCCTTAATTTGAGTGACAAGAATCCTCAACCTCCATGTCTTCAAAGCAAAGTTCCTCATGCAATCTAGAGCTCCAACCATTATTTGAGAATCTGATTCTAGGATTATCCTCCTGTAACCTTGTTTTACTACCCAAATAGAAGCATATTTGATAGCTAAGGCTTCCACTTCATTGTTTGTGGCCCTTCCCAAGCCTTGCAGTTCCCAATAGAGCACTGTTCCAACATGATTCTTGCAAACCACTCCAATTCCAGCTCTACCCGGATTGCCTTTTGCAGCTCCATCAGTATTAATTTTAATCCAACCTTCTGGGGTGGTTTCCAACTAGCTCTATCCTACCCCTCTTGCACTTCAACTTCCTTCTCCATTGTCCCTATAACAACCTGAGTTTCCTCTTTAGCATACACTACCACAGTTTCTGTGACTTTGCTCCAAATGACCTACCAAACTCCATCTAAATATGAAAAGGTTTCTCTAAAAATTCTACCATTTCTCTCCAACCACACTTGCCACCAAATGAAGTTTAATCCAAGATCCCAACCAATACAAAGAGATTTAGATTTAAATCTACCCCTCTTCCATATTTCCCAAATATTAATCTGATTCAAATCACCATTAACTCAAATTTTATAATATAAAAACCATCTCTCCCAGATCTGATGCATGAATGGGCACTCAAACATCAAGTGATCAGATGTTTCCTCACTCTTGTAGCATAAAACACATTGATATGGACCAATGATTCCCCTACATCTGAGATTATCAAAAGTAAGAATTCCATTATGCATGAACTACCAGGCAAAAAGTTTACTTTCGACCAACCCTTGGACTACCAAATATTTCTCCAATCCTCAACCTGATATGCATGAGGAGGAGGCTCTAGAAGGATCTTATCATATCCATCCTTCATTGTGTAGACACCAAGGCTCCCATAGCCCCAAGCTAATTCATCCTCCTCATATCTACCTATGAGAAATATTTCTACCAAGATTTTAGTCATGATGGGTGTCAAATTCGGAGGGATTGAAATTGGCCACTCATCCAACTTCTTAAACTACTTAAACTTATAATCCCCCAGTTGACTAGTGTTGAAATAACTTTCAATTTGGACCCAACCCCTAGTTTCCATGGTTATTTTTATTGGTTGTAGTTCAAGGAATTCAACAATGATAGGTGGGTATTGATCCCATGAATCTATCCAAAATCGTGCCTTCTCCCCTCTCCCCACTTTCCAAAATAATCCATATTTCACTACCTGAGATCCTAACTTAAGAGCCTACCACACTAAGGATCCATTACCATCCAAAGGGAAATGACCCACCTCATTTGGGTTTACCTATCCCAAATATTTACTAGTTAAAATTCTACTGAATAAAGAAGTTGGTTGGGAAATCCACCTCTAGTAAAGCTTTCCAGCCAAAGCTTTATTATTTAACTTTGATCTTCTCAGTCCCAAACCTCCTTTTACCTTGGGTTGGCTTACTTTCTCCCAACCTACTAAGGCCCATTTCCTCTCTCCTTTTACTCCTTCCCATAAAAATTTTCTAGCCATCTTGTCCAACTCTTTCCATATGGTATGTGGGGCAGCAAGGATAGAAAATTTATAAATTGGCATGGCTCTGAATGATTGACTATAAAAAAGTTAATCTACCCCCATAGCTTAACCATTTGTGAGACCAATGATTAATTATTTCCTTGATACAATCCAAAATATTCCTCCAGATATCTATTTTTAGTTTTTTAAAATGCAAAGGGACCCCCAAGTATACCACTGGGAGAGAAGTCCTTGTGAATCCCAAGATCTCTAAAATTCTATCTTGAAGCCTTTGATCAAGATTGAAAAAGACCACTTTGGATTTTTTATCATTGATGACTTGGTTTGTAGCCCTAAGGTAGACATTAAGTGTATCTCTAATCATTCTTGCTTCCCTAAAGTTGGCCACTCCCACCAATCCTGTGTCATCCACAAACTGTAGGTGAGTCAAAACTTCCTCACCCACCTTGATACCTATTAGCAAACCTTGTTGTCTTCTCCTCAAGATGAGTCTACCCAAGCCTTCAGCCAATATGAGAAAAATATAGGGGGAACAAGGATCTCCTTGACGAAGGCCTCGAGTAGCTCCAAACGGTTGCGAGGGAAGACCCTTGATTAACATTGAGTATGTCAGAGTAGAAACATAACTCATGACCCATTCTATCCAATCTTGAGAGAAACCAAAGGCTGCCATCATCTTTGACAAGAAGCTCCACTCCACCCTATCATAAGCCTTTGACATATCCAATTTTATGAACATTCCTCTATTACCAGATGTTTGCATTGAATGGATTACCTCCTGAGCTAGAACCACACCATCCAAGATCTGCCTACCCTCTACAAAACCCCCTTGCTCCGAGGAGATAATGCTATGTAGAAGAGGTTTTAGCCACTCAACCATTACCTTTGTGATTATTTTATATATGACATTGCATAAGGCAATAGGTCTATAATCTGAAATATGCACCCCCTCCTCCCCTTTTGGAATTAAGGCAATGAAAGTATGATTTAATGCTTTAAGCATTCTTTTACTACCTTTGGACTCCTCTATAACAACCATTACATCCTCCTCCAAGTTGTCCTAGAAGGCCTAAAAAACTCAATTGGAAAGCCATCTGGACCTGGTGTTTTTTCGGTGCTCATTCCAAAGACTACATTCTTCAGTTCCTCTCTATCAATGGGTTTAAGTAGGGCATGATTTTCTTCTTCAGAGATAATAGAGGGTATGATAGCAAGAACTTATTTTTGAGCCTCTTCATCTTGCACCATACTTTCCTTAAATAGTTTAGAAAAATAATCCATTGAATGGAAATGCATACCTAGAATTGTATCAAAGGAGTGTCCATTCTCATCTTGAAGAGCTTCCATGTTGTTCATCTGTCTCCTAGCACAGGCAGCCCGATGGAAAAATTTGGTATTTTTATCACCTTCTAATAACCAAGTGGTTCTTGCTCTCTATTTCCAGTAGGTCTCCTCTTGGTTGTCAATGTCCTCAACCACTTTACGCAATGCATCATCCTCTTCTTTGAGCTGCTCTATAATTGTTCCTTCCCTAAAGTGTTTTTGAACCTCATCCCATCTGGCCACCAATGGAGCTCTTTGGACCTAGAAGTCTGTCTTGTTAGCTCACCTCCATTGTTTCAGTTGATCTTTGACATAATGAAGTTGTTTGTGGAATCTAAACATTGTTGTCCCATATGTTGGGCGACCTTCTTCCCACCACTATGGAATTTTCTTTTGAAGTTCCTCTTTTTGTAACCAAAAGTTTTCAAATTTAAATGGTTTGTGATGTTGCATTGTCTTGATCCCCCTTCCAAAAAAATGGGAAAGTGATCTGAAATTGGACCCTCCAAAATCTAAAATTTTATATTCCATTTTACAAATGCCTCCTCTAAAACCAAAAAATGATCTAACTTCACCTTCCTGCTATGTGGCTCCCTCCTCTTATTAGTCCAAGTATAGTTGGTTCTAGGGCATTTAATATCCACCAAGTGTAATGTCTGGACTTGGGCAATCATAAGTCGATCCCCTGGGTCTAAAATTGGGGTTCCCCCTTCCTGATCTCTAGAGGATAATTTAGCATTAAAATCCCCAACAATAATCTAGTCTAACTCTTCCCTTGAGACTCTCATGTTATGCACAACTTTCCATTGATGCATCTGACCATCTAGGTTTTGAGCCCCATAAAAATTTGTGATTAAAACATGTTCAATTATGACATTGTTCCTAAAATGTGATGTGAGGACACCCCTCCAAGCTATATGTTCTATTGCAGTCCATTCAAGAGAGTTCCAAAAAGTAACTATCCCCCTTGAGGCCCCTTGGGCAGCCACTTCCATATGACCAACACCCCTCCAAAGTCTATTTACTATTTTACACATAAGATCCAATGATATTTTTGTCTCTTGGATAAGCAAAAAATCTGTTTTACATTTTTCTAAGAGTCTTCGAATAATATATTGATGGGTTCTACTATTTAAACCCCTAACATTCCATGATTGTATAATCATTGGTTACCTTGAGAGCAGTAAAAATCTATTGGCCTCATCGATCCTCTAGTGATCAGTTTGTCTCCTTGAACTGCTATCAATTCCTTATTTGATTTTCTACCCACTCCTTGAGAGCTGCTATTTTTTATCTCTTTTCCACTTGAGTTATCCCTAGAGTTGGCATTTCTCTATTCTTTTCTGCTATACCCATGATGACATCCTTAATTATTGGTTGCTCTTGGTTATGCACTATCAATGCCCCTACACTCTCTGATTGTGGTAACTCACTGCACTCAATTACCTACTCTATGATGGGAGGAGGTGAAAGAGGGGCTTGAACATGGTTGTTATTATTTTCATTATTCCCATCCACTCCTTCCATGAATTGTTCTTCTTCTTGGTCCATTAGTGTCTTAAAGATCTCATACCTATTGGAGGGCTTGAGTTGGGTTTGCTCTTTACCATATTTTTTCTTTTGCCTTCTCCTTCTTTTGGGTTGTTCAAAACCATCTCCCTGTGCTTCTTTACCCTGAGAAATATTGGTTGTTTCTTTATTGATTGTTGACTTACCCTCCTTAGGAAGATTTGACATTCCTAGAGGAGCCTCCATTTTTATGTTCATATTATTTGGGCAAGATCAGGCCAAATGCCCATATTTGTGGTAAACTCTACATCTGAAGGGCAATGCCTCATAATCCAGTTGTTGAATCCAAGATAGTCCTGCAAGTTCGAGTTCCACCTCTGCTGGAAAAGGCTGGCTAAGATCCATTTCCACACATAATCTTGCATAAACAATTGTGTTTCCTTCCATTGTGTCTTTGGAAACACCCAAATGTCTTCCAAGGGAATTGTCGATAATTTCCAATACCTGCTCACTCCAAAACTCCATTGGAAGTGCATACAAATGGATCCAAACTAGGACAACAGTGGGTTCAATTCGAGGATCAAATCCCACTCTCCAGGGTTGAACAAATAATCTTGTCGGACCATGATTCCTCTTTTCTGATTCGAAAGCCCTATTTCTATCGGCAAGTGAAGAAAAACTAACAATAAAATATCCATTGCTAATAAACCACAAAGAATACTCACCAAGAGGCTCCCAGTTTTGCTGGACCCAGGAATGCAAAAAATTTAGGGTAGGGTGAATACCCATGAATTTATAGATCAAATCATGATTGGCTCTATATAAAATTATTTCTTCGACCATCCTTTGCTCAATGACAATATTTGGCCTTGATTCTGACTGTGGCAAGCATCCATTAACTCGTTGAGATGTTGATCTATTTCCAGCAGTCGTAAAGAGCATTTTTAATGCAGTTTTTTGTGCTTCTTCAGTCTCTATGGAGATTTATCCTTTAAAAAATCTGCAAAAGAACTATGTCTCTCTAAAAGAGGATCCAGAGGTGTCCCCATTGGGCCCTCCTAGGGCAGCAATCTTGTCTTCAAGTCCACAGTAACCAGAAATCTCTTCGGCTACCCAACTGATGCCCTAGTTTTCTCTTCTAGAGCTCTCCCTCACCGTCCCTTCCTTGATTTTCAATTTTTTATCACACAACTTTTAGTTATAAAACCTTTGCATACGTTTTTTTACGAAATATATTCCCTTGATGATTTTGACTTCTTCTGTGATATTGCATTGGTGATTGCTAATTTTTTGGAGGTAGAAGTTGATTTATATCTAGAGTAAATATACCATTTTTATATAACCAATGGGTTTAGTTTATCTTTTTCTTTTAATGAAGTATTGTTTATTTCCACTGACCACTCAGAATTCAATTGTTGTACCATTGTCCAACAATTATAACATTGATATCAAGTTTTTGGTCAATCCAGGCACATATAATACATTTTCAAGTATGTATTCAAAAAATGGAAGATTGAGTGTAAGATTACCTACTCCTTCAACCTGATAAATTTTGTCATCTGTAAGTTTAATAGGTATGTTTTTTCACTTGAATATAATCAAACCAATGCAATTTACCAATCATATGATTTCTAGCCCCTGAATCAATGTATCAATAATTATCCTCTTATTTTATTATGTCATGTTTCCTTTCAAACTTTTGTTCTAAATTCGATTTCCTTTTTTTTTTTGAAAGAATGTGGCAGTTTGACCCCTTTGACCTTGTTCTTCCTTGAGATAATTTTTTTATATTTTTGAGTTCCTCTCTTATTAAAATTTGGTTCTTAAAATAAATAAGAGTTTGTAAGAGGTATTTTTTATGAAGCCATAATTTGAAAAGAGCTTCCCTTTTGATTTTTTTTTTATTCTTCAAATATTTCTCAATTCTTCTATAATTTTCTTTGATGAGGGGAAGTTTGAAAAATAAAAACTTGATTATCAAGTAGAAAGCCTTTTAACTTCCTTAATTAATTTATTAAAATTTTATTTTATTCAAAAATTCCTTTCAGGGTTCTTTTAAATGTATTCTTCTTTTTAAGTTCCTTCTTCTCACATACTTGACTATAATTTTTTCCTTCAAATTCTTTCTTTTCAACCTATTTTTCCAATGAATTAATTATCACTTCTAAAAAATAGGTTTCTTCACTCTTTCTTTAATTATTCTCTTTAGAGGTTAGAGGTCTGGCTTGTTGGTCAAAGTGCTCCCTTGGGAGGGTGGAGACCATGGTTTGAATCCCTCAGGCCTTGTAGAACTAGAGGGCATGTTGTGCAAGTGCCACCCGCTACATTAAAATGTTTACCCAACATAATTAGAGGTTTTAGTGGTAGCAAGGAGTGAGATCCAAACCCATGAAGAGGTGATGGAAAATATAACGAGTTACCAATTTCTATAGTATACACCAAAAAAAAATATTCTCTTTTAAAAAGAATATTCCTTATGAATTCTTTTTTCTCCTTAATTTTTTTTGTTCAATATTCTAGTGAATATAAATAGAGGTAAAAGAATACTTTTCATACCTTATAAGTCATGCTCATAAATTTATCTTTTTCTTCCTTCTTGGAATTTGTCCTTCAAAAATATACTCCTTTCAAGTATACTCTTAAATAATTATTTTTCAAAAATATGTTTCTTATATTACATGAGATTCAACCTTTAATCAAACTCTAATACATGCATTAAAACCTTATCACCATAATCAATAAGCATTATATTTAGCTAACTTCTTCAACCTTTGCTCATAAAAATTTGAAACTTTTTGTTGATAAACTAATTATTTTTGGATGTTATTCCTATGTCAAATTATAATACCTCTGACTATATTATTTCAACCGTTCTTTTACATATTTCTTGAACTCCTTTGTAGAAAGGTTACATCTTCTCTCCTATGTGCTTCTCAACCATGCTCACTCTTTTGACTTTGTCGTAGACATCTCTCTAGTTCTAAAGGATTGGATTTTTATCTAGCATGCCCTCATGAACATTCTCCAACATGTTTATCCAACCTGATAACTTGATCAATACATTAAAATACTTTTAATTTTTCCTATCTCCTTCTTTTCTTGGGGTTATTCTCACTCCAACATTCTTTGACTTCACTACAATGCTCTCTTACTTAATCTAGGATGCTTTTCACTACAACACTCGCTTTAGTTGTTGTTTTTCTCATCTATGTTCCAATGCGAATATTCTCAACAATGTTTTTCTGATGTTACTCTATCTCAAGCTTGTCTTCCAACATTCATTTACCTTCAAATCATACCCTAGTTCTATTTTATTTCTACACTTCCATATGGCATTCTTAATTTCTCAAGCATCCTCCTTTCTCTAAATAATTTATTTCTTTTTTTTAGGTCCTCCCAATATTTCTCTCTTATGTGTAGTTTTGCTCTCATAACTTTATTAACTTTGCTTTTCTACTCCAATGTTCTAATTTAGTATTTTGTTATTTCTATCTAATTCCACTTTTTTTTTTCACTTTCTTTTTTCACCTTAGCTCTCCAATGTTCTTCCTTCCTCTAGTTTGTTAATAGTTCATCTTATTTAGCTATATCCTCTAATGTACCACTCTTACAATAACAATGAAACTCTCATAACTTAGTCTATGGTGGATATAATACCATTGATAGCATATAGGTTATTTTACATAAATATTAAATTTCTCAACAATGATATATACAAGTATTCAATTAGATAGATAAAATTACTATATTCCCATCAATCATTATTCTAATACCAATGAAATACTAAAATTATATTACTTACATATCATATGCTTGCTCTACATATAGCTTTTAAAAAGACTTGATATTTCAACTTCAAAAAATTGTTCATCTCCTTAGACTCTTCATATTTCTTATAAGAGAAATATATTTCATTAACTCTATAATAATGGAAAACCTCTAATAATTAATAAATGATAGACTCTAAATAACTAAAATTACAAGACTATTTTTACACCACATATTTACAAAGTATTTATAAAATATTTGCAAAGTTCCTCCAAGGTACCAAATAATGTAATAGACTCTATCCAATATTATTTCATATAATGTTGGTCTTGGCCATGGATCAACTACGATTTCAAAAAAATAATAATTGTATATAGGTAAAAATCCTAGAGCAATAATGAAATAACAACCAAATAGTAATAGGATCATTTTTAGAGGATATTTTCCTACGCAAAATTGATCAAGGTGAAATGAAGGAGAAGTATGCAAATTATTAGCAAGAATGATGAAAATAGACATGAGAGACAAAAAGTTTCTATTACCAGAGATCTAACATAATAACTTAGATATATTTTATAACTAGGGTATATTTGCTTTTATGTTAGCACTTTGGCTATTAGCTAGGATAGACTATGTCAATTATAGTTAGTAGATTCTACAAACCAAGCTTAGAAATTAGGTGAGATTTTAGCTATAAATAAGTGTATGAAAATATTAAAATTTTACAAAGGCTTGTTCTTTGTACATCTCTATGATCTTCCCTCATAGGGATATTTTGCATCTCTTTAACATATAATGGAAGACTATGGACATTGAATGAATTTATGATATAAGTTCAATATATTTGAAAAATAAGTAAACAACTTTTTGTATTTCACATATAGTTTGTAGAGAATATATTGTACATCATGTAATTTTTCATGATAGTTTAGGTTTTCTTACTTTTTTCCTTTTTAAGTCAAAATTGTAACATAGTGTATATTAGCTTCATAGAACCAGCTAGGTCTAGAGGTTATTTAGGGTAAAACCTAGACTTCCAATTATTCTATTTGACTAAGATGCAAGCAATAATTATCATTAAAAGGGGTAATACCATTGGTCAACAAAGATATATGGATATTTAATCAATAATAAAATATTATTAATGTTCAATTATTAATGGAGATGATTTCTAGGAAACATCACCATATATGTGGAAAGATATTAGGGTGATATATTATTTTTTGGAATCATGGTGTTAATATTTGGATTTTTAAAATTCAAATTCTATAATACAACTTGTTAAGGGAATTGTTATCTATGAAAAATAATATAGAAAATGTATTATCCTAAAAATAAGAAGATGGTGCTAGGAGATATCTTTGATAATAAGGTAATATAGAAATACCTCATGAAAATCTTGCTAAGATATTGTCTAGTTTTTATAGGGCTAGCCTATATAATCCACATATAAAATTCTAAAAAATGTTTATAATAATAGAAAAATATTAAAGGTAAATGTATTTCAACATATGGCTAAGTTTTATATTAATGTATATTTCTATAAAATTTGATCTTCATGCACTTACAAGTATATTTTCATATAAAAGTGTGTCAATTGGTATTTTTTTGGTATTCATTTCATGCACACAATTCCTATCTAATATTTAATCAATAATTTTAAATATGATATCTAAAAGGTTGCAATCCAAGATTAAAAGAGTGTAATCCAAGTCTAATATGTATAACTCAAGCAAAAAGGGGTAAATATGGATACCAAATGGGTGTAACCCAATATATGAAAGGATGCGACTCAATAGTGAAATGGTGTAATCTAAGATACAAAAGGACTTAAACCAAATGTAAAATAATATGACTTAAATTATAAAGGATATAAGTTAATGGATACATAAACTTAATCAAATACAAAAACTTTACAGTCTAATATAAAAGGATATTAATGGATGCATAAAAGTAATAAAATATAATAATTTCTATATTTAAATTTTTAAGATAAAAATACATAAAAATTTGGTAAAATATTTATAGAATATGTACTATAATTTTAAAAATATTCATATGGATATAATTTTATAGATGACATAAAACAATAGTGGATTAGAATACATTTATTAGATCAAATTTGAAAATATTTTCTTAAGATAATAGATTAAGAGAGTATCCAATACATTAAAAATAAATTTCATCACCAAATTTTAAATTAAACAATAAAATAATATAAATTAAAGATCAATGAATTAAAGTAGAGCTTTTCGAATATATAATAAAAAGTTCCACAAATGAATGTCTAATAAGAACTAGAAATAAAAAATTGAAGACGATTTTGTCAAAGAAATCATTCATCTATAAATTATAATTAAGTCTTATTTATAAAATAAAATAAAAAAATGAAAATGAAAAATAATTGGAAGTTAGCTCCTAACAACACTTTTTATTGTAATGACATAAAAATTTATAAATCATAGTAAGCATGATGGCATGTTTGCTATTAATGATAATGCAATTATAATCATTATCAAAAGTCCATGTAACAAACATAAATTGAAATTTTTTGGTCTGGAGTTGATTTGGGAAGACATAAGATTATGATATTAAAACCCAATCATAAAATTATTAAATAACAATAATTAATCCATCAAGATCTCATCACTCTATAAGGCAAGAATGAAAAAAATATATATATTTTATTAAATATTTAGAAAAAAAATGATCATAAATGCTCACATGTAAAAGTGCATAGAATTTATGGTGATAATAGTTAGAATTGAAGCCTTTACTGATAAGATATAATGATACATAGTTATAAATTTTCTTAATATAAACTTTATTAAATCTATTTTAATGGATCATTAAAAAAATATTTTACAAAGTAATATTTAAAAATTAAATAAAAACAATGTTTCTCTTATTTTTTCTCTATTACAACTAAAATCAATTCATAAATAATAATATTAAATTGTAAATGGTAAATCAATATGCAATTAATCAAATTACCCTTTCATGGTATTATGGGCTAAAAGAAACCATATGCATTAAAATCCTTAATAAATGATTTTAAGTAATTTTATAACGATGAACAAATAATATCTACTTTAATACATCGTGTTAAACAATAATGAACTTTGCATATAGATAGATGTAACAATCACATGCACATGGTATGTAATGTGGATCTTACGAGACCTATAACATACATCTTACACTTAGCAGGAAATGGAGGGAAAAAGAAGCAACAACATTCTAAATGGTTGAAGCCCACACAACAATTTAGCATTACCACAGACGAAGAGAAAAAGATGGGCAATGACGATCATTACACCTTTAAAAGAAAAGAAAACACAAGTGTCAGGCAATAAAGTTGATATTATTATGAATGAATGAAAATAAATATGGCCATATAAGAAAGCCGATTCACATTGGAATCCTTAGAGACAGGGTGGCAGAGAAATAGTCCAGACAGGCCATAGAATGTCATCAAATATTAATATTATGTCCGTTTTTTCTATTCTGGTCTTAATAAATATCAAATTAAATACCCTACGTAAGCATTAGTTCAATCCAATCTCTACATTCGATTCAGCAGAATCAACTTTTCTGGTCGCATTGAGCTGCAACAAACTGATATCTATTGTTGCCATAACATCTCCATACCCGTTTCAATGGGTTGCATATTGAAACCACTCGTCGTGATTTTTTTGCAACTCTTAGACGTCTCACAGAGTTGACAAACGTTCTGCAAGGGAAATAATGAAAATTATAATGAGAATGACTGGCGAATTCCTATTTAAATCGATTATTGAAATTTAAAGAAAACAGCCTTACCCCCATGGAGCATCACCCACAAGCATCCAATCTCCATCATTATCAATGTAGGTTAGTATGTAATTGGAAGAGTCATCAAACAGGCACAAATTGTTTGTATTACTATCAACCCTATGCTTCTTGACTCCATTTATACCTGCAAAACAAAAATAAGTTCAAAGGTAAATAAATAAGTATTAACATAGAACAAAATTTTAATTATAAAATATATGATTAGATAAGTATGGAGAAGATGAGAAAGATAAGAGAAACACTCGATGAGTAATTTAATGAAAATTAAAATGAATTCTAACTACTGAAAATATGAGAATAGATGATAGACACTCACAGAATTTTGGTAGTTGGAACATATCCTGTATTGCTAGAGCGAGAGTCTTGTAGCTGTTATGAGCATTGAGATCTACTTTTCTTCCTATGGGTATTCCGTCCATGATAACCTTCACAAACTTTGGAGTCCTCAGGAGTAAACATGGGCTCTCTGCTTCAACGACGCTCTTAATTTCATTGTCAAATGAGCTATGGAGAGCAGTGATGATGTTTTTCCTAAAGGACCCAACAGGTGGCCAACCTACTCCACTGCTGCAGAAAAATAAACAAAGAAAACCACGTATCAGTCATGTTTCACCTAGATCGATTTGTTGGCTTAGTCCCTAAACTTGCCAAAGATGTAGATTTACAAAAACAAATACCCAAATTCAATACTTTTAACAAAAACGAGTGAGTAAAGATCATTTTCATTATGATTATAATGATACATTCAAGAATACTAATACATATTCAAGAATACTAATACATATAAAACATTCATATACTGTTTTTATAACAAAATCTAACTGGCTTTCTTCGATTGAATACCTAAATTCTTTTATCTTATCAAATCGTTAAACATTAACTAAAACAATTAATTAATATTCTTCAACAAAATCGATGAAATATATAATACACATAATTAGAAAACAGCTTTCCTACTTAAAAATTGGGCTGGTAGATGACTCATCCGCCTGCTCATTCTCATTGTTGCTTTGCACCTCTTGGTAATATCCTCCACAGATTTGAAGGCTAAGAAGGCTCCTCTCCCTCTCTTCTCCACACCCAAATGCTTGACTGTAAACTCTTTTGCTCCTCAACCTGCAGTCAGATCTAATTTCCTTTCCCCTTGCACATTCCTCCTTCAAATCCATCCCTACCCAACCATCAATTATTAAGCAAATCAATCCGTCGAAAACTAAGATGAGTATTAACATGAAACAAAATTTCAATCATCGAAAATGTCACTAAAAAACAAAAATGATTGAAACCGAAACAACCCGTACCTTCGTCGGTATCAACCTCAACCGATGGTCCAGGGAGGCTTAGCCCCAGCTTCAGCTCCATCCCTTCAAATTTCTTGTCGCCGTTCCAATAGCCTTGATTCTTAAAGAAACTAAGGCCAATATAGTCATGCGTTTGCATTTCCATTCGAATTGGTTGAACAATTTTCTGTTCCCCAAGTCTTCAAATCCCACACCTCTTGATTGCCAACAGGTTATATGTCAAGCAGAGGGAAATCAGATTTCATAACGAGGGGTTGAAATTTCTAAGATCCATGAACCCGTGCGATAGGGGTGTCTTAACCAATTAGGAGAGAAAAAAGGGACAAAGAGACAGAAACACCATAAGCTTGCGAGCCGCCTTCTCCATAGGTCGCTGGCGGGCCACAGATATGGTTGTCTCTGCTGCCTGTTATGTTGTCAAAACACTATTAACAATAAACAAAATCCCTGGCAGATCGGTTACCATGTCTAGGTTGTGGCCGACATGGACACGAGGACGGTAGGCAGCCATACTTTCTCACCTCACCTGCCAGTCGAAAGTAGAAAGTTGAAACGTTCAGCGTTCCTCCGTGAATCCCCTGTCCCCCGAGCAGGCTGTTCATTCACAGATTCCCTTGCCGGCGACTTTATTACTCGTCACCGTGTTTGCTTCGATGTTATAATAATTTTACTTTTAGATCACGTATCCAGTCACCACATCATACGTGATATGATTAATTAATTTATAATTCTTTCAATAAACAAAGATGCAACAGCTTATTGACAACCATTAGTTTATTGACAACCATTAGTTTTGTCTGGGTTATTTTAAGACAGTTTAGTATATCATCTTTGATATCACATTGGTGGTCTAAGATCAAACACTTCTCAACTGTTTACTTGTAAACCCAACACTTCTCATCAGCCTTGGAATTGAAATCGTAAATTAAGGTTTTAATTTTATTGTTATTTATTATTTATACATATTATTTTTTTTTGGTTTTATAAGTTGTAGTGTTGCGAGTGGTAAATTAAGTCCGTCGGATGAGTGGGGATAACTCGGGGAATACCATCTTTGATCCTAGTGATTGTATATTTTTAGACTTGCAGCTAGGACGTCATTGATGAGTGATTTAAAACAGTGACCCATCCATTTATTTCCAACACTGCAAACATTGTTAGGTGGTAAAATTTATTGGAAATTGTGAGCGAGAGTGGAGTTAGAGGAAGGAGTCAAGAGGAAAAATTCCGGTTAGAGGAAGGAGTTAAAGGGAAACATTCTGGTTAAAGTAATGTTAAAGAGTTTCAGTGGTGAATTAAGTTACGGTTAGGGGTGAGTGGTGAATTAATATTTTAAATTTTCATATTAAATTTCAGGTTTGGCAGTATGGCTCCTCAATCTTCTTCGGTGCCTCACCTTTGCTGCACTTTTACACGGTCCACCAAAAATATTGAAGATAAGTTCTGTTGTTGCTGGGGTTAGTTTTCACGCTACGTTTCAGTGAGGCACTGGTTTCATTTTTCAGATAGCTTTAAGTTTATTAAAAACTGGTTACATTTTATGTGATTTCCATGGTGTATTTATAAAAACTTGTTTATCTTCGCATTGAGAAGAGAAAAAAAATCTTAATTATAATCTACCATTCTGATGATATGTGCATCCAACCTAGAAATTATCATTCCTCAATATTTCTTAATTTTTTTTTTATTTGTAATTTTTTATAAATAGCATATCCGCAGCATGTGAGGGGAGTGATTTGAACTTGAGGTCACTTTATTTGAATTGGAGAGTTTTAACTACCCACTTCTTCTCCAACTCCTCTACGGATATTTCTTTTATTTTAATCTTTATTATATTTAATTTTTGATTTTACATATGTGATTTCGATGACGTATTTCAAAATTTTTATTATATTTAATTTTTGCTTTTACATATGTGATTTTGATGGCTTATTTTCAAAAAAAACTTATTTAGACCATATTTAAAAAATTGTTGATTTTCATTAGTGTCTAGACCATTTTAAAAAAAAATTGAAAGGTAAATAAAATTTTAAACATGAAAGTCATGAAAAAAATTTAACCGTAAAAATTGAAAGGCAAATAAAATTTTAAACCTGAAAGTAAGTAAAAAATTTTAACAGTCAAAATTGAAAGGCAAATAAAATTTTAAACAATAACTTAAAAGTCAATAAAAATATTTAACTGTCGTAAAAATTCCTATTGACAGATAATTTTTTTTTGAAATTCCAAACCTGCTTCTCATCAACCGCCTATTTGTAAGATTAAACTCTTTTTAATAGTCTACTCACAAACATTAGACCTTTTTATAAGACACAACACTTTTCAAAAATCTACTAATAAACATTGACTTTACTTATAAGATCAAACATTTCTCATCGATAGTCTATCTGTAAGACCAAACACTTCTCAAGTGTCTATTGAAAAACACTGGACCTACTTATCAATGACCTATTTATAAGATCAAACACTTTTTAACAGTTTACAGAAGTTTTTATGTGACATCCATTTGGTTTGGGCTTTTTTTAGGAGGTCCAAGTTTAAACCACTGTGGGACTTTGTATGTGCGTCAGAGGTGGTGGTGTGTGTGCGCGTGAACTTGTGTAAAAAAAACAATCTACTAACAAACATTGGGTCTATTATGTGTGTAAATGAGCTTGTGTAAAAAAATAATCCACTGACAAACACTGAACTTACTACTTATAAGACGACCAAACACTTCTCAATAATCTACTGACAAACACTCGATGCCAACCAAACACTTTTCAATAATCTACTAACAAACACTAAACCTACTTGTAAAACTAAACACTTTTCAATAATCTACTAACAAACAGACCAAAGGTTTTTGAGAAGCACTGACCTTCTGATTATTGTCAAATTAATTTGAGACTGTTTAGTAACATCATCTTTGCGTCACATTGATGGTTTAAGACCAAACACTTCTCTTGGTTTTGGTGAAGTCTGAGTCAGGTTCTTATTATGGAAAGTTACAGGTTTGAACCCGTTAAAATATTTTAATGATTTTAGATATTTTTATAGGTTTGATATCTACCTAAAGGAAAGGAGTCTATATGGGAATGCAGTTTCGAAATCGGGGAGCCGCAGTTTGCTTTGACTAGCAAGAGCTAAACCAGCGGATTTGGTCTATGAATCCAAATTATTTAGTATTCCTTGAGTTCTTAGATATAACCCATTTTTTTATGGTTAAACTTTTTTGTGCATGCGCCGTAACGTGATTGCCGGTATGTTATGCGGATTTTTCGATACGTTCATATTCGCAGAAGCACGTGTTTGTGTGCCCATGGATTAGCCGATTATTGGGGCAGCATAAAATCTAAACAGGATCTTAATAATGATAATAAAGTTGTCCATTCTTTTAATCCACTCGGGTACAAAAGGAAGGCGACTTTATATCAAATTTTGAACATCTAATAGAATCATTTCGTTGGTTTTTGGGTTTTTACCAGATGTTCTTAGGTTTTTATGTAGGAGATTTTAGTTTAAATCTTAATACAAGGAGATCAGGACCCTTTCAAAAATCTGTACTTTAGCTTTAAATTTAATATTATTATTATTATTTTTTTAAATCTCAAGTTCAAACCACGATACACCTAGAAGGAGATAGGTCAATTGGTAGCAGCGGTCGAGTGTTTTTTGGTTGCCTATACGAAACGAATTCTTAGAGAATTGGGTCTAATTAGCTTCATCTTATCCAACGAACTAAGATTTAAAAGAATTGAGAGACTCAGGTCCAAACCACACATACTTAAAAAGAGATGGAACAGTTAGTAGTACCATTCCCTAAAGAATCGAGATCCAATTAACTTTATCTTACTTAACGAACTAAGGTTTATAAGAACTGGGAGACCCAGGTTCAAACCACAATATACCCAAAAGGGCATAGGTCCGTTGGTAGTGGCCATATCATACTAGTTGGCTATCCCAATACGATTCTTTAGAGAATTGGGGTCCAATTAACTTCAGCTTACCCAAGGAACTAAGGTTTATAGGAATTGGGAGGCCCAGGTTCAAACCAGGACATACCCATGACATGCCCATGGGAGGATAGGTTGATTGGTAGTGGCCACGACATACCCAAAAGGGGATAGGCCAGTTGGTAGTGGTTGAGTGTTTACTGGTTGGTTGTCCAATATGTTTCCCTATAGAATCAAGATCCAATTAAATTTATTTTATCCAACAAACTAAGGTTTATAGGAGTTAGGAGACATAAGTTTAAACGATGACATACTTAGAAGAGGATAAACTATTACATACCTAAAAGGGGATAGGTCGATTGGTAGCATCTTAGTGTTTGTTGGTTGACTGTCCTAATATGATTCCTTGGAAAATCGAAGTCCAATTAAATTCATCTTATAAAAAAAAGCTAAGGTTTATAAAGATTCCTTAAATACCCATTTAATTTTAAAGGTGAATGAGTAATCGAGTTGGTGTGAGGTGGCCAACTAAGATTTGTGATCCATACCATGGGTCCATTCAACTTTGGTTCAAATCACACTGGCTACCATAAGCCCTTTTGTCCCTAAGGGCTAAGTGGATTGGTAAGAAGTTGAACAATTATCAAAAAAAGACCTAAGTTCAAACCTCAAGAACATGCTCAATCTAGGCAAAGGTAGTAGTTTGACTTGAGTCCACTCAATGTGCGTCAGCTTGATGGTGGCAGTACCAACCTCAAGCTATCGAGGCATCCCTCATTTGGGAGTGTGTTTACCAAAGCGAGATAAGAATTATAACAATAACATCATAAATTGATGCTACGACCATAAACAATATGACTTAACCTTATAACCAATTGTTAAAAAGTAATTAATGATTCGTCTATTTACAAAATATATATAATTTTTTTTAAACAACCAAAAATATTCACGTCTTCTTATAGGATATTACATATAGGTGCCTTCGAAGGTGGGATCTCAATCTATACCTTCGAAGTTCATCTATCTCCCTTTATGATTTAGTGGGATCTCAATCTATAAAAGATTTATACAACCAACTTAGCTTTCTTATTTTTAGTAAAAATTATATATGAAGGAAAGCTTTTCAATGTACAGAATAAAATTCTATTAACGTTCCTATCGCATGAGGCCTTTTTAAAAAAAAAACAATAGGGATCAATTATATGGGACTACACCTACTTTTATTATCAAAGTTTGATATGTAAGGTTATACTTTATTTAAAATATCATAATCCTTGCTATCAACCCCCACTTAAGCTAGCAGTAGCAAGTTGTATCATTCTACAGCAAATTTTAAAATTAAATGTTTTAAGGATGTTAGGAAAAGCTCTAACTTGTATGTAATGTTTGTTGCTTAATATTAATTACGTTTTAATTATTTTAACAATTATTAATTATAAAAATTTATAAATATTTTAAAGTATGATAAATTGATTATTTTAAAAATAATTAAAATAATAATAAATTTTATAATTTCTATATTATTTTTATAATTATAAATCATTTTTTATAATATATTTTTTTTAATTATTTTTATAATAATTTTAACATCTATAATTTATGAGAATCATAAAACATTCAAATATTCTAATTGAATTTTGTTGGGAGATAAAGTTTGAGACTCTCATCCAACATATGCTTTTGAATTGTAAAAGTTTTTAGTATACTTAATTCTTTATAAGTCTACCATATTTGACAATTATTATTAATGTAAGACAACCAACTGGTATACATTATTGTTTTATTCATTTTTATTCATGATAATTATTTTACTTATTTATTTATTTTTATATATAGTGTTTGTATTTACAGTGAGTTTTAACAAGGATCCCAAAACCTGATTACATAAGCAATGGGCCTAGGGCATCAATCCCTTGAAACTGAACACCAAAACAGAAATCCCTCCCAGCGGTAACGATAAGCATGAAACAATCCCTCTCAACGGGAAACAAACAAATAAGAAAGAAAGTAGTTTTGGAGATCCACCCAGTGGAAGTAGCCAAAAACCACCATCGAGAAGATCCCGCCCAGCAGGAAGCAAATAAAAATCGTTACAATAAAATCCCTCCTCGCGGGAAGCAGTAAAAACCACCATAAACAGTCCTGCCTAGCGGGAAGCAGCATGGAAATCCTGCCATCTGGGAAACCAGCAAAAAAGAAGGGATCCCGTCTCGCGGGAAAACCGATGGATTTTGCGGATCCTGCCCTATGGAGAAACCATCCCGCCCACCGAAAAAACATTTCGTTCAGCGAGAGCCATCCTGCAGGAAGTCGACGACCCGGCACGAGAGAGAATCCGACCCATCGGGAAGCGACCGAGAGAGTCGCACCACGATGAACCCGCCCGGGAAAAAAGAAGAGGATCTCGTCCCGGCAAAACAAAAAAGAAACGAAGAGAGTTAAGGGACCAGGGATCTAGGGACTAGGAATCTCGAGCGGGAAGAGGAAACAGTCACAGGGATGGGATCCTTAGGAACCAAAATAGTGGGACGCTGTCCAAACCCTAAACCATCACCTCCACCGCACCGAGAAACATAGGGGACCAGATCCATGCGAATAACCTGCAAAAAACCCCAGGGGGAAGCCTGAGGGAAAAAGGGAAGGGTTCCCCAACCAAACAGGGATCCCTGGGAAGCACCAGTCCGAAAAAACAACCAAGGAAACCCTAGCCGGCTGGGAGGGGTGCAGCTAGTGGAGAAGGATCTCCCTCCAGGAGATCATCTGCAAACAACCACTCCCCGGGAGGGATGACTCGGGTTGAGCCGAGGACGCAGGCAGGAACCAGGAGCCATGGGAGGGGGAGCAGGGGAGGGACCAGAGCCCTCCCCTCTCTACTTTCTTCCCTCACTCTCTAACGAGGACGAAAAATACCACTACCTTACAAATTCAACTTTTCATTAAAATTTTTCAGAAAATATTTACATGCGTTCCGAATTAAAAATAGCCCGCAGGCATACAATGACCGAGCTCGGCTCGGTTCTTCGACTCTGTAACTCCCCCTGTTCTTCCGTCCACCATCCTCCCTATTACAAAATTTTAGGTTTTTAACGAGGTCCCGGTCCTCTAGCAATTAATGCCCCGCCTAAAACAAAGTTCAAACTTCAATTTTCCCCCTCTCCGAGTTTTCAAATATTTTTATCATAAATGGGCAACTGCCCGATCTGCACTGCTGCTTGCAATAATGGCTTCCCATACCCTACACTGGTCGCTTCGCTCAGACCGTACTCTGCACTCTTTGTTTTGTCGAAAAAAATCCTTCCAAATGGTGGTTCTCCCCCTTTAATGCACGCGGCTGTCAAATTTAACTCCCGATACGTGGCCTTCGTCTTTAATTTCTTACACGTAGCCAATCGTGCGTAATTCTTCCATGACTTCTCCATGTCGGCACACATGTCCTCCTCAACTGCCATGATACACGTGGCAGTCCACGTGTCGAAATTGGCCTTGCCCGGCCGTCCGCTTTCTCTCCCTTGGTCTGTTTTCTTCTGGCCGTGATATCGTGACATGTCGCGATATCACGACCCAACCGTCGCCTTGCTTTCGATTTTGAATATCGTCGTGATATCGCGACGTCGCGATATCGCGACACAACACGCCCTTGCCACCGTCTGCAAAACAAAGTCGCGATATCGCGACGTCGCGATATCGCGACGTCCTCCCCCCTTTCGCCTTTGCTCTGAAGAACTGTCGCGATATCACGACGCAACTCACCCTCGCCATCAATGCAGCCTTTGAGGTCGCGATTTCATGACCCCCTTCCTCCATGCTTTGGAAACACTTCCCCCTTGGAAAAACTGAAGAAAAAAATACTTGGAAAATCAAGAAAAATTCTGAGGATGCAAGATTTATCCACTGTTGCCGGATGCTCCTGCATCAGACACCCCGGGTAAAAAGGAGAAGTGACCTTCACTTCTAAGCTGTTCGGTCTGCTTCCTTTGCAAAATCTCCGAACACTCATCAACCTTTACAACTTGCTCAAATCCTGTTTCCTGGCAGAATTTTCTGCCCTCTACTAGACAAATTCTGGCATTACTGCACACTTTCTCATCTTCGGTCTGCAATGGCTTCAACTTGTGCCGCACTCCATCTTTCTTCAAGGTGTAAGTATTTGCACGACCATCATGTACTGCACTCCGATCAAACTGCCATGGCCTTCCCAACAGCAAATGGCAAGCATCCATGGGGAATACATCACACAGGACTTCATCCTGGTATCTCCCAATCTGGAACGTGACTAAACACTGTTCCCGGACCCAAGCTCTGTGGTCCTTCCGCAACCACGCAATCCGGTACGGGTGCGGGTGCCTCCTTCTCTCCAGCTGCAACTTAGTAACCATCTCCTCGAAAACTAAGTTGTCTGTACTCCCATTGTCTATAATGACATTACAGACTTTGCCTGCACTTTTGCACCGGGTGCGGAACAGGCTTCTCCTCTGCTCAAATTTGTCTTCCTCCACCAGCATGGTCCTCCTCACAATCATTGCTTCTCCCTCTTCAGCTTCTTCAGAATGTTCTGAATCAGCATCTTCAACTGCCACAACTGCTCTGGCAGGACCCACTGGCCGCTTGTTTGTCCTTTCTTGATGTTGTGGACACTCAAATGCCCGGTGTCCTTCTTCACCACAATGGAAACATGTTCCACGAAATACTCCTCTTCCATACCCGCGTCCAGATCTACCTC
Organism: Wollemia nobilis; assembly: GCA_028583015.1. NCBI lineage: Eukaryota > Viridiplantae > Streptophyta > Pinopsida > Araucariales > Araucariaceae > Wollemia > Wollemia nobilis. Next base: position 2,458,833 of record JAQPPZ010002395.1, on the reverse strand, counting down.
TTCCTCTCGGGTAGCCATCATTCTGAACTTGCAATTTGGATTCTTCATCTTCTTTCTGATCTCAACTGTTGCTCTCCTCTTCTTTCTTCTCTTCCTTTCCTTCTTTCTTTCCACCGTTCTTTCCTCCTGGTCCTTTTACTCTTTGCTTGCTCTCAAACTTTTGGTTCAGTTTTTCTTCCACCTTTAAAGCAAATTGGTAAGCATCTTCAATGGTGCTTACCCGAACCAAGCTCAATTCCTCCTGAACACTGGGTCTCAACCCATTAATGTAACGGGCCACCTTTTCTTTGTTGGCTTCTAAGTGTCCGGTTCTGATGGAAATTTTATAAAAATCCTCCGTATATTCTTGAACAGTTTTGTTCATCTGCCTCAAACTCTACATTTTACGTAGCAGGTCCAGTTCATAATCTACGGGGATGAATTGTCTTTTTAATTTCTCCACCATTCTGTCCCATCTTGTTATCCGCTCTTTTCCTCTTCGGTTCCGCTCCAGCTGTACTCCCTTCCACCAAATGCTGGCATGACCCTTCAGTCGGGTCTTAGCAAATCTGACCCGGTTAGGGTCTTCAACTTCTTCGTATTCGAAATACTCTTCTAAATCATTCACCTAGTCTATCAACTCCTTCGGATTCAAGTTCCCAAAATACGTAGAAACTTCTAACTTCGGCCTCTTCCCGATCTGAGATATGGCCCTGTATAGCCGGGCTTGTGCCGGATCTATAGCTTCTTCCTCTTCTTTCGACTGATTTTCTTCTTCCACTTCATCCTCACTGTCTGCATCTCTTCTCGGTTCATGTCCTCTACGTAGTTCTTCTTGCAGGGCCTGAACTTGCCGCTGCAATGCCCGAAAATCTTCTGCTGCCATGCCTCTTCCACCCACGGGGTTTCTTCTCGGAGGCATCTTCTCCAACTCTCACGAGCCTTCCCACAAGTCCTGGTACAACTGCCTCTCCTTCGACGGTCTGTTGTACGCTCAGGAACTCCCGCTCTGATACCACTGACGGGGACGGAAAATACCACTACCTTACAAATTCAACTTTTCATTAAAATTTTGCAAAAAATATTTACATGCGTTTCGAATTAAAAACAGCCCGCAGGCATACAATGACCGAGCTCGGCTCGGTTCTTCGACTCTGTAACTCCCCCTGTTCTTCCGTCCACCATCCTCCCTATTACAAAATTTTGGGTTTTTAACGAGGTCCCGGTCCTCTAGCAATTAATGCCCCGCCTAAAACAAAGTTCAAACTTCAATTTTCCCCCTCTCCGAGTTTTCAAATATTTTTATCATAAATGGGCAACTGCCCGATCTGCACTGCTGCTTGCAATAATGGCTTCCCATACCCTGCACTGGCCGCTTCGCTCAGACCGTACTCTGCACTGCTGTTTTGTCGAAAAAAAATCCTTCCAAATGGTGGTTCTCCCCCTTTAATGCACGCGGCTGTCAAATTTAACTCCCGATACGTGGCCTTCGTCTTTAATTTCTTACACGTAGCCAATCGTGCGTAATTCTTCTATGACTTCTCCATGTCGGCACACGTGTCCTCCTCAACTGCCATGATACACGTGGCAGTCCACGTGTCGAAATTGGCCTTGCCCGGCCATCCGCTTTCTCTCCCTTGGTCTGTTTTCTTCTGGCCACGATATCGCGACCCAACCGACGCCTTGCTTCTGATTTTGAATATCGTCGTGATATCGTGACGTCGCGATATTGCGATGTCGCGATATCGCGACACAACACGCCCTTGCCACCGTCTGCGAAACAAAGTCGCGATATCGCGACGTTATCTCCCCTTCCGCCTTTGCCTTGACTAAAGTCGCGATATCGCGACGTCCTCCCCCCTTCCGCCTTTGCTCTGAAGAACTGTCGCGATATCGCGACGCAACTCACCCTCGCCATCAATGCAGCCTTTGAGGTCGCGATTTCGCGACATGTCGCGATTTCGCGACCCCCTTCCTCCATGCTTTGGAAACACTTCCCCCTTAGGAAAAACTGAAAAAAAAATACTTGGAAAATCGAGAAAAATTCTGAAGATGCAGGATTTTTCCACTGTTGCCGGATGCTCCTGCATCACTCTCCTACCGTTTATTATTTTCATATTTATTTTTATATATAATTATGTATATATATGGTATTTTTATTGAAATGAAAATAGTTATTTTTTCATTTCTTAAAGGGGATGGAACGAGTGGCGAATGTCATGTTCACATAAAGGGGTTTTATGTCATTTATTAGAAATTTTCAAGTGATGATTGGGAAATCACGGTAGCCATCTTAGAGACCTGGGATAAAGTGAATAGTTTCAGGGGCAGGAGGACTCCAATGGGGATGAACTTTCAAAAGCGGGCGACAAAACGGAGGATGAAGACAAGAAGGTTGAAGAGGAGGTCAAGGATCCTTAGTTGTCCTACCTTAGATGTTTGGTCTATGGTTGCCCTGCATGGAGCCTTAGTTTATTTTTGTTTAGTGATAGGTTGCCCTGTGTGGGGCCATATTATGATTTTTGAAGCATGGTTGCCCTGCGTGGAGCATGTTTTTGGGTTTTTTATCTGGCTGTCATGTGTGGAGCCTTGGATTGGTTTTTTATTAAGGCTTCTATGCTTGTGACACTGGTTTTTTGGGGTAAACCTCCTAGGTCATCTGGTGGTAGCCACATTTTGTGGGCAGTTCTGCTACTTATGTACAAAGGTTTTGGGTCATCCTTATAAAACCCGCATGCAATGAATAGTACCTAACTTACAAAAAAAAATAGTCATTTTTTTGGAGAGGTAGTAGATCAACCAATTTTTGCTGAGTATTTGTCAACTTGAGGTCAACCGCTCTAGGTCCTTTTCACTTGGATTAAAAGTTTATCGAGGTAGGGCAGGGTATATTGGTAGCTTTCCATGGTTTAAAACTGCGTCAATGATATAAAATGATGGAGATGTTGTCAATTTCCATACATTTAAAAAAAAATCATTTCTTTAAATGATTTTTTTATGAGTGGAGATTAAATTCGTAAGCCTTATTAATTGGTTGTATGGGATTGAAACATGTCCCATGTTACATCTAAATCAAATTATCATTTTATTTTAATAAACCACATAGCCATATTATAAATCCTATTAGTAATTATGCATATATGCCTATCCTAGGGGTGGGGGTCTTAGAGGTGGGAGACAATGCTACAATTTAAAGTTTGGCTCTTCTTTGGGAGGTTCAAGGTTCAAACCATGATGTGTGTGGGGCTATGTGTTAATATTTTATTGATAAGCGTAACTCTCAACCTTATAAGGGGTGTGTGACTATGTGTTAATTCTCTATTGATAAGCATAGTTTTTAGCTTTACAAGGAGTCATGGCTGGCATGGAACTGCTTAGCCCTATGCATTGATCGTACGAATTTATCACACTACCTAAATCCAAGTCTCAGGGGACAACACAATGGATCAGGCTTTGGCTCTTCTTTGAGAGGTCCAAAGTTCAAACCGTGGCATGTGTATGTGTGGTTGTGTTATAAATTCCCTATTGATAAGCTCCTCTCTCCTCCTTACGAGAGATCATGGTGGGATGGAAATGCTTAGCGTTGAGCATCAGTAATAAGGTTTCTCACACTAACCAAATAAATAAATAAATAATTAATTATGGATATCCCTTGGCAAGATTTGAATCTAAAAAATTATGGATATCCCTTGGCAAGATTTGAATTTGGGTCTTTATTTTAAGAAGATCAAATTTTTACCACTTCATCTCATGTTATAGGATGTTTTTTTTAATCTTATTAATTTAATAAGATTGAACCCACAAAACATAAAGCCACCTTATATAATGTTACTTGTATATAAAGGGAATACAATAGCACCTCAACCCATTGACTCATTGTAGTGCAACTTTTAGATTAGTAAAGCTTTTAGTACATAAATTTCCTTATAATACCATTATATTTCACAATTGTTACTAATAGTTCAAGATTTTTTTGATCAAAATATGTGTACCATGATAGAAAAAATCATCAATTTATTAAATGATTGCTTACAAATTTGAGATCACCATTGCATACAAAGTTGAGCATGGGTTAAAATATCTAATTAGTGTATTTTCTCTTAACGTTGATTTTTATTTGACATGAACCAGGAGACATTGAAATATTTGAGCTTTTTATCTTACATGTTTTAAAACATACATTTTACATATATAATAAGATGATGGATAGATGATAATCATATATTATTGTTTAGATGCTTATATCATAATATACCACTAAAAAATATCCTCATACTATAGCATCAAAATCACTTGAGTTGTATTCACTTGAATTTCCTTAGTTTCTAGTTATTATAATCACAAACAATAAAAACATAAGTAAATTTTTAATCTTACTAGTCATCCTAAGGTTATAGATAAATATAATCATCCTTATGATCACATGTAAGTTAATATTATTTTATTTTTTCTCTATGTTTCTCTATTTACCTTGTTCATCATGTTTATTATCTCCTTCTTTCTTCTATTTTTTATTTTTCATTTTTCTTCCTTTATTTTATTTTTTTTCTTCTACATTGTCCTTTTCTCCCTTTTTTTTTTCTTAGTTTTATTTCTCTTCTTATTTTTCATTATTATTTTTAAACTATATTGTTTATGATACAACCTGAGTGGCTTAAAAGTGGAGACTTTAGAACTCTCAATAGAGATCCAAAGTTTGAATCTCATTGGTAGTAGGTGTTGGTAATTTGAGTTATTTTATGTTGTCATTGATGTCACATTGTTAATTGATGTCACATGGATCACATTTGAGTTTTTGCGGCAAAAGCACTTCATAAAATATCATTTAATATACATGGTTTTTGTGAAAACCAAGGCAAACAAAATAAAAGGTTTTATTTAAAACCATGGATGGCAGATTTGAAATGGGTTTTTCTTAAAACCCAGGTTGGCTTTTCGTTTCAACGAAAAAGGTGCCCCGATGAAATATTTAATTTTAAATATTTAGTTTAAATTTTAAATTATTTAAAATTTTAATTTTAATTTTAAAATTAAAATTATAATGCCGACGTCTAAATAAAGGAGGAAAGGCATATATTAAAAATAATAGCACCGACGTCTAAAGAAAGGAGGAAAGGCATATATATATATGCCACCAAAAGCTTCAATAAATTCTTGTCCTCGATTTTTGAATGTATTCAAATTGATAACGTAATGCGAAAAGAGCCTATGTGTTGAAGCATGTGTAAAGAGGCGTGTGAAGGGTTTACGAAATTCGGGTTCATTGAATAATCATTCGTGGAGGATAACCAAATGCATAGGCACCTTTGGCCTAATGGTTCATGCATTGTGTAAGAAGCAGGAGGTCCTGCGATCGAGTCATGCTGGGGATGCTTGTTGTGTTGAAATGCTCAAAGTATTTTTTTTTAGTTTTCAAAAGGCACAGAATATTGAGGTATTTGTTTTGGTTTGTGCCCCTTTGAACACGTGAGGGCATGTGGCCCAACGACATCTTGGTCGTGATTAAGGTGCTGAGCGAGGAGGCGTCAAGGGAACAAATCCCGTCAAGGACAGAGGCAAGTTAATATTTTTTAATATTTTATTTTTCTAAAGTTGCCCTAGGAGAAATAAGGGTTATGATGCTCTTTAGGAAAAAGAGAAATTTTTGGTGATTTTACTTTTAGAAGTATATCATATTATATATCGTTGGAAAGCTTATTTCAAGGGCTATTTGATTAACTTGCTTAGAGGGAGAAATAAGGTGTGTGTAAAGAGATATTTCTGATTTTGTAAAGAGGTTCAAAAGTGAAGGTTGTTTTGTTCTTTTTCAAAGAGGATTAATTATTTCATGAGGGGACATGATGTATTTTATTGAGTAGGAGTAATAAGGTGTTATTTGGATATTATTGTTGTGTTATTAATCATGATCCCCAACCCTTACTGAAAGTTGAAAAAGAAAGTTTGTTGAGTGTGGCAGATTTAGCAACTAATAAGACATCAAAAAAAGGTATGAGCAATATTCTCCATTGACTTTGTTTATGGTGGTTGATTTTTGAAATATCATTGGAGAGAAAAGGATTGATTGTGGTTTCCTTTTTGAAAGTGGTTGGTTGACTGCTTCAAGGTTTTTTGGATTGAGAGTTGTGTTTAAACCTTGTTTTATAAGCATTGTTGTTGAAGCCATTAGTTGTGTGAAAAACCTGAGATAGGGTTTGAGAAGAACATGAGTATCATTGTTATGTGAGATTTGTGGTTGAGCATTGTTGGAAATATTTTGAGTTGGTTGATACATGCTTGGACTAGGGTTTGTGAGAAAGAGTTTTTCCTTGTTGTGATTGGTTGAGTAGAGTTGTTTGAGCCTAGTCAAGTGAATGAGTGAAGTGGTTGTTCAAGTTCCATGAAACAAACTATTCTATATTCTTATTTGAGTTGAGATTATTATGGATCATTGTTGCCATCCATTGTAGAGTGCATTGCCATTCATTGTTGAGTTCATCATTGAGCCTTGACTTCATAGATTTGTGGATAATATTTTAGTGCTACTTGAGCATGATTGATTGAGCCTTTGAGAAGGCTTTTGGGATAGATTTTTGGATATATTTGTGGTAGCTTTTGTGCATGATTGATTGAGCCTTTGAGAAGACTTTTGGATAGATTTTTGGACAGATTTGTGGCAGATTTTATGCATGATTGATTGAGCCTTTGAGAAGGCTTGTGGACAGATTTGTGGACAGATTTTGAGCAAGTTCTTGGTGAGCTTACTGAAGCATATTTTGAGCAAGTTATTGATGAGCTTGCTAGATCAGATTTGAGCAAGTTCTTGGTGATGTTTCTAGATTAGATTTAAGCAAGTTCTTGGTAAGCTTGCTAGAGAATATTTTGAGTAAGTTCTTGGTGAGCTTGCTAAAGTAGATCAGTGGATTGTCTAGCTGAGCAGATCAGTGGATTGCCTACCTGAGTAGATCAAGATTGCCTAACTTGGCATATCAGTGGATTTCCTACTTGAGAAGATCAGGATTGCCTTTTTGGGCAGATCAGTGGATTGCCTAGCTGAGTAGATCAGTGGATTGCCTACCTATAGAGATCATTGGATTGCCTTGTTGACCAGATCAGTGGATTTCCTACCTGAGCATATGAGTGGATTGCCTAGCTAAGTGGATCAATGGATTACCTTGCTGAGCAGATCAATGGATAGCCTAGCTTTGATCAGATCAAAGTAATCATTTGTATTGGGATAAATATCCCTATTTCTTTATGAAATATTATAAGGATATTATCTTGTGGAGTACCCCACATTGGGGAACCACGTTAAATATTGTGTCTTAATTGTGTGTGGTGATTTGTGCTCTTGCTTACTATTGCTATCTATGTCATTAATGCACATTGCTATATTTGGATATTGCAATTAAGGACACTAATGGATATTGGTTTGGAAAGAAATTAAAAATTGGGCGCTATAATGTTCACCCCCCCTATCAGTATAAGCTTGTGTTCTTCAGTAGGGTACATCATGCTTCAATAACCATATATTGAGTAAACAACATCCTCCATGAGGGTTGTATCCTATGGTGTATGGCCTCATAGAAGTTAAAAACTAATTTATTTTTTATTATAATAATTATATACTACACTAGTAAATATAATGTTGCTTATGAATATTCCTCATTTACACTAATTTTAGAAATGTATGCTATGTAAATTTGTTCTTTTCATAAAAAATAAAATCATAATACTTGTAATATTTAATTTAACATATATTTTCATAGACACAATAATAAATTTAAATTTAAATTTTGAATTTAAAATTGAATAATTTACATATTTCTTTAAGTTACTTGAAAATTTGTTCTTCTAGAGGATCTTCGCCATTAATTGTTATTAAATCTTAATTTTTTTCTTTTGAAGACATAATCCTCTTTGACAATAGATGTGTCATCCCTATATCAATCAAGAGGTTGTTACAACTATATACTTTACAAGGGAAAATTTTATCACATGAAATTATTATTCATCTTTGTTATATTTTTTCTTTATTTAGATGATTGGTCCAACCTCACTAATCTAAGCTCAATTGAATGAACATTAAATTATGTACATGTCATTAACAATTTGCAATCAACTCAATCATGCTTTGACTTTAATATTTTGTTTATAATATCTACTAGATGGTATGTAGATGGTATATATTTTGATTTTTTAATTTCCAATATGTTTCTAGTGTTTGTAGAAATATTTTAATATATGGGATGAAATATTTAACTCTTCATTCTTTATCTTTGTAAGATTCATATGGTTGAATCATAAAAGTTAAATCTACTATTTATTGAGTAGAAGTTAACTTTGAATACATTAAAATAAGAACTTTTAGCCTAATTTTTTTTTAATTAAAAAACCTTATTGATATTTTAATATTAGTTTTAGGAATATCCTCTTTTTGTAATGAATTTTTTGTAATGAATATTGATGTGAAATTGTGTGCATGTAGGAATTTATATGTGTAGGTTTATTCAAAATTTTCTAAAGAAACAACCATTGAGTTTTCTTGTGAGCATCCAAAATACAAATGTTCTCATTTTAAAACTCATTTGTAAATTTCATCTTGTCATATTCATGAAATATCTATGAGTTATCCATACTTTGTAGCTAGTTTAGATTGGTAATTTTTTTTTCATTGAAAGAGGAGGTTTTGAAAGGATCATTGAACCTTTTACAAAAAAACACAACAAAAGAAATTATCTCCTAGAGACAAACAAAGAACAAATAAATTTGGGAGACAATGTCCACAGGACCATCTAAGTAGGGAGAATCTCCATAAGACCATCAACAATGAAAACCATATAAATATGGAATAGAGATTCCCGCCTAAAAAAATAAATCCCTCTCCCCCATAAATTGGATTGAAATCAAGGGAATATCTGTAGAACATCTAAAATATAGATTCTTGCACAAAAAAGGGGAAAACAAAGTTTCCCACCCTAGAAAAATCTCAAATTTGAAAATGATTTTAGATTGGTATTAATAACATTACTTCCACCATGTTTTTGCTTCAAAAAAAATCAAGGATATTTGCTCAAATTTACCCATAAAAAAATTAACCACTATGGAGTGAGGAAGATTCATTTTAATTTCTTTCAATTATTTATATATGATTTGAATCTATAAACTAAAAAAATGCTAATTTAAGATTAATTCTAATAAGTCACTAGTTTTTAGATCTTTAGATTTCTTAACAACCTCCATCATTAATGATACATAGTAAAGCAAAAAATAAATTAAATTTAACTAATATCTCATTGTTGTCCATTCTAAATGGTCTTAGTAAAACCTTTGGCTGGTTTACAAAACACCTAGATTAACAATTATTTGAATTTTTAATATGTAAAGATATTGATGTACAATTCCAATCCAAATAGTATCTTCCTTTTTAGTGACCATTGTGGGTTTTGTCTCTCATTGGCACAAGGGCATATGTAAGTTAATCAATTATTAAATAGAAGGAATAAACTTTTGGGGTAAAAACCAAGATATTTTTCCTATTTTTGGCACACTAAGGCTTATTAATAAGAATAATATTTTGGATTTGATAATATCAATATAATATAGAAAGTCCAAACTTAAAATAATATACATAGAAAAAATTAGGTAAGTAGGCTTCCTACCCATGAGGGGTGGATGGACTATGTGGTATAAAAGTGCAGTTTTTCCACTAGGATTTATTTTTCTTGACCAAGCCATACGTTATGAAACATTATATTCTATCATCTACAACCATTAATAAGAATATAGGATTATTAGAATACCCCTAGGAAGACTCTTGCGAATCCAATTTTATTAGAATTATCCATTTTATTAATGTCTATAAAATTACAACTATATTGACTAGTTCCACCTGTTTATAACAAGAAAACTATAATTCTTTCTAAGAGTGTTTTAGTTGCTTTCTAAGAGTATTATGATCATCTAAATCAATTCATCAACTCAAATTTGATCTTAAATTTTATTTTTCTATGTCTATTTAGACCTATGTTGATATTATTAACCTAATTGAAGTTTGGACTAACTATTGTGCTTGGCACCAACTAGTACACTCGTGAGTTTAATTTGAAATAATATATTGCTATAAATATAGAGATATATCCATTCCAACAATAATTTCATCATTCAATTCAATACGAAGTAGGTATAAGACACACAATAGGGAAATTTTCCTCTCCTTTCAAAGTCTATTCTAATCATCATTTGTCATATTCCTCATATATAATAAATATTCATCCTAGTATAATAAATGAGGGGATAGGATATTAATAACTATTGTTTCTTATACAATCAAAGGATAATTCACTCTCTTTTCACCCCTATTAAGTATTCCTTCGAAAGGATTTCCTATTCAATGTCATAGTTGGGAATCATTAATTAAGAAGAGTCTTAAGATAATAATCTATGAATAAGCATCAAGGATAATAAGCTCAAGAATAAGTATCAAGAAGGTGTAATCATCAAATTTTTTAAACAATGTTAATACCTTCTAGGTTTAGTACATCTATTTTTTCATCCTTTTTATTTCTTTATTTTACTTGTGTATTGGGTAAATTTCCATTAGTCAATAGAATTTTGCATCATTGTGTTCAATTACTTTGCATAGAATAATACTATAGAATATCAATTTGTATATGTGGAAAACCTATATAATACCTATTTTCTTCTCATTCTTAGTTTATCTTTTATAAATATCCATATGCTAGATTCTAGCATAACCTTTCCCACATTTATATTATTCTTTTAGAATTTTTATCTAGGGTTACATTTGATCTTATGTTGTATTAACCTATGAGGTGTAGTATCTTATTTTTATTATATAAATATAGGCAATCCATATTAGTTAACTCAATGTGAATCGCTACCTATGAGTGGGGATCAATACTTTTATATTATCTTTATATTGACCTTACAAAAAAATCCAATATTGATAACTTTAAAAACAAAGGATCTTGCATCTTTGTTGTTCGATAAAATGAGGGTATCAACCCCCTAATCACATGCATAGAACCTCATACCAAGGAAATTCAATAATATATGATAAGATAATCTAAATATAGATGTACCAAAGAGGTCCTTAATAAATTCCTTTATAATATACATGATGAATATAAATCCAAAATAGCTAATCATAGACAAGTCTCACAAAAAAAATAAGGTAATACATTCAAAGTGGATGAATAAGATCTTCACAAAATCAATTCAGTATTAGGAAGTATCTCTAGGGATCACATAATTAAGTCTATAAAATGCACTCAACCTAAGAAATGAAGTCCTAGTTAAAGAGAAGAAATAACTACTAAAAATAACTCATTAGTTATGCTCTCAGGAGAATCACAAGAAATAGTGCTTATGATAATTAAAATACAATAACATAAACAAAAGCAATTGCAAAAACCTCCTCCTCACCTTTCTCTAAGAAAAAGTGAGATTTACAAGAAAATTATAGATGACATGAGTGTAGAATTACATAAACTAAAGTTCCAACTAGCCCAAGCTCAAATGAATCCACTGGACTATTACTTTAGACAACAAATAATTATATCTCAATTTATCTTAGTGTAATAAAATATCTAAGGAATTAAGCAAGTATAGAATATTATTGTCCAAAAATAGATCAATGCTCCTTTTGTCCCTCATATTGCACAAATAAGACTAGTTAGAATGCTCATTTGACATATGATAGTATTTGAGATGTTGAGGACTAATGTAATTATTTTACAATATTCACAAAGATCAGGTTCATGTAAATATCAAATCCATGACCAAAGTATTAGCAAGTTTCTTTTAAGGACCTATCTTAGGATGGTCTACCACTTTGCTCGAGGGTTCTATTGCACCATTTATAAACTAGTGCATTTATTTACTCATGAATTTGGTTCTAGAAAAACATAATGATGCTTTAAGGAATTTTCTCATAGCTAAATAAAACCAAAGAGAAAGCATTGATGCATTCATAAAAAAAAAAATAATAATAATAATCCTTAGGATATTTTTCTAAATAAAACATTGATGGAAATGCTATGAAATAAATATTTGTTAAAGACATTTTTCTAGCTATTCAATTAGGAAAGAAAAGATAATACAACTTGGGTACCTTGTAATACTGTATAACCTATGTTAAAACATTAGGAAGAATTAAGAAAGAAAAAACTTCAAAACAAATTATCAATGCCAAAAATATAATAGGGTAGTCATAGAAGATGAAGTAATTAATATTAATATGCTCTATAATCCTACCATAATTAATACTTGTGTATGAGAAACCCATCCTATATACCTTGTAAAAAAACTCAACAAGATCAAATATCACAATTTAGAGCTAGCAAACATATTATAGATGGATTTATTATTCTTACTCTCTTGAAGTTTAGAAAATTTATGTCTTAGATAAATATTAGAATATTATATTATCATGGTAAACCTAATCCCAAGTGATTCAAATACTATTCTTTTTGTTTTTGGCATGCTATACCTAACCATGATTACGCTACTTGCAAATAATTCATGAATATTTTCCATGACTTAGTCTTTGGTAAAAAAATGATTTTTATTCTCTCTAATGTTATGAGAAATAAAAGTATGATGCTATGGAATTTAAAAACTTACCTAGAGCTGATATTCCCTACAAAAAATTGACCAATCATAAGACAATAAAAAATCAAATCTAAGTAATTATCTTGTGCGAGGACATTTCTATGAGATATGTGATAAGCTCATAGGTTTTTAGAGGTCTTCTATCCTATTAAGGGAGAAGAGGATAATTTTTTAAAGGAAAATCTATCACCAATGTTGTTTCTAGATATTCAAAGTTCCCTTCTAGAAAATACAGTGCTAAAGACACCATCAATAAAGATTAAGATCAATCTAAAAATATTGATAAATATGAATCTAGTAATGATCAAGTTTCATAATCAAACAATTTTTATCAACCTCAAGTTTTATAACCTACCAATAATTCTCAAATTCAAGATTCCACCCATATTAGTTCCAATCAATCATTAAATAAGGAATTTAAAATCAATCATAGAATCCCAAATCTCAAAAATTATTTAAAGTCACCACTTAGGATATGATCAAGGAATTAGATTTCACACCAACCAAATACCATTTTTATACTTTTTGATAAAATCCCCCTTTCATAGAGGAGTATTGATGAGAAACTTAACTAAAATACATTACCCACCTCCACCACAAGAGTGCAAATCCTAATCATATTTTCTTATCTCAAAGATTAGGAGAAGTATTATTCCATACATGCAATTCAAATTGACCAAAACACCTCTCCTTATTTCGTTCTCTTTTTCAATGAAAGACATGATATGTACCCATGGAGATCTTTTATTTTTAAAATTTAAAAATTCTTATCATGGATCCAAGATATACCTATTAGAAAAGGAAAATCATATATGCTACCCCATTATATTTTATCTAAGGATATGAATATTATCAAAATGACCTAAAACCTACAAGGTATAATTGTAATGGCTATAATCTATTGGTTTCTTTTCCTATTGTATACATTTGTCTACCCATTACATGTGATCCTAGAATGAATCAAGTCAAAATCCTAGGTTGTTGATGGAAATTATCATACAATGTCATCTTAGGATGTCCTTAGACCCATATAATAAGATCTATAGTCACCTCTTCATACCAAATGATAAATTTTATCATATAAACCATGAGATCACAATTATAGAAGATATTATACATCAGTTGTATGCTACTATATGCCAATTTGATACTCATGCATACCTTTACTTGAGAAAAGAACTCCTAAATATAAGGAAAAACCTTTGTACACACCTATTACTAAATTATAGGAAACCTCATATTTATCCAATATGAAGTACCATCAATGGGTATGATTCTAATTATGACATAGACCAAGTCGATCCATAAAAATTTGAACACCCATCTATTATAGAATTTTTTAGAAGATAATTTTCCTTATCTATGAAAGCCATAATGGTCCTAAAAGAATATGAGTAATATTATAGAAAAATAAACAATACTAATAATGAAAAGAACTAAGCACAAAATGAGACTCTTGTGTTAGAAAAACTCTATGATATAGAAATCACAAGCCCAAGAAAATTTATATAAATTCAAGTGAAACAAAATAAATAACATGAAATAAATGTGAATAACCTTTCTAACAAAGGTTATACAAAACAAAAATTTATGGAATACAAATTATTGCTAGATAAATAACATAAGAGGGATCCTTCCAAAACCTAACAAAGTAAAAATTTCCATCCTCCAATAGTATAAGGTGACCTACTATCTAAAGAATCAATCATTTCCAAAGATGATATTAATATTGATAACACAATTGATATAATCATTAGGCTAGCTAAAAATTCATCTCCATTATGCATTCATACCAATGAATTAAATACAAGTGACACTAGACTTATATATGATGAAGGATCCTACTATATAACATAAGAGGGATCCTTCCAAAACCTAACAAAGTAAAAATTTCCATCCTCCAATAGTATAAGGTGACCTACTATCTAAAGAATCAATAATTTCCAAAGATGATAATAATATTGATAACACAATTGATATAATCATTAGGCTAGCTAAAAATTCATCTCCATTATGCATTCATACCAATGAATTGAATACAAGTGACACTAGACTTATATATGATGAAGGATCCTACTATATAACATAAGAGGGATCCTTCCAAAATCTAACAAAGTAAAAATTTCCATCCTCCAATAGTATAACGTGACCTACTATCTAAAGAATCAATCATTTCCAAAGATGATATTAAGATTGATAACACAATTGATATAATCATTAGACTAGCTAAAAATTCATCTCCATTATGCATTCATACCAATGAATTGAATACAAGTGACACTAGACTTATATATGATGAAGGAAACATCTCACCAATCATTGAAATGAAAAATGATGATTTCATCTTAGAATTAGTCAATGCAAGAGAATTTAAGCTACCAAGATAACATCATAAGCTAGTTCACATAGACAAAAGTGGTGTCTTTATAATCATGCAAGTTGAATTAGATGATGATGATATTAAAAGTTACCCAATTCACTATATTATTTATAATATGGGAATAACATACTAGTTTATGATAACATTCAAGTTAATATTGATATAAAAAATGAGCCCAAAATAATAAAATTAGCAAAATACTTAATTCCATAAGAAATTGATAAATGTAATAAGGATATTACCAAATACAAAAACATCCTAGGTTAAATTTACATGGATATTCATATGATTGTCATGCTGGAAGGTGGTCCTATGTAAAAGGGTTGGGGTCCTTCCAAAAACCCCTATTTTCACCATTAACAAAAAATATTGTTATTATATTTCATGCACTCTTGTCTATTTTCATGTGTGTTTGTTATATTTTAATTTAGAAATATTTTGTATACTTGTTGTTCGTATCTTCTAGCATTTAGAGTAACTTGCATTCTATTAGCTACATTTGCATCATTATTTTCACATCATTTATTGCATTAATAATATTTTCATTTTTCTTTATATTGCATTTAATTTAGTTAGACTGCATTGTTGTTTCTACGTTTTCTCCCATTCCTGTATGTTTCATCAATTTGTATCTCATTTTAGCTCGTATTTTTATTTACTTGTTCTTCAATGCCAAATATGTGGTCCATCTGTATGGGGTGCAAATTCGACAAGTTGGGCAAAACTATCCATGTTTTTCCCTTGTCTATCTATCGTGAATTCATGGTCGCCCTTTATACAGTGTAAATTTGGTGAGTTCACTAGAGAATGTGTTTTTTGGATTCTATTCCATATTTTTCTTTACCATCATGATTTCATGGTCACCCATTACAGGGCATGAATTTGGTTGTCATATAATTTGGGGTAATTTTTCTACTTCCCTGTTATTTTTTTGTGTCTTTGCATCTCTAGGTGTTTTCTTTGCATATTGTTAACTTGTCTTTTACATGTTTCTTATCATTCCCAAAAGGTCAAACATTCTTTTTCTCATACGATCAATTAAAAGGACCAAGGGTGCTTGACTACCATGCATACAATCTTATCCTTACAACAACTCAAGCAGGCCCTGAATACTAATCACCTTTTTTTAGTTTTTATTTTTATATGTAGGTTTGTTTGGGTCTATGGCTACAATATTTAGGATGAAAATTTAATGCGAGGACAAACACTGAAAATAAGTGTGTGCTCCACTAGTATATGTATGTTTTTTTTTGTGTGTTTTCATCCTTTTATGCTTTCGAGCAATTAATATACAGATAAATATCATTTAGGAAACTTAGTTTAAAATTGTAAAATTCATTTTAGGCGAATAAAATAACTATGTCTAAGCATCAAACTAAAATTGCATGTAGTTTGCATCATAGGCTAAATTATTTGTGCATCACTTATTAGACCCTTGCCTAAAATATAAAGTTATATTTATGTTATTCTAGGAGTATTATCATACAAAATAAGAATCATTCTTAGGGTAGATCTGTTTGCCTACATTGTGTTTACTGTATTTAGTGTATAGTATATCTTTTAGTTAGTGTAGTAGTTTATTTCTTTTAAATGGCTAAACTTAGGTGTATTTATAATAAACACATCAAACCTTCCATATCAAACTTGGAGTGAGTCTTAAAAACACTCCTAGTGAACCCTTAATCCCCCAATCCCTAAAGTGTAGAGAATAATAGCCAAGCGGTTACCTTGGCTCCTAGTGGATCCATCGAGAATCATATGCACAAGTTATTTTCCTCCTCTACATATTTGGTGAAACTGATGTGAACTTGTCCTTAGTGGAAATTTAGGAAGCCTTTTATTTTTGTGTCCTTTTATTTTTATTTTAAAAACTATAAACAAGACCATCTAATTATGTTTGTATAGATTAGAAAACTAAAAAGACTTAATAAAATCTTTGCATCTGTTGCATATTTTACATTTAGTTTTGAATCCTTTTCCATTTTTCCTATGGCTCTAATCCTTAGGAATAAATGAAATATTTTAGAGTGTAATGAGAATCACATATGGAATGAGGATGATCAAGCTAAAAGAGAAAACCCAAACATAGAGGAAGAAGAGGACACAACAACAAATGACAACTTTGATCCCACAAAATATCCTCATGGTCAACTTATGTTTAAAATATATGACCATATGATGAACTTCTACAAACAAACAAACAATTTTTATCTAAAATTCTACAAAAGGACATCCACTTCAATGAAGTTGGACCATCCCAACAACCAATCAATTCTCATCATAACATTCATGTTAATCCCTTATTCCAATATTCACAAAACCACAATGTAAATCCATTTCATAACCCCACATATGCTACTACAACAACCACAAATATTGGAGGAATTTCACAATCTCCTCCAACTAGTAGCATACCCCAAAATTTCACTCAATTTCCTCCTCACTCTATTCCTTCTTCTAATTCCTCCTATTAATAACTTTTCTTCTGTCCGAACTATAAATATCTCACTGTAAGATACTACAAATCCCCTTACTATATTTTATGACCCTCCCTTGGCAAGCCATTTATTTTGATGGTTCTATATTTTTTTATCGCTTATTTTGATGGGATGATGAACAATTTATTATTTTATCTTGTAAAACCTGTGTTTTTATGGAAATATGTATAGTGAAATGATTGACCATTTCATGTAAAAGTTTATGTTAAGTCTAAATTTTATGAAAGAATAAGATGTTGCTAATGGAACTTTATTTTTGCAGGAATGAGTTGCAGGAGTTGGCAAAAATAATTGGTCACCAAGAAAGAGAATGTCCAAGGAAAATGATGTGATGGGTTATTTGATGAAGTATTTGAAAGCAACACGAATGAGTGCTTCTTTCATGAAGATGCATAACATGATTTGCATAAAAATAAAAACTAATCATATTGATATTTAGCTAAAGATTACTTATTTTTTTATATAGAAGCTATTTTGCGGTTGTAATTATGGAAATTGTGGAAATTCTTGTTTGTTGATGATCCTTTAGGAAGAAGGAAGCATGAGTTTAAGAACAACATCTCTAGAGTAGGATCTAGAAAGGAATGATTTTCTAATAACATGAAGACAATAATGTATAGTATGAATTTCTTATTTCTAGCTTTAAAAAGGTTTGAACTTTGCATAATTGCTATTGTAATTATTTGATTTTGTGGTTGTTTTGACATCAGATATCTTGATAAAAATATAAGTTTTGCTCAGCTATATTTTGACCTGGTTGATAGAGCAAGAAATCATTACAATGTGTGAAGTGTTGTATCCCCCACCTTCATGTTAAAAAGAACTTAACCAACAACCTTGACTATCGACGAAGGAACCAAATCATGTTGTTCTAGTGAAGTAATGATTATGGTAGTGGGAAACTCGGAGAAGGCAAAAGGGATCGGTATGCAAAGGAATAAGGGCTTTGTGGATTTCATTGTGTATGAATGCACAAGGAAGAAAGAGGAGGAGCATGTGGGAATAGAGTCCTCACGGTGAAGAAGAAAACAAAGTCATGCTGGGAAGAAGGATTGGATAAACCTACGGTGAGTAACAGGTAGTACTCTTAAAGGAAAAAGATAGAATGTTTTTGTTGTGTGAATTTTACTTTGAAGAAGTAAGTTCATCATTAGTCAGTTAGTGTAAACCTTGGAAAAGGAACCTAGAGCATAAGCCAAGAAGAAAATGAATAAGATATATGGTTTTTTTTCTTATATCTTTAGTTGTAGTAGATAGTTCGTGCTCTGACCATATTTCTAGGAGTCTTAGTGATAGTAACTAAGAACTTACCATGCATGACATGATTGTTTAACTGGACTATGTTCATCACGTAGATCGTGTATAATAGAATTTTTGGGATGCTTTTCTTGAGAGAGGGTTTTGTATATGAGATGTTTCAGATATGGAGTTCCCTACTCCACATGAGCTTTTAATTCTAGTCTAAAACTTATTTTCTAGAAGTGTGGATGGTTTGGGTAAAACTTTACCGTCAAGTTTGTTTTAGAGAACATGTCTTATGATAGAACCATGTTCTATCAGTAAATGGTTTAGAGCTTTACCCCAAATATAGATAGGATGTAGTGAGAGTTGGGTTGTGGAAAGATAACAGGTTGGATGTTATTTTTTAATAAAAGAGCAACTCCGATGTTTTTGAGAAGAAACATAATTTTTATGTTTGAGTTCTTGTATGTTAAAAATCATGTATTTAATTCTCCTAGATGTTTGCTAAAGGAAGATAGTATTTTAAAGGAAATTGTTTTATGTATGAATGGGCTTGTGCTTTATATTAAAGGATAAACAATATTTGACTGTGTCAAAGAATGAAATTGTTTAATGTTATAAATATATGTTTGCCATTCATATGGGTAAAATGGATAATGACCGTGATAAGGGAAACTCCATGTGTTTTTAACATTAAATGCTTCAATAGAATGAAGTAGAGAATGTGAAATGAGGTATGTTTTGCATATGTTTAGTGCATGCATAGCTTTACTTTTGTGTAATTTCAAATATTTGAGTGTCTTGGGTGTCGTCTCTAATCTCGATGAGTGTATATTCTCTTTTTGGCAATCAAGAGAGTTCTTGTGCAAGAGATGTGCCGCAACAAGCATTCTAAAACCAAGACCATGTGGCAATAAGAGAAATTAACAAAGTAAATAATTCTTTATTTAAGATCTCGTAGAGCTATTACAGTCATTAGAAAACCATAGGTTATAATCACTAATTTATATGAAGAGGGAAGGGAGGAAGTCGGAGAAGAAGAGGGAAGGGAGGTTGGAGGAAAAGAGGGAATATAGGAGTGAATGGAGGGATAAGGAGAATGGAGAGATATTTGAAAAATATCATACCGACTAATGAAATAATAATTTGGCCAACATCTAACTAAATAAACTTAGCCGACAACTAACCACTTAATGATTAAGAGTTCACACTTGCTACATTCTCCCCCTTAAAGTTGAGAGAACTGACGAGACAGTCTCTCAGCTTTACAAATTGAGCTTTAGTCAGTGCCTTGGTGAAGATGTCTACAACATTCTCCAAAGTGTGGCAATAGTGAAGCTCAACAATATCATTTTCCACCATATCTCGGATGAAGTGGTACTTCATATCAAAATGCTTGGATCTACTATGGTGGACAGGATTGTATGCCAACTGAATGGCACTGATGTTGTCACAGAATATTCGAGTCGGACCACTTTTCTGCTCTCCAATCTCTTCTAATACCTTTCGGAGCCATAGAGCTTGAGTACTAGCATGAGTCACCGCTATATACTTAGCTTCTATTGAAGATAGTGCTACTACTGTCTACTTCTTGGAACTCCAAGTTATTAGGCTCGAACCAAGACTAAAACAGTTACCCGATGTGGATTTTCTATCATCAATATTGCTGCCCCAATCACTATCACTAAAGCCTTCAAGCTTGATAGTATCACATTTGTAGTATTGGATTCCAAAATCCAATGTACCCTTCACATATCTCAAAATCCTTTTAGCTGCCTGCAAATGCAGCTTAGATGGATTAGACATAAATCTAGAAACAAGAGATACAACATACTGAATGTCTGGTCTGGTGTTGGAGAGAAACATCAAACTCCCAACAATGCTTCTGAAAGTGGTCACATCAACTTTCGGTGCTCCATCATCCTTGCTTAATTGGATCCCATGTCCAATTGGAGTTGCAACTGATTTGCATTGCTCCATAGCAAACTTGTGAATCATATCTCGAGCATACTTAAGTTGATAGATGAAGATCCCTGAATCTGTTTGATGTACTTCCATTCCAAGAAAGTATTTCATCAAGCCAAGATCCTTCATCTCAAATTCCTGCATCATGGAGTGCTTGAACTCCATGTTAACTTTTTCATTACTACCCATAAAAATGAGATCATCCACATACAAACAAACTATGAGGATGTCATTTCCTTGATTCAGGTAGTAGAGCGTGGGTTCATTTTTGCTTTTGATGAACCCATAATCTTTAAAGTACCCATCAATGCATGAGTACCAAGCTCTCGGTGCCCGCTTGAGGCCATAAAGAGCCTTCTTCAGTTTGTAAACAAGATGTTCCTTGTCTTTCTCTTCAAATCCCTGTGGTTGCTCAACATACACTTCTTCTATCAAGTAACCATTTAGAAATGCACTCTTTACATCCATGTGTTGGACTCGTCCATCCCTTGTGTGCAGCTAAGGCAAGAACTGTTATGATAGTCTCCTGTCTAGCTACAGGAGCAAAAGTCTCTTCATAATCAATTCCATATTTTTGAGTAAATCCCTTTGCAACTAATCTCGCCTTGTGCCTCTCAATGCTACCATCAGCATTAAACTTGGTCTTGTAGACCCACTTACATCCAACACGTTTCTTTCCTTTAGGAAGCTTCACCAGCTCCCAAGTGTCATTGTTTTTTATAGAGGTGATCTCCTCTTTCATGGCATCTTGCCAAATCTTTTGAGTACAAGCCTTCTCATAACTAGAAGGTTCAAGATGTGCATTAGTTAACAAAGCATAGTTAACTAAATCTCCCCTAGGTTCCTGTTGGGAAACATCATCACCATACAAGTGCATATTTTCTAATCTTTGTAGAACAAAATTCATTTCACTAGCTTGACTCCTAGTGTATCTTTTTGAAAAATTCTTATCCAACATCTGATATGATGGATGATTATGTAGAGTTCTCTTACCTCTTGATGGAGAATCGATGTCCATGGGTGAGGAACTCACTGATCTCGATGGAGAAGGACTTGGTGAAGAAGTTGAATCAGAAGATGAACTTGGATCTCTGGGAGGAGACTTCTTACTTTTGTGTGGTGTCTACTGTTGCACCTGCTGAGAACCTACATCACTAGATTCATCATCACTAAAAATCTGAGGCTTACCCCATTCTCCCCCTTCATCAAAAATCACATCCCTGGAAAGCACAAACTTTCTTGTCCTGGGATTGTAGAGTCTGTAAGCTTTTGTATTCTCACAATATCCTACAAAGATGCATGCCTAAATCTTTGGATCGAGCTTCTTTCTAAGCTCATTAGGAATGTGAGAATATGCCAATGAGCCAAACACTCTAAAATACTTAACATTTGGCTTTTTACCATACCAAGCTTGGTAAGGTGTCTGTCCTTCCAAACTTGAAGTAGGACTTCTGTTCAAGATATGTACGTTGGTCCTGGCTGCATCTTCCCAATATGAATTAGTCAAATGCTTCGTCTGAAGCATAGACCTTGCCATCTCCACAATGGTGTGATTCTTCCTCTCTACGACACCATTCTGTTGTGGAGTGTAGGCAGCTGTGAACTGCCTCTTAATGCCATGTTGCTTACAGAAATTCAAGAACTCATTAGAGGAGTATTCTCCTCCTCTATCTGATCTAAGACATTTTACAAAATATCTACTCTCACTTTCAACTCTTGTTTTGAAATCGACAAAGCATTCAAATGCTTCATCCTTATATTTCAAAAAATATATCCAAGCACATTCTAGTAAAATCATCAATGAAGAGTAGGAAGTAAGAGTTGTTACCAAGACTCTTGGTCTGCATCGGACCATAGATGTCTGTATGCACTAGCTAGAGTGGATAGCTGGCCTGCCATGCTTGTCCATGAGGAAATTTTGATCGGGCATGCTTTCCAAGAGCACACCCTTCACAGACTTCCTTACTATCCTGAACTTTAGGAAGTCCGGTTACCATCACTTGGGAAGTTAGCATTTTCAAACTAGCTGAATTCAAATGACCATATCTCAAGTGCCATAGGACACTTGGATTGGAAATAGCAACATTTTCTAACTTATCTCCCCCTGGCTGGCCAAAATTTAAAGGAAACAATCTATTCTTTGACATTGGCACTTGTGTAATGATTCTATTACTATTATTTTTATCAAAAATAGTGCATTTACCCTCATCAAAAAGCAACTTGTAGTTCTTTTCTAACATTTGACCAACACTTAAAATATTGTGTTGAATATGGGGTGTGTAATAGATATCACTTACATGTTTGACGCCTTCTTTAGTTGGAAATGCCATTGCTCCAATGCCTTCAACTGCCAATGATTTATCATCTCCCAATTTGATGCTAGATTTGTATGAGGAGTTTAGAGTAGCAAAGAGCCCCTCTTTGCCACTCATATGGTTTGAACACCCAGTGTCCAAGATCCATGTATCATTCATGTTCTGATCTACCTGACCATAATAGAGAAAGAGATTTGTGGCCTCTTCCTCTTCTCCAAAATTTCCAAACCGACTGCTCTGGCTGCTACTAGTTCCTTGTGAAATCTTTGTCCAACAGTCATGAGCATAATGGCCAAGTTTGCCACAGTTGTAGCAAGATTGTTTTGACTTATCTCCTCCTTTGCCTCTGCCTGATTTTTTTCCTCTATTTTGTTGTCCTCCTCTATTCTTTTGTTCACCTCTGTTTGAGAATCCTCCTCTGTTCTGATTTCCTCCTCTGTTAGGAGTTCCACCTCTCTGATTATTTTTGCCTCTACCTCGATTCTGTCCTCTGCCATGGCCTCTACCTCTACCTTCTTGTGAAGAAAAGGCTTTATCATCTCCTCCGTAACTTGTGGAAGGAGTATGCTGTAACCTCTCTTCATGTGAGAGAAGTGAGCCAATTAGGGATTCAAAAGATAGAGAAGTTAGGTCTTTGGATTCTTCTATAATGATGGCTACTGAATTCCACTTAGGAAGAAGTGTCCTCAACACTTTCTTCACTATAACTTTAGGCTTGACATCTTCTCCTAAAGTGACCATCTTATCTACTACGGCTTTCACACGCACGCAGTAATCACCAACCTTTTCACTCTCTTGCATTTTAAGAGTCTCAAACTCTCATTTCAAGGTTTGTAGTTTAACTTGTTTGACTTGGTCACTACCCCTATAACTTTCTTTTAAAGCATTCCAAGAAGATTCAGCAGTTATAAAAGAAGCTATTCTAGGGAAAATACTTCTATCAAGGGCGGATTGGATATGATAAAGGGCGGAAGAATTATTCTTCTGTGCTTCCTTTCTAGCCCTTTTATCAGCAACACTCAAAGTGGCCCATTCAACAGCAGTAGGTTCAGTATATCCCTCTTCAATCACATCCCAAAGACCTTTGCCTATCAAAAGAGTTTTCATTTTAATTGACCAATACTCGTAATCACCACCATTGAACTCAGGGATTGGTAGACTAGTATTGGAAGCCATATTAGAAAGCAAACTTTATTTCAACTTCAAACAAGTAGTACAAAGAAGTACAAAATAGATCACCGATTTACTGATTTAAATCAAATCTAGCTTTCTTAATATGCTCACTGATTTGGCGTTCTTCTTCTCGAGGATCACCCAAAATTGGAAAGGTGAAATTGTCTGCTTCGTCGTCACTAATTATAATGACTTCAGGTGCTGCTGTTGGTTCATAACTTCTTTTAAGAACTTTTCGTTCTTCAGTTGTAGGTTTCACCTCCACTGGTTCTTCTTCCTTTTCTTCTTCTTCTTCTTCTTCTTCTTCTTCTTCTTCTTCTTATTCTTCTTCTATTTCTAATTCAGGAGAGCGTGGTGTATAGCTCTCACTTGTTTCTACTTCAGGCACTGCAGGTGTATAACTGTCACTTGACTGTTCTTCAGGTACTATTTCAACCATCTCGGAGTCAACTATCCTTTGCCCGAAGATATTATCTTCAAAATCCGCCTCGTATCCAGAGTCTGGTTTTCTCTGATGTGCAATCACTTGGTTTTCTAATTGGCAAAACACTGTATGAAGTCCACACTGCTGGACTTTCCTGTCAAAGGAATCAGGAGTCTCTCTTCTCAACAGAGAGAGCAATGCATTATAGCATCCAGATGACCGAATCATCTACCCAGAATTACACCGCATGAACTGGGTTACAATTATGATGCCAAAAAAAACTTCTACCTCAAAAAAAACTTTTCACCCTTTTAATTTAAAAAAAAAAAAACAAAATTTGTTTTAATAAAGCCCTTAGAAATTTTTTTAACAATTTCCTATATATATTTTAATTATCCTTTTTTTTAAATAAAAGTTTATTTAAAAAACATAATAATAAAAATATATGGAAATTATTAAATAATTTTTAAAAACTTTAATTAAAACTAAATAATAAAAAAAATTAAATAAAAAACCTTTTTTTTTTTTGTGAAATCCCCGACGGGATTCGACCTGCTGACCTCTACTTTCTCCCCGGAAGGTCTAGCCGTTGCACCACACGGTTGCTGTGGTAAAAATGCTAACCTCTGCCTTCTTAAACCCTTCTTCTTTCGACGATTAAAAAAAACTTTGTATTTTTTTTACCCCGATGGGATTCGACCCCGGGACCTCTCTTCCGCAAGCAAAGGACTCACCCAACTGCGCTACGCGCTTCGGTGGGTAGAGGAAGGAAACACCTATTCCTTATGCCGTCTACGGGTGGCAAGTTTAAAAAAAATAACTTGGATTTTATCCCACATTTAGTGGGAAGAAGGCAAAATGCCCTTCTAATATGCGCACGAGCGCAAAGACTTTCGATTGCCTTCGGGAAATCAAACCCTCAACTGTGTCCTTGCTTGACGAATCTGCTTCCACCATGTGTGTTTGTTCTGACGAATCTACTTTCTCCATGTGTACAAACCAAATTTTGCCACATCACCACACGCTCGATCCGCCACATCAGCACCTACTCTGCCACGTCAGTGTCTACCTTAGCTCCTCGAGCTACGTGTCCATGTCAGATGTCTGCCGTACCATGTCAACGACTGCTCTACCATGTGCCACCTCAAAATTCATGCCCAGCTTTGTGCTCTACCACCTCCTCGATCTGCTGACCCAACTCGATCATCGTGCGCCCTCAGGATTCATGCCAAGCACGCTTGATCACCATGCACCCTCGAGATTCGTGCCCAGCACGCTCGATCATCATGCACCCTTGGGATTCGTGCCTAGCACGCTCACCTAGCTATCTCTGATACCAAATCTAAAACCAAGACCAGGTGGCAATAAGAGAAATTAACAGAATAAATAATTCTTTATTTAAGATCTCGTAGAGCTACCATAGTCATTAGAAAACCATAGGTTATAATCACTAATTTATATGAAGAGGGAAGGGAGGAAGTCGGAGAAGAAGAGGGAAGGGAGGTTGGAGGAAAAGAGGGAATATAGGAGTGATTGGAGGGATAAGGAGAATGGAGAGATATTTGAAAAATATCATATCGACTAATGAAATAATAATTTGGCCAACATCTAACTAAATAAACTTAGCCGACAACTAACTTAAGAGTTCACACTTGCTACAAGCATGGCTGCCATAGAATGCAGTAAAGGAAAATTAATCGACACTATAATATGATACTCAACTAGAGAAGTAAAAGGGTGCTTTTCATTGGTGGAAAGAAAGCTTTATATCTTCATGCAACATTTATGCCAGATAGTCTTCTTGACATTGGTAGATCCTCGATGTAAACATGTTGATGAGAACTGTATTATTTAGATGTGCTCAAGCTCTAGATGGAATTATATTTTATGTAAGAAATAGAGGTTGTTTTAGAACCTCCCAGCTCATAATATGTAAATGCAAACTTAGGGTTAAGTTGAATCCTAGCTATTTTTGATATTCTACAATCAATATTTTGCATTGTTTGCTTATGTGGGTTTCATTTTAGTAGAGTTTGGTTTATTTTGTTGACATGGAGTATTTATGATCTTTCCTTCCATATTTTGTGTTGTCCTTATGTTTAAGATATTGAATGATCTTCCAAAAAATATTTCCTTTGTACTTATAAACTTCATAACAAAAGATGACAATCATTCTAAATAAAAATGGGTGACTTTTGATCTATGTTAGACGTCTGATGTATTGTGTCTGGATGTATGTATAATTTAGACTTTTGAAAGCACATCACCACTATTTCATAAGTAGAGTTAAAGGTATGATGTGTTCAAACTCTTAGTATCATGACCAAAACCATAACAGAGCTTTGTTTAGATGGGTTATTACTTTGAGCTCCGAAAGATGAATGTGGAATCCTTGTGAATTGAATGGTTCTAAAGACTGTGTAGATATATGATTGGATTATTCTCTTAGACCATGTGGTAATTCTAGGAGTTATAATGATTATTTAAAAAAAAACTTTAGCTTATATATACTCAATTTTTGAGTCATGAAAATACCCTTTTATTTAGGAAGAGGAAGCTTAGACATAGAAGCACCTAGTACCTTCGGGTTAGTTGCGACTAAAGAATTTTAGTCCCATTTCCTGTAAAAGACACATAAGTAATATTTGCTACCAAGTAGACCAAACCCACATCAGGTAAAGGAAAAATATACCATCATGTGCATAGTGCATCTTCATAGATTGTCCTATGAAGCTAGTAGGATGTGCACAGACCCTTTCAAGAGAAATAAAAGGGAGTCTATTACACTAAAAGGCTTGTGTAGGATGATGAGTTGGGTGTTTCTTTTGAGGAATAGAAAATAATAGAATTCCTACATAAAAAGACTTATGTAGGGAACTGGTTCTTCTGCCATACCTTTCAAACAAATGAAAGGGGAGGAGGGTGGTAAACCAAATGTCATTAAAAAGAAATGGTTGACATATTAAGTGTGTTAACCACGCAACTGCATTTCTATTCTTTGATGTGTAAATTGGATAATGGCAATTCAAAGTTGATTCTTAAATGGTGCTTGACTCTAGATTTCAAAAAAATGAGGCTGGATTTCTGGGTTGTTACATTTGGTATCAAAGCATGGTTCAAAGGGGAATCAAATTTTTGTGTAAACTTAATTAGAAGTTATTGGAAATAATAATACCTTGTGAGGATTTTACCTAGTTTATTTTAGGATAAACTCAATTGTCTAGCATAGGAGTTAGATTGTAGGAGAAACTTCCCAAAGATGAAATAGAAACTAACTTCTATTATCTATTTGAGTGTGGTTAGGGGACAATGCCACAAAAAATAAGGAGAGGAGGTGTTGCACTGACAAAAATGCAGACACAAGGAACCGATGCAGAGAATAGAGCACCTAATGTTGGTTTAGAAAATCCCAATGAAAGAGAGAATATTACAAAAATAGTGGATCTCCTATGTGAATAGGTGGAGACCCAAAAATAGATGTTGGATGTTGTGTTAAGTTGAGAAACATAATCTGGTAACCCGATAGGGGAACAAGTAAATGAACCTCTTATAGAGGCACAATTAAAAAGAGTTCAACTAGAGGTTAAATTGGGCAAGGAAATGAAATATCTAAAATCTTCTAAGTTTAATGGAGAGGAAGATGGGGATAAGGTCGAGGCTTTGTTGAAGAATATATAGACATATTTTAACATGAATTTTTCCTCAGGTAATAAAACATCTTATGCTACATTACATTTGCAAGGAGATGGTCTAGCTTGGTGGAAAACCCTTAGTGAGGAGAGAAAGCTAGTGGCTGTAGTTGATCAAAAATAGGAAGAATTTTATAAAGCTTTCAAAGAAATATTTCTCATGGAATACTTTTATTCCCATAAATTTATTGAATTTACTAAGCTTCTATAGGGAATTAGACCAGTGGACAAATATTACTATGTGTCCTCCTACACTGATAAAATGAAGGTCCACAAGTTCATAAATGGAGTAGATCCTAGGATAGGATAGGAAGTGGACATGCGAGAACCTAAAACTTTGCAAAAGGCTTATGCGTTAGCAAGGAAAGTTGAAATATATCTTAAACCTTTTTTTGATTATGAGGGGTTATATGATCAAGGCAAAGAGGCACTATGAAAGAGAAACAGTTTGAGTTTCATAAAATGGAAATCTGAATAATAAACTAAAAGTGTTCCTAGATAGGATGGAAAAGAAGATAGAAAGAAAGAAAAATTCTAAAGAAGGTTTTGAGGAAGGAATCATAGATGAAATAATTGTGGCAATGGTGGCAATAGATAACCACAAAGATATATTAACCTACCAAAATAAGTAGTAGTAGGAGAACTGAAATGAAAGAGCATCCTGAACCAAAAGAAGGATGTTATATTTGTAAAGGATATCATTATGCCACCAACTATCTATAGAGAGCAAGTATATATTCAAAAGGAAAGGAATTGATGAAAAAAGAAACTGCATCAAAAGAACCAACAGATAAAATTTAGGCAGCTATGGGAAACCATAATATGGATGGACATGCTACTCTATTGGTGATAAAAGATAAAATATTTGGTAGAAGTATTAAAAAAAATTTTGATAGTGGAGCTACTGACAACTTTATTTCCACTAGTTTAGTTAAATATATAACAAAAAGACTAGGAATCTTGGCACATGGGTGGAAGATTGAGTATGGTTTAGGATAAACCTACTCTATAAACTAATGTTATCCTATGGAAAAAATTGTCTTGCCTAGTGGAATGACTATAGGGTGCATATATTTTACACCATTACATACCTTTGACATAGTGATAGGTATGGATTGGCTGCAAGAACATAAAGTAGTGATTAATTTTCAAGACCAATGGATCGAGTATACAGATTTTGATAGGCTTATTCGAAGAGTGAATAGCCAGCAAGGGGATTTCCAAATCCAAATCCTTTTAGCTATACAACTCAAGAAAGCCATCAAACTAAAAGAAATGGTTTATATCATTAAGATAAATGAGTTGGAGGAAGGAAAGAAGGAAGAGGTGTTTGGTAAACATCCTTTTCTTCAAGATTTTAGTGATGTGTTTCCAAAATATTTAGCTAGAATACATCCTAGGAGAGAATTTGATTTCACTATTGAACTTCAACCCAGAACAAAGCCTATCCATAGGGCTTCTTATAGAATGAATCCTATAGAAATGCAAGAATTGAAAGTGCAACTTCATGGATTATTGAAGAAAGGACTAATTAGACCACGTGTGTCACCATGGGATGATCCAGTGTTGTTAATCAAATACAAATATGGGTCCTTAATATTATGCATTGATTTTCATATGTTGAATAAGGCAATTATTAAAACATATATCCTTTACCTAGAATCGAATATCTCTTCGATCAACTCAAGGATGCCTCAATATTTTCAAAAATAGATATAAAATTAGGTTATCATCAACTGAGGATCTGTGAGAAGGATACTATTGGTTGCCAATCTATAACTGTGTACTGGTGGGATGTCGGATCAGTGCTAAGCATAGAAATATCACCACATCAAGATGGGGTAGACAATTTTCAAATAAGGCTAATTCCTTTAGGGGTGATTTCAGATACCTATGTTGTAAAACAAGAAAAGGAAAAAGAGAGAAAATAAATAAAATGGTCATATCCAGAACTCACAAGTATAGGTATAGCCATATCAAAACCTATGCAAGTGATATATAATGTATGAAACATAGAACCCAAACCTAATAGATCATCCAAATACACCTTTGTTCTAGCTCTTAATAGTGATGGGCGGGAGGCAAATTCTAGGACCAATGAACAGGTGCATGAGATCTAGGATTCATAATCAGAGCACTCTTGTTTGAATAGCTTTAGCAAAAATAAACCCACAACCCATACCTACAAATGCCACTTCTGAGTCACTCAAGTAAAACCAATGGAATCCAAATAGTAGAATAACACAAGATGACTTAAACAACTGAACAAAATTAAATATTCATATAATTAAAAAAGAACAAGGAGACAAAACCAAAGATAAAATAGTGCAGTACCTTTATTTACATAGAGGTAAAAATTACATATGAATTGTAATGGCTAAATATTTACCCTTAGGAATGACCAACATTCCACTATTTATATTTATATTTACATCAATTACAAAATTGAACATTAATGTCAGTAGGTGGGAAGATAATCCTTGCAGTAGATAAGCACCACATTGGTACATTGTTCCACTGGATGACACCAATCTTCTAGAAGGTAGTGGATACAACTAGTTGGATCTAGGTCCTTAGATCTTCTGATTTTTTTGCATAGTTCATTAAATAACAACTACCTTGTACTTATTATTAACTGGTGATCCTTTGGTTAAGAAATAAGTGATAAGTATTGAATCATCTTGGGAGCAACACACCTCAAATCATTCACCTCTACGTACATTTTCAAGTACCCAAACTACTATAAAAGTGGACAAGTCCTCTATTTTAATTTTAGGTGATGATGGGAGCCTTGCATATCATGCAAGTGCTTTTTTTGCTCTTCCTTCCACCCATGGGGGTGTTGGAGAGTGAGGGTGGGTATTTCCCTAAGGTCTCACCCTGTTTGCACATGTATCTCCTATCTAATATGGATGGGAGTCTATCTTCTCATCAAGGGTGGGGTTGTACAATTTGTCCACCCACACTAGCCCCTTTAAATGTTCACCCAAAAAGTTGGGTAGGTTTTTTGGGAATTTTTAGCCAAGGTTAAGGGTGGGTTTTCACAGGCACTGTAAGTTCGAAGGCTAGGAGTATTCTCGTCTCTTTTTTGAATTGGACTCACAATAAAAATTATCTGAGTTGTCAGTCTTCGTGGATGTTGCTTGGAAATACCACAAATACTAATGGGGATAGTCACATGTCAAATAACATGGCTCCTAGTCATCTTAGTAATTTTAGGTTGGTTGATAATCACAAGGAAAGAAAGAAATGACAATATAAGACTTCGAACGAAAGCCATGTGGACCACCAGATAGCCACCACCATAAATCTAGCCAGCAAGTTCACTTCTCCAAGGCTGATTGGCCAAGATAGCAGGTGGTACCAAAGCATGTCATATACGAAAGAAAGCAATTACCAAAGAATTATTAAGAGTAACTGTCAATACAGAGCTTGTGGGAGTTTTTTTCAAGTACTCTGCTATGTGTGTCTGCAGCTTTTTGTTTCTCCATTGTCTCAAGGAAGGGATCCATGTCTGTTTCTTTTTTGTAATTATGATGCATGTGTGTTTTCTTGGGGTATATCCAAAATGTTGTAAGGGAAGTTTATTTTTTATAATAGGATATGTGCCTTACCAGATTTAATGGCTTTGGTGGCATGTAGACTTTACATATATAGGATCCTTAGTAAGGGTATGTTCATCAATAGCCCTGGGCTGATTTTGTAAAAGGTTTTGGGTCAACCTATAAAACCCGATATTAATGCTATAGTATCTTATCTACCAAAAACAAAGGGTGGGTGTTCACCCACTGTTATCACCCACCCTAATTAATTATATTTTTCGCTTGATGTTTTGGTATGCCTACGGTTGTTGTTGCTACTTTAATATCTATCGTTCATCCATCAATATATTCAAAACTTGGTGAACTCCTTAGGAGAGAACCATCATATTTGCAAAAAAGGATGGGGATGCAAAATCACACCCACACTCTTGGAAACTCACAAGGACTTTTCCCTTATTGGAAGGAGGACCTAGAACGCTACATTTTGAAACACAAAACAAAAGGAGGGAAGTGGGTGGTGAGGAGACAAACAAAAACAACCTAAAAAGAATGCAACCCAAAGACGGCCAAAGGTGAAAGGAAGATGAGGGGGAAGGGGGAGGAGGAGAAGATAATAAAGGGGAAAACAACCAAAAGTGAGAAAAGAGAAAAAAAAAGGAAAAATAGGGTGGGAGGAAAATACATGAAGCACCAGAGATAGGAGGAAGGAACTCACTATCCAACAGGGCTAGTGAGAAGAGAGAACTGAGGAAAGAGAAAGAATGAGAAGAAATAGAAAATTAAAAGGAACAAAGGGAAAGGTGATCAATGGGATATTCCCATAGATCACACTTCTATCAACATACCCCATTGTGGATCATTGTGGATATAATACCAGGAGAATTTTCCAACCCCACCACAACACCTCTTTTTGATGTAATTTCACAGGAATCTTGCTTGCTTATTTCCACTCTTCTAAAGGAAATTTAGTTGGAACACTATTTTTAGCTTGATGTTTCTTAATCTATGCTACTTCTACCTCTAGGGGTGTATTTTATAGACCAAATTTCCCTTTATATGAGGAATGGGAATTACTTTCAAAAAAGTAGTGGGTATTTTTTATGAGGTTGTGTGCAGGGATGCCTGAATCATGAGCCTTAGATCCATTGGGTATGGGGTCACAACAATAAACTATGGGAAAACATAAGAAAAATAAATGTGATTCAAGAATGAAGCATGTTGATAGTCCTTTCCTTTAGTTTCCAAGCACTAGATGATGTTACTTCGGTGCACGCTCAGAGTGGTTTTATTTATTAGTCAGCTTATGTACACAAATCATGGTGTGAGTGGCATACCACTACTATTTATTCATTATGGATATCATCCAGTGAATCTATAGTGATTGAACCATATTGCATTGTACTTGAGGTACCTTCTATAGTTCGGTTGATAGTTCTAGCTTTTACAATCTATGAAAAACCCACAACTTGGCAGATCATCATGCATACCAGTACTTATGCAGTTGATGATCAAGGTGGTAATGAATTTTTCCATGTGGGAGCCTTTATTTCATAATGGCTCATCTGGAAATAGGCTCTAATGTTGCTAGACCTAGGGATTCACTTGTTGTAAAATACCTACTTCACATGCATTTTTCATCCTCACACTCTTATTTTTGTAGACCTCACCAATTGAACCTGCTATTGGTAGGATCTCCTCAAGAAATGGAGGCTAACTGACAATGCCACCATCAATATGTTGGCAATTTTGGGTACCTTGGGTACATTGCTTTTGCTCAAGTGTATAAGTTGTCATTGATGTCAAGAAGCTTTTGAAGGAATTTGATTTGATGTAAAATAATCTATTTTTGCGACTTAAGCAAGAGACAGAAAGCTTTCTAGAAAAGTGTCGCGATATCGCGACATGTCGCATTTTTGCGACTTAAGCAGGAGAGAGAAAGCTTTCTAGAAAAGTGTCGCGATATCGCGACATGTCGCATTTTCACGACTTACGCAGGCAAGAGAAAGTTTTTTAGAAAAGTGTCGCGATATCGCGACATGTCGCAGTTTCGTGACTCAAAGAGGAGAGAGAAGGTATGGAGTCAGAAATGTCACGATTTCACAACATATTGCAAGGAAGGTTGTACGGACGAAAAAGTGTCATGATTTTGTGACATGTTGTAGGAGAGAGAGTCCAAAAGGAAAAGTGTCATGATTTCGTGACATAATGCAGAAGAGAGAGTCCGTAGTGAGAATTGTCGCGATTTCATGACAAGTTCGAAGAGAGAGAAAGTAACTCAAAAAGTGTCACGATTTCACGACATGCTGCAGAGTTCGAAATGAGAACTGTCGTGATTTCGTGACATGCTACAAAGTTCAAAGTGAGAAGCGTCACATTTTTGTGACATGTTGTAGAGTTCGAAATGAGAACTGTCGCGATTTCGTGACATGCAGCAAAGGAAAGGTTTCGAAGTAAGAAATGTCACGATTTCGTGACATGTTGAAGAGAAGACGTACGAAAGCTAAAAGTGTCACGATTTCGTGATAGGCTACAAAGAAAACATACGAAATCTAGAAGTGTCATGATTTCATGACAAATTCAAGGAGGAAGAGCTCAAAGGTGAAAGTGTCACAATTTCGTGACATGTTTCGTTTTTGCTAGTGCAAGCAGACAAGAGTGCAAGGAAGAGAAAGTGTCATGATTTCACGACAGTTTGAGATGGCAGCGTATAGATGGAGAAAGTGTCGTGATTTCATGACAGAAACTAAAAGCATGTCTTCCATAGGTGAAGTGTCATGATTTCATGACAAAAACAGAGAGGAAGGCTATGAAGACAAAAGTGTCACGATTTTGCGACAGAAGTGAAGACAAAGTCTGTAGAGGCAGAAGTGTCATGATTTTGCGACAAAAGTAGAAAGGAGGTCGACGAAGGGAGAAGTGTCGTGATATCGTGACAAAAGCAAATTTGATGATGTCTAAGGCAAAAGTGTCGCGATATCATGATAAGAGCTTGGTGGAAGTCGTCAAAGGCTAAAGTGTCATGATATCACAACAAAAGCCAAAAGCATGTGTACAGAGGCAAAGATGTCGTGATATTGTGACATGTTGTAGTTTTGTGGCAGAAGCTACAGGAAAGTTACAGAGACAGTGAAGTCGATAGAGTTAAATTTGAGCTGACACAGTTTAGGGTTACAACCGACTAAGATCAAGGTTTTGATCTTGAAAATGTTAGTATAAAAGAAGGGTTGTTTGGAGAGTTGTGTATCGATTTGAGGTGTGCGTTCGAAGTGCGACGTTCATAGATAGAGTGCGGGGGAGGAGTTTGATCATCAAGAATAGAGTGCATTTTGTCGAATCATCTAAGTGAGAGAGATCATAAGGAATCAGAGTGCACGAAGATAGTGCTGCTATGTTTGCACAAAGGAGTAGAAGCGATCATTGGATGCGTCATTGAATGAGCATCGAAGTGTGCGAGATACAACCAAAAGAGTGTAGTTAGCATAGAAGTGGGGAGTTGATGCTCAGAGTGTGTGAAGACAGTGCACAATGTGTGCAGAGAGACACCTGAGAGAAGGCAAAGTGTAGCTATAAAAGCATAGAAGTTGTGTATGTATTGGAGCAGTCTTGGCAGGTTCTAGTGAGAACTTGTAGAGTAGATCTGAGACAAGTCTTGGTGAAGACTTGGGTGAAGATCAAGCAATCTTTAGTGAAAGCTTGTGAACCACTTTTGTGAATTAGAATTGAGGACCAGTTGAGGACAGAGATTGGTGCAGATTTGAGGTCATTTGTTCCAGACCGAAGGACTATGTTTGGTGCAGATCAGAGAAATACGAACAAGGACATTTGTGCTAGACCAAAGGACTGTGTTTAGTGCAAATTCGAGGACCAATTTTGGAGGTGACAAAGTTGAGGATAGAGGTCTCCAACCAGAGCAGGAAAGACAGGTGTCTTCTATGGATAGAGTTCCATTTGCTAAGGGCAGCGGAGGCAGAGGTCTTCTAGAGGATCACCAGCCATAACAGATCTAGGGGATTGGTGTCTCCTTTGGGTTGGTGCCCATAAACATTGTAATCAAGAAAGGTATTCCCAAAATTTGATTTGATAAAATTTAGTGAAAGATTTTATCCATGGAGTAGCCCACTTTGGGTGAACCACGTAAATTGTTGTGTCTCTATTGTGGATGGTTTTTTGTGCATTGTTTTGATTATGGCTATTGATACTGCTATCTATACACTGCATAATATTAAATTGAAAGTTGAATTGAAGGAAAAAGTAAAAAGTAGTCTTATACTGTTCACCCCCCCTCTCAGTATAAGCTTGTGTTCTTCAATTGGTATCAGAGCGGGTGCCTTCGGAAAGTTTAACAACTTGAAGGAAAATCTAGTAAAGAACACAATGGATTATTCAAGTGGCAATGCAGCACCTATTATTGATGGATCAGATTTTGGTCTTTGGAGTGCAAGGATGAAGGTTCATCTAATGGCACTTGGGAATGAGGTTTGGGAAGTGATTGAAGACGGGTACACTATTCCTAAACATGGTCCTTATACTAAAGAAGACAGGCTCCTACATCACAACAATTCAAAAGCAATGAATGCAATCCTGAAAGGTTTATAGAAGGCAAATCTTACCAAGGTGATTCACTGCAAGACAGCTAGTGAAATGTGGAAACAGTTGCAGGTGGTTCACACAAGTGATGTAAATTTCCGAAAGGCTAAGTTGAGACACTTCAAAGGTATGTTTGAACAACTCAAGATGAATGATGATGAAAATATTAGTGACTACATGCTTCATATGGATGAGGTTGTTAACTCCATGAAAGACTTAAGTCTTGAGCTTGCTGAAAATGATGTTTGTGATAAGATTTTAAGATCTCTTCCTAATAGATTTAGTGAAAAGATTTATGCTATTGAGGAAGCTAAAGATTTGGATAAGTTGAAAAATGATGAGCTCCATAGTATACTTGTAGCATTTGAGTTGAGAACTCAAGTGAAGGTTGATGTCAAGAAAGAGGCAGATTTCAAGGCTACCAAGAAATCCAAGGGTAAACAGCTTCAAGAGAGTGATGAGTCTTCCAGTGATGAAGAGGCATATTACAGCAAGAAAGGCAAGTTCTCTAGAAAGCACAAAAGCGTGAAAAATATAAGATGTTTCAATTGTGGAAAGTTTGGTCATTATGCTACTGACTGTACTATTCCCAAAAATGAAAGTGATGAAGATATACAGGATTCTAAGAGCAAGGATTCTAAAAAGCACAAACATCACAGGAAAAACAAAGATGAGCGCAACAATCAAGGAAAGAGGTATTCTCACAAGCACAAGAAGATTTTATACCTAGACAAAGCAAGTAAGTTTTCTATTAGTGATAGTGAAAGTTCTTCAAGTGATAATGAAAATGAGATGTTGTTCATATCAAAAAAGGAGGAAGAACCGAAACATAGATTCATTATCATGAAATGTCTTAGATGTGGAAATTTTGGTCACCTTGAGGATGATTGCACAAATAATGATTTGGTTTCTAGTATGTATGAGGATGCTTCAGAAAACTATAAGGAAGATGCATGTATGGTTTTTGAAAAAGGTAGCACCTCTAGTGATAGGAAATCTGAAAAAGGGTTTGATGATTTAGAAAGCAAACAAATAAAGGATCTAGAAAGTGAACTTACTAATGCTCTTAGTGTTTTGAAAAAAGAAAGAAACAAGAATTCTAGACTCAAGGATAAGTTAGATGAATGTTGTATGGAGAGAGATGATCTTATAGAAAGTCTCGACGTATCTATGGCTAAGACACAAGAACTCAAGGATGAGTTAGAGTCTAAGGTTCTTAAGTATAGTGAGTTAGAACAGAAAATGGCTTCTTTGAAAGAGGAAACTAAAGAGTACAAGGATAAGCTTTACAGGTTTCAAGATAGCTCCAAAAATGTTAAGTCACTCATCAAAGGTCAAAGAAAGACAACGGATAAAACAAGCCTTGGTTTTGTTAAGGAACAAGCTAGAGAGTCTAGTAAGAGACTCCAAAAGGAAGAGAGTTCTGATGAGGAAAGTATTTCAGATTATGATTCCTTGGATGATAGATGCACAGAAACAAAAAACAAAATTCAGAATGAGAAGAAGTTTTTAGGACCCAAGAGGTCGAATAAAGGTAAATTTCATAGCAGATGTTTTGCGTGTTACAGGTTTGGTCACATGGCTGCACATTGCATGGCTCAAGTGAAGAAAGTGAATGGAAATTTTAGAAGCGCTAGTTTCTTTCAAGGGTATTGCTACTCTTGTCAATAGTTCGGGCATAAGGTATTCTATTGTGAGGTAAATAACAGGAACAGGTTTGATCAGAACAAGTTTAGGCAGAACTGGCGAATTCAAAGAACAGGTATGCCTAAAAGAAATAACATTGTTACTTGTTATAAGTGCAACAATGAAGGTCACATAGCTAGACAGTGTAGAGCTGAAATTTCAAGGTACAGGAATAGGAACAGTGGTATAAACAAGTCCAAGGTCAAGGCATGAACAAGAACAGGGATGAGAACAAGAACAAGAACAGTGACAAGAACAGGAATACAGGAAAAGAGTTCAAGAGAAGGCCCAACAAGGAAATTATAGACGCTGATGATGATCAGTGCCTAATGGGAGTTTTACTCCCACCCTAGAATTAATCACCTCATCAGGAGGTGGGGGAGGGACTAAGCTAAGAGGCTCATTCTTAGTCCCGAGCCCCAAAGGTGACCCTTTGCCATTGATGACAAAGGGGGAGAAATATGAGTAAGGGGGAGAGCTTCAAGTGAAGAGGAAAGCTTCAAGTCAGGGGGAGTAAAACCTCAAAGGTAGATTCTCAGTTGTGGGCACAGTTTCTCAGTTGATTAGCACAGTTGGTTTCAGTTTTGGCTCCTAAGACGTGTTTTCAGTAAAGGTTTGCCATCAATGACAAAGGGGGAGATTGTTGGCAATTTTGGGTACCTTGGGTACATTGCTTTTGCTCAAGTGTATAAGTTGTCATTGATGTCAAGAAGCTTTTGAAGGAATTTGATTTGATGTAAAATAATTTTTTTTGATGAAGGTTCGACATGACAGGTTCAAAAGAAAGTAAGTTGGAAAAATGTCGCGATATCGCGACATGTCGCATTTTCGCGACTTAAGCAGGAGAGAGAAAGATTTCTACAAAAGTGTCGCGATATCACAACATGTCACATTTTCACGACTTACGTAGGTGAGAGAATTTTTTTTAGAAAAGTGTCGCGATATCGCGACATGTCGCAGTTTCATGACTCAAAGAGGAGAGAGAAGGTACGGAGTCAGAAATGTCACGATTTTGCGACATATTGCAAGGAAGGTTGTACAGACGAAAAAGTGTCATGATTTCACGACATGTTGCAGGACAGAGTCCGAAAGGAAAAGTGTCACGATTTCACAACATAATGCAGAAGAGAGAGTCTGTAGTGAGAATTGTTGCGATTTTGTGACAAGTTCGAAGAGAGAGAAAGTAACTCGAAAAGTGTCACGATTTCACGACATGCTGTAGAGTTTGAAATGAGAACTGTCACGATTTCATGACATGCTGCAAAGTTCGAAGTGAGAAGCATCGCATTTTCACGACATGCTACAAATTTTGAAATGAGAACTGTCACGATTTCGTGACATGCAGTAAAGGAAAGGTTTCGAAGTAAGAAATGTCATGATTTCGTGACATGTTGAAGAGAAGACGTACGAAAGCTGAAAGTGTCACGATTTCACAATAGGCTGCAAAGAAAACGTACGAAAGCTAGAAGTGTCGCTATTTCATGACAAATTCAAGGAGGAAGAGCTCAAAGGTGAAAGCTTCACGATTTCGTGACATGTTTCATTTTTGCTAGTGCAAGCAGACAGGAGTGCAAGGAAGAGAAAGTGTTGCGATTTTGTGACAGTTTGAGATGGCAACGTACGGATGGAGAAAGTGTCATGATTTTGCAACAGAAACAGAAAGCATGTCTTCCATAGGTGAAGTGTCATGATTTCATGACAAAAATAGAGAGGAAGGCTATGAAGACAAAAGTGTCACGATTTCATGACAAAAGTGAAGACGAAGTCTGCAAAGGTAGAAGTGTTGCGATTTCATGACAAAAGCAGAAAGGAGGTCGACAAAGGGAGAAGTGTCGCGATATCGCGACAAAAGCAAAGTTGATGATGTCTAAGGCAAAAGTGTCACGATATTGTGACAAGAGCTTGGTGGAAGTCGGCAAAGGCTAAAGTGTCACGATATCATGAGAAAAGCCAAAAGTATGTGTACGGAGGCAAAGATGTCATGATATCATGACATGTTGTAGTTTCACGGTAGAAGCTATCGGAAAGTTATAGAGACAGTGAAGCCGACAGAGTTAAATTTGAGTCGAC
Source organism: Wollemia nobilis (assembly GCA_028583015.1). Classification (NCBI taxonomy): domain Eukaryota; kingdom Viridiplantae; phylum Streptophyta; class Pinopsida; order Araucariales; family Araucariaceae; genus Wollemia; species Wollemia nobilis. The sequence goes on along the minus strand of JAQPPZ010002395.1, from coordinate 2,418,671 downwards.
GCAGTTTAGGGTTACAGCCGACTAAGATCAAGGTTTTGATCTTGAAAATGTTAGTATAAAAGAAGGGTTGTTTGGAGAGTTGTGTATCGATTTGAGGTGTGCATTCAAAGTGCAACGTTTGTAGATAGAGTGCGGGGGAGGAGTTCAATCACCGAGAATAGAGTGCATTTTGTCGAATCATCTAAGTGAGAGAGATCACAAGGAATCAGAGTGCATGAAGATGGTGCTACTATGTTTGCACAAAGGAGCAAAAGCGGTCATTGGATGCGTCATTGAATGAGCATCAAAGTGTGTGAGATACAGCCGAAAGAGTGCAGTTAGCGTAGAAGTGGGGAGTTGATGCTTAGAGTGTGCGAAGACAGTGCATAGTGTGTGCAGAGAGATGCCTGAGAGAAGGCAAAGTGTGGCTGTAAAAGCACAGAAGTTGTGTATGTATTGGAGCAGTCTGGGCAGGTTCTAGTGAGAACTTGCAGAGCAGATCTGAGACAAGTCTTGGTGAAGACTTGGGTGAAGATCAAGCAAGCTTTAGTGAAAGATTGTGAACCACTTTTGTGAACCAAAATTGAGGACCAGTTGAGGACAGAGATTGGTGAAGATTCAAGGTCATTTGTGCCAGACCGAAGGACTGTGTTTGGTGTAGATCAGAGAAAGACAAACGAGGACATTTGTGCTAGACCAAAGGACTGTGTTTAGTGCAAATTTGAGGACCAGTTTTGGAGGTGACAGAGTTGAGGACAGAGGTCTCTAGCTAGAGCATGGAAGACAAGTGTCTTCTATGGATAGAGTTCCATTTGCTAAGGGTAGTGGAGGTAGAGGTCTTCTAGAGGATCACCAGCCAGAAGCAGAGCTAGGGGATTGGTGTCTCCTTTGGGTTGGTGCCCATAAACATTGTAATCGGGAAAGGTATTCCTAGAATTTGATTTGATAAAATTTAGTGAAATATTTTATCTATGGAGTAGCCCACTTTGGGTGAACCACGTAAATTGTTGTGTCTCTATTGTGGATGGTGTTTTGTGCATTGTTTTGATTACGGCTATTGATACTGCTATCTATACATTGCATAATATTAAATTGAAAGTTGAATTGAAGGAAAAAGTAAAAAGTAGTATTATACTATTCACCCCCCTCTCAATATAAGCTTGTGTTCTTCACAATATGACTTGGCCCCTACATTTCATATCCCTAGATACAAAAAGAGGGAAAAAATACCCCCTCTTTGCAGGTGGAAATTCTACCCTAGTCTAGATCCTCCATTTTTTTGGAGGAGTGCAAGAATTGAAGTTGTCACTTTCAAGGTTGGTGCTTGTACTTCCCCCGCCTGGGCTCGAGATGAAATCCACACCTTGTGTTCTATTAGACTACACCCTTAGCTCCTGCATATATTGAGCATCCATGGTGGGTACTATGCATTAAGGTAGGGAGTAGTATTCATACAGGATGACTTAAAAAACTAAAAAAAAATATGTATTCATACAATTAATAAAGAACATGGAGACAAAGCTAGAGATAAACAAGTATAGTACCTATATTTACATAGAGGTAAACCTTACATATGAATTGTAATGGCTAAAGAGCTACCCTTAGGAATGACTAGCATTCCACTATTTATAGGTATATTTACATCAATTACAAAATCAAACATTAATGGTGATGGGGGAGAAGATAATCCTTGTAGAAAATAAGTGTTGCACTAGTACACTATTACACTGTATGGTACCAATATTTTATAAGGTAGCAGATACAACTGGTTGGATCTAGGCCCTTGGATCTTCTGACATTTCTAACTAGTTTATTAAATCACAACTACCTCATCCTTCTCCTCAACTAGTGATCCTCTAGTTAGGTGGTGAGTAACAAGTATTGAAGCACCTTGGGATCAATGCACCTTAAATCAGTCACCTCCATGTACATTGTCAGGTACCCAAACAATCAAAAAAGTGGACAAGTCCTCTATTTAAATTTTGGATGATGGTGTGAGCCTTGCATGTTGGGAAGACACTTTTTTTGCTATTTATTCTGCTCGCAGGGGTGTTGATGAGCGAGGGTGGGAATTTCATTAAGGTCTTGTCCCATTTGCACTTGTATCTCTTGCCTGATATGGGTGGGAGTCTATCTCTTCCCAAGGGTAGGGTTGTACAATTTGTCCACCCATGCTAGCCCCTTTAAATGTCTACCCAAGAATTTGGGTGGGTTTTTTAGGAAGTTCCACCCAAGGTTAATGGCAGGTGTCCACCTGCTCTTGTCACCCACCCTACTTCATTTTGTCATCCACTCGATGTTTTGGTTTACCCATGGCTGTTGTTGCTACTTTTAAATCTATCATTTGTCCATCAACATCTTCAAAGCTTGATAAAATCCTTAGGAGAGAACCATAATATTTGCAAAAAAGGATGGGGGTGCAAAATTGCACCCAAATATACTCATAAGATAACTTTTAAAACTTGATATGGACGTTATGAATTTACTGTTTTGCCTTTTGGTCTAACGAATGCATCGAGTAACATTCATGAATTTGATGAATAGAATTTTTAGGAAGCATTTGGACAAGTTTGTTTTGGTGTTCTTGGATGAAATTTTGGTGTACTATAGGAATAAGGTAGAGCATGAAAAACATTTGGGAATTGTGTTGGATCTATTAAGGAAAAACTAGTTGTTTGGGAATTTTTCTAGGTGTGAATTCTACGTGATAAAAGTAAAATATTTGGGTCATATTGTGTCTGAAGAAGGTATTGTGGTAGATCCTAATAAAATAGAGGCTATTATGAATTAGATGCCACCTACCAATGTGTCGAAAGTCAAAATTTTCATGGGATTAACTGGATACTATAGGCAGTATGTTAAGGATTATGCCAAAATTACTACACTAATAACTAACCTATAGAGGAAAGGAAGGGAATTTATATGGACTGATAGATGTGAAGTAGCTTTTAAACCACTTTAGGAAAAAATCACTACACCCCCTATATTAAAGATACCCGACCCTCAAGGAAGTTTTTTTGTATGCACTGATGCATCAATGGAAGTCTTGGAAGGAGTACTTTCACAAGAAGGAGCAGTAGTTGCCTATGGATCCAAGAAATTGAAAAGACATGAGGTTAACTATGTGATCCATGATTTGGAGTTGGTAGCTATTGTGTTTGCTCTCAAGATTTAGTGACACTATCTCATAGGTAGACCTTTTAAACTAAGGATGGATCATCAGAGTCTATAGTATATATTTACTCAACCTTTACTCAATGCTATATAGAGAAGATGGATGGAATTCCTTGTGGAATACGAATTTGGTATTGAGTATATAAAAGGAAAAGAGAATAGGATCACATACGCCTTGAGTAGAAGAAGACATATTTTTTTTTTAACTCGTATTAATTTTAACTTGATGGAACAATTCAAAGAGCTATAAAATAAGATACTTATTGTAAGAAATTTTGGGGAAAGAATGGATGGGAAACCTAATGAAAATAAATATTTCAGCATCAAGGATGGTTTCCTATGTTTTAAGGACAAAGTGGTTATTTTTGAAGTTGTAAATTTGAGGAAGATGATTTTAAAAATGAAGCCCATAGATCCCCATATTATGCTCACCCTGGTGGAGCAAATATGAGGGAGAACATGAAATTAAATTTCTTCTTGTTAGGAATGAAGAGAGACATCCTATGGGATTGTTAAATCTGCATGTCATACCTTTTAAAAAGTGGCAAGTAATCACAATGGATTTCATTGTAGGGCTACCTAAAAATAAGTTTCAACATGATGCAATCCTAGTAGTGGTTGATAGACTGACCAAGGTTGCACATTTTATACCTAGAAACACCAAGGATGATGTTGTGGTTGTGGCCAATAGATTTGCCAAAGAAATATTTTGGCTTCATGGCTTTCTAGTAGTTATCATACTAGATAGAGACATGAGATTTACCTATGAGTTTTGGCAAGCTTTACATCATTCCATTTGAACTAAACTAAATATTAGTTCTGCCTATCACCCAAAAATTTATTGGCAAACATAAAGAGTAAACTAGGTATTAGAAGACATACTTTGCATGTATTGTATGGATCAGAAAACTCATTGGTAAGATTACCTACACTTGGTGGAATTTGCATATAATAATAGACATCATTTAACCATAGTAATGGTACCGTTTGAAGCATTGTATGGAATAAAGTGCAGAACCCCATTGTCATGGGACAATCTAGAGGATTAGATTGTGTTAGGACCTGATATGGTCATATAAATAGAGCAATAATTAAAATCAATTAGGGAATGATTGAAAGAAGTTGCAGATCAACAAAAGAGTTTTGTCAATCTAAAGAGATCACCATGAGAGTTTGAAGTGGGTGATAGGGTGTTTCTAAGGGTAAATATAAGAAAGAGTGCAATAAAATCTACAAATATTGATCCTCACTATGTCGGACCCTTTGAAATCATGAAGAAGATCAGTTTTGTGGCTTATTAACTTGCCTTACCACCCAATATGTCTAAGGTTCACAACATGTTTCATTTTTCATTACTTAGAAAATACATTACTAATCTTGAGCATGTGTGGCACTTCCCTAATTTGCAGATGGTAAACTTCGAGGCTATATAGGTTCAACCAGTAAAGATCCAAACTTTTTGATTCAAATCAACGAGGAAGAAAATTTTGGAGCAGTGTAAAGCTCAATGGGACTGATATTCTAATAAAAATGCTACTTGGGAGAAAATAACTAACATGTAGAACCACTTTTCATATTTGTTTAAAAACAATTTGTAGATATTATATTTTTTTTTGAACATGGAAAATGCATAGATAACTATGTTAAGTTTAAGGGGGGAGTATGTCATGAGCCTCCCTTGGAAATATTTTTATTTGTATGGTTCTATGTTTTATATCGCTTATTTTGATGGGATGATGGATATTTGATTATTTTAAAACCTATGTTTTTGTGGAAATATGTATAGTGAAATGATTGACCATTTCATTTGAAAGTTTATGTTAAGTCTAAATTTTATGAAATAATAAGATGTTGCTAATGGAACTTTACTTTTGTAGAAATGAGTTGTAGGTGTTGGCAAAAATAATTGGTCACTAAGAAAAAGAGAATGTCCAAGGGAAATGATGTGATGGGTTATTTGATGAAGTATTCAGAAGCAACACGAATGAGTGGTTCTTTCATGAAGATGCATAACATGATTTGCATAAAAATAAAAATTAATGTTATTAATATTTAGCTAAAGATTGATTATTTTGTTATATAGAAGCTTGTGCGTGGTTGTAATTATAGAAATTGTGGAAATACTTGTTTTTTGATGATCCTTTAGGAAGAAGGAAGCATGAGTTTAAGAACAACATCTCTAGACTAGGATCTAGAAAGGGACAATTTTAGGAGAACATGAAGATAATAATGTCTAGTATGAATTTCTTGTTTATAGCTTTAAAAAGGTTTGAACTTTGAATAATTGCTATTGTAATTATTTTTTTCTGTAGTTGTTTTGACATAAAATATCTTGATAAAAACATAAGTTTTGCTCAGCAATATTTTGGCCTAGTTTATAGAGCAAGAAATCATTAGAATTTGTGAAGTGTTGTCTCCACCACCTTCATGTTAAAAGAACCTAACCAATGACCTTGACTACCGACGAAGGAGCCAAAATGTGTTATTCTAGTGAAGTAATGATTTTGGTAGTGGGAAACATGAAGAAGGTGAAAGAGATCAATATGCAAAGTAATAAGGTCTTTATGGAGTTCATTGTGTATGCGTGCACAAGGAAGAAAGAGGAGGAGCATGTAGGAAGAGAGTCCTCATGACGAAGTAGCAAACCAAGTTGTATTGGGAAGAAGGATTAGATAAACCTATGACAAGTAACAAGTAGTACTCTTAAAGGAAACAATATAGAATATTTTTGTTGTGTGAATTTTTCTTTGAAGAAGTAATTTTATTGTTAGTCAATCAATGTAAACCTTGGAAAAAGAACCCAAAGCATCAACCAAGAAGAAAAATAATAATATATATGGTTTTTTTATTATATCTTTAGTTGTAGTAGATAGTCCATGCTCTGACCATATTTACAAGAGTCGTAGCAACTATAATTGAGAACTTACAATGCATGACATGACTATTTAACTGGACTATGTTCATCCCATAGGTCGTGTATAATGGAATTTTTGGGATGCTTTTCTTGAGGAAAGGTTTTGTATCTAAGTTGTTTCAGATATGTAGTTCCCTACTCCACATGAGCTTTTAATTTTAGTCTAAAACTTATTTTCTAGAAGTGTGAATGGTTTGAATAAAACTTTGCTATCAAGTTTATTTTAGAGAACATGTCTTACGATAGAACTGTGTGCTATTGATAAATGATTTAGAGCTTTGATCAAAATATAGATAGGAGAAAATGAGAGTTGGGTTGTGGAAAGAGAACAAGTAGGATGTTATTTTTTAAGAAAAGAGCAACTTCGATGTTTTTGAGAAGAAACAAAAATTTTATGTTTGAGTTCTTATATGTTGAAGCTCACGTATTTAATTCTTCCAGAAGTAATCTAAAGGAAGATAGTACTTTGAAGGAAATTTTTTTACGTATGAATGGGCTTGTGTTTTCTATTAAAGGATAAACATTATTCGGTTGTGTCAAAGAATAAATTATTTAATGCTATAAATATATGCTTACAATTTGCATGAGTAAAATGGATAATGACTGTGATAAGGGAAATTTTATGTGTTGTTAATATTAAATGCTTCAATAGAATGAAGTAGAGAATGTTAAATGAGGTATGCTTCATGTATGTTTGATGCATGCATAGCTTTACTTTTGTGTAATTACAAATCTTTGAGTGTCTTGGGTGTCATCTCTGATCCCGATGAGTGGATATTCTCTTTTTGGAGACTAGGAGAGTTCTTGTGCAAGAGATGTAACATAATAAGCATGGATACCAGAGAATGCGATAAAGGAAAATTGATCGACACTATAAGATGAGACTCATCTAGAGAAGCAAAAGGGTGCTTTTCATCAGTGGAAAGAAAGCTTTATATCTTCATGTAACATTTATGTGAGATAGTCTTCTTGACGCTGGCAGATCCTTGATGTAAACATGTTGATGAGAACTATATTATTTAGATGTGCTCAATATCTAGATGGAATTCTCTTTTATGTAAGGAATAGAGGTTGTTTTAGAACCTTCCAACTTATAAGATGTAAATACAAACTTATGGCTAAGCTGAATCCAAGCTATTTTTGATATTCTACAATCAATATTTTGCATTGTTTGTTTATGTGGGTTTACTTTAAGTAGATTTTGGTTTATTTTGTTGACATGGAGTATTTATGATATTTCCTTCCATAGTTTGAGTTGTCCTTATGTTTAAGAGAGTGAATGACTTTCCAAGAAATATTTCCTTTATACTTATAAATTTCATAACAAAAATATGACGCTCATTCTAAAGGAAAATGGGTGACTTTTGATGTATGTTAGATGTCCAATGTATTATTTTTGGATGTACATATGATTTAGGAATTTGAAAACACATCACCACTATTTTGTAAGTAAATTTAAAGGTCTTATGTGGTCAAAATCTTAGTGTCATGACCAAAACCAGAATAGAGATTTGTTTAGATGGGTGATTACTTTGAGCTCTGAAATATGGAATGTGGAATATTTGTAAATTGAATGCTCCTAAAGGTTGTGTAGATCCATGATTGGGTTGTATTGTTATACCATGTGGTACTTTTAGGAGTTAGATCGATTATTTAAAAAAAAAGCTTTAGCTTTTGTATACTCGATTCTTGAGTCACAAGGATACCCTTTCATTGAGGAAGAGGAAGCTTAGACATAGAAGCACCTAGGACCTTCAGGCCAGTTGCGACTAAATAATTTTAGTCCCATTTTCTATAAAATATATGTAAGGAATGTTAATGCTAAGCAGACCAGATCCATGTCAGGTAAAGGAAAAATTTACCATCATGTGCATAGTGCATATTCATAGACTGGCCTATGAAGCTATCAAGGATGTGCACAAACCCTTTAGATAGAAAGAAAAGGGAGTTTGCTACACTAAAAGGCTTGTGTAGTACAATGAGTTGGATGTTTCTTTTTAGGGATAAAAAATAATAGAATTCCTACATAGTAAGACTTATGTAGGGAGTTGGTTCTTCTATCATACCTTTCAAATGAGTGAAATGGGAGGAGGGTGGTAAACCAAATATCATTAAAAAATAAATATTTGATATGTTAAGTGTGTTAACCACGTAACTGCATTTCTATTATTTTATGTGCAAATTAGATAATGGTGGTTCATATTTGGTTCTTAAATGGTGCTTGACTCTAGGTTTTAAAAAAAATGAGGTTGGATTTTTGGGTTGCTACACCATAATCTATACCACAATAGTGTTAATGCCTCAAACATTAAATAAGCATCCTACCAACAACCTAGTATAATAATCCACCTTTAGGGAACCTTGGGTTGCACAACAACAATATTGATATTCAGAGCTTTACTTCTATAGTAAAGAAACTTGCTTTAAGGGTGGACACCTTGCAAGCACCCAACTTTACTCACTCATATAAGGATATGTGCTACCAAAATTTAGATCCCATAGCAACCTCTAGTCCTTACCCTAAGCACTTTACCATGCAAAAATTACCAATTTAAAAGGGAATAGAGGACCCTATATAACATTTAAGTATGTTTAGGACATGTCATGATATCATTTATGATGATATGTTGTTGCTAAAAATGTTCCCTAAAATCCTTAGAGATATGCCTTTGGAACAATATTATCAACTGCTCCACCATTCCTTAAGAAATTATAAAGAAATAACCGAGTTGTTTGTCCAATAATTTGGAGCCTATGTGGAAAAAGGAGCAACCCTTCAAGATTTATACCTCCTAAAACAAGCTAAAGATGAAAGTTTTTTAGATTTTCTATCTCATTGGAGGAGTTTAGTTGGAATATTAAGATATACCCCATATCCCAAAGACATGTTAGTTATATTTGTTAACTTACAAGAGAAAATTTCTTATAATATAGATACAACAACTATCACATCTTTTGAACAAGCTATAGATCTAGCCAGAAGAGTTGACAAAGCCCTTATAAGGATGGGGCAACTTAAACTAAGGAAAGAAGAAGAAATATTGAGGAAGACACAATAGAAGAACAATCATGTAGTTCATGATGAGTAACAAATAATAGACAAACCAATAATGTTAATATTACTAGTACATTGTAGAAGTTGGTACTTAGAAAACCTCAATGACCCCCACTAATAAATTTTACAAGACTCAACAAACCTCTTTCGTAGGTCCTTAAACAAATTTTATGGGTTAAGATGATTGATTTTACCACCATAAGACAACCTGACACAACAACTTGGTACATATATGATTAATATTATGAGTATCATAGGGTGGACAAACACATGATAGATCAGTGTAAGTGGCTCAAACATGTATTTCAAGATCTGATAGATGAGGGTCACCTTGTTATAGGTGATCCTCAACCTACTCTTAACCATCAACATCCAACTCACCAACATCCAAGTCATCACCTACTAGCTAATCAACAACCAAAAACTAACCAAGATATGGGGGTCTTCCAAAATACCCTACCCAACCATGAACAACAGATAAACAATCAAGTGTTCTATAATAATGCATCATCCCCCTACAATAATATGGCCAATATGATATAGGTAACTACAAGACAACAATCTCAACAACCCCACAAGAAAGTACCTCCAACACCCAATCAACCCTCTAGAAAACCTTTAGTCTTAAAAAATACATAAAATAAGAGTACGGGTATAGATAAGCCAACATTAATTCTCAAACCTCAACCAACACTCTCCTTCAATTTAAAACAAAAATTATCTAGTATCCGAGACAATATTTACCTCTTGGAGGTTTTATAGACTTCCCTTATCCACAGGGAAGCCTTAGTAAAAATTCTATGCCAAAAAATTATCCCACAATACCTTCCTCCTAGTGACATAGCTAATGTTGTAGTACTCTTGGAGTTAACCACATATTTTTATGATGATAATTTTCATTTTTCAATATTACAAGGGGATTCTCCCCTTTACATTATTGGATATATCGGGAAAAATTAAGGAGGTCTTGGTATACAATGGTTCCTCCCTCAACACATGCAATTACAATTTCTTCCAAAATTTTAGATTAAGGGAGGAAGGTTAACCAAGTTGGATTTCATCATAAAATCTTTTAATAATGAATATCAAGAGGCTTGCAATATTATATCCCTTCCTCTTAGGATAGGATCCAATATTTTAGACACCTTGTTTTATGTGGTGTCTTGCCATACATCTTTCAATATTATTCTTGGATACCATTGGATTCATGCCATGAGGGTTGTACCTTTACTCTTCACCAATGTTTGAAGTATAAATTTAAAAATCAACTTATCACCATCCAACGTGACCCTCACCCATTTCGACATTGTTCAATGCTTGAACAAGCCCAATAAAAGGTCAATTTTTTTCCAATCATCTATCTTCATAAAATTTCTTATTCTTCTTATCCTCCTTCTTCCTCTTCTTCTCTTTATTCTTCTTCTTATATTTCTTCTCATTATTATCCATCTCCAAATATCACTAAAAAGTTCAAGAACTTTCATGAAGAACATGAGCTTATACTGAGAGGGGGTGAACAGTATAAGATAAAAAAATTTGCTTTTCAATCCATATGATAACATCAACAATATTAAAGTAGTAAATATTACACAAAGTATCACACACATAAGAGACATGATTCAATGTGGTTCACCCAATGTGGGCTACTCCATGGAGAAAAAATTTCACTAAAATTTCCTCAACAAATATTTTGATAATCCTTCCCTATTACAATATTTATGGACATCTACCCAAAGGAAACACTAATCCCCTAATCAATTTTATGGACACCAATCCACAGGATCCTCTTCTTTGGCTAGTGATCTTCTAGAAGACTACTACCTCCACTACACTAGCTTGTAGATCTCTCTCTACTGAAGACTTCTATCCTCACTCAGAAGACCTTTGTCCTCACTACCGTGGCTAATGGATATCTATCCACTAGAGACTACTATCCTCTGATCTATCACCTCCAAAGCTTTATCTCAACTCTACTCAATCTCTGTCTCAAATCTACACTAAACAACGTCCTTCGGTCTAGCCCAAATTTTCTCACAAATATGTCTCTAGTATGACACAAATCTACTCATAAATATGCACCAAAAATTATTCTCAAATATGTCTCTACTCTAGCATAAATATTATCATAAATCTATACCAAACTCTATCCTCAAATCTGTCCTTACGCCTCAACACAAAGCTTAATCAAATCATGAAACAACTTTGCTTAGATTTACCCAAAACCTTAACACAAGGTTTGAAAAATGAATCAACTCTGCTCTCAAGTATCCACAAAGACTTACCTCTAATTTGTCCTTAAACATTCACAAAATCTCATTAAAATAATTTTATAAAATACAACTCAAATATCTTTCATAAAACCTCTTCAATACCATAAACAAGGTTTACTCATAATCTTGTTTAACCACAGAAACATATAGAGAATGATTAGAGACTCAATATGTTTCACACTCACAAAACACTCAATCACTTTCAAATTCTCAAATAAATTCAGAAATAAAGTATAATTTGATTCACAAAACTTGAACTATCACTCCAATGCTTTTAATCAATAATGCTCATCCAACTTCACTCAACCATTCAATGAAACACAACTTGCTTACAAACCCTAAACAAGTGTTTCACATAACAATGTTACTCATGATCTTTCAATATCCACAAATCATGCACATGAAAATTTACTCAAACATTTCCAACAATGCTTATCAAACAATCCTTTTCACTCCAAATTTGCATTTCACAACATTCAATCAAACTTTCACTCACAAGGAAGATGTACCCATACCTTTTGTTTGATGGAGATATGTCTTCAAAAACCTATCTTAATCACAATAAAATCCTCTTTTCCACTTTCAATGTTAGATAACAACAATTTATCTCAAAATCTCCACTCAAATATTTCCTTCAATAATTATCTCACCATACATAAATATCAAATCTCAAGTACACCTTATAATATCTTGATGTAGGAGCATCCAGAGGTGTAAGAGTGATCTTGCATCACCAAAATTTGTATTTGTTTTATTTTTTTCTAAAGTTTGTTTACTTGTTTATATTATGGATAAATAGACCCAACACTGAAAGAATCATCCCAATATACTGAGCATTTTGGGAGATATGTAAATTTTAAGGTCTTCTACCCTATTAAAACTAGTGAAAATCTTACTAGTAAAACTTGGAGGTCAATTTTGAAGGCCTTAGAGGCCTTTTTAAGGGCTGAAATATGTTAATATTATATCTAAACACAATATTGGGCCACAAACCCCTTTGAGAGCTTTTCGAAAACATGCGCCAATAGTCGTTTCGAGCAACGAGCGATGAGTTATAACCTCGGGAAGTTTTCCCCCGAAATTCAAATTTGAAATAGATGGTTCTAGGCAGGAAAAGAGAAAATAGGGTATTTGAGGGGGAATTTTGAATTTGTAAGGAGTTGGTATCTATAAGCTCTACTTTCAAAATAGTAATACAAGAAAAGATTTGGCTCATTTTGCATTTTATTTGCTTTCTATGGATTGTATGTGGTTTGTTTACTGCAACTCTTATTCATCTCAAAACTTCAAAAATAATATTCAATTCATAAACAATCAAACTCCTTTGAAAACACTTTATAAACCCAATATTCACACAATAACATTCAACACAATTAATTTCCTTTCTAACACCTTATATCTCCAATATTTACACAATAATATTCAACACAATTAATTTCCTTTCTAACACCTTATATCTCCAATATTTACACAATAATATTCAACACAATTAATTTCCTTTCTAACACCTTATATCTTCCAATATTTATTTATAATGCTAATTAAAAATTAAAATATCAAACAACCTTATGACTCCCTATCTTTCACTTAGCAAAATAAATTTCTTGATCTTAAGCCTTCACAACTATCACGTGGCCCCCTAGCACTATTCACACCTTGCAAAAATTAAACTAAGCACTTACCTCATACGATGACCCACCTCAAAATAATTTGTGCCCACAATGAACACGCCCAAACTCAAACCTGAAACCTACAGACATCACAGCGCCCTAGCCCAAGGCTAGGTTATCGTTGGGCTATGCACCCTCTAGCAATTTGAAATAACTAAAACCCTCTTGTCGTGTTCAAAACTAAGGGGACGCAAATAAAAAACCTAACCTACCTTGCACAAATGCATTAACCATCCGTCGATCGTCGCTTGTGCTACCAAGCACTTTGGAGAATATTTGGCGCTCCTCTTGGTCTTAACACGAAGTCTACCCTTTTAATTTTAACACATGCAAGTCCTTTCTCTTCTCTTTAGGCAACACACGAAATTATTTTGTTTTTGGGTATACAAATTGCATGGATGATTTTGAACAAAAATCATTTCTCCTTTTATACCTTTTGCTATGCACTCTAACACATCGACGATTTCAATTCAAATTTTAAACTTTAACTCTTGGCACCTTTATTATTTATTTAAATTAAAATTTTAACCTATGGTTAAAATATTTTAATTTAAATAAATTAAATAATAACCTTTACAATCTGCCAAATGGGTCTTTTGAGGGTTTATATTTTAAATATTCTTTGGACCTCGTTTTTCTTCACCTCAACCTTTAGCCCAAAATATTATAATATTATTATTTCCTTTTAAAACCGCTTCATATTCCTTGGGATTTCCTTTTAAACCTGCTTCTCCTTCCTTGGGACTTTAATATTTTAGGCCGCTTTAGGCATATAATATTAAAATAAATATTATATCCTATTTATTTTAACCTCTTCCTTTCCTTTTGGAAAAACCACCTGATGACATTAATGATGACGAAACTTGGACATAAACCTATTGAAATCAATGACAACAAAACTTGTTCATATTTCCAACAATCTCCCCTTTGTCATTGATGGCAACCCTTTTTCTTTTAACCATTTATTTTATCTTTTCCAGTTCTACTCCCCCTAAGAAACTGCTCCCCTTGACTAAATGTTCTCTCCCTAACTCAAATATCTCCCCCTTTGACATCAATGGAAAAGGGTCACCTTTGGGGCTTGGGGCTAAATATAAGACTCTTAGCTTAGCCCCTCCCCCACCTCCTCTCTTTGAGGTGGTTAATTTTGGGGTGGGAGTATAACTACTCCCAATTTTCTTCTAAGATACTCAAAGGTCTCTTTTGGAAGTGGCTTAGTGAATATATCTAAAATTTGCTCCTTTGTAGTAACATATTCTAACATGAATTACTTATTTGTCACCTGCTCTCTCAAAAAATGATATTTGATCAGAATGTGCTTTGTCTTGGAGTGCATCACCAGATTCTTTGAGATATTTATAGCACTTGTATTATCACACAATATGGGAATAGGGTGATCGTGCCTTATCTTGAAGTCCTCTAAAGTTTACTTCATCCATAATACCTGTGTACAACAAGCAATTGATGCAATATACTCTAGTTCTATTGTGAATAAGGATATTGATGCCTATTTATTACTTAGCCAAGAGACCAAAAATTCCCCCAGAAAGAATGCTCCTCCACTTGTGCTTTTTCTGTCATTAATACTGCCAACCCAATATGCATTTGTATATGTTGTGAGAATGAAATTGTCACTTTTGGTATACCAGAGCCCAAAATCCATAGTCCCTTTTTAAAAACCTAAGAATCCTCTTTACTACTACTACATGTGTCTCCTTGGGTGCTTCTTGAAACCTTGCCACTAGTCCCACTACCTGCATTATATCTGGTCTTGTAGCTGTGACATACAGTAAGCTGTCAATCATAGATCTGTATAATTTTTTATTTGCCTTAGGAGATTCATATTTACTTAACTTACATCTTGTAACCATGGGGGTACTAATTTGTTTACAATATTCTACCTTGAATTTCTTTAGCATTTCTTTTATGTACTTGGTTTGTGAAAGAAATACACCTTTCTCTGATTGTGAAATATGAAGTCCAAGAAAGAAGGACAATTTACCAAGCATTAACATATCAAAATCATTCTGCATACTCTTTACAATTTTTTGACACATCTTATCATTGTTTCCCCCAAAAATGATATCATCCACATAAAAAACCATAATTAGCAAATCATTCCCTTCAAATTTTATCTATAATTTACTATCCACTATTCCTTTCCTGAAATCCTATTTTTGAAGATATTTATCCAATCTTGAGTACCAAGCTCTAGGAGCTTGTTTTAGTCCATAAAGTTCTTTTTTTAATCTGCATACATAGTCTGGTTTATCAGTTAGGCTGAATTCGTCTAGCTGCTCAATATAGACCTCTTCTTCCAAAAGACCATTTAGAAAGGCTGATTTAACATCCATCTGATATACTTTAAAGTTTTTGAAACTTGAGAAGGCTAATAACATTCTTATGGCTTCAAGACATGAAAATGGAGAGAATGTCTCATCAAAATCAATTCCCTCAACCTATGCATAACCTTTGCATACTAATCTTACTTTATTTATAACTACCTGACCATATTCATTTAAATTGTTTTTGAATACCCATTTAGTGCCAATGACATTCTTATATTTTGGTCATGGGACAAGTTCCCAAGTCTTAATTTTCTCTATCTGATCTAGTTCCTCATTCATTGCCTTAATCCAAAACTCATATTCACTTGCCTTATTGAAATATTTTGGCTCAACTTTAGATAACAAAGAGAAATTTGTTTTCTTATTTGATGCTATTACCCTTCTCCTTGTATGTCTCTCATCTGGATTCTCAATGATTTGATCTCTTGGATGATTTTTCTATACATACCTGAATGAAGTATTAGGAAAAATTCTTTGTGTTTCTTCTTATTATTATTATGATTCTTCAAGTAACTCTTCTTAACAACTTTCATCTTCCTGATACACAATTTCTCATACTGGTTTTACTGGCCCTCTCTTTTCATCAATTGTTACATTTATACTTTCTATAATCGTACAGGTCCTTTTGTTATAGCATATATATGCTTTGCTCTTAGTGGAATGGCCAATAAAAATAACCTCATCACATCTTGGGTCAAACTTACCCAAATTGTTCTCTTCCCAAATTATGTAACATTTGCTTCCAAAATTTTTGAAGTATTTTACAGTGGATGGTCTTCCTTTCCAGAGATCATATAGATTTTTGTGATGGTTTACTCTTACTTGAGCTCTATTGATGATATATGTTGTTGTATGTACTACCTCTTTCCAAAAACCATATGAAATATTAGACTCATTTAACATGGCTCTAGCCATATTCTCAATTGTCCTATTTTTCCTTTCAACTACCCCATTTTGTTGAGGAGTTCTTGCTGCTGAATATTATATTTTGATCCCATGTTGTTCACAAAATTCTACGAATTTATTTGAGGTAAATTATCCTCCTTTGTCTGACCTTAAACCCTTAATCCTTTTACTTGTTTCATTTTCCACTAACTCTTTAAAATATTTAAACTTCTCAAGAGCTTCTGACTTTTATTTTAGGAAAGCTACCCAAATCATTCTAGAATAATCATCTATAAATAATATAAAGTAACTTTCACCTTGTAAACTCTTTTTCCTTGTAGGACCACATAGGTCAGTATGCACTAGTTTCAATGACTCAGATGACATAAATCCTTTTGACTTGAAATTTGTTCTAGTTTTCTTCCCATGCTAACATTGTGAACAAATTATGTTTTGTGGCCTTTTTAGCTTGGGTAAATCTTTGATAGCTTGCTTGTTTCTTATGTTTACTACATTTTCAAAGTTCAAATGATCCATTCTTCTATGCTACAACCAAATTTCATCTTCTTGATATAGAAAACACTTTTCTCCTTTAATATCACTTAGCATGTAGAGGTTTTTTGTAGTTCTACTTGCATTTGCAATGAGTTTTCTAGTTTTAGATTTTCAAATCTCACATCTATTTGGATGAAATGTAACCATGTGCTCTTGATCACAAAGTTTTTTCACACTTAGTAAATTGTGTCTCAACCCCTTGACATACAATACATTCTCTATTTTTGTTTTCTCATTATCTAAACTCAGAGTTCTTGTTCCATAAATTTTTTTTGATCCATTATCACCAAATCTTACTGATCCTCCATCATTTTCTCTGAGTACAAGAAATTTAATTTTGTCTCCTGTCATATGACTAGAACATCCACTATAAAGAAACCATTTTTTTCTCTTATCCTAAACATGAAGATCTATTTAAACTAACAGTGATTTGACTTTCTCATGTCCTCTATTTCCTAATTGTTGAAGTTGTATTCTTTTTACCTGACTCAGGAAATACCATTTTGCACCATCTAGCCTTATGTCCAAAATTAATGTATTTATAACATATGACATCATCATTCATAAGAGGTGCAAAACAATTGAAATTTCTATTATCATTATTTTTCACATAACTAGTGCAATATGTAGCATTATGACAATACTTTTTACATGAAAAGCAATAGCCATGGAAGAGATTATGTAACCTATTTGAATGCCTTGGAAAATATGATTGAGTGCTTCTTATTTTGTTTTTCTTGTGATTAACTATCATCCATGGTTCTTCTTTGCCTTATTTCTTCATGTATTTTATTTCTGGAGTATGATTCACAAGCTTATATTTGTTTGAAGTCTCTATTTCTTGAAAGTTTGACTCCTCTTTTTGTTTCCCTAACTTTATATCTTGTCGTAACTTGATCTTTTCAAATTCATTCCTTAGAGAGACAATTTTTGCTTCCAATATTTCACACTTTGTTTCCCTTGATATTAATAGATTTTTCATATCCTGTTCAATTTTCTTTCCTTCTTCTACCTTTATCTTGAATTCTATGATACTTTGTAGAAGTTCCATCTTTGCTTCTTCATCCTCTTGAATTTGATCCTTCAAAATTGAGTTATTCTTTCTAATATTTTCCAAGTTCCTGAGAGCAGTAAATAATTCTTTTTTATCAAATATGGTCTCTTCTCCATTTTCTAAAGTCATGTGTGTTCCTAATGCATCTTCCTCCAAACTGTTAGTATTTTCATGGAGACACCCACTCTGATACCAATTAAACATGAGCTTATACTGAGATGGGGGGTGAAAAGTATAAGATAAAACTTTTTTCTTTTCAATCCATATGATAACATTAGTAATATTAAAGCAGTAAACATTACACAAAGCATCACACACATGAGAGACATGATTTAACGTGGTTCACCCAATGTGGGCTACTCCAAAGAGAAAATATTTCATTAAAATTTCCTCAACAAATATTTCGGGAATACTTCCATATTACAATGTTTATGGAATTATACCCAAAGGAGACACCAATCCCCTAATCAAGTTTTTGAACACCAATTCATAGGAAAACTCCTTATCTGCTTTGGCTGATGATCTTCTAGAAGACTACTGCCTCCACTACACTAGCTTGTGGATCTCTCTCCACTAAAGACTTCTATCCTCACTCAAACAACCTCTATCCTCACTGCCCTGGCTAATGGATATCTATCCACTAGATAATATTTTCTTCTACTTTGTCACCTCCAAATATTTCTCTCAGCTCTGCTCAATCTCTATCTCAAATCTACACTAAACATTGTCCTTCATTCTAGCCCAAATTTTCTCATAAATCTATCTTTGGTCTGACACAAATATACCCTCAAATATACACCAAAAACTATTCTCAAATTTTTCTCTGCTTTAGCACAAACCTACTCACAAATATGAAAATATGTCCTCAAATCTATCCTCAAGCCTCAACACAAAGTTTAATCAAATCAAAAATCAAATCTGCTTAGATTTATCCAAAACCTTAACACAAGGTTTGAAAAAATGAATCAACTCTGCTCTCAAGTCTCCAAAAAGACATACATCTAATCCATCCTTAAACTTTCACAAAATCTCATTAAAATAATTTTAGAAAACACAACTCAAATATCTTTCAAAAAACCTCTTCAATACCACAAACAAGTTTTACTCAGAATCTTGTTTAACCATAGAAACATATAGAGAATGATTAGAGACTCAATATGTTTCACACTCAAAAAACACTCAATCACTTTCAAATTCTCAAATTAATTCAGAAATAAATTATAATTTGATTCATAAAACTTGAATTGTCACTCCAATGCTTTTAATAAATAATTCTCATCCAACTTCACTTAACCATTCAATGAAACACAACTTGCTTACAAACCCTAACCAAGTGTTTCACATAACAATGTTACTCATGATATTTCAATATCCACAAATCATGCACATGAAAACTTACTCAAACATTTCCAACAATGCTTATCAAAAAATCCTTTTCACTCCAACTTTGCATTTCACAATATTCAATCAAACAATATTTCACTCACAAGGAATATGTGCCCATACCTTTTGTTTGATGGAGATATATCTTCAAAAACCTGTCTTAATCACAATCAAATCCTCTTTGCCACTTTCAAGGTTAGATAACAACAATTTATCTCAAAATCTCCACTCAAATATTTCCTTCAATAATTATCTCACCATACAAAAATATCAAGTCTCAAGTACACCTTATAATCTCCAAACTTCAAAAATAATATTCAATTCATAAACAATCAAACTCCTTTGAAAACACTTTATAAACCCAATCTTCACACAATAACATTCAACACAATTAATTTCCTTTCTAACACCTTATATCTCCAATATTTACACAATAATATTCAACACAATTAATTTTCTTTCTAATACCTTATATCTCCAATATTTACACAATAATATTCAACACAATTAATGTCCACCTTATATCTTCCAATATTTATTTATAATGCTAATTAAAAATTAAAATATCAAACAACCTTATGACTCCCTATCTTTCACTTAGAAAAATAAATTTCTTGACCTTAAGCCTTCACAACTATCATGTGACCCCCTAGTGCTATTCACACCTTGCAAAAATTAAATTGAGCGCTTACCTCATACGATGGACCACATAAAAAGAATTTGTTCCCACAATGAACACATTAAAACTTGAACATGAAACCTACCACCACCGTAGCACCCTAGCCCAAGGCTAGGCTATCGTTGGGCTATGCACCCAACACAAAACCTAAGGTGCATGATGTGCACTTTGTCCCTTGCTCTCCAATGATTTGAAATAACCAAAACCCTCTTATCATGTTCAAAATGAATGGGACATGAATCAAACCCCTAACACGCCTTGCACAAATGCCTTAACCAGCCATCGATAACCTCTTGCACTACCAATCACTTTGGAAAATATTTTATGCTCCTCTTGGTCTTAACATGAAGTCTGCTGAAGTCTGCCCTTTTAATTTTAACACATGCAAGTCCTTTATCTTCTCTTTAGGCAACGCACAAAATTCTTTTGCTTTTGGGCATACAAATTGCATGGATGATTTTGAATAAAAATCATTGCTCCTTTTATACATTTTGCTATGCACTCCAACACGTCAATGATTTCAATTTGAATTTTAATTCGAATTTTAAACTTTAACTCTTGGCACCTTTATTATTTATTTAAATTAAAATTTTAACCTATGGTTAAAATATTTTAATTTAAATAAATTAAATAATAACCTTTAAAATCTGCCAAATGGGTCTTTTGAGGATTTATATTTTAAAGACTCCTTGGACCTCATTTTTCTTCACCTCAACCTTTAGCCTAGAATATTATAATATTATTATTTCCTTTTAAACCTGCTTCTCCTTCCTTGGGATTTCCTTTTAAACCTGCTTCTCCTTCCTTGGGACTTTAATATTTTAGGCCACTTTAGGCATATAATATTAAAATAAATATTATATCCTATTTATTTTAACCTCTTCCTTGTCTTTTGGAAAAACCACCTGATGACATTAATGATGACGAAACTTAGACATCATCAATAACAACAAAACTTGTTCATATCTCCAAAATTTTGAATTAGTGAGGAACCACCAACCATTATTTCATCACATAATTAAGTTAACCAAATAGTTCAAAGTATTCTTCTAGATCTATTTAAGTTACCACCTTCACCCCAAACTATAGGTTTACCCCACACAAAGGATGAAGTACACATCGAGATGTGTATCTTTATCTATGTAGGTATGTCTCATGAAGAAAAGAATCATGGTAACAATATTTCTCCCATAGAAGGAACCTTTGCCTATTTGATGACTACCCACTGGCTAAGCAAATCCTATCTAGTATGGGATATGAAATTAAAGGCTTGGGGTCTCAACGAAAGGGAATTAAATAGCCTTTGGAATTTTAACTATGGCATGGAATATTTGGCATAGGCTATATCCCTAATAAAAATCAACCCTTGCCAATCGATAATGATCAAATCATAACATTTTCATAATTCATAGATCATCATGACTTAGAGTGATAAGGTTCAGGAATCCCATTCTCCCTCAACCATATTATTTTGTAATAGCATGACCTTAGTTCATCCCAAGCTTATCATAACCCCAAGGGAGTATGATAAAGGTGATACTCTTTGTGATATGACTCATAAAGATATCCTTCATTCTAAATTCTTCTTTGATAGGTTAGACCCTTGTGTTGACCATGTTCAAAATTCTAGGCCTCAAGAGAATTAGATATCTATATCTCCTAAATACCTTGAGCAATTAGGATTCACTATTCCTATTGCTAAGAAACAAGTCAAAATTATAATATGTGTCGACTTTCACTTAACTTGTTTAAACCAATTAAAGTTGTTGGATGAAAAGTGCATCCATGCCTTAGAGCATCTTTGAGCCTATCAAAATAGGTTCAAGTGAACTTACACTAAGAAAGTTTGCAGTCATTTCTTTGAAGTTTAGGATCTTGTCCTCAAGGAGAACCAAAAGAACACTAATGCTCAAACCAATCTAAAGGGCAAATTTTAGGCCAAATAACTAGGCTCCTTTGTCATAATGAGCAAGTTTGTCTTAGGAGCCTATCATTTAGTAATGTTAGATGATAAATATCTTAAAGAACCAATGACCATAATGCATCTAAAAATATATTATGCATGAATTCACATCTATCATCTCTTATTTTCATCTCTCTTTCTTCATTGAACATTTTCTACTCTTCTATCTTATTCTTCATCATATCATCTCACTTATGCTTCTTTCATGACAACTTGCATTGGTTTGTTTGCTCATACTACATGATTGCTTTTCATAATTTGCATGAATTTATTGGCATACTCTTCTTTTTACATTTATTCTTATCATATAACTACTTCGTTGCTTGATCATATTTGCATATGATTGCTTGATCATACAGAATTTCATGGACTTTGCAATGAGGCAAATTATGACACCTAGTTAGGTTTAGCTCATATGCATTGCACTCACACTAGGTCACTAATTCTTAGCGAATCCCCAACCTAGGGTACATATTTTACTTTCTCCCACTGAGATGCTAATGATTACCTCTATTATTCATATACATACATGAGGTATTTTTGTGCTAGTGGGAAACTTTTTATATGTTTTTCACATTACTGCATATGTCGGCATAGAGCATGCTTCTCTTCTATCTCATATATCCCTTGATATTTAAAATTTCAATAATCATAAAAAAATTCCCTAGTCAAGGGAAATATTTCTTCATCTCTTGTATATCCTTATTATTTGAAAATTTTCACTCATTTCTTCTTCTTAAAGAAAATGTATATACACTTATTCTTCTATCACATCTTCTATCACATCTTCTATTGACCATACTTTTTCTTATTTACATTTTTATTGTTTAAGGTATCCTCTTATGATATGATAGATACTGCATTACTACCATTTATGGTGTTCATATGACCACTGACTATTCTACATACATCTCTTAGCTATTGAATTTTTAGAAAAAGGATGCACACACACACACTACTTGTAATTACTTTCTTATTCTCTCATCTATCTTGATTTTATCTATCACATGCACACACAACACACTTTTACTTTTCTTAATCACTCATATTTTGTGAGCACCACACCACTATCGGGTTACTCTACTTTTGACCACTAGTAAGCACTACACCCCTATCGGGTTACATTCCTTTTGGCTATCAATGAGTATTACATCCTTATAAGATAACTTCATGGCTAATAGTGAGTATTATCTTCACCCTAGTCCATTTACAAGCACACATCCTTTGCAGGTTTTGCTCCACCTTTAGTCACTAGCGAGCACACACCCATAATGAGTGTCAATTCATTTTTGGTCATTAGCGAGCACACACTCATAGTGAGTATCACTCCACTAACTTGTTCTCATCAATGATAATTATATCTTTATAGGATAGCTTCATGGTTGCTAATGATCTTTGATATAGCTTCAATCACTAGCGAGCATTACACTCGTACAAGATAGTTTCATGGTCATTAACTAGCATTTCTACAACATAGACCATTTGTGAGCACATGTCCTTATAAGGTTCCACTTATTTTCTCATATCATTTCTTAGATTTATTTTTTTTTGACCACACTAATCTATCTCAATATATGCTAATTCAAATGACATAATCTAAGCATCTCTTTGCTTTCTTTGACCTTTTGGTGATTTTCTCCTTTTTTTTGTTTTTCTTCCTCTCTTTTATTCTCCTTCCTCTTATCACAAATTTATGATCCATATGTACATGGAATGAATTCACTCTATATCATGAATTTTGTAACAACCCAAGTCTACTCACCTAGTTGCATCATAAAAACAAGCCAAACAATTCCTCGAGATAATTTTTTTTATTTAAATTTATTGTTTAACTCTAAAAGTGCTTTCATGTTCATAGAAATTATGTCTCACCCAATGAATCAATAACATAATTTTTTAATCAGTATAGGTATATCAACCACTTTTGGATTTCAATACTATTGCAGACAACCACCCAAGTGGACAAGATTGACCAAATCTTGTAAAAGGTGTTATTATGTGGAATCAACTTGTCTCATTTATCATCCTCTTGTTCTGGCATGAGGGTTAAACCATGGTTGTGTTTTATCCTCTAGGGACCATAACACCTAGACAGTGAATGCATACTTCCCCATCTCTTATCATATTGAACCTTTGACTAACCGTTCAACTTGTTCCATTAACTGTATGTAAGGGGTTCGCATACATATGCCTAGTGTCTAGCTAATTATATTGTTACTCGAGGTCAGATAGAGCCATGTCAATACTCTGATCTTGGACTTGATAACGCATGCCCATTATGAATCATGATTTCTTATCCCATACCAAATGTCATGGCTAAACTAGCTAAGTAAAATGAACATAGGACTTATTACAGTACTATCTGGGTAGCAACCTAGAGGTGGAGTCCCATACCACCTCTCGTTACAAGTTCTGACCAAGTCACTTGTTCTAACAGATTCTATCATACTATGGTTACTCTCAAGACAATGGAGCCACATTCTCATAACCTCTAATATTGGGTGTTTAACATAGTCACCTTCTCGTGTTTCAAGTATTATTTTGATGTCTAGAATTTGTAGGTTTTAGTAAATTTCTTTTGGACTAATCACTCCATCATCAATGCGTATTTGGATCAGCTCTATGACTACAACTAGCTTCTTCTAATCTACATGGAATTTGTCCTTAATTTTAATTTAAAACGTTATGGTTATACATGCACCCCATTATGTTATATTTTTCTTAAATATGCAACTTCACTTACTCTAAAGCTATAATAAGTTCCATGTGCACATAAAGATAATTAAATAGTACTTTTTAATTTCAATAAATATGGTCATTCAGTTGACTAGCTAAAGCCTTGCCACATTACACATATTTTGATACATCAGGACAAACTTACGATAATAATAAAAATAAACCAAATAAACCTTTTAATTGACATTAAGGAAAGTTAGCTACTAATTATGATTCTAGCTTTATTGGTTATCTAGCCTTTGGAAAAAACTAAGCCATCACCTTAGTTTCATTGATAAATTATGAGCTATCTCAGCTCTGTATAATAAAGTACTAAATTCACATTCAACAAATTGAATGGATAGGTTTTGCATCCTTATGAATTTGGTAAACTCTTGTTCAACATTTGGCAAGTTGGGTTATTCTATTCTCTATGCTATAGGGTGAGTTTTGGTTGTTTACATAGTTTCCACACCATGTAATTTGTCGTCTTGAAACTATCATGAATCGACATGCTCTCTACCATAAGCCTGAATATTGGCTTAAGAAAGAATATCCGTTTACCTACTTAGTTTTTAAAATAAATTTTAAAACAATGGTACACTTATAAGACTATGGGATTTTGCTTAAAAATTTCCTTCAGTAAATGGAATTGTCAATTATTTCTATCCACTACTAGTGTTGGGTTTAAAGGCACCATTCGACTAATAACACATTTAAGGTGAGTCGTAATACTATTTTTATTTAGCATCATTAATATTGTTTTTCATGGTAACATCCATTCTGTCAACATAGAATAACATCTAAAAAGTATTATAACTTTATAATTTGCTTTATTTATCTTGGAAATTTGTAAAGGGTTTCCACATAGTCACACACATTTCTCTTTGGATATAAGAAAATTCATTTTCCCATAACAATATCAACTTCATACATTGGTTTAATTTCTCTTTAATAAATGGTATAGTTCTACATCAACTACATTCTAAATCAATATATATTATGATATCAATGTATATAAACATAAATATGCAGACATATTTTTTCTTACTACAAATATCTAGTGTAGATTTGAGAACATTATTAAACCAAAAAATCAAGTTTTGAATGGAAGGATGTCTTCCTCACCACACACATGCCAACGACACAATGAAGGTTTTCCCATTACAACAATAATTTCAAACTCACAATTCATATGGAATATTTTATGGTATTCATACTTTATTTGCAACCTAGAAAGGTAACTTCTAAGCTTTTAAATTCACCACTTTTTGAGGTTACTATCTATGTTGGACACTTTCTCTAACTTATCCCTCTCACCATAGCAATTTGATAAACAAAGTTTAGAGAAGCATCGTCTAGGTATCATATACGACTCACAATTATATGCCTAAATGTAGTGTTTTATTTTATAGCTATCATAAGCATCACACAACCTCAACATGCAAAGAAAATAATATATTCCTTCACCAACTTCTATCATTTCATAGGTATTCATTTACCATGGAGCTTGTAAAAGAAAACCTTCCATATCGAATGCTTTTCAATAGAAAATTCTAACTGTCAAACATGCAACTATCTCTATATTATGAAATATGGTCTCATAAGACAACGAATAACATGTACTAGAATGAACTTCCACACAATGCAATATACAAACCTCGCATGATTTTATAACACACACAAACTACATATATGCATTTGTTTCTTTCATACAAATTTTACTAGGAATAAACTTTTTAAAGGTTTCAAAATAACCATCTCATAACTCATATAGGAATTAGTTTAAGCACTCGATAAAACATTCATAAAATTCTCAGCTTCCATATAAAAATGAATATCACAACAATAATTAAAATATGTATAGTTTTAAAACACCCACTTTAGAACACATATTTAGCCATTTTATCAAAACCAGATAGTATAACAAACATTATATGAATGCACTATATAGAAGAGCACACTTTTAAGGAAAAATAATGCTATAACTTTAATCAACCCTTCTACACAAATACATGTAATTTTTTAAAGCAAATCTTCTCTCTTGAAGTCTGCAATTCCCAATACCCCCTTCTCTCAGGCTTCCCATGCAAGATATCTTCTTTCCTATGCAGCATATGGCTTGAATACCTCCCTCTCAACTATTTTTCTTTTTTTAGCTCCATAATTCATAGGGAAATTAAAGCGCAATCATCATTACTACATGTCACTACCAATTAAAATAGCTGCCACCATTTACTTTATATTTAATGCTATGATTCCAAATAAAATAATTTTATTAATATTCTCACTTAGTTGCTATAGTTTATAGCATATGTCAATATCATACACATACTATTTATCTACAATATATGTAACAATAATAGTAATACATGCATATTCTCATCTAGTATTATATAACTATATATATATATATATATATATATATATATATATATATATATATATATATTTATTTATTTATTTATTTATTATTTTTATATATTATTTTTATTTATTTTTTAGAAATATACAAACAATCTCCATCTCAGCAAATGCTCAATAAAATAAGGTTCCCATGCACTCGAAACTTTCATCGCCCCAAAGAAATTTACAATGCATCATCCTTTATCAACCATCAATCATATTTTTAAAATAAAGCAAACACACACACTAATCAAGTTTTCCATGCAATCTACATGATGTGCATTTGCATGATCTTCAATGTACTCGCAAGTCCAATCATCACTTACCTCTTACCTTTTCCATCGAATAAATCTATCTTTTGAAAGCATATATCTGGTCCTACATACACAATGGACATCAACAGTACCATGCTCTATAGGAAAAGGTAATTTCAATTCATTAATTAATCTATAATCAATGGTCATGCGGAGAGGGTGAATACATCCTCCCCCACTATAAATAAATACAATCTCTATTTTTAATGCATGGTTAAGAAAAAAATGAAGGCATATTCATTCATTCAACCATCAATAACAATCCATTCACAATTCATTTTTCAAGAAACCATATTTTTTCATAGCCTATCAATAATCCAAATTTATTTATACAATCAATTCCCATGATGTTTCATTTTACATCCAACCATATTTCCATGTATAAACTACAAAATATATCAAAATATAAAAAAATCTACTCTACTCAGTAGTCCAGTCATACATCCACACACACACACACACACACACACACACACATATATATATACAAATACATCATCAAACCGCATAAAATATTTTTAAAATGTTCATATCTACTCAAACAGATAAGGAAATTATTGTTGCATATCTGCCACATTCTTCCATGTGGTATTTCTATCCAATTAGAGGTCCCATTGGATCCAATTTTGCTCTATGTTCCTCTTTCATAGGTTCTTGTTCCTATAATCAAGTATACAAATAGGTCGAACTTCAATTTTCAACAAATCAAACATCTACAAATTGGAAACATCCCAAACATGAGTGGGGTCAAAAATGTACTTCCTAAATAGGGATACATGTGTTATATTTTGAGGTAGATCACAATGGGATATGACAATCACAAGATGTAGAATATGATAGAAAGTAAATTCACAATATTGCAGAAATATGCTATAAATAGAAATGACAAAAATGAATACAATATTGTTGTGGAGGAAATAAACACTCCATGCAAGAAGCTTACAAGACTACATTGTACTCCATCACTAATTGAGTTACACTAAAATACTACTACTACCTATTGTATTGATACTATCTTACAATGAGGCCCTTTTATGATGGAAGATAGATTCCTTAGACAACATTCTACCTAGCTATACAAGGGATACCTTACACATTGAAACTTGTGCATTATTACATTGCATAAAGTAACTAGATAACTCTCCCCTAAAGTAATCTAATGTCCTAAGTATGTACCTAGAAAGGTAAAATTATATGACCCAAATGATGTAATAGAATATAACTCTAACACCCCCTATATTACATTATTTGGGTATTGAAGACTTTAGTCTTCAATGTGGATTTTCTTCCATTGGATAATAGAACTTGTATTCTCCTTCATTGCTTACTATGATTGGATTCAGCCAGTAATTTGTTTCTTAAATTGATGTACAGTAAGTTGATGTTGTATTTTTCTCTTTTTCTTGAATGTGCTTAACTCATTTAGTCTTTGTAGTGTTATGTTCCTTTTTGGCATACCTTTTCTTCTTCTTCCTTCTTCTCTTCTTGTGATTTCGTATTGAAGCTAGTGGAATTTTTGCTTCATGGCAAGTTAGTTTATCATCACAATAATATTGTTCCTTACTGCTGGCTTGCTTCTTGTGTTAAGTAAGTACAAACACAATTAATGATAGATAAATAATTAGACACTCTTATTGTGAGAATATAACCAATTTTTGCAAGTTCCACCATGTTGTGAAAAGGATTTAATGGAGATAACCAATCAAGGCTGCAAAGTTACCTTATTTGGATTCCTTAAGAAATAATAAGAATTTATTTTTTTTGCTATTTGATAGATATTTGTACCCTTCCAGAGTATCTATTAAATTTTGAGAGTAGAATTCTACTTCATGGAATAGTTCTTCATTATTGAAAGCTTTTCTCAAAATTTCATCCATTAGAGGTAGTAATTGTAGAGATGGATTTGATAGAATATTAGTAGTATACCTTATAGCTACCAACCTTAAGGTATATGTAACCCTTAGAGTATATAATATTGATTTGATAAAACCTTTGTTAACTCTTAGGTTTTTTAGACTTCCTTATATCTCCCTAATTTTGGGAATTCGTAAAACTAATAAGATTTTAGGTTTTGTAGAAAGTTGACATCTATCCAAAGAATTTAGAACTTGATAATTTTTTATGGATTCTAATATTACCAAGTTTTTTAGAATACCTTATGACTCCCTAGGGTGTTTTGGATAGGATATATGATAAATATAGTGCTTTTTGTAAATTGTAGTTCAATTTTGGGTTGTTTTTGTGAAATTTTGTAAACACCAAAATCAAATTCTATCTCCTTATAAATCCTATTGAACTAAGAACTATTTCAATTTTTGAGGAGGTTTTGATGTTGGATTTATTTGTCATCCTTTAATTTGAGACAACACTATTATAATAATTTTAACCTTTGAATTTTTTTAATAAACCTCTTTAAATACACCTCTTGGTTGATTTTTAATGTTTTATAATTTACAATTCCTAAACTTGATGTTGTATTCCTTATAACTCCCAAATTTGGAAAGAGTAGAAAATAATATTTGCAAGTAATTTAAATTTCAATAATAACCCTTATTTCTCCTTGGTAACCTTATACAAATATTAACAATTCTGAAATATGCTTGCTTAATAAATCACTAATGGTGAATATTGCAATAGTAGATATAATGTTACCATATAACTCCAAAACCTTAGGTTTTAGGCAAGAAAATAATAAATCAACCTTTACCTTAATAATCCTTCAATTTTGTGCAGTGGTCGATTAGTAGCTTTGTGGAGCATAGCACTCATGTGCGGTCATGGCCCTATTTGATCGATGCTAGTTTTCTCTTAGGTTGGCACTTCTTCTTCTCTATAAATGACATTGTATGCTCCTTGACATATGCTCTACTTATTACAAAGCTCCTCTAAATGCACACACTAGTTTTTTGGGCTTATGACATCTTAAATGCTCATTTTACACCTTTTAATGGTGTATGGCTTGAATTAGCCTATTTCTTCAGACGTGCTTCAATGTTTGACTTGGTTTGACTCTGTTATAGCTTCGTTCTATTGTTTTTTGTTGTGTTCTCCAATATTGGCATATCATGTAGGATGGGCTTCATGACAAGTATCACCTAAATCGTTACAAGGTAGGTGTATTCAATGTACCTTTGGCAATGATGAGGTTGGTGGTAACCTACAAATATTCTTAACTCCCTCCAAACGAATGTAACTCCCTTTAGGTGAGCGCTTAGGTCTTTGTGAATGTTGGGAAGCTTAGAGAATTTGTAACAAGTGGCACTCAAGGCTTGTGCATGCAAGCATTATTTCTAACACTTAAAATATGAGCTTGAAACCCTACATGAGCTTGCTATGTTTCTTAAGATACAAGCTTCCTTTTGCACATTGGCTTGGAGATGATGATATATGGCTATAGATGGATTGCTCCATGGTTCTATAGCACACTCTTGAGCTTTCATTTTATTGGATGTACACTTCAACGGATGCCTTAGGTATAACTCTTTTCTTTGTACCTATTTTCAAGTTTCATAGCTTATTTTAATGCTAATTTTTATCCTTCTTCAGTGCTTGAAAAATAGTGTTGGTTATAATATCCAATATGTAGATCTTTTGATTTATCTTTTATGTATATAATTGTTACTAAATGTTGCTCTTTTTCTATGTAAGCATGAGTGATACTACCCTATTTTAATAGGTCCACTATTGCAAGTGATGTGTCGCTTATAAGGCTATATTTGACGGAGGAAAACAATGTTTTTAAACACCTCAATTCTTGGGCGTGTGAGCTCTTCATTGGCTCCTTCCTCTAGCTGTAAATTTGTTGATCATGTGATCTCTTTGGTGGCTCCTTATTTTTTTGGATATCTGCTAGATATAATATCCTTATTACCCCCTATAAATAGAAATACTTTTTTCTTTCAAAGGAACAAAAGATGTGTCTTTTGTTATAGATAGATCTTTCACCAAAATGAATAATTTTTATGTAATCCTTCTTTATTTTTCTTCTTTGGATGATAGTCAATACAAGCTAATTTGAATAAGGATTCCTACACTCTGTGCTAAAAAGGAACCCTTATATTCTCCTTGAATATTGAAACTTCTAAGGTCTCAATTTGAGGCTTCCTTCAAGGAATTCAATGGTGGCTTTTTATTCCACATTTTTGCCTATAATGGTGACTTCTTTTGGCCATGAAAGAATTTTAGATTTTTGTATAATTTTTGTGCTTTTAACAACACAAACTAATTGAGAATAACTAGTTAGAAAACAAACTAGTATGGTGCTTAGTAGATGCAATTTTAATGGTAACAATAATCTCACCTTATTGCTCCACTAATTTCTCAAAAATGCACTTAAAAATTCCACTGCAACCTTTCAAGTATAATCTAGAATGAACTCTTGCAAATCTCACTACAAACACAATTGTAGGATCTAGTCTTATTCAAAATATAAGATAGGTATTTGACTATAAATCTATAATCTAATCAACTCCTAATGTGAAAATGAACATTAAAAGGAAACTTTCTCTTTTGCACTTTTGAAGACTATAACTCAATTTTTCTCTTTTCAACTTTTGATCCAATATAAGGTATTTTAACAAATCTGATAAGTTTATCTAATTAATGAATCTAATTGCACCAATAGTTGCTTACCTTTTTGAAAGATTTTTTTAGAGGATGTAGATCAAGCTTGTTGCTTTAGATTTTTGCAACTTTTGTTATATTTTCCAAAAATATCCTCATTCACCAAAAAGAGGTCCCAAACTTTCTTTCATGAGTCTAGGGTTTGGTGGTTTGTTCTTCTCTAGTAATATTCTCCTTTCTACAATGGATTTGGAGGAAGTCTTTATGTCTTCTTATCGTGAAAGGTAATCTTCAAATCTCTTGGATTTGGTAAACTTCTTCTATCTTCAAGTTTTCTTGTCAAATTCTAACTTCAAGTAGGATCTTCTTATCAAGACTCTAAATGTCTTGAGGTCTTATGTATCTTCTTTGGAAATCCTTGCAAATTTTTCTTCTCCTTATTGGGCATGTTTTTGAATGGTGATAATTTTCCCAATTATTTTCTTTATCAGAAGGTTTCTCCTTGATGGAGAATTCCACCAATGAGTTCTAGGAACTTTTTTTATGATCTTGCTTCAGCAATAAGGCTCTCCAAGCCTTCTTCTTTGAGACCTCTACTAGGTCTTCGATTCTACAACTTATTTAGTCTTCTTTGAGACCTTCTTCTTCAGATTTTGGAATTGATATATCCTTCTCGGATCTCTTGATTCCACTACTTATATATTTGAATAGGACTCTCCTAGTCCTCTCTTCCTTCCAAGAATGGAAGTTTCTTCAATGATATCTTCACCTGATATCTTCACATTCAAGTTTGCTTTAGGTGTTGGATTGATTCTGAAGATAATACGCTTCCTAACATTCTTGTAGGAATTTTCCCAACTTGTCGAATATTCTTTTCCTAAAACAAATTATTAATACTAAAATCTAAATTTGCTTTTGAACTAGGTACTCTCTTCTAGATTCTTCTTCAGGATCAGGGCTTCTATGACCCTTTTTTTTAGATCAAGGCTTATGTGGTATTTTTTTTAGATCAAGACTTTTGTAGCCTTTTCTTAGATCAAGGCTTTTGTGGCTATTTTTTATATCAAGGATTATGTGGCCTTTTTTTAGATCAAGGCTTATGTGGCATTTTTTGCTATAAATTTGACTCTATTTATGGAGATCTTCAATCTCTATACTTCACCATGACTCTTTCTCTTAGAGTCTCTCTTGTAGTATTCTTCTCTTGCCACAAAAAATATCTACACTATGAATGCACTCCAACCTTTGGGTAATGAATTTGAAATCTCCTAGATTTTTATCGTAGGAAGTGTCCCAATCATTTGAGATTTAGTTCCCTACAATAAAAAAAACTTTAGGTAATAGTAAAATTTCCAGATCTCTTAGATGAGATTCACTAGTTGATTCATCAAACTAATGGACCAAATTTTGAGTCCTTATCTTCACAAATTTTTTTGCAACTCTATGGAAAGACTTTGATCCATATGAATTTCACAATTTCTATTTCCATTCAATCTTAAGGTAATGAAACTTATATGCAACGGGTCAACGGAACATCCAGTTTGCAAAATTTGAAGCTATGGTGACTGGCCCAATTTTTAACAATAGTACTTTCTCGAAGATCTCCCTTCCACCTTGATTCTTCTAAATCATTTATGAGCCTGTGCATTGTGGTAAATTAGATTCACAAAAATTCAAGCTCAATAATAATGGTGGTTCTCCTCTCAATCTACAATAGCTAGTTCTACTGTGACTAGATCTATCATGGCTCAGATACCATTTTTAGATTTCATGGTAGATCACAATGGGAGATGAAAATCACAAGATGTAGAAATATGAGAGAAAGCAAATTCACAATATTGTAAAAATATGCTATAAATAGAAATGATAGAAAATAATACAATATTTCTATGGAGAAAATGGACACTCCATGCAAGAATCTTAGAAGACTACATTGTACTCCATCACTAATAGAGTTACACAAAAATACTACTACTACCTACTATCTTGAAAATATCTTACAATGAGACCCTTTTATAATGGAAGATAGATTCCTTAGACAACACTCTACCTAGTTGTACAAGGGACACCTTGCACATTTACAACTTGCACATTGACACTTGTTCATTTATTACATTGCATAAAGTAACTAAATAACTTCCCCCTAAAGCAATATAATATCCTAAGTATGTACCTAGAAATGTACATTTACATGACCCAAATTATGTAATAGAATCTAACTCTAACAACATGGAAGACACTATGGATTTTGAATAATATTTGTGGCAGAGCAGATTTATATGCAACAATGCTTATCTTACCCACAATTTCAAACGGACCCACATATCTTAGGTCAATTTAGGAAGATTTTTTAGAACTTTTAATTGGCTTCACCTTTAAAAATACTTTTTATCCCACATAATATTCTCTCTATGTTATTTTGAGGTCTGTAGAGATCTTTTGGTGGACTAAGAACTCCTTTAGCTTCTGTTGAATTCTTTTCAATTGATATTCCATTTCTTTTATAGTTTTTGGTTTGATCACTACTTGATCCTTTGGATTATCCCATGACAAGAGAGTCCTACATCACCTTTCATATAGAGCTTCAAAAGATACCATACCTAGTGATGTATGATAACTATTATTGTATTGATAACTATTATTGTATGCAAACT
Source organism: Wollemia nobilis (assembly GCA_028583015.1). NCBI lineage: Eukaryota > Viridiplantae > Streptophyta > Pinopsida > Araucariales > Araucariaceae > Wollemia > Wollemia nobilis. The sequence goes on along the minus strand of JAQPPZ010002395.1, from coordinate 2,384,090 downwards.
CTACTAGGTATAAATAATATTCCCGTTTTGTATGTTCATCCATACAATATATTCTCGATATATCCTCTAATACCTTATTCACTTTCTTAATTTTTCCATCTATCTTAGGGTGATAGGTGGAACTAATATTCAATTTTATTCCTAAAGCCTCATGCAAAGCCTACCAAAATTCAAAGGTAAAGCAAGAAACTCTAACAGAGATTATGACTTTTAAAAATCCATGTAGTCTCACCACTTCCCTGGTGAACTTTCCTATTATAGTAGGTGTATCATATTGCACATTACTAATTATAAATTGTGCAACCTTGGTTAACTTATCCACAACTACCAAGATGGCATCATACCTAAACTTTGTTTTAGACAAACCCACTATAAAATCCATTGAAACCACCTACCATTTCTATGTAAGTATATCATGTGGGTACAATATACCTATTGGATGCAAAATTTTTGCTTTCACTTTCTGGTACTCCAAGAACTTGGTCACATAATTAGTGATGTCCCTTTTCATACCTGACCAATAGTAGATATTTATCAAGCTCACGTGCATATTTAACCCTTTAGGATGTGATAAATAAGGAGTAATGTGTGCCTCCTTATGGATTGTTTCTCTCATTCCACTCATATTTGGAACAAAGAATATATTTTTATAATATAGTAAGTCATCTCTATTCACAAATCTATTATATTTTCCAAGTTCTTGTTAAATTTGAGCACTACTTGATTGGAAAAATTCATCTTTCTACTATAGATCTTTAATCTGATCAAATAAATCATAATGACATTTTTTCATCATGGTAATGTAACCTCTCCTACTCAGAGCATCAATGACTATATTCTCCTTACCCTTAATATATTCAATGCCAAAATCATACTCAACTAGAAACTCCATCCAACATTGTTGCCTAGTATTCAACAAGGATTGAGTAAATATGTATCTTGAAATTTGGTTATCTATAATTAGTTCAAACATTTTCCCCAACAAATAGTGCCTCCCAATATTAAGGGTATGTACAACAACTATCAACTCCAAGTCATGAGTGGCATAATTCAACTTGTGCTTTTAAAATTTCTTCATTTGAAGGTAATAACCACATAATATTGGGTCAAACCCCTCTTAATCCTTCCATAGATGCATTTGTACATACTATAATTTTTTTATTAGGATTAGGTAATTGCATAATTGATGTGGTTGTCAATATTTCTTTCAAAATTCAAAAAGCCCATTCACACTACTCTATCTATTTAAAGGCTTTACCTTTCCTTTTAAGGTTTGTAATAAGTTGGGAAATTTTTGAGAAACCTCTAAAAAATCACCTATAATTTTTTGTGATCCCCATAAAACTTCGCACTTCAATCACGTAAGTAGGTGCAAGCCAATTAACAATTACTTCTATTTTCTTGGGATCAACTGCAATCCCTTTAGTTGATACAATATGTCCCAAATATTGTACTTGTGTAGTATAGAATTTACACTTGGATAGATTTTTGTATAACTGATTTTTCTAATAATATCAAGTACAATTCTCATATGTTGATCATGTTCCTTCTTTTTCTTGGAATAGATCAATATATCATCAAGAAATACGAGTATAAACCGGTCCAAATATTGTCTAAAAATGTTATTCATGAGATTCATGAATGCAGTGAGGGCATTAGTTAGCCCAAAAGGTAGGATTGTAAACTCAAAAAATTTTTACCTTGTTCTAAAAGCTATTTTAGAAGTGTCTTCTTCTCTAATCCATAATTTATGATAACCAAACCTTAGGTCAATCTTCAAGAAGATAGTTGCTCCTTTCAACTGATCGAAGAGATCATCAATTCTAGGTAACAAATACCTATTTTTGATAGTAACCTTATTCAAAATCTGGTATTTTATACACATTCTCAAGGTACCATATTTATTTTTAACAAAAAATATAGGAGCTTCTCATGGTGACATACTGGGCTTGATTAGCCCTTTCTCCAAAAAATATCAAAGTTGTATCTTGAGCTCTTGTAGATTAATAGGAGTCATCATATATGGTGCCCTTGCAATGGGTGTAGCTCTAGGTAACAACTCAATAGAAAAATAAAATCCTGGAAGGTCCTTAAAAAATACATATTTGAATTATCCCAATACAAGATGCTTTTGGAAGAGGTCAGATTCCACTTCAGTCTCCCCTTTGTTATTAATTTTAACTATAAAAACAATTCATTTCTTTCTAATGGCTTTTTTATCTTAATTGCAGTCAGTAAATGTGGCTTAATTTCTCCAAAATCATAATGAATTCTAACCCTTTGATTAGATTCATACATACACTCCATCCATATTTCCTCAAAATCCATAAGAGCCTTATGGGATTTTAACCAGTCAACACCAAGAATGATGTCAAAAGTATGCAAAGGTGCTACATACAAATACCAATTGGTTTTTCCTTGAGGTAAAATGATGTGAGGATAAAATAGATATTGATTTACTTGATAATTTTACTCCAACCCATATTCCACCTTCCAAACATTAGACAAAAATCTAAGTCTTTCAGGTATGTCCCTCACTAATTTAGTGGAGATAAAGCTATCAGTTAATCCACTATATATCAAAATACGTACATCCTTCTCATAAATTTTACCATTTAATAAGAAAATGTAACTCGACCATTAAGTACATGACTACCTGCCACCACAAATATTTTGTGGGTGGCTTCTTCTAGGACTTTATTGTAAATATCAGCTCTATGGAGGCACTTATTTGGCATAATGAGCTCCTTTGCATATATAACATCCACTTGGAGGAACTCTATTTACCATTTTATTGTTCTTATTCCTGACTTGAGGTATAATTTCTCTTGAATTCTCTTGATCTACTAGTCTCTGATCATTCCTTCTAGGGTACCCCTTGTCATACTTCCTAAACCTATTGCCTTGGAAAGTGTTTCTATTTTTTGCTTCTTTCTTTTGAGCTAAATAAAAAGCAGTAGGGAGATCTATAGGGTTATGCATATTCACCACTGTATTGATCTTGGGATGTAGTCCCAAAATTAATTTTTGGACTTTCATATCTTCATTGCTCTCATATTGGGTTGCATATTTTAGTAATTGGACATATCTTTGATGATAATCCCAGAATGTCATGGTTTCTTGTTGCAGGTTTGTAAATTCTCCAATTTTTTCCACTTAATACTACTTAGTTAGGAATCTATTTCTGAATTCTTTATAAAAAAATTCCCATTTGAAATCTGCAACTTCAACACCCAACCCTCTCTTAAAGTTTTTCCACTAGTCTAGGTCCACTTCAACCATGTTCATAACAACCAAGGTAGTTTTAGATTCTGATGACAAAAACACCAAGGAAAAGTATGACTCTAATTCATTAAACCAATTCTCTGCTACATCACTTTCACCTTTTCTATTTAATTTAGAAATTAAAACCTTCTTTAGGTCTTTAGCCAACTCCACACTTACTCTGGCCCTATCGATGCTAGATCTTGTAGGCTCACTAGGCACTTCCTCTACCCTACCAATAGTTTCCCTATCCCTTGTTAAGTCCTTCATAACATTTCGTTGTTGGACTATCAACTCCTACTTTTTGACCATGTGAGTTTTCTATTGAGCTATTTCTTCTCTTATGAGTTTATGATAGTTGCACTACTTGTGCTAAATTTCCTACCTCCCTACCAAGTTTATTTAATGGAGGTTAATTCACTTACTTCATCCTTCTTTCACTTTGAGGACCTTCTTTTATGTTCCCTATTCGTGGTCCTTTTAGATTTTATCTTATGATTGCTTCCTCTTGTCCACCTCCTATGGTATCCGTAGAAGTTCCACCTTACAACACATGTGCCATAATACCTATAGGGAAAAGAAGCAAGTTATTTTTTTTAACTTCAAAATTTTCCAACAAAAATTTTAATCACAGTCCTACAACTTTAAGATCTCATCGACTCTAATACCATATGTAACAACCTAAGTCTACTCACTTGGTTGCACCACAAAAATAATCCAAGCAATTCCTCGAGGTGATTTTTTGTTTAAATTTATTGTTTAACTCTAAAAGTGATTTCATGTTCATAGAAATTATATCTCATCCAATGAATTTAATAACATAAATTTTTAATTAGTACATGTATATCAACCACTTTTGGGTTTCAAGATTGTTGCAAACAACCACCCAAGTGGACGAGATTGGCCAAATCCTATAAAATGTGCCATTATGTGGAATTGACTTGTCTCATTTATGATCCTATTGTTATGGCATGAGGGTCAAACCACAACTAGAGTTATCATCTAGGGCCCATAACACCTAGATGATGGATGCATACTTCCTCATCCTTTTTCATACTGAACCTTCGACTAACCGGTCGACTTGTTCAATTAACTGTATGTAAGGGGGTTAGCACACATATGTCTAGTGTCTAGTTGATTTTCCTACTACTGAAGGTTAGCTAGAGATATGTCAATGCCCTGATCTTGGACTTGATCAATCATGCCTATTATGACTCATGATTATTTATCCCATAGCAAAAATCATGGCTAAACTAGCTGAGTCAAATGAATATGGGACTTATCATAGTACTACCCAGGAAGCAACCTAGAGGTGGCATCCCATACCATCCCTCGTTACAAGTTCTAACCAAGCTACTTGTTTTGACTGATTCTATCAAACTATGGTTGCTCTCGAGATAATGGAGTCACATTCTCGTAAACTCTAAGTTTGGGTGTTTAACATAGTCATCTTCTCGTATTTCAAGTATTATTTCTATGTCTAGAGTTTGTAGGTTTTAGTAATGTTCTTTTGGAATAATCACTCCACCTTCCAAATTTGTAGCTATCATCAATGGGTATTTGGGTTCCATTTCATCGCAAAGCTAGTTTTAAGATTTCATCTCTATGACTACAACTAGCTTCCTCTAATGTACATGGACACCATCCTTAATTTTTATTTAAAACATTATGGCTATACATGCACCTAATTATGGTATCTTTTCCTCAAATATGCAGCTTCACTTACTCTAAAGATATAACAAGTTCCATATGCACATAAATATGATTAAGTAGTACTTTTAAATTTCAATAGAGATGGTCATTTAGTTGACTAGCTAAAGCCTTGCCACATTATAAATACTACGATACATCAGGACAAACTCGTGATAATAATAAAAATAAACTAAATAAACCTTTAATTGACATTAAAAAAAGTTAGCTACTAATTATGATTCTATATTTTTTGATTATTCAAACTTTAAAAAAAACTAATCCACCGCCTTAGTTTCATTGATAAATTATGGGCTATCTCAACTCTATACAATAAAGTACTAAATTTGCATTCAACGAATTGAATGGATAGGTTTTACATCCTTATGAATTTGGTAAACCCTTGTCCAACATTCAACATGTTGGGTTATTCTATTTGGTACGCTACAGGGTGAGATTTGGTTGTTTACACAGGTTCCACACCATGCAATTTGCCACCTTGAAACTATCATGAATCGACGTGCTCTCTATTGAAAGCCTAAATATTGGCTTTAGAAAGAATATTCATTTACCATAATTAGTTATTAAAGGAAATTTTAAAACAATGGTACACTTATAAGACTATGGGCTCTTGCTTAACAATTTTCTTTAGTAAATAGAATTACCAATTGTTTCTATCCACTACTAGTGTTGGGTTTAAAGGCACCATCCAACTAATAAAACATTTAAGGTGAGCGGTAATACTATTTTTATTTAGCATAATTAATATTGTTGTTCATGGTAACATACATTCTGTCAACATAGAATAACATCTAAAAGGTATTATAACTTTATAATATGTTTTCTTTATCCTTGGAATTCGTAAAGGGTTTCCACACAATCACACACATTTCTCTTTGTCACTAAGGAAAGTCATTTTCCCATAACAATATCAACTTCATACACCAGTTTAATTTATCTTTAATAAATGGTATAGTTTTACATCAACTACTTTCCAAAACAACATATATTTTTTGTTTAATAATAAGGGGTTGTACTCGGGTCCTCCACCCTTGAAAAATTACATTTATCTTCTTTAGATCTTGAGATTTTACAAATAGATACCCTTACCATATCAATTGAGATGCTATAGCTAAAAACCTACATCATTTTACATAAAATGTCTAAATTCTTGATTTTCATTTTTTGGATCTTTTCAAATCTTTGTATGAATACAATTACTCCAGAATTTAGCATCTTTCTTGACATTTTCCTATAGCAGCATTCACAATGCTAAAACTTCACCTCTACTATCTATGCCTTGCATCTTAGTAGAGTAATATTTCTAAAACATCGCACTAACATAGTCCACTTTACCAAATATGGATTGCTAGTTTCCTTCCTGAAACACAAGTGCAACCACAAAAATTATAATAAATAGTCTAAATGAAAACATATTATTGCTCCAAAATAAAACATATATTACCAATGGAAAACATTAAAGTAAATCTTAATCATTAATTGTTTTAGAAAATCAACATTTTTTTTCAACTTCAACTAAACTTTCTACTTCCTCTAACTATGGAAAGGAGAATTTAACTTCACGATCCTCAATCAAAACCCCTCTATTGGCTAGATTATATACACATTTGTTTCCTTCCCTTAATATATGACTAAACCTGATTTCTCCAAACTCTTTAGCAAGATCTTGAATTTCCACAATTGTCTCTTATATGTTCCATGGAGCCTTTACTTTCCTCAAAATTGAACTTATTACTATGAGAGAATCACCTTCTATCCATACTCTATTTCATTTCATTTGTTTACATATTTTTAACCCTTCTAAAGCTGCCCAAGATTCAACTTCATTATTTGTCTTAAATCCACTATTGAAAGCATAATGAGACAAAATATCTCCTCTATTATTTCTAATTATTTCTCCTCCTCCTACTGGTCCTAGATTTCCTTTAGATGCTCCATCAAAATTTAATTTAACCTAGTCCACATTTTGTGGTTTACACTTTATATTATTTACCTTATTTTTTATTCTCTTGTACCCAACATCATAATTCCATTTAATAACTTGAATCCATCTATCAAGACTCTCTGCTTCCAAATTAGGGATTGGGTGAGTTGATAGAGTTGGTTGAGATTCCTCTATGGATAAACATATATTTTTTTCATTACCTCTAAATTACTTTCTTGTCCTTTAAATATTATTCTATTTCTTTCTAGCCATATAGTCCAAGGTATTGTATCTTTTGATATATCCCATAATGTCTATAAAGCCTCAATTTTAAAATTGCTCTACCATTTCTTTAACCAAATTTCTATTCTGCTATTCATCACCATACATTTACCAAATATATTAAGAATCCATTGCCATAGATTCCATACTATTGAGGAATGTCCCAAGAGATGGTCAATACTCTCCTCCTACTTATTAGAGAAAACAAATTAAGAGGGGCCATGAAAACCCCTTTTCATAAGGTTATCCCAAAATAAAATTCTTCTATGACCTACTAGCCAAACAAATTTTTTGAATTTAGGAATGCTTGGGCTATCCTAAATATCTCTCTATATTCTAGTGATATTATTATTATGTTGGTTTTGAACATTATATCTACTTGTAGAGGCGAAAAGGTATCCTATCTCGTACAATTCCCAAAAAGGATGGATTTGGAAAAGGTAGAAAGCCTTATGGGGTGAAACGCGGGGGTTGTGTTGTTCTCTACACTCAGTACTAGGGGGAAGGGTTCACTAGAAACGATTTAAGGACTCGCTCCAAGTCATATAGGATTTTAGGATAGTTTGATGTATTTAGTTTTAATCAATCACCTAAGTTTGGCCTTTCTAGATCTATGCTATGAAGGATAAAAGGACAATGCAAAAAATAGAATGCAAGAATACAAGAGCTAACCTAATATGATTTTTCCTTTGAATGCTTGCTAATCTAGGGTTTTATCCAAAAAATATTTAAAGCAAGGGCATAAGGTAAATGCACAATATTAACCCTAGATGCACACTAAATGCTTTTCACTTTTAGATGCCTAAGAATCAATATTCAGATCATATTTTCAACTAATAAAATAATTATAACACTTATCTTGATCAGTGGTTGATCTAGATTTTTCTTTTTCTTGTCCAATGATATAAAAAATACCTATTTTTGCAAGATAACTTATGAAACACTTGAAAATGGTATTAGCATTAGTGGGCCTACTTATGCCATTGTACAACAATGCTTGGAGGTGCAGCAGTCAATCCCCCTAGGTCCATTTAGATGACCTTTGAAAACAAAAGCAAAATTTGACCTTTGGAGAATTAATGATAAAACAACAATGCAACATCAAAGAAATAGAAAATTAATTATGCTATCATGCCCTATATACAATTTAGAAAATACTCATGCAATAAAAATTGGACAAATGCCCTTAGTTCAGTCCTAGGAAAAATTGTACCTCGTCGATAGCGGGTGCGATAATGCTATAGGCGAAATTGTGCTCCATCAAAATAGGGTACGATTTTTCTTCTATGAGCAAAAACCCTAAATTAGGGTTCGCGAAGTCGTGCCTCATCAAAACAACACATGATTTTGGTTCATATACATAAAAAATAGAAGATATATGCAAAACATAAATAAATGCAAAAAATAAAGTATGCAAAACCTAATGAATGAAGCAGAAGCAGGCAGAAGAGATCGAGGTATCCAAATGGGCACTCTCTCTCCTTCTGAATGACAACACGAATCCACAAAACCACACAACAATATAAATCAATGCAGTAGAATATCAAATCTGAAATTTGCACTTTGGGGTTAGCTTGTAGAAGAAACAGGAAGCAGAGCAAAAGTAAAAATGTGAGCACAAGTCAATCATAAGAATTTCAAGCTTAATCGTGTATCCCAAAAATTATTTGTTATTAAAGAGTGATATTAACCCCTCCTTTTATAGATAAATATCGGGGTGAAAAGAGTGCGAAAACAATACAGGTCAATGTAAAAGCACACTAAAAAGGTTAAACCTAGGTTTTAATAATTAAAACCCTAAAAATAGCAAAATCGCACCCTTTGTAGATGGGGTGTGATATTGCTTCTATGAAGTCGTGCCCCACCGTAACCAAGTGTGATTTTTCTAAAAGGCTAAATAAAGGTAAGGTAGGGGAAAAGAGGCCTACCCTTGCCTAGGGCAAGGGTTAGAGATCTCTTAGGGACTCTAAGGAAGTTTACCCATTGAAAGTGGGTCAATTTTCCGTATCTACATTTTGCCCCCTCTTTGATGTATTTAAGGCCAAGTACATATATCAAAGAAATATGTAGACTCCTAAAAGACAAGAAGACAAAAAACACAAATAAGGGGTGGTCAAGTTTGGATAAAGGGATGGCACAAGAGGGGTATCATGGAAGGACACCCTGGACTCTTGCACACTAGTCAAGACATTACTACCACTAATGCCTCTATGGCTAGGGTGCCCTCTCGAGTTTTGAAATAAAAGGAATTTTTAGGAACCTACTATTAAAAATAACACTCTCACACAATAACTTGAAAATAAACACACTTGATCACAACATACTTGGAAATAAAATGCACAATACGAAAGTAAATTGTAGAAAAAGAACAATCTCACAATAGTACTGAATTGCAAGCTTCTTCGAGGGGACAACCTCCTTCAATATGTCATTCAATTATGTAAAAATATGTGTACAATATTGTCTCTCATATATTTAAGGAATTTATCTAGCACCTAACTCCAAAGGTTGGCTTACATGCAAAATGCCACCCGAGATAGAATCGTCTACCTACAATCAGTTACATTCTTGAAAAATGATTACATAGAAGGGCGCCATTTGGCATAGGCACTTATTAATCCAAAACTATAATAAAAAACTACAAAATATTAACATGGGTACTACCCACGTTCTATAAGTACTATTACATCAAGTGTTAGGTTGGGGTCCTAACATGCCCTTCCCCTTCAAAAATCTTTGTCCTCAAAGCTGAAGGTGAGTAAACTATTGTTGTATTTGGTGAAGAGGTTCCCATATCACATCTTCCAGTTGTAAGATACACCACTGGACCATGACATATTTGATAAACCATCGACAAAGGGTACATGATCTATGATCAAGAATACATTAAGGTTCAATAATGATGGACCCTTTCTCTCCAACTCTGGAAGTGTAGACTACACCTGTACCCTGTTGCCAATAACCTACTTGAGAGAGGACACATGGAAGACTGGATGAAGTTTGGAATTAGCTAGAAGGGCTAGTATGTACACCATTGCCTTGATCCTATACAAAAATTGGTAAGTACCATAGTATTTGGGAGTAATTTTTTGACAACCATGCAACTGTAGAGATGATTTTTTGTATGGTTGTAAGCAAAGGAAGACCATGTCACCAATGGAAAAATTGTGTTCAATATGATGTTGATATGCTTGCTATTTCATATGATTCTGAGCCATGTCCAAATTGATCTTGAGTTGGCGAAGAATGGAGTCACACTTATGAAGAGTGGAATCCACAACCTGAACCTTGGAGCTACCTGGAATGTAAGAATTTGGAGCTAGTGGAAGCTAACCATAAACTGCTTCAAATGGAGTCACCTTAGTGGCAGAGTGATAGGTGGTGTTGTACCACCATTCATCCAAAGGAATCCACTTAGCCCAATGAGTAGGATGTTAAGAAGTGAAGCAACGAAGGTAGTTTTCGAAGCATTTATTGACAATTTTAGTTTGGCCATTAGTTTGAGGATGGTAGACCGAACTCATCTTGATTTGTGTCCCCTACAACTTGAATAGTTCCTACCAAAAGAAATTGTGAAGGCAGGATCTCAATTAGAGACAATGGATTTAGGTATTCCATGGAGGTGAAATATGGAGTCAAGGAAGATATGGGCGAAAATGGATGTAGTATAAGGGTGTGCTAGGAAATGTAAGTGAGCATACTTCAAGAGATGATCCATTCTCACCAAAATAACTAATTTACCTCCTAATTTTGGTAGCCCTTCAATGAAGTCCATAGATATATCTATCCAAACCTACTCAATAATGGATAAATATTGAAGAGTGCCTAGTGAGCACATATTCTCACCTTTCATGCATTGGTACCGATCACATTCAGCAAAAAAAATGATATATTTTTCATGCCCTTCTAAAGGAAGGTACGCTTTGCTTGAGTATATGTTTTGACAAAACCCAAATGACCAGCTGTGTGGGATGCATGCATTTCATGAAGAAGGAGGTCCTTGATTTGAGACTCAAATGGAATAACCGATCAGTCATAAAATTGTAAATCTTGACCATCCCAAACATAACCAGGGTGTGATTGAGGATCCTCTTGGAGATGGCAGAGGAGAGTTTGTAATGATGAATCTTGGCGAGATCTTCACAAAGTTGATGAAGACATTGCAGAAGAGGAGTAGATATGGCATGTAGCATGGCCTGATCTTCATGTAGGTGAGACAAAGCATCATCCACCACATTCTCTTTACCTTTATTAAAATAAATGTCATAGTCATATCCCAACAATTTGGAGACCCATTTTTATTGTTCTAGAGTAGCCATGCGTTGCTCTAAAAAATATTTTAGACTCTGATGATCAGTTTTGATAGAAAAGTGTCGACCAATTAGATATGGATGCTAATGAGTGAATGCATGTAATATGGCAAACATTTCCTTCTCATATGTGGACTTGCCTAAATTTTTAGGGGAAAGTGCCTTTCTAGTGAAAGCCAATGGTCGACCCTCCAGCATTAAAATTGCTCCAATGCTTGTACCTGATGCATCACTCTCGATGAAAAAGGGCTTAGAAAAATTTAGCATTGCCAAAATAGGGGTGATGGTCATAGAAAAATTCAAATGGAAAAAAGCCTTCTCAGTGGAATCAATCCACACAAAAGAATTTTTTCGCAACATGGTTGTGATGGGGGGTTACTATTTTTCCATAGTTTTTTACAAATTTTCTATAATATCATGTAAGACCCAAGAATCCATGAAGTCCATTAAAATTATTCAAACTCACTAGGACCAAAGCGAGTGAGTAGGCATTGAACAAATTTAGGCCATGAAAGGTCAAGTTCAGCCTTTCTAAGCCACAAAAACCAATGGAGTGCATCTTATTCAAAATTGAAATAAGAAATGGTCAACCATAGGAAATGATCAACATTATGAAGAGTGAAATATTGTTCTACCTTACAAATACACCCCGCAAAATATTTTCCATAAAACATGGAAAAATATGATTTGGGTAAACTCATCCCATTATAGTTGGGTATAGCTCATTGGTGGTGGCTTCTTGGTCATGTGAACCTGTAGAATCAGTAGAGGCTCTACTTTCCAATTCAACCTTCATTACTTTTTGTGCTTGGATGAGATCATTCATAGATTCTTAGAGAGATTGCATTTGGAACTGTATATCATGTATGCTTTTATTAACCATAGACATTTTTTTTTACCAATATTGTCCACTTTCATTTGAAGTTCCTTCTCTGCTACATGTTTGCAAGTTTCCTCAACCATAATTGAAGGTTTGGATGTTTTTTGTGGGACTTACGAAAAATAGATAGGTAGCTTTTAGGAGTTACTACTTTTAGTAAGGGTACAAAATTTAATTTGGGAAATGGGTTGCAACACTGATTTTAGGATGGGGTCCACTTCGGTGGTTGCTTGATATGAGTGCTCAATGAGTAGATTTATTAAATTTCTTGACTTTTTGTGATCTCCTGGTTGGTTGCAAGTTGATGTCAAGGTAATTTCTTCCATTTGGAATTAAAATTTCACCAGTGAGTCCTTGAGGGTATTTGGTGCAGAATAAAAATTAGCTTATATTCCCAAAATTTTAGATCAATTTGATTGACCATTGAAAAATTATGGCCTTAGTAAGAAAAATAAAAAATTGCCATTTTTGGAAAATCGATGCAAAATTTGACTAGGGGCTGCCAAGGACAATTTTATCTGGAATAGAATGTAGAATTATCTGCTAAATTTTTGAGTCAATATGAGCTTTGTGTAAAGATATATCCCTTTTTTAGTAAAAAAAAAAAATTACTCATGAGGTCGGGTTTACCTCTGAAGATTGGTTCCCAGAACTTTGTCAACTGTATTTATCCTGTATGTTATGATTACTGATACTAATATTTTCCCTGTTTGATTTTGACTATCACTGATATTCCTTGACTATTCAGACTGGCACAAGTAACTATTCTAACTGTGTAGGTGACTATTATGACCCTGTTATTCCTAACCACCCTGTATTCACATTATTGATGGAATTTTTTTGAATGTAACTGATTCTAACCCCCTATTTTAGACTCTAAAGATTCATGTATCACTGTTATTATTTTAGGAGTTTGTATTGCCTATTGTGTATGTAGGAATTCTATAATAGGGATGTCTTCTTCGTATGCTCAAATTTTGTGTAGGATACAATAATAGGTTTGGGCTTTTGGTTGCAGGTTAAGCAGAATATAAGAATTGAAGAACAACCTTGTTTGCAAGTTTAAATAGAACCAAGGTATTCTAGGCAAGGGTGTATGTAATATCCATAGGTCCTTTGTTATACCATAGTGATGAAAAATAGTGCTTGGACCAATATTTTAGGCCACTACTCAAGGAGGATTCTATACATACCCTTGAGCACACTGTCTACCTCTCTAACATTACGGGAGGGTAGTCTTCTGAGATGTTGTGTCGCATGCACTATGGACAATACAAGGTCGAAAAAGCTTCCTAGGGATAAAATTTTGTTAAATTCTAGATGGTCTCCCAATACACCTGAAGATGCATGGGAGCTCAATTCCATGCGCGAGTGTTGTCTAAGGCTTGGGTATTGTATCCTAATCACTTCTCACTTCACTAGATGCTTTATGGGCTATCTAGCTTAGCCAATAACAACAAATCCATGATATTTTAAAACCCCTGGTACAGGGTTTCAAACCTACTCAACTACTATAAAAAAAAATTGGCCTTTTTTTGATATGTAATTTTTTTTAATAAGAAAAACTTGCAAACGAAAAAACTAAACTCAAAAATATTATACCAAATAGTCGAGTTGGTAAAATTCATTGTAGTCATAGCATAACACAACCCTAGAAAAAGCTCTAATACCACTTGTTATTAACCTACTATTAAAAATAACAATTTCACACACATACTTGAAAATAAACACACATGCTCACAACACACTTCGAAATAAAATGCACAATATTAAATTTAATTGTAGAAAAAGAACAATATCACAATAGCACTGAATCACAAGCCTCTTCAATGGGACAACCTCCTTCAATATGTCATTCAATTATGCAAAAATATGTGTACAATATTACCTCTCGTATATTTAAGAAATTTATCTAGCACCTAACTCCCAAGGTTGGATTACATGCAAAATTCCACCCGAGCTAGAATATCCTACCTACAATCAGTTACATTCTTGAAAAAAATGGTTACATAGAAGGGCACCTTTTGGTATAGGTGCTTCTTAATCCAAAAATATAATAAAATATTACAAAATATTAATATGGTTACTACCCACATTCTACAAGGACTATTACATCAAGTGTTAGAGTGGGGTCCTAACAGGAACCTCCTTAAGAAACTCAAAAAGGTAAAGAAAGAAAAAAAAAAGTAGAACACATAAACAAAAAAAGCAAGCAGCAAAGCAAATATTATTGGGTACAACATGAATCTAATGCATCTAACATGAAATGCATAGAATAAATGGAAATATGAAATAAGGGAAGAAAATAAGAATGAGAAGAAGAAAAAGAAGCTCCAAAGGTCAATCATTTGAAAGTGAGAAGAAGGCTAGATCAGAACCCTGACTATAGGGTGTTATACTCAAAATATGGTCCATGTATGGATTGAAGAACCTACTATGGGTGATTATTCAAAATGATCAAGTGGCTAGAGCTTAGCCCGCTATGGATGATTGCTCGCTAATGACTATTGTGGGGTGATTACCCACTAGGATGTATGCCAAGGCCTACTAAAATGGCCAAGGAGCTCATCCTATAATGGGGTGTTGATCCCATTGAGGTAAAGAGATATGTAACCTGATAGGGGTGATATATAATGTATGCTAGTGTGAATTATGTATATGCTAGTACTACCTGATAGGGTGTATGTGGATGTATGTATGAACCAATCAATATGAGCATAACACAACATGAGTGTGCGCATTTGCTAAAATAAATAAGAGGAAGAAAATGAAGAGAAAAGAATTGTGTGTGTGTGCCCTCTTCTTGAAGTTTCAGCAAGTGAAAATTCAAGAGGGAGGAAGTGATCAAACAATGAAGAGAATAATTTGTATCCTTATCTGTATCAAAGAAAGCAAAAATAAAAGTAAGAATAATGCAGAATACAAGAATATACGAAAAGGAGAATTGTATTCCTTGACTTTGATGAGAGATGATTGGTATTATAAAAACTTTTTCAAAGTCAAGACAAGAATATGAGAGAAGAAGAAAAGATGCAGGAGAAAACCAAGAAGAGAATCTAAGGAGAAAAGAAGAAAAATGGATGGAGGTCCTAGGTTGGGTTTTGCTAGGCATCAGAGCCCTAGTGAGAATACAATGTATGTTAACTACAACCTAACTAGGTATCATCACTTACCATTGTTGCGAATTCTCAAAAATGTAGATCCAAAAGGTAGGATAAAGCTAGGTGTGCCAATCACGGCCTTACTAACCAACTTCTTCAAAATCTTGATCAAGGATTTACTGGATGCTTCAGTGTTGGACATTTTGAGTCCATATGGTTGTCATTGATGTCAAGAAGTGAAGTTGTCATTGATGTCAGGGAATGAACCACCGTTGATATCAAAAAGTCAAAAGAGATTCATAATATTTATTTTAATATTATGTGAAGCATAAGTTTTTTATTAAAACCATGGAATAGAAAAAGACTTCATATAATTTATTTTAATATTATGTGAAGCATAAGGTTCTTATTAAAACCATGGATTGGCAAAAGAGCTTCATAATACTTATTTTTAATAGTATATGAAGCATAATTCAAAAATATTTTTTATTAAAACCAAGATGAGCAATTAAAAAGGTTTTTATTTAAAATCAAAGGAAAGCAAAGGTTGAGGTTTAATTTTTAAACCTTAAAGAAAAGGAAAATAATCTTTAATTATTTTTGGTAAACCTTTGTGGGTGCACGTTAGGGTTGAAGCAAAGCACTGACGTATATCTTGAATATGTTCTCCATGCATGAAAATAAAATGATAATGAGGGTGCCAACGTATGATTTACCATCAAATCATGCATATAAACACATAATGTTTTCCTTGGTTTTGGCACCAATGCAATTGCGATCTGATGAGAATAAATGTGAATTCGGTGAATGTTTTCTGAATATTATTGCAAGTGAGATCAGTGAGCCTCGGTTCTATTGTGTGGGTAAAAATAGCAATTTGGTTTTGCATGAGGAAGACTTGAGATTCGTTGTATGGTTCGTTGTGCTTTGCATCTACCTGTTGAGGAATTTTAAGTGAACGCTTTGGAAGAAGTGTGGCAATCAGTGCAACATTTGTGAAGGGGCTGCATTGGAAGGAGTGTGGTAGTTAGAAGGTGCTACATTTGTGATAAGGGGCTGCATTGGAAGAAGCACAACAGTTAAGTAAAAGCACAATAGTGGAAAGAAGGTGCTACATTTGTGAGAGCGCAACAATTGTGTGAGAGCACAGCAGTCATGTGAGAGCGCGATAGTTGTGTGAGAGTGTTGAAGTCATTTGAGGGTGTAGTAGTGTTGAAAGACATAGAAACCAAGGTAGAATGAAGCCCAACCACAACCAACCAAAAGGAATAGGCGTAGATGCATTATTAGTCTCAGTGTGAAACGTACATAGGTCAGAGAGGTGTGTACAACCAATACCAAAAATTAAAGGTATGTTCTAAAGTTTGGCAAGCCTTTGATTTATCAAAAGGTGCTAAGGTTGAGGAGACGTTGAAAATATTATTAATGAAAGTTGTGTTTAGGGTTTATCATTTACATTGATAGAAATTATTAGTTGGAGTGAAAAGGTGTCATTGGGATAATTTATATTGTTATTCTTGTATAATTAAATACTTGGAATAAGGATTGAGGTGATTTAATTATTGAGAGATATCTTCATTTGAGGTATAGTTTCAAAGTAAAATATTGTTTGAATAAAGAGGGAGTTATAAGGTGTATGTGGATGCTATTACTTTATGTAATGTTTATGAAGAATATTTCTATCATCTAATCACTTTAAGGTTGGCAAAAGTTTAATTGTGAATGAGACAGGTTTTCTAAAGGCACTTTAACATCAAACAAAGGTATGGGCATATTCTTCCTAGTAAGTGATTGTTGAAAATTATGAATGGAAAGTTGGAGTGAAAAGGATTGTTTGGTTAGCATTGTTGAGAGTGTTTTGAATTAATGCTTGAAGGTTTTATGGAATTAAGAGTTGTTGATAAAACCTTGTTTTATAAGCATTGTTGTTGAAGTTATTGAGTTGAGTGAAGAACTTGAACTAGGGTTTGCAAATATCATGAGTATCATTGTTATGTGAGATTGGTTGATAAGAATTGTTGGAAACATTTTGAGTGAGTGTTCATATGCTTGGACTAGGGTTTGTAAGCAAGGATTATTTCATTGAGTGATTGGTTGAGTAGAGTTGGTTGAGCCTAGTCAAGTGAATGTGTGAAGTGATAGCTCAAGTTATATGAAACAAATTATTCTATATTCTAAATTGATTTGAGAAAGAGGTTGAGTATTGATGAGTGTGAAACATATTGAGTCTCTAACAATTCTCTATATGTTTTTGTGATAAAAGAGAGATTGGAAGTGATTGAGAATTTGTGAATGTGAAGCATATTGAGTCTCTAACAATTCTCTGTATGTTTCCAAAAGAGTGATTAAAATTAATTGAGCATTGAGGTGAATGTGAAGCATATTGAGTCTCTAACAATTCTCTATATGTTTCTAAAAGGTGATTGAAAGTAATTAAGCATTGTGATGAGTGAGAAGCATATTGAGTCTCTAACAATTCTCTTTATGTTTCTATGAGATTGGACAAGTTCTAGTGTGGACTTTTTGAGAATATTTAAGGTAAGTCTTAGAGAAGACTTGTGGATAGATTTGTGTAAGCTTTTGTGGAATCTTACAATACAGATTGAGAGCATATTTGGATAAGTTCTAGTGAGGACTTGTAGAGAAGATTTGGACAAGTTCTAGAGAGGACTTGTGGACATATTAGTGTGAGCTTTTGTGGAAGCTTACAAGGTAGATTTGAGATAAGTATTTGAGAAGACTTGAGAGTAGAGTTGATTGATTTATTTGTTCAAACCTTGAGTTAAGGTTTGGGGCAGATCCAGTAGAGTTGATTTGAGATTGAGTCAAGCTTTTTGTTAAGGCTTGAGGACAGAGATTGAGGACATATTTGTGCTAGACCGAAGGACTGTGTTTAGTGTAGATTAGAGGATAGATATTGAGGACATATTTGTGCTAGATCAAAGGACTGTGTTTAGTATAGATTCGAGGATAGAGTTTGGTGTAGATTTGAGGATAGGTTTGTGCCAGACCAGAGATAGAGATTGAGAAGATTTGTGCTAGACCGAAGGATTGTGTTTAGTGTAGATTTGAGATAGAGCTTTGGAGGTGATAGAGTATAGAGGATGATAGTCTCTAGTGGATAGAGATCCATTAGCCATGGTAGTGAGGATAGGTGTCTTTAGTGGATAGATATCCATTAGCTAGAGTAGTGGGGGTAATAGTTCTTCTAGAAGATCACCAGTCAGAGCTAAGGAGAAAGGAGTTCTCCTATGGATAGAGATCCATGAACTTGATTAGGGGATTGGTGTCTCCTTTGGATAGAGATCCATAAACATTGTAATAGGGAAAGGATTCCCAAGAGATTGATTGAGAAAATTTTAGTGAAATATTTTCTCCGTGGAGTAGCCCACATTGGGTGAACCACGTTAAATTGGTGTCTCTATTGTGTGTGGTGATTTGTGCATTGCTTTGATTATTGTTATTGATATTACTATCTTTACATTGCATAATATTGATTGGAAAGAAAAGTAAAAAGTGATCTTATATTGTTCACCCCCCTCTCAGTATAAGCTTGTGTTCTTCAATTGGTATCAGAGTGGGTTCCTTCGGAAGAGTTTAACAGCTTGAAGGAAAAGCTTTCAAAGAACACAATGGATTCTAAGAATGTGTCCTCAGATAATTCAACACCAATTTTTTATGGAAGTGATTATATATATTGGAGTATGAGAATGAAGGTTCACCTGATGGCACTTGGCAATGAAATTTGGGAAGCAATTGAAAATGGATACATACCACCAGTTGATCCACCTACAGATAAGGAAGGTAATCTTCTACAACATTACAATTCAAAAGAAATGAATGCACTTTTGAGAGGTTTGCATAGAATAGAATCAATAAAATTTATGCATTGTAAATATGCAAAAGGAATTTGGGATAAGTTGCAAAGCATATATGAAGGAGATAAAAGTGTCAAAAAGGTAAAGATACGAAATCTCAAAGGACAATTTGAAGAATTAAGAATGAAGAATGAGGAAGAAATTAGTTCTTATCTACTTTGGGTAGATGATGTTGTTAATGCTATGCAAGGACTTGGACTTAATGTGGATGAATCAGATGTTTGTGATAAGATATTAAGGTCTCTTCCAACAAGGTTTAGTGAAAATATTTTAGCTATAGAAGAAGCAAAGGATGGTGATTATTTGACAAGAGATATGTTGCTTGGTATTCTTATAGCTTTTGAGTTAAGAACAAAAGAACCTAATCCCCATAAGGAAGCAACCTTCAAAGCAATTAAGAAGACAAAGGGTAAGAAGTCAGAATCGAGCAATGAGTCATCCAGTGATGAAGAAGCTAATTATGGTAGAAGGAATAAGGATTCAAGAAGATTCAAAGATGCAAAATATATTATATGTTTCAATTGTGGAAAGTATGGTCACTATGCAACTGATTTTCAAGAATCCAGAAACAACAAATATGAAGAAAAATAGGATCACAAGAACAGGGAATCAGAAAGATATAGGTATCAAAAGAAAGGTAAGGATGGACAAAGCATACAAGGAAATAAGTTATTTCAAAGACAAAAGAGGAGCTACTATGCAGATAAGGCAAGTAAGTACTCAAGTGATAGTGATGCTAGTTCTTCAAGTAATGATAAATATGAAGTCCTATTTATGATTGAAGAAAAATAAGAAGTTAAGAAAAGGTCACCAATAATTCTCAAGTGTTTTAGATGTGGTAATTTTGGACATCTTGAAGATAGTTGTACAAGGAATGGTTTCAGTTTTAGTTATGATGAATATGAGGATGCACTTGAAGGACCAAAAGAGAATATTCTAATGGCACTAGAAGAAGAAGAAGATGATCCTATAGTAGACAAGTCAAAAGAAAATGAAGATGTAGACAAAGGCAAACAAATAGAGGAAGAATCAGAAAAAGAAGGATTTGATCTTAAGGCATAACTTATTTATGCTCTTGAAGCATAGTAAATAAGGTAAGAAAGCAAAACTCTAAACTTGAGTTTCAGTTTCAAGAATGCGATGAAGAGAGAAGAAAGATTATAGAGGATCTAAACAAGTCAATGGCTAAGACAAAGAAGTTCAAAGATAAGTTAGAAGCAAAAGTCTTAGAATGTGAAAGGTTAGAACAAGAAGTAGCCCTACTAAGGGAAGATCTAGAAAAATCCAAGGATAAGCTACACAAGTTTGGGAAGAGTTCAAATATTGTGGATAAGATGATCAAGGTACAAAGAAGGTCAACAAACAAAATAGGTCTTGGTTTTGAACAAGCTCAAAAGAAACAAGAAGAAGAGTCAACCTCAAGTTCTAAAGAAGAAGAAACTTCAGAAGAAGACAATGTAAGAGAAAGTGAGACTTCTGAGGATGAGTTGGACAATAGAAAGTTCAACAAGAAAATAAACAATGCACAAAGGAGAAACATATGGAACAACAATCATAATAGGTTAAGAGAGACTAAGAGACCAATGAGGTCAAGATAAGGAAACTTCAATGGAAGATGTTTCTCATGTCATAGATTTGGGCACATGGCTTCATAGTGCAGGACACATGAAAGACAGGAATATGGGAACAGATAACTTTTCCATGGGTATTGCTACTCATGTAATCAGTTTGGTCACAAGGCAATGAATTATAGTGGCTCATGACAGAAAGGGATATGGCTTCACCAGGAGAAATCCTAAGATATTTGGACCTCCAAAGAATAATAACATTAAGTGTTATAAGTGCAATAATGATGGACACACAGTAAAGTGGTGTAGAGCAGACATTCTAGAATCAAGCATGAATAGGAATAGGAATAGGAACATGAATAGGAACATGGACATGGATAAGGACAAAAATAGGAATAGTCAAAGAAATCAGAAGGATCAGATGAAAATGAAAGAGGATAAAGGTAAATACCAGTGCTTTCTAGGAGTAGAAATACTCCCACCCTAGAATTAACCACCTCAAGAGGAGGTGGGGGAGGGGCTAAGCTAAGAGACTCATTCTTAGCCCCGAGCCCCAAAGGTGACCCTTTGCCATTGATGTCAAAGGGGGAGATATTTGAGTAAGGGAGAGATATTTGGTATAAGGAGAGAGCATTGAGATAGGGGGAGCAATTTCCCAGGGGGAGCAAAATAAAAATTCAAGGAAATGGTAAAAAGTTATTGGGTTGCCATCAATGACAAAGGGGGATATTGTTGGACATTTTGAGTCCATATGGTTTTCATTTATGTCAAGAAGTGAATTTGTCATTTATGTCAAGGAATGAACCACCGTTGATGTCAAAAATTCAAAAGAGCTTCATAATATTTATTTTTAATATTATGTGAAGCATAAGGTTTTTATTAAAACCATGGATTGGAAAAGAGCTTCATAATACTTATTTTTAATAGTATATGAAGCATAATTCAAAAATGTGTTTTATTAAAACCAAGATGAGCAATTAAAAATATTTTTATTTAAAATCAAAGGAAAGCAAAGGTTGAGGTTTAATTTTTAAACCTTAAAGAAAAGGAAAATAATCTTTAATTATTTTTGGTAAACCTTTGTGGGTGCACGTTAGGGTTGAAGCAAAGCGTCGATGTCTATCTTGAAGACGTTCTCCATGCATGAAAATAAAATGATAATGAGGGTGTTGACGTATGATTTACCATCAAATCATGCATATAAACACATAATGTTTTCCTTGGTTTTGGCACCAATGCAATTATGATCTGATGAGAATAAATGCAAATTCGGTGAATGTTTTTTGAATATTATTGCAAGCGAGATCAGTGAGCCTCGGTTCTATTGTGTGGGAAAAAATAGTGATTCGATTTTGCATGAGGAAGACTTGATATTCATTGTATGGTTCATTGTGCTTGGCATCTCCCTGTTGAGGAATTTTAAGTGAACGCTTTGGAAGAAGCATGACAATTAGTACAATGTTTGTGAAGGGGTTGCATTGGAAGGAGCACGATAGTTAGAAGGTGCTACGTTTGTGATAAGGGGCTGCATTGGAAGAAGCACAACAATTAAGTAAAAGTGTAGTAGTGGAAAGAAGGTGCTATGTTTGTGAGAGCACAACAATTATGTGAGAGCGCAGTAGTCATGTGAGAGCATGGTAGTTGTGTGAGAGTGTTGTAGTCATTTGAGGGTGCAAGTAGTGTTGAAAGACATAGCAGCCAAGGTAGAATGAAGCCCAACCGCAACCAGCCAAAAGGAATAGGAATAGATGCATTATTAGTCTCAGTGTGAAACGTACATAGGTCAGAGAGGTGTGTACAACCAATACCAAAAATTAAAGGTATGTTCTAAAGTTTGGCAAGCCTTTGATTTATCAAAAGGCGCTAAGGTTGAGGAGACGTTGAAAATATTATTAATGAAAGTTGTGTTTAGGGTTTATCATTTACATTGATAGAAATTATTAGTTGGAGTGAAAAGGTGTCATTGGGATAATTTATATTGTTATTCTTGTATAATTAAATACTTGGAATAAGGATTGAGGTGATTTAATTATTGAGAGATATCTTCATTTGAGGTATAGTTTCAAAGTAAAATATTGTTTGAATAAAGAGGGAGTTATAAGGTGTATGTGGATGCTATTACTTTATGTAATGTTTATGAAGAATATTTCTATCATCTAATCACTTTAAGGTTGGCAAAAGTTTAATTGTGAATGAGACAGGTTTTCTAAAGGCACTTTAACATCAAACAAAGGTATGGGCATATTCTTCCTAGTAAGTGATTGTTGAAAATTATGAATGGAAAGTTGGAGTGAAAAGGATTGTTTGGTTAGCATTGTTGAGAGTGTTTTGAATTAATGCTTCAAGGTTTTATGGAATTAAGATTTGTTGATAAAACCTTGTTTTATAAGCATTGTTGTTGAAGTTATTGAGTTGAGTGAAGAACTTGAACTAGGGTTTGCAAAGATCATGAGTATCATTGTTATGTGAGATTGGTTGATAAGCTTTGTTGGAAATATTTTGAGTGAGTGTTCATATGCTTGGACTAGGGTTTGTAAGCAAGGATTATTTCATTGAGTGATTGGTTGAGTAGAGTTGGTTGAGCCTAGTCAAGTGAATGTGTGAAGTGATAGCTCAAGTTCTATGAAACAAATTATTCTATATTCTGAATTGATTTGAGAAAGAGGTTGAGTATTGATGAGTGTGAAACATATTGAGTCTCTAACAATTCTCTATATGTTTTGTGATAAAAGAGAGATTGGAAGTGATTGAGAATTTGTGAATGTGAAGCATATTGAGTCTCTAACAATTCTCTATATGTTTCCAAAAGAGTGATTGTAAGTAATTGAGCATTGAGGTGAATGTGAAGCATATTGAGTCTCTAACAATTCTCTATATGTTTCTAAAAGGTGATTGAAAGTAATTAAGCATTGTGATGAGTGAGAAGCATATTGAGTCTCTAAAAATTCTCTTTATGTTTCTATGAGATTGGACAAGTTCTAGTGTGGACTTGTTGAGCAGATTTAAGGTAAGTCTTAGAGAAGACTTGTGGATAGATTTGTGTAAGCTTTTGTGGAAGCTTACAATACAGATTGAGAGCAGATTTGGATAAGTTCTAGTGAGGACTTGTAGAGCAGATTTGGACAAGTTCTAGAGAGGACTTGTGGATAGATTAGTGTGAGCTTTTGTGGAAGCTTACAAGGCATATTTGAGACAAGTCTTTGAGAAGACTTGAGAGCAGAGTTGATTGATTGATTTTTTCAAACCTTGAGTTAAGGTTTGGGGCAGATCTAGTAGAGTTGATTTGAGATTGAGTCAAGCTTTGTGTTAAGGCTTGAGGATAGAGATTGAGGATAGATTTGTGCTAGATTGAAGGATTGTGTTTAGTGCAGATTAGAGGATAGATATTGAGGATAGATTTGTGCTAGACCGAAGGACTATGTTTAGTGTAGATTAGAGGACAAAAATTGAAGACATATTTGTGCTAGACCGAAGGACTATTTTTAGTATAGATTTGAGGATAGAGTTTGGTGTAGATTTGAGGATAGGTTTGTGCCAGACCAGAGACAAAGATTGAGTAGATTTGTGCTAGACCGAAGGACTATGTTTAGTGCAAATTTGAGATAGAACTTTGGAGGTGATAGAGTATAGAGGATGATAGTCTCCAGTGGATAGAGATCCATTAGCCAAGGTAGTGAGGACAGGTGTCTTCAGTGGATAGAGATCCATTAGCCAAAGTAATGGGGGTAATAGTTCTTCTAGAATATCACCAGTAAGAGCTAAGGAGAAAGGAGTTCTCCTATGGATAGAGATCCATGAACTTGATTAGGGGATTGGTGTCTCCTTTGGATAGAGATCCATAAACATTGTAATAGGGAAAGGATTCCCAAGATATTGATTGAGAAAATTTTAGTAAAATATTTTCTCCATGGAGTAGCCCACATTGGGTGAACCACGTTAAATTGGTGTCTCTATTATGTGTGGTGATTTATGCATTGCTTTGATTACTGTTGTTGATATTGCTATATTTACATTGCATAATATTGATTGGAAAGAAAAGTAAAAAGTGGTATTATATTGTTCACCCCCTCTCTCAGTATAATCTTGTGTGATATCAGAGCGGGTTCCTTCAGAAGAGTTTAACAGCTCAAAGGAAAAGCTTTAAATAACACAATGGATTCTAATAACGTGTCTTTAGATAATTCAATACCAATATTTTATGGAAGTTATTATATATATTGGAGTATGAGAATGAAGGTTCACCTGATGGCACTTGGCAATGAAATTTGGGAAGCAGTTGAAAATGGATACATACCACTAGTTGATCCACCTACAGATAAGGAAGGTAATATTCTACATCATTACAATTAAAAAGCAATGAATGCACTTTTGAGAGGTTTTCATAGAATAGAATCAATAAAAGTTATGCATTGTAAATATGCAAAAGGAATTTGGGATAAGTTGCAAAGCATATATGGAGATAAAAGTTTCAAAAAGGCAAAGATACGAAATCTCAAAGGACAATTTGAATAATTAAGAATGAATAATGAGGAAGACATTAGTTCTTATCTACTTTGGGTAGATGAGGTTGTTAATTTTATGCAAGGACTTGGACTTAATTTGGATGAATCAGATATTTGTGATAAGATCTTAAGGTCTCTTCCAACAAGGTTTAGTGAAAATATTTCAACTATAGAAGAAGCAAAGGATGGTGATTCTTTGACAAGAGATATGTTGTTTGGTATTCTTATATATTTTGAGTTAAGAACAAAATAATCTAATCCCCAGAAGGAAGCAATCTTCAAAGCAATTAAGAAGACAAAGGGTAAGAAGTCAGAATCAAGCAATGAGTCATCTAGTGATGAAGAAGCTAATTATGGCAGAAGGAATAAGGATTCAAGAAGATTCAAAGATGAAAAATATGTTATATGTTTTAATTGTGGAAAGTATGGTCACTATGCAACTGATTTTCAAGAATCCAAAAACAACAAATATGAAGAAAATTAGGATTACAAGAATAGGGAATCAAAAAGATATAGGTATCAAAATAAAGACAAGGATGGACAAAGTAGACAAGAAAATAAGTTATTTCAAATACAAAAGAGGAGCTACTATGCAGATAAGACAAGTAAGTACTCAAGTGATAGTGATGCTAGTTCTTCAAGTAATGATAAAGATGAAGTCCTTTTTATAATTAAGAAAAAGTTTAGAAAAGGTCGCCAATAATTCTCAAGTGTTTTAGATATGATAATTTTGGGCATCTTGAAGATAGTTGTACAAGGAATGGTTTCAGTTTTAGTGATTATGAATATAAGGATGCACTTGAAATACCAGAAGAGAATATTCTAATGGCACTAGAAGAAGAAGAAGATGATTCTATAGTAGACAAGTCAAAATAAAATAAATATGTAGACAGAGGCAAACAAATAGAGGAAGAATCAGAAAAAGAAATATTTGATCTTAAGGCAGAACTTATTTATGCTCTTGAAATAGTAAAGAAGGTAAGAAAGCAAAACTCAAAACTTGAGTTTTAGTTTCAAGAATACGATGAAGAGAGAAGTAATATTATAGAGGATCTAAACAAGTCAATGGCTAAGACAAAGAAGTTCAAAGATAAGTTAGAAGCAAAAGTCTTAGAATGTGAAAGGTTAGAACAAGAAGTAGCCCTACTGAGGGAATATCTAGAAAAATCCAAGGATAAGTTACACAAGTTTGGGAAGAGTTAAAATATTATGGATAAGATGATCAAGGTACAAAGAATGTCAACAAACAAAACAGGTCTTGGTTTTGAACAAGCTCAAAAGAAACAAGAAGAGTCAACCTCAAGTTCTGAAGAAGAAGAAACTTCAGAAGAAGATAGTGTAAAAGAAAGTGATACATTTGAGGATGAGTTGGACAATAAAAATTTCAACAAGAAAATAAATAATGCACAAAGGAGAAATAGATGGAATAACAATCAAAATAGGTTAATATAGACTAAGATACCAATGAGTTCAAGACAAGGAAACTTCAATGGAAGATGTTTCTCATGTCATAGATTTGGGCACATGGCTTCACAGTGCAAGGGAATATGGAAATAGATAACTTTTCCATGGGTATTGATACTCATGTAATCAGTTTGGTCACAAGGCAATGAATTGTAGGGTTCATAACAGAAAGGGATATGGCTTCACCAGGAGAAATTCTAAGACATTCGGGCCTCCAAAGAATAATAACATTAAGTGTTATAAGTGCAATAATGATGGACACACAACAAAGTGGTGTAGAGCATATATTCTAAAATCAATAATGAACAGGAACAGGAAAAGGAACATGAATAGGAACATGGACATGGATAGAAATAGGAATAGTCAAAGAAATCAGAAGGATCAGATGAAAAGGAAAGAGGATAAAGGTAAAGATCAGTTCTTGCTAGGAGTATAAATACTCCCACCCAAAAATTAACCACCTCAAGAGGAGGTGGGAGAGGGGCTAAGCTAAGAGACTAATTCTTAGCCCTGATCCCCAAAGGTGATCCTTTGCCATTGATGTCAAAGGGGAGAGATTTTTGTAAGGGGGAGAGATTTGGTATTTAAGTAAGGAGGAGAGATTTGGTTTAAGGAGAGAGCAATTTACCAAGGGGAGAAGAATAAAAATATCAAGAAAATGGTACAAATTTATTGGGTTGCCATCAATGACAAAGGGGGATATTGTTTGATATTTTTATTCCATATGGTTTTAATTGATGTCAAGAAGAGAATTTGTCATTGATGTCAAGGAATGAACCACCGTTGATGTCAAAAAGTCAAAAGAGCTTCATAATATTTATTTTTAATATTATGTGAAGCATAAGGTTTTTATTAAAACCATGGAATCGCAAAAGGTTTCATAATATTTATTTTAATATTATGTGAAGCATAAGGTTCTTATTAAAACCATGGATTGGCAAAAGATCACCATAATACTTATTTTTAATAATATATAAAGCATAATTCAAAAATACTTTTTATTAAAACCAAGATGAGCAATTAAAAACACTTTTATTTAAAATCAAAGGAAAGCAAAGGTTGAGGTTTAATTCTTAAACCTTAAAGAAAAAGAAAATAATCTTTAATTATTTTTGGTAAACCTTTGTGGGCTCACGTTAGGGTTGAAGCAAAGAACCGACATATATCTTGAAGATGTTCTCCATGCATGAAAATAAAATGATAATGAGGATGTTGACGTATGATTTACTATCAAATCATGCATATGAACACATAATGTTTTCTTTGGTTTTGGCACCAATGCAATTGTGATGTGATGAGAATAAATGCAAATTCAGTGAATGTTTTTTGAATATCAATGCAAGTGAGATCAATGAGCCTCAGTTTTTTTGTGTGGGAAAAAATAATGATTTGATTTTGCATGAGGAAGAATTGATATTTATTGTATGGTTCGTTGTGATTGGCATCTCCCTATTGAGGAATTTTAAGTGAATGCTTTGGAAGAAGCATGACAATCAGTGCAACATTTATGAAGGGTCTGCATTGGAAGGAGCATGACAGTTAGAAGGTGCTACATTTGTGATAAGGGGCTACATTGGAAGAAGCACAACAATTAAGTAAAAGCACAATAGTCGAAAGAAGGCACTACATTTGTTAGAGTGCAGCAATTATGTGAGAGTGCAACAATTATGTGAGAGTGCAGTAGTTTTGTGAGAGCATGATAGTTGTGTGAGATCATGATAGTTGTGTGAGAGTGTTGTAGTCATTTGAGGGTGTAGCAATGTTGAAATACATATCATCCAAGGTGCCCAATCACAACCAGACAAAAGGAATAGGAACAAATGCATTATTAGTCTCATTGTAAAACGTACACAGGTCTGAGAGGTGTGTACAACCAATACCAAAAATTAAAGGTATGTTCTAAAGTTTGGCAACCCTTTGATTTATCAAAAGGTGCTAAAATTGAGGAGACGTTGAAAATATTACTAATGAAAGTTGTGTTTAGGGTTTATCATTTACATTGATATAAAATATTAGTTGGAGTTAAAATGTGTCATTGGGATAAGTTATATTGTTATTCTTGTATAATTAAATACTTGGAATAAGGATTGAGGTGATTTAATTATTGCAAGATATCTTCATTTGAGGTATAGTTTCAAAGTAAAATATTATTTGAATAAAGAGGGAGTTATAAGGTGTATGTGGATGCTATTACTTTATGTAATGTTTATGAAGAATATTTCTATAATCTAATCACTTTAAGGTTGGCAAAAGTTTAATTGTGAATGAGACAGGTTTTCTAAAGGAATTTTAACTTCAAATAAAGGTATGGGTATATTATTCCTAGTAAGTGATTGTTGAAAATTATGAATGGAAAGTTGGAGTGAAAAGGATTGTTTGGTTAGCATTGTTGAGAGTGTTTTGAATTAATGCTTAAGGTTTTCTGGAATTAAGATTTGTTGATAAAACCCTATTTTATAAGCATTGTTGTTGAAGCTATTGAGTGAGTGAATAACTTGAACTAGGGTTTGCAAAGATCATGAGTATCATTGTTATGTGACATTGGTTGATAAGCTTTGTTGGAAACATTTTGTGTGAGTGTTCATATGCTTGGACTAGGGTTTGTAAGCAAGGATTATTTATTTGAGTGATTGGTTGAGTAGAGTTGGTTGAGCCTAGCCAAGTGAATGTGTAAAGTGATAGCTCAAGTTCTATGAAACAAGTTATTCTATATTCTGAATTGATTTGAGAAAGACACATATTGACTCTCTAACAATTCTCTATATATTTTTGTGATAAAATAGAGATTGGAAGTGATTGAGAATTTGTGAATGTTGAGCATATTGAGTATCTAACAATTCTTTTTATGTTTCCAAAAGAATGATTGAAATTAATTGATCATTGAGGTGAATGTGAAGCATATTGAGTCTCTAACAATCCTATATATGTTTCTAAAATGAGTTTGAAATTAATTAAGCATTGTGATGAGTGAGAAGCATATTGAGTCTCTAACAATTCTCTTTATGTTTCTATGATATTGGACAAGTTCTAGTGTGGACTTGTTGAGTATATTTAAGGTAAGTCTTAGAGAAGACTTGTGGATATTTTTTGTGTAAGATTTTGTGAAATCTTACAATACAGATTGAGAGTAGATTTGGACAATTTCTAGTGAGGACTTATAGAGCATATTTGGACAAGTTCTAGAGAGGACTTCTGGACAAATTAGTGTGAGATTTTATGGAAGCTTACAAGGTATATTTGAGATAAGTCTTTGAAAAGAATTGAGAGCAGAGTTGATTGATTGATTTTTTCAAACCTTGATTTAATGTTTGGGGCAGATCTAGTAAAGCTGATTTGAGATTAATTCAAGCTTTGATTTAAGGCTTGAGGATAGATAGTAAGGATAGATTTGTGTTAGATCGAAGGACTATGTCTAGTGCATATCAAAGGATAGATATTGAGGACAAATTTGTGCTAGACCAAAGGATTGTGTTTAGTGTAGATTAGAGGATAGATATTGAGGATATATTTATGCTAGATCGAAGGACTATTTTTAGTACATATTAGAGGATAGATTTTGGTGCAAATTTAAGGATAGTTTTGTGCTAGACCAAAGACATAGATTGAGTAGATTTGTGCTAGATCGAAGGACTATGTTTAGTGCAGATTTGAGATAGAGTTTTGAAGGTGACATAGTATAGAGGACGATAGTATCCAATGGATAGAGATCCATTAGCCATGGTAGTGACGATAGGTGTCCTTAGTGGATAGAGATCCATTAGCTAGAGTAGTGGGGGTAACAATTCTTCTAGAAGATCACTAGTCGGAGCTCAGGAGAAAGAAGTACTCCTATGGATAGAGATCCATGAACTTGATTAGGGGATTGGTGTCTCCTTTGGATAGATATCCATAAATATTGTAATAGGGAAATGATTCCCAAGAGATTGATTGAGAAAATTTTAGTGAAATATTTTCTCCGTGGAGTAGCCCACATTGGGTGAACCACATTAAATTGGCGTCTCTATTGTGTGTGGTGATTTGTGCATTGCTTTGATTACTATTGTTGATATTGCTATCTTTACATTTCATAATATTTATTGGAAATAAAAGTAAAAAGTGATCTTATAATTTTCAACCCCCTCTCAGTATAAGATTGTGTTCTTCATTCAACTTGTCTATTACCCTGAGGGTAATAATGAGTTGACCATCTATGCTCAAATTTGTACTTGGCACAATTATTACAAATATATTTATCCATGAAAGGAGTGTCGTCAAAAATAATCACTGAAGGAATCCCAAATCTATAAAGAATTTGGTTGAAGATGAACTTGGAAACCTGAGTTCAAGTCACTGTAGCCAAGGTCATGGCTTCAATCCATTTAGTGAAGTACTCTATCGTAGTAATGATAAAATTGTGACCATCAGATGACACGAGGTTAATTTTCTCAATAATTTCTAATCCCCACATGGAGAATGGCCAAGGAGAAGAAATAACATGAAGGTCTTGATAAGGAGCATTAATAATATGGTCATGGCATTGACACTTGTCATAATATTGAACATAATTACATGCTTATTTCTCCATAGAAGGCCAATAATACCCCATCTGAAGGATCTTCTTGGCAATAGCATTTTCGCTAAAATGGCCTCCACATGAACCTTCATGAGCATCACTAAGAATAATTTGGGCTTCATTGGATTTAATACATCGCAAGAGGATGCCTTCAAAAGAACGTCGATACAAAGTATTACCCATTATAACAAATCAACATGCTATTTTGCGTAATAGATTATGTTGATTGTGACCTAATCCATCAGGTATCGATCCATATTTAAGAAAATGAAATACATTATTATACCACAGTTTAGATAGGAAACCTTCGATGGTAAAACACTCTAGGGGATCCAAACAAGAACTCAAATATGCAGGTTCCCAAAGTTGTTGAATGATAATCGAAGCTTGATCATCTTCCAACTCCAAAGGGAATAAAGATGCAGTGACAACCATGGTATAGGCATGGTGATTTGGGGATCTAGGGATAGACTCTATGGTTACCTACTCAAATGAAGACAACAACTTGGTAACAATCTCCTTATATGGTCTAAGTTTATCATATTGAGTCTAATAAATGTTGTTGATCTTATTAACCACAAGTTGAGAGTCACAAAAGACCACAAGGACCCTAACCTACAAAGCTATGGATGCTCTAAGACCAAGGATAAAATCTTCGTATTCTAAAGTGCTATTCATGTAAGAAAAATGAATCTTGAAGGACAAGGGAATGAGCTACTTTTATGGTGTAACTAGAATGAATCCAGCTCAAGTGCCCTTCATGCATCGGGTTCCATCAGAAAATAAATTCCAAGACTTAGAATATTCAATTTTAACATTGAAGCACTCATCAGGAAACTCAATAACTATAGGATGGGTAACTTCTAAGGGATCGAAGGCTAACTGATCAACAATCACCTAAACCTTAATAGCCTTCTGATCTATGAAATTCTGATTAAACTCACTAAGGGCCAACACCCATTTAACAGCTTGACCTGACAGGTGGGACTTAGACATCAAATAGCACAGAGGGTCAAAATTTACAACCACTAATATCTTATGGTTGAGCATGTAGTGTCTTAACTTCTAGGAAGTGAAAATTATGGCAAGACAAAGCTATTATAAGGGTGTGTACATGGTTTCATAGTTGACCAAACTTCTCCTAATATAGTAGATAGATCTTTCATTATTTTCATAATCGTGTTGAGCCAACATGGCTCCCAAAGTGTGAGTAGTGGCCACTATGTAAAGCAACAAATACGTACCAGGTACGAGGGGAATTAAAATAGTTGGGGATGTGAGATACCTTTTGAGGTCATCAAAAGCTTTCTAACACTCAGAATCCCACCAAAAGACTACATCCTTCTTAATGAGTTGAAGGAAATACTGATACTTATTGGCTGACTGGGCAATGAACCAATGAATAGACTGTAACTTACCTTGCATACTACATAATTCGATCAGGGTGCAGGTAGGAGGTATATCAATGAGAGTTTTTATCTTAGTAGAGTCCACTTCAATGTCTCGCCTAGATATTATGAAGCCCAGAAACTTGCCATATGCGACTCTAAACACACACTTAGCAGGTTTAATATGAACTTTGTATTGTCAAAGACTTTCAAAGATTCATTTTAAATCATGGACATGATCCTTTCATTCTAGTGAACGAGCCAAAATGTCATCCACATAGTCCTAGATAATATCATGCATCATGTCATGTAAAATATAAGTCATGGCCCACTTATAGGTAGCTCCCGTATTTTCAATCCAAAAGGCATGACTTTCTAGTAGAAGGTATCCCATGGAGTAGTGAATGTTGTCTTGTTCTGATATTTAGGAGTGATCATGATCTGATTGTAATTTGAGAAACCATCCATGAGTGAAATCATTCCATATTTGGCAATGAAATCTATAATCTGGTCTATGTTGGGCAAGGAAAACTCATCCTTGGGACATGCTAAGTTAATGTCCCAAAATTTAGTATATACTTTGATTGTCCTTCTTTCTTAGCTATAGGAACAATATTAGAAATATAATTAGAATAGTCAATGGATTTTATAAATCTAACATCAATGAGTTTTTGGATCTCCTCCTTGACTAAAATGGTGACCTTAGGATGTATCTTTCAAAGCTTCTACTTAACAGGCTTAGCACTAGGCTTACCTACTGAATGATGCATGACAAAGGAGGGATAAAGCCCTGGAATGTTGGCATATGACCAAGCAAAAATATATTTATAGTATTTCAATAAATTAATCAATTAATCATGCTCATCCATGGTTAGGGCTTTGCCTAACTTAAGCATTCTATGTAATTCCTCAGAACCTACGTTCACATCTATGGTCTCCTCAACGAGGATAGAAAAATCATCCTCAAGAGGAGGTGAGGCAAAAATCATTCCTAATTGATCAAGGTCCTTGGGAGACATAGAACCAAAATGCATAGAGAACTATAAGACTCAACCTGCACTGTGCAAGGGATAAATCCATCAAAGTAGATGTCATTCTAAGTAAAAACCTCATCTATAACATGTGAATATGGGGTTAAGACCATAGGAGAGGTCGGACACTTGTCCTCAACACTTCTTTTTAAACCTTGATGAGATTCATCAAAGAGAATATCTAAACAAGAAGAGTCATCTTGATCCTGTGATGAACTATTTTTAGAGAATTTCTTAGAGGAATACTGTGAGGAATGAATTTGGGCTAAATTCTTTAGTGAGCAAAATTCAAATGGATGAGGATCACCCATGATAGAAATGATTCAGTTTTTAAATTAAAATACACATTGATGAAAATTATAAGGGGCGGTCTTCATCACATGAATCTACAATCATCCAAGAAGAATATTAAAATATGCAGGACAAGACACCACGTAAAATATTGTATTCAAAATTTTAGGTCCAACTATAAGAGGGAGTGATATAGTACCACAAGCCTTTTGAGAATCATTGCTAAAAGATTTAATAATATCACTAGTTACAACTAAATATTCCTCTTTCAATATAAAATTCTAAAAGAAATGATGTGTACATATGTTAAGTGAAGAACCATTATCAATCATGACCCTTTTGATGAGAGTATCCCCAATAAAAGTAGTGATATATAGAGATGAATCTTCTTGTATTTCTAAGAAAGACATATCATCATCTAAAAATGTGAGACAAGGCATCCCAAGAGAACTTACAACCTTTGCCATATCACTAGGAGAAATATCTGGAGGTACCAACTACTGCTTCAAAATATTTATCATAGCTTCTTCATGGGCTTGAGAATTTTGTAGAAGTTCTAAGAGAGAAATATTCGTTGACACACTCATATCTTATTGAGATCATTGAATTTAATGAATTTGTACTAACTTCTCTAGAGTAGATGTTATCATTCCAACCATATTATTATATTACTAATGTGGTACATTCCTATAGGACACTTGGTTGGTTTACCTAGTCCTATCCTAATTCTGTTGGTTGTTTGAAGATTGAAAACTACTAGTATCAATATGACCAACATCAATTAAATCCTGAACCACATGTTTCAACCCTTTACAAGAATTTGTCTAGTGTCCATCTACTCTATGATATGCATAATGTTGATATACCTTATACCAATGAGCTGTAGTATCTGGCTATCTTATAGGAGGTATTTCAATTGCCTTAGCTTCCAATATTTTCTTCAAAACTACTTCCATAGGTATATGCAGTCTAGTAAAATTTATTTGAGGAGGTTTTTGAAGTACAATCTTATGTAGGCTATTGGTGACATTATTAACAGGCCTACCACCATTACCACCTCTTAAATTCTTATTATTATGTTGAGACTTAGTAGAATTTTCTTCTTTAGTCTTAAGTTGACCTCTTCTAATGAGAGCTTGTTCCACTTTTCTTGCTAACTCAATTGCTTGATCAAGAGATGTGATAGTAGTAGTTTCTAGTGCATAAGATGTCTATTCTTGTAAATTGCCAATGAATATATCAACCATATATTTTTCAGACACACACTATCTTAATAGGCCAACTAAACTTCTCAAATGAGCTAAGAATTTTGAAAAAATTTATTCTTTACTTTGATTTAGATCATATAGGTCTCTCATTGTCACTTCCTTTTCAATGTAAGCACTAAATTTATGAACAAACATTTATGTAGTCTTATCAAAGCTCGTTAAATAATAGTTGGGAAACTGATAATACCATTCTAATGAAACTCCAAAAAGACTCTTTGGAAATATTTTCAATAGAAGCATATCATCATAAACAAGATCATGGAAAGCTATCCTGAATCCTTTTATATGCTCTATTGGATCTTCTGTTCCTTTATATATTGGTAAAACTAGCATAGGAAAATGGTTGGGATAAGGTCTAGCAGAAATAATAGGATCCAATGGCTGACTACACATTTTCTTATAACTATATGTAAACCTTGAAGGCTGAATCATATCCATCCTTGAAACCAAATTATTAACTATATTTGCCAAATTTTATATTTCTGGATTATGTGTGTTTCCAATATTCCCTTGACTTAGGTTGGACATGAGAAGGTTATTGTTATATGTGGTGCCTTGTGATAATGGAAGATTAACTTGTGGTGGAACAAAATCAATAGTGTTGACATTAGAAGATAAAGGAGGAAATTGAAAATAATTTTGGGTGTCATTACTAGTTGGAGGAACGGGTGGATTCCATCCAATGTTGGTGGTCATAGTAGTGGCATAAGTAGGTTGACAAGTTTTATTACCATGATTCAAAGGTTCACTCAAAGAATTTTATTGAAGTGGGATATTCTTTTCAATTAATGCTTCTTTCTCTAAGGCTAGATCCAATGCATGTTTATGATATTTATAAAAAGTCCATATATGGTCAAAATATTTAAATATGAGGTTCCTATTGGGATCTTGAATAGGATCAATATGATTATCAATATTTTCTTCTAGGTTATGATTTTATCTATCAATTTTATCATCCTCATGAAAAATCTCATCAAACCTAAGGAGTTTTCATCCTTTCCCAAGGTTAGAAGCCGTTGAGAAAAAGGAAAATAACAAGAAGAAGAAATAAGACCAAAGAGACCTATGCACTCACACTAGGAGATTATATTTTTAAATATTTGGACACAAATTAATGATATTGCTTATTATTTTCAAAATAAAAAGAAGGTGTTCACGTCGGGTTCACCATATATGTAGAGGGGGAAAACTACCCTACCATGTACAATTCCTAAAAATGCTGGATCCATAAAAGGTGGAAAGCCTTATGGGGTGAACCATGGGACTGTGTTGTTCTCTACACTCAGTGCTGGGGGGAAGGGTTCACCAGAAATGGTTTAATGACTCGCTCCAAGGCCTCAAGGATTTTGAGATAGTTTGATGTATTCAGTTTTAAGAAATCACCTAATGTTGGCCTTTCTAGATCTATGCTATGAAGGATAAAAGGACAATGTAGAAAAAATGCAAGAATACAAGAGCTAACCTAATATGATTCTTTCTTTGAATGCTTGCTAATATAGGGTTTTATCTAGAAAACCTTTAAATCAAGGGCATAATGTAAATGTACAATATTTACCCTAAATGCACACTAAATATTTTTCACTTTTATATGCCTAAGAATCAATATTCGGATCAGATCTTCAAACAATAAAATAATTAGAAAACTTATCTTGACCAATGATTGATATAGCTTTTTTTGCTTCTTGTCCAATAATATCATAAATACTTATTTCTGTAAGATAACTTATGAAACACTTGAAAATGGGATTAGCATTAGGGGGCTTTCTTAGGCTGCTTTACAACAATGCTTAGAGGTGCAGTATTCAAGCCCCCTAGGTCCTTTTAGATGACCTTTAAAAAAAGCAAAAATTGACCTTTAGAGAATTAATCATAAAATAGCAATGCAATAGCAGAGAAACAAAAAACAAATTATGTTATCATGCCCTATATGCAATTTATAAAATACTCATGTAATCAGAATTGGATAACTACCCTTAGTTCAGTCCTATGCAAAATTGTGCCTTGCTAATAGCGGACATGATAGCACTTTATGCAGAATTACACTCCATCAGAATGGGGCACGATTTCACTTCTGTGAGTGAAAACCCTAAATTAGGTTTAGCAAAGTTGTATCTCATCGAAACAGGATATAATTTCTCTTTAGATACATAAAAATAAAAGATAGTTGTAGAATGTAAATAAATGCAAAAAATAAAATATGTAGAACTTGATGGATGATGTAGAAGAAGGCAGAAGAGATCGAGGTATCCAAACGGGTAATCTCTCTCCTTCTGAACCACAACATAAATCTACCAAACCACACAATAATCCAAATCAATGTAGTAGAATATAAAATCCTAAATTTGTACTTTGAGGTTATCTTGTATAAGAATAGGAAGCAAAGTGAAAGTACAAATGCTAGCACAAGTCAATCATAAGAATTTTGAGCTTAATTTTGTATCCCAAAAATTGTTCATTATTAAATAATGAGATTAACCCCTCATTTTATAGATAAATTTTGGTGTGAAAATAGGGGAGAAACAACATAGTCCAATGCAAAAGCATGCTAAAAAGGTTAAACCTAGATTTTAATAATTAAAACCCTAAAAATAGCAAAATTGTATCCCATGTCGACGAGTGCGATATCGTTTCTGCGAAGTCATGCCCCACCATAATCAGGTGTGATTTCACTAAAAGGCTAAATAAAGGTAAGGTATGGGGAAAAGAGGCCTACCCTTGCCTAGGTCAAGGGTTAGAGTGAAGAACACAAGCTTATACTGAGAGGGGGTGAATAGTATAAGATCAACTTTTACTTTTCTTTCCCAAACAATATTATCCAATATAATCAATGGAAATATCAACATTAATAATCAAAGCAATGCACAAATCATCACACACAATAGAGACACCAATTTAACATGGTTCACCCAATGTGGGCTACTCCACGAAGAAAATATTTCACTAAAATTTTCTCAACAAATCCTCTTGGGAATCACTTCCCTATTACAATGTTTATGGACCTCTATCCAAAGGAGACACCAATCCCCTAATGCTCTGATTTGTGGATATCTCTCCATAGGAGAACTCTTTCCCCTTTTCTCTGGTTCATGGAACTTGACCCAGGAGACATCTATCTCCTCAACTAGTTCGTGGATCTCTCTCCATAGAAGAACTCTATCTTCCCAGTTGGTTCACGGATCACACTCCATAGGAGAACTCTTTCCCCTTGCTCTGGTTTGTGGAACTCTATCCATAGGAGAACTCTTTCTCCTCTACTCTTTATGATGCTCTTCTAGAAGACTTCTGCCCCCACTACACTGGCTTGTGGATCTCTCTCCATAGAAGACCTTTGTCCTCACTACCTTGGCTAATGGATATCTATCCACTAGAGACTGATGTCCTCTTCTCTGTCACCTCCAAATATTACTCTCAACTCTACTCAAAATCTATCTCAAATATACACTAAACACTATCCTCGGTCTAGTACAAATATGCTCTAACTCTATCTTAGATCTAGCACAAATTTGCTCTCAAATTTGCACCAAAATCTATCCTCAAATCTATCCTCAAGCCTTAACACAAAGCTTGATCAAATCACCAATCAACTCTACTCATATCTACTCTCAAGTATTCACCAAGACTTACCTCAAATATGATCTTAAGTCTTCACCAAGACTTACCTCAAATCTATCTACCAGTCTTCACCAAGACTTGCCTCAAATATTTCTCAAGTCTTCACCAAGACTTACCTCAAATCTACCTTCAAGTTCTCTCAAGAACTTACTCAATTTGCTCTCAAGTCTTCACCAAGACTTTCTCAAATATGCTCTCAAGTCTTCACCAAGACTTGCTCAATATGCTCTCAAGTCTTCACCAAGACTTGCCTCAAATATGCTCTCAAGTCTTCACTAAGACTTGCCTCAAATATGCTCTCAAGTCTTCACTAAGACTTGCTCAATATGCTCAAACACATGCTCAAAATAGCTCATAAGATATGCTCAATCAATCTCATATCTAGCACACAATACTCTCAATTACTTTTTCTAATCTTCAAAGTAATTCCTTTAACTTGAAGCAGTTTAGACATATTCTATTCAGAATTTGTTTAACCTCTAGAACATATAGAGAATGATGTACTCTATCAAAAACTCAATATGTTCTACTCAATCATTAAGTCTGTCGCTTTCACAAATCTGGTTTCTAATGTTTTCACATTCACTTCCAATATCACTCAAAACCAATGCTCAAGAATTTCACTCATTCATCCAATCAATGAAACACAACTTGCTCACTAACCCTAAACAAGTGTTTTCATACTTCTTCAAAAAAAGTGCACAATGTGGGTCTCAAACCCTAACTCAAATAGTCCTCAATCTCTATCTCAAATGTTCTCTAAACATTCACCAATGAAGCATATAAGAATTCACTCAAATATTTCCAACAATGCTTATCAAAAAATCCTTTTCACTCCACCTTATATTTCACAACATTCATTCCAATATTTCAAACAAAAGATGATGTGCCCATACCTTTTTTCTTTGATGGAGATATGTCTTCAAAACCTGTTTTACTTGCAACAAAACCCTCTTGCCAATTCTAGGTTAGATAGCAACAGTCTATCTCAAAATCTCCACAAATATTCTTCTCAATAATTATTTCACCATTCAAGAAATACAATAAAATATCAAGTCACAAATACACCTTATTATCTCCAATACTCTCAAAGTAATATTCAACACATAAAAATAAAGTTCCTTTTGTTAACACCTTATAATCTCCAATCTTCTCAAAATAATATTCAATACATAAAAATAAAGTTCCTTGTTAACTTATATTTATTTAATTTTAAAATATAATAATAGAAGTTCCTTGTTAAACTTATAATCTCCAATTTTCAAAATAATATTAATCATAAAAATGAAGTTCCCTTGTTAACACCTTATAATCTCCAATATTCTAAAAATAATATTCAATACATAAAAATTAAGTTCCCTTGTTAACACCTTATAATCTCCAATCTTCTCAAAATAATATTCAATACATAAAAATGAAGTTCCCTTGTTAACACCTTATAATCTCCAATCTTTTATTTTCTAAGCATCAAAAATAAAATATTATTTCAACAATCCTTATGACTCCCTAAGCTTTTAACACATGCCCTTTAATTATCATGTGGCCTCAAACCAACCTCCGTATTTCAAAAGACTTTGGCAAAATTAAATTAAAATTGCATACCTTATAATTGTTGGCCCACGTCACCAAAAGTATTGCCCACGGCTTCGATGACCAATGCTCAACAACCAACAAACTCGAACCCATGACCTATGCCACCACAACGCCTTAGCCCAAGGCTAAGTTGCTACCTGGGCTACATGCCCAGATGTGAACCAAAGGTCCACGCTCTCCTACTAATGCTGCCACATGAATTTTGATGAAAACCAAAACTTTCTCTCCTCCTTTGCCAAAATGAATCACGTGAGATTCAAAACCACGACCTGCTCCTTACAAGCACCTTAGCCACATCTTCAACCACCATCTGTGCTACCCAACACCTTGGGATGGTTTTTCCTCGTGCCACTCAAAATTAAACACAACTGCCTCCTTTTCTTAAACAACACTCGAGCTTCTTCTTCCCTCTCGAAAATGCAGCGCTCAATTTACTATTACTTGGGCATTCAAATAATTGCTTGGAGATGTTTGGAAATGAAAATCATTTCCTATTAATACTTTATCCTTTGCATTAAAACACGTCAGCCCTTTCAAATTTTAAATTCGATTTAAAGACTTTAAACTTTGCACCATTAATTATTTAAATTAAAATTTTAACCTTTAGGTTAAAATATTTTAATTTAAATAAATTAAATTAAAACCTCTGCCAACCTTTATAATCTGCTCAATGGGTCTTGTCGGGGATATATATTTTTAATGATTCCTTGGACCTTGTTATTTCTCACCTC
Organism: Wollemia nobilis; assembly: GCA_028583015.1. NCBI lineage: Eukaryota > Viridiplantae > Streptophyta > Pinopsida > Araucariales > Araucariaceae > Wollemia > Wollemia nobilis. Next base: position 2,342,741 of record JAQPPZ010002395.1, on the reverse strand, counting down.
TTTCTTTTTCTCGAATATTATAATATTAAATATTATAATATTATTTAAACTTGCTTCCCTTTGCTTGGGTCTTCTACCTTTTAGGCCTCTTTAGGCATATAATATTTAAAATAAATATTATACCCTTTTTCTTTTAACAACTTCCTTGCATTTTGGAAAATCAACCTTGTGACATCAATGATGATAAAACTGGACATCAAACCTCTTGACATCAATGACAACAAAACTTGCTCAAATTTCCAACAATCTCCCCCTTTGTCATTGATGGCAACCCTTTTTTTTAAACATTCATTTTACCTTTTTCAGTTTTGCTCCCCCTAGAATCTCTTGAATGATCTCCCCCTAACTCAAATCTCTCCCCCTTTGACATCAATGGCAAAGGGACTCCTTTGGGGCTAAAGATAAGACTCTTAGCTCAGCCCCCTCCCCACCTCCTCTCCTTGAGGTGATTAATTTTGGGGTGGGAGTATCTCTACTCCCAACATACACTGCTCTTTTTCTTTGTCCACCTTCTTCCTCAATTGATCCTTCTGATTCTTTTGAGTATTCTTGTTCCTACTTGTCTTTGGAAATTCTGTTCTACACCACTTAGCCATATGCCCAACATTATTGCACTTATAACACTTAATGTTGTGGTTCCTTGAAGGTGCAAATATCTTGAAGTTCCTCCTGGTGAAGCCATATCCATTCCTGTCATGAACCCTGCAATGAATTGCTTTATGACCAAACTGATTACAAGAGTGACAATACCCTTGAAAGAGATGTCCATTTCTGAAATTTCTCTTAGTGAAACCATATTCCTTCTTTTCATGTGTCTTGCACTGCATAGCCTTGTGACCAAACTTGTGATATGAGAAGCAACATCCTTTGAAGAAGTCTTGCCTTGACCCCATTGGTCTCTTAGTCTCTTCTTCCCTGTGATGTTTCTTGTTCCTTATTTGTGCATTGTTTCCTTCCTTGGTGAACCTTCTATTTTTCAACTTATCCTCATAAGTCTCACTTTCTCTTCCACTCTCTTCTTCTGAAGCTTCTTCTTCTTTGGAGCTTGAGATTGACTCCTCTCCTCGTCCTCTTTGTCCCTCTTCAAAACCAAGTCTTGTCTTGTTTGATGAAGATCTTTGTACCTTGATAATCTTATCCAAGGTCTTTGAGCTTCTCCCAAACTTGTGTAGCTTGTCTTTAGACTCTTTCACTTCCTTCCTTAGTGAAGCTACCTCATGCTCTAATTTTTCACATTCTAAAACTTTTACCTCTAACCTTTCTTTAAATCTTCTTGTCTTAGATATTGAATTTGTCAGATCTTGTATAATCTTTCCTTTCTCTTCATCACATTCTTGAAATTGAATCTTGAGTTTTGAATTCTGCTTTCTAACCTTTCTTAATTCCTTAAGAGTAGAAATAAGTTCACCTTCTAGATCAACTACTCCTTCCTCTTCATTTTTTAATTCTTCCTTTACTTTTTTAAGAACATCTTCATACTTATCTTCAATAGGAGCACTTCCTTCTTCCTCTATTGCCAAGAAGAGCATTCTTTCTTCTAGGTCTTCAAGAGCATCTTCATATTCTTCTTCACTATCACTAAACCAATTCCTTGTATAGTGATCTTCAAGATGACCAAAGTTACCACACCTAAAACATTTGAGTATTATTGGTTCCCTTTTTGCTTCTTTTCTAACATCTTCTTTTTCTACTATTAAAAATATAATTTCTTCTTCTTCATTATCTGAGGATCTTCCATCACTATCACTTGAACTCTTGCCTATCTTATCTGCATAAAAACTCTTCTTATGCCTTTGGAAAAACTTATTTTCATGCTTGTTTTTTCCATACCTATTTTTCTTTTGATACCTAGATTTTCTTGCTTCCTTGTTCTTATGATCTTGTTTCTCTTCACCACTGCTACTTCCAGATTCTGGACAGTTAGATGCATAGTGACCATATTTACCATAATTGAAACACTTAACTATTTTTGTACCTTTGTGCTTTCTTGAGTCCTTGTTCCTTCTGCCATAGTTTGCTTCTTCATCACTGGATGACTCATCACTTGAATCTGACTTCTTATATTTTGTCTTCTTTGCTACTTTGAAGGCTACCTCTTTCTTGGGGATAGGATCCTTTCCTATTCTCATCTCAAAAGCTATGAGAGTTCCATGTAACTCATCCCTAGTCAAAGTTTCAATATCTCTTGTTTCTTCTATGGCTGAAACCTTTTCACTATACCTCATAGGGAGTGACCTTAAAACCTTTTGACAAACATCTGATTCTTCAAATTTAAACCCAAGTCCTTGCATGGAGTTAACAACCTCATCCACATGAAGTAAGTATGTAGCAATGTCTTCCTCATCCTTCATATTCAAGTCTTCAAATATTTTCTTGTGATTTTGCAATTTTACCATCTTGACCTTTTTGTCTCCCTCATATGTTTTCTTCAACTTTTTCCAAATCTCTTTTGCTGATGTGCAATGCATAAATTTTACAAACTCTACTTCATGTAAACCACTTAAGATTGCATTCATTGCCTTTGAATTATACATATGTAGGAGCTTACCATATTTATCTATAGGAGGAGTAGCTGGAGGTGTGTATCCATCCTCAACTATTTACCATGTCTCAATTCCTTGTGCCATTAGGTAAGTCTTCATTCTTACACTCCAAAATGTATAATTGTTCCCATCGAACAATGGTGCCTTATTTTTTGAAGATCCACTCTGAGATGCCATCTGTGTTCTTGTAAACTTTTCCTTCAAGTTGTTAAACTCTTTTGAAGGAACCCGCTCTGATACCAATTGAAGAACACAAGCTTATATTGAGAGGGGGTGAATAGTATAAGATCAACTTTTACTTTTCTTTCCCAAATAATATTATCTAATATAATCAATGGCAATATCAATAATAGTAATCAAAGCAATGCATAAATCATCACACACAATAGAGACACCAATTTAACATGGTTCACCCAATGTGGGCTACTCCACAGAGAAAATATTTCTACTAAAATTTTCTCAACAAATCTCTTGGGAATCACTTCCCTATTACAATGTTTATGGACCTCTATCCAAAGGAGACACCAATCCCCTAATGCTCTGATTTTTGGATCTCTCTCCATAGGAGAACTCTTTCCCCTTTTCTCTGGTTCATGGAACTTGATCCAGGAGAACTCTTTCTCCTCAACTGGTTTATGGATCTCTCTCCATAGAAGAACTCTATCTTCCCAGCTAGTTCATGGATCACACTCCATAGGAGAACTCTTTCCCCTTGCTCTAGTTTGTGGAACTCTATCCATAGGAGAAATCTTTCTCCTCTGCTCTGGTTGGTGATCTTCTAGAAGACTTCTACCCCCACTGCACTGGCTTGTGGATCTCTCTCCATAGAAGACCTTTATCCTCACTACCCTAGCTAATGGATCTCTATCCACTAGAGACTACTATCCTCTTCTCTATCACCTCCAAATATTGCTCTCAACTCTATCTCAATATTTATCTCAAATCTACACTAAATACTATCCTTGATCTAGTATAAATTTGCTCTAACTCTATCTCAGGTCTAGCACAAATCTTCTCTTAAATCTACACTAAACTCTATCCTCAAATCTATCCTCAAGCCTTAACACAAAGCTTGATCAAATCATCAATCAACTCTGCTTAGATTTACTCCAAGCCTTAACACAAATCTTGAAACTCAATAATCTTCTCTCTAAGTCTTCACTAAGACTTACCTCAAATCTATCTCAAGTCTTCACCAAGACTTACCTCAAATATGTCTCAAGTCTTCACCAAGACTTGCCTCAAATCTGCCTTCAATTCCTCTCAAGAACTTGCTCAATTTACTCTCAAGTCTTCACCAAGACTTGCCTCAAATATCTCTCAAGTCTTCACCAAGACTTGCTCAAATCTGCTCTCAAGTCTTCACTAAGACTTGTCTCAAATCTGCTCTCAAGTCTTCACTAAGACTTGCTCAATCTGCTCAAACACATGCTCAAAATATCTCATAAGATATGCTCAATCAATCTCATATCTAGCACACAATGATCTCAATTGCTTTGTCTAATATTCAAAGTAATTCCTTTAACTTGAAGCAGTTTAGACATATTCTATTCAAAATTTGTTTAACCTCTGGAACATATAGAGAATGATGTACTCTATCAAAAACTCAATATGTTCTACTCAATCATTAAGTCTATCACTTTCACAAATCTGGTTTCTAATGTTTGCACATTCACTTCCAATATCACTCAAAACCAATGCTCAAGAATTTCACTCATTCATCCAATCAATGAAACACAATTTTCTCACTAACCCTAAACAAGTGTTTTCATACTTCTTCAAACAAAGTGCACAATGTGGGTCTCAAACCCTAACTCAAATAGTCCTCAATCTCTATCTCAAATGTTCTCTAAACATTCACCAATGAAGCATATAAGAATTCACTCAAATATTTCCAACAATACTTATCAAACAATCCTTTTCACTCCACCTTATATTTCACAACATTCATTCCAATATTTCAAACAAAATATGATGTGCCCATACCTTTTTGCTTTGATGGAGATATATCTTCAAAACCTGTTTTACTTGCAACAAAACCCTCTTGCCAATTCTAGGTTAGATAGCAATAATCTATCTCAAAATCTCCACAAATATTCTTCTCAATAATTATTTCACCATTCAAGAAATACAATAAAATATCAAGTCACAAATACACCTTATTATCTCCAATACTCTCAAAATAATATTCAACACATAAAAATAAAGTTCCTTTGTTAACACCTTATAATCTCCAATCTTCTCAAAATAATATTCAATACATAAAAATGAAGTTCCCTTGTTAACACCTTATAATCTCCAATCTTCTCAAAATAATATTCAATACATAAAAATGAAGTTCCCTTGTTAACACCTTATAATATCCAATCTTCTCAAAATAATATTCAATACATAAAAATGAAGTTCCCTTGTTAACACCTTATAATCTCCAATATTTTATTTTCTAAGCATCAAAAATAAAATATTATTTCAACAATCCTTATGACTCCCTAAGCTTTTAACACATGCCCTTTAATTATCACGTGGCCTCAAACCAACCTCCGCATTTCAAAAGACTTTGGAAAAATTAAATTAAAATTGCATACCTTATAATTGTTGGCCCATGTCACCAAAAGTATTACCCACGACTTCGACGACCAACGCTCAAAAACTAGCAAACTCGAACCCGTGACCTATGCCATCATAGTGCCTTAGCCCAAGGCTAAGCTACCGCTTGAGCTACACGCCCAAATGTGAACCAAAGGTCCACGCTCTCCTACTAATATTACCACACGAATTTCGGCGAAAATAAAAACTTTCTCTCCTCCTTTGCCAAAACGAATCACGTGAGATTCGAAACCACGACCTACTCCTTACAAGCACCTTAGCCACGCCTTCGACCACCGTCTGCGCTACCCAACACCTTGGGATGGTTTTTCCTCATGCCACTCAAAATTAAACATAGTTGCCTCCTTTTCTTAAACAACACTCGAGCTTCTTCTTCCCTCTCAAAAATGCAGCGCTCGATTTACTATTACTTGGGCATTCGAATAATTGCTTGGAGATGTTTGGAAATGAAAATCATTTCCTATTAATACTTTATCCTTTGCATTAAAACATGTCAGCCCTTTCAAATTTTAAATTCGATTTAAAGACTTTAAACTTTGCACCATTAATTATTTAAATTAAAATTTTAACCTTTAGGTTAAAATATTTTAATTTAAATAAATAAAATTAAAACCTCTACCAACCTTTATAATCTGCTCAATGGGTCTTGTCGGGGATAAATATTTTTAATGATTCCTTGGACCTTGTTATTTCTCACCTCTTTCTTTTGCCTGAATATTATAATATTAAATATTATAATATTATTATTCCTTTCTTAAACTTGCTTCCCTTTGCTTGGGTCTTCTACCTTTTAGGCCTCTTTAGGCATATAATATTTAAAATAAATATTATACCCTTTTCCTTTTAACAACTTCCTTGCATTTTGGAAAATCAACCTTGTGACATCAATGACGACAAAACTGGACATCAAACCTCTTGACATCAATGACAACAAAACTTGCTCAAATTTCCAACATAGATACCTCTTAGGGTCTCTAAGGAATATTTCCCACTAAAAGTGGGTCAATTTTATGTGTCTACACCACTTCTTGTAGTGTATTATCCTGAGCTATTCAACTCCAAAATAAATTTATCCTTGGCACCCCTTAGAATAATCATAGTTGTTATATTTCTACTCAAATGCCTTCTAGCATCAATATCTTGTATACTTGTAAAATAATATTTTTTCCATATGTATCTTCCTTCTTGATCCTTGTACAAAATGTTTTAAACCCTATCACCGTATTTATTGTGAAGTAATCTCATCTAAGGTTTCAAAATTGGATCTAAATTGAGTGGTTTTTTATCACACCAAGTATCCATACAAATATAATTTTTTTCTTCGATTTCCTCCACCCATATTAAACCTTTAATCATAAGATCAATATATTTTTTAAACCATTCCAAAGAGCAAAACCTTTTGGAAGAGAGAATGCAGTAAATATTAAATTGGGTCATTGGGATAAACATACTTTCTTAGAAGAATTATTGTCCATTGTCTTTAACTCTCTTTGTACAATATCCATATAACTTTTCCCCTAAGATCTAAGTTTACATCCGTAAGAGCTCTTAAACCAAGACCTCCCCTAGTTTTGTCATCACACAACTTGCTCCATTTCACCAAAGAAAATTTCCTTTTATCATGTAAACCTGGACATAAAAAGGATTGCATAATATAAATTAAACTTTTTTCAACTGATTTTGGCATAGAATACAATGACATATAATATGTTGGAATGGCTTGTAAGACTGAATTAATTAAATGCACTCTTCCTGCTAATGATAACTATCTACCTTTCCAAGATGGAAGTTTATTTTGAAAAAAATAATATGTGTATTTATATCAATGTATATAAAAATAAATCTAGAAGTTTTTTTTTCTTACTACAAATATCCAGTGTAGATTTTAGAACATTATTAAACCAACAAATCAAGTTTTGAATGGAAGAATACCTTCCTCACCACACACATGCCTTCGACACAATCAAGGTTTTCCCGTTACAACAATAATTTCAAACTCACAATTCAGATGGAATATTTTACAATATTTGTACTCACTCCACAATTTAGAAAGGTAACTGCAAAGCCTTTAAAATCACCATTTTTGAGGTCGCTATCTATGTTGGACACTTTTTCTAACTTCTCCCTATCACCATAGCAGTTTGGTGATCGAGGTTTAGAGAAGCATCATATAGGGATCAAATACGACTCATAATTATATGCCTAAATACAGTGTTTATTTTGTAGCTATCATAAGCATCACACAACCTCAATATGCAAAGCAAATAGTGGATTTCTTCACCAGTTTCCATAATTTATTAGGCATTCATTTACCAAGGAGCTTGTAAAATAAAATCTTTCATATCGAATGTTTTTCCATAGAAAAATATAATTTCCAAAGTAATAAAACCTATAGCTATTTCTATATTCTCAAATATGGTCTCATAAGACAACAAATAACATGTACCAAAACAAACTTCCACACAATGCAATATACAGTCCTCACATGGTTTTTAAAGCACACACAAACTACATATACATGTTTAGATTTTACTAGGAATAAATTTTTTAAAGGTTTCAAAAGAACCATCTCATAACTCATATAGGAATCGATTTAAGAATTCAGCCAAACATTCATAAAATTCTCATCTTCCATATAAAAACAAATGTCACAGCAAAAATTAAAATATGTACAGATCTAAAGCACCCACTTTAGAACACATATTCATCCATTTTATCAAAATTAAATAGCATAGCAAACATTATATGAATGCAAAATATAGAAGGGCACACCTGTAAGAAAAAATGACGCAAATTTAATCAACCCTTCTACACAAATACATGCAATTTTTCAATGCAAATATTCTCTCTTGAAGCATGTAATTCCTAATACCCCCTTCTCCCAAGCATCAAATTCCTATGGGGCATATGGCTCGAATACCTCACCCTCAACTATTTTTCCTTTTTTTTTAGCTCTACAATTCATGGGGAAGTTAAAGTGCAATCATCATTACTACATGCCACTACCAATTAAAATAACCACCACCATTTACTTTATCTTTTATGCAATGAGTCCAAATAAAATAATTTTATTAATATTCTCATTTAGTTGCTATAGTTTATAGCATATATCAATATCATACACATCCTATTTATCTACAATATATGTAACAATAATAGTAAAACATGCATATTCTCATCTAGTATTGTATATATATATATATATTTATTTATTTATTTTTTATAAATATACAAAAAATCTCCATCTCACCAAATGCTCAATAAAAGAAGACTCCCATGCCCTCAACACTTTCATCACCCCAAAGGAATTCACAATGCATCATCTTTCATCAACCATCAATCATATTTTTAAAATAAAGCAAACACACACACTATTCAAGTCTTTCATGAAATCTACATGATGTGCATTTGTGCGAGCTTCTATGTACTCATGAATCAAATCATCACTTTCCTCTTACCTTGTCCACCCACAAACTCTATCTGTCGAAAGCGTATACCTAGTCCTGCATACACAATGGACATCAGCAGTACCATGCTCTATAGGAAAAAGTAAGTTCAATTTCATTAATTAATCTATAATCAATGGTCATACGGGGAGGATCATTACAAATTCATGGTCGTACTTTATAGGGCACAAATCCAAAAAGAGAGTTTTTTATCTCTCTCTCTTCTTCTTTTATATTTAACCATAATTTTCTTTTATACATCTAGTCATCTAGTCATTTAATCATTAGTTAAGTTTATTCATCATGCATTTATTAGTTAAGTTCATTCCTCATGCATTTCTCCATTTCTATCATTTCATTCATCCATATTTTTGCATTTATTCATCCAAACACGCATAATAAAGTAAACAAACACACAATAACATACATAAATAACAAAACAACAAGGTATGTATTAATAAAAAGTGGAAGTACAAGTAAGTTGGTGTGTTAGTGTGCTACAATAAAAATATTAGCACACTCAACCATCTCCTAGCCTAGGGAAGCATGCCACACTCAAAAGTGGTATGCCAACCTAATTTCCTCCCTTTCTCTCTCATATTTGTCTTTTTATTTCTTCTTTTTCCTTATTCTTTTATGTCTACCATTTCTTGCATTCCTTATAAAACTCAAGGGGGAACCCCAACCTTGGAGGCATTGATGTCATCATTGCCTCATAAAGCATGTAAAATTTTAAAGTGTTCAAAAAGACACCATTTTTACACCATCCTTCTACCTAAACCTACTACCCCTTTTAGTGTTAGTCATTCTTAGCTTGTAGGTGTCTACAACTTTCTTTGATGCAATTATTATGCCATAAATGCATAAAAAATAGAGCAAAATGTAGATACAAAAAATTGACCTATCCAAATGAGTCAATTTCCTTTTTGATTCTTAGAGAGCCACTCAAAGTTACTATTTGCAATTTTTGAGTTCCCCACCCCTTAGTTTGACCTCTTTTCCAAGCCTCATCGAATTCATAGTCATCCAATACTAACCATGAATCCAGTTGGGCCACCTTGGTTCCATCTAACCTCAAACGATCATATTTCATAGATTTGTGGTTGGCTTAGATCAACCATGAATTTGGCAATTTAGGATTTTTCCTTCAAAAACCTAACTCTTGCATTGCCACTTTTCTTGTTGACCCTAAACCTAATTTGTATTTGTATTTTTGTTTTCTCGCCTAGCCATCAAACCCTTTATAAATAGAGGGGTTGAATTCCCATTTTTCTCATTTCTATCTACTATCTCCCATATTAAAATTTAATATGATCTATTTGCCATATTTGAATGCTCTATATTCTATATGTGATTCTTATTCGTTGTTTGTAATTTGTGCTTCTCTCATGTAGTTGCATTGAAAGAAAGTGGAAAGCAAGTGACAATGGATTGTGTACTGAGAATGCTCTTAAAATCCATTAGTATAAAGGGGAGAGAGTCTTGCCTCTATGGTTTAACTTCAACCCTTTATTTTTGCTTTTCATTTCTAGTATAGTGTAGTTTACTTAAAATCTTATTGCATTATTATTCTAGTAGTTTAGTCACTTCTACTCTAGATAGGGTTTTTACCTTATTTTATTTGCATCCATATTTAGTATAGAATACATTTTAAATTTATCTTTAATGCATTCTTATCTATTTTCATGTGTGTTTGTTATATTTTAATTTAGACATCCTTCTTCATACAATTGTTTGTATCTTCTAGAAAGTAACTTGCATTTTATTAGCCACATTTGCATCATTATTTTGACATCATTTATTGCATTAAGAATATTTTTTTTTTCTTTAGACTGCATTTAATTTAGTTAGACTGCATTGCCGTTTCTACATTTTCTTCCATTCCTGGTTGTTTCATCATTTTGTACCTCATTTTTAGCTCGCATTTGCATTTACTTTTTCTTCTACACAAAATTTGGTGTCCATCCATACGGGTGTAAATTTGGCAAGTTAGGAAAAACCACCTATTTTGTCCCCTTTTTTATCTATCGTTAATCCGTGATCACCCTTTATAGGGTACAAATTCAATGAATCGACTATAGAACGTGTTTTCTTTGTTTTCTCTACCATCGCGAGTTTGTAATAACCCTTTATAGAGTACGAATTCATTTTTCATAGTCTTGGGGGTAAGTTTTTTTCTTTCTTGTTATTTTTATATGTCTTTGCATCTTTGTGTGTTTTCTATACATATTGTTAACTTGTCTCTTGCATGTTTCTTATCATTCCCAAAAGTTCAAACACATTTTTTGTTATACGACCAACTAAAAGGACCAAAGGGGCTTAACTACCACACATACAAGCTTAGGCTTACAGTGGCTCAAGTAGGCCCCTAAATATTAATCACTTATTTTTAGTTTCTATTTTTGTATGCAGGTTTGTTCAGGTCTGTGGCTGCAATATTCAGGATACAAATTTAGTGTAAGGACAAACACTGAAAATAAGAAAGTTCTCCACTAGTCTATGTAGGTTGTTTATTGTGTGTTTCCATCCTTTTATATTTTTTAATAATTAATATAAGGATAATTCCCATTTAGAAAACTTAGTTTAAAATTGTAGTTGGAGGCTACTATTATGACTGGATTGACTTATGTTTACTTCCAAGGGTTGGTGGATTTCTCATATCCCTTTACTCCATTGCTCGCTTATTAAACCTCATTAGATAATATAATCAAACTTGAAATATTTTGTCTAATAGGCTATCCATTTGATCAAATACTACATAAATTTCTTATTCATATCATGCTATTAAGATTCACTCTTGAGAAATATATTCAAGTTTTGAGGTGGAAGGTATAGATATATGCTTTGATATCTAGCTCAACTTGTGAGGATGAAATGGATGCCTAACATGGTATTATCTCAGTTACTATAGTGGCCAAAATGTGATATTTTTCTCCTATATTTCTTTGGATGAGGGAGCTTTGTGGGGCCAAATAATACCATGAGGTAGGATCCTTTATATAATTATTTTGAAATAAGGGCTATTTCTCTAGCAGGACTAGGAATATCTATCTATAGAGGGATCACTACTAGGACTATTTATTGATGTTGGGTTTGTGATTTGACTATTTTTCTATTTGTTTTGGAACTAAGACCTAGGATACCCATTGGATGGTTTTCTATAATATTGGTTCCCTTGTGCTAAGGGAGGTCTATAGTTGTTCTGATAGGGGTATCTTAAGGTATTTTGCTCCTTCCTCATAACTAATATTTTATTTAGTTATTAATGTAAGAATATTATGAGATGAATCTTTCTTAAGGTCCTTAGGGATTGATGGGATTGGATTCGATGTGGACATAGCAACTAGGAATGACTGAGAGGAATATTAAGATTTCATTGGCTAAGTAATCAAATTTAGGGATTATACATTGGGAATTAGGGACATAGGAAGCCTAGGGGCTAGCCTTCCAATTTTAATCAAATAATTGTCAGATTGAATGGCCAATTCATAGGCCTTTGATAGAGATTTTTCTCCTCTATCCTTAATCATCATTAAAATTTCAAAATCTAAAGCTTTCAAATAATATATGAGTGTCATACCTGGTGGGGGACACATCTCCTTAGGTATTATGTGCCAAGATTTGTGAAATCTAAGGTTGAATTCTTCTACCACATTAATGGGAGTTCTTTTGATTATTGTCAGTTGTAGGAGAAATATCCCATTGACATTTTATTTAAATTTCTCTATAAAAATGTTATTGAACTAGTCTTAGTAGGTTATTAAACTAGACTGGAGTATGATGTATCATTCTTGATATTTGCCTTTGAAAGAGGTTATCAATAATATTCGAGCCATGTTTTAAATTTATATGTTGTGGATTATTCATAGGTTTACCACATGGTTAAGGTTCTTTATGGGGGTAGTAATATCTTCCCCAATGAAATAGGTGAGAGACTTTAGAGTCAATTGGGGTATTTTTCCTATGCTTCATTCAGTGTGGGTGGTGTCAATGGACCTCTATCATTCTAGGTGAGAAATATTCTAGGGGGTGGTGGTGGAGGTGGAGCAACCATATTATGTACTACATATTTCCTTCTTTATGAAATGGTTGCATGTGGTGGTAACAACTATTATCACAATTTGTAGATGCAAAACCTAATCACATATTCTTGATCTAGCTATTTTTGGATTTCTCATTTAGGATGGAGTCACCAGGTGAATGTAACTTTGTGCTTCTACAAAGTAGGTATACTGAGCTCTTCACTAGAACCTCCATATAGTATCTTCAATAGTGATTTATAGTATTCATTCTAGAGTAGAGTTTCCAAGTGAGTAAAGAGGCACTTCAACAAGTGATAACAGACAAATACCCCCACCAAGTCTAATCTTTTCTACTTGTGATTTTAAGACCAATGACATGGCATTGGGGTACCACTAGGCATTCCATTAAACTATTTTTATCTTTTATTATCCATGGAAAGTCAATCATGCCTCATAGGGAGCGATACAATAAGGTCATGGCTAAGAGCACAAGATTTGGCTCAATCAGGGAATTTGAAATTTTTTTACAATAATGGTTCCGTATTAATATGTGATATTTCAAGTACACTTGAAATATACAAAGGAATATAGGGATTTGTAAGAGATAAAAGGTAAATAACTCAATCAAAGGGTAATGTTCCAAAAGATCTACTAAGATATTCATACAAAATAGGCCTAAACACTATGCACTAGTTATGAGCACTTCCTCTCCTTAACACAATAAAGCATATATGAGAGTTGTAAATCATAGGTATGCATAAATAGGTAGGTCCTATAAGAGATCTAACTATAGATGACTAGTTCAAAAATAGATGCAGGCCTCTCATGCACACATACATTGATGAAACTCAAAGCAGGAAAAAATATTACAAACACATACATACACATAGAAATAGGTTTGTAGGGAGCCACAAATGACTAAACTAAAAATTTATGTAGGATTCCATATATATATATATATATATATATATATATATATATATATATATATATATATATATATATATATATATACATATATATACAAAAAAATAATTACAAAGATTGTGCTAGAAGTAGGGGTTCAAAATTTCCCACAAGCCACTCAAAAGCTGACTATTTTTACAAAACAAAATGAAAGGAAATCCTACAAGAGAATGCAATTGTAAACTTGCAAATTATTTCTACAGTCTACACTATAAATATTTATATATTACAATAGAGAAATTTTCCCTCCAAAAATTATAGGATGACTTGAATTTTTTCTACATTTTCCTAGGTATTTGGAATATTGAATGAGGGTGTCTTCGATCATTATTTTTATCAGTCTGCAATTATCATGGTTGTAGATATTATTCCTTCATCTTTAATAGCTTACCTACATTTTTCTGATTTTCTAAGTCAAAGCGTTCCTGGTAGATGACCCATATTTTATTAATAATTGACGACGGACAAGGAAAGTCTAAACACACATTTACGTAAACAGAGTTACAGCCCAAAGTCATAAACACTCGTAAAATGCACAAAATATCTTGATTTAAATCTGTTACATTTACATTCACTAATAAAACAGCCCGCAGGCATACAATAACTAGAGATCCCCTGGTATTTTCCTCACACACTCTCTCTCTTTCCCGACCTTCCCATCCACCATCTCGATCTCTTACAAATTTTGAGTTTTTATCGAGGTCTCGGCCCTCTAGGTCATTAATGACCCACCTGCGTGAAAATATTAAACAAAACCTCCAAAATCGGCCTTCCCCGTCGAGATTTAAATTTTCCTCTCGTAAATCACCCACTCCCTAATCCACCATGAAAGCACGTCGTTCATTGGTCCTTCACCTGCAACCGTCGCTTTGTTAGAAAGTTGTCTGCAATAGCTATCTCTTTTCCCATGCGTGCGCCGTCCACATGTCCAATTTTAAATTTGTCTTCAATTGGCCGCGAAATCTTAATCCACGTGGCAGCCTTCAACTGGTCGCGATATTGCGACATGTTGCGATATCGTGACATGTCGCGGTATCGCGACCTCCACACCCTTGTGCCAAGCTTTTCAATTTTTGTCATGATATCGCGATCATTTTTGCTTTTGCCTCCTGCTACGAGAAATGGTCGCGATATCGCGACCATTTCTGCCTTTGCCTCCTATCGCGAGAAATGGTCGTGATATCACGACCATTTTTGACTTTTCCTTCGAGCCCATCTTCTGCCACGCCTTAGTTCTTCTTTGCCTTCGACTTTGCCTTCTCAACCTACACTCCCTTTGCTGTCGCGATATCGCGTGTCGCGATATCACGACGAAACTTGCCCTTTGCCTTAGCCTCCAATTATTGTCATGATATTGCGCGTCGTGATATCGCGATGAAACTCGCATATGTCTCGTCGCAGCTTTTGGAGTCGTGATTTCATGACATGTTACGAAATCGCGACATGTCACGATTTCGCGACTCGCCCCAACTTTCACATTTTTCTTCCAACTTCTACCTTGTTCCTCCAACTTCCGCCTTGTTCCTGCCAAACACTTTAGAAGGAAAATTTTGGTAACACTTAAGAAAATTTGGTTGATGCAAGATTGATCTGCTGCCGTCGAATGCTCCTGCATCAGACACCCGGGGTAAATGGAGAAGTGACCTTCACTTCTATGTCGTTCGGTCCGCGTCTTCTGTAACACCTCCAAACACTCATCTGCCTTTGCAACCTGCTCAAATCCCGTCTCCTGGCAAAAAAAAAATTTGCCCTCTACTTGGCAAATTCTGGCATTGCTGCACACCTTCTCATCCATTGTCTGTAAGGGCTTCAACCTGTGCCGCACTCCATATTTTATCAAGGAGTACGTATTTGCATGACCATCATGCACTACACTCCGATCAAACTTCCATGGCCTTCCTAACAGCAAATAGCAAGCATCCATGGGGAAAACATCACACAGGACCTCATCCTGGTACTTCCCAATATTGAACATGACTAAGCACTGTTCACGGACCCATGATCTGTGGTCCTTCCGCAACCATGCAATCCGATAGGAATGCGGGTGTCTCCTCCTCTCCAGCTGTAACTTAGCAACCATCTCCTCGAAAACTAAGTTATCTGTACTCCCATTGTCTATAATAACATTACAGAATTTGCCTGCACATTTGCACTGTGTGCGAAACAAACTTCTCCTCTGCTCTAGTTTGTCTTCTCCAATCTGCATGATTCTCGTCACAATCATTGCTTCTCATTTCTCAGCTTCTTCAGAATGTTTTGAGTTAGCATCTTTCGCTACCACAACAGCTCTGGTCGGACCCACTTGTTTCTTTTTCACTCTCTCGGGGTGTTGGGGACACTCATATGCCCGATGTACCTCTTATCCACAGTGGAAACATGTTCCTCGAAACACTCCTCTTCCATACCCGCATCCAGATCTACCTCTTCCTCTTGGGTAGCCATTGTTCTGAACTTGCGGTTTGGGTTCTTCATCTTCTTTTTGATTTTGGCTGCTGCTAACCTCTTCTTTCTTCTCTTCCTTTCCTTCCTCTTTTCTTCCACCAGTCTTTCCTCCAGGCCCTCTTCCCTTTTGCTTGCTCTCAAACCTTCTGTTCAGTTTTTCTTCAACCTTCAGAGCAAACTGGTAAGCATCTTCAATGGTGCTCACCCGCACTAAGCTCAACTCTTCCTGGACACTGGGTCTCAACCCATTAATATAACAGGCCACCTTTTCCTTGCTTGCTTCTAAATGGCCGGTCCTAATGGAGATTTTATAAAATTTCTCTGTATATTCTTAGACAATTTTATTCATCTGCCTTAAACCCTACATTTTTCTTAGCAGATCCAACTCATAATCTTCTGAAATAAACTTTTTTTTAATTTTTCAACCATCTGTTCCCATCTTGTTATCCGTTATTTTCCTCTTCTATTCCATTCCAGCTGTACTCCCTTCCACCATATGCTAGCATGACCTTTTAATTTAGTTTTAGCAAATCTGACCCTCTCGGGATCTTCAACTTCATCATACTCGAAGTATTCTTCTAGGTCATTTATCCAGTCAATCAATTCCTCTGGATCCAGGTTCCCGAAATATGTGGAAACTTCCATCTTCGACCTCTTCCCAATCTGAGATATGGCCCTGTACAGCCTGGCTTGTGCCGGATCTATAGCTTCTTCTTCTTCTTCAAACTAATTTTCTTCTTCATCTGCTTCATCTTCACTATCTGCATCTCTTCTCGGTTCGTGTCCTCTACGCAGTTCTTCTTGCAGGGCCTGAACTTGCCGCTGCAAAGCTCAAAAATCTGCTGCTGCCATGTCTCTCCTGCCAATGAGGTTTCTTCTTCGAGGCATTCTATCCACTTTTCACAAGCCTTCCCATAGATCCTGGTGCGACTGCCTCACGTCCAGCGATCTGTCACACACTCAAGAACTTCTGGCTTTGATACCACTGACGACATACAAGGAAAGTCTAAACACACATTCACATAAATAGAGTTACATCCCAAAGTCACAAACACTCATAAAATGCACAAAATATCTTGATTTAAATCTGTTATTTTTACATTCACTGATAAAACAGCCCGTAGGCATACAATAACCAGAGATCCCCTGGTATTTTCCTCGCACACTCTCTCTCTCTTTCCCGACCTTCCCGTCCATCGTCTCGATCTCTTATCAATTTCAAGTTTTTATCAAGGTCTCGGCCCTCTAGGTCATTAATGACCCACCTGCATGAAAATATTAAACAAAACCTCCAAAATCGGCCTTCCTCGTTGAGATTTAAATTTTCCTCCTGTAAATCACCCACTCCCTGATCCACCATAAAAGCACGTCGTTCATTGGTCCTTCACCTACAACCATCGCTTTGTCAGAAAGTTATCTGCAATAGTTGTCTCTTTTCCTGTGCGCGCACCGTCCATGTGTCCAATTTTAAATTTGTCTTCAATTGGCCATGAAATTTTAATCCACGTGGCAGCCTTCAACTGGTCGCGATATCGCGACATGTCACGGTATCGCGACCTCCACGCCCTTGTGCCAAGCTTTTCAATTTTTGTCGTGATATCGCGACGTCGTGATATTGCGACCATTTCTGCCTTTGCCTCTTGTTGTGAGAAATGGTCACGATATCACGACCATTTTTGACTTTGCCTTCGAGCCCATCTTTCGCCATGCCTTAGTTCTTGTCTGCCTTCGACTTTGCCTTCTCAACCTGCACTCCCTTTGATGTCACGATATCACACATCGTGATATCACGACATGTCGCGCTATTGCGCATCGCGATATCACGAAAAAACTTGCCCTTTGCCTTAGCCTCCAATTATTGTCATGATATCGCGCGTCGTGATATCACGACATGTCACGATATCGTGACGAAACTCGCCTATGTCTCATTGCAGCTTTTGGAGTCGCGATTTCGCGACTCCCCCCAACTTTCACCTTTTTCTTCCAACTTCTGCCTTGTTCCTCCAACTTTCGCCTTGTTCCTGCCAAACACTTTAGAAGGAAAATTTTGGTAACACTTAAGAAAATTTTGTTGATGCAAGATTGATCTGCTGCCGTCAGATGCTCCTGCATCAATAATGGTACATTATATTTCTTTATTTTCTTATATTGGAGATATATGCACTATCACGTACCTCCCCTTAGTTTTATTACACTTGTCTATCTCTAAAACTGCCTGTCTTTTTGAAAAAAATTCTTGAGATATCTATCCACAATATCAAGGATTTTTCATCCATGTTATTAGGAATTTTTATTGTCCCTTTTCCTTTGATACTTTTATGAGTCCCAATAAGTCATTCCATAAAACCTTTTTTCTAGAATTTCTTTCTCTCCCTTGAGTCTTATCAAAACTTCTAATCATTCCTACTTATTTATGCCTTCAAGTTTCTACCTTTGTTCTACTTTGCAATTTTTTCTATTTTTTATCCATACCAAATTTTGTATTACGATCACATGCTTTATATATTATTTCAAAGGTAATATTGATGACATTGAACCCTTAGGGCCAAGGGCCTTCACCTAGGATATTTCCATGTGTACCAATCTGCTAGTAATTAAATTAGTTCTTTAATTGTTACATAAATGCTTTCACCTTAGTAGCCTTTTACTGAATGTGGGGAAGTATATGTCCTTCAACATCCACTGGTGTAGAGTCATCACAATGATCCATATTCTTACCCTAGTTTTTGGTTCTATCTCTACCATCCTCCACCATTAGGGATATCCTTGGATGTGTGGTGGAGAGATAACATATGAGGTGTCAGAGGTCACATGCTCAAACCAATATAGATGAGAGTGATTTCTATAGAAATATATATAGATGATGTTTGGGTTGATCCTCCTCCTATGATAGATCATTTTTAATTATCACTAAAAAGGTTCATTAACTTTTATCATGAACAAGGCTTGGCTCATATATCACCAAAAAGGCTTCAAATTGTTCATTATGGGTCACTTCCTCATGAAGGTTGTGTGATCAACTTTCTTGCATAGTGTGAGGGTTTTCACACCCATCCTCACTCTTTGGAGATATCTATTTGGTTATATATTTAACATGGAATCCCTTTAAGTTGGTATTTATTTTGGCTCCCTCTTTTCCCATTCGGGCCTATCATCATCTCTAGGGTGCAATCTATCTATGTTGTGATTTATCACCATATGAGTGACAATAATAGTTGTGCCTTATATTTTTTGCAAGGAAATTGGCTTGTCTTACACTAATATGTCTAGAAACCCAATCCAAATGGATGGCACAAAGGTTAATGTAGTAGGGGTACTGAAAGTTTTGGTCAAAACTATAGATAGATATCCAAAAATTGTACTAGTGTAAGAAGTGATGGTCATGGACATACCTCTATACTTTGGTATGTTGTTGTCTAGAGAATGGATGCATAAGTTTCTAGTATATGGTACCTAGAAATGGACTATACTAATATAAAAGTACCTAAAGATGGTAATGTGATCAAGATAAAAAATGATCTGCCTTGGAACTACCTTCTACTCAAGCTTGATTATGAAAGTATAGTAAATTAGAATGAACTACCATAATTGTTGAGGATGATGAACCTTTCAAATATGAATAGGACCCAAATATTCACATGATTATTAATATACTATAGGATGAAGAAGGTCTTGAACTTGAATATAAAGAAACTGAATTGAAAAACTACTTGTTATTGAAATGTCTTCCAATCTTCTTCCTAATAGGTCAAGGGATAGATAGATATCAACAATATACTTAAATGGCACTAGAATTATGAAGTGGATTAGGTTTTATTGTTTAATTTATCAACCCATAAGGTGCACCGACTCATTTTATCTATAAGTTATTGTTTAAATATACCAATTATGTAGTGAAATACAAAGCAGTCTATACCAATTTGAGAAATGCTATAAATATAGGAATCAAGGAGCTATGAATATAGGGTGAATCTAAACTAATTGTAAAGTAGTTCAATTCCTAATACAATACAAAGAATAAGCACTATAGTATTATAAGCATCAAGTCTAGGATTTGCTAAAAAGTTTTGATACATGTAAAAGCATATCAATCCTTATAGAGTTAAATGCAAAAGGAGATGATTTAATATGAATGGAAACCCAATTTGACCCCACCAATAATATTTGGAATAAGCTTGAAGAATTAGAGGTAGCCTTTAGGTCACCTATTCCTAATAACTTCAATTACTATTAGGTCTTTAACAATGATGAGAAATAGAGTTCCTAATGTAGGAGACATAATACACTAAAGAAATAATGAGTATGGAGATGATCTCAAGGATGGATTTATACAACTAAAATAAAATTAGTTTCCCAATGATATAATAATCTTAGAAATATTATTTAATCTAGATGATAGCACAAGGAATATTGTAACATACCATATCTACTCACCTGGTTGTCAAATTCATAAATTCAAAATTTTAATTTATTTTAAAATCAATATCACAATTGACACATAAACACCCACCTTCATATTAGTACATAGGAATAATTTTCCACACTACAATATCATTTACCACTGTGGACGAAATCACGAGTGCTCGAGATTGGCCAAATCTTGCAATATATTGCCATTTATGAGACCCACCTTCTCCCATATTAAGTTATAGGTTCTCGGAAAGGGGTTATCCTTCTAGGGCCCATAACACCTATAAGGATGGATGCATTATTTTCCCCATATCATAGCAAGGACTTGGTACCACTAACCATTACTCAATCCTGGTTCATAGTTTGATTCAAGCCCATGCTAGAGTTAGCATATTTATGCCTAGTGCCTAATAGCAATCCATCATTCTATGGATGCTTTCAAGGCTTGCCAACTACTCTGGCTTTGATTCCAGGTATCTCATTTCATTTTGTAGTTGACGATAAGATGTACTATACCATCTATCATTGGACCTTCCAACTTGAAGACCAGCTTCCATAATCTTGAGTTACCATTAGCTATTCCACAATTAAACTCTGAATTGTGAGAACTCTCACCATACTACATTGTACGATAACTTGGAATGACGTCCCATACCATCATTCATCACTCTCCATGGCAATTTTTCCTCTAACCCTTATAATCTTTCTAGAGTATAGTTATCCCTGAATCACAACAAGCACCACCTACGAGTTATCAAAATTGGATGTCTGCTTACCCTTCTCAGTAAGCATGTGGTCTTTTGTCAATTGATAACACACCACCCTTATCGATGGTCTGAATATTTTACAATCAAAAGTAGTCTATGGTTTGGTGATTTATTTGATCATCCTAGAAGTATATTTCATTGGTACGACAACTTTTATGAAAAAGAGGATAGTTTATTAATTTGTTTTGTTCTTTTAAAGTTTTTAAATAGCTTTAAACTATCCTAAGTTTAATCATAAAAAATTTATATTTTTATATACTACCAAAGTATTTTAAGAATATAATTATAAACCAAACCATAAAAATACAATTATAAACCAAATAAAGGCTAATAACTCATTTTACTCTACTAACAATTAATTCTGCTGCATTACATTTATAGTCATTAATATAAGCTACTATCAAAAAATACTATTATAATTCAACTAATACACTATTATAATTCAACAAAAACAAGTATATTTATAATGGATATAATTCATATTATAACATGGAACACAACTTTCTATTAAATCAAAAATGCAAAAGAATACAAAAGTTTATTTACTATGACGTTTCAAATAAAATGTGAGAAATCAATTTCTTTTTCGGTTTTTGCCAGACGATGAATTCCAATAAAAAATAACTAATATACACCAATTTATATCGTAGTGCATGAGTAGCAACGAAACTTGGATTTTAGTCTTGTTATTCTGATTTAATATGACATTCTTTCAACACTATTTTCTTAGGAGAAGGAATAATCCATAAACTTCCATTTCTCATGATCTGGCTCACAGAGCACATTCAAAACTGAAAGTGAACACTAAATTAAAAAACATTTAAGACATGTTTTGAAAACAAACCTTTGAAACTATAATGTTCAATTAAGTATCTCATCTATCCAAATAATTTTGGATTGCTCATTATGAAGGGCTAATAAAAAGGTTTACAACTGACAGGACAAAATCCATTCTACTCCCACAAAATGTGTTTTCACATGTCCAACACTAATGAGATTTAATCTGAAGAAGAAGTATTCCTCTAAAACTTTGGCATATCTCAAATTTAGTTTTTATAAAAAGCTTTTATTATGACGCCAACACTCCTACATGGTAAATAAGAGGCTTATGAGAGTGTGCAACTATATTAGACTCATAATTTACGAGCTTTATATAAAACGATTAATAAATTTAATTCTACGTTCTACATACAACAACATTGAATTTGAAAGATGATTGAAGGCTATTCTATTTCCATGTAATATTATATGTAATTATCCATAAGAACTTGTATTTGGTAAATTATATCAACAATAAAATGGTTTTCGAAAAGATTGCTTCCATCAATCCATGGCATAACAGGATAAATAAACAAATTTAAATAAAAATGATTTCTTTATGGTAATTGCCTTGAATAGCAGATTAATTTCATTACCAAGAGCCAAATAGGTGTACAATGTTAGAATTATTGAGTTGTCGTTAATGTTAAAGGTCGACTTGGTTGCTAGCAAACAATAGTGTGCTTGGGTGAATTACTCAAGGTAAATATAATTTGAGTGTGCTTGGGTGAATTATTCAAGTAAATATAATTTGAGTGAAAGTTTAAACATTTAAAATATTAGATTTAAATATAATAAAGTAATGTTTCAAATTTAAAATAAAAATATTATTGTGAATGGGCCGACCTCCTTGGGAACCAAAAGTAAGGCAATGAAAGGTTTGATATTAATACAAGGTCAAAAGTTCATTTCAGTAAGTATGGAATTCGAATGAAAGCCTTCGATATAAAATGAGTAGTGCAACGAATATTCTATCATGAAGATTATGCAGAAGTATGCTTATGGAAAAATGGATATGGTGGTGGCTCCCATTTTGATAGCAGTGGTGGCTCCTCATTTGGTAGCGACGGTGGTAAACTCAGAACAGTGAAGGAGCATCAATTGTTTTGAATATTAAAAGAACCACATTGGAGATCAAAAGTACAGAAAATTACTGTGGTGGCTCAAATACGTCAGAGTTGAAAAGAGTCCACTAAAGAATTATCGAAGGAATACCAGTTATTGTGATAATAAATGCCAGCTGAGGATTTATGGAGATATAGTCATCTCATGTGCAGTGAGCCGTTAAACAAGGAATACAGTAGAATCATTATAAATATGCATCATAAAATGTTCATTCTACTTTGGTTATTTTAAATAAATCCACACTAATTTACTTTATGTTATATGAAAGTCAGAAAGGTATCTTAAATTTGATTAATTTTAGACAATTCACATTTATTTATTTCTAAAAATCACAATGATACCACGAAGACATTTCAAATGCAAAGCAAATCAAAACATGAATCCACCGAACTTCAATGTGAATCCTCGAACTACATATAGATTTTCCCTACCGGATAGAGATGGAACGTCTAAAGGAGTGCAAAATCTGGACACACGTTAATTTAGGAGTTTGACCAGCACCTGTGCTCGATGCCATATTTTATGTGAAGCACATAAGTCCTAGGAGTCATAGTGAACCATTACACAAAAGCAAAAAGTGGATTTTGAAGGGTCTCTAGCACAATACAATATTCTTAGTGGATGATGCGGAGGCAGACCGTGAGGTTCTCAAAAATCCAAATCAAGCACTATTCAAAATTGCAAGTGGGAGTGAAACTTAAGAAACAGTGAATACATAAGCGGTAACAAAATAGTGAAGGCCTGCATGGAGATTTCGAATGATTGAAGCTAAAAATATTGTAACATGCCTATCAAATATTATTGGGCGCTTGACCTAATTTCAAACATACCTTCAATATACATGAGTAGAGGTAGTAGTTTTGAGCAAGCTAGTCTCAAAAATTCATGATATCTCATAGATGATATTCTAAATCTTTCTTTGATGTCATCACAAGGATTTTTAGCCATCCCTACAATGGCAGATACAATTTTACATATATTTCACATGAATGCAAATTGGTTGTTTTTGTGAAGGCCGAACAACTGATAAAGGTACAAACGTCTTTAACGGTGGTGAGGGAAATCAGCATTAAAGTTTTTGTAAAGGTCATAGCAAAATGGAAGCTAAATACGTAAGAGGAGTTTAAAATTTAAAGAAGACAAGTGGTACAATATATACAAAAAGGATATATCTTTGTAGTTGTTACGTTTCATATCTAAAAATATGATTAGAGATTAGAGTGTAGATCTAAAAAGACATTATGAGCAGAAGTTGGTGCCTTAAAATTAGTATATCAGACATAGAACTCAATATTGAAGACTCAAGTACAAGAGGATGAGAAGACAAAGGTAAAGTTTTCACAAGATCTCATCAATTTAAAAGTCAAAATTGAAGAGGTAAACCATATTGAAGAAGTTATGACTAAGCAGTTAAAAGCAAAAGTTTTAGAATATGAAAAACTGGAACATGAGATTATCTCTCTGAGGAAGGAAGCTAAAAAAGCTAATGATAAGCTACAACAAAATACTAGGTTTGAGAAAAGCACAAAAATATTGGATACTATTATCAAAGCACAAAGATCTTCAATTATAAATACTGGAATTGGTTTTGAATAAAGTCAAAAGAAAAAAAAGGAAGAGTCAAGCTCAAAAGGAATAGACGCATCAAAGAAAATAATTAAAGAAGAGCCTGAGACCTATGCCGATGTGTTGAGAAGTGGAAGTGTCAAGAAGGAATAAAACAAAGCATCATCATAGACCAAGGTCCATCATAGAAATAGGAATGAGAGAACCATGTGGCCATATCCTCCCAAGTAATTAGAGTGGTTTCAATATTTCTTCCATGGTTATTGTTTTTCATGTAACCAATTTGGTCATAAAGCTGTAAATTGCAAGGTCTGTGCTAAAAATAACTTTGGCTTCACTAAGAGGAATTTCAGTTCATTTGCACCTCTCATGGACTACAACATCATTTGTTAAAAATGTAATAATTTTGGGTATACAACTAAATGGGTAGAATGGTGTTCCTTGAACTTCCAAAATCAAGTAAAAAGGAGGATGATCAAACTGTTCAAAAGGATATGTCCTCTAAAGTTTTGAAAAATAAAATGAAACAAAAAAAGGAGAAGTCTATGTTGGTACAAATATCTCTTCATGTGCAAAATGAAGAAAATCAATGGTACATTGATAGTGGTTGTTTAAGCCATATGACGGATGACAAAAGCAAATTTCTCTCTCAAAGAAATAAATGGAGGTATAGTGAAATTTTGTGATAATGCTTCTACCAAAATTATTGGAAAGAGAGCCTTGAGCCTAGATAATGGAAGATCAAGGACAGAGAATGTGTTATATGTTTAAGGGTTGAAGCACAATATTCTAAGTGTAATCCAATAATGTGATCAATGCCATACACTCACATTTCACCCAAATAATTGTGATATCAGAAAATCCAAGATAGGAAAACTTATTGCAGATGCATGTAGAACTACAAACATTCTTTACATGTTGAGTGAAATTAAGGGAGAAAATGCTTTTTATCACAAGAGGATGAAATTTTTTTATGGCACAGGAGAATGAGCCACCTAAACTTTGACAACATGGTTAAAATAAGCAACAAATAGGTAGTCAAGGATTTGCCCAAGGTAGGAAAATCCCCAAGCATGATTTTTGCATAGTGTCAGCATGTTAATCAAACAAGATCAAGTTTCAAATCAAAGGAATTCTCTTCATGCAAGACTTTTGAGCTAATTCACACCGATATATGTGGCCCTACAAGGACAAAGATATTACAAGGTGAGAATTATTTCATGTTGTTTATTGATGATTATTATAGAATGACTTGGGTAATATTCTTAAGAGAAAAATTATAAGCCTTTGAAAGGTTCAAAGCATTCAAGGTACTTGTAGAAAATAAAATAAGTAAAAACATAAAGTCTCTAAGATCATACAAAGGAGGTGAATTCACTTCAAATGAATTTGTAGAATTTTGTGAACAACATGGAATCAAAAGATAATACTCAGCAACAAGAACTCCACAACAGAATGGAGTAGTTGAAAGAAAGAACAGAACCATTCAAGGCATGTCCAGGGCCATGCTAAATGAGTCTAAGATTTTTTATGCTTTTGGAGAGAGGTGCTCCACACAACTATTTATATCATCAATAGAGATCAAGTAAGAGTAAATCATCATAAAACTCTATATGAGCTTTAGAAGGGAAAATTAGCTACTGTGAAGTATTTTAGAATCTTTGGAAGAAAATTCTACATTAGACGAGATGAACAATATTTGGATAAGTTTGATTCCAGATGTGATGAGGGTATATTCCTTGGATACTCTTCAAAGAGCAAAGCCCTTATATGCTACAATAAAATATTGCATAAAATTTTGGAAAGTGCAAATGTAAGAGTTGATGAAGAAATATATCTAATAGAACCATCTCAAGAGATCATGTATCAAAAAGGAGAATATTGTGAAGATGAAGAAAGTGAAGAAGCTAAGAATTAGAGCACACCTTCAATAACACCCCCCAAAACACCATTCAAGGCACCACCTAAAAAACCATCCATATATGTGTAAAAGAACCATCTAGAAGATCTGATTATTGGGAATCTAGATGAGAGACAAACAAGAAGGAAAATAACAGGTACATGTGAACATGCCAACGTCTCTTTACTATCTAAAGTTGAGCCAAAGAATTTTAATGAAGCAAGTGAAGATAAATATTGTATTAAGGTAATATAAGAAGAGTTAGATTAAATGGATAAGAGTGAGACTTGGGAACTTGTCCCACGTCCAAAAGACAAGAATGTAATTGAAACCAAATGGGTCTATAGAAACAAGTTGAACTAAGATGGTTAGGTTGTCAGAAACAAAGAAAGACTTGTGTGCAAAGGTTATGCACAAGTTGAGAAAATTGATTTTGAAGAGAAAATTTCTCCTATTGATCGTCTTGAGGCCATAAGAATGTTCTTAATATTTTCAAATTTTAGAAACTTCAAAGTATATCAAATGAATGTAAAATTAGTATTTCTTAATGGTTACTTAGAGGAAGAGGTCTACATTGAGCAACCATATGGTTTCAACCTGATACACAAGTTGGACTATGTATGCAAATTGAAGAAGGTTCTCTATGGACTAAATAAATACCCCAGGGCTTGGTACTCAAGGTTAGATAAATACCTCCAAGAATAGGATTTTAGAAAAGGTATAGATGATAGCAACCTGTACATAAAAAATTAAGGAAGTGACCAGTTAATTGTAGTGGTCTATGTGGATGACATCATTTTTAGAGGCAGTCATAACAAGATGTGTTAGAAATTTACAAAATGTATACAAAGTGAATTTGAAATGTCAATGCTTGGTGAGCTATCCTTATTTCTTGGTTTGTAAATCTCATAGTTAGATAAAGGTATATTTCTCTCTCAAACCATGTACAAGAAATGTTGAAAAAATTTAGGATGGAAGATGTAAGTTAAGTAAGATGATGAGTCTCCAAAGGCTAATCAAACTTTGTATATATCCATTATTAGAAGTTTACTATATGTCATAGCTACAAGGTCGGATATAATGCAGCAGTCGGATTATTGGTAAGATTTCAAGTTGCACCAAAGGAAACACATGTACAGGCAAAAAAAAATCTTCAAGTTTTTGAAAGGAACTATGGAGTTTAGACTATGGTATCCCAAATGTGATAATTTCACTCTCACTGCATATACAGACGCGAATTGGGTAGACAATGTGGATGACAGAAAAAGCACAAGGAATAGATTGATGACATCTTTACCAAGCCACTTCCAAATGAGACATTTGAGTATCTCAGAGGTAAGTTGGGAGTAGTTTCACTCCCATATAATAATTGAATGTCTCAAGAAGATCAGGTAGTAATGATGCATTGTCAAGTGTCTTATCCTTTAGCCCCAAGGAGCCTTTGCCATTGATGTCAAAGAGAAGAAGTTCAGTAAGGAAGAGTAGCATGTAATTTTAGTAAGGAGGAACAACTTGTGATCCTATTGCAGTAAAGGATAGTTTCTTTATAGGGTTGTCATCAATGAAAAAGGGAAGATTGTTAGAATTATTGAGTTGTCATTGATGTCAAAGTTCGACTTGGTTGCTAGAAAATAGTGGTGTGCTTGGGTGAATTATTCAAGTAAAAATATTTTGAGTGAAAGTTTAAACATTTAAATATTATAATATTTAAATATTAAATTTAAATATTATAAATTTATGTTTCAAATTTAAAATAAAAATATTATTGTCAATGGGTCGACCTCCTTGAGTACCAAAATCAAGGTAATGAAAGGTTTGATATTAATACAAGGCCTAAAGTTCATTTCAATAAGTATGGGATGTGAATGAAAGTATTTGATATAAAATGAGTAGTGTGACGAATGTGCTATCATGCAGAAGTATGCTTTTAGTGAAGTGGAGACGGTGGTGGCTCCCATTTTGGTAGCAGTGGT
This sequence comes from Wollemia nobilis, assembly GCA_028583015.1. Lineage (NCBI taxonomy): Eukaryota > Viridiplantae > Streptophyta > Pinopsida > Araucariales > Araucariaceae > Wollemia > Wollemia nobilis. Next base: position 2,314,155 of record JAQPPZ010002395.1, on the reverse strand, counting down.
GGCTCCTCGTTTGGTAGTGATTATGATAAAATCAGAACAATTAAGGAGCATGAAGGAGCACTGATTTTTTTGAAGACAAAATGGATCGCATTGGAGATTAGCAATGCAAAAAAATTCCTGCAGTGGCTCAAACACATCAAAGTTGAAAAGAGTCTACTAAATAATCGTTGAAGGAATACCAATTATCGTAACAACAAGTACCAGCTTAGGATTTATGGAGACATAGTCATATCATGTGTAGTGAGCTATTAAATAAGGGATATGACAAAATCATCATAAGGACGCATCATAAAATATTCATTTTATTTTGATTATTTTAAATAAATTCATATTGATTAATCTTATGTTATATGAAATTCAGAAAGGTATCTTAAGTTTGATTTATTTAAAAAAATTCACATTTATTTGTTTCTGGAAATCACATTGATACCGCAAAGAAATTTCGGATGCAGAGCAAATCAAAATATGAATTTATCAAACTTCAATGTGAACCGTCAGACTAAATATAGATTTTTCTTATTGGATAGAGATAGAACATACGGAGTGCAAAATTTATACACGCATCAGTTTATAAATTTGACCAGCACCTGTACTCGATGCCATATCTAATGTGAAGCATAGAAGTCCTGGGAGTAACAGTGAACCATTACATAAAAGCGATAAGTGGATTTTTAAGGGTCTTTAACACGATACAACATTCTTGGTGGATGATGCGCAGGTGGACCGTGGGGTTCTCAACAATACAAATAAAACACTATCTAGAAATACAAGTGGAAGTGAAACTTGAGCAACAGTGAAGACATAAGCGGTAACAAAATAACAGAGGTCTGCATGGAGATTTTCGATGATTGAAGCTAAAAATATTGTAACGCAGTTGTCAAAGATTATCGAGTGCTTGACCTAATTTTAAACATACCTTCAATATACATGAGTAGAGGCAGTCATTTTGAGAAGGCTAGTCTCGAACATTCATGATATATCATAGACGATATTCTGAATCTTGCTTTGACATCATCACAAGGATTGTTATTCATCCCTATAGTGGCGAATATAATTTTACATAAATATTTTATGTGAATGCAATTGGTTGTTTTTGTGAAGGCCAAATGAGCGAGAGAGGTACAAACATCTTTAACGGTGACAATGGAAATCAGCATTAAAGTTTTTGTAAAGGTCGTAGTGAAAGGGAGGCTGAAGACGTAGGGCGAGTTTGAAATTTAAAGGAGTGAAGTGGCATAATATATATACAAAGAGATGTCTTTGTAGCTATTACATTTCAGATCAAAATACCATACGGTATGAGGGAAAAAAATCCTACAACTCATGAAATCATAGGAGCCACATCTTGGATATACATAAGTTTGTGATAGCAGTTTGAGTGTGGAAGTTCATAATAAGAAATAGATTTCAAAGTGGGTAGTGAGACAAACCAAGTAGGGATCATAATATCTTTATGAGTGGGGATTAGAGTGTAGATACAAATTGACATTATGAGGAGAATTTGGTACCTTCAGATTTGAGGTTGGTGTCTCAAGGAGATTGGTGTCCCCTATGGGTTGATGCCCATAAACTTGTAACAAGAAGATTGGTGTCTCATGTGGGTTGGTGCCCATAAACTTGTACAAGGGGATTGGTGTCTCTTGTGGGTTGGTGCCCATGAATTTTATTGAATAAATATAATGGAAAATTTTGCCATGGTTTTCTCCCGAAGGGTGTTTCCACTTAAAACTCTTATCTCTCATGTGTGAAATTTATGCATTGATTTATTATTGCATTCATATTATTGCAGTTATTGTTTGGAAGGACAATTTTTATCTTATACTATTCACCCCCTCTCAGAATAAGCATGTATAATAATCAATTAAGTTTTTGATCTATCCAAAGAATGTTGGATTTCTCATTACGAGGGGCTAATAAAAAGGTTTACAACTGATAGGGTGAAAACCATTGTACTCCCGAAAAATATATTTTCAGCATGTCCAACACTAATGAGATTTAATTAGAAGAAGTATTCCTCCAAACCTTTGGCATATCTCAAATTTAAATTTTGATAATGAAGAACACAAGCTTATACTGAGAGGGGGGGTGAACAAGTATAAGACCTCTTTTTACTTTTTCCTTTATACTTCAAAACAGTAAAGCAATATACCCAAAGCAATATCAAAGCAATGCACAATATCATCCACAAAGTGACACCAATTTTAACGTGGTTCACCCAAAATGGCTGGGCTACGTCCACAAAACTTTTCTCTAAAAGTTATCTCAAAGTTCTTTGGGAATCCTTCCCAATTACAATGTTTATGAGCCTCGGCCCAAAGGAGATACCTTCCCCCAATCAGAATTTATGAGCCTCTGCTCAAAGGAGATACCTTCCCCTATGCTCTGGAAATGATCCCTCAAAAGATCAACTGCCTCTACCTCTTGCCAGCACGTGGAACTCCTTTCCACCGAAGACCTCCTGTCCTCAATGCTTAGCCTAAGAGACCTCTGCCTTCTATGATCACGTCCACAGTAGCTCAACAACTTGTACCAAACACAGTCAGTCGGTCTAGTACAAGTCTTCCTCTATCTGTCAGATCTGTCCAACGCTTAAGCTTGAACAAATCAATCCTCTACACACAAGCCTTCTCAAAGACTTGCCAAATCTATCCTCAGGTTCTTCTCAAAGAACCAGTGCACCTCTGTCCTCAAGTTCTCTGATAGAACTATCAAACTCAGCTCACAAGTCCTCTGCTAGGACCTGTCCAAATCTGCTCACAAGTCCCCACCGAAACCTATCCAAAACTTGGCCAACATCAAAAATCATGCTATGGAGAAATTGCGCACGAATTCTAACACCACCCACTGCGTCCACTTCATGATGAAAAACCCTTTCACGTTATTCGAATGCGGAACCTCCCGTTCGGGTAGCGCACCAATAGCCTAGCCGCTACCGGTGCGCCAAAGGCACCCGGTGAGGTTTAAACCTCATGCTGTTAGCCTTGTTCCTTCTGTACCAAGGATTAAATAAAACAACAGTGCCTCCCTTTCTTCTGACGCGAACACGAAGATGAAAACCTTACGGCGGATTTACGACAAACGACGAGTACACATCGAAGAAGAAATCGAACAGACGAGATCACGAAATCACAAGCGAGGAAGAAATCAAACAGCAGATCACGAATTCACGACGAGCAACTCTTTTCAAAATACGGATGGGATAATTCTTGATTTTCATTGAGGGAGATTTATATGCATTTTTACCATAAGCTCTTGACGTCGGTGAGGAGTTTAACACGTCGGTGGAGGTCTTGGCTAGCGCCCACAATCTTAAAACATAGCGCCCACATAGTGCTTTGCTTTTGCCATGGGTTAGGAGAACCCATTGCAAACAATAATTTAATATTTATTTAAAAATAATTAAAGGGAACCTTAACAAGGTTTTTAATTATTTAAATAAATACTTCCTCCTGGACCCAAATGCATTAAACTAATGCATCCACCTGTAATATTTAAACCTGCCAACTTGGGGTTTACAAAAGACCTTTGAAGCTGTCATGCTGCAACCTTCATCAAAACAAATTATTTGACATCAAATCAAATTCCTTCAAGAGCTTCTTGACATCAATGACAACTTATACACTTGAGCAAAGGCAATGTACCCAAAGTACCCAAAATTGCCAACAATCTCCCCCTTTGTCATTGATGGCAAACCTTTACTGAAAACACTTCTCAAGAGCCAAAACTGAAACCAACTGTGCTAACAAAACTGTGCCCACAATGAGAATCTTCCTTTGAAGTTTTGCTCCCCCGACTTGAAGCTCTCCTCTTCACTTTGAAGCTCTCCCCCTTACTCATATCTCTCCCCCTTTGTCATCAATGGCAAAGGGTCACCTTTGGGGCTCGGGACTAAGAATGAGCCTCTTAGCTTAGTCCCTCCCCCACCTCCCGATGAGGTGATTAATTCTGGGGTGGGAGTAAAACTCCCATTAGGCACGATCATCATCGGTGTCTATAACTTCCTTGTCGGGCCTTCTCTTGAACTCTTTGTCCATATTCCTATCTTGTTCTTGTCCTTGTTCTTGTTCTTGTTCTCATCCCTGTTCTTGTCCATGCCTTGATCCTTGGACCTGATCATGCCACTGTTCCTATTCCTGTATTCTAGAATTTCAGCTCTACACTGTCTGATTATGTGACCTTCATTGTTGCACTTGAAACACTTGATGATGTTGTTTCTCTGAGGTAAACCTGATCTTTGAATCCACCAGTTCTGACCAAACCTGTTCTGACCAAACCTATTCTGACCAAACCTATTCTGATCAAACCTGTTCCTATTATTTGCCTTGCAATAAACTGCCTTGTGCCCAAACTATTGACAAGAGTAGCAATACCCTTGAAAGAAACTAGCACTTCTGAAATTGTCATTTACCTTCTTCACTTGAGCCATGCAATGTGAAGCCATGTGACCAAACCTGTGACAAGCAAAACATCCGCCTTGAAACTTTCCTTTATTTGACCTCTTAGGTCTCGAAAACTTCTTCTTCTCATTCTGAATTCTGTTTTCTATTTTTGTGCATCTATCATTCAAGGACTCCTTTTCTCGAAATACTTTCCTCATCGGAACTCTCTTCCTTTTGGAGTCTCTTACTAGACTCTCCAACTTGTTCCTTGTGTGGCTTAACAAAACCAAGGCCTATTTTATCTGTTGTCTTTCTTTGACCTTTGATGAGTGACTTAACCTTTTTGGAGCTATCTTGAAACCTCGTAAAGCTTATCCTTGTACTCTTTAGTTTCCTCTTTCAAAGAAGCCATTTTCTGTTCTAACTCACTATACTCAAGAACCTTAGACTCTAACTCATCCTTGAGTTCTTGTGTCTTAGCTATAGAGAAGTCAAGACTTTCTATAAGATCATCTCTCTCCATACAACATTCATCTAACTTATCCTTGAGTCTAGCATTCTTCTTTCTTTCCTTTTTCAAAGCACTAAGAGCACTAATAAGTTCACCTTCAAGATCTACTTCACCTTCCTCTATATCTTCCTCTATTTGTTTGCTTTTTGAATCATCAAAGCCTTTTTCAGATTTCTTATCACTAGAGGTGCTACCCTTTTCAAAAACCATACATGCATCTTCCTTATAGTTTTCTGAAGCATCCTCATACATACTAGAAACCAAATCATTATTTGTGCAATCATCCTCAAGGTGACCAAAGTTTCCACATCTAAGACATTTCATGATAATGAATCTATGTTTCGGTTCTTCCTCTTTTTCTGATATGAACAACATCTCATTTTCATCATCACTTGAAGAACTTTCACTATCACTACTAGAACACTTACTTGCTTTGTCTAGGTAGAAACTCTTCTTGTGCTTGTGAGAATACCTCTTTCCTTGATTGTTGTGCTCATCTTTGTTCTTCCTGTGATGCTTGTGCTTTTCAGAATCCTTGCTCTTAGAATCTTGTTTATCTTCATCACTTTCATTCTTGGGAATAGTACAGTCAGTAGCATAATGACCAAACTTTCCACAATTGAAACATCTTATATTTTTCATACTTTTGTGCTTTCTAGAGAACTTGCCTTTCTTGTTGTAATATGCCTCTTCATCACTAGAAGACTCATCACTATCTTGAAGTTGTTTACCCTTGGATTTCTTGGTAGCCTTGAAAGTTGCCTCTTTCTTGACATCAACCTTCACTTGAGTTCTCAACTCAAATGTTGCAAGTATACTATGGAGCTCATCCTTTTTCAACTTATCCAAATCTTTAGCTTCCTCAATAGCAGAAATATTTTCACTAAATCTATTAGGAAGAGATCTTAAAATCTTATCACAAACATCATTTTCAGCAAGCTCAAGACCTAAGTCTTTCATGGAGTTAACAACCTCATCCATACGAAGCATGTAGTCACTAATATTTTCATCATCATTCATCTTGAGTTGTTCAAACATACCTTTGAAGTGTCTCAACTTGGCCTTTCCGACATTTGTATCACCTGTATGAACCACCTTCAACTGTTTCCACATTTCACTAGTTGTCTTGCAGTGAATCACTTTGGTGAGATCTGCTTTCCGTAAGCCTTTCGGGATTGCATTCATTGCTTTTGAATTGCTGTGATGTAGGAGCCTTTCTTCTTTAGTATTAGGACCATGTTCGGGAATAGTGTACTCATCTTCAATCACTTCCCAAACCTCATTCCCAAGTGCCATTAGATGAACCTTCATCCTTGCACTCCAAAGACCAAAATCTGACCCATCAAGAATAGGTGTTGCATTGCCACTTGAATGATCCATTGTGTTCTTTACTAGCTTTTCCTTCAAGTTGTTAAACTTTTCGAAGGCACCGGCTCTGATACCAATTGAAGAACACAAGCTTATACTGAGAGGGGGGTGAATAGTATAAGACCTCTTTTTACTTTTTCCTTTATACTTCAAAATAGTAAAGCAATATACCCAAAGCAATATCAAAGCAATGCACAATATCATCCACAAAGTGACACCAATTTTAACGTGGTTCACCCAAAATGGTTGGGCTACGTCCACAAAACTTTTCTCTAAAAGTTATCTCAAAGTTCTTTGGGAATCCTTCCCAATTACAATGTTTATGAGCCTCGGCCCAAAGGAGATACCTTCCCCCAATCAGAATTTATGAGCCTCTGCTCAAAGGAGATACCTTCCCCTCTGCTCTGGAAATGATCCCTCAGAAGATCAACTGCCTCTACCTCTTGCCAACACGTGGAACTCCTTTCCACCGAAGACCTCCTATCCTCAATGCTTAGCCTAAGAGACCTCTGCCTTCTATGATCACGTCCACAGCAGCTCAGCAACCTGTACCAAACACAGTCAGTCGGTCTAGTACAAGTCTTCCTCTGTCTGTCAGATCTGTCCAATGCTTGAACAAATCAATCCTCTACACACAAGCCTTCTCAAAGACTTGCCAAATCTATCCTCAGGTTCTTCTCAAAGAACCAGTGCACCTCTGTCCTCAAGTTCTCTGATAGAACTATCAAACTCAGCTCACAAGTCCTCTGCTAGGACCTATCCAAATCTGCTCACAAGTCCCCACCGAAACCTGTCCAAAACTCAGCAAGCTTGGCCAACATCAAAAATCGCGCTATGGAGAAATTGCGCATGAATTCTAACACCACCCGCTGCGTCCACTTCATGATGAAAAACCCTTTCACGTTATTCGAACGCGAAACCTCCCGTTCGGGTAGCACGCCAATAGCCTAGCCGCTACCGGTGCGCCAAAGGCGCCCGGTGAGGTTTAAACCTCACGTTGTTAGCCTTGTTCCTTCTATGCCAGGGATTAAATAAAACAATAGTGCCTCCCTTTCTTCTGACGTGAACACGAAGACGAAAACCTTACGACGGATTTACGACAAACGATGAGTACACGATGAACAAGAAATCGAACAGCGGATTCACGAAAATGCACAGTGAGGAAGAAATCCGAACAGACGGATCACGAAATCACAGCGAGCAACTCTTTTCAAAATACGGATGGGATAATTCTTGATTTTCATCGAGGGAGATTTATATGCATTTTTACCATAAGCTCTTGACGTCGGCGAGGAGTTTAACACGTCGACGGAGGTCTTGGCTAGTGCCCACAATCTTAAAACATAACACCCACATAAAGACATTTGCGCCATGGGTTAGGAGAACCCATTGCAAACAATAATTTAATATTTATTTAAAAATAATTAAAGGGAACCTTAACAAGGTTTTTAATTATTTAAATAAATACTTCCTCCTGGACCCAAATGCATTAAACTAATGCATCCACCTGTAATCTTTAAACCCGCCAACTTGGGGTTTACAAAAGACCTTTGAAACTGTCATGCCGTAACCTTCATCAAAACAAATTATTTGACATCAAATCAAATTCCTTCAAGAGCTTCTTGACATCAATGACAACTTATACACTTGAGCAAAGGCAATGTACCCAAAATTGCCAACAGATAATACCAATACCAATGTTATGTTTTTTTATATAATAAAGAGTTTTATAAAAAACTTTTATTAGGCCACCAGAACTCCTACGTGGTAAACAAAAGGTTGATGAGAGTGTGCAACTATATTAGACTCATACTTTATGATCTTTATATAAAACGATTAAGAAATTTAATTCTATATTCTACATAAAACAACATTGAAGTCAAAATATTATTGAAAGCTATTCTATTTCCATGTAATATTATATGTAATTATCCATAAGAACTTTTATTTGGTAAATTATATCAACAATAAAATGATTTTCGAAAAGATTGCTTCCATCAATCCGTGGCATAACAAGATAAATAAAAATGATTTCTTTATGGTAATTACCTTGAATAACAGATTAATTACATCACCAAGAGCCAAACAGGTGTACATAAGAATAGATATTGTTCGATTGCATGGTTTTATAAAACATTTAACTCCTTTCACTACTTAATATTTGAGCAAATCCTAACTATAGCAACTCTTTTCTATAGATAAAAATAACACAAATTTATGCAAGTTTTTCAGATGCCTCATTCCCATATGAATATATACACCATACTTTCAAGAAGACAAGACACACCAAAATTAGATTCATCTGTCCGTCATGGATACCTCTAGGTGTTAAACTGAAAACTCTGTCAATATTGCATATTCTTGCGGCAAGGAGACAGTGGGGAAGTGCATTTATTGGGTCAGCATGGCCCATCATGAATGCATTCTATACTATAAAATAGCAATGCAATGGATAAAAATAAACTATTAATAAAAAAAATTTACTCACCCATACTTATAGATTATTTATATATATACATTTCTTTTATATCTCATATGGTTATAAACATTTACTATGCACTACGTTTCCAAACAAAGAGAGTCGGTATTTTAAAATCATTAATTTTGCTCATCTTAATTCTTAACCAGACCTTCAATATTAAATATTAATAATACATTACACAGAGGTTAAATTAATTCCTTATTATATATTTTTAAAACTATTTCTCAACACATTAAGTAGTAGATTGAAATCATTCACCGGGAAGCACATATAATACTATAGAATCCAACTTGGTTGTCAAGTTGGTGAGTAGCCAATCCAAATGTGAACCAAAGACTGGGTGTGTATCCCTCGGCTTATAGCAGATACAAGCAACGAGACAATACCAAAATTGAATGTTGGATGCCTTGAATGAAATTCATTTTCTCTTTTTAAAGGATTCAAAAATAATAATTTGAAGACACGTCAAAATTTTCCATGCATTAGTTGTTTCTACAGGTGTCAGGTGGAAAAATATTCATTCCTCCGAAAGAAGAAAAATTCTTAAAAAATATAGTCTTAGTAAATTAGATTGCATTTTATAAATACATTTATACTTTATAATTATTAATATTTTATATTATTATATATTTTTTATTTTACTATTTTTTATATACTTTTATTATTTTTTATTATTACTAGTATTTTAAAATTTACATATATTCATATATGTATTTTAATTTTTATTAATAATACTATATATATATATATATATATATATATATATATATATATATATAATTCATATATTTTTCTTTTATGTTAAAAATGAAATAATACATATTTGCTTCACCCAATAGGTACAATGCAATTGAATTAACCTAATGCAAAAAACAGGTAGAATGTCCTACATAAAATTTTTAGTGGGCTTCCATGTACCTACGAGCCATGGTGCATTAAGCACGATATCATTTCCCACCTTACCTGACATATACAACCACTATCTCCATCAGAGGTGGGTGCTTAACTCGTTTGGCCTTATTTCTCGAAGAGCGAAAACCTGCATCTGCACTCACAAATATCTTCAACAGTATCACATTCTTCAAGCAAATATTTAATAAAATAGAGGGGATGTTACATTCTTCTCCACCAAAATTTAACACAATCCTTGTGTTAGTCATATAGTTTTTATAGGTTATATATTAATTGTAAAATATAAACATAAATACATATATAAACATAAGAACATATATTATGAATTTTATCAAAGGATATATGCATTTCACCAGCAGTATAACAAAATATAAATTATAGATCCAAAATACACACATAATTTTTTATCAAATATTCAAGTAGCTATCATTCTTCAAAAAATAATAGAAATTGTTCTTTCATTTTTGCCACATCTTTCCATGTGGCGTTTATTTGTGAGTAGAGATCCTAGTGAACTCTACACTAATCAACAACTCTTTTCCTTAACTATTTATTTCTAAATCCTAGAATCCTGATGGGGTGGACTTCAATGAGTTGTGGATCCAATATCTATAAATGCCCAACATCCAAAAGGTGTGAAGGATAAGCCACATAATTTTGAAGGAGGGATACATAGAAGGTATTGTGGATTTTGGATAAATTAGGTGGTAAAGCTAATTTGTAAGCAATAGGACTGATTTTGGTGATGATTTAAAATGGTCCTACAAATATGGGGCTAAGTTTGGTAGACTTTATGGATCTCTTGGTTGGTTTGACTCTCAAGAAAACTTTATCACCAATAGCAAACTCTCTAGGAGTTCGATTTAGATAAGCATAGCTCTTCTGATGGTCTATAGCTTCTCGAAGTCACTGGCAGATTTATTTTGACTGGACCTCCATTCTTTTTACAGCATCAGGACAAATCATTTCTTGATCATCTAAATTATTGTTGAAAATATGAGAAGGATTTGTTTTCACTAATGTCAAAGGAATACTAAGCAGATGTCAAATAAATGCTAAGTAGATGTCAAGGGAATGTTATGCAAATTGTTCATGGTTGATTTTATAAAATGTAAGGATATAATATTTAATTTAAATATTATATGCCTAGAGACCCCAAAAGAGAATTAAGAAGGATAACAATATCATAATATTTGGGCAAAAGAAAAGGGTTGAAAAGATATTTCCATTCCATGGTGGTTGAAAGAAAATAATAAGGTTATTTTGCTAAGGTGATAATGGAAATTTTAAATATTTAATTATAATATTTAAATTCATTTTGAATTTAAATAATTATAATTAAAATATTATTTTCAAAATGAAAAGTCCAAATTTCCTATCCGTCAACGTGAAGGTAAATACCTTTGAAAGGTATATTAATAAAGCCTAAATCAAAGGCTTAAGGATGCAATTTGAAATCATGCATTATTTTTTGTGCTCGTAGATTGAATGTGGAAGGGAGAAGAAACATGCAGAATGCTAACATTGAGGAGAGTAAGGCATAAAGAGGAGTGGCATCAAATTCATAGCACCATTCGAGTGGCTAGCCCAGATGGCGATTGGCTTGGATGCTAAGTTGCAACATAAGGGAAGCCTCAGGTTTGAGACTCTACGATAGCGAAAGGAGGAAATATTTTTATTTTAAAAGCTTTGGTGACAGCTTAGGGAATAAGTGTGTGTGGGTACACTTAGGTCCCACGTGAGCGTCTAGCTCACATGATGGTTGAATTCGTAGCTAGGGCACTAGTGGTAGCTCATCGTGGGTTCAATTCCCACTAAGGGAAAAAGGTATTTAATTTTTAATATTTAATATTTTATCCTAAGGTTTGTTGGCATGAGCATTTAGGGAAGTATAAGGTTTATGGAAATAAATTTTATATTGTGATTTTTGTGATTAAAGTGGTGAAAAGAGGAATAAGGCTTTAGAGTAATTTAAATATTATTTTAAAATAAAGTCTTATTGGGTTTAATAGTTGAAAGGAGTAATAAGGTGTATGTGAGATATAATGTTTTATTGTGAGAATAATTTGTGAGGAAGTTATTGAATTAAGTTTTGAGAAGTTTTTTGCTATCTAACCCTTAAATATTGGCAAAAGAGTAATTGTGATTGAGATAGGTATTTGAGGACAATTCTTCATCAAATAAAAGGTATGGGCACATCTTCCTTGTGAGTGATTGTTGGATGTTGTGAATACTAAGTTGGAGATAAAATGGTTGTTTGATAAGCATTGTTGAGTTTGGTTTTATGGAATGAAAGTTGATACTAGAAACCTTGTTTGATAAGCATTGTTGTAAATATTGAGTAAGCTTTCATATGCTTGAACTAGGATTTGTGAAATAATATGAGTATCATTGTTATGTGAAGTTGTAAACTATATTGAACTAGGGTTTTTGCAAGATCATGAGCATCATTGTTATGTGAGATTGTTTGATAAGCATTATTGGAAATAATTGAGTGAGTGTTCATATGCTTGGATTAGTGTTTGTAAGCAATGAGTGTTTCATTAAGTGGTTGATTGAGTGGAGTTGATTGAGCCTAGTCAAGTGGAAGTGTTGAAATGATAGTTCAAGTTCTATGAAACAAATTGTTCTATATTCTAATTTTATTTGAGAAAGAGATTGAAAGTGATTGAGAATTATTGTGAGTGTGAAGCATATTGAGTCTCTAACAATTCTCTATATGTTTATATGAGATTGGATAAGTTCTAGTGAGGACTTATTGAGCATATTTGAGCCAAGTCTTTGTGAAGACTTGTTGAGCATATTTAAGGTAAGTCTTGGTGAAGACTTGTTGAGAAGATTTGAGGTAAGTCTTGGTGAAGACTTGTTGAGTAGATTTGAGGTAAGTCTCGATGAAGAATTGTTGAGTAGATTTGAGGTAAGTCTTGGTGAAGACTTATTGAGAAGATTTGAGGTAAGTCTTGGTGAAGACTTGTTGAGCATATTGGACAAGTTCTAGAGAGGACTTGTGGATAGATTTGAGGCAAGTCTTGGAGAAGACTTGTGGATAGATTGGTGTGAGCTTTTGTGGAAGCTTACAATACAGTTTTGAAGATAGAGATTGAAAGTAGATTGGATAAGTCCTTGAGAGGACTTGTGGATAGAATTGAGGTAAGTCTTTGAGAATATTTATGAGCAGAGTTGATTGATTGATTTGTTCAAACCTTAGGTTAAGGTTTGGGGTAAATCTAATAAAGTTTATTTGTGATTGATTCAAGCTTTGTGTTAAGTCTTGAGGACAAATTTAAGGATAGATTTTAGTGCATATTTTAGGATAGGTTTGTGTCAGACTAGAGACATAGATTGATCAGATTTGTGCTAGATTGAAGGACTATATTTGGTATAGATTTGAAGATAAAGATTGAGCAGATTTGTGCTAGAATGAAGGACTATGTTTAGTGCATATTTGAGGAAAAATATTGAGATAATGTGTGCTATACTGAAGGATTGTATTTAGTGCAGATCAAAGACAGAGTTTAAGTAGATTTGTGCTAGATCGAAGGACTATGTTTAGTGTATATTTGAGGATAGAGATTGAGCATATTTGTGCTAGACCAAAGGACCATGTTTAGTACAAATTTGAGATAGATATGAGAGTAAGCTTTGGAGGTGATAGAGTATAGAGGATGATAGTCTCCATTGGATATAGGTCCATTATCCAGGGCAGTGAATACAAGTCTTCTGAGTGAGGGTAGAATTCTTCAATGGATAGATATCCATTAGCCAATGTAGTAGAGGCAATAGTTCTTATAGAATATCACCTACCAAAGCAGAGGAGAAAGGAGTTCTCTTGTGGATAGAGTTCCACAAATTAGCTAAGAGGATTGGTATCTCCTATGGATAGAGATCCATGAACTTGATTAGGGAATTGGTGTCTCCTTTGGATAGAGGTCCATAAATATTGTAATAGGGAAAGGTTTCCCAAGAGATTTTTTGAGAAAATTTTAGTGAAATATTTTCTCTATGGAGTAGCCCACATTGGGTGAACCATGTTAAATTGGTGTATCTATTATGTGTGGTAATTTGTGCATTGTTTTGATTACTACTATAGATATTTCCATTGATATATTGCATAATATTGATTGGAAAAAAAAAGTAAAAAAGTGGTCTTATACTGTTCACTCCCCCTCTTAGTATAATATTGTATTCTTCAATTGGTATCAAAGTGAGTTCCTTCAAAAAAGTTTAACAGTTTGAAGTAAAATATTACAAGAACATAAATGGATTCTAAGAGTGGATCTTAGATAATTCAACACCAATATTTTATGGGAGTGATTTTAGACACCAAAATAGCACCAATATGATTATGTGACAACAAGCACTGATTGCATTGACACAAACAGCCCCTAGGGCAGCCCTTAGAGGTCAAACAGTGGTCCTAACCACTCCCAAAAGCAATTTTGAGGGTCAAAAGTCAATTTTGCACCTTTTTGGCACTTTTTTCTCTATTCTTCCCACCCAGGGATGAATTCAAACTGGTATTCGTCCCACCCTAGGACAATTAAGAAATCGCTCCAGGGTGGGATGAATAGCAGGTTTGACTGGCAAAAATTCAAACCTCGATAACTCTACCAGTTAACTGAGGCTTTAGGCCATGCAATTGCGAGGAGTAGCTTTTATTCAATGAGAGATACTTTAGTGTTGAGTGTATTTATTTTATAAATCTCATGCAAGAAGCTTTTTTATCAGGGAGTTAGTTTTTCTCTGAAAATAGGACAGTTAACTCAAGTGGCGCCCTCACATGCGCAATTCAAACAAGGAGACCCTAAGGTCTATAAATTGGGGAGTTTTCTCACCCAAAGGAATATACAGATAAGGATAATTTGAGCAACGAAGTGCTGCCAATTTCATACCTAATTGTGATTTGTGCTTTTACATCCTTAATCTCTCATTCGAAAGGGAGGTTATTGGGTGACTATTGGAGGCGCAAATCCGTACCCAAAACTCAATTTCTAACCATAATTATCCACAAAATTTGTTGAAAACACCCCATAATAAATTTTGGACCCATCCCAAGTGTATTGGTGCCAAAATAGTGCTTCAATCAGTGGGCGTCCTGCCCCCGGGTGCTCCCCAAACTATCACAGTGCTAATCGCCCCACCCCAATACGATTAGAAATATATGATATATTTCTTTTTTTTTCTTTTTCATATGATTCTAGATATGTTAAATAGGTTAGATTTCAAATTTCATGTCATTCTGATTATTTTTGACCAGGTTATTGCTATTTCTCGCTTTCACTAACTTGCAGATGCCATCTTCAAAATATAGATCCTAGAGGAAAAATTGGAGAAATCTGAGCATCTGGGTCATCCCAAAATGTCCCCAATTAGCTAACCCCAAGTTTTTAGGTCTTTTGGAGCTTCCTAAGTAGGACATTGAACAGGGTTCTTTCTGGCCAATTCTCATAGTCCTATTCGTCCCACCTTGGAGCGAGTACAGATCTGTGAGGAATTTTTAGACTTTTCTCTTTGCAATGGTCTTCTGATGATATTTTTATGCTTATGTAAAATTTTTAGGTCAATCAGAGGTCATCTGATAGTCATTTTAGTATTTTCATGCTTTTACTAACAGTAGGCCTTAGGAAATACATGTTTCATTTGGTCTGCAGGTATTATTAATATTTTCTGTTTCGTTGAATGCAAGTTTCTGATAGTAGAGGAGAAAGAAAGAGCAAAGAATCACATACAATAGTGGTGGTGAAGTTTTGGTCCGCCCATATTATATGTGGGCACGCGAAAGAAGGATTGTTAGCCATGAATCTTGTGACAAGAAACACATTTGACTCTCCTATCCCCTAAAAAAGGAAGGAGATGTATTCTAACATAATTTGTAAAGTGTATCAATAAAATATATTACTATATTTCGTATTGCTTTTATCTTGTGTCAATTTGCATACGTTATTTCTTGTTCTTGTGGCATAGTCCTTTTTGTTTCCGTATCCTCGTGCTTTCAGTGGCGATCACAGTGGGACCTGTGTCCTTTGATTTTTAAAGATTAATTTTTTTATTAAAGTTGCTTGTTTTGTTGCTTGCAGTTACCAAGTTTTCAAAAGCTATACTGTTTCAGGCAAAAATTCAGAGATATTTGACTTAGGCAGAGAAGAGGTAAGGGATTTAAACATCCTTTGTCAATTTTTTGTTTTCTATCTTTTTTGTTCTTTGATTTTTGCTTGCATAGGAGAGTTTAGATGCTTGCCTATTTCATTTTTTGCAACTTAAAATGAATCCCACACACCACGTGGTAATTTAAACCAAGGAGTTGGTCATAAAACTCCAACCCTTGAGCAAGACCAAAGGTGGATTCCATTATCACTTTGGCTTGAGATATTGCATACATTACCCTGATCGCGCCTGTTGCTAGACATAAATCCTAACGAAAGCTGACCAAGTGTAGCTAAGGTTATTCCTAGCACATGACGATAATTCTTCTATGGTAGGTGTCATAAACAGAGTGATTCCCCTTTCGTATCGCCTATGTTCCATGTATCATCTGCTCTCATGTACCTATAGTCTCCCTCACATAAGGGCGGGTATATAGAGAGGTTGGTATATCGGTCCGGCAATGGTATATTGAAGGGGCAACCATTTTGGGAGTCATATGAGCCAACATTTTGCATTTAAACGGTCTTCACAAAAATTTTCAAAAACAAAACAAAATCATCATAAAAAACACACTAAAACCAGTCTAGGACACACCATTAATCTTTAAAAGAGATAATCATTGCTTTGTGTGTGTATGTTCCTTTATGCTTAGTGTAACAAAAAAAAAATCAAAAAATCATAAACAAAAGATAAAAATCTACGTAGCTTGTAGAGATTCATTACCATGGTATTCACCTACAATCAAGCCCACTCATGGGCAGACGCTATGGAGAATGTCCAAGGAGGCACGAGTCGCCTCTGTTACAATCCCAAGGATTTGGTCATACCACCTTGGCGACCTAACACACAAGGTAGTCCCCTCCACACCTTAACGGAAAGGGACTATAGGGGCACCTCTTCTAGGGGCACTCCTGTTTAGCATAGCACCTAGCACACACCCTTCCATGAGGGGTACATCCGTAGGAGAGCTCCCTTAGATGCTTGCTATGAGTGGTCACCACGCGATGAAGTGCTAGGTCAACATAGGGTTCGACGGGAGGAACCACATGATTACACTCTCCCTCCTTCACCCCCTCTAGTTTTTAGGACTATAAGGACAAATTCATAGCACAAGGCTCCTCAGGTAGGGCAATCCAACTCTGCCCATTCCTTTTTCACTTACGAAAGAGAGCACGACAAAAACCCTTACCTTCCTCAAGAGCAATATACATTGTAGGAGCAATACGCCTTTGCAACTGCTAGCTATCAGGATCACCTACTGAAGCCAAAGCCTCAGGGGAATACCGCTACCCCCAATAGAGGGATGCAGCCTATAGAGATCTCGGATCACCATGACCGAGATAGATATCTAGGAGAGGCATCTAGGAATTCTAGACATGAGATTGCAGTGATGCGTAGTCATTATAACACCATTAATTCTCAATGAATCTATCAATCCAGGGTAGTGTACAAGGCTATCTATGAAAGAAGAAGTGAAACAGCTATAACTTAGGTCAATCTAGAGCAACAAGTCTTATTGGTGGAACCAATTGTGTGGGGGGTTTTGGAACATTCCTATCTCTAAATTGCATGAATTAAATCTTAATCTAAGTTGCAAAATTGGAAACTAATCATTAACTGCAGAAATGAAGTCCTAATTACAATTGCAGAATGAGACCTAATTATATTGCAAAAATAACAGTTGCAAAATTGAAAGTCTGATCCTAATTATAGAAAGGAAATCTAATTACTTTTGTAGTAATGAAAGTCTAGATCTAATGTGGAAATAAAAACTTTCAAAGCTCTATAACAGAAGGTTGTCAATCTTCTATGTAGGATTTGACAGCAAAACATAAAATGCAGGAAATTGCTGAAAAATAGTAAATTCTAGAAATAATAGTCTGAAATAAAGTGGAAGCTTTGCTGAAAGTAAGATTGCAACTAAAACATTAAGCACAAGTTTAATCTAGGCATAAATAAACTAATACTGCAAATATTTTCAACTATTTACAAGCAATTGAAATAACAAGTTCTACAACTCATTCTGCTGTAGCAAAATCAGAATAAAAACCTGCTTGTTAGTCCTCCTCCTAGGTCTGGAAGAGGCCAGCCTCCTTGTCCAGAAGAAGGTGTAAGTCTCTCTCTTTTTCTAAATCTTAATCACACTCATTTACAAGCAATATGAAATAGAATTGGTGCACTTTATTGATTAGAAGACATGATTACAATAATTCTGTTGAAAAACTGTTACAGAACTGTAACAGTCAATTTCTACCTATACTCTGTATTTTTTGTTAGCTTCCTTACTCTTTTCTCACTATTTTCTACCTCCTTTGCTACCTACTAGGCTCAACCTAAACGAGAGCAATATTTATAGCTATCCTATGATCTGATTACAAACAAAGAATATCTCAAAAGATCTAATCCTACAATGCTACAACAAATTCTGGTTTTATCCTAGAAGAGGACTAAAACTTGATCTTTCCATTAATGACGGCTTTGGTCAGCAATGACAGCAAAGACAGATGGAAGATCTTTCCCTTTACCTTTTCCAACTTTTATTTCCCTTTTTTTGACTTTAGAAATCGGTCAACAGGTCAAAGAAACACATTCTGTTCTTCATTTCGAAGATAAGTGGCTTCATTCCGAAGACAATGCAATTCTCATTTTGAAGATCGCTCATTTCGAAGATACTGCATTCTCATTCCGAAGATCGCTCATTCTGAAGATACTGCATGCTTCATTTCAAAGATCCGCTCATTCCGAAGATCCGCTCATTCCGAAGACGCTGTGTTCTTTCATTCTGAAGATATTTGTTCATTCCGAAGATACTTCGAAATGAACAAATGTATGCTTTTCCAGTGATTTCTTCTGCATCTCTCAGGTGGGTTATCTCTTAAGATCAAATTTCAATGGTCTTCATCCCTTTCCTCATGTGAATTCCATGCCTTGCTATTTATGGACAACTGGCTGGAATTTATATGGGAAAGACCAGTTTTTGCTGCACAGCAATAGTTTGCTTGCACTATTGCCAGATTTAGGTGAAATAAATGCTTGAAACAAATCAAAACATGATTAGTGAAATGTTGCTATTATTCTAAGCATATCCCATTTTAGCAAATCATAGCAAAAAGAACACAAAACTATGCAAAAAGCTATAAAATCAGCATATAATATTTCAAATACATTGATCATGCAAAATGGTTAATATACAGCATATTGAATCAACTTAACTAACATATCAGATAAAACATAAGAGTTTATAGGCATTTTTACTGTTCAAAACATGTTATGATTGAGGCATTTCTAGGCCTCATCATTTTCCCCCCAACTTATAATAATGCATGCCCTCATGCATTCTGTTGGGCTATGGAATCACATATGTCCATGTTTAGATTCCATGACCTGTAGAATAATTTTTTGCCTATGTAATACCCCCTATTTTCTTGAATGTTTTTGAGCTAGTCTTCAAATTATTCATCAGGCTAGGCATCTTCCTCAAAGTAGAATGGAACTAGAGTAATGATGGTCGGAGGCCTAAACCTGAGACCTATCTAGTTATGTTGCATGATCTGAATCAGTTGGATTACACCTTCTACTCTTCTTTTGGACCATTCTAAGTTGATGGGGGAGATAGGTTCTCTTTTCCTCAAAGACATGGAAAGTTCATTCCATATGTCTCTGCATACTGACAATGCTGGGAAGAAATTGTGATCACAAAAATTGTTAAATTTGGCCACACAGTCCCTTAAATTGTTCAAGTACATTCTCTTTATATCATCCATGTTCATCATTGAGAAGTGCTACCTGGTGATGACTAGGTGATTTGGTTGGATTGCTCTGACTAACAACTCAGCCCTTGTTTCAATCACTTTATTCTGCTTTTTCTCTTGATCCTAATAAAGCTGATTCTGCAAGGTAGACATAAATGCTCTCAACTAAACATCTCCAATGTAGATTTGAGGATGAGAGTCAACTTCCTCTGGAATGAAGAAACTGTGTAAAAACAATTCACACAGGAGATTTTTCTACTCAAAAGGACTGTCCAAATATGCCTCCAAAAAATCTTTAATAGTGTCCAATTTATATGGAAGGTTTGAAGTAATCCTCATGACCTACCATCTGAGGTATTTTTCCTTCAAAATAAGGCTGTAAAATCTGGCTGGTCGTCTAAATTGGACTAAAAATTTAGCAATTTGGCATAAGTCAAACACCTTTTCTTTCAATGCCTGAATTTTTGTGTCCTTGGCTTCTAGCTGTTTTGCTTCCAATTTGAACTTTTCAGTTTTAGTGGCAAGTTGCTCATATCTAATCATCCAGCTAGCTATGTCTGCATTATACTACTCTAGAGACACAGTATTGGGTGGTCTTACTATAGGAGGGATCCTAGGCAGCAAATTTATCTGAACTCCTTTTTCTACCACTTCCACTAGTTGTTCATCTATTAATAACTCTACTTGCACCCCCTTATTTGCTATTTCTATGGGGTTGTCATCAGATAGTATTTCTACTTGTACCCCCTTATATGTTGTTTCTACTGAAAGTGTAACAAGTTGAAATGCAGGGACCTCAATAGGAGTACTTGAACATTTTTTTGCTGCTAGGACTATTTCTGTGTTGGTGGCTCATCTTCAATATACTCTGCTATGCTCTTCACCATTTCTGAAGCATCTTCAGAACAAGAAGGCAATGCTTCATAATAAGATGGTGCTGCTTCAGAATGAACAGGCACTTCTTCAGAATGAAGGAGTGCTATTTCAGGATGAACTCCTATGTCTGCCTCAACAGAGTCATCTGCTCTTGATAGACCTAGAAGCAATTGAGCCAAATTGTCTTCATCATTGGATATAGCTGGCTATTTTTTAGATTGTGACAATAGTTTTCTCAATTCTACCACTTCCTACTGAAGCTCTGTAATTTTTCTTTCTTGCATCTCAGTGATGCTTTCTTTCTATGAAATCCATTTGGTCTATGTTTTGACAACACTCCTTGCTGCCCTCAGCTGCTCTGTGATGTCTTCCACTTCTGTTTCTATTTCAAAAGCTGATGCAGATAAATCAGTTACAGTTGGCTATTCAACCAATATTTCCTCTTCTTCTGCAACAATTTGTTCTTATTCAGGAGGCTCTGTGAGACTGTCTATAAGGGTATCTACCATATATGTAGCCTATTGAACTGTAGCCTCCTCCAAACCATCCTGCTCAATTTTTACCTTAGCTATATGTTTAGGGAATTCTGGAAAGTTTTTAGATGTTGGTTGTATCTCTGTGACATTTGGACTGCTTGGTCTATCTTCTTCCTCCATAACCTGTTCTGCAGTTTCTTTCAAATGGATTCTTGTAGACCTTCGAGTTCCAGATGCAAACTTCTTTTTGCTCTATTTTTTGGTGACAGTAGGGGTCATGGGGTCAGTTTTAGATGTCACTGTTTCCCTTGTTATTTTTGCCTCTATTTGGTTAAGTGCTTCACTTCTCTATTCTGAAAAATTAGTTGCAGGTTCAGCAAAATGAACCTTCTTTTGTTTTTTTGCTCTACTGCCAGTTCCAGATCTTCTTCTCTTTTGTTTCTTAGCTCGTGAAGTTGAGGGTTCAGGAGCAAGGTTTTATGCTGCTACTGTGGGGTGCAGTTCTATAATAGCTTCAGGGGCACCTTCTGTAGTTTCTTTTGCAGCATCTTCTGCAACATTTTTTGCAGTATTTGTTTCCTCTTCTGCAGCAACATCAGCAGCATTTGGTTCTTCTTCTTCCTCACTTTCATCCCCAAAAATGACATCATTTAGGGTAGATTAAAACCTATCAAAACTTCTAGCGTTCCCTCTAAAATGGTGTTGGCAAACTAATTTTATGAGGCCATGATGGTGAAGGTTTCCTTTACCCTCCTGATATCTCTTTGCCATGTTCTGTAACTCTTGATACAGATACAGGGGAAGATTTATCCTAACTTCTGGTTGTTACCCACCATGTCTGAGATGGTTCAAAATTCATAGATGATGCCCTAATAACAGCACATACTGCCCTTCACAGGTTAGAAATTTAATTACCCAGGTGGTTACTTCATCCCAAGGTTCCTGCAGGCTGGCCCTTTTTAACCCTTTGCAAGTGTTATTATGGGTTAAATACTTTGGTTCTCTATCATTTTCTTCTACAAACTAATTAACTACATTTGCCAATGTGTTCTTGCCAGATCTAGAAATTGAAATCCCTTCTAATGGCAGCTCTGTAATCTGAATTAAAATTTTAGGGCTTACCTCAATAGTCATGTCGTTAACATGTGCTCAGTTGTTTCTGAACGTATGGGCGAACATGCCAACCAAATCTTCAGAAGACCCATTAAATTTTTCCAAAAATGGCATAAACCCTCCATCTTCAAAAATCTGCACGACTGCTGGATTTTCTCGGAGGTAAGTGGTATATGCAGGCTTTGTTCTGATTTTTTGCCCCATATTTTTTGTTTAAAAATCGTACACTGCGGCTGTTGTTCCTCTGCTGGATTTCTGGCTGTTTAATGTTGCATATTTGTAGAGTTTTAGTTTGAAACCTTCATTGCCCCATTTCTCATCTGCTTCTTTGGAATGAACCGTAACCTGAGCACTGTACTTCGCAAACACGTCTTCGAAAAGAAAGGTGGCACACATTTCTACTGTTGCACCGAACACCTGTCCGTCAATGATTGCTTGGATGTCCTTGTCGTCAGATCCACCTCATTTGGTTTTAATTTTTTTGTTCAGTCTGCAAATTCTCACGTGCATGTGTATTGTCATTAAAAATTGGTGGCATATGGTTGGTCACATCCTCCGTATTTCCAATGGGTGCAAAAATAAACCATGTGCTGATTGACACGTGTTCCTTCATCGCATGCAACTAAAAATTTTGATTTTGTTGTACCTTGTCTTCTTGGATGCCACGTGGAAATGCTCTTTTCGAAGATTATAACTTATTGCATAGACAAAATTTCATTCTGAATATTATGACCTCATTTCGAAGACAAATCCTCATTTTGAAGATTATGACTTCATTTCGAAGACAAATATTCTTTGCAAAATTTTCATTTCGAATATTAATCCTCATTTTGAAGATCAATCCTCATTTCGAATATCAAGCTGTGTTGTGAAGGTAAATCATAATTTCGAAGACAGAACCTCATTCCGAAGATAGATCCTCATTCCGAAGACAGATCTTCATTTCAAAGACAGATTTTCATTCCGAAGACATATCTTCATTCCGAAGATGATGCAGCAAGTCGTCATTTCGAAGACCAAGTTTCATTCTGAATACAAATTGTCATTCCAAAGACAAAGTTTCTTTCTAAAGACAAAGTGCAACATTCATTTTGCTGTCATTCGAAGAAAATTTCATTCTGAAGATAATACAGAGAGACTGTTTTTGGCATTCTTGTTCCGAAGATTAGGCAGAAATCAATATTTTCATTTTCAAAACATTTCTTAAGTATGCCAACTCTTATGAATACCTTTTATGCCAATGGTTAATTGTCACATACTATATACCAATCATTTTAAAATGAAGAAATGTAAGAAATATATACCTGATAAAAATAGTTAATGCCGCTTTGAAGAATGACCGCCTTTGTTGATATTCCGCTAAGATTTTCCGTAACATTTCAAAACAAGTGCACTTGGTGAATTTGTACAATGATGGTTCAAAAATTTCTCAAGGTTATGCATGCCAGAAAACTGGTTTTCATGCATACCAACCCAGTAGTGCCTTAAGAAAAGGTTTTCACTGCTGAGTTATTCATTTTTCTCTCTTCTTCTTTTTTTATTTTCCCCCCTTTTTTTTTTACCTTTCCTTTTCTCTCTTTTTTTTCTTTTTTTTTGATCTTGACTATGCCCATGAAGGAATTTCATGATTTCCCCTAAAACCATGCCCGTGAAGGAATTCATACTCAGAATTTATTCATCTTTTTGTTTTCTATTTTTTCTGATTTTTTTTTGTATTTTTTGCTTTTTCTTGAAATCCACTGATTATGTTGATTGTTTTGAAGTGGAAGAGGGAATCTCTTCCACCTGCTGTGTATCCAAACTATCAAGTTGCTACAAGAATTCTTCTGTAGTTAGAGGTGTATGGTATGCCCTGAGGCGATGTCCATTCACTACCAACTTTCTTCGTGACCCATCAATAGGGGATAAACGAGCTACTCCGTTGTTAAATACCTCCTCAATCTAGTAAGGTCCCAACCATCTAGTTATCAATTTTCTAGGGAAGTCTTCGTATTGAGAATCAAACAGTAAAGCCCAATCTCCTTGTTGAAGTTTCCTCTATTGAATGTGACTGTCATGCCACAGCTTCCTCTGCTCCTGAATTACCTTAGTTTGGTGCAGAGCATCTAATATAAGTTCATCCAATGCATTCAGCTACAGAATCCTGTCTGTCTGTGCCTGCGACAATTCAATTCCAATTTCCAGTGTTGTGCGCAATGTTAGTAGCTCAAATTCAATAGGTAAGAGAGGCTTTTTACCAAAGACTAGTTCATAAGGTGTGAATCTAGTAGTGGACTTCCAAGTAGTATTGTAGGCCCAAACTGCTTCAGGTAATTTATCTAGCCAATTTCTCCTATGAAAAGCTACTATTTTTGTCAAGATGCGTTCTAGTTCCCTGTTTGTTACTTCAACCTGGCCATTTGCTTGTGGGTGGTAAGGTGATGATTTCCTATGTTTGATTTCATACAATTCTATAAATGCTTTTATGACTTTGGATGCAAATTGGGGTCCTTGGTCTGTGGTGATAGACCGTGGAGCTCCAAATCTCTAAAAAATCTAAGTATACAAGAAAACAGCGACCTCTTCACGAGCATGTTTGAAAGCATGCACCTCTACCCACTTTGTCAGGTAATCAGTGCATACTAGAATATGCACCTTTCCTTGAGAAGGTGGATCAATAGGTCCTACAAAATCAAGCCCCCACCTCTCAAATGGTTCTAAAACCATTTGAGGCTGCGATGGCATCTCATTTGTATGAGTGGGTTTCCCCATTCTTTGGCATGCATCACAATGCATGATGTACTTTTTCACATCCTTGTGAAGAGATGGCCAATAATATCTTGTCCCTAAGATTTTCCTAACCGTGCTTTTTACCAGAATAGTGTCCACCTGAGGGTTCATCATGACAAGCTCTAAGGATATCATACACTTCATCCTTTCGGATGCACCTACGTAACACATGGTTAGGACTACACTTAAAAAGCATACCCTTAATCCATTCAAAATAAGAACTCTGTTTGATCAATTGTTTTTTTTATTTTGAAGTGAAATGTGGAGGAACTTTTCCTGTGACCAAATAATTGGCTATATCTGCAAACCAAGGTGATTGGACTGATATAGCAAATAGTTTTTCATCAGGAAAAGTGTCATCAACTAATTCCCCTTCATCTATGTTCTGCAACCTGGACAAGAAATTTGCCACAACATTAGCTTTTCCTGGTTTGTTGATTATAGTGATATCAAATTCTTGTAGCAACAACAACCAACGAATAATTCTTGCACTTACCATAGGTTTATTCATCAAATACTTAATGGTTGTATGATCTATGTGAATAAATATTTGATAACCTGTGATATAATGCTCGAATTTGTTGATGGCATAAATTACTGCTAGGAATTCTTTCTCGGTTGTTGTATAAATTTTCTCGACTTCTGTCAAGTTCTTGCTAATGTTGTAGATGGTATAATGTTCACCATTATCAATTTGTCCTAATGCTGCTCCAATTGTTGTATTGGAGGCATCAGTCTGTATGTGAAATGGTAATGTCCAATTAGGTCCTTTGAGCACAGGTGGAGTTATCAATTTCTCTTTCAAAGCTTCAAATGCTTCCTGACACTTTGCAGTCCAGGAGAATTCAGAATCTTTAGTCAATAGGGCAAACATAGGACTGGATATTGTACTAAAGTTGGGAATAAACCTGCGATAAAAACCAATGTGTCCTAAGAAGCTTCTGACATTAGTCTGAGTTTGAGGAGGAAGGAGATTCTTGATAATTTCAACCTTCTTTGGATCAACTTGGATCCCTTCAGGAGAGATGTGATGACCAAGAACTATCCCTTCCTTCATCATCATGAAGCATTTATCTGGATTTAAGGATAAGTGGTATGTTTCACAGCGAGTTAAGACTTTATCAAGATTTTCCAATGTAAAATCAAAAATTTGTCCGCATACTGTGAAATCATCCATGTATATTTCAACGCTTTTGGTGGTCAGATCAGCAAAAATTGCTAGGACTGCTTGCTAAAAATTTGTTGGGGCATTACACAAACCAAAAGGTAAAACCCTATAGGCAAATGTTCCCCATGGACATGTAAAAGTTGTCTTCTCTTGATCTTCAGGTGCAATCTGAATTTGATTATATCCACTAAATCCATCAAGAAAACAAAAGTATCTTTTTCCAACAAGAGTATCTAACACCTGATCTATGAAAGGTAATGAAAAATGGTCTTTGTATGTCACCTTATTCAACTCTCTATAGTCTACACATACTCTCATTTTTCCATTTTTCTTAGGAACTATTACCAATGGAGAAACCCATTGGCTATCAAAAATTGGGTAAATGAATCCTACTTCCAGGAGTTTTTCAATTTCTTCTTTCACAATATCTCTTAAGGCAGGATTCAATCTTCTTTGGGGTTGTCTAACTGGCTTGACTTCTTCAATATAGATTTTATGGGTACATATATCAGGATGAACTCCTGATATATCTTTGTAGTTCCAAGCAAAAGCATGAACATGCTTCTACAAGACAACTATCAGTTTTTCTTCCTCTTCCCTAGTAAGCTGGTTGTAGATGTTCAAAAATTTGCCCGGTTGGACTTCTATTTGTTTTGTATTTAGAAGGACTGAATTCACTCCTTCATACTTGGTGATTAAGGGATTAAGAGGACATTGTTGAGATGGGAGAAAAGAAGCATTTTCTGTTTTATTTCTGCTTGAGGGAAGCATATCTTGTATGGAATAGTGAGAAGGAAAAATCAGATGATGGTGCCATCCATGTGGTAGTGAAACAGAGTTCCCCTGTAATAGCACAGATGGTTCATCTTCAGATTTTTTATTCTCCTCATTACTTAACTGTTGGATATTTGTTGTTTCTCCTTCTAAACCCTATTCATACAGAACATTCATCAGGATTGTTTCTTTTTCTAAGTTTTTTGTCTCACTGAGGTCTTCTGTGTGTTCTCTTACTACTAAGGTAGCTAGTGTAGAAATGACCTCTTCTGGTTCTTCCTTCCGAGTCGAGAAAACCATAACTGACCTAAAAATTTGCTGGATGGTTTTGCAGGAGGATATAAAGAAATTTGTTTCAGATCAATACCATTTGAAATAGTCATATTTCTAGATCTGCAATCTATGAAGGTTGCTACAGTTGCAAGCCAAGGTCTTCCCAAAATAATGGGATATCCATGTGCTGAATTTCTTGGTCTGTAAAACCAAAAAATATGTAGGGAATTCCCAAGAAGAAACTTCTATAGGGACATCTTCAATGATTCCTTCAAGTTTTGCAACTGACCTATCAGCCATTTCTAAAACTGTAAATGTGGGACTGAGATGTTTGAGCTGTAATTTTTCCATTGTATCCTTGGTCATGACATTTATTGCAACTCCTAGATCCACTAAAACATTTGATATTGGTACTGAACCTATGGTGACTATGATAACTGGACTTCCTGGGTCACTGTACTTTGGAGGTAGTAGTTTTCTAGATAAGAGATCACCTATCTTTCCTTCAACCTACACAGTCTTGGGAAATGCTTTCTTTTTTCTTCCTGCTCTTTTAATGCACAAATTTCAGACAGTACTGTTAATCTCTGGTATTTCCTTAATGGCTTGCAATAAGGGCAATGATATAGTCAACTTTTTGAGTTCTTTGACCAATTCTAACTCAAATTTTTTTGGTATTGCATTAAGTCTTTCAAGATATGGAATTATCCTTGGTAATTGTTCTGCTTGTGTCTCTTTCTCTATTGTTGGTTGGATTCTCTCTGGTTCCAATTCTTCTGTTTCTATTGTTGGTTGGATTCTCTTTGGTTCTGATGATTCTTGCTTTTCATTTTCTTTGATTTCAATTGAAACTGGTTTAGGTACAACTTTCCCTGAACGAAGTTGGATGTTACTACAATCAAGAACATTAATTTCAACATTTTCTTCAACTTCAGCCACATAGACAGGAGGTGTCTGTCTCACACTGTTTGGATTAGTGACTGGCTGATCTTGCAGTTGAGGTTGTTTCACTTGATGTGTTTGCTGTTGTTTTTCTTGAAAATTTTTATTAGGTGTAGGCAACAAATGTTGAGTTTGACCCTAATTCCTTTGCTGCCTTGGATAGGACTGGTATTGCTGATTCCACTGTGGTTGGTTTTGCATCCAATGTGGATTAGTCTAATTTTGATTCCAAGCTAGATTGTTTTGATTTCAAGATGGGTTGTTTTGATTCCATGAGGGGTTGTTTTGATTCTGATTCCAGGCTAGGTTACTCCAATTTGCTTATGGCCATTCTTGGGAATTTGTCCATTAAGGATAATTCCAAGGACGTTGGGGTGGTTCTGATTGTCCCCAAGGCATAGTACCAGGATTATGCCCCCAATTTGTAGGAAAACGAGGGGGATTTTGATATTGAGAGAAATTTCCCCCTTGTTTTGGTCCAATATAGTTGAGTTCCTCAGTCTGGTTTTCTAACACAGTTTTGAGTTGTGGTAGCAAGTGGTATTGATCAGTTGAATGCCTTTTTGAACAGATACTACAAATTGTTGAGATAGATGTTTTATTCAAAGGACATTCCTACAAAGAATGTTTATTTCTACATCTTGGGAAATAAATTGCCAAAGGTTATGTGTTTTTTGCTTTTGCAGACATTTCCCCCAAAGTAGTGTTTAGGTGCACTAGGATATCAGTTTTAAAATTTGCAAGTTCCTCTATCAGGTCCTTCACATCAGTGCCATTTGTGCGGCTTTTTCTTCTTCTCTGCTTAGTGCAAGAGTAATTCCTGCAGAGATCCATAATTTCCTCATTACTAAGAGTGGTTACATCCTCTTTTCCCATCAAATACATAAATTCTCTGGATTCATCTTGCAATCCTCTCAAAAATATGGTTTTACATAATTCTGGTTCTACAAGTCCACATATCCTTTGAACAAAGGAGAACCTATCAAGATAATCTTCCAAGGTCTCATCATCTTCCTGCTTGATTCTGAATAACTCATCTTTTCTATTCCTTACACGGTAATATTCCTGATATTTGTCTAAAAAGACAGTCTCCATTTGATCCCAGATTCTTATGGAATTTGGCTCTAAGCTCATGAACCAACGCAATGCTAAATCCTTGAGATTTGAGGGAAAAACCTTAAGTTTCTGATTGTCATTTATATAATCATAGGTCTGACACACTACCTTGAATTCAAACAAAAACTAGTCAAGATCTTTAGATACAACACCTCGAAAGGTTGGAATTATTGAAGGTGAAATGGTCTTCATGAGAGAGTTTTGTGTTGGATTCAGACGAATAGGATATTCAAATTTTTTGGACGGTTGGAGTATATCCTGATCATCTCCTTCATTATGAACATAGCCATGTTGGCCATCTATATTGCCTCCTTCTACCATAGTTTCCTATTTGTTGGGAGAAGTTAAAGCTTCCCAAATTGTTCTCTCAAGAGGTCTAAGCCTCTCTGTTGATGATGAGTCTGATGAATTGTCTTTCTTAGGATATTCTGATGATGATAAAATTGGTGATTTTCCTATCTCATAATTTTATAGTGATGGTGATACTGGTGATTTTTCTATCAATCTTTCTAGTAATTCAAACACAGGTGATTCACCCCTTAGGCATGAAGATCTCCTTAATGGGACAAGCCAGGGATCCTTTGGGGTATTTATACCTTTTTCATCCCTAGACTTACTCATTCATGTTTACTTCTAAATGACATAAATTAAGTCAATAGTTGTTATCTTCCTCAGTTGTTATATTCAGATTTTAACCTGAATGTTCATAGTTTAGTCTAATTACAACTATTGGACTATTTGTTTTCTTCTGACAACACTATTCCTCGAAAATGGCACCAAAATGATGCGTAGTCATTATACCACCATTAATTCTCAATGAATCTGTCAATCCAGGGTAGTGTACAAGGCTATCTGTGAAAGAAGAAGTGAAACAGCTATAACTTAGGTCAATCTAGAGCAACAAGTCTTATTGGTGGAATCGGTTGTGTGGGGGGTTTTCGAACATTCATATATCTAAATTGTATGAATTAAATCTTAATATAAGTTGCATAATTGGAAACTAATCATTAACTACAGAAATGAAGTCCTAATTACAATTGCAGAATGAGACCTAATTATATTGCAGAAATAATAGTTACAGAATTGAAATTCTGATCCTAACTGCAGAAAGGAAATCTAATTACTTTTATAGCAATGAAAGTCTAGATCTAATGTGGAAATAAAAACTGTCAAAGCTCTGTAACAGAAGGTTGTCAATTTTCTGTGCAGTATTTGACAGCAAAACATAAAATGTAGGAAATTGTTGAAAAATAGTAAATTTTGGAAATAACACTATGAAATAAAGTGGAAGCTTTGCTGAAAGTAATATTGCAACTAAAAAATTAAGCACAAGGTTAATCTAGGCATAAATAAACTAATACTACAAATATTGTCAACTATTTATAAGCAATTGAAATAACAAGTTCTACAACTCATTATGCTGCAGCAAAATTAGAATAAAAACCTACTTGTTAGTCCTCCTCCTAGGTCTGGAAGTGGCCAGCCTCCTTGTCCAGAAGAAGGTGTAAGTATCTCTCTCTTTCTAAATCTTAATCACACTCATTTACAAGCAATATTAAATAGAACTGGTGCACTTTATTGATTAGAAGACATGATTACAATAATTCTGTTGAAAAATTGTTACAGAACTGTAACAGTCAATTTCTACCTATACTCTGTATTTTCTACTAGCTTCCTTACTCTTTTCTCACTATTTTCTACCTCCTTTACTACCTACTAGGCTCAACCTGAATGAGAGCAATATTTATAGCTATACTATGATCTAATTACAAACAAAGAATATCTCAAAAGATCTAATCCTACAAAGCTGCAACAAATTCTGGTTTTATCCTAGAAGAGAACTAAAACTTGATCTTTCCCTTAATGATGGCTTTGGTTGGCAATGACAACAAAGACAGATGGAAGATCTTTTCCTTTACCTTTTCCAACCTTTATTTCCCTTTTTTCGGCTTCAAAAATTAGTCAAAAGGTCAAAGAAACACATTCTGTTCTTCATTCCAAAGATAAGTGACTTCATTTCGAAGACAATGCAATTCTCATTCCGAAGATCGCTCATTCTGAAGATACTGCATTCTCATTTTGAAGATCGCTCATTCTAAAGATACTGCATGCTTCATTCCGAAGATCCACTCATTTCAAAGATACTACATTCTTCATTCCAAAGATTTGCTCATTTCGAAGACGCTATGTTCTTTCATTCCGAAGATATCTGTTCATTTCGAAGATACTTCGAAATGAACAAATGTATGCTTTTCTAATGATTTCTTCTACATTTCTCAGGTGGGTTATCTCTTAAGATCAAATTCCAATGGTCTTCATCCCTTTTCTCATGTGAATTCCATGTCTTGCTATTTATGGATAGCTGGCTGGAATTTATATGGGAAAGACCAATTTTTGCTGCACAGCAACAATTTGCTTACACTGTTGCGATTTAGGTGAAATAAATGCTTGAGACAAATCAAAACATGATTAGTGAAATGTTTCTATTATTCTAAGCATATCCCATTTTAGCAAATCATAGCAAAAAGAACACAAAACTATGCAAAAAGTCGTAAAATCAAGCATATAATATTTCAAATACATTGATCATGCAAAATGGTTAATATACAGCATATTGAATCAACTTAACTAACATATCAGATAAAACATAAGAGTTTATAGGAATTTTTAGTGTTCAAAACATGTTATGATTGAGGCATTTCCAGGCCTCATCAGGTAGGACCAACTATCTTAGAATCTGCCAAGCATATCGCACGTCGGATGCAACTCACGCTACTTGAGCTAGAATGACAATAGTTAGAGCAATGGTATCTTCTAAATAAAGAGTGCATTCAGCGCCAGAAGGATGAGTTGCTCAAGAACAATATGCAGGCAAGGACTCCAACCCCTCGCATGCATAAGACAAAACATTATGAGAGACACAACTGGGTGCAAGATAGGTCTTCGTGACCTTATCAAATGTTGCCCCCGATGCCTCCTAGACTTGAGTGGGAGGCCACTCCTAAGACCAATGATGGGCGCCTTCTTTAGGCACCCACCCAGGTTCATGGGCCACCCTTAGAAATTCTTCAAGAAGCCTTTGAGGAACCTGAGCGAGAAGAAGAGTGGGATGAAATGCCCTACCAAGGCAGGGGGTGCTATTCGGCCACCCCTCCCAAGGCCCCAAGTTCCCCACAACCTGCAACGGGAACAAATCAAAGAGGAGGAGCTAAAATCCCCCGATACAAGCAATGCACTTCTAGAGCACTTAGAGTCGGTAGAGACCAAGATTTTGGGGCCCCAAAAGCCCAACTTACATGAAAATCCTCTCATAGAGGATCAACCCCTGGTTGTAGAGCTACCTGATGATGAGGTCTTCCATATCTCAGAATCACCAAATTCTGATGAGCCTGACTCTCTCGCCAAAGATGAGTCAGCATATGCAATAGCACCATGGGACCCATTCGAGTCAGACAGCACTAATTCATAGGTGGTCCCCATGGGTGATCATCACCAAAGTCTCTTAACATTATTCCCTTTGGAGGCTCCCATCGAGCCCGTGCCATTGCAAGAAAATTAGGTCCCCCCGCAAAGCATGGAACAACCCCATTGGGACCATGTCAATCTACTCGAGTAGGATGAGCCTAGAATGTCGCAGACAGCTGTTGGGGCCAACGAGGGCCTTTGGATCATCGATAATGATTACGAAGATGAAACTGAGATGGAATATCTCAATCATGCGTGATGACACAATCACCCTATAACCCATGAAGAACTGATGGCACAACTAGGCATAAGACTAGGGCATGAGTGGCGCATAGACCCAGCCCACTGGAATCAAATGTTGAATCTGCCCCTTTTGGTAGCCCACGAGCAACTTCCACCAAGAGATATCATAGCAACATCAGTGTCGAGGGTGGACCCTGTCCTCCTCTCCGTGCATAGGGCCGATCCATTCGTGCCCATCCCTACAGAGCCAGATTCGGAGCACAAATATCATCAAGCTGGGGGTATCTCTATCCCCTGAAGAGCCATAGTTCAACCCAAAAATCTCCAAGGATTATCGCAATCCCTTGGTCACCCCAAAAGCTCCAAGGATTATCGCAATCCCTTGGTCACCCCAAAAGCTCCAAGGATTATCGCAATCCCTTGGTCACCCCAAAAGCTCCAAGGATTATCGTAATCCCTTGGTCACCCCAAAAGCTCCAAGGATTATCGCAATCCCTTGGTCACCCCACAAGCTCCAAGAATTTTCGTAATCTCTTGGTCAAACCAAAAGCTCCAAGAATTTTCGTAATCTCTTGGTCAAACCAAAAGCTCCAAGAATTTTCGTCATCTCTTGGTCAAACCAAAATGCCCCAAAGGTATCTATAAACCCTTTGGTCAACCCAAAAATGCTCCAAAGGAATCCATAACCCTTTGGTCAACACCAAAAGCCCCAAGCATTACCATAACTGCTTGGTCAAAATACATATTCAAAAAAACACACAAAAACCATAAAATCATCAAAAATCACAAAAATATTGCATTTCAATTCCATGCATACTCATAACAATCAAAAATCACAAAATTATTGCATTTCAATTCCATGCATACTCATAAAAATCAAAATAACAAAAATATTGCATTTCAATTCCATGCATACTCATAACAATCAAAAATAACAAAAATATTGCATTTTCATTTCATGCATACTCAAAAATCAAAATACAAAAATATAGGTTGCATTAGGCATCGCATCCATACATTGCATACTTGCTAAGTCATACACGTCAAAAGCACCATAGACTATCATTACTTGGCAAATTCCCTCATTTTCCACATCAAATCCATTTTCATGAATGCCTACATCCAGCATAACACCACCGCCATTGTTAGCATAGTCAGTTGTCTCCTAATGTATATAGGGTTTTCGTCATTCAGCTGTCTTTACATTTCTTGCCAAAATTGTACATAGTTAAACAGATTTTACATGAGAAAGTTTTACTTGGATCACGCCTTGTTACATAGCATCCCAACACAAATTAACACACATAAAATAATTCCTAAGTTGTGTGAACGTAAGAGCAACCTACAACGCAGTCTAGGGTACCATAGGTGAAATATTAGTCTGTTCATCCCCCTGTGTGAATGGTTCTAGAATGCTGAGAATTGACAAAAGGACGAGCTCTTCCCCATCCATTCACCATAATAAACAATGGTTTTCACCACTCCCACAAATCCCAATCATAGTTGGTCCCCAAAGTTGTAAGGATTCGTACTACACGTCCCTACCAAGGATGGGTAGTCATCCCCAAGACCTAAAAGGATCAATGCCATTCAAAAACAAAATTCCAACAAACCATCATCACAACCATCTCCACTCACCTTTGGTCTCAAAGTTGTAAGGATTCGTACTACATGTCCCTGACTAGGATGGGTAGTCATCCCCAAGGCCTAAAAGATCAATGCCCTTACTTCATAATCTCCATCATCCCCTTGATTCCCAAAGTCGTAAGGATTCGTACTACATGTCCCTGAACAGGATGGGTAGTCATCCCCAAGGCCAACAGGATCAAGGCCATTCACAAGCTCAACCTTACAAAGCTCAAAATACAAAATCAACTAACAGTGGTTATCACCACTATTCAAAATCCTTGCTCAAAAAAAAAAAAAACAAAACAAAATAAACAGTGATTTTCATCACTATATAGACGAGCAAGTATCCAAAACCATTGAGCCAACACATACCCTGAACTTGAATCCCTAGAATTCTCAGCATTCGAAAAACCATCTAGGTGATCCTCATTACGGGTTTGGTTGATAGCCTACCTGGCACTGGTGGTATCCTAACCACATGACGATATGTCTGTCACATTAACTTTGCGTGTGCGTAGACCAATGTTTGCATGTGGATGAACTAGCTTATGGTACCTTAGATTGTCCCATGGATTAATCTTCCTAAATACAACAACGGAGTTAGTGGAGCTAATTAGGTGATCCTCAGTATAGGTTTGGTTGATAGCCTATCTGGCACTGGTGGTATCCTGATGAATAACACATAAACGAACTCAATTGCACACATAGGGATGTGAAATAACTTGGTTAAATTCAAGTCGAATTTATACCTTGTTCAAAATTCTTGCGAGATAAATGTACAGTCTTGGCTAGTTAGTTAAAATATATGAATCTTAGAAAAGCTTAACTACATTTTAAAACAACTGGTATATTTCATTTCGTACATCACCATCAGAAAAAATGCAAAATACAAAAACAAAGTTTTCACATGCAACGTCATCCCATAAGTACAGCGAGCCAGTCAATCTTGCACAGTCTATGGTGCCATCGACAAATTATCAACAAATCATTTCATTCATTCCATTTGCATACATCATATAATTAGAAACATCGCGTTCATAATCCCACATGCATACATCATCATAAATAACTGTGCATAAACATAAAAACAAACCATAAAAACTGCACAAAAATGCACCAAAAAACAACAATAAAACTGTCCAATGAGAGTGCTTTTGCACTTGACATTACGGGCATGCAAAATAGATGTCGGGGTCACAAATCCTCACTATCCTACTCCCTAAGAAGGCTACCATAGCCGGACCGCTCCACGGGACGACGGATTTTCGAGAATTTCATCCCCAAACGACGTCACCAAAACGGGTCAAAACCCATCCAAAAATAGCAATAACATTGCCGAACGAAGGCGCTTTTGCGCCTGACATTATTGGCATCCAAAATAGATGTTGGGGTTACAAATTATCACTATCCTACTCCCTAAGAAGGCTATCATGGCTGGACCGCTCCACGGGAGGATGGATTTTTGTCAATTTCAGCTCAAAAATGCGTCACAAAAAGGGTTAAAACCCACCAAAAATAGGTCAGAATGTTCGAAAACTGCTTTCGCATTCAATGGTAAACAACTGAAGGCACCCTTACCTAAGTCATCTTGGGTCAAGCGACTCGTCGTTTTTCTCATGTCGGTCATTCCCTCATCGATTCGTCGCTTGAGGGGGTAGTCACACTTAGTCACCAATCAACAACAACATACCCAATCATGGAAATGACACGCATTCAAAGGATCATTGACAAAGACAATCGCACCCCTGCTTGGGGCAAAAAACAAGCAACAATCACAAACTGATCAAACACTTGGCATTCATGAATCATGAACTCAAGGTTCCCATAGACAAAAGGTTGCGCCCTTTGCCTATTCATGACTGATCAATGTCCAAGCTCAAGTAACACCTCACTAAACAAGGTTAACACTTGACATTAGTTCCTTAGCTCGTCAAAGCAAGGATTCAAGAATGCATGCCCTTTCCATACTTGGGGCATCAAGATTTGGTTAGGTTACTGAGAAACCCTAATCATTAGTGCTTTGGTTATCTATTTTTGCTCGACGCTGCGCCTTGCACAACGCTTCCCAAAAAGGGGCATCTGTAGACACCAAAACAGCACCAATCCGATTATGTGACAACAAGCATTGATCGCATTGACACAAACAGCCCCTAGGGCAGCCCCCAGAGGTCAAACAGTGGTCCTAACCACTCCCAAAAGTAGTTTTGAGGGTCAAAAGTCAATTTTGCACCTTTTTGGCACCTTTTTCTCTACTTGTCCCACCCAGGGACGAATTCAGACTGGTATTCGTCCCACCCTGGGACGATTAAGCAATCGCTCCAGGGTGGGACGAATAGCAGGTTTGACTGGAAAAAAGTCAAACCTCGGCAACTCCGCCAGTTAACTGAGGCTTCAGGCCATGCAATTGCGAGGAACGGCTCCAAATCAAGAAGAGAGACTTCAATCATGCATGTCTTTATTTTAGAGACCTCATGCAAGAAGCTTTTTTATCAGGGAGTTAGCTTTTCTCTGAAAATAGGACAGTTAACTCAAGAGGCGCCCTCGCATGCGCAATTCAAACAAGGAGACCCTAAGGTCTATAAATTGGGGAGTTTTCCCACCCAAAAGATATACAGAGAAGGAGCATTTGAGCAACGAAGTGCTACCAATTTCATACCTAATTGCGATTTGTGCTTTTACATCCTTAATCTCTCATTCGAAAGGGAGGTTATTGGGTGACTATTGGAGGCGCAAATCCATACCCAAAACTCGATTTTTGACCACAATTATCCACCAAATTTGTTGACAACACCCCATAATCAGTTTTGGACCCATCCCAAGTGGATTGGTGCCGAAACAGTGCTTCAATCGATGGGCGTCCTGCCCCCAGGCGCTCCCCAAACTATCACAGTGCTAATCGCCCCACCCCGGGATGATTAGAAATCTATGATAGATTTCTTGTTTTTTTCTTTTGCATCTGATTCTAGATAGGTTAAATAGGTTACAGTTCAAATTTCATGTCATTCTGATTATTTTTGACCAGGTTATTGTTGTTTCCCGCTTTCACTAACTTGTAGATGCCATCTTCAAAATATGGATCCTAGAGGAAAAATTGGAGAAATATGAGCATCTGGGTCATCCCAAAATGCCCCCAATTAGCTAACCCCAAGTTTTTAGGTCTTTTGGAGCTTCCTAAGTAGGACATTGAACAGGGTGCTTTTTGGCCAATTCTCATAGTCCTATTCGTCCCACCCTGGAGCGAGTACATATCTGTGAGGAATTTTCAGACTGTTCTTTTTGCAATGGTCTTCTGATGATATTTTTATGCTTCTGTCAAATTTTCAGGTCAATCAGAGGTCATCTGATAGTCGTTTTATTATTTTCATGCTTTTACTAACAATAGGCCTTGGGAAATACATGTTTCATTTGGTCTGCAGGTATTATTAATATTTTCTATTTCTTTGAATGCAGGTTTCTGACAGTAGAGGAGCAGGAAAGAGCAAATAATCACATACAACAGTGGTGGTGACATTTTGGTCCGCCCATATTACATGTGGGCACGCGGAAGAAGGATTGTTAGCCATGAGTCTTGTGACAAGAAACACATTTGACTCTCCTATCCCCTAAAAAGGAAGGAGATGTATTGTAACACAATTTGTAAAGCGTATCAATAAAATAGATTACTATATTTCGTATTGCTTTTATCTTGTGTCAATTTGCATACGTTATTTCTTGTTCTTGTGGCATATTCCTTTTTGTTTCCGTATCCTCGTGCTTTTAGTGGCAATCACGGTGGGACCTGTGTCCTTTGATTTTTAAAGATTAAATTTTTGATTAAATTTGCTTGTTTTGTTGCTTGCAGGTACCAAGTTTTCAAAAGCTATACTGTTTCAGGCAAAAATTCAGAGATATTCGACTTAGGCAGAGAAGAGGTAAGGGATTTAAACATCCTTTGTCAATTTTTTGTTTTCTATCTTTTTTGTTCTCTGATTTTTGCTTGCATAGGGGAGTTTAGATGCTTGCCTGTTTCATTTTTTTGCAACTTAAAATGAATCTCACACACCATGTGATAATTTAAACCAAGGATTTGGTCGTAAAACCCCAACCCTTGAGCAATACCAAAGGTGGATTCCATTATCACTTTGGCTTGAGATATTGCATACATTACCCCGATCGCGCCTGTTGCTAGACGTAAATCCTGACGAAAGCTGACCAAGTGCAGCTAGGGTGATTCCTAGCACATGAGGATAAGTCTTCTATGGTAGGTGTCATAAACAGAGTGATTCCCCTTTAGTACTGCCTATGTTCCATGTATCATCTACTCTCACGTACCTATAGTCTCCCTCACGTAAGGGCGGGTATATAGAGAGGTTGGTATATCGGTCCGACAATGGTATATTGAAGGGGTGACCATTTTGGGAGTCATATGAGCCAACATTTTGCATTTAAACGGTCTTCACAAAAATTTTCAAAAACAAAACAAAATCATCATCAAAAACACACTAAAACCAGTCTAGGACACACCATTAATCTTTAAAAGAGATAATCATTGCTTTGTGTGTGTATGTTCCTTTATGCTTAGTGTCACAAAAAAAAAATTAGAAATTCATAAACAAAAGATAAAAATCTACGTAGCTTGTAGAGATTCATTACCATGGTATTCACTCGCAGTCAATCCCACTCACGAGCAGACGCTATGGAGAATGTCCAAGGAGGCACGAGTCGCCTCCGTTACAGTCCCAAGGATTTGGTCATACCACCTTGGTGACCTAACACACAAGGCAGTCCCCTACACACCTTAACAGAAAGGCACTATAGGGGCACCTCTGCTAGGGGCACTCTTGTTTAGCATAGCACCCAGCACACACCCTTCCATGAGGGGTACATCCATAGGAGAGCTCCCTTAGATGCTTGCTATGAGTGGTCACCACGCGATGAAGCGCTAGGTCAACATAGGGTTCGACGGGAGGAACCACATGATTACACTCTCCCTCCTTCATCCCCTCTAGTTTTTAGGACTATAAGGACAAATTCAGAGCACAAGGCTCCTCATTCAGGGTGATCCAACTCTGCCCGTTCCTTTTTCACTTACAAAAGAGAGCATGACAAAAACCCTTACCTTCCTTAAGAGTAATATACATCATGGGAGCAATACACCTTCGCAACTGCTAGTTATCAAGATCACCTAATGATGCCAAAGCCTCAGGGGAATACCGCTACCCCCAATAGAGGGATGCAGCCTATAGATATCTTAGATCACCACGACCGAGATAGATATCTAGGAGAGGCATCTATGCCCTCTAGACATGAGATGGCAGTGATGCGTAGTCATTATACCACCATTAATTCTCAATGAATCTATCAATCCAGGGCAATGTACAAGGCTATCTACAAAAAAAGAAGTGAAACAGCTATAACTTAGTTCAATCTAGAGCAACAAGTCTTATTGGTGGAACCGATTGTGTGGGGGGTTTTGGAACATTTCTATCTCTAAATTACATGAATTAAATCTTAATCTAAGTTGCAAAATTGAAAACTAATCATTAACTGCAGAAATGAAGTCCTAATTACAATTGCAGAATGAGACCTAATTATATTGCAGAAATAACAGTTGTAGAATTGAAAGTCTAATCCTAATTGTAGAAAGGAAATCTAATTACTTTTGCAGTAATGAAAGTCTAGATCTAATGTGGAAATAAAAACTATCAAAGCTCTATAACAGAAGGTTGTCAATCTTCTGTGCAGGATTTGACAGCAAAACATAAAATGCAAGAAATTGCTGAAAAATAGTAAATTCTAGAAATAACAGTCTAAAATAAAGTGGAAGCTTTGCTGAAAGTAATATTGCAACTAAAACATTAAGCACAAGGTTAATCTAAGCATAAATAAACTAAGACTGCAAATATTGTCAACTATTTACAAGCAATTGAAATAACAAGTTCTACAACTCATTTTGCTGTAGCAAAATCAGAATAAAAACCTGCTTGTTAGTCCTCCTCCTAGGTCTGGAAGTGGCCAGCCTCCTTGTCCAGAAGAAGGTGTAAGTCTCTCTCTTTTTCTAAATCTTAATCACACTCATTTACAAGCAATATGAAATAGAACTGGTGCACTTTATTGATTAGAAGACATGATTACAATAATTCTGTTGAAAAACTGTTACAGAACTGTAACAGTCAATTTCTACCTATACTCTGTATTTTATGCTAGCTTCCTTACTATTTTCTCACTATTTTCTACCTTCTTTACTACCTACTAGGCTCAACCTAAACGAGAGAAATATTTATAGCTATCCTATGATCTGATTACAAACAAAGAATATCTCAAAAGATCTAATCCTACAATGCTACAACAAATTCTGGTTTTATCCTAGAAGAGGACTAAAACTTGATCTTTCCCTTAATGATGGCTTTGGTCAGCAATGATGGCAAATACAGATGGAATATCTTTCCCTTTACCTTTTCCAACCTTTATTTCCCTTTTTTTGGCTTCAAAAATTGGTCAACAGGTCAAAGAAACACATTTTGTTCTTCATTCCGAAGATAAGTGGCTTCATTTCGAAGACAATGCAATTCTCATTCCGAATATCGCTCATTCTGAAGATACTGCATTCTCATTCCAAAGATCACTTATTCTAAAGATACTGCATGCTTCATTCCGAAGATCCACTCATTTTGAAGATATTGCATTCTTCATTCCGAATATCCGCTCATTCCGAAGACGCTGTGTTCTTTCATTCTGAAGATATCTGTTCATTCCGAAGATACTTCGAAATGAACAAATGTATGCTTTTCCAGTGATTTCTTATGCATCTCTCAAGTGGGTTATCTCTTAAGATTAAATTCCAATGGTCTTCATCCCTTTCCTCATGTGAATTCCATGCCTTGCTATTTATGGACAGTTGGATGGAATTTATATGGGAAAGACCAGTTTTTGCTGCACAACAACAGTTTGCTTGCATTGTTGCAAGATTTAGGTGAAATAAATGCTTGATACAAATCAAAACATGATTAGTGAAATGCTACTATTATTCTAAGCATATCCCATTTTAGCAAATCATAGCAAAAAGAACACAAAACTATGCAAAAAGCTGTAAAATCAGCATATAATATTTCAAATACATTGATCATGCAAAATGGGTAATATACAGCATATTGAATCAACTTAACTAACATATCAGATAAAACATAAGAGTTTATAGGCATTTTTAGTGTTCAAAACATGTTATGATTGAGGCATTTCACTAGCAGATTTATTTTGACTGGACCTCCATTCTTTTTACAGCATCAGGACAAATCATTTCTTGATCATCTAAATTATTGTTGAAAATATGAGAAGGATTTGTTTTCACTAATGTCAAAGGAATACTAAGCAGATGTCAAATAAATGCTAAGTAGATGTCAAGGGAATGTTAAGAAAATTGTTCATGGTTGATTTTATAAAAGGTAAGGATATAATATTTAATTTAAATATTATATGCCTAGAGACCCCAAAAGAGAATTAAGAAGGATAACAATATCATAATATTTGGGCAAAAGAAAAGGGTTGAAAAGATATTTCCATTCCATGGTGGTTGAAAGAAAATAATAAGGTTATTTTGCTAAGGTGATAATGGAAATTTTAAATATTTAATTATAATATTTAAATTCATTTTGAATTTAAATAATTATAATTAAAATATTATTTTCAAAATTAAAATTCCAAATTTCTTATCCGTCAATGTGAAGGTAAATACCTTTGAAAGGTATATTAATAAAGCCTAAATCAAAGGCTTAAAGTTGTAATTTGAAATCATGCATTATTTGTTGTGCTCGTCGATTGAATGTGGAAGGGAGAAGAAACATGCACAGTGCTAACATTGAGGAGAGGAAGGCATAAAGAGGAGTGGCATCAAATTCATAGCACCATTCGAGTGGCTAGCCCAGATGGCGATTGGCTTGGATGCTAAGTTGCAACATAAGGGAAGTCTCGGGTTTGAGACTCTACGATAGCGAAAGGAGGAAAGATTTTTATTTTAAAAGCTTTGGTGACAACTTAGGTAATAAGTGTGTGTGGGTACACTTAGGTCCCACGTGAGTGTCTAGCTCACATGATGGTTGAAGTCGTAGCTAGGGCACTAGTGGTAGCTCATCGTGGGTTCGATTCCCACTAAGGGAAAAAGGTATTTAATTTTTAATATTTAATATTTATCCTAAGGTTTGTTGGCATGAGCATTTAGGGAAGTATAAGTTTTATGGAAATAAATTTTATATTGTGATTTTTGTGATTAAAGTGGTGAAAAGAGGAATAAGGCTTTAGAGTAATTTAAATATTATTTTAAAATAAAGTCTTATTGGGTTTAATAGTTGAAAGGAGTAATAAGGTGTATGTGAGATATAATGTTTTATTGTGAGAATAATTTGTGAGGAAGTTATTGAATTAAGTTTTGAGAAAGTTTTTGCTATCTAACCCTTAAATATTGGCAAAAGAGTAATTGTGATTGAGATAGGTATTTGAGGACAATTCTTCATCAAATAAAAGGTATGGGCACATCTTCCTTGTGAGTGATTGTTGGATGTTGTGAATACTGAGTTGGAGATAAAATGGTTGTTTGATAAGCATTGTTGAGTTTGGTTTTATGGAATGAAATTTGATACTAGAAACCTTGTTTGATAAGCATTGTTGTAAATATTGAGTAAGCTTTCATATGCTTGAACTAGGATTTGTGAAATAATATGAGTATCATTGTTATGTGAAGTTGTAAACTATATTGAACTAGGGTTTTTGAAAGATCATGAGCATCATTGTTATGTGAGATTGTTTGATAAGCATTATTGGAAATAATTGAGTGAGTGTTCATATGCTTGGACTAGTGTTTGTAAGCAATGAGTGTTTCATTAAGTGGTTGATTGAGTGGAGTTGATTGAGCCTAGTCAAGTGGAAGTGTTGAAATGATAGTTCAAGTTCTATGA
This sequence comes from Wollemia nobilis, assembly GCA_028583015.1. NCBI lineage: Eukaryota > Viridiplantae > Streptophyta > Pinopsida > Araucariales > Araucariaceae > Wollemia > Wollemia nobilis. Next base: position 2,270,836 of record JAQPPZ010002395.1, on the reverse strand, counting down.
AACAAATTGTTCTATATTCTAATTTTATTTGAGAAAGAGATTGAAAGTGATTGAGCATTATTGTGAGTGTGAAGCATATTGAGTCTCTAACAATTCTCTATATGTTTATATGAGATTGGATAAGTTCTAGTGAGGACTTATTGAGCAGATTTGAGCCAAGTCTTTGTGAAGACTTGTTGAGCATATTTAAGTTAAGTCTTGATGAAGACTTGTTGAGAAGATTTGAGGTAAGTCTTGGTGAAGACTTGTTGAGTAGATTTGAGGTAAGTCTCGATGAAGAATTGTTGAGTAGATTTGAGGTAAGTCTTGGTGAAGACTTATTGAGAAGATTTGAGGTAAGTCTTGGTGAAGACTTGTTGAGCATATTGGACAAGTTCTAGAGAGGACTCGTGGATATATTTGAGGCAAGTCTTGGAGAAGACTTGTGGATAGATGGGTGTGAGCTTTTGTGGAATCTTACAATACAGTTTTGAAGACAGAGATTGAGAGTAGATTGGATAAGTCCTTGAGAGGACTTGTGGATAGAATTGAGGTAAGTCTTTGAGAATATTTATGAGCAGAGTTGATTGATTGATTTGTTCAAACATTAGGTTAAGGTTTGGGGTAAATCTAATAGAGTTTATTTGTGATTGATTCAGGCTTTGTGTTAAGTCTTGAGGACAAATTTAAGGATAGATTTTAGTGCATATTTTAGGATAGGTTTGTGTCAGACTAGAGACATAGATTGATCAGATTTGTGCTAGATTGAAGGACTATATTTGGTATAGATTTGAAGATAAAGATTGAGTAGATTTGTGCTAGAATGAAGGACTATGTTTAGTGCATATTTGAGGAAAGAGATTGAGATAATGTGTGCTATACTGAAGGATTGTATTTAGTGCAGATCAAAGACAGAGTTTAAGCAGATTTGTGCTAGACCGAAGGACTATGTTTAGTGTATATTTAAGGATAGAGATTGAGCATATTTTTGCTAGACCAAAGGACCATGTTTAGTACAAATTTGAGATAGATATGAGAGTAAGTTTTGGAGGTGATAGAGTATAGAGGATGATAGTCTCCATTGGATAGAGGTCCATTATCCAGGGCAGTGAATACAAGTCTTCTGAGTGAGGGTAGAAGTCTTCAATGGATAGAGATCCATTAGCCAGTGTAGTAGAGGCAATAGTTCTTATAGAATATCACCTACCAGAGTAGAGGAGAAATGAGTTCTCTTGTGGATAGAGTTCCACAAACTAGCTGAGAGGATTGGTATCTCCTATGGATAGAGATCCATGAACTTGATTAGGGAATCGGTGTCTCCTTTGGACAGAGGTCCATAAATATTGTAATAGGGAAAGGTTTCCCAAGAGATTTTTTGAGAAAAATTTAGTGAAATATTTTCTCTATGGAGTAGCCCACATTGGGTGAACCATGTTAAATTGGTGTATCTATTATGTGTGGTAATTTGTGCATTGTTTTGATTACTACTATAGATATTGCCATTGATATATTGCATAATATTGATTGGAAAAAAAAAGTAAAAAATGGTCTTATACTGTTCACTCCCTCTCTTAGTATAATATTGTATTCTTCAATTGGTATCAAAGTGAGTTCCTTCAAAAAAGTTTAACAGTTTGAAGTAAAATATTACAAGAACATAAATGGATTCTAAGAGTGGATCTTAGATAATTCAACACCAATATTTTATGGGAGCGATTGTAGACACCAAAACAGCACCAATCCGATTATGTGACAACAATCATTGATCGCATTGACACAAACAGCCCCTAGGGCATCCCTTAGAGGTTAAACAGTGGTCCTAACCACTCCCAAAAGCAATTTTGAGTGTCAAAAGTCAATTTTGCACCTTTTTGGCACTTTTTTCTCTATTCATCCCAACTAGGGATGAATTCAAACTGGTATTCGTTCCACCCTGGGACAATTAAGCAATCGCTTCAGGGTGGGATGAATAGCAAGTTTGACTGGCAAAAAGTCAAACCTTGGTAACTCTGCCAGTTAACTGAGGCTTCAGGCCATGCAATTGTGAGGAGTAGCTTTTATTAAAGGAGAGAGACTTTAGTGATGAGTGTCTTTATTTTAGAAATCTCATGCAAGAAGCTTTTTTATCAGGGAGTTAGTTTTTCTCTGAAAATAGGATAGTTAACTCAAGTGGCGCCCTCACATGCGCAATTCAAACAAGGAGACCCTAAGGTCTATAAATTGGGGAGTTTTCTCACCCAAAGGAATATACATAGAAGGAGCATTTGAGCAACGAAGTGCTACCAATTTCATACCTAATTGCGATTTGTGCTTTTACGTCCTTAATCTCTCATTCGAAAGGGAGGTTATTGGGTGACTATTGGAGGTGAAAATTCGTACCCAAAAATCAATTTCTAACCACAATTATCCACAAAATTTGTTTAAAACACCCCATAATCAATTTTGGACCCATCCCAAGTATATTGGTGCCAAAACAGTGCTTCAATCAGTGGGCGTCCTGCCCCCGGGTGCTCCCCAAACTATCACAGTGCTAATCGCCCCACCCTGGGGCGATTAGAAATATGTGATATATTTCTTTTTTTTTTATTTTTCATCTTATTCTATATAGTTTAATAGGTTACAGTTCAAATTTCATGTCATTCTGATTATTTTTGACCAGGTTATTGCTATTTCCCGCTTTCACTAACTTGCAGATGCCATCTTAAAAATATGGATCCTAGAGGAAAAATTAGAGAAATATGAGCATCTGGGTCATCCCAAAATGCCACCAATTAGCTAACCCCAAGTTTGCAGGTCTTTTGGAACTTCCTAAGTATGACATTGAACAGGGTGCTTTCTGGCCAATTCTCACAGTCCTATTCATCCCACCTTGGAGCGAGTACAGATCTGTGAGGAATTTTTAGACTGTTCTTTTTGCAATGGTCTTCTGATGATATTTTTATTCTTATGTCAAAATTTCAGGTCAATCAGAGGTCATCTGATAGTCATTTTATTATTTTCATGCTTTTATTGACAGTAGGCCTTGGGAAATACATGTTTCATTTGGTCTACAGGTATTATTAATATTTTTTGTTTCTTTGAATGCAGGTTTCTGACAGCAGAGGAGCAGGAAAGAGCAAATAATCACATACAACAGTGGCGGTGATGTTTTGGTCCGCCCATATTATATGTGGGCACGCGGAAGAAGGATTGTTAGCCATGAATCTTGTGACAAGAAACACATTTGACTCTCCTATCCCCTAAAAAAGGAAGGATATGTATTGTAACACAATTTGTAAAGCATATCAATAAAATAGATTACTATATTTTGTATTGCTTTTATCTTGTGTCAATTTGCATACGTTATTTCTTGTTCTTGTGGCATAGTCCTTTTTGTTTTCGTATCCTCGTGCTTTCAGCTATTATGTATTTTGGAGTATGATAATGAAAATTCATCTAATGACACTTGGAAATGAAATATGGAAAGTAGTTGAAAATGGATACACACCACCGGCTACTTCACCTATAGATAAAGATGGTAAGCTTATACATCATTACAATTCAAAAGCAATGAATGCAATTTTAAGAGGTTTGCATAAAACAGAGTTTATAAAGTTATACACTACAAACAAACAAAGAAAAATTGGGATAAGTTGCAAGGCATATATGAAGGGGATAAAAAGGTCAAAAAGGTAAAGCTATGAAATCTCAAGGGAATATTTGAAGACCTAAAAATTAAGGATGAGGAAAATATTAGTGGTTATCTACTTTGTTTATACGAGGTTGTTAACTCCATGCAAGGACTTGGAATTGAAGTTCAAGAATCTAATATTTGTGATAATATTTTAAGGTCACTCCAAAAATGGTTTTGTGAAAATATTTCAACTATAGAGGAATCAAAATATAGTGATATTTTGAAAAGGGATGAATTACATGGCATTCTCATAACTTTTGAGATGATAACAAAAGAGGAACATATTCCCCATAAAGAAGCAACATTTAAATCCACTAATAAGACTAAGGGTAAGAAGTCAAATTCAAGCAATGAGTCATCCAATGATGAAGAAGTAAATTATGGTAGGAGGAACAAGGATCCAAGAAAGTTTAAAGGTACGAAATATGTTATATTTTTCAATTGTGGAAAGTATGGTCACTATGCATCTGATTTTCAAGAAGCTAGAAATATTAATGATGAAGAGGAACATGATCATAAGAACAGGGAAACAAAAACATAGGTACCAAAAGAAAAGTAGGTATGGACAAGGCAAGCAAGGAAATTTCTTCCAAAGACATAAGAAGATTTTCTATGCAGACAAAGAAATTAATTATTCAAGTGATAATGATGATAGTTCCTCATATAATGATAAAGATGAAGTTCTATTTTTGGCAAAATAAAAAGAAGTGGTTAGAAAAATATCGCCAATAATTCTCAAGTGTTTTAGATGTGGTAAATTTGGTCATATTGAATATAGTTGTACAAAGAGTGGTTTATGTTTCAGTGATGATGAATATGAAGATACACTTGAAGGACCATAAGAGAATCTTCTTATGGCATTAGAAGAGAAGGAGGTGATCCTATAGAAGACAAGTTAGAAAAGAATGAAGATGTTTTCAAAGGTAAACAAATAGAGGAAGAATCAGAGATAGAATAAGTTGACCTTGAGGGAGAGCTTATTCATGCCCTTGATGCATTAAGGGAGGTAAGAAAGCAAAACTCAAAACTTAAGCTTCAATTTCAATAATGTGATTAAGAGAAAGGAAAGCTTATAGAGGATCTAAATAAGTCAATTTCTAAGACAAGAAGATTCAAATATAAGTTAGAAGTAAAATTCTTATAATATGAAAGGTTAGAGCATGAGGTATTTCTACTAAGGAAGGAATTAAAAGAGTCTAAGGACAAGTTACACAATTTTTTGAGGAGCTTGAAGAACTTGGAAAATATTATCAAGACACAAAAACTGATGTCAAACAATACAAGTCTTGGTTTTGAACAGGTACAAAAGAAACAAGGAGAGGAGTCAACCTCAAGTTCTGAAGAAGAAGAAAATTTAGAAGAAGAGAGTGTAAGAGAGAGTGAGACTTCTAAGGATGATTTGAACAATAGAAATTTCAACAAGGAAAGGAACAATGAACAAAATAGGAATAGATGGAACAAGAACCAGCACAGGGTAAAAGAGACTAAAAGACCAATGAGGTCAAGGTAAGGTAGTTTCAATGGATGATGCTTCTCATATCACAGATTTGGGTACAAGGATACACAGTGTAAGACACATGAAAGATAATAATATGGAAGGTTTAGAAATAGACAGCTTTTTTAATGGTATTGTTATTCTTGTAATCAGTTTGGTCATAAGGTAATGAATTGCAGGGTTCATGACAGGAATAAATATGGCTTCACTAGGAGAAATCCTAAGATATTTGCACCTCCAAGGAATAATAAAATTAAGTGTTATAAGTGTAATAATGATGGACATACAACAAAGTGTGTAGAGCAAAAATTCTAGAGACAAGCAATAACAGGAATAGTCAGAGGAATCAGAAGGATCGTATGAGAAGAAAAGTGGACAAAGGTAAAGATCGGTGCATGCTGGGAGTAGAAATACTCCCACCCCAGAATTAACCACCTCAAGAGGAGGTTGGGGAGGGGCTAAGCTAAGATTTTAATTCCTAGTCCCGATCTCAAAAGGTGACCCTTTACCATTTATGACAAAGGGGGAGAGATTTGAGTTAAGAGGAGAGCATTCAGTAAGGGGAAGTAGTTTCTAAGAGGGATAAAAATAGAAAGAGGTAAAAGAAATGATAAAAGGTAAATGGGTTGCCATCAATGACAAAGGGGGAGATTTTTGGAAATATGAGCAGGATTTTTTATCATTTATGTCAAAGTAATAATAAGCAGATGTCAAAAGAACACTAAGCATATGTCAAAGGAATGTTAAGCAAATGGTTTAGGGTTGATTTTATAAAAGGTAAGGATATAATATTTAATTTAAATATTATATGCCTAGAGACCCCAAAAGAGAAGCAAGAAGGATAACCATATTATAATATTTGGGAAAAAGAAAAGGGTTGAAAAGATATCTCTGTTCCATGGTTGAAAAAAATTATAAGGTTATTTTGCTAAGGTGATAATGGCAAAATTTAAATATTTAATTATAATATTTAAATTCATTTTGAATTTAAATAATTATAATTAAAATATTATTTTTGAAATGAAAAGTCCAAATTTCCTATCCGCTGGCATGAATGTAAATACCTTTAAAGGGTATATTAAAAAATCCTAAATCAAAGGCTTAAGGAGGCAATTTGAAATTGTGCATTATTTGATGTGCTCATCGATCGAATGTGGAATGGAGAAGAAACGTATGCAGTGCTAACATCGAGGAGAGAAGTCATAAAGAGGAGTGGTACCAAATTCATAGCACCCTCCGAGTGGCTAGTTCAGACGGCAATTGGCTTGGGCACTAAGTTGCAGCATAAGGGAAGTCTCGGGTTCAAGACTCTATAGTAGCAAAAGGAGGAAAGTTGTTTATTTTAAAAGCTTTGGTGGCAACTTAGGGAATAAGTGTGTGTGGGCACACTTAGGTCCCATGTGAGTGCCTAGCTCACATGATATTTGAAGCCATGACTAGGGTGCTAGTGGTAGCGCATCGTGGGTTCGATTCCCACAAAGGGAAAAAGGTATTTAATTTTTAATATTTTAAATTTTATCCTAAGGTTTTTTGGCATCAGCATTTAGGGAGGTATAAAATTTATGGAAATAAATTTTATATTGTGATTTTTGTGATTAAAGTGGTGAAAGGAGGAATAAGGCTTTAGAGGAATTTAAATATTAGTTTAAAAGAAAGTCTTATTGGGTTTAATATTTGAAAGGAGTAATAAGGTGTATGTGATATCTAATGTTTTATTGTGAGAATAATTTGTGAGGAAGTTATTGAATGAATTTTTGATAAGGTTTTTGCTATCTAACCCTTAAATATTGGCAAAAGAGTAATTGTGATTGAGGCAGATATTTGAGGACAATTCTTCATCAAATAAAAGGTATGGGGACATATTTCTTGTGAGTGATTGTTGGATGTTGTGAATGCTAAGTTAGAGAGAAAATGGTTGTTTGATAAGCATTGTTGAGTTTGGTTTTCTGGAATGAAAGTTGATACTAGACCTTATTTGATAAGCATTGTTGGAAATATTGAGTAAAATTTCATATGCTTGAACTATAGTTTGTGAAAGAATATGAGTATCATTGTTATGTGAAGTTGTGAACTATATTGAACTAGGTTTTGTGCAATATCATGAGTATCATTTTTATGTGAGATTTTTTGATAAGCATTGTTGGAAATAGTTGAGTGAGTGTTCATATGCTTGGACTAGGGTTTGTAAGCAATGAGTGTTTCATTGAGTGGTTGATTGAGTGGAGTTGATTGAGTCTAGTCAAGTGGAAGTGTTGAAATGATAGTTCAAGTTCTATGAAACAAATTATTCTATATTCTAATTTGATTTGAGAAAGATATTAAAAGTGATTGAGCATTGTTGTGAGTGTGAAGCATATTGAGTCTCTAAAAATTCTCTATATGTTTCTATGATATTGGACAAGTTCTAGTGAGGAATTTTTGAGCATATTTAAGGCAAGTCTTGGTGAAGACTTGTTCAGCAGATTTGAGGTAAGTCTTGGTGAAGACTTGTTGAGCAAATTTAAGGTAAGTCTTGGTGAAGACTTGTTGAGTAGATTTGAAGTAAGTCTTGGTGAAGACTTGTTGAGCAGATTTGAGGTAAATCTTGGTGAAGACTTGTTGAGCAGATTTGAGGTAAGTCTTGGTGAAGACTTGTTGAGAAAATTTGAGGCAAGTCTTTGTGAAGACTTGTTGAGTAGATTTGAGGTAAGTCTTGGTGAAGACTTGTTGAGCATATTTGAGGTAAGGTTTGGTGAATACTTGTTGAGCAAATTGGACAAGTTCTAGAGAGGACTTGTGGATAGATTTAAGGTAAGTCTTGGATAAGACTTATGGATATATTTGTGTGAGCTTTTGTAGAAGCTTACAATATAAATTTTAAGACATGTATTGAGAGCAAATTGGATAAGTCCTTGAGAGGACTTGTGGACAGAATTGAGGCAAATATTTGAGAAGACTTATGAACAAAGTTGATTGATTGATTTGTTCAAAACTTGGGTTAATGTTTGGGGCAGATCTAGTAGAGTTGATTTATAATTGATTCAAGCTTTGTGTTAAGGCTTGAGGATAGATTTTGGGATATAGTTTGAGCAGATTTGTGGTAGATCGAAGGACTATGTTTAGTTCAGATTTTAGGATAGAGATTGAGTATATTTGTGCTAGACCAAAGGACCATGTTTAGTACAGATTTAGATAGAGCTGAGAGTAAGCTTTGGAGGTGATAGAGTATAGAGGATGACAATCTGTAGTGGATAGAGTTCTATTAGCCAGGGTAGTGAATATAGGTATTTTTAGTGAGGGTAGGAGTCTTTAGTGGATAGAGATCCACTAGCTAGTGTAGTAGAGGCAACAATTCTTCTAGAAGATCACCAGCCAGAGAAGAGGAGAAAGAAGTTCTCTTGTGGATAGAGTTCCACAAACCAGATGAGAGGATTGTTATCTCCTATGTATAGAGGTCCATAAAATTGATTAGGAGATTGGTGTCTCCTTTGGATATAGGTCCATAAACATTGTAATAGGGAAAGGTTTCCCAAGAGATTTGTTGAGAAAATTTTAGTGAAATATTTTCTTCGTGGAGTAGCCCACATTGGGTGAACCATGTTAAATTGGTGTCTTTATTGTATGTGGTGATTTATACATTGCTTTGATTACTATTGTTGATATTGTCATTGATATATTGCATAATATTGATTGGGAAAGAAAAGTAAAAAATGGTCTTATACTTATCATCCCCCCTCTCAGTATAAGCTTGTGTTCTTCAATTATACCATGTCAACGGTGTTCTATACCTGTGTCCATATAGAGCTTCAAATGGGCCCATGCCCAATGTGGAATAGTAACTATTATTATAATAAAATTCCACCAAGAAGAGGTAATCTTACCACTTACTCTGGTGGTCCATGCAGTACATAGGTAATATATCTTCCAGCACTTGATTGACCATCTTGGTCTGTCCATACATTTCTAATTTTAACCTTTGTGCCCCATGCTCGATGCAAATCTTTCCAAAATTCAAAAGTAAATCATGAATCCCTATAAAAGATAATTATCTCAGGGAAACCATGTAGTCTCACAATTTCCTGAGAAAATTTTTGAACTATTGTAGGAGCATCATCATGAACATTGCCATGTATAAAATGTACCACCTTGGTTAATTTATCAACTATAACAAAAATTGCATTATGCTAAAATTGATTCTTGGGGAGACCAACTATAAAATCCATGGAAATCACTTGATATTTTTATGTTGGAATATCAAAAGAGTAAATTCATCCCCTCGAATGTTTATGTTCTACTTTAACCTTCTAATATTTGAGACACCTTGCAACAAAATGAGTTACATATATTTTCATTCCAGGCCAGAAGTAACCCTTCTTCAAATTTTCACGCATTTTTACTACTCCTGGATGGGAAGAATACGGAGCATAGTGTACCTCTTTTAACATAGCCCTTTTTATCTCATCATTATTTGGGACTATTATTTAATCTTTGAAATATAGTATATTATCTTTTATTTTGAAATCCATATTCGTATTTGATCCTTGTTCAACCTTAATCCGGCATTGATTACAAAATTCATCATCTTTTTGCATTTCTTTAATTTGCTATGTTAGTCCATAATGGCATCGTGTTAAAGTAGTTACATGTTTCCTTCTACTGATTGCATCAGCCAAATTATTCTCTTTCCCTTTAATATACTCTATCCCAGAATAATATTCGGCCAAAAATTTCATCCACCATTGTTGTCTAGCATTTAATAATAGTTAGGTGAAGATATAATTCAAGCTTTGATGATTTGTTTTTAATTCAAAAAATTTACCCAATAGATAGTGCCACCACATTTTAAGGGCACGAACTATGGAAGCTATATCTAAGTCATGAGTAGCATAATTAACCTCATGCTTCTTAAATTTTCTAGATTCATATGCCACAATGACTTCATTCTGCACCAGGACACCTCCTAGCCATTCTATAAAAGCATCCATACAAACTATTAATGGTTTACCTGGATCTAGAATCTAAAGAATGGGTGCAATTTTCAACTTCTCTTCAAGTATTTTGAATGCCTCCTCACACTGAGGAGTCCATCTAAAAAAATTTCCCTTCCTTTGCAAATTGGTTATGGGAAAGGCAATTTTCAAAAATCCTTTTACAAATCGCCTATAATATATTTCTATTCCCATAAAACTTCTCACTTTAAACACATTGGTAGGGGTTGGCCAATACACTATAGCTTCTATATTTTTGTTATCAATCGCAACTCCATCCATTGAGACTATGTGATCCAAATACTACACTTGTGATGAATAAAACTCACACTTAGATTACTTTCCATACGAATGATTTTTCCTTAGAGTGTCTAGGACTATTCTCATGTGTTGATCATGTTTCTCTCTTTTTTGGGAATAGATCAAGATATCATCCAGAAATATTAACACCAAACTGGTCTAATTGTTCTTGAAATACATTGTTCATCAATTTCATAAAGGCAGCAGGAACATTAGTCAAATCAAATGATAGCATTGTGAACTCGTAATGGCTAGAAAGGGTCTAAAGGTAGTCTTGAAAGTATCTTCCTCCTTCATTCTTATTTGATAGTATCCTGATCGAAGGTCAATTTTTGATAAAATTATTGCTCCTCTAAGTTGATCAAAGAGATCATCAATCCTATTAGAAATATTGAGTTGTCATTGATGTCAAAGGCAAAAATATCTTCAAGGATGAAATGTTGAGTTGTCATTGATAATAAAGGTAGAGATATCTTCAAAGGTGATTTCATATGCTTTAATATTTAAATGAAATATTTAAATATTAAAGTGGAAGGTTTATATTTAAATCAAAATATTTAAATATATAAAAGTTTAAATAAAGTGGAAGGTTTATATTTAAATCAAAATATTTAAATATATAAAAGGTTAAAAATTAAATATGCATGAGCCGACCCCATACAAAAGAGAGTTTGAAAATTCAAATATTCAAATAATGGGCCGACCTCCTTGGGCACGAATGACAAAAAGCATATTAATATAAGGCCATTAATTCACTTTGGCTATGGCATGAAATTCGAATATATCCTTCGTGTGGAGAGCGAGCAACGGGTAGAAGACAAGGGAGGAGAGGAGCGCAAGTTTGGTGGCATAGCAGTGATCAAAATAAGACTTTAAATATTTGTTTGTGCCACTTCTATCTCAACCAAGTGGTTAGACCAGTCGGTTGCCTAGCTCGCATTGGAGCACTATGGTGCAGAAGGTCTGAAGGTCGAATCCCCTCGATGCCTGTTTTGCTATGTTTTTTTGTTCGAAATAGCGCAAAGAAGGAGCTATATAGTTTATGGTGCACCTTTGGTTTCATCCATTGGGTTAGCCCAGTCGGTTGCCTAGCCCGAGCTAGGGCACTGCAGTGCAGAAGGTTAGAGGGTCGAATCTCTTCGATGCCCATTTTGCTGAAGCATTTGAGATAGCGCAACGAAGGAGTTAAATATTTTATTGCACCTTTTGGTTTCATCTGCTATGGTAGCTCAGTTGGTCACGAGCCCATGTTAGGGTGTTGCGCTTCTAGAGGTCAGAAGATCGAATCTCATCCGCAGTTGTGCAAGGTAAGGGTAAAGTTTTTTATTTTTGCAAATTAATAAAAGGGAGATATAAGGGTCATGGTGTTAGTATAAAGTTTTATTTTTGCAAATTAATAAAAGGGAGATATAAGGGTCATGGTGTTAGTATAAAGTTTTATTTTTGCAAATTAATAAAAGGGAGATATAAGGGTCATATTGTTATTATAAAGTTTCATTCTACAAATTTGATAAAAGGGAGATATAAGGTGTAATGTTGTGTTTTTAAAGCTTTATTTTGTAAGTTTTAAAAGGGAGATATAAGGAGTTACTTTTAAGCTTTATTGTGTATGTTTTTAAAAGAAGTGATAAGGGTTTAAAGTGGTTGATTTGATATTTAAATCAAGAAGGAAAAAAGAGAATTATTGACCAGATTTGAAAAAGCACATGCAAGAGGAAGATCATCATTCTTGAGGTAGATTTGGAGGGCACAGATTTGGAACAAGTCAAGGTGTCAAAGAATATTAAGTGCACATATTCACCCAAGCATTCAATTAACAAGGAAGGACAATTCAGCCATTTCAAGAAGAAGAAAATGTGCACATGATAGTGGAAGAAGAGCAAGGTATTAGCATCTCCAAGTCAACACACAAGTAAGTTATCTAAGCTAGACTTGAGCTACCTTTAAAATGTAATAAATGTGAGATATGTGGAAGCGATAGACTTAATGAATGTGAAGAACATATTGGCCATTTGAAGCTTACTACATTAGTGCATATCATTCTCTATATGTTCATGAAGATAAAATAATTTTGGGTAGAATATGTTTGAATTACTTTTAGTTGAGGAAAGCAAACTCAAGAAAAGGTGAAGAACTTGATGCCATTATCAAGCAAGTTTTGAAGTAGATTTGAGCAGTGTTTGTGAGCAGGTTTTGGAGTAAATTTGAGTAGTGTTTGTGAGCAGGTTTTGGAGCAGATTTGAGCAGGTTTTGTGAGTAGATTTGAGTAGGTTTTGTGAGTAGGTTTTGTGAGTAGGTTTTGGAGCATATTTGAGCAGGTTTAGTGAGAATATTTTGGAGAAGATTTGAGCAGAAGGGGATTGGTGTCTCCTATGGATTGGTGTCCATAAACTTGAGCAAGGGGATTGGTGTCTCCTATGGATTGGTGTCCATGAACTTGAGCAAGGGGATTGGTGTCTCCTATGGATTGGTGTCCATAAACTTGAGCAAGGGGATTGGTGTCTCTTGTGGATTGGTGTCCATGAACTTGAGTAAGGGGATTGGTGTCTCCTGTGGATTGGTGTCCATGAACTTGAGCAATGGGATTGGTGTCTCCTATGGATTGGTGTCCATGAACTTGAGCAAGGGGATTGGTGTCTCCTATGGATTGGTGTCCACAAACTTGTATAGGGGATTGGTGTCTCTTGTGGATTGGTGTCCATGAACTTGTATAGGGGATTGGTGTCTCCTGTGGATTGGTGTCCATAAACTTGTATAGGGGATTGGTGTCTCCTATGGGTTGGTGCCCATAAAATTTATTGAAGAAATATATAAGCAATATTTTGTCATGGTTTTCTCTCGAGAGGGTGTTTCCATGTAAAATATTTGTCTCTTATGTGTATGGTGATTTGTGCATTATTTCATTATTGCATTGATATTATTTGAAGTTATTGCTTTGGAAAGAAAAGAGAAAAGTTTTATCTTATACTTTTCACCCTCCCTCTCAGTATAAGCTTGTGTTCTTCAATTGGTATCAGAGTGGGTTCCTTCATGAAAGCCTAACAGCTTGAAGGAAGATCTTACAAGAACACACATGGCTAGCCAAGAAGGTTTTTCATCAAATAGGGCACCACTGTTTGATGGGACTAACTATGCTTTCTGGAGCATAAGGATGCAGACTTATTTGATGGCACATGGCTATGATATATGGCAATCCATTGAGGATGGGTTCACACCACCTACAACTCCTCCCATGGATAGAGATGGCAAGAAACTATTTGAAAATAATGCTAGGGCAATGAATGCAATATTAAGCGGGTTATGTGAATCAGAGTTTGTGAAATTCATGCAATGCACCTCAGCAAAAGAAATATGGGACAAGTTACAAAGAACATATGAAGGAGATGACAAGGTTAAAATGGCAAAACTTCAAACCCACAAGAGGAAGTTTGAAGACTTAAAGATGAAATATGAGGAAGATATTGCCAAGTATCTACTTCGAGTTGATGAGGTTGTCAACACCATTCATGGACTTGGAGAAAATATTGAAGACTCTAAGATTGTTCAAAAAATCTTAAGGTCACTTCCCATGAGGTTTGATGCAAAGGTTTCAACAATAGAAGAGATGAAGGATCTTAAAACCTTAAGCATGGATGAGCTACATGGAATTCTCATAGCCTATGAGATGAGGACTGAAAAATATCAAACATCCAAATGGGAAGCAACATTTAAAGCTTCAAAGAAGACAAAGAATAAGGAACTAGAATCAAGTGAAGAATCAAGCAATGGAGAAGAAGCTAACTTTGTGTGAAGGAATAAGAAGGGTCCAAGAAAACATAAAGGTATGCATTCTGTGAAATGTTTTAATTGTGGTAACCTTGGTCACTATGCATCTAATTGCCCACAAGCTAGAAGTAGTAGTAGTGAAGAAGAAAAGGAATATAAGAAAAAGAAAGAAAGAAAATTTTATCATGAAAAGAAAAATAGGTATGGTCAAAGCAAGCATGAGAAGAAGATCTTTCAAAGACACAAGAAGAGTTTTTATGTTGAAGAAGCAAGCAATTCCTCCAGTAGTAATGATGAAAGCCTCTCCGATAGTGAAAGAGAAGAAATCCTATTCTTGGCCATAGAAGAGAAAGAAGATGCTCCTATTGTCAAAGACCAAGAAGAAGAGAAAGATTCATAAAATGAAGAAGAAGCCATGGTTGACATAGAAGAGGAACTTGTTGTTGCTCTTGAAGAGTTGAAGAGGGTTAGAAAGAAGAACTCAAGATTGAAGGCTCAAGTACAAGAGGATGAGAAGACAAAGGTCAAGTTGTCACAAGAACTCATTGACCTGAAAGTTAAAGTTGAAGAGGTAAAGCAAATTGAAGAAGGTATGGCTGAGCAGTTAAAGGCAAAAGAGTTGGAATGTGAAAAACTAGAACATGAGGTTGTCTCTCTAAGGAAGGAAGTGGAAGATTCTAATGATAAGCTACATAGGTTTGGGAAAAGCACAAAAATTTTTGGTGATATTATCAAAACATAGAGATCTTCAACTATAAAGATTGGACTTGGTTTTGAAGAAGGTCAAAGAAAACAAAAGGGGGAGTCAAGCTCAAAAGGAAAAGAGGCATCAAAGAAAATGATTAAAGAGGAACCTAAGACCTATGTTGATGTATTGAGAAGTGGAAGCATCAAGAAGGAAGAAAACAAAGCATCATCAAGGAACAAAGTCCATCACAGAAACAACAATGAGAGAACCATGCAGTAATATCCTCCAAGGCAATCAAACAGGTTTCAATATTTCTTCCATGGTTATTGTTTCTCATGTAACAAATTTGGTCATAAAGTTGTAAATTGCAGGATCTATGCTAAGAATAATTTTGGCTTCACCAAGAGGAATTTCAATTCATTTGCACCTCTCATGGACTACAACATCATATGCTACAAATGTAATAATTTTGGGCATACAACTAGATGGTGCAGAATAGTGTTCCCTAAACTTCCAAAGTCAAGCAAAAAAGAGGATGGTCAAAATGTTCAAAAGGGTATGACCTCCAAAGTTTGGAGAAAGAAAATAGAACAAGAAGAGGAGCATAGTAATTTGGGAGTTTCACTCCCATCTCATAATTGAAGTCTCAAGAAGAGCAGGGAGTAAGGGGGCATTGTCAAGTGTCTTATCTTACAACCCCGAGGAGCCTTTGCCATTGATGTCAAAGGGGGAGAATTTTAGTAAGGGGAGTAACTTGTCAGGGGGAGCAATTTGTGATCATGTTGCAATAAAGGATAGTTTCATTGTAGGGTTGCCATCAATGACAAAGGGGGAGATTGTTAGAAATATTGAGTTGTCATTGATGTCAAAGGCAGAAATATCTTCAAGGATGAAATGTTGAGTTGTCATTGATAATAAAGGTAGAGATATCTTCAAAGGTGATTTCATATGCTTTAATATTTAAATGAAATATTTAAATATTAAAGTGGAAGGTTTATATTTAAATCAAAATATTTAAATATATAAAAGTTTAAATAAAGTGGAAGGTTTATATTTAAATAAAAATATTTAAATATATAAAAGGTTAAATATTAAATATGCATGAGAGAGTTTGAAAATTCAAATATTCAAATAATGGGCTGGGCGTGAATGACAAAAATAATATTAATATAAGGCCATTAATTCACTTTGGTTATGGTATGAAATTTGAATATATCCTTCGTGTGGAGAGTGAGCAATGGGTAGAAGACAAGGGAGGAGAGGAGCACAAGTTTGGTGGATAGAATGATCTAAAGAAGACTTTAAATATTTTTTTATGCCACTTTTATCTCAATCGAGTGGTTAGACTAGTCAGTTGCCTAGCTTGTGTTGGAGTGTATGGTGCAGAAGGTTTGAAGGTTGAATCCCCTCGATGCTTATTTTGTTGTGTTTTGTTGTTTGAAATAGTATGAAGAAGGATCTATATAGTTTATGGTGCACCTTTGGTTTCATCCATTGGGTTAGCCTAGTCGGTTGCCTAGCTTGAGCTAGGGCACTGTGGTGTAGAAGGTTAGAGGGTCGAATCTCTTTGATGCCTATTTTTTTGAAGAATGTGAGATAGCATAATGAAGGAGTTAAATATTTTATTGTACCTTTTGGTTTCATCTGCTGTGGTAGCTCAGTTGGTCATGAGCCCGTGTTAGGGTGTTGTGCTTCTAGAGGTCAGGGGATCGAATCTCATCAGTTGTGCAAGGTAAGTGTAAAGTTTTTTATTAAATTTAATAAAAGGGAGATATAAGGGTCATGGTGTTAGTATAAAGTTTTATTTTTAAGTTTTTTTTTTCAAATTAATAAAAGGGAGATATAAGGGTCATATTGTTATTATAAAGTTTATTTTTGAAAATTGATAAAGGGAGATATAAGGTAATGTTTTGTTAGAATTAAAGCTTTATTTTGTAAGTTTTAAAAGGGAGATATAAGGAGTTATTTTTAAGCTTTATTGTGTATGTTTTTAAAAGAAGTGATAAGGGTTTAAAGTGGTTGATTTGATATTTAAATCAAGAAGGGAAAAAGAGAATTATTGACCAGATTTGAAAAGCACATGCAAGAGGAAGATCATCATTATTGAGGTAGATTTGGAGGGCACAGATTTGGAACAAGTCAAGGTGTCAAAGAATATTAAGTGCACATATTCACCCAAGCATTCAATTAACAAGGAAGGACAATTCAACCATTTCAAGAAGAAGAAAAGGTGCACATGATAGTGGAAGAAGAGCAAGGTATTAGCATCTCCAAGTCAACACACAAGTAAGTTATCTAAGCTAGACTTGAGCTACCTTTAAAATGTAATAAATGTGAGATATGTGGAAGCGACAAACTTAATGAATGTGAAGAACATATTGGCCATTTGAAGCTTACTACATTAGTGCATATCATTCTCTATATGTTCATGAAGATAAAATAATTCTGGGTAGAATATGTCTGAATTGCTTTTAGTTGAAGAAAGCAAACTCAAGAAAAGGTGAAGAACTTGATGCCATTATCAAGCAAGTTTTGGAGCAGATTTGAGCAGTGTTTGTGAGTAAGTTTTGGAGCATATTTGAGCAGTTTTTGTGAGTAGGTTTTGGAGCATATTTGAGCAGTGTTTGTGAGTAGGTTTTGGAGTATATTTGAGCAAGTTTTGTGAGCATGTTTTGGAGCAAATTTGAGTAGGTTTTGTGAGCAAGGGATTGGTGTCTTATGGATTGGTGTCCATGAACTTGAGCAAGGGGATTGGTGTATCTTGTGGATTGGTGTCCATGAAATTGAGCAAGGGGATTGGTGTCTCCTATGGATTGGTGTCCATGAACTTGAGCAAGGGGATTGGTGTCTCCTATGGATTGGTGTCCATGAACTTGAGCAAGGGGATTGGTGTCTCTTGAACTTATATTAAGGGATTGGTGTCTCCTGTGGATTGGTGTCCATGAACTTGTATAGGGGATTGGTGTCTCCTGTGGATTGGTGTCCATGAACTTGTATAGGGGATTGGTGTCTCCTGTGGGTTGGTGCCCATAAAATTTATTGAAGAAATATATAAGCAATATTTTGTCATGGTTTTCTCTCGAGAGGGTGTTTCCACGTAAAATATTTGTCTCTTATGTGTATGGTGATTTGTGCATTGTTTCATTATTGCATTGATATTATTTGAAGTTATTGCTTTGGAAAGAAAAGAGAAAAGTTTTATCTTATACTGTTCACCCCCCTCTCAGTATAAGCTTGTGTTCTTCAATTGGTATCAGAGCGGGTTCCTTTGTGAAAGCCTAACAACTTGAAGGAAGATCTTACAAGAACACACATGGCTAGCCAAGAAGGTTTTTCATCAAATAGGGCACCACTATTTGATGGGACTAACTATGCTTTCTGGAGCATAAGGATGTAGAATTATTTGATGGCACATGGCTATGATATATGGCAATCCATTGAGGATGGGTTCACACCACCTACAACTCCTCCCATGGATAGAGATGGCAAGAAACCATTTGAAAATAATGCCTAGGGCAATGAATGCAATATTAAGTGGGTTATGTGAATCAGAGTTTGTGAAATTCATGCAATGCACCTCAACAAAAGAAATATGGGACAAGTTACAAAGAACATATGAAGGAGACGACAAGGTTAAAATGACAAAACTTCAAACCCATAGGAGGAAGTTTGAAGACTTAAAGATGAAAGATGAGGAAGATATTGCCAAGTATCTACTATGAGTTGATGAGGTTGTCAACACCATTCGTGGACTTGGAGAAAATATTGAAGACTCTAAGATTGTTCAAAAAATATTAAGGTCACTTCCCATGAGGTTTGATGCAAAGGTTTCAGCAATAGAAGAGATGAAGGATCTTAAAACCTTAAGCATGGATGAGCTACATGGAATTCTCACAGCCTATGAGATGAGGACTGAAAAATATCAAACATCCAAATGGGAAGCAACATTTAAAGCTTCAAAGAAGACAAAGAATAAGGAACCATAATCAAGTGAAGAATCAAGCAACAGAGAAGAAGCTAACTTTGTGCGAAGGAATAAGAAGGGTCCAAGAAAACATAAAGGTATGCATTCTGTGAAATGTTTTAATTGTGGTAACCTTGGTCACTATGCATCTAATTGCCCACAAGCTAGAAGTAGTAGTAGTGAAGAAGAAAAGGAATATAAGAAAAATAAAGAAAGAAAATTTTATCATGAAAAGAAAAATAGGTATGGTCAAAGCAAGCATGAGAAGAAAATCTTTCAAAGACACAAGAAGAGTTTTTATGTTGAAGAAGCAAGCAATTCCTCTAGCAGCAATGATGAAAGCCTCTCCGATAGTGAAAGAGAAGAAATCCTATTCTTGGCCATAGAAGAGAAAGAAGATGCTCCTGTTTTCAAAGAGTAAGAAGAAGAGAAATATTTATAAAATGAAGAAGAAGCCATGGTTGACATAGAAGAGGAACTTGTTGTTGCTCTTGAAGAGTTGAAGAGGGTTAGAAAGAAGAACTCAAGATTGAAGGCTCAAGTACAAGAGGATGAGAAGACAAAGGCCAAGTTATCACAAGAACTCATTGACCTGAAAGTTAAAGTTGAAGAGGCAAAGCAAATTGAAGAAGGTATGGTTGAGAAGTTAAAGGCAAAAGAGTTGGAATGTGAAAAATTGGAACATGAGGTTGTCTCTCTGAGGAAGGAAGTGGAAGATTCTAATGATAAGCTACACAGGTTTGGGAAAAGCACAAAAATCATGGGTGATATTATCAAAACACAAAGATCTTCGACTATGAAGACTGGACTTGGATTTGAAGAAGGTCAAAGAAAATAAAAGGGGGAGTCAAGCTCAAAAGGAAAAGAGGCATCAAAGAAAATGATTAAAGAGGAACCTAAGACCTATGCTGATGTATTGAGAAGTGGAAGCATCAAGAAGGAAGAAAACAAAGCATCATCATGGTCCAAGGACCATCACAAAAACAACAATGAGAGAACCATGCGGTAATATCCTCCAAGGCAATCAGACAAGTTTCAATATTTCTTCCATGGTTATTGTTTCTCATGTAACAAATTTGGTCATAAAGCTATAAATTGCAGGATCTATGCTAAGAATAATTTTGGCTTCACCAAGAGGAATTTCAATTCATTTGCACCTCTCATGGACTACAACATCATATGCTACAAATGTAATAATTTTGGGCATACATCTAGATGGTGTAGAACAGTGTTCCCTAAACTTTCTAAGTCAAGCAAAAAAGAGGATGGTAAAAATGTTCAAAAGGGTATGTCCTCCAAAGTTTGGAGAAAGAAAATAGAACAAGAAGAGGAGCATAGTAATTTGGGAGTTTTACTCCCATCTCATAATTGAAGTCTCAAGAAGAGTAGGGAGTAAGGGACCATTGTCAAGTATCTTATCTTACAGCCTCGAGGAACCTTTGCCATTGATGTCAAAGGGGGAGAATTTTAGTAAGGGGGAGCAGTTTGTGATCATGTTGCAATAAAGGACAGTTTCATTGTAGGGTTGCCATCAATGACAAAGGGGGAGATTGTTAGAAATATTGAGTTGTCATTGATGTCAAAGGTAGAAATATCTTCAAGGATGAAATGTTGAGTTGTCATTGATAATAAAGGCAGAGATATCTTCAAAGGTGATTTCATATGCTTTAATATTTAAATGAAATATTTAAATATTAAAGTGGAAGGTTTATATTTAAATCAAAAGATTTAAATATATAAAAGTTTAAATAAAGTGGAAGGTTTATATTTAAATCAAAATATTTAAATATATAAAAGGTTAAAAAATTAAATCTACATGGGCCGACCTCCTTGAGCGCACCATACAAAAGAGAGTTTGAAAATTCAAATATTCAAATAATGGGTTGACCTCCTTGGGCGTGAATGACAAAAAGCATATTAATATAAGGCCATTAATTCACTTTGGCTATGGCATGAAATTCGAATATATCCTTCGTGTGGAGAGCGAGCAGTGGGTAGAAGACAAGGGAGGAGAGGAGCGCAAGTTTGGCGGTGTAGTAATGATCGAAAGAAGACTTTAAATATTTGTTCGTGCCACTTCTATCTCAATCGAGTGGTTAGACCAATCGGTAGCCTAGCTCGCATTGGAGCACTACGGTGTAGAAGGTCTGAAGGTTGAATCCTCGACGCTTGTTTTGTTGTTCAAAATAACGCAAAGAAGGAGCTATATAGTTTATGGTGTGCCTTTGGTTTTATTTGCTGGGTTAGCCCAATCGGTTGCCTAGCCCTAGCTAGGGCCTTGTGGTACAAAAGGTTAGAGGGTCGATTCTCTTCGACGCCTATTTTGTTGAAGCATTTGAGATAGCACAACGAAGGAGTTAAATATTTTGCTGCACCTTTTGGTTTCATCTATTACGCTAGCTTAGTTGGTCACGAGCTCGTGTTAGGGTGTTGCGCTTCTAGAGGTTAGAAGATTGAATCTCATCTACAAATGTGCAAGGTAAGGGTAAAGTTTTTTATTTTTCCAAATTAATAAAAGGGAGATATAAGGGTCATGGTGTTAGTATAAAGTTTTATTTTTGCAAATTAATAAAAGGGAGATATAAGGGTCATATTGTTATTATAAAGTTTCATTATGAAAATTTGATAATAGGGAGATATAAGGTGTAATGTTGTGTTTTTAAAGCTTTATTTTGTAAGTTTTAAAAGGGAGATATAAGGAGTTACTTTTAAGCTTTATTGTGTATGTTTTTAAAATAAGTGATAAGGGTTTAAAGTGGTTGATTTGATATTTAAATCAAGAAGGGAAAAAGAGAATTATTGACCAGATTTGAAAAAGCACATGCAAGAGGAAGATCATCATTCTTGAGGTAGATTTGGAGGGCACAGATTTAGAACAAGTCAAGGTGTCAAAGAATATTAAGTGCACATATTCACCCAAGCATTCAATTAACAAGGAAGGACAATTCAGCCATTTCAAGAAGAAGAAAAGGTGCACATGATAGTGGAAGAAGAGCAAGGTATTAGCATCTCCAAGTCAACACACAAGTAAGTTATCTAAGCTAGACTTGAGCTACCTTTAAAATGTAATAAATGTGAGATATGTGGAAGCGATAGACTTAATGAATGTGAAGAACATATTGGCCATTTGAAGCTTACTACATTAGTGCATATCATTCTCTATATGTTCATGAAGATAAAATAATTTTGGGTAGAATATGTCTGAATTGCTTTTAGTTGAGGAAAGAAAACTCAAGAAAAGGTGAAGAACTTGATGCCATTATCAAGCAAGTTTTGGAGTAGATTTGAGTAATTTTTGTGAGTAGGTTTTGGAGTATATTTGAGCAGTGTTTGTGAGTAGATTTTGAGTAATTGAGTAGGTTTTGGAGTATATTTGAGTAGGTTTTGTGAGCAAGTTTTGGAGTAGATTTGAGCAAGTTTTGAGTAGGTTTTGGAGCAAACTTGAAAGGGATTGGTGTCTTGTGGATTGGTGTCCATGAACTTGAGCAAGGGGATTGGTGTCTCCTATGGATTGGTGTCCATAAACTTGAGCAAGGGGATTGGTGTCTCCTATGGATTGGTGTCCATAAACTTGAGCAAGGGGATTGGTGTCTCCTGTGGATTGGTGTCCATGAACTTGAGCAAGGGGATTGGTGTCTCCTATGGATTGGTGTCCATGAACTTGAGCAAGGGGATTGGTGTCTCCTATGGATTGGTGTCCATGAACTTGTATAGGGGATTGGTGTCTCCTGTGGATTGGTGTCCATGAACTTGTATAGGGGATTGGTGTCTCCTGTGGGTTGGTGCCCATGAAATTTATTGAAGAAATATATAAGCAATATTTTGCCATGGTTTTCTCCTGAGAGGGTGTTGTTGGAAATTTGAGTTAATTTGAGGTATTTTATGTTTTCATTGATGTCACATGGATCATTGATGTCACATTGAGTTTTGGTGGCAAAAGAACTTCATAGATAATCATCTATGATATTTCGGAGAGCATGGATATATACAAGGTTTTTATGAAAACCAAGGCAGGCAAAATAAAAGATTTTATTTAAAACCATGGTGGGCTTATGTGGAAAGGGATTTTCTTAAAAGCCAAGGTAGAATTTGTTTCATTGAAAAAGGACCTTCGGTGATGAAGATATTAAAGTTTAAAGTTTAAGTTTAAATTAATGGAGGGTCGACCTATGTGCAATTAATGGAGGTTGGCATATATATATATGTAAAGGTTTCAATTTATTTTGTAAAGGGGGCATATTATATATTGTCAGAAAGCTTATTTCGAGGGCTATTTGACTAACTTATTTATAAGTAGAAATAAGGTATATGTAAAGAGATATTTCTGATTTTGCAAAGGGGTTACAAAAGTGAAGTTTGCCTTGTTCTTTTTCAAGAGGATTAATTCTTTCATGAGGTGACAAGGTATGCGATATTGTGATTTATTTTATTTTATGGTATAAGTGGTTTTGGGAGTGAAAAGGTTATGCAATGTTTTGATTTATTTTATTTTATGGTACAAGTGGTTTTAGGAGAGATAAGGAAGTTGTGCAATTAAAGGCCTTGGTTATGATGATTGAAAAGTGAAGTAATGTTAATTATTTTGTGATCTAATAACCCTTGTGAAGATTGGAAAAATAATTTTGTGATTGTGGCAGATTTACAAAAAGGTTTTTTTTTCTCATCTTCATAAAAGGTATGCGCACATTCTTCTATTTATTGTTTATGGTGGTTGATTTCTGAAATATCATTGGAGGGAAAAGGATTGTTTGTGGTTTCCTTTTTGAAAGTGGTTTATTGAATGCTTCAAGGTTTTATAAGTTGAGAGTTGTGTTTAAACTTTGTTGTATAAGCATAGTTGTTGAAGCCCATTGGTTATGAAAGAACTTGAGTTAGAAAATAACATGAGTATCATTGTTATGTGAGATTTGTGGTTGAGCATTATTGGAAACATTTGAGTTGGTTGATACATACTTGGACTAGGGTTGTGTGAGAGAGAGTTGTCCCTTGTAGTGATTGGTTGAGTTGAGTTGATTGAGCCTATTCAAGTGATGTGTGAAGTGATTGTTCAAGTCCTATGAAATAAATTATTCCATTATTCTGATTTGAGTTGAGAGTAATATTAGAACATATTGAGTTTCTAACAACTCTCTTGATGCTTCTATGAGTTGGTTTGAGTTGAGTTAAGTTGAGAGTGAGATTATAATATATTGAGTCTCTAAAAATTCTCTTTATGCTTCTATGAGTTGATTTGAGTTGAGTTGAGTTGAGAGTGATATTAGAACATATAGATTCTCTAACAATTCTCTTTATGCTTCTATGAGTTGAGTTGATATTGATTTGGGTTGAGAGTGAGATTAGAACATATTGAGTCTCTAACGATTCTCTTTATGCTTCTATGAAGTTGAGTTGAGTTGAGATTGCCATTCATTATAAAGTTTATTTTGAGTACTACTTGAGCATGATTGATTGAGCCTTTGAGAAGGCCTTTGGGACATATTTGAGGACAGTGTTGAGACACATTTGTGGACAGTTTTAGAGTGAATTTGAGCAAGTTCTTGGTGATCATGCTAGAGAAGATTTGGACAAGTTCTTAGTGAGCTTGTTGGAGTAGATTTGGACAAGTTCTATGTGAGCTTGTTATTTAGTTTTGGACAAGTTCTATGTGAGCTTGTTATTCAATTTTGGACAGGTTCTATGTGAGCTTGTTATTCAATTTTGGACAAGTTCTGTGTGAGCTTGTTAAGCATGTTCTATGTGAACCTATTGAGTAGGTTCTTAGTGAGCCTATTGATAGAGCTTTGAGGGTGACATAGTATAGAGGATAGAGTCTCGGTGGATAGAGATCCAACAGCCAACATAGTTGAAGATAGATCTGAGTGAGGAGTCTTCAAGTGGAGAGAGGTCCACCAGTCAGTGCAGTAGAGAAACAGGGTCTTCTAGAAGATCACATAGCCAGAGCATAAGGGGAAAGAGTTCTCCTATGGAATAGATCCATGAACTTGAGATTAGGGGATTAGCATCTCCTTTGGACAAATATCCATAAGTATTGTAATTGGGAGTGATTTCCAAAGAGATTGATTGAGAAAGTTTTAGTAAAATATTTTCTTTGTGGAGTAGCCCACATTGGGTGAACCACGTAAATTGTGGTGTCTCTATTGTGTATGGTTTTTATGCATTGCTTTTATTACTGATATTGGTATTGCTATCTTTACAAAACATAATATTGAATTGGAAGAAAAAATAAAGTGGTATTATACTGTTCACCCCCCTCTCAGTATAAGCTTGTGTTCTTTAGGTTTTTCCACGTAAAATATTTATCTGTTATATATATGGTTATTTGTGCATTGTTTCATCATTGCATTGATATTATTTGATATGATCATTTTGGAAAGAAAAGATAAAAGTTTTATCTTATACTGTTCACCCCCCTCTTAGTATAAGCTTGTGTTCTTCAAATCCTTGGTAAGGAATACTTTTTTTTATAGTCATCTTGTTGAGCATATGATAATCAATAAACAATCTCAAGGACCCATATTTCTTCTTAACAAATAAAATTTGTGCTCCCCATGGTCAAACACTAGGTTTGATGTGTCCTTTTTCTAATAAATCCTGAAGCTAAGTTTTTATATCTTGTAATTCAATGGAATTCATATGGTAGGGGGTTCTATCTATGGTCATTTCTCCTAGTAGTAACTCAGTAGAAAAATCAAATTCTCTCTTCTGTGGTATTCCAAGCAGGTCTTCAGAAAAAATATCTCTAAAATAATTCAGAACTAGATACTATTGGAATAGAGAAAAAATCAATTTGGTTTCTTCTTTCTTGACCACAAAAATCCTACAGCCCTTACTTAAGGCCCTTTTAACTTGCATAGCAGTTAGTAAGTGAGGTTCTAGAGTCACTCTATTCCAATGGACTTAGATTCATTATTTGGAATCATCAATGAAATCAAGCCATATCTCTTCAAAATTTAATAAGGCTTTGTGAGATTTTTTCCAATCTACACCTAGGATGATATTAAAATCATGTAAAGGTGCTATATACAAGTTCCAATTTTTTTTCCTTGAGGTATATCTATCTGGGAGTCAAATAAACATTGGTTAACAATATAGGTTTGTCCTTATCCATATTAAAATTGCCACCCATTTGTGTAACAACCCAGGTCTAATTCTCCTAGTTGTCAAAAACACAAATTCAAAATTTCATCTATTTACAAAAATAAAGTCATAATTGACATACGTGCACCCAATTTTATATTAGTACATACGCATAAATGTTAACACTCCAAATTTTGTATCCATTGTAGATGGAATCACGAGTGTTTGAATTTGACCAGATCTCATAATAAGTTTCCATATTTTGGGACCTACCTTCTCATTATCAAGTTCTAGGTCCCGGTAAGGGGTTATCCTTCCAGGATCCATAACACCTGGAAGGGTGGACACATATTTTCCCCATCTCATAGCATGAAGGGAATTGGTGTTTTGACCTTATTTACATCATAATGGTCCACTAAACTTATTTTAGTTCAAGATTAAGCTTTTAATCCTATGCTAGAGTTAGCATAGTTATACTTGTTCCTGATAATAAATATTCTACTAAGGTGTTATCAGCACCCACCAATTCTCTATATTTGGATTCAGGTATCTCAAATCATATCCTAATTTATGGTAATGTTACCCATACCATATACCGCTGGAGATTCCAACCCCAAGGACCAACTCTCTAGTCTTGAGTGCCATTGGCTATTCTACAACTGGAGTACAAATTATAATAAACCCTCATGTACTACCTTATATGATAACCTAGAATTATATCCCATTCTACATTTCATGATTCTTCATGGCATAGGATCCATTGACCCTTCTATTATTGCTATAGAATGGTTATCCCCAAATCACAATAGCTGCCACTATGAACTATTAGAGTTGGGTGGTTGCACATCCTAATCAATGGCATAAATGCTTTTACATCCATCCTTGTAGATGGTCTTCGATTATATTTGGATACCAACCTTTTTGTTGGCTAGATTGGTTTAGTTATGGTGTTCCAAGGAAACATCTCATAATTTGATTCACTTTTGCTACTATTTTAAAATTTCATTGAGGACATTCCTAACTTAAATGAAGAATTTAGGTATTCTTACCTTGCATACTGCTAACTTTTAAATAATCAAACAACATGTAAATGAAAAACTACTATTTTCATATAAAAAATATTGAAGTCAAACAAGACCTCCTCGTCCCTGGTCATCGAAAAAAATGATTGAAGATGACTATTAGCATTTACCTTTCTCACAAAAGTTGAAGTTGGGTTTGTGAGTTCATTTAACTCAATGGCATTACACTTAGTATGATATCTTACCCTACTTGGTAATAAGCTTTCTTTGACTTTATGGTTTTTAAAAACATAGTATAGATAACCTATTTTTTTCATGAGATTTTTAACTTTGGTTTTAATATTATTTAAAATAAAATTAATTAGCTTATTCTAAATCTACAAACCTTCAAACTCTAAAATATTTGCTAATCATAACTTGGAATTACTTTATAATTCTCTATGATATACAAAAATATAGAAATCCCTAATGCAATTTAGACCTTATTTTATATGATCTTAAGAACCTTTTACCATAATAGGCACAATATAATTTATTTGAACGATCTTGCACACTTGTTTCATGACTTTGGTTGTATAATTGACTCTCATCCTTAACTTAATGGTTGATAGTTATCATAGTTTTATTAACGACACTGATCAAAATATTTTCACTTCTTGTATAGACCAATTTCATTTTGTTCTTGAGATGCCACTTATGGTTTCAATATACATCACTACTAAGAAAATATAACCTTACCACAATTTTTTTTTTTTATTTCTAACATTAGTTTTCAACCAGAGAATACTATAAGAGCTTTTGTTAATATATATACATGTAAACATTTTATTCCCTTCTGAATACACTACTTGTTGGGATAACTTTTCAGGTTAAGGATAGACCATCAAAGTTTAAGATACATATTTACTCAATCTATGCTAAATGCAAGATAAAGGATATGGGTAGAGTTCCTAGTTGAATATGACTTTGGTATTGAGTATATCAAATAAAAGGATAATAAGGTTATAGATACCTTAAGTATGAGAAGACAAATAATAGCATTGATCTAAATTCATGTAGACTTGATAGAAAAAGCCAGTGAAATGCAGTTGCAATATCAATATTGCATTGAAATTCAAATCAAAATTGAGAAAAGTCCTAAGGAAAATAAGGATTTCAACATAAAATATGGGTTTTTATGTTTTAAGGATAGGGTTGTCATACCCAAAACTAGTGATTTAAGGAGAAAGATATGCAAGAGGTGCATAGTTCCTACTAATCCAAGAGGTGCAAAGATGAGGAAAAATATGAAAAAGTCCTTCAATTGGTTAGGAATGAAATAGGATATCACTAGTTTTATCTCTAGATGTTTGGAATGCTAGAAGGTTAAGGTTGAGCATCAACATCCAACAATAAATTTGTACCCACATGATATACCATTTAGAAATGGCATGTTATATCTATGGATTTTATTATGGGTTTACCTAAGACCAGGTACTAGCATGATGTAATACTTATGGTAGTCGAAAAGTTGACTAAGGTTGCACATTTTATACCAGGAAACATCAAGGGTGATACATTGGTTGTGGTAAGTATTAGCTTTTGATGAATGAGCCTTGAGAGATAACAATCGTAAGATGCAGAATAACATGAAAGAAAGTAAATATGCTAGATGACTGAAGTATGCTAAAAATATAAATCATATAAAATATTACAATGTATCTATGGAGGAAGTGAGCACTCCATTAACAAAGCTACAGATATACATTGTATACATCACCATTGAATGGTATGGCATACAAAACTACACTATCCAATAATCTACGCTATCTATGTCCTTCGACTTCCTCTCCTATCTATCTAAGAGGCCATACTTATATAGGTAAAATAGGATATTTGGCCAGCACTCTATCTAGTTGTGCAAAGGACAACTTGCACATATACAACTTGCACATTGATACTTGTGCATTTATTACATTACATGAAGTAATTAGATAACTTGCACAAGAAGTGATCTAGATATGTATCTTGGAGGATACATTTACATAACCCAAATTATGGAATAGACTCTATTTCCAACACCCCTTGTATTACATTATTTGGGTATTGAAGACTTTAGTCTTCAATATGGATTTTCTTCATCTTCTTCTATTTGATATTCATAGTCTTATTCCTCTGTACTCTTTGTATTCAGGTTCAGCAAGTAATCTACATCTTCATATGATGCAGATTAGGGATATTCAAATATTTAAGAGGCACTTCAGATGCTACCATTTACTATGGATCAAAAATTTTACAAGTTAAAGGTTTTGTGGATTCTAATTATGGTGGAGATAGAGATGAGAGAAAGTCCACTATAGGATATACTTTCACTCTTGCTGATGGATTTGTGAGTTGGGCTTCTATGTTACAGTCTATGGTGTCTTTTTCAACCACTGAAGCAGAATATATTGCAGTGACTCATGCCAATAAAGAGGCAATTTGGATAGAGCAACTATTGGATGACTTCAAGGTAATATAGGATAAAATTATGTTACATTATGATAGCCAAAGTGTTATTCATCTAGTGAAGAACCCAAAATTCCATGATCGCATGAAACACATTAATATCAAGTACAAATTTATAATAAATATGGCAGAAGAAGGTAGGTTCCTATTGCAAAAAACTGACACTAAAGTGAATCCTACAGATATGCTTACAAAGCCAGTCAAGACAGAGAAGTTTGAGTGGTGCAAAACTTATCTAGGCTTGCTAAAAATGTTACAAGGGCAGCATTGGAAAATTGTCTTTGGATAAATTTTTTTGATAAAAATAATTGCTATATACTGACTTCAAGTGGAAGAATGTTAGAAGGTGAAGTCACTCTGCAGGGTTTTAGATAGTAGAGGCTACTTCTAGATGTCTAGGAAGCAATGCTAGATGTCTAGGTAGTAGTGCTAGACATCTAGGTAGCATAAATATAGATTTCTAGACATCTAGGTAGCATAAATCTAGATTTCTAGACATCTAGGCTGCTAGACGTCTAGGTAGCACTGCTAGATGTCTAGGCAATAGATGTCTAGGCAGTAGTTCTAGACATCTAGGCAGCACTACTAAATTTCTAGGAAACATTGCTAGATTTCTAGGAAGCACTGCTATATATCTAGGTAGTAGACATCTAGGCTAGATATCTAGGCAGTAGTTTATGCTAGATGTTTGGATGAGAAAGTCGAACAACTTTAGACGCTTTTCCTTGGGAGTGGAAATGAACAGTTTTTAGAAGGCTTCCTTTGGGAGAGTAAATAAATAGTTTTGATGTCTTTATTTTTTGCTCTATAAAAGAGAAATGGTCTCTTGGAAGTGTACATAGTTGAGAATGTAAAGTTTTTTGAAATAAATAAAAGAAGTTATCATTTCCCCATGGTTTTATTGCACATTACAGGTTTCCACATAAATTCTCTATGTTACTTATGTTGTTATTTTATTCTCTATTATTGTGTTTTCTACTTGCATGTATGAAATCTGAAAAAATTACTAACATAGATGACCCCATATTTTTTGGCCCTAGTACTAGCAAATTCCACTACACCAAAAAAGAGCTTTAACAATAACTAAAATAAGGTGGTTTTTTATAGTGGTAAAAAACCATCATAATAGACCTTAAGAGGGCAGTTTAAAACCACCCTCTTAGATTCATCCTAAGAGGGTAGTTTTCAATTGTCCTCTTAAGGATAAGAGGGTAGTTTTAAATTACCCTCGTAGAGTTTCCTAAGAGGGTGGTTTAAAACTGCCCTCTTAGCCCTAAAATGGTGGTTTTAAACCGCCCTCTCAGGGCTAAGAAGGTGGTTTTAAACTACCATCTTAGGGAAGTTTTGAAATGGCGGTTAAAACACACAAAAATTCCATTTTTTATCGCACCAAACCCACCCTACCAAACCACAAAACATTTGGTAAATCCTTTCTTTCCACTTTTCATCATGCCAAATGCACCCCATGAAACTGCAAATCCCTTGGTAAATCATTTCTTTTCACTTTTTATCGTGGATTTTTAATTTACCTCAACTGGCTTATCTATTGTTCTCCTTGAAAAAAAGTAAGAGGGATGAGGTCTTCGAGAGGGCATAGAAGAAGAGCATTGGCAAGTTCTCAATCACCCATTTTGTGGATAAAATCATTGTTGGGGTTTCATAGGGCATTCTCTACTACTTTTTTTGGCTCTCGATATTTTAGGGTTTTTTATCCATTCCAATCATAGTTTATGAGGTGAGTAAATCTTGGTTTTTCTTGTGTTTTTTATTTTTATTTTGGTCTTTTGGATCAAATTTTGCTGAGAAGGGATAGGATTGCTTACTTTTTTTATATCTTAAATTCTCCCATGCAATGGTGGTTTATTCGATGGCTCAGGTTGGGGTTTTGGATGAAGGTTTTTTAATGGTGGTGTGGGCATGGAGAGATGGTGGTTTATTCTTGGATGAGAGACAATGAGGTGACTACTCAATGCTAATATTCTTATATCTGGTCTCCAAGGGCTTGGTGTTGAAGTGGGTATGTATTGTAGTCATATTATTTGCTGAATTTTATTAGAAATTAGGATTCAAAATGTGCAATTTTTCATTTTTGGGTTTTGATGAGTGGACATAATTGAACTTGCTTATGCATAATGAAAATGATGCTTTATAAGAAGGGATTGAGGTGGATTGACCATGGACCATGATAGTCTATAAATACCTGCTTAAGCTCTCTGTAACCATGTAGAATTTTATAATATCCTCTCTATTAATGTAAAAATATTCTTTAGTCTAGTGTTTATGCTTTTGGGTCTCTGTGTTTCTCTATATGTGTCTTGGTGTTTCAATGTCTCTCCCTGTCTCCATATTCTTATGTTCTGGTTATGAGAAATATTTGATTTAGGTTGGGGAAGGGGTGGGGGGCTATTCTAGAATGTGTTGTGAAAAATTCTATATATACCTTTGTCTCCATATTCTTATGTTGTGATTATGAGGAATATTCAATTTAGGTTGGGGGAAGGGGTGGGGGGTTAGGCTATTCTAAAATGTGTTGTGAAAAAATCTATATATACCTCTATCTAGGGATGAATCAAACCAAGCTAGTTTTGTGATATGTCTTGTGTAGTCTTAATGTTTTGCTATTTTTTCTATTATATGTTATGGATCTCTCTTATCTTAGCCTAACAAAGGATTTGTGCTATTTTCTTTACTATATACAAGATTGTTTTGTATTGCAATAGAAAAGGGTTATTGTCCATTAGCTTGTGTAATTATATTAGAAAATACATGACATGCTGATGATATTTTAGGGTTTTTGATCCATTCCAATCGTAGTTTATGAGGTGAGTAAATATTGG
Source organism: Wollemia nobilis (assembly GCA_028583015.1). Taxonomy (NCBI): domain Eukaryota; kingdom Viridiplantae; phylum Streptophyta; class Pinopsida; order Araucariales; family Araucariaceae; genus Wollemia; species Wollemia nobilis. The sequence goes on along the minus strand of JAQPPZ010002395.1, from coordinate 2,238,582 downwards.
TTTTGCCTATGTTTTTTATTTTTATTTTGGTCTTTTGGATCAAATTTTTTCTGAGAAGGGATATGATTGCTTGTTTTTTTTATATCTTAAATTCTCTTGTGCAGTGGTGGTTTATTATATGGCTCGGGTTAGGTATTTGTATGAATGTTTTTTTATGCTGGTGTCGATGGGAATAGTTGATTTGATGTGAGTTTGGTAGTGGTAAACTTGGGTCAAGTTCGGATATATATGCACAAGGAAAAGTTCAACATTTTAATATGTCCATCACATGTACATCCTGTAGATGCCAAATCCTATCCATTCATTATCACAAAACCTGGGCCATTAATATATATTTATATATATGATATTAAATCATAACCATACATCAAAAATCCATCTTAGCTTGCCATGTGGCTATCCTTACCACTCATTAATTACAATCCTTACCTCTCATTAAAATTGCAATCTTAGTTGCTCATCAAGATTTAATCCTGATCACTCATTGTCATCATCAAAACCCTAACATAAGTAAAGGTAATCATAAAATATTATTCACTTTTTTTAAATAGGAATCAAACATTTGTAAAGAGAGATCACATGAGTTATCACATTCACACAATAATAAAGCCCTAGCCACCACCGCATCCATCGTTCAATCATCGACACTTCCATGAACTAGATCCATATGCTTTAGAGCATCCATCATAGTCCACATATGCCTCAAAGCATCCATAACAACCCTCAGATACCTTTAGACATCCATCAGATATAGAACTACATCTAGCAAGCCCCCATATACTTTATAGCATCTGTGCAACAACACATCAAACCCTCAAAAGCATAGATCAAGTTCAAAATTGGCAAGGCAATTTATTTTATTTTGATTTACATTTTCTTGCACTTTTATTTCACAGTATGCAAATAATTTATTTAATATTTGTAGTCTATTTTTAATATATAATCAACAGGTGCTACTAATCCTTGTTTTCTGGATGTGTGTAGGTTACAAATTATTGAAGGTTTTTGCAGCAAAGAGAGTGGCACAACAATATACACAAACCCACTCCACAACTTGATTGTAGCAGAGAAGATCGAAGATACCAAATTATGTTGAATCTTATCAAAAGGTATTTCTCCCTTTGATATATTTGTAATCTAATATAAGAATATATTTTTGCAACCCCTAATATATTTGGGGTAGAAATTATTGTAAACAAAGACCAAGGGTTTATTAAAATTCAATACAAGTCATTATGTTTCATTGTGCATTGCTTGTTTCAATAGTTTATTGTTTGGTGTTGATTTTCACTGTTCACAAAATGGTGATCATGGAGGGACCCCAAAATTTTTCTAGATTTTGGTTTGCCTTTTCATATCCTAATTCATTGATCTACATTTTTTTGTATTTGTTGTAGGTTTTCAGAGCCCAATCACGTAAAAGTCATAAATTCAAACTTAATGTTTTTGGAGTCTATAGGGTTCTCTTTGTGCTTGCGTAGAGTTTGAACTACATCTGGGATTTAGATCAAATGCTTCACTATTTTTGGAAGACACCACATCACTTCTAGAAGTCAAATCAAACACAACATCGCGTTTGAAAAGCTAGGGAAAGAAAACATAAGGTTTTTAGGTAAGTTAGTTTCAAAAACCCTAGCTATATTTTGTTGTTTTTAAAAGGAAAAGAATAAAAGGAAATATTCATATTTCTATTTTTAAAAAAAAGAGCCATAAATTCAATATTCTATAGGCAATTTTGTAGAAATCAAAATAAAAATTGCATTTTAGGGTATTAATTTATCTGGTTATAAAAGTCATATAAATTGCATTTAAAGATAGATTTGTATTTTCAAACACATTTTATATTGCATTAGGCTTAAAAATTTACCATATTATGTTTTTGGACCTGTGTATCAAAAATATTCAAGGTTTTATTTGGAATTCGTTTACTGCATTTTGGCTTAGGTTTCTATTGCTTTGGTGTTCTATTTTCTATTTTGTGTACCTTTGCATGTTCTTTGCTTACACATATAGGCAATAAACTTGAATTGCATAATAGTTGTACTCTAGGATGGTTTTTTTCATTTTATTTTAAAAAATAGAAGGAACCTTAAAATAACATCACACACTACATGATTCACATTAAAAATTAACGATTTGGATTTCATCACCAATTGTTGATCAAGACCAGTGACAGTGGGTTTCATATCCATTCGTTGGTTCACCCCCTAGACACCATAATAGCCCCAAGCGAGTGGTTTTCTATATTTCATCACTAGAATATCCCCTACTTTTGGGTGCACTCAAAGTGGGAAGGATTAGCAAGCCCATTTACCACAGGGCTTTTCAAATAATTAGTGGATGCAACTATCATTCTTTTTCACACCCTAAACGCACGGGTTAAGAAAAAGCATGGGTATACTGGTAGCATAACATTAAACAGCACAACCTCTTTCAGGGGTTATCTATTTTTATAGGTTTACCTTGAGCCAATCATCCCATAGGAAACCATTTTCAGTTGTTCATGATTCATCCTTCATCAAAATGATGGGTTCAAATACACCTTCTTAGTTGTATTCCATCATCCACCTTGCATATTTTTTTCTAGGCTTAGGTTTTTACATCAAAACACACAAAAAAATTAAAATAATAAAAAACTTAAATAAAAAAGAAAACATTTTTTTACAAAGACATAGAAAACACTTGTTTTCTTGAGTGATTTGTGTGTTGTTCATTTTTATTTCCACTACATTTTTTGCACATGCACCCTTTAATTTGTCATACCAACTTACCTCTAGCTTATGGTATTGACCCGTAATCAAGCTAGAGCTATGATTCAGAGACCCATCAGCCAACCATCATCATCCATGGATACTTCCATCCCTTCCCCAGCTACTTTTGTGGCTAACTCAACCAGTATATCATAGACAATGCATCTTGACCTATCTAGCGGACTCTCACACATGGCATCCACTTCGAACATAGATATGATGCAAAGGGTAATCCACAGCTCCATACTTGAAACTGAACCATCCACACCTTTTGACCACAACATCACCTATATATATTCTAATGTTTTCAAAGCCTTTTTGAGACCAACTAATCCAATTCTAGAGCCTCTTACCATTTCACCCTAATTTGTACCTACATTTTAGTAGGAACCCTCATATTTATACCAAGTTATAACCAACCCTCTCTTTGAGGCCACATTTGCACCTCCACATCAAACTCTTGCATCATCGTTTAACCAATGCACTTCTCTTCCAGCTAGCTACACCACCATTTATTCCAATCCACTCTACAAATCACAAGCTAACGCTACTTTGCAGATACCATCAACCATTCCATTCACAACATCTAGGTTTATTGATTCAACTGAGCATAATAGTCCTCCTTTGGTTATGATTCCCTTTGCAAATTACCCTCCACAAAATTCAACCCATGTTGCTAACACTCACAACACACCAACCTCTACCTCCCATACAACCATTCAACTTGCATATGCAACTGCTATACAACAAGCATGACAACATTTAAACCAATTTCTTATTGGTAATACCAATCAAAATGCCCATCCTTTATTGCAATAGTAGTTACAAGTGGTGGATTTCAATCATCAACCCATTCCCACCCAAAATACCTTTTTCACTCTTAATCAATCTTGGTTATCATGACCACCAACGGTAACTATACACTTCCATTCAACCACATCAATGCCATCACAACTACCCAAAATACCCAAACTTCCCAAACTCCATATCTTCCTCTTCACCATCAATAATTCCATAATCAATTCTAGTATAACATCCAACACCATCACATACCCACTACCATTAACCTGCTAGCCAACTAGAATCTAATTTTATCTCAAAAATTCATCACACAACACACACCACCTACCTACACTCATCATGCAAACCTAGGCTTCCAAACACAAGTGGAAGATCCCATAATTCAATATTTAAAAAAATAAATTGATAGATTGATTATGCACACAAATGGTATGATGTACCAGAAACCCACCTTAATATAGTTGGTCAATCACCTAATTCATCCTTTGGTACCATCGCCACCATACCTTATCAATTTTACACTACTAAAGTTTTGACAAATTTAAAGGGGTTGAGGACCCTAGAGAGCATATAAGTGCATTTATCCATATATGTTTTAGTATTCAAGAGAATGATGCCTTAATGCTTTAAAAATTTCTGCATATATTTGGAAGGGATTCCTTAGAATGATATAATCATTTGCCACACCACAATATATATACATTCAAACAACTAGTAGACCAATTCTTATAAATGTTCTCCCTAGATGTTAGAAAGAAAACCACAATAACTAGCTTATATAATCTATGACAATTTGAAGAAGAGTCGGTTTATGACTTTGGAAACAATTAGAGGGCAATACTTACCAAATTACCATTCATCCTTCCCATGGAAGAACTAACACGGATCTTTACAAAGAGTTGTTTAAAACCTATCTCCTTGTTTTTACAATTACAACAATACTAAACATTCGATGAAGCTCTCGCCCAAGCCCAAGTTATTGAGGAAATCAATATTCAAGAGGGTTAGATCAAACCTAAGAAAAAAGAATGGTAGAACAAGGGAAAAAACAAAGGAAATTATAACAACCAAACTAAATATGGGCAAGTTAACTAGGTGGTCTTTTGTCAACCAACAATGCAGACTCAATAATCGCAAGTCCATCTTCAACAATCACCCTCGCAACAACAACTACAATAAATGACATATCAAGCAGTTCCACCCCCATAATTATTGCAAAATCCAATGCCATGTGTAGATAATAATCAACATCGATAGTCTATTTGACAAACTTACAACTACACACAATTGCCTAAATCATATGCATCCATATTCCAGAGGTTGTATGATACACATGCAATTAACTTACGACAAGTTAAACTAGAGGATCCAACTAAACATGGCAAGGGCTATAAGGAGCATTTATTTTACCTCTTTCATTGATAGAAGATAATTTATTTACATTTAAGTATATTATGCAAAAAAATTTAGACCTAGAGGCCACTAATATGGACAACCCCTTGACATAGAAAAACCAAAATCCTAGTATTTACCAGACACCACTTCCTCATCACGAGGAGACACAATAGGTAATAGGAGGATAAATTGTTATAACTCCCCCTAAAAAATTCAACCATGTACAACAATACCAAGGTTTTGTGGGTGTTATTCATGTAGTAACTAGAGGTCATAAAAGCATGAATCATCTACATCAACTAAATGAACAACCCCAAGTAGTGCAATCTCCTATGGTACTATAACCACAAAAAAGGCTTCACCTGATATTGCAATTGCTGAAATGAAGTAAAACTAGGCATTCATATACAAATTGACAAAGACAAAAAAAATTAAATGAAATGCATCTTTTATTCCTCTTTGAACCAATTCATTCTCTTTTACAAATCAATCCCTCTTAGGGATACCCTTTTGATACTTCAATTACAATATATCTAGCCCCTTTCTAGGGTAGATGAAAATCAAAGTCCTTCTAGGTGACATGAACTTCTCTAGGGTGTATTTAACCCTCTTCTTCATGTTGAGGAAGGAATTGAATGATTGAATCTCCTTCAATATCTATTCCCATGGGTCTGAGATGTGGTCAACACTGTAGACCATGGTTGATAGTCGTGGCGAGGCTCTGAATAGATTTACCCTCAGAATTAGGGCTTCCTCTATGATCTACCTTGCCAAATTGATGGTCAAGGGTCGCCTCTGTGTCCTCTGATAGGTTTGGTGGTTGAATTCCACAATTGGGCCTCCGTTTGCCTGAATTCATATTTCTTGGTATTCTAGCTCCTTAGGGCATCCATGACACAAGTTGACATGATGCTTGATGAATTAGCAAATGAATTGGCAACAAATCTCTCTCAATACACTCAAGTGAGTATACAATTCGATAGGGCTTCACTGCTCTAATCTCCAACACACTTCATGATCTATTTGCCCTAATTTGAAGGGGTACTTATAGGATTACCCAAGGGCTAGGGGTGGCTTCCTCATGAAGCCAAGATCAATATTGGGTAGTTGAGTCTGTTGGATGGAAGGTTCTGGACCCTTCCTCGCTCAAACCACTCCAATCTGCAACCAATTGGCCATTGCAACCAACTTTTGGGGTCGGATGAAGGCCAACTAAACTTCAGTCCTGACCATGGGTGTCATCCATGGCCAGCACTACTAACCACATGTGTCAGCCATGGTCCCCAATTGACAGATTGGGGGCCACAACTGTCAGTCGTGGCTAGTACTGACTAGGCACAAATGCCCAATTGAGTGGTAAAAACCACTGCTATACCTTGGATTTGTCCAAAGGTCTTCCATATGGTCTTCTAGCATGTCCCATATGAGTAGTCACCATCGACATGATGCATTTTAGGTGTCTACAGATGCCCCTTTTGAGATGCATTGTGAGATCGAACAACGTTGAGCAAAAATAGACCTCCTAAAATGGTGTCGTAGGTTGAATGATGATCATTGATCTGATCAACATTAGATGCCCCAGGTCCAGCAAAAGGATGCGCATCCTAGAATCATTGCTTCCAACTGGGTGAAAGGCTTACATTTGATAGAGCTTGCACTCATCATCAGACATTCGGGTAGCTTTGGTGCTACAATAGGAGTTAGGCCTATATAACCGAAAGGAGGAGAGCTACAAACTAACTATCATATTTGCTATTTTCCCCAAGCAAAGGGGTAAGCTTATGATAGTTGTTGACAATGATTCGTAAGGATGAACGCAATTTTGACAAGATCAAGGGATCTACGATTTCAGGGATCTTCTGTTGATTTTGATTATGATTTGATATTATGACTACCCCCTCAAGCGACGAGTCGATGAGGGTAATGACAATGAATGAAGCGACGAGGTCGCTTGACCATTATGAATGATCTGAACAAACTTAGAATTTTAGCATTTAATTACTTGGCTAGGCCTAGTTCAGCTTATGATTGCAACTGTTAATAGTAATTGCACATTCCTATCCCATGGAGCGGTCGGGCTGCAATAGCCTTCTTAGGGAATCAAAATGATACAATGCCAATTAGATGTATGTTGAATCAATTTGTCGATGATTTTCTGAAAATATGTCATAGGAGAAATGACATGAAACACCTCGTTCCCGTGGAGCGGTCCAGCCTTGAAGGCCTTCTTCGGGATTGAAAAGAAGCATATCAAATCAATGATGACAATTTTACCCCAAATGTCCTTATAGTTATTTACTCATCTCATCGGATTGCATGGAGCGTCAGTCACTGCAACCGCCAAGTGTCTAGGGTAAATAGCTGAATACGAGGTGCATTTGGCTTTTGGATTATTTGATTTTTTTGTTACTTTTGAAGTTTTTGAATTTTTTAGGTTTAATTGGGCTGTTTAAAATGCCACCTAGGAGCTTTCCTCTTGTGAAATTAAGGAAATTACATTTAATTTTCTAACCGTGGCTCTCCCCTATGGGCCATTTTTCTCATCGTAGATCGGAAAACCCTAATTCATGGACCGCGGGTGTCAGCCACGGCCCGACGCGAATTAGAAAAGCTATAAAAGGGCCCCTTTTGGGAAAAAGTGTCATTTTCACCTGCACTAATCAAGCAACCTAGGAGCTCTAGAGGTAAAACTTTGAAAAACTAACCTGGAGCATTGCTAAAACTCAAACCGACTACCTAACCTCACACCTTATGGCGGACCAAGGGGAAGCATCGACCAGCGGGAGAGCCGGGTTCAAAGGTAACTCATGAACCGAGACTTCGCATTTGATTTTTGGTTAAAATGAATCTCACTAATTAATCGGTACATGAATCACACTAAATTGTTGGTAACGAACCCCACATTAGGTTAGGATTTAGCTTAGGATAGCTAGGGGGAATTTTTGCTCATTTTGATGCATATTATTAGATGTTTAGGAAAATCTATAATTTTTAGGTTGATTTTACAGTGTTTTTAAATGTTTTTCACTTTTCCTTTATTCTTTTTATCTAGTATTTGACTAATAGAGTGAGGGAGACCGATCTCCTTCGCAACCTATGCCCACTATTGTCTGATGTTGAGCGGGAGTGGTTTGGAGCTATTGGTTTTGGGTATATCCTGGATCTCCCACCTCTCTGGGTAGACCAGGCTTATTTGACTACTTTGGCCCATCGTTGGGATGCACGGACCAATACATTTCACCTACCTATAGGTGAAATGATGGTTACACTCGAGGACATGTACCATATATTTTGGCTACCCATTGATGGTCTGCCCATCACTGCCTCTCCATTTATGATGAGGAAGGCCATATTTGATGTCATCTTTAGAGGTCAGAGCATGGAGGCATAGGGCTCCATCGACCATGGTGGCATCCATGTCTAGGACTGGTATGAGGCATAGGTCTTCTCATGGTGAGAGGTCATGTTTATGCATTTAGTGATCCAGGTTGCCCTACCAGACTCTTCAGGAGTGAGGTTCCCTTGGAACCTCCTAGCTTGTGTCCACCTAGTTATGGCTAGCTCGATGGAGGAGCCAGTCATCCTATCCTGGGGGAGTGCTCTACTTGCACAGTTATACCATGAGCTCTTCTAGATCACCCATCAGAGTAGGGTTGGCATAGGTTGTAGTCTCTTATTGTAGATATGGGGTTGGCAGCACATCAGGATAGAGCACCCCATGGAGCTACCCCTATGGATTACTATGATTGATGATGAGCATCAGTGCTACACCACTTGCTGGCCTTGGGAGTAGGAGGGATTCTGGAGTAGATCACATATCGGAGACTTGACATATTACATTGGTCGGTTCACCCAGCTTCACTCAGATGACGTAGAGTGGCACCCCTATATGGATTGCCCTACATGGGAGGAGGCAGCTAGATACCTACATCGGGCATGTAGGGATAGGTGGATTATCGATCGCAAGGTCGAATGGCATGAGTATCACTACTTCTCATGAGTACTCCACCAGTTTGGGATCAGGCAAGACATCTCGGTGATGCCCACCATCTATAGATGCCTGGTCCTAGAGAGGGACCTCACCTGGCCTACAGTTACTCCTCTAGGAGAGGATGATGATGCTTTTTAGGAGATAGGGGTTAGAGAGGTAGGGACCACTCTAGATTATGATGGTTGGTGGGCCGATATATAGTGGCATGGGGTGGGACCCCTCGGTCGGCCAGTTAGAGGATTCACTATAGAGGGCGAGGATGGTGCGGAGGTAGATCCACATGGATGCCACACTCGATAGAGGACTGATGACTAGGGCATAGCAGTGGAGGCCCCCTAGGTGGACATAGAGGAGGAGGCTCTGGATGAGGGTGAGGTAGCACCCGATAGTGAGATTGGTCAGCTACAAGCATAGGTAGTTGATCTATAGAGTCAGGTTGGGAGGCTATACCCATAGCTTTTACATAGGGATACATCTATCACCACTTTGGAGGTGAAGCTAGCTCATAGGGAGAGGTAGCTATAGTAGGCCCAAGAGTAGATCATAGCTCTCACAACATGGGCTACAAGGGTGGAGACAATCTAGGAGCTCACTAGTGAGCGTGATCTAGCACAGGTGCAATGAAGTGCAGCTATTATCGAGAGGGATTTGTATAGGCTATATAGGGGAGATCCTTCATCATCTCAGATGGTCATGCCACCTCTAGCCATGCCATCCTCATTGTTACCAGGTGGTCATGATCCCATGGCAGAGATCCGGTGATTACAGTCCCTCATGGAGGAGGGCAATGAGAGGCACATAGGTAGAGTAGCCCACATAGATCAGCTAGAGGGCTATATCATATTGATTGGTGGGTAGGTCCTAGAGGACCCTCATGCTTCAGATACCAATTAGAGCAGGTCCAAGACTAGGGTGATAGGGCACTCTTTTGCGAGTTTGAGCCACAGGACCCACAAGATCGAGAGGACACATAGGTCCTCTAGTACACATGGCACCAGCTCACATAGGAGTCATAGGGATGGTAGGGGTGATGGTGGTGACTCTCAGGCTGGGGGTGCAGGCCCCATATAGTACATATCTTGTTGATATTTTGTAGTACTATTTTTGAGTGTAAGGTCGAGGACCTACACAGTTGTAGCCTACGGGCATTTTGATATACCTCTATGTACTCATTTATACACATATTTATATGATATTTGATCATTTTGGCTCATTATGTGTACTTGTCATTTTTATGTTTTATGTTTATGTTTATGCACATGGATGCAGATGTTTATATTGATGCTATGTTTATATGATGTGATGTATGGATGACATGCACTAGATAGCTATTTAATTTATGATGATGATGGTATGCAGTGATCTAGATGCTTAGATGTGCTATTTATGATGGATGCATATGGATGCGATGTTTACTTTTAAATGCATATTTAATTTTGCTTTATTGTATGCATTTAATTTATGATGATGTCATGCTATGCTGGTGTAATGTATGTAATGCTTTATTTACATGATGGTAATCTAATGTAAATGAACCTGTATGCTTTAATCACTTAAAACATAAGGAATGAATGTGATATGTGTTTAACAATCTAATGGATGACACCATAGAATGTGTAAAAATCATGAATGTAATTGAAAATCCTCATTACAAGAATTTAATCAATTAATCACCCATATATGAAATGCAATGATATGCAATGGTATGATGCAAATGATATAATATGTCACTCTATATTCTTTTTGCAATTTTGAAAAATATGCACAATATAGTCAGTGGTCATCTAAATATCATTTTTGATATCCATCCGGTATCTATCCTATATCTTGATTGTGCTTAATGTAATGATGTATCACGGATTTGATACTTTGTAGTTTGATGATTTGAATGACTTTTATTTTTTATGGTTTGTGATATTTGGTATTTTTTTGCTATTAGAGAAATTTTTGAGGTTTTCCATGAGACTCAAACACCCTAGTAGACTTCTCAAACATCACATACTAACTGTACAAGGCTTTTGTTGGACAAAGCTTTCATCATGAATGACCCAACTATTCATTACCCCTGTGTGTGCATGTGAGTATTTTTAGATAGACCATAGGCATACCCCAGATGTCAGTCGAGACTCTTCCAACCCATATGTGAGATCGGGTTCCTCCTATGTTCGTATCATCCTTGTTTTAGACTTGATTGGACTATACTTCTAGACAACCCTAGGCACCTAGAGCTAGCTCATCTTGCAAATTGATCAGGACTACCCCTCCAAGAATAGTCGGGACTCTTTCAACCCATTGTTGCGTTTGGGGATCACCCAATAGAACTACTACTCTAGAAGTAGGGAGACTCTTTCAACCCATTGCTGTAATCGGGGTTCACTCTATGGCTTTGAATGGTGAACAATTTAGGGATTCAAGTTCTCACCCTTCATTTTTTGATATTTGCTCATATGTAGTGATAAAAATCATTGTTTTTCATGTTTTACTTTGAGTGATAAAAATCATTGTTTATTCCATTTTTCTTGAGCAAGGGATTTGTATAGTGCTTTTGATTCACTATATCACTTTAGATTTGAACTTTGAACTTGAGGTTTGAGATTTAAACTTTGTATCTTTTGGCTTTTTGATTTTTATTTTAAGAGGGAATGTATGGGTAGGGGAAATTCTTGTCCTTTTGCCAAGGTTCACCACTCTAGACCGAACTATTTGCAAGATAAGCAGGTAATAAAACCCATCTCTCTAGATACCCAGGACCACTTTCATAGCTTTCATCCTCCCTTATCTTAGTAGGATTTTAAATGTTTCAATTAGTGATAGGATCTTGATATGCCAAGTACTATCACAACTAGTGACCTCATCTACAAAAGCAAAGCAAGCTTTCTATGACATCTGAGAAACCCACTAGGTATGGCTGAGTGACTGGAAAACTTTGGTATATATACATATTTCATAGCAATAGGTGTTGTGTTGAAAAACACAATTACTCACATGAATGATGGATTATGATAAATGCAGAGGTGCATGATTAAAACACAAACGTGGCATCATTTGTAAGACTGACAAACACAATCCATTCTATTGTGGAATGCAATGGATGATGAATGCCTATATGCAATGCAATGATGAAATGAATATGTGTAAATAAAAATGCAATAATGCAAATGCAAATGTTTTTGGATTTTATGCTTTACCAATTTTTTTGGATTTTATGGATTTTTAAATTTTTATGGATTTTGAGCCTTTATATTTGACCAAATGATGAGTACATGCCTTTGGAGCCTTTAAATTGACCAAGAATTTTAGAAATCCTTGGAGCTTTTTAGGATGACGAGGGTTTAAGAACCCTTAGAGCCTTTTGGGGTTGACCAAAGAGATTATGAAATACCTTTGGAGCATTTTGATTGACCAAACTACTCATAAGAGAGCTTGGAGCCTTTTAGGATGATCGAGTGGTTTTAAGCAAACCCTTGGAGCCTTTGGGGAATGACCAAGCGATTTTAGGAACCCTTGGAGCCTTTTAGGATTGACCGAGCAGTTTTAAGCAAACCCTCAGAGCCTTTGGGTTGACCAAGTAGTTTTAGGAAACTCTTGGAGCCTTTTACTATGCTCTCAAGCATAAAATGCCTTAATATGGATGATGTTGAGAGGTTCAGGCTCTTCAACACCTCCTAGCGATGTTAGGTGATAGGTACCCAGACCAATATTTTTAGATATGATATAGGGTCCTAGCCAATTAGCCATGAATTTGTCTCGCATATCAGGTGATAAATTAGAGTTCTGTTGGTTCTCTTTCAAGACAAGATCCCCAACTTCAAAGTCTCTCTGATGGACTTTGATATTATAAGCTCATTTTAGTCACTCTTGATAAACATGGAGATGCTCCAGGGCATTCACGTGATGTTCATCAAGCAACATCAATTGATCTAGGTGAGCTTGTCGCATGGTGTCATCATCGATGAACTCTTTCAATGCGATGCACAACATTGGAATTTCCAACTCTAAGGGCATAATGGCCTCAGTGCCATATACTAGTGAAAATGGAGTTGCCCTAGTGGGTGTCCGAATGCTAGTCCTATAAGCCCATAATGCAAGGGGTAGCTGGATATGCCAATATTTATGGTGTTCTTGTACCATATTTTTCAATATGGAAACCACTATCTTATTTGAAGCTTCAACTTGCCCGTTTGCCTATGGATAGTATGGAGTCACAAAACTATGTTTGATTCTATACTTAGACGTCAAAGCTCTCACAGTTTTGTTCTTAAATGATGTTCCATTATCCAAAATTATCTTGGATGGAATCCCAAAATGACATATGATATGCTCGAGTATAAACTCTACTATGCGAGCTCCAGTTGTCATTGTTAAGGGTATTGCTTCCACCCACTTTGTGAAGTACTCAGTAGCCATGATAATAAATGTATGTCGACCCGATGATGGAGGAGAGATCTTGCCGATGAGATCAAATCCCCACTGAGAAAATGGCCAAGCCGCTTGGATGGGCTGTAAGGCCTATGATGGCAAGTGCATAAGATTAGCATGATGCTGACATTTGATGCATTTCTTGACATACACATTGCAATCCTTCTCCATAGTGGGCCAATAGTAACCCATTCAAAGGATGCACTTGACGATGGCCATGCCACTAAAATGGCCACCGCACGTACCATCATGAGCTTGTGAAATCACCCAAGATGACTCTTGGGGCTCTAGACAATGAAGGAGAACTCCATCATAACCTCATCGGTACAAAATATCTCCTATCAAGACATATTTAGTCACTTTCTACTTGAATGTGCATCTTGCGGCATGCGACAATCCCTCTGGGATCATACCAAGTTTTAAGAAGTCTTGGATTTGTGACATCCAGCTCTGATAAGCCTCAACTTCGACTGCCAAGATGACTTGCTCCCCCTACGTATCTACTTTTGCAAATGTAGACTGGGAAACAACCTTGTGGTGAATGGTAGTACCACTCCCCATCGGACTCTGAGAGGTTAATGACCCCTAGGGTGCCTTCTTTAGAAAGTCTTCAGCTCTGTAGAACCATTCAACTTTTGGTTCCATGCTAATCATGTTGATTGACATTTTATTATCAAAGGCTTCACGCTCTGCTATGGGATGCGAGAGCATTTTGACATGGATGGTAGTGAAATCTGTAGATGGATTCTGAGGGATTAAGGATCCCAAAGATGCCATGGTGTCTACGAACCTATTTGATGAATGAGGGATTGCCTCGATGTCATACCATTCCAACTTAGCCAAATATGTAACAACAAGATCTTTATAAGCTTTCAGTATGGGACATCGACACTGAAAGAGCCCCTTAACTTGGTTGACTATGAGCAAGGAGTCACCAAAGATGTTTAATCTTTTAATATTCATGGCGATGGCTGTGTGGAGGCCCAATAGTAGGGCTTCGTATTCAACATTGTTGTTGGTGCAAGGAAAGTCTAATTTAAATGACAAGGGCATTGGAGCTCCTTGCGGTATGAAAAACACTATTCTTGCACCACCTCCTTGCTCACACTTCGAACCATCGAAGAACAAGGTCATATCAACATTATTCTCTAGTTCTTCGAGTTTGGGAGCTTCGGATATGATGAAGACCGCATCATCCAAAAGCTCAATGGTAAGAGGCCTACTATTTGACAGTGGTGCCTCAGCCAGTTGATCAGCTATGACTTGTCCCTTAATGGAATTTTGGCTTATGAATTCTAAATCAAATTCTATCAGTAGCATGATCCACTTTGTAGTACATGTGTTATGATATGTCTTACTCATCATGTACTACAAAGGATTTTGTTTTGATATTACATATGTCATATGACTTAGCATATAGTGCCACAATTTCTTTGTAGCGAACACTACTGCTAAACATAGTTTCTCCACATATGCATATCCTAGCTCGTAACTCACCAAGGTTCGACTAATATAATATATGGCTTGCTCTTTGCCTTGCATATTATTTTGGGCTAACATGGTCCCTAATGCAAAGTCGGTCACCGATATATATAGCAAAAATGGCACATCTGGCCTTGGTGGAGCTAGTACTGGCGGTGTCACTAGGTATTGCTTGATTTTAGCAAAGGCTGCTCGATAGTCCTCATCCCAATTGAATGGGACCCCCTTGTGTAGTAGTCGATTCATGGGTCAACATTTATCTGATAATTGAGTGATAAATCACTTTATCGATGCTACCTTGCCTTGAAGGCTTCTTAATTCTTTAATATTTATGGGGGGACACATCTCTAGAATAGCCTTGACCTTTGCTGGGTCAACTTCGATGCCTCATTTTGAAATGATGAATCCTAAGAGTTTACCAGAAGTTACGCCAAATACGCACTTCTTAGGATTCAACCTGACATTATGCTCTATCAGGCGATCGAAGACCTTCCTCAGGACCTCCGCATGCTCAGCACGTAGTAATGACTTGGCCAACAAGTCATCCATATAATCCTCTAGGATATTATGCATATAGTCATGAAAGATATATGTCATGGCCCATTGATATGTGGCACCAATATTTTTGAGGCCAAATGGCATAACTTTATAGCAAAATGTTCCCCATGGCATTATAAATATGGTTTTATGCTGGTCTTCGGGCTTAATCCAAATTTGATTGTAACCAAAAAATCATCCATTAAGGAGAGCATCTCGTGACCTACAGTTGCATCTACAAGAGCATCAATATTAGGCAATAGAAATGAATCCTTTGGTGTTGCCTTATTCAGGTCTCTAAAATCCATACAAATATGGATCCTTCCATCAAGTTTTCCTACGGGCACCATATTGGATACCCATTCTGGATAGTCGATGGAGATAACAAACTCTACATCCAACAACTTTTGTAATTCATATTTCACCATTAAGGCTACTGTTGGATGCATCTTTCTAAGCTTCTGCTTGATTGGCTTCTTTGATAGATCTAGCGAAAGGTTATGGGTAACCAATTTTGGGTCTAGACTTAGCATATCTTTGTAAGTCCAAGCAAAAATATTAGGTCTCTCTTTCAGTAGAGGGATGAGGGTGGCACGCTCATCTGGAGTGAGACTCTCTCCAAATTTAACCTTCCTTGGATTGGTGGGATCATTACTGATATCCACATCGAAGGTTTCCTCTACTGACATGTGTGATCCCTCCTCAAGCTGATGAGGCGTAGGGATCAAGTGGATGTCATCTACTGGGTTTATAGGTTCCACGTTGGAAGCATCCTCAGCATGATAGACATCATAAGCATAGCCTGGTGCAAAATGAAATGGTTGTAACATTTCTTCATTAGGGAAGAAATATTCAGGCTCAATAGGTGAGTCAGTATGATCCTAATCGATAGCATCTACATTTAGATACAATGGTTTGGATGGATCTATTGGATTATAGAGTGGAGTGGTCAAATCAATGGAGACCATATTGATGGAATGGAATTGATCTCTAGGACCACATGGATAAACTTCTACATCATCGATGTAGCTCTCATACCCAAGATCTGGCTCTATCGACATGGGCACAAATGGGTCCTCTCTATGTGAACTATGGATGACTGGGTCCTCTCTATGCACTGATTGCAATATTGGATCATTCGGCTCAATGAGCTCCATGTACATATGTAGGTCGGGAAACACCATGTGATAGATCACATCGAAGTTTGGTGGTCTTCCCCTAAGGTGAGGATTGAGATTGATCTCTCTACGCATGTCCTCAATCGTATAAGGTGCATTACGGTGATGTAGGTAAGGAGGTCCTAGATAGGCTCTCTCCATTTCATCCTCATCATCACTATCGTAATACAATCCTTCACCACTATCTACTAGCATGGGATGCTCTAGCAAATGTGGCCCCATGTAAGTCACATCTTGATCACTATCATCACTATCTGGTAAAATTGGGTATAAGCATCGTAAATATGATACTGCCTCATAAACTAGCTCAGCCTCATCCTCAATTGATTGTCGGTGAGGTCTCACTATCCACCAAGATATCTTCATGATATGACTCGAGTGGTGCTATGGTGATGTAAGACACCATCTGATTATCCCTCTAGAACGTAGAAGGATCAGGGTGATATGGGTTGAAATCCACATCATCCCCTAGACTAAGGTATAGGTGATCTAATGATGCTACAAGTAAATCATCTTATCCTCGTATTTGTAATCCTAGCCTGAACCTATCAGTTGCCAACTGATAATGTGGCTCAAGCAGAGTCCTACGCCCTTGCTCAAAAATACCAAGGCCATACCCATGCCAATGATATAATTCAAAAATGTGTATGGAATATTCGGGTTGGATAGATAATGAACATTCACTATGAATGGTTCATCATCATCTTCATCCATGGGTGTTCGAGTAGGAAGCTGATCCAGCCCAACATAGATGAAGTTCATTTGATTGGGTGGCTCTCCCAATGGCACTACTGATCCAACTAAAAAATGATGAGCATGGGGTCGACCCATCTCTTGTGCAGTCTCTAGAATTGGTCCAAAGGTGACATTCTACACAATATATTCACCTAACCCTATGTTGGCTAGATGAACAGTCACCTATGGTGCGGATGACCCTACTGATGATGTAGGCGAGGTAGGCTGAGGTACCTCCTCGGCTATATCTTGGGCTTCTTCCACTTCCATAGGAATGGGAGCCTCATTGGTGACTAGTTCGGGCACATGCTTCTTTTTTTTTACCCATTTTCACCTTTAACTTCCTCTCATCCCGAAGCATCATTGATGCAGTCAGTTTCAAGAAGTAGTAGTAGTGTGCTCAGATCTATGCGATACATATATCGATGGTTGAGCACACACTTGTTGTTTACCTCCTAGATTCTTAACCGATGATGCTGGTCGAACATCCAGGTGCATTGATGGGAGTATGAAACCCCTAGGAAAATCAGCTATGTTCACAAATTTGAAGGGTTCTTCGTCTGACGACACCATGTGAACCTATCCCTCATGAATGTACTTTACACATTGATGTAATATAGAGGGAATACAATACATCTCTTGAATCCAAGGCCTCCCTAGTAGGATGTTATATTACATGGCACCTTCGATCACATGACACATCATAGGGATGGTCTTTAGGCCTACCTAAATAGGTAGGATGATCGTGCCAACCGTCGAACATAGTGCATCATTAAATGCTCTCAATGTGAATGTGGTGGGCACAATATGTGACTTGGGTAGCTTTAAAGGACTCAATGCCTTGGTCATTATAATATTGATCGATGAACCAGTGTCGATCAAGACCCTCTTGAATGGCATATGATTGACACATGCAATGATATGTAATGGTGGGTCAGTCATATCTATAGGAACCATCCTGATTTCATGATCATAAAATTGGATCATCGGTTCCTGGCACTATTGTACATGTCCCACAAAATTGGTGAATGCTTGAGCATCTTGGGACTGCACTTCGATGGACCTTAGAATGTCCATGAGAGTCTCCCTATGCCTAGGGGACTACTGTATCAACTCATAAATAGACAACTTCGTAGGAGTTGTCTACAGGTTTTGAACCAACCTGCTTCGTATGGTCACCACCGGTCTAGTTGGTGGGCCTAGAATATTCTGAGCTATGTTGATTCGGTGTAGCTTGTATCCTGATGGGAGCAAGGTTGATTTGGCTACTCATATCTCCCATGTCTAGTAACAACATTAACCATACCTATGAACCCCTGGGTAGGTGGTTCGACGCGCACTTGGTTGACCTGGCCAACATTGTTGCATGGTGCCTCATGGTTTGGCAATGGATTTTTATAAATCCCCATGTTTTGGTTGTCGGGCACCAATGGATTATTTGGTACTACAAGCTCACCTTTATCGATCATGTTTTGCACAATATGTTTGAAGGACCAACACACTTCGATGTCATGGCCCTTCGCATGATGGAAGATGCAAAATAGATCATCCTGATACCCCTTTGACTTGGGCTGGTTAGGATCGACCAGTTTAATCTCGGGTAACCTGATTGCCTTAGCCTCACATAATTGATGGAATATCGATGTCAATGATTCCATCAAAGGCGTGAATTGGTGAGGTGGGCATTGTTCCTTATTTTTGCCCTTATAATTATTCTTGCACTACTTGTACTATGCAAGAGGAGGTTGGGCCTGATAGTTCTACTTTTGTTGCCCTTTATCCTCTCTCTAGAGGTTTAGCACCACTTGATTGACATGGGCCTACTTGCCCTGATGTTTTGTGGAGCTCTTCTTGTGCCCCTCTTTCCTGTTCTTGAGCTTCAAGTTGCCTTCTTGCAACTTGATATCCTCAATTACTTTGGCTTGCACCAAAGCTTCCTCGAATGTCTGGATATTATTGCAGTTGCAACAATAATGAGATGTGCTTGGCACAACTCTTTGTGAACATTCGAGTCAATTCTATAGCAGGAATAGGGAATGGCAACTTTACCATTAATCTCCTCCACCTCTTTTCATATTCTTCAATTGGCTCATCATCATGCTGAGCTAGCATAGCTAGATCAAAAAGGTTAGCTTACTTCTTGATGCCAAAAGAAAAGCGTTCAAGGAAAGCATCAGCCAGTTGCTCAAAACTGGTGATATTGTGCTTCTTCAGCTGATTGAACCACTCTCGGGCTGGGCTTGAGAGGGTTGTGATGAATGTATGCAAAAGCAAGGTATTGTTGCTCGCAATCTGGAAGCATACATCCAAAAATCTTGTGACATGCTCTTGCGCATCTTCGTCACCTTTAAATTTATCTAGCCTGGGCATAACAAAATGCTCAGGATATGCTGGAGTAGGCATCGAGGGGTCCAAAGGCTCATTATGAATCTTTCTTAATGTCAGATTTTGAAGAGTTATGCCTTGCCTCTCGATTACTTTTACTTTCTCTACTAAGGCCTTATAAGCCTCTGAGGATAGAAAGTCCTCCTCCCTAAGCTGACATGGGGGCGGTCTTGGAGGTACATTCTTCCTCTATCGAGGTGGAGGACGTTGCTCTTCCTCCTCCTCAACTTGGGAGTCTTCAGGATACTCTTGATTGTCTCCATCTCCCTCTTCTTCCTCATATTGTCGTTGCCTCTCATATTCGAATGGTGGTGGTCATTCTCTTTGTAGGGCACTAATATGAGTGTGAGCATCTCTGCGCTCCTACTGCACATCGGCTTGTGAAAAAGCCTTCCTATGAATGCGCTCTCTGTGCTCCACATGAGTGTATAGACCAGCCCTAGCTAGCCTATCCTCTTGTTCTACATGCTCCTTTTGGGCAAGGATGCATTCCTCATGCATACGCTGCTCATATAGTCTTTTTCTGATGAGCCTTTGTGATTGAAGATTCTCTTCTTCAATGCACTGCCTCTCTAGGTGAGTATCCTCCAATTGATCTTGGAGGAGTTGTCATCTCTGCTCGGATACTAGTCTATGTGATCTATCAATTTGATCGACCGTAAGAGGCCTCTGGTATGTATGCTCTATGCGAGCGACCTTATGGGTTCTATACCCATCTGACTGATTTGTGATGCTTTTGCCTTTGTCTGTGAAGATGACATTGGCATCCTGCTGAGCCCTGTGCTGTGTGCCACCATGCATGGATGGTGGATGTGTCACATGAGGGTGCTTGGAAGCCTCTCCATGCTCTCTAGTAGTCCTAATAGAACTCTCACTATGCTCACTCGGAGCATGAGTGGGTGGAGCCGAAGGCTTATAGCCTAGCTACTCAAGGATGCTACCTAAGCCATCCAACTATCTGGATCTCCATCGCTCATGCGGTGGTGTGCCATTGGCTCCCACCTTGGACATATCAATAGTGATCTTTCGAGGTTCACTATGTGTGGGAGTGTGCATAGGCCTATGCTCAGAGGTGGCCCTATCTACATGCCCTTGAATGGGTGGATCTCGATCTCTTCTATACTCTGAAGGTGGAGGTATGGATCCTCTTGTAGACCTATGATGTAAGGGTACCAACTTGGACCCCTGTATGATATACTCATCAATCGATCCCATGGATGCACGTGCAATGCGATCTCGGTAATGGCTTTCGAGTGGAGCACCCTCATGCTGAGAGGCTCCATGCTCTATTCTATGTCTAGAAGAATGCATAGAAGCTCCTCTATCAGGGGTACGCTCAATAGGTTCCCCTCATGTCGAATTGTCTCCTCTAATGCTCATCGAATGATGTTCGGGAAGCTCATGTGGGTGAGGGTTCGACATATGTTGTTGTGAATTTATTGGGGCTTGGTCATTGGCATCAGGCTTATGCCTTTGTCGACCACCCCGTGTCTCCACCATGGTGCACCTAGTGTCTAGATTTATTCTTTATTATGCAAACAAGGTATACAATGGTGATTATCTCGTATTAAATTTTAAATGTGAGCCCTAAACTATTTGATGTTGTTTCAAATTTGTTGTGTTCGGTAAAGAAACTCCTTATCATGTTTGAAAGCTTGTTGGATGATAATCTTAGTTTAATTGGCTTTCACCTATATACTCGTAGCTCGACAACTTGGTTATGAACTCCAAGTCACGTAATCCAACCTATAATGTGTGGTAATGAAGCCCACACATGGTCAAGGAGCACAAGTCCTCCCAGATCCTCACCCATTTTCCCCTAGTCAGCGTTATACCCTCCGAAGAGAATACATGCAAATTTTCTAGGGTACAAAAGGTTCTCGGATCCGGTATTGGTCTAGTATCCAAGGGTACGTAGGATTTGGGCCAATGGATGGAAATCACCTCCACCATCATTGAACCCTACTAGTGGTTGGATGTCACTCCCAACTCACTAGCGTTTAATTGAAACGTGGTGTGTGTGGTTCTTTTTAATCTTTGCATAGAAAGGAAAATGCATAATACAACATGAATGATTATTTCCTATATGATATGCAAAAAGAAATATTTCATTTTATAGAATGCATGCTATATCCTATATGACTTTTTGACAATGCAAATTATGATGATATAGCCTCTGATTGGGCCTCAAACATGCAAACCAACACACAATTCTAATCTAGCATGCTGGATTCTAGGGTGGACTGCACTCAGAGGTCCATTGTTCCTAGCAGTGCCTAGCCAAAACTCAGAAAAAGAAACCCTAAGGACCTAATTCATTCTATGTTCATTTTATCCTTACTAAGTTTAGATTTCAATTTCTCAGTTCTAGAAAAACACAGAGGCAAAGTATAGAGATAGAGAGTGTCAGAAGGGCCTACCTCAGGTCCTCATCTGATCTAGCTTTGAAATCCTACTCTGTGATGTGTCTGCTACTAACCATGGCTCTAATGCATGGCTGCCACTGTAGACCATGATTGTCACCCACGGGCCAACTTTTTGATCATGGTTGTCATCCATGGTGAGCACTTGTCATAAAAAAATAGATCCACTCAGTGAAATGTGGCAAGAATTGTGGAGTTCCATCATGATCACCTACTGTAACCACCAAAAAGGCTTCACCTGATATTGCAATTGCTAAAATGAAGTAAAACTAGGCATTCATACACAAATTGACAAAGATGAAAGAAATTAAATGAAATGCATATTTTATTCCTCTTTGAACCAATTCATTCTCTTTTACAAATCAATCCCTCTTAGGGATACCCTTTTGATACTTCAATTACAATATATCTAATCCCTTTCTAGGATAGATGCAAATCAAAGGCCTTCTAGGGTGACACGAACTGCTCTAGGGTGGAGTTGACCCTCTTCTTCGTGTTGAGGAAGGAATTGGATGATTGAATCTCCTTCGATATCTGTTCTTGTGGGTCTGAGATGTGGTCAACACTGTAGCCCATGGCTGACAGCCATGACGAGGCTCTGAATAGATTTACCCTCAGAATTAGGGCTTCCTCTATGATCTGCCTTGCCAAATTGATGGTCAAGGGTCGCCTCTGTGTCCTCTGATAGGTTTGGTGGTTGAATTCCACAATTGGGCCTCCGTTTGCCCGAATTCATGTTTCTTGGCGTTCTAGCTCCTTAGGGCATCCATGACACAAGTTGACATGATGCTTGATGAATTAGCAAAGGAATTGGCAACAAATCTCTCTCAATACACTCAAGTGAGTATACAATTCGATAGGGCTTCACTGCTCTAATCTCCAATGCTCTCTCTCTTATTTTCCCTAATTTGAAGGGGTACTTATAGGATTACCCAAGGGCTAGGGGTGGCTTCCTCATGAAGCCAAGATCAAGATTGGGTAGTTGAGTCTGTTGGATGGAAGGTTCTGGACCCTTCCTCGCTCAAACCGCTCCAATCTGCAACCAATTGGCCATTGCAACCAACTTTTGGGGTCGGATGAAGGCCAACTGAACTTCAGTCCTGACCACGGGTGTCATCCATGGCCAACACTGCTAACCACATGTGTCAGCCGTGGTCCCCAATTGACATATTGGGGGCCACAACTGTCAGTCGCGACTAGTACTGACTAGGCACAAAATGCCCAATTGAGTGGTAAAAACCACTGCTATACCTTGGATTTGTCCAAAGGTCTTCCATATGGTCTTCTAGCATGTCCCATATGAGTAGTCACCATCGACATGATGCATTTTAGGTGTCTACATGCACCACCAACAAGTGTGTATCCACAACCAAATCCTGCTAATCCACCTCAAGCCATTCATATTTCAAGTCATCCGCAACAAATAAGAGTCTTAAAATACCCCTTGCCAATGCATGCAACTAACACAACACTTGCCAATAAAGTAGAACAACCTGAGT
The DNA here is from genome assembly GCA_028583015.1 of Wollemia nobilis. Classification (NCBI taxonomy): domain Eukaryota; kingdom Viridiplantae; phylum Streptophyta; class Pinopsida; order Araucariales; family Araucariaceae; genus Wollemia; species Wollemia nobilis. Next base: position 2,214,987 of record JAQPPZ010002395.1, on the reverse strand, counting down.
ATGTAAATCAGGTGCATGATAGTCCACCTCACAAATATTTTATGGGAATGATCAATGTGGTGACAGAGGAGCAAGAATACCTAAATTAATCTACACAACCTGTATCTCCTTCTAATGTTCCCTCAATTCCACAAGTGCTGCTACCACCAAATCAAGTTACACCTACTCCATATCATCTAACATCTCCATAGAATCAAGAACAAATGTACACACTACTAATATGGGGATAATCCAGCTACCATAGCTAAACATTCCAAGATGAATAAAAAACATGAGCATGTGGATATATCCACTAGACAAAATGATCATAAATCATCCACACCATCTCATATGTTTAGGACTTTCAATCCACATCTACTTAATTATTTTCTATCACCTGCATCCATTCCACCTCTACCACATACCAGTTACCAATAAATTTTATCAGCATCCATCCAACAACCCCCTCAACAATACTAGCAGTCACTGCCACTGGACTTGCAACAAATCTTGGATTGGTTAGCTAACATTGAGCTACAATCAAGTTGCCAACACACTCCAATTCTACAATAAATTTTAACTTGACTTACAAACATTGAGTTATAGTTGAGTCATCATCAATCTCATCAACATCCATCTCAGCAACCTTAGTAGTTGCAACATCCATTTTTGTAATCCACATATTAGGTTACACTACCTATGCCACAAACTCAAAATAAACCACAATCGAACAACCACAACAAGAATATTATGAAGCTCCCTCATGGCCACACATCACTTTCAAAGTATTATTTAGCCATATTTTAAAATCTTTATGAAGCACAAGAGATTTCATTACCAAAAATAATACCAAGAGACCCCAGTAGGCCACATGGTAGGGGTTATAAGAATAAATTATACTGTACTTATCATAGATGTAGTTAGTAGAAGTCTCTAAATAATGCAAAGGAAATAAGATTTGATTAATATCAACTAACTTAGCTTAGAAAAATTAAGCTAGTTATATAGATTACATAACAACTGCTTTAGCATATAATACGCTAACAATACACGTTAGGAGAAACGTGTAGCTAACTATTAACCTAAGTATGGAGTTCTAACTAAACAACTAACCTAAATATCTAACTTAGGATATTTAGGTATTTACTCTAGGTTAACTAGTAGATATTTAGAATAGTAAATATCTCATGGTATGCAGTAAAAAGTAAATGTAATAATCTATGTAGTATAATGCAATATACTACCTATTTTACCCTAACATCCCCCCTTTATTACATTACTTTGATATACAAAGTCTACTTCGAAACAACTCAAATTTGACACGTCCAAGTGCCTTTGTGAAGATGTCAGCAACTTGTTCGTCGGTGGGAATGTATTGGAGCTTGATCCTATGTTTAGGAACTTCATCATGAATGAAATGATAATTTGTGTTAATATGCTTTGTGTGTTCATGATGGACTGGATTCTTTACCAAGTTCAAAATACCTGAGTTGTCACAAAACATGTGAATAGGAAGTTTCATTGGTAGGCCCATGGTAGCCAAGATGCGACTTAACCATATCGCTTCACACACATCTCCACGTGCAACGCGATATTCTACCTCAGTTGAAGATAAAACAACCACCTGTTGCTTTTTACTATGCCATGAGACAAGACCAGATCCAAGATGAAATACATATCCTGATGTTGATTTTCTATCATCTAGGAATCCAGCATAGTCAAAATCAATGTAAATCTATAAGAAGAATGAGTTATTCTTCTTATACTCTATACCATAATCTACACTACCCTGAATGTAGTGAAGAACCCTTTTAGCTGCTTTCCAGTGTGAGACCTTTGGTTCTTGCACGAACCAATAAATATAGTTTACAACATAAGTAATGTCTGGTCTAGTATTGGTCAGATAGATGAGGCTTCCAATCATCTATCGATATAGCGTGCCATCTACCTATGGTGAGTCATCATACCATGATAACTGAAGCCCTGTTCCATCGGTGTTGCTTTGGTCTTACAATCAATCATACGATATTTTCTATTAAAGTCTTGGTATACTTTTTTTGAGTCACCCTAAGATGATTCTTCTTTTGTTCTATCTCAAGGCCAATATAGTAGTGGAGAAGTCCAATATCTATCATATCAAATGACTCTTTCAAGTCATATTTCATGGTGTTAATCAATTTCTCTGAATTGCCAGTGATGATTAGATCATCGACATACAATACAATAATCACTATTTTAGAACCTGTGTTCTTGATATAGAGACTTGCATCTAATGGAATTCTCTTAAATCCGTGCTGCAGTAGGTGACTATCTATTTTGATATACCATGCTCTTGGAGCTTGTTTTAGCCTGTATAATGATTTGACCAATTTGCAAACCTGTTGCTCATGGCCTTCCTCAAAAAATCCTCGAGGTTGAGTCATGTATACCTCTTCTTTTAAGTCACCATTTAGAAAGGCACTTTTTACATCCATCTGATGTAATTTCCATCCGAACTATGCTACCATAGCACAAAGAACTCGAATGGTGGTCATCCTTGTAGTGGATGCAAAGGTTTCCTCATAATCAAGACCTTCCTTTTGAGCATAGCCCTTTACCACAATATGGGCCATATGCTTGTCTATGGTACCATCTGCCTTATATTTGACTTTGTAAACCCATTTGCAGCCTATGGGATTCTTTTCTTTAGGCAAATTGACCAACTTCCATGTTTTATTTTTAATGAGGGATTTATGTTCAGCATCCATAGATGCCTTCCACTGAGGTTGACTAAGGGCTTCATCAACTGTAGAAGGTTTATTTTCATCATATGAAGACATGTAAACCCTCTCCTCATCAATTTCCATATCATTTCCACTTTCTAAATATCTATCAACAGAAAGCTCTTGAAAATCAACACAAATATCATCAACTAAAGTAGATGCTTCTGTCATTCTCTGTTGAGACATGCTTCGTGTCTTTGAATCTCTCATAGTACTTGTATACCATTTAGGAGGCTTTTTCTATTATGGAGGAGGAAGTGGCTATTTCTCCTCATCATCCAAGTATACTGATGTAGTGTTATATGTGAAAGCTTCATCAAACACTACATCTCTACTAACATGTATTTTCTTGGTGAATTGATCTATCAATCGATAACCTTTTGAGAATTCATCATATCCAAGAAAAACACATTTTTGGGTCTTCTCATCTAACTTCTTTCTTTTCTCCTTAGGTATATGCATAAAAGCCTTACACCCAAATACTCGTAGATGAGATATGGAGGGTTTCCTTCCACTCCATGCTTCCTAAGGAGTCATACCTTCAAGAGCCCATGTGGGTGCCCTATTTAGAAGATATACTATAGTTCTTATAGCTTCAGCCCAGTAAATGTGCTCAAGATTGGCTCCCTTAAGCATACATCAAACCATTTCCATAATGGAACAATTTCTTCTCTCAACAACTCCATTTTACTGAGGAGAATAGGTTGTTTTTTTTTTTTTGGTAATTAAGGTACAATTTCATTACATCCGAGGTTTTCCAGGTTGACCCAAAACCTTTTACAAAAATCAGCACTATGCTATTACGGATAAAAACCTCAATAGGTACAGTCTGTCCTTCGCTACTAGTACCCTTCTGAGGCCACCCTTCCAAGAAAGAGCACGGCCCCTTACACATCTTTAACAAACACCTTAGAACACAGGCAGCGGCCCACCGCATTTCTTTCTTTTTGCACCAGCTGCAAAAATGTGACCTATCGTGTAATCGCGACGTCCTTAAGTCTTCTCCTTAATTTTCTCTAAAGAGTCACGAAATGGTGACATGTCGCGAAAATGAGACATGTCACGAAAATGAGACATGTCACGAAATCGTGACATTCTGCCTTCGTTCTACTCCTTTGCCACTATAAGTCGCAAAAATGCAACATGTCACAAAAATGAGCCATGTCACGGAATCGTGACATTTGTCTCCCATTTTGCACTATTTTTTCTTCCAGCCGTGAAAATACATGTCACGAAATCATGACGTCCTTAAGTCGTTTCCATCTTTTACTTTGGATAGTCGCAAAAATGCAACCTGTCGCGAAAAAGAGACATGTCGTGAAATCGTGACATTCTGCCTTCGTTTCGCTCCTTTGTCGCTGCATGTCACGAAAATGCGACATGTCATGACAATGAGACATGTCGCGAAATCATGACATTCATCTCCCATTTTGCACTCTTGCCGCTTCCATCCGTGAAAGTGCGACAATGAGAATAGGTTGTTTTTAATTGTCTTTTTATCCCATGTTTCTATAAAAATTAGGAAATTTCTTTTGATGTGTATTCCCCCCTCGATCTGAATGGAGGGTCTTTATAAAATATCCTGATTCTTTCTCAACAAGCTTCTTGAACTGCTAAAAATATTCAAATGCTTCAGACTTCAACTGTAATAAGAAGACCCACATTTTTTGTGAGTGATCATCTATAAACAATTGAAAATACCTTTTTCCTCCATAACTAGTAGACATAGGACCACACAAATATGTGTGAACTAACTTCAAAGGTACTTTAGTTGGAAAAGAGCTAGGTTCAAAAGGTACTCTATGTTGCTTTCCTGGCAAGCAATCTGAGCACACTAGCAAAGTAGATAAAAGAGTAGGCAGTACTTTCACCATTTGATATTTACTGAGTTCTAGTAAATACCCTAAAATTAGATGCCCAAATATCTTATGCCATAGAGAAGTGGCCTCTTTTGTGGTGACTTCCATTGCAATATGTGTGGAGGTAATTGCATCTAAGACAAACAAACCATGTTTTTATGAACCTATTACTATATGTTTTCCTTTCTATGTGATAAAGCAACATTTTTTTTCTTTGTCCACTTTGAAATTGACATTCATGTTACTGTCCAAGATTTGTGGAACTGACAAGAGATTATTTTTCAATCCTGGTACATAAAGAACTTTTTGAATCTTACATTCTCCATCTAGAAGGGAGATACAAATATTTTTTTCTCCCTAAACTCGATAGGTTAGATCATTAGCAATGGTTACCGGTCTACCTTCTCGGGCCTCAAATGTTTCAAACCAGGACTTATCACCAATCATATGTTTACTAGCACCTGAATCTATGTACCAAACAGTATCCTTTTGAGGGGAATTTATATGTGTCATGAGCACTTTGTGTGCTCGTTCAGAGTTCAAACTAGAATCTTTAGCTACAACAACATGTTCTTGTTGTTGTTTTTTCTTGTTCTTTGGTTTACCTTTACCCTTCTTTTGTCCTTGTTTATTGGGTAGTTTTTTCTTAAACCAACATATTTTGGTTTTATGAGTGTCCTTATCACAAATTTTACAATACTACTTCTTCTTCTTAATCTCTTTGCCTTTATCCTTTTCTTTGTTAGAAGAAGATCCTTTCTGTTGATTCCACTTTTTCTTTCCACTTTGCTTATTTGAGAAAAGTGCATTGTTGGATGCCTCATCTCTTTGGATTTGATTAGCTTCTTCAGTTTGAAGCAAATTTACCAACTCTAAAAAATTCACTATCCTTCCAGAGACTTGTAGTAAAGTGATCAACATTCTATAGGAGTCTGGAAGAGCCCTTAAAATGATTGAGTTCAGGACATTGTCTTCCACTTTTTCTCCTAAGGCTTTTAGTTTTGTTTTTATATTTGCGACTCTATAGAGGAATAGCTCTACTATCTCTCCAGATTACATATGAAGAGTATGAAGCTGTGTTTGAAGGTTAAGAATTGTTGATTGATTATTTCCTTCAAAAATGGTAGCTAAGGCATTACGTGCCTCCTTACCATTTTTATCTTCACTTATATGAGGTTGTATGTCATCAGTAATAGCTAGCAATATCAATAAGGAAATTATTTTATCCTTTTTATCATAAGTTGTTTGATCTACTCCTGCTGATGTGGGTCTAGAATTAGTGCCATCCACTATTCCCCACATCTCCTAGGGTTTATCAAGGTGTTTGGATTTTGACCTTTTATGGGGACCAAAACAAAATTGACTTGGTTTTAACCTGTGCAAGGTGTAGCACGATTTTGAGTGAAGTTTGGGTTTTGTGAAATGCTTCTTCAATGCTCTATCTTATTGTTTAATTGTACACAAAAAGCATGATTGTTAGTGCAATAATCAAAACAAAAGAGCAACCCAAATTATTATCACTCTAGGTGTCGGATGCAACCAAAAATGCACCTAGTATAGTCAAATTTTTTTTTTTAAGAAAATGTGTCGAGTACAATCGAGAATGCACCTTTCTTGCTTTGAAATATCCCCCCTTTTCTCTTTACAATTTTGCAAAAAATAGAATCACAAAATATGACTTCTATCCCCCCTTTGTCTATTTATCTCCAAAAAAAATTGGGAGAAAACTATAGGAATTGTGAGTAATTTATTGCAAAAATGTTGGAAGAAAAACCTCTATGTGATGCAACCAAAGTCTTAATCTCTTTGTCTCTATATCTCCAATTTGTGAATAAAACTAAATAAATGGTTTTGCTTGATTTTGAGATGGCAAATTTCTAGGTTTGAAAACTAACAAAATATTTTAATGATTAAAACTTTATATAATAAAGGTATTTAGGAAATATAAAATCATCTAATTATTTTTGAAAAAAAATGATTTAATTTATCCAAACACACTAAATTATATAAAAAAAATCAAATATATATATATATATATATATATATATATATATATATATATATATATATATATATATATATATATATATTTAATATTGAATAAACCTTAGAATAATAAAATTTGCACCTTTTTTTGGAGTCTTTTTGCATTCAAAAATAATAATTCTACGCCTGACTTCGAACACAGGACCTCGCAGGCTCGAATGATCGAACAAACAAGTAGGCTGCACAACGACTTTGAAACCAAGGAGGTATTACCTCGTATTTGAATAATCCTTTCAAATAGTGTCAAAAAAAATTAACAAATCTCTTCAAAGCGATGCGCGTGGGGTTTGATCCCCCGATCACGCATGCCACAACAAAGAACTCTTGCCACTACACTCTGAGGTGTGGACGGGAAGGGAGAAGGAGGGTCCGCCTTATGTTTCAATGCAGGCTCTATGAAATGTTTTGTAAAATGAGGACTTTTGTCCCACATTATCCTGTGGGCACAGGATGTAGGGTTTAAGAAACCTAATACTCCCCCTTTATAGTGACTACCTTTGGGAAGTCAAGAAACCACTGTTTTACCACCCGATGGAGAGAACCTTTACCCTGCCACCTGTCCGGCCCTCGACGCACCACGTCACCCTACCACGTGTCCTGTTAGATCCTAGTCAACTGCCAACTCAGAGTCTAGGTGGTTGTGCCACATCAATAGGTCTAGTCAATAGGGTCTCAAAAATTGATCCATCCACATGTCACCTCAATTTTTGTGCCATCCAGTTTCCTACCATGGAGGGTGATCCTACCCTCTCATGGTGATGGTCTAGTCGTCGTCACTGAAGAATGTCTCCAATGGTTAATCATTCAAGGGCACATTTGCCCTCTTGAGATGATCGATCGGTCGTCATCAGAGACTGTCCTTGTACCATGAGAAGTGTGAGGGCGTTCCTACCCTCGAGGCACTCCCGTGGGCTATTGGCAGACCCACTGTTGGGATCGCCAGTGGGGGTATTGGAACCCTCCAGTGTTCGTGATCATGGTCAGGGGAATTAATATCCCCTACCTCTAGATCCATGCCCGGTGTGCAAGCTCTATCCTCTGCAAGGATAGTCTTCCTGAGACAAAGGTGGCCCAAAAAATTGGGAATATCCCACCTCCTCTACCTTCAAGAAATTTAATCAAAACAATGCATCAAACTATAGGAGAAAAAAAATAATTAAAGACACCAGTTGCCTTTGCATTCTCCAACAAAATGAAGGTGTACCTTTGCATTCTCTAGTGAAACAAAGGTATCTCGATGCTCATTCTTCCTCTATCCTACTCCCTCTAGCGCTGATGCCAATGCAGTTAGCAAAACTCTCCGAATAATGCAAATAAAATAAGCTTTGATTAATATCAACTAACTTAGCTTAGAATAATTAAGCTAGTTATATAGATTATATAACAACTGCTTTAGCATATAATATGCTAACAATACACGTTAGGAGAAACGTTTAGCTAACTATTAACCTAAGTAGAAAGTTCTAACTAAACAACTAACCTAAATATCTGACTTAGGATATTTAGGTATTTACTCTAGGTTAACTAGTAGATATTTAGAATAGTAAATATCTCATGGTATGCAGTAAAAAGTAAATGTAATAATGTATGTAGTATAATGCAATATACTACCTATTTTACCCTAACAATTGACTAGTGGGCCATAACATTAATAATTGCTACACATTTAAAAATGTGGTCCAAGATATACAAGATAGGGAGTTAATAACACAAGCTTATATTGAGAGGGGGGATGAACAGTATAAGACAACTTTTTACTTTTCTTTCTAAAATAATATTATGCAATATATCAATGACAATATCAATAGTAGTAATCAAATCAATGCACAAATCACCACGCATAATAGAGACATCAATTTAACATGGTTCACCCAATGTGGGCTACTCCACGGAGATAATATTTCACTAAAATTTTCTCAACAAATATCTTGGGAATCATTCCCTATAACAATATTTATGGACCTCTGTCCAAAGGAGACACCAATCCCCTAATCAAGTTCGTGGATCTCTATCCAAAGGAGACATCAATCCCCTCAACTGGTTCATGGATCTCTATCCATAGGAGAACTCCTTCTCCTCTACTCTAGCTAGTGATCCTCTTAGAAGACTACTGCCTCCACTACACTGGCTTATGGATATCTATCCATATAATACTCTATCCTCACTTAGAATACCTTTGTCCTCACTGCCCTGTCTAATGGATCTCTATCCACTGGAGACTACTGTGCTCTGCTTTATCACCTCTAAAGCTTTCTCTTAGCTCTGCACTAAACACAGTCCTTCGATCTAGCACAAATATGCTCAATATCTATCTTTGATCTACACTAAATATAGTCCTTCGATATAGCACAAAATTGCTCAATATTTGTCTTTGATATACACTAAACATAGTCCTTTGGTCTAGCACAAATCTACTCAATATTTGCCTCTAATCTAGCACAAAACTATCCTCAAATCTACACCAAACTCTATCCTTAAATTTGTCCTCAAGCCTTAACACAAAGCTTGATTCAATCATAAATAAACTTTGCTAGATCTTCCCCAAAACTTAACTCAAGGTTTGAACAAATAAATCAATCAACTCTGCTCACAAGTCTTCTCAAATACTTACATCAAATCTTCTCAACGAGTCCTCACTAGAACTTGTCCAATCTACTCAACAATTCTGTACCAAGACTTACCTCAAATTTGTATTGTAAGCTTCCACAAAATCTCACACAAATCTGTCCTTAATCTTTCATAAAAGCTTCCTCAACTCAAATCAATCTATCACAGAAAACTTCTTCAATCACTCAAACAAGCTTCACACAAAATCTTGTTTAATCTCACAGAAGCATATAGACAATTGTTAGAGACTCAATATGCTTCACACTCACAATAATGCTCAATAAATTTCAATATCTATCTTGTTTTTACTACAGAAACATATAGATAATGTTTAAAGACTCAATATTTTTCACTAACAACAATGCTTAATCACTTTCAATCTTTCCTTCAACTCAATTCATAAATAAAGACCAATTTGTTTCACAAAACTTGAACTTTCAGTCCAATACTTTTAATCAATTATGCTCAACCAAACACTCAATGAAAGTTTATTCAACAATAATTATCAAACATATCTCACATAGCAATGATACTCATGATCTTTCACAAACTCTAATCAAGCACATGAAGGCTCACTCAATATTTCCAACAATGCTTATCAAACAAAGTTTCTAGCATCAATATTAATTCCAGAAATACCTTCATCAATCAATATTGGATATCTCAAAATCAAACTCAACAATGTTTATCAAACAACCCTTTTCACTGTAACTTAGCATTCACAACATCCAATCCAAAAATATTTTACTCACAAGGAATATGTACCCATACCTTTTATTTTTATGGAGATATGTCTTTAAAACCTGTCTTAACCACAATCAAATTTTATTTGCCAACACTAGGGTTAGGTAGCCACAACCTATCTCAAGGTCTCCACTCAATAATTTTATCAAAAATTATTTTTCATACAAAATATCAAATCCTTTTGTACACCTTATAATCTCCAAACTCACAATGTTTAACTCAATAATTTCACCATAACAAAACACAACAATTTCCCTTTCACAGTTTATAATATCTAACTCAATAATTTCCTTATAACAAAATGCACATCAATCTCCTTTATACACCTTATAATCTCCACACTTTATAAAATAAGTTTCAATCACCAAAAATCAAAATAAAATATTTTAATTTTTTATTTACTTTATAACTCCCTCAAGCACTTATCACTCACGACAATCTCAAAGCAATTTCAGTTTTCAACACCTTGGAGAATAAAATTTAATGGCATACCTTTAATTTTTTTTGCCCACTAAAAACTATCTTCACCAAATTCAACCACGTGACCTTGCACTTCCCAAAACCCTAGCTCAAGCTAGGCCACCAAGTGGGTTACGTGCCCACATGAGACAAACGGTGCACGCTCCCCTAAAATTTGCCTCACAAAAATGTTGAGCAAGTCAAAATGAAGGCCTCTTCCTCTAAAATGTCAATCGCGTGGATCAAACCGCGATCTCCTCCTTGCAAACCTTAGCACTTTGTCAACTGCCATCTATGCTACAATCATCGGTGGGATGTCAACTCACCTTGATGCCTTTATTCCCTTGTTTCTCTCAATATTTATCGAAATACAAATCGTCTTCTTCCTAGGGTGCAACGCTTCAATTTCCTTTTATCTCTCACATTCGAAGGTGTAAGGTCAACTTTATGAAATGGAATTTATTTCCTATATATATGCACATTATTCTTTTACTTCTCACGTCGGTTGATTTTGAATTTAAAAATTCAAATTTATTTTTTAAATATTAAATTTTAAAATCTTTGCCTCCATTATTAATTTAAATTAAAATTTTAATCAAGGATTAAAATATTTTAATTTAAATTAATTTTTAATGGGTCTTTTCAATTTAAACTTCATTTTTCTTTGTCTTGATATTTGGCCCACAATATTATAGTAATATAATATTATTATTTAATTTAAACTAGCTTCTCTTGCCTCGTGTTTTCATCCTTTGGGACCTTTCTAGGCATATAATATTAAAAATAAATAGTATATCCTATTCCTTTTCAAGACCTTCTTGCTTTTAGAAAAACCACTTGATGTCCTTAATGATGGCGAAATTAAACCAATATTCTTTTGACATCAATGACAACAAAACTACTCAAAATTTCCAACGAGGAATCCCCATTCCAAGTTCACCTTGTCCACCTCATTCAAAATTCCAGCTCTGTATATTTACCCCTCTGTTCAAGACCATATCAATATATTTCAAAAGTTGTAGGAGGAAAAAATAATTGTTTTACCTGACATGCACCCTCTTGATCTAAACAAACTTAAATCTAAGTCGTATCAGGAAGATCATTATTACCCCTATCACTGGAAAATGGTTCATGACATCAATTATTGCTTTGCATTTAAATATGTGATCCAATATATTATTGATAGGGGGCCTTTTCCATAGATAATTTACTTACCTCATCTAATTAGGACCTTGGTATCAACTCAAATAGTAGTAGAGAGACCCAAGGTATCACACCTTCCCAGTCATCCACATCACCAACCATAAAATAAATTAGGGATTCTCAAGGTATCGTACCTTCTCCACACTCACCAAAAATTGAAGAAATTAGGTATTCTCGAGGTATTGTATCTCCCCCACACTCACCATTCATAAAACACTTTGGGGATACTTAAGGTATCACACATTCCCCACATAAAAAAATAAAAATAACAAGTAAACAAAACAACAACAAAAATTCAAAATACAAAAACATTGCATTTTGTGCATCTATTCATGCATTCATTCCCATCACACAACATTCATGCATTCGTATCATTTGCATCCATTCATATAACCTGTCATACTAGTTGTCATTTGCTCAGTTTGGATAATTATTATTCCAACAAGTCTTGTTACCTAAATCAAGGGCACCTTTTAGTTTAATATTAGTCTCACTTCACCATCCACAATCATGTCAAAAAAGTTGCACCTCTAGGTTTGTTTTCGGTTACTCATCCACTCCTATTTTTTTAAGCAACCTCTATTGAATGTCAAATTTTTAATGAACCAAAACACAATTTTTCACTAAGAAAATCTTGAGTTCTGGGAGTTGACTCTACCATGATTGAACCAAGAACATATCACATATTAATAACATCTTGTTTTTGAGAAGGATGACACCATGATTGGGTTCAACCATGAAGCAAAAAAGTCATTATTGCTTGTCCTATTATGCACATAGTCCACAAACAATGGTTTTCATCACTTAAACGCAACATCATCCAAAATAAAAATAGTGGTTTTCACCACTTACAACACTTCAAAATAAAAGAGTGATTAGTAAGGATAAGGTAAAATTCTCATCACACCTCGATTGAGAATTTGATTCCCCAAAGCTTTAACTCTTTTACACACCACAAGATAGGTCCTCAAGTAGTAAGGATAGGATTAGACTTCCATCTATATGATTATGTAGTTTGATTCCCCAAAGCTTAGAGATCATATCATTGGACTATGAAGCTAATCTCCATCAGGACTATAGACGCTTGACTGACAATAGAGTACGCACTTGCATGGTGACACATCTCTCTTGAAGAGACCTTTAACTACACATAAGAACAAGCTAACTTCCCGGTCTTCTCTATGATAGGTTTCATCTCACCTAACTCAATATGGGTAGATGAATTCACTTGCACACACATTGGTTCTTGATTTGTTTGAGTCATTACCATGCTCATGATTGGTAAATGAACATCCACTGCACACACATTTTTATCTCTAAAAAAATTTATAGCACTTAAAAATGAGTTTGTTCAAAATCACTAGGATGTTTGATTCTCTACAAAATAATTCTAGATACATTATCCATAAGCTAAAATAGCATCCATACCATAATCACATCACTACATGAGTCTTCCACTTCATATCCCACCATTAGATGTTGGTGTCCCTGATTAAGCAACAAAGATAAAGTTGGTCAAGCAAGAGTCTAAAAACTTTTACGAATGATCATTAGAACATGATACCATTCATTTATTTACATACATCAAATAATCATCAAGCAACTTGGGGGTGATTAAGGTATCATACCTTACCCATCAGACACATCAAGTCAAAAACAAATTGGGGGAGATTCAATGTCTCACACCTTCTTCAACAATCAATCAATCAAAATATCCACTTGAGGATGTTTAAGGTATCACACCTTCCCCAATAAAATAATAAATCAACTGAGGGTACTTAAGGTATTGCACATTCCCTATCAATCCAAAAAAAACTCAATAAATGCATCAATTACCAGTTTCAAAAGATTACGTCCTTTTATAAAAGGTTGTACCCTTTTTCTTGCATTCACATCAATCAACACATCACCTGCTAGGATCAAAAGGTTTCATCATTTTATAAAATGTTTTACCATTTGCCTCACATATAATAAATCAATTCATCATAAGCCCTATCCTACCAGGGCAAAGGTAGAATCATCCAATCAATAGCCCTATTCTATTGGGGCAAAAGCAAAATCAATCAATCTATCATCAGCCCTATCTTGCTAGGGTAAAGATAGCACCATCCAATCAATAGCTCTATTCTACTGGGGTAAAAGTAGAATCAATAAACCCATCAATAGCCTTATTCTGCTAGGACAAAATTAGAATCAATCAATCCATCATTAGCCCTATTCTACTAGGGCAAAGTCAAAATAATCCAATCAATAGCCCTATTTCACTTTGCAAGAATGAAATCCACTTACCCCATCTCATTCTACAAAACCTCTCAAATCAACACCATGCATTCAAATCATCATCTCATATCGTCATCATCTCAAGTGAATATTGTATCTAGTGATTTACTCTAGTCACCTAGCGGTTGTAGCGATTGGTCATCCATGCAATCCGGTAGGATGAGCATCTCACCATAAAGACACTTGTTCAAAAATCATCAAATCAACACACTATTGCATCCAAAAACATCATATCCCCTCATCATCATCAAAATAAAATCAATTGGATCCCTCATTTCTTGAGTGAGACTGTGTTCAAGTTGATTTGCCTAAGTTTTTCATTGAAACCCTCTCCATGGGGTTAAAAACACAAAAAAATATTACTTCATCATTTTGCATTAAAGAATTTGATATAGTCACTAGGACAGTGAGCTCCTATTGATGCAAAATATACCTTTGGTTATATTTGCACCCAAGACTTTGCCAACATTGAATGATCGGGTTTAAAATAGAGACTACCCAGTTCAATCTCCATAGAAGGTTGGTTCCTTTCTTTGTTATAGGAAAAGGGGATAGAGTGAGGTGCACAAAGGAAGGGAAATATAGCTATTGCTACGAATGTTAGATGGTACTGGTTAGACAAAAGCAAGGAAACACATACAATTTTTATAGATAAGAATTTTTTAAACCATCAAAATAATAATAACCATTCCTTTGGTGCAGATTTAAACAATCATAAACCTACTAGAATTGTTAACTTTAGAACTAGTGAACTTAAAGTGCAAAAATCTAGAAAGATAATTAAAGCAATTTATATTTAGTTTATTTTATATATAATTTAACAATCCATACATACTTGATCAAACACCATTGAGCCAGAAACCAGAATGAGTATTCTTTTATTTCTTTCATAAGTTTGTATACATTACCTTGTAAACATCCAAGAGCCGACCATTAGTTAGGGTCGCTCATCCTAATAACAAAAAAACTAAAACTTGTTACAATAATATGCCCGTAGGCCCATTTTGGTAAATTGGCAGCTAAAATAATATGGGATCCTCAACAACAAATGGTTGAGATCTTCTTGTTACTGCATATCTACCTCGATCCTTTTGGAGATGTCGTGGCTCAACTATCCACTTATTAATTTCTAGATTTCTAATTTCGGTTTGCAACTTGTCATGAAATCATGACTATTTTCTACCTTGTGCTCCTTTTGGGCCCTCGGTTAGTGAAAACCTGGTCAGTCATGAAATCATGACTATTTTCTACCTTGTGCTCCTTTTAGATCCTTGGCCAGTGAAAACCTAGCCGATCATGAAATCATGACTATTTTCTACCTTGTGCTCCTTTCGGGCCCTCAACCAGTGAAAACTTGGTCGATCGTGAAATCATGACTATTTTTAGCCTTGTGCTCCTTTCAGGCCCTTGGCCAGTGAAAACCTGACCAATCACAAAATCACAACTATTTTTTGCCTTGTGATCCTTTCAGGTACTTGGCCAGCGAAAACCTAGTCAATCACAAAATTGTGACTATTTTTTACCATGTTCTCCTTTCGGGCCCTCGGCTAGCAAAAACCTGGCCGATATTGAAATTGTGACTATTTTCTATACTTAGAAAAATTTAGAGAAGAAAACTCCTCTCTCCCCTTGGTGTAGTTATTTTGACCTACATTATTGGTGTCTCTCGAGGAATTTTGGTAGCTGAATGTTATAATCCAAAGCCTTTATCCATTGGATAATGGAGTAAAAATAATAAAAGAGAGAAATGGGAGAGATACAAAGTACAATTATGTTTCTTATTTTATGTAGCTACTTTTTAAGGATGTCTTCTCCAGTAGATTTCCTTGCTTCTGTTACTGCTTGATTGCTTGTTGAGGCTTTTTTGGCCTTTTTAGGTTTTTCTATATTCTAAACAACTTCATTATCAGCAGCATAGGTTTTATTCCAAGTCTCTTCATCTAGGTCAGAAGTCTCCATGAACGTTAGATATAAATACTCTAACTCTTCCACTTTGTCATAGGATAAAACTTTTGACCTCATGTACAACTCATGCAGACAGGAGTTGATCTGGGTAAGATCTTGAGCCATGCTAAATATTTGATCTTCTTGGATTGGCTCTTCCCAACTATCTATTTCTAATTCATATTCTATAAAAAATTTCCAAGAAGCTTTCAATCCATATTCTTCTAATATATTTGAATTGTTATCCCAAAAGCTTGGTAGGCCACAATTCTCTGCTATGCTCAAATGTTTTAAAATCCCCTTAGCTTCTGCTTGGAGTTCTTGAATTATTTTGGCACTTTTTGTCACAATTTTTTGCCTTATTTGGTCTAGAACCATGTTTTATTTTGGTTTATGTTTCATTTTGGGTTATGTTTCCAACTTTTCCCTACGTGCTCTCTACCAAAACTTGAATCTTTGTTGTTGCATATAGTCTTTCTTGCAGGAAAGTGATGAATGCAGTGAACTCATTCTCCTCTCAACCCAATGCCTTCTTAATCTTAGCCAAGTATAACAATATAGGCCTTGCCTTAAAACCTATCTTCTGGATATCATTAAACATCTCTTTTTTGACTATCTTGGCCTTTTCTTTGGACAACCCACTGGTTTTTCCAATGTCGTCTTGGATTTGTTTCTATAGGTCTTCCACTTATTTATTCAAAATCTAAATTTTTTCAACATCCTTCTTTGCTTCTTCCTTATATGGAACTACTTCATTGAATTTTTCTTCCCACTTCTTTGCCTCATTCTTTAGGGCCTTTTAAATGGTTGTTTGCTCACTCAAGGTTGCTTCCAAATATTTTATTTCCCGATATTTATTTTTGTAATATTTAGTATTTAAGTATATGGTCCCCATGTGAGCTTGGGCCTTTCCCCATTCATCTTCCATAGGTAATTGAGTGATATCTTAAATGATCATTCAGCTTGGTAATCTTCTAGAGTCATTTCTCCCTTTGGCTTCTGCACTAAGGGTGTCATATTTATTGTTGAACACTACATATTGATGGGATCCAGAGCTATCCCTTCTTTGGTACGGGCTATGTTCTTGGAAAATTGGGTGTAGTGAGACTTCCACCATTCTAAGGCATTTTGGTTAGCTTTCTTCATCTTTTTTAGCTTGGAGATGGTTGGGTGACTTTTAGAGGAGGAAGCGGGGATGGATTGGAAGTTAGAGAAATTGAAAGAATGAGGAAAAGGAATAGTGACTATTGTGGCATCCATATTTGATGGTCCTATGAGTGGATCTGTAGGAGTAGTTGAGGATGCTTTTAGGTTGGATTGGTTTTATGGTTTATGTGATGATGGCAATGATGGAGGTTGTTAATTTGAGGGAGAGGAAACATCATCTTCATCTGTAGAATGGGAAGGGGAGTTTCTTTGGAATTGATAAGAGGATGAAGTAAGATTTATAGGTATCATACTTGATAGTTCTTATGGATTTTTACCTTCAGTACTTTGTGGTTCCTTAGTAGGGATTGATCCTTTGACAAGGGTTGATCCTTCGATAGGGGTTGTTTTCTCTATAGAGATTGATTCTTCGATAGGAGTTGACCCTTTGGTAGGAGTTTATCCTTCAATGGGAGTTGTTTCTTTGATTTATTTGTTTAAATCCTAGGTGCTAACATCATTATGCTCAAGGGGATTTTCTAAATTTTCTTCTTTGTCCCCTTCTATATTCCCTTCTACGTTTTTTCTATGTTTTCTTGTACATTTTCTTCTTTTTGTTCATCCTCTGTTTTAGGGTCTACATGTGTTTCTTATTGCCTATTCTTCTTATGTTTCCCTGCTACAATTGATTCTAATATACTTTTTCTAGAGATTATAAGATGATCATCATCATATTATGTATCATATGTAGATGGGTGATGAGTTTACAAGTTGCTCTCTTTGGAATTTTTGGTTACTCAATAGCAATTATTTTTCCTTTTCCTTGGCTAGTTTACCTTTTTCATTGATAGGCAAAATCTTAATGCCATGGACACCTAGTGGAACCTTATCTGCAAGAGTCTTGGACCACCATGCACTTGTGCATCTAAGTCTAATCCCACCACAATAGATAAAATGGAGAACAATTCTTTACTTTTGAATTTTGATAGTGGAATGGGTGTTTTTGGCAGGGCTCCATCGATAAGGGGGTCTGACAAGTGTGATTGCATAAATAATTTAATATTAAAGGTGGTGTATAATACTTGGCTTGCATAACTAGATCAAACGGTATGGGGTTTATAGTGGGCTTTCTTCTTGTGCTGAAGACACACCTGATTGTATTGGTATCTAGGGTAAAAATGACTTCACCCCTGGAATTCCTAACTATCCTATACTTTATATCATAAAACATCATCATGGCTCTGATTAGCTCAAGGTAAGGGTGGACAGGGGTGCATATATACCATGAAAGTAAAGAGTGAAAAGAAAAATTACTTGGAATTGATGGAGTGGTGCCTTTCGCTACTCTGGCCTCCACAGCTTTTTGAATCTTATCTAGATTTTTCCAGGTGAATATTGTATCAGTTATGTAGGCATTTGAGTCTATAAAAGCATCTTTATTTCTGACCACCTTACACATTTCTGTAATAGCTGAAGAAGATCTTGCCATGGTTACCTGTCATGGTTTCATAATGCAAAAAATCTGGAAGCATCTTGAAAAAATTAGAAAATCTGAGAGAATTCAAGGAATTATTTGTAGGGAAATTTTAGAAAACAAGGGTGTGAGGAAAAGAGCTTCCATGGCATAAATAAATGTGCATGCATGTGTTAAGGTGCCATGTAGTAATTGTAGTTTTTGATCCACATTCTATGAATAATTTCAAATGTTATTGGGTGTCTTGTTTCATGTGCCACCCTCTTGAGACCAACCTCTATGCATCGCTACCTCCTTTGGATCAATAACTTTGTGTCATCCTTTTTTTGGGCCAATAACTTTGCATGGTTGTACTTTAAATAGAGCACATTTAAAATTTCAAGAAAACTAACTTTCTCACAAAGGGCAAAAAGGTGTCGTTATTTGAATTTCACTGCTAAATGTCAAAATGTCATGAAATCATGACCATTTTTGTGAAGTGGCCTCTGAATGCCAAAATGTTACAAAATCACAACCATTTTCCATGAAGTGGCCTTTGAATGTCAAAATATTACAGAATCATGACCATTTTTTGTGAAGTGGCCTATGAATGCCAAAATGTCATGAAATCACGACCATTTTCCATGAAGTGGCCTCTGAATGCCAAAATATCATGAAATCATGACCATTTTCCATGAAGTGACCTCTAAATGCCAAAATGTTGTGAAATCACAACCATTTTCTATGAAGTGACCTCTAAATGCAAAAATGTCATGAAATCATGACCATTTTCTCTGAAGTGGCCTTTGAATACCAAAATTTCATGAAATCACGATCATTTTTCTTGAAGTGGCCTCTAAATACCAAAATATTGTGAAATCATAACCATTTTCCATGAAGTGACCTCTGAATACCAAATTGTTGCGAATTCATGACCATTTTCTATGAAGTGGCCTCTAAATGCCAAAATATCATGAAATCATGACCATTTTTCATGAAGTGGCCTTTAAATGCCAAAATATCATGAAATAGTGGTCATTTTCTATGAAGTGGCCTCTGAATACCAAAATATTACAAAATTGCAACCATTTTCCATGAAGTGGCCTCTAAATGCTGAAATATCATGAAATCACAATAATTTTTGTATGAAGTGGTCTTTGAATACCAAAATGTCATGAAATCATGACCATTTTCTATGAAGTGACCTCTAAATGCCAAAATATCATGAAATCATGACCATTCTCCTTGAAGTGGCCTCTGAATGCCAAAATGTCACAAAATCATGATTATTTTTCTTGAAATGACCTTTAAATACCGAAATGTAGTGAAATCATGACCATTTTACTTGAAGTGGCCTTTGAATGCCAAAATGTCACAAAATCATGACTATTTTTCTTGAAGTGACCTCTAAATGCCGAAATGTCATAAAATCATGATCATTTTGCTTGGAATGGCCTGAGGGAGCCAAAGTGTCACGAAATCATGACCATTTTCCTTCTTTAGTAATATTCTTTGTTGACAAGTGAAAATCAGGCCAGTCACGAAGTCACAACTCTTCTTTTCAAGGTGAGAATTTAGAAAAAACATTATATTTACATATAATACAAAGGGGGTAGGAAAGAATTTTATCTTACTTGAAGTACAACTTCAGGTGGAAGTTGTTGACAGGGATAGGTTGTACTTGAACCTGTTCATTTTTTAGCTAAAAGGAATTCTATTTTTTTTTCTTCCATTATCTCGAAAGGTCCTTCCTAGAAAGCATCAAATTTTTTATGGTTCCTAGGTTTTGTTTTTTCTCATTCCACCTTAGGACTAAGTCTCCTACTTTAAAATTCCTGAGAGTAGCCTTTTATCAAACCATTTCTTTGTGTCTCCCATATGTTTCTAATAATGGTTGTAAGCTTGTTCTTTCTATTCTTCTAGTTGTAGGAGTTGTATCAACCTGTTCTCCATCGGTTCTGCTTCTTCCATACCATTTTTATTTAGTAATTTTAAAGTAGGTATTTCTATGTGTATCAGGAGGATAACTTCCTTATGATAGACTAATTAGTAAGGAGAGGTGTTGATGAATTTCTTGATTGTGATCCTATCAGCCCATAACGCCTGTTTTAGCAAAGAATTCCAGCTTCTCTTGTTGTCTTTCAAAGTTTATTTTAAAATTTGGAGTAGGTTTTTATTCATTGATGTAGCTAAACCATTTCCTTTGGGATAGTAATTTGAATAAGTATTCAAATAGATCCCATATTCACTAGAAAATTCAATAATTTTAGCACCTATGAAAGACGTGCCATTGTTTGTGACCAATGGGTCAGGGATACCAAACCTCGTTATTAAATTTTTGATAAATTCTATCACAACTTCTTGATCAGCTTTCTTAGTAGGCACTGCTTAATCCCACTAATTTAAGTAGTCAGTGGTAGTTAGAATATATTTATGCCCAATGGATGAATTAGGTTTTATAACCTCAATGAAATTCAGGCCCCATTGCTGGAAGGGTTCTTCAACATGAATATGTTTTAAATGTATTGAAGCATTTCTATTCCTCCCAACATATCTCTAGAATTCTTCACAATTTCTAATTACTCTGAATACATATGAGAAAATAGATGGCCAATAACAATCGATTCTGATTATTTTCAAAGTTGTAGTCCTTCCTAAGTAATGCCCACCTAATGGACCTCCATGAAACTCTTCCAAAATATTTTGCTTTTGATCATATTTTATGAATCGAAGTAATACACCATCCAGATGTTTTATGTATAGTCCTTTAGGTAGTAGGGTATACTTCAAGGCTTGGATCTTGTATCTTCTTTGTTGTGAAGCATTTAAACCTACTGGATATTTTCTAGTTTGAAAATAACTGATCAAGTCATTGGACCAGTCTGTATTTTGAGGTTGATCATCTTCTAGAATTGGTTCTTGCACTTGGCAAGCTACATACTCCATTGAGGCTTGTTTGGTTAGTTCTTGACATAATGCTCTACTTCTCACTAGCTTGGTCGTGTGAATATCAACATCGTATTCTTGTATCTTCGATACCCAACCAAATATTTTCTCGCCAAGCTCTCCTTGTATGATGAAGTTTTTGACATCAAGGTGAACTACGTATACAATACTCCTACTATGTGAAAGGAAATTCCTAAATTTTTCAATGATTTCATTATTGCATAAACTTTCTTTTCTATGAAGTATTTTTCTTGTGTTCCTGCATGGTCTTACTTAGAAATACTATGGGTCTCTTTTCATTGTTTATCCCTTTCTGAGTAAGTACTATGGTGTAACTCTTTTGTTCTCCTACATCATACAGGATGAAACCTCTAGAGTAATATGAATTTACTAGGACATGTGCTTGGGTTGGCTGTTCCTTTATACTAGTGAAAGCTTTCTTTCACAAGTTCATCCATTTAATTTTTGCATCCTTCTTTAATAGCTCTATCATGGGTTTAAAAATTTGCATAAATTCTACTATGAAATTGCATACAAAGTTGATCTACCTGAAGAAATATTGCAGGTATTTCTTATTTGGAGGTAAAAGGAGTTCCAAAAGTGCTTTCACTCTGTTAGGGTCTATAGCCAACCCAGCTTTAGAAATGATATGTCCAAGTAAAATCCCCTCTTCAAAAAAAAATATGGATTTCTTCGGATTCAAAGAGATACTAAACTCTCTACATTTCTTAAAAACTCTTCTAAGGTGTTCAACGTGATCTTTACAATGAGATAACATTGTCATATTATCTAAGTATATTACTATGATCTTATTGACGATTTCTCCAAAAGCCACATCCATTGCCCTTTGAAAGGTTGCTCTAGCATTGGATAATCCAAAAGGTATCCTCTGGTAAGAAAATAACCCTCACTTGGTAGTGAATTTTGTTTTGTATTGGTCTTCATATTTTATCCAAAACCTGATTGTACCCAAAAAACCCATTCAATAATGAGAATCTCTTCATTCCCACCATAGTATGCAGAGTCTGGTCAATTTTTGGGAGAGGGTAATGATACTTTAATGAAGATTTATTGAGATTTTATAAGTCTACACATAGCCTAATGTATCAATTCACCTTCCTAACCAAAACCAGATTAGCTACCCATGTAGAATGTTTAATGGGGTAGACAATCTTGGCTTCAAGTAGCTTCAGTAGTTCTTGCTTCATTAGAGCTTTGATTTTAGGGTTTACCAACCTTTGTTTCTACCTAAAGGATTTTGCACCTTCTTCGAGTTCAATGGTATGTTGTATGGTCTCTTTGGAGTAGACATTAAGGTCACCATAATTCCAAGCTATGATATCAGGGAATTCTTTGCACAATCTTCAAATCTCATTCAACTCTTCATCTGTGCAGTTTACTCCTACTTTGATAAACTTTTCTGGTTCTAACTGAACCTCTTTATATCGATGTTTATCAACCTTCATCTTGTGATCGGTTGATATTTCATTGTTTTTTAATAGGCTTTCAAGAGTAATCAGTCCTTTTGGGATGTGATTATTTTTCAATTGGATCATACCTTCATCTTCTTCATCTTTTTGCACTTTGTCGCTTGAACATTTCATTTCATGGATCAGGAAATCTACTATATGTTGATCACTCTCAAATACCTTCTAAAAGGTATCTTTGTCTAGCACAGAAGGTCTATATATAAGTCTTACCATCTTATATTTTTGAATGATATTGCTTATGGGGAAAAAATTTACATCTATTGTGATGCACCTTGTTGGAGCCATAACTTGTGAACCGTACGCCCATTTTCCTTGAAATTTAACAAGTGATTTTGCATGCGTGTTCTGCATGAGGCTAATATTTTATTCACCTCACCCTCCAAAAATTATGTTCTTGGGACCTAACTTCGACATCTAGTGTCCCAAAATTAGCTTTTAGAATAGGATCCCAGGTTTTTTGGGTTTATTTGGATGTTAGAATTTTATTATCTTTTGTTATACCTTAATTTGAGGCCTAATGTTTTAAATTAAGGTTCGTTATTGTAAGAGGGATGTGTGCACCAAATTTGGGTGCAATCCGACTCATTTCTATTTTTAGCAGGTTTTTAGAAAAAATATATATTTTTAGCAGTTTTTTGAAAAAAAATGTTTTAGGGTTTCTTTGGTTTTCGGTTGCTATATGATGGATTGTAATATTTTTTAGAAGAGGTGTGAATTTAGGAATGAGAATAATATCAATTTATAGGTTTCTTCCATTATATTGCATTTGTGTTATGTGATTGGAGTCCACTTTGTTGGTCTCTTGTAGCTGAGTTGACACCATTTGGTATCAAAGCGGGTGTGATCTCGCTAGTAAAGGGAAGATGCCACCTAGAAGATATGCCCATATGAATAGGCAGATCGAGGATCCTAATGCAAAAATAGCATGACTGACTAGTGTGATTGATCACATGGGAGAGAGAACATCTTGAGGGAATTACATAGTGGGGGTTTGGCTGGTCATTTTGGAGTAGCTAAAACTACCACTCTTGTAGAGGAGAAGTACTATTGGCCAAAAATAAAGAGAGACATAATTAGGTTTGTCTCTAGATGTAGAGTATGTCATATGGCTAAGGTCCATGCACAAAATACAGGGTTGTATATGCCACTACCATTTCCTACAAGACCATGGACCGATCTAAGTATGGATTTCGTGTTGGGGTTGCCCAAGACATAGAGGGGTAAGGATTTAGTTTTTATTGTGGTAGACAGATTTTTAAAAATGATGCATTTCATTTCTTTCCAGAAAACTAATGATGCAACTAGGACTGCAATCTTATTCTTTGATGAGATTGTATGGTTGCATGGTGTTCCAAAGACTATTACTTCTGATCAGGATACTAAGTTCTTGAGTCACTTTTGGAGGACGTTGTGGAAAAATTTGAACACCAGGTTGCAATTCAGTGGTGCTTACCACCCACAAACTAATGGGCAAACCAAGGTAGTGAACAAAATCTTAGGAAACCTCTTACAGTGCATAGTTGGAGAAAAACCAAAACAATGGGATTTAGCCTTGTCGCAAGCCGAATTTACATGCAACAGTTTAGTGAACAAGTCGACAGGTAAATCTCCTTTTTAAATTATTTATGGTCAAAATCCTAGAGGTGTATTAGATTTGGTTGAGTTACCAATTGGGGAACAAGTTAGTGATGATTTAGAAGCATTTGTTGAGCATATCCAAAAAGTGCAAGAGTCCATGAGGGAAAAATTGCATAGTAGTAATGCTCACTACAAAGAGTCTGTTGATGCACACAGAAGGGTGAAAGTGTTTTAAGAGGGTGATATGGTCATGGTTCATCTTAGGAAATAAATATTTCCTAAGGGGACGTATAACAAACTGAAACTTAAGAAAATTGGGCCATGCAAGATTTTGAAGAATATCAATGATAATGCCTATAAAGTGGAGTTGCCTAATGAATTTGATATTTTGCCCATTTTTAATGTTTCTAATTTATTTCAATATCCTAGTGTTGCCAAGGATGGTGAATTATAGGATACAGTAAATTGGGCATGACAAATGCCTAAGAAAAAAAAAGACAGAGTTGCACAGGTGCTCGATAAGAAGGTGATCACCACTAGACATGGGAGCTACAATAGAATTCTGGTTCAGTGGGAAGGATTACCACATTCATATAACACTTGGGTTTCGGATTCAGAGCTAAAGTAAATTTATAACCAGAAGCTATAGGATTTCAATTCAACTGAACTCATAGGATCTGAGTTCTTTTTCACCAGAGAAGAATGATCCACCTTGTCGGAGCCATAACTTGTGAACCATATGCCCGTTTGCCTTGAAATTTAACAAGTGGTTCCACATACATGTTATACATGAGTCTAATCTTTGATTCACCTCACCCTCCAAAAATCATATTTTCGAGACCTAACTCCGACATCTAGTGTCCCAAAATTAGCTTTTAGAATAGGTTCCCAGGTTTTTTGGGTTTTTTTGGATGTTAGAATTTTATTATATTTTGTTATACCTTAAGTTGAGGCCTAATATTTTAAAGTAAGGTTTTTTTATTGTAATAGGGATGTGTGCACAAAATTTGGGTGCAATCCGACTCATTTCTATTTTTAGTAGTTTTTAGAAAAAGATCTATTTTTAGCAATTTTTAGAAAAAAAATACATTTTAGGGTTTCTTTGGTTTTCGGTTGCTATATGATGGATTGTAATATTTTGGAGGAGTGTTAATTCAGGAATGAGAATAATATCAATTTGCAGGTTTCTTCCATTATATTGCATTTGTGTTATGTGATTGGAGTCCACTTTGTTGGTCTCTTGTAGTTGAGATTACACCATACTGATGCTAATAGGTTAGGATGGATATTATTTTCTTTAGGGATTGCTTTTATGTTTATATCTTCAAAATCTTTGAAGGGATCCCATAATTTATTTTTGTAAGCTTTGAGATAGTGTTGCTTACTAACACATTTTTCTATGACTTGGTTGAAGATTAGTTTTGAATCTCCATAAATTTGTAGTTGGCTAATTCCAAGTCTCTTAGATTTCTTAAGGCCTAGGCAAGGAGCCTCATATTCAAATGCATTGTTAGTGTAGCTCCAAGTTAGTGAATAGGAGAAAAACTTTTCCTCACCCATTGGAGAGATTAAGACTATGCCTGCTCCAACTCCATTCTTGCATATGGTACCATCAAAGTAAATATTACACATTTGGTTGGTAGATGGTTCTTCTTCGTACAAAGAGGTAGGATTGCTTTTCTCAGGTTTCATGATTGAATAACTTCCAAGGTCTATTTCAATCATAGCATTGAATTCTTGGAGGGAGAATCGATATTCTTCTTGTAGCACATTCCAATATTCTTCCATTAAGTTTAAATCTTCCAACTTCTTAGTAATTATGCTCACTGTAGTGGCTTGCTTCCCTTCCTCTTCAATTTTTTGATATAGAAGGTAGATGGTTTTTCGTTGAATATTTTCATTGTTTTCTCCTTGAATGGGATTTCTAAGTGTGAGTAATCCTTAGATAGGTATACTCCTATCTTGGCTATGAATTATCTAGATAAGTACATACCAAAATAAGGTTCTAAATCTACTACAACTACCTCTTGTATAACTATAAGTTGAGGCATTTTGTGTAGAACTATGGGAATATCTTTTATCACCCCCACGATTTTGATCGGAGTCCCATCTAACTACAAAACACCTGGGCTACTTCTGGTGTATTCCATCCCCATGATATCACACATAGCTTTGGGTATTATAGTAGTTACATCCCTTGATTCTATCATACAGTTATGTACCACCCATCCTTCCATCTAAAGAGACAAATAGAAGGGAGGAGGTCTATTTTTTCTGTAGCAGACGTCAAACTGGCTTGTGCATAATTCAACTGAGTGGGAGTTTTACTCTTATTTTTCATAGACCTTAGGGATTCCTATAATAAGTTAATTTGTCCTATAAATTGTAAGGCATCATACATAGTTGCTTTAGAAGGAGTCTTTTTCATTTCTTCTACTATGTTGAAGGGGAGGGGATCGACATTTTTCTCTTTTTCTTTTGTAATAGTGTTGTACTTGTTCCTATACCCATGAGTGGCATCTATCCTTTGATGCTTAGTCAATGAGCGATATCTCAACTTATCTCTTGCCTATTCATGTGTCTCAGCTTCCTTCTACAGGGGGGCTTCTTTACATATCTCCACTTCATTTTGGCCTAATATTTGGGGAACTTTCTCAGAGGAGGCTCTTATCTCAACCTAGTTTCTCACAGGTTAAAGCACTTTCAAGGGTTAATCTCTTGGGGATTTACCTACAAAGGTTTCTTCCTTGATTTGGTCAGAACAATTACTTGTTCCACCGAAGGCATCATGAGATTGTAATTTTCCTCCCTAATCATGTTTACTTTCCCTTTAAGATTTTTTTTATCTCTTTCAACAACTATCTTCTGGGTATAGTGTTGATGGATCATGCATGAGTTTTCACTATTTGGATAATTACATGTAGAGCACCAAAAGTTTTATTATATCACTGATTTGGTAGGTTCACCATATTTATTAGCATAAACTACATTCGATCTATCCTAATTTCTACTACTTGTGGAAGCTTGGTCTCTCGTTACTTGTGGAAATATCCTTGGTTGGAAACTTCGCTCTGCTTCTCTTCTTTCCATTGAGGTCATATTATTAGTAAAAATTTTCATGGTTGACTTTAGATCTAGTAAGGTTACAATTTGAGGATCAGGAGTTGGTAAAACTACTGATACAGGAAGTGCAGGAATGATAGGTAACATTGGAGGAGCAAAGGGAGCTTATATCATTGAGATAGTATGCTGCCCAATCTATTTAGAAAAATCTATATTAGATATAGAAGCATGACTTGGAAAACTAGTATTCGATACTTGTGGAAGGTCTGGAAAGATAGGCATAACCATATTTGGAGGGAATAGAAATGAGATCTTTCTCTACCTTTTGATATTCTTGGAAGATATTTGGAAAAGTAAACACTTGATACTATTTGATAGCCATACTTATATCTTATTTGAAAGCTCTTAGATAATAATACATTGATTGCTCATCTATTGGTCTCAATCCATCGGGAACTCTCTTCCAATTATGGCTAAATAAGATGTTGAAATCAACTATTTCTTCCTGATAATGCTTCTAAATGATAGTGAACTGGTTTAGCAAAGAAAATAAATCATGTTTATTAAAATCTTCTACCAGTTTACTGGTGAGCTGAGCCTAGGTGGCTATGGTTTGATTAGGAAGGGCTCTATACTAATAGAGCATTTTTCCTTTTAAGGAGATGACTAACAACCTTATCATCACATCTTCCTCTGTGATGTTATGTATTAGAGCCAATGCAGTTACATATTGGTAGTGTTCATAAGCCATTTTTCTTGTGCCATCATATTGGGGTAGCACTTTTAAATCCAAAGGGATCTGATGTTGAGCTACCAGATTCAAGGGACCTAAATGATTTCATGTAGGATAGAGCAGATTTGGTTGATTTAGAACCATTATAGGATCATCTGATATCACAGTAGTGTTTAAAAATCTGCCAATAGAAGTACTAGGGATAACTATAGGGGAAGGATTTGTAGATCCTATAGTGACAATAAAGGAAGAGGTTGATCAAGTAATGAGTACAGGATTGGCTTTGAGGCTACCAAGGTGTAATTCAAAGAACTCAATGGGTTCTTCAGAATTTTTTGCTTTAGATATGGTTTTCATATATCTTGGTATTCTACCAAAAAATAGATAAGGTTTTTCTCGAGTTTTAAATTTTGAATAGAGTCACCAAGTGATTTATAAAAAAATGCATAGGACAAAGATAACCACCATAATTTTGGTCTGTATATATAGTAGGATTGTGTCCCACCGGGTGTTCCAAAAACTATTGGTGCAAAATATGCCTTTGGTTATGTTTGTGGCCAAGATTTTGCCAACATTGAATGATCAGGTTTTAAAAAAATACTACCCGATTCAATCTCCAAAGAAGGTTATTTCCTTGCTTTGAAGTAAAAGGGGATAGAGTAAAGTGCATAAAGAAATGGAAATATAGCTATTGCTAGGAATGTTAAATGGTACAGGTTAGACAACAGTAAGGAAATGCATACAGTTTTTATAGATAAGCATTATTTAAACCATCAAAATAAGAATAACCGGTCCTTTGGTGCAATTTAAACAATCATAAACCTACTAGAATTGTTAACTTTAGAACTAGTGAAACTTAAAGCACAGAAATCCAAAAAGAGAATTAAAGTGATTTATATTCAACGTAGTTTATATAGAATTTAACAATCCATACATACTTGATCAAACACCATTGAGCCAAAAACTAGAATGAGTAGTCTTTTATTGCTTTCAAAAGTTTGTATACATTGCCTTGTAAACATCTAAGAGTTGACCATTAGTTAGGGTCACTCATCCTATAAATATATATATTTATTTATTTATTTATTTATTTATTTATTTATATATTTATATTTATATATGTGATATGATATTAAATCACAACCATCCATCAAAACTCCATCTTAGCATGTCATGTGGTAATCCTTACTGCTCATTAATTGCAATCCTTACCACTCATTAAAATTGTAATCTCAACTGCTCATCAAGATTTAATCTTGGCCGCTCGTTGCCATCATCAAAACCCTAACATGAATCAAGGTAATCATAAAATATTATTCACTTTTCATGAATAGGGATCAAACATTTGCAAAGAGAGATCACATGAGTTATCACATTCACACGATATTTTGCATGAGAGTAAATCCCTAGCCATCATTGCATTCATTTTTCAATCACCACCACTTCTATGAATTATATTAATTATATTTTGATGCTTCAAAGCATCCTTCACAATCTGAAAACATCTCAAAGCATCCACCAGACACTACAGGCCATCCATCATAGTTCTCATATTCCTCTGGGTATCCATTAGACACAATACTACATCCACAAGCTCCTAGATGCTTTTTAGAATCTATGCAATAATACATCGATCCCTCAAAAGCATAGATCAAGGTCAGTATTGGCAAGGCAATTTATTCTATTTTAACTTACATTTTCTTGCACTTTTATATCATTGTTTGCAAATATTTTATTTAGGATTTGCAGTTTATTTTTAATATATATCAATAGGTGCTACTAACCCTTGTTTGTTGGTTGTGTGCAGGTTATAGACCATTTGTGTTGGCAATTTTCGGTTTGAGATCCTAGCTTCTTGTCTATGAGTTGTCATTGATGTCAAAAGGAAATGGCATTAATGTTAAGAGGATGTGTTGGCTTCAAAGGTGGAATATTCCAAGAGAATATTTTTAAGAGAATCCGGAGAGATTCCATTGGCAAGGGTTTTTCATTAAAACCAAACCGGTTTTTATTAAAACCAAGTTGGATAGGGTTTTTATTAAAACCAAGTTAAATGGTTTTTATTAAAACCAATGGAGGTTCTCTTTATTATTTATTTAATTATTATTTAAAACCCTTCAAGGTTTTAATTAATTAATTATTTAATTAATTAAGGGAGAAATTATTTTTAATTTATTAAAAATACTTAAAGGTTTTAAACCTTTTTTATTCTTAATTTATTAAAATTATTTAAGGGTTTTTAAACCCTTTTTTAAAAGACTTTTGATTAATTTTGAAATGGTCTTTATTTCCGTCGACGTCAAGGTGTCTTCGAAGAGACTATTTATTCTCCAACTCCTAAGGTTGGAAGGCTAATGAATACGAAATTCTCCAAATGCAATTTGCGATGTTTGTACTCTGTATTCGCTACGATCGAAGGAAGACTTAGAAGCACGTGCGGTTGAAAGTCTTCAAGAGTTTTTTTTTAGGGTGAAGTGGAGGGAAGTTCACTTGTGAACTTCGTAGCCCACGTGGGATAGTGGCAGCGAAGGCTGTTGTTGGGTGCTGCATTGGCGGAGGTCGCCATTTCAAGTCTCACGGGGGTGCTTTGCTAGAGTAACACATGTTTTTATTAAAATGTCTTTATGCCACGAAATTCAGAGTTTCTTGGACAGTGATTTATAAGTTTGAGATTTGTGTGTGGTGACAGCTTGAAGGTTCAATTATCTTCTACTCCAATAAGGTATGGGCACATTCTTCTTATGAGTATGATTGGTGTATGTTTTCTAAAATAAGGTTGGAGTGAAAAGGTATTCTACTAGGTATCCTTTGGCTAGGTGTAAATCCTATTTTCTGGTTTGTTGAAGACTACTTATGCATTGTTATCCTTAAGGAGAGTTTTTGGTGAATGCATAATTTTTGGTTTGAGATAGTGGAAGCTTTGTGCACTAGGGTTTATATTTGTGAGTCTAGCTACTTGATTTGAGTTGGTGGAACCCTTGGTTGGTTGTTTTGAGTTTGATGGTTGAGTTGCTTCCATAGAGGTTGTTTGATCAAGTTATTGTTTTACTTGATTCATGATATTGGGCTTACTCCATTGAGTTGATTTGAGCAAGTTATTCTTTGCATTTGGTGATATTGTGTTGGTGGCTGTTTTGTTCAAATATCTTTGGAGGGAAAAGTATTTCTACTTGTTTCCTTTTCTTGTGATGATTGGTTGAATGCTTCAAGGTTGATGTTGAGTTGAATGGTGTTGGTTGACTAAACCTTGTTTGATGAGCATTGTTGTTGAAACCCTAATTGATGGTGAAAAGAACATGAGTATCATTGTTATGTGATTCTTTACATAGTTGGCAATTGTTGGGGTTTCATGTTCTTGAAAGAAAACATTCTATCCTATCCATTTCAGATATTGAGTTGAGTTTTCAGATTTGAGATTGAGTTTGAGCTGAGTTGATTTGAGTTGAGTTTTGAGATTGGGATTTGAGTATAGAACATATTGAGTCTCTAACAATTCTCTTTATGCTTCTATGAGTTTGACAAATCACATTGGGTCTCTAACAATTCACTTTGTGATTTCCTACTAAGAAAGTTTTTCTTGGTGAGCTTGCTGAGTTTTTGGACAGGTTCTAGTGGGGACTTGTGAGCAGTTCTTGGATAGGTTCCAATGGGGACTTGTGAGCATTTTTGGACAGGTTCCGATGGGGACTTGTGAGCAGTTTTGTATAGGTTCCGATGGGGACTTGTGAGCATATTTGGATAGGTCTTAGTAGAGGACTTGTGAACTGAGTTTTATAGTTCTATCATAGAACTTGAGGACAGAGGTGAATTGGTTCTATGAGAAGAACCTGAGGACAGTTGGCAAGTCTTTGAGAAGGCTTGTATGTAGAGGATTGATTTGTTCAAGAGTTGGACAGATCCGACAGACAAAGGAAGACTTGTACTAGACCGACTGACTGTGTTTGGTATAGGTTGCTGAGATATTGTGGACGTGATCATAGAAGGCAGAGGTCTCTTAGGCTAACCATTGAGGATAGGAGGTCTTCGATGGAAAGGAGTTCCACATGCTGGCAAGAGGTAGAGGCAGTTGATCTTCTAAGGGATCATTTCTAGAGCAAAGGGGAAGGTATCTCCTTTGGGTCGAGGCTCATAAACATTGTAATTGGGAAGGATTCCCAAAGAACTTTGAGATAACTTTTAGAGAAAAAATTTTGTGGATGTAGCCCAACCATTTTGGGTGAACCACGTTAAAAATGGGTCTTCAATGTGTGATGCTTTTTGTCTTGATTAATGTTGTGTTGATGCCACTATTATCTAAAGTTAAAATTATTAATTGGTTAAGTCTTATATTGTTCACCCCCCCTCTCATTATAAGTCCATGTTCTTCAATTTGTTAGGCCCCTTAGAGGGCAAACCCCTTGGTTTTTCATTATTAAATTTAATTAAATGATAGAAATGTATTCTAATGCAACCATAGCATAGGGTACCCAAACCTTTACAAAGGAGTTTTGGAAGGGACCCCAAACCATTATAAATCCAAAGAGTATTCAATGAGCCCAAAGTACATCAAATAAAAATGGATCCAGAGGAAGAACATCAAATAAAATATGGATCCAGAAATCCTGCCTTATCTCCTCTTTAAAATTTAAATTTGAAAAAGAGTGCCAAAGAGTAAGACATCGAGCAAAATGAGGCACTCAAGAAAGACTCGAGAATCACTAGGCAAAAACAACGAGGATTTCAATAGGAAATTGAAGAAAAATTTTCCCAACGAGAGTCAAGCAAACCAGCAATTCGTGAACAACCATTTGTGGATTGCAACAAAAATTCCCACTTGCTATGAAGTGCATAGAGCATACCTAGAATGAAATAACCAAAAACCATGAGAATGGCACTGACAAACCGGCAAGAGAAAAAACACCCAAATTTTTGCTTTAAAAAAGAAAACTCTCGAATCACCTAGAAAAAAGAAAGCATCTAGAATTAAACAAAATTTCCACTTGCTACGAAGCCCTCAAAGCACACCCAAAAATACGTATATGGTGTTGATAAGCCATCAAGAGAAATTAAACACAAATTTATGCTTTAAATATGATAACTCTCAAATCACCCCATGAAAAAAAAACAACAAGATTAAAACAAAAGAATCCCACTTGCTTCAAAGCCCTCAGAGCTCACAAACCTAAAAGCTCAAAAAATAAAACTAAAAAATCCAAGGAGCTCTCAGAAAATAAAACAAACCCTTCCCATAGAATATCCCAACCAAGGAATACGGACCTTTGACATGCAACCCATATAGCAATTGGAACCCTACCAAGGGGGGTAAATAACAAAAATGATACAGTCAATAAAATATCTACAACTGAGTACACCAGCAATAGAAAAACATTCTAAATATAGATTCCAATCAACCATAGGATCGATTGAAGAGAATAAATTGGCCCAAAACAACACTTGAAAGGAAATAAAGGGAATATCTCGATAAAAAGTTAGAGTTTTGGAACCCTAGGATCTGACATAGCTAGAGAATTCTAATAGTTGGTCCACCCCCTGCAACCCATTAGTACTAGGAGACCTTGCCAAATGAATGGGCCATCCACAAATTCCTTCCTCAATGGTCAATGAGCCCAAGATCTCCCCCTAGATTTGGATCAGGAGAGGGGTAAGACCAGAAAATGTAAGGAAAGAACCCCCAAAATGGCACCTACATCCAACAACTATCCCAACAACCATCAAATAAAAATACTAAACGTCCACCAACCAAAGTTACGTGGCAGTACAAAACTCCACAGACGTTGAAGGCACAAGGTCTCCCCCTATATTTGAATTATGGAAGGGGTGAAACTAAAGAATTTTGTAGAGAGACACCTGACTGATCAGCACAGGCAACCAATAGTAAGATCTCAGAGGGTAAAATCTAGTAAAAAATATAGGGAGACCTCTTGTTCAGAGAGAAAGGGTTTGAGAGCACAAGAGCAGGAGGCTTAGGCCCTCTCTACCATGGTGAGGCTTAAGCCCTCTCAGGCCCTCTCTACGACGATGAGACTCAGGACCTCTCTACCATGGTGAAGCTCTATTTGGTTTTATTATTACCTCTGTATTTTCATATTTATTATTTATCTATTCATTTATTTAATTAAACAAGAATTCAAATCTAACAATATGCCTAAAACAAATATATATTTTCTCCAACATCTCTTCTTTACAAGTAATTGGATGATAACAAAAAGCTATCATCTGCTTGTTAAGAATAGCTCCCATGCAAAGTGGTATTTTCCTTATTCTTGGAGAATTTTAAATCCAAAAAAATGCAAGCAATATCTACTTTCATTCACATACAACCATACATGCATAATGCACCTACATGAATGAAGGGCTTCCATGTACCCTTAAGTCATTGGTGAGTGTTTTGTTGCTAGGGATTTTTTCATCCCTATCAAAGCGAATACCCCACCGCGATGATAATTTACACCGTTATCATTTCTGATTTTAATTCTTGAGGACCTATACCTGCAAAACAAAGACCCTCAGAAATACCATATCCAAAATGATAAAGCATAATAATACAAAATAGGTGTTCAACTAATAGCAACATCATAAAACATGTTTTTGGGAGGGCCATTACAATATTATTTGACAAATTGTGATGCTTTATATTTAATTTGATAATTAATGATAAATTGTAATATATGTGGCAATTTATGCGTAATTTGATCATTTATGAAGAGTATTTTATAAATGTGTTAATTTGGCAAATTTAACGATTTTAGGTAAGGGTAAATTTTGAATAATTTTTACAAATTTGAGACTTTATACTTAATGTGACAAGGTTGGTAATGTGTGATTGATTTTCGATGATTCAGAACAATTTAAACCTGATAAAATTGAATAAGTGGGATAAAATTTGATTTAGATAAGTTGGATAACTTTGCTAAATTTAACGATGTAAATAATTTTGATATATTTGGTTAATTGTGATGAATCTTGATTATCTTCAATTAACTTGATAAATAGTTCAAGTCTTAACAATATTGTGAATAAATTTACCAAATTTGATCAATGCAAACGGATTTGTGAATCTTAATAACTTTGCTAAATTATGATATATTTTGAGTTTGATAAGTGGATAAATTATTGAATACATTTGAACAAATTTTAATAACTCGAATGAATTTGGCAATGCTTAGGAATTTAGGCAAATTATAACAATGTGTACAAACCTAAATAATTTTAACAAATTTAATAAATCACATGTTTGTAGAATTTGGATAGGTTTTTAGAAGTATGAGAAGGTTGGTAAAATCTTCTCAAGACATGTTCAATGAAAAGGTTAGTACATTCCTATACTTGCAATATTATAAATGATTTTGATGTAACAACTTAAGGTGATATCACAACTATGATAGGTAGATCATTATGACAGTGTATTATGTTAAACAAAAGTGACTATAATTAATTATATCTAAAGAAGGTGTGATTAGTATGACCTATGCTTTTGATGTTTAATTAATTTTAAAAGAAAGGATGTATGATCAATTGGTTTTATGAGTAATGTAAATCTTTGATTACATGAATCCGACTAATTTGATAAATTTGTTTTCCAAAATTTTGGGTCATGAGAGGATTACTTTGATTAAAATGATAATTTCTTGGCTGGTGTTGGATAGCCGATTGAATTTATAATTAATAAAAAATGGGTTTGAAATTAACTTTGCTTGGAATTAAATGATGAATTTTATTAAATTGATTTACAACTAATTTGATTAAAATATTAATGGATTTAATTTATAATAAATATAGCTAATTTGAGTTAATCAAATAACTAATTTTATTGAAGATATTTATAACAAGTTAGTTAAATTGGTTAATTTGATTAAGTTGAATGTGATTGATGTGATTTGGCGTCTAATTTAATTTATAAGTAGAAGATTAATTCGATCCATATGCTTTGTGATTTATAATCAAATTATTGAAAATATTTTTTTATGATTAATTTGGCTTAATCTGAGTAATTACTTATAATCAAGTGATTAATTTTCAATGAAATGGTTAAATTAAAATATTTGGGGCTAAAATGAGTTATTTAATTAATTTAGTTAGCTAGTTAATTGTGAATTTTTTTATTGATATAGGGATTTTGAAAGGACCCAAAACCTTTTACAGAGAGAAACATGTGTGAACCCAACTAGGATCAACACTAAAATTTGAAAAAAAACAAAACAAAAAAGCATCTAGGAAAACCCAACCAAACCATCCAAAAAGACAAAAAGAGAAACCTAGAAGTTCCCAACAAACCTAGCAAACCCAAAAAATGAACAGGAGAAACTGTCAAAACAAGTAAACCATGAACAGGAACCATGTAAAGCAAAACTGTCACTTTAGTTGAGATTGACCTGCATCTCAAAATTCTCATGAGGAATCAAATACCACGTAGGAAGTGATTACTCCTAGGCCAGAGGCAAGGGAGCCTTATATGGGATCCAATAGGCTTACTTGGACCACCATACTTGCTAAAGTAAACAAATTCCATCACCATGGTTTACCTCCATGAGTCCCACTAGGAAGTCAAACCACCAAATGCAAAGGGATTCTTCCAAAACTCCTTTGTTTACAAGTAAATCTACTACTTTATTTCCTTCTCTATACACGTACTGAATAATGATGATTTTGTATCTACACAGTAAGATTTTGCATTCATTAATCATATTGTGAACTCTCCATGGTAGGACTTTATTTCCTTTGAGCCAATTGACAGCAAGCATGGAATCATCTTTGACAATGATGTGGTCACAATCAAACTCCTGCATAATTATTAGACCTTGGTACATGGCTCTCACTTAGTTATCAAACTCCTGCAAAACAATTTTGACCCTGATCATTTTTGATAATTCCCCCAACATCGGTCATCCTAGGATTCCCTTTTGTTGTGCCATCAAAATTTAATTTTAACCAACAAATTGGAGGAGTCCACTTAATAATAGATCTATCAATACGATTTTGGAAGGCCATAGAAGGATTGCACTTAAACTTTAACATATTAAACAAGTGAGTTACAAGGTCATGTTTAGGGACTTTATATATAAAAATAAGTTAGGTATTCTCCAAGGCAAGAGTGATGACACGGTGGAAGACAGACCAAGGATTTTTGCTCAAACTATTAAACACTATTATTATGCTCCAACCATACTTACCATAGATAATGATGCAGACAAGTGGACCAAAGGAACTTTAGTTGGGAATTGGAAAAGGGATTTAGCCATTTTTATAACAATTGACAAAGGGATGATGGTTGAACCCACACAATGCTAAAGATATTAGAGGGAGTTAAATATGCCAACGGAGAACAGACATTCCAAGAATAAATGAAAGGTTGACTCCCAATTAGACTTACAGAGAACACAAAATTTGGTGATGTTTAATTGTGACTTATGGTGATTAATGAACCTATTTTTATTTTATAAGATTGATTTATAATAAAGTTGGCTAGTCAAGTGACTAACTCAATTAAAGTGATTAGTTGTTTTGGATGTGTTAATTGGACTAGTTTGACTTATAACGAAATGATTAAAAAAATGATTAATATCATAAGTTAAAATTAACTTGACTGATGATTAATTAATTAATGTAGTTTAATGAATTTAACAAAGATGATTTATAATTCATAATCAAATTTTAATTAATTAAATTTTTAACTTAATTAACTATGGAGAAAAAATTTAAGGATTTTTTTTCTTGGATTAACCTTTAGGCGAGCACCTAAAGGGAATATTTTTGCTTGGATTAACCTTTTGGTAAATGCCAAAAGGGCACCTTTGTATTAGATTAACCTTTAAGAAAATTCCTAAAGGTCATTTTTTGATTGGATTAAAGGGTACTTTTTTATTGAATTAACCTTTAGGTGAATGCCTAAAGGGTATCTTTTAATTGCATTAAGCTTTAGGTAAATGTATAAAGGGAACTTTTTGACTGGATTAACCTTTAGGAAAATGCCTAAAGGAAACTTCTTTATTGGATTAACCTTTAGATGAATTCCTAAAGGGCACTTTTTGATTGGGTTAACTTTTATACTAACACTTAAAGGGAGTTTTTTGATTGGATTAATCTTTAAACAAATGCTTGAAGGGTACTTTTTGACTAGATTAACCTTTAGGTGAGAACCTAAAGGGAACATTTTGACTAGATTAACCTTTAGGTGAATGTCGAAAGGGTACTTTTTTATTGGATTAATCTTTGGATGAACATCTAATTGGAACTTTATGATGGGATTAACCTATAGACAAATGCCTAAAGGGAATTTTTTGATTGGATTAACCTAAATGGCACTTTTTTACTAGATTAACCTTTAGGTGAATGCCTTAAGGGAACTTGTTTATTTTATTTATCTATTGAAGGACTATAGATTCATCCTTCTACTCAAAGGACTTATAATTTTATGCATTCATTTAAGGATTGTTGATCATACATTTTAGGACTTATGATTGATGCATCCACAAGCCTTGGGGTGCTTTTATCCCTTAGCCTTAGGTAATTTTGATTTAATCTATTTTTTTTTATAGAGAAGTGGAATAAAGAACTTATGCTTGATTGGTATAGCAAAGAATGATGTCCCTAGTCAAGAGGATATTTTGTTGTGGACCAATTACCCCCACTTTTAGGATGTTGGGTGGGAGATCATATGATGATATTTATGGGACTATAATCACTACAAATTATCATGGTGTCAATCATATAACACTTGATGAGATAGAAGAAATTAATTTTACAATAATTGACATTAACATCTATGGGTTTTGTAGGATTTGTCCTATAGCAAAATAAAGACTATATTTCATGATAGATACTTCTTAACACCTTATAGATCCATGAGATAATGGGATATATAGATCTCATTTTCATATCTGAATGCACCTTCCTATTAGGGCAAAGAACCCAACAAATTAGGGGCATCATGCCTTGCATAGATAAAATAACAAAAAGCATCGCGATTAGAATACCATATGTGGGGCAGCCTTCAAGGTTTTTAATAGACACAAGCTCCTCATCATACTTAACCCTTAACACACAAATGCCTCCATAAGTTGAGGCTAGAGGGGGTTTGTAGGGAAAGTAATTGCAATGAAAATGAAAAACAAAAAAAAAAAGTAATTACTTTGTATAAAATTAAGATATAAGCGACAGGGGTGATGCACCATAGAATTAAGATCCCTTTCCCTAATTGCAATAAGTGGCCATAAATGAACATGAAACCTATCAACTAATATATAGAATGAATACAACCAAGAAATTACCTTGACAATAAATATAAACACATTAAATAAAGATGGGTGGAGCGAAATTAATCAGAACTTCAATCAATATGCCAAAAATAATTACAAGATAATGAGTCATGGAGGGTTTGATGCTTCTTAGATAGTGTCTTAAGTTTTTACCTCCACTTATTATAACAAACAAAAAATGGGGTGAAAGGAAGAGCTTGTAAGGCTAGATACTAGACATGAACAAACAACTCTTAATTCCTTTACAATAAAATTTTGGCCTATTTAAAAACCAAGAGGGTTCCTTCCTTTTGAAGGTTTGTACAGAAGGACAAATTATCCTCTACTATATAGCTAAAATCCTTTTGTACTAACATTTAGTAGCTTCAAGGTCTCTAGATATAGGGCCATTAATTCTTAAGGTATTTTTGTCCTTTAGATGATGGGATGTCATCATCATTTCTAGTTGCTTATTATGTTGGAATAGTTGCACCATTGACTTTGCCAAATTTTTATTATGATCTCTTGTTGGTCAATATGGTAGGTATGGCCTTCCTAAATAGAGAATATTGATAGGGTAGGCTCATGCATATGATGGGTAATCATCACACTGACATACATTTGGCTCTGACATGCCACACCATGAAAGTAGTCTTTATGGCCAATGGTGGGTGCTTCTCTTAAATGCTCCTTTTCTTGCCTCATTCCTTACACACATGGCTACCATGTATTTCTAGATGATATGGAACCTCCTTCATCTAGATATTGGCACTTCTCTTCTTAGGATCTTGACTAGTTGCCACATTTCTAGATTTAAGTCTTATTATGATATTTTCTTCCTCATCGCACTCTCTCCATAAGAAGGATCATACATACTTTTGGATTAAAAATCAATGGCCCATAGTCCTTAGCACCCTTAATATGGTTAGCTCAGGGTAGAATATGAGCATAGACCATAGATGAAATATCTAATGGTTGATGCAACTTCTAAACTTTTCCATCTCCCCTTTGAAGATCTTTCCTTTTGATCAAAGGTGGATGGTTCCTCCCAACTACCTTTTTTGGCTTGTCCTAATTTTTACTAAGTCTTCTTTGGATAAATAAGAACTATAGAGAAATTTTCCCTAGAGCTTTAGCAGCTCCCAGGGCTCTTCAGCCTATTGAAAGAAGTAAATCCATAATTTTTTACTTGTATTGGGACATGGAGTTAAATTTTGAAAGTTAAAAATAGAATAAGATGGATAAAAAAAATTGGGAAGTGAAAAAGATATAATTTTATTTTTGCCTTGATATACCTTCTAGGATCACATTTCTTTTAATTGTGTTTCCTTGTTGTGGGACCTAGAAGAGTGCCCTCAAATTTTGTGGATAAGAAAAATTTTGAGTGATCTTGTCTGATGTTGGGGTAACTTTCTTGCCTAACCTCTAATGCCATTATATATGATCCTCGGGATCTTTTGTTTGATGAGTGTGTCCAAGTTGCTTTCCTTGTCTAATTAGATTGACTTGTTCCCCACTTTTTACTCCTTATGAAAGATTTAGGGATTTGTAGAATCTAGAGGGATCTTTCCATGTTATCCACAACTAGGGTGACCCTTTTGTGGTACAAGAACGTTATACAATATATGAAAATTTTGCAATCAAAATCCCTTCGGGTGCTTATATTTTTGTAAGGGAGTTTTAAGTTTGCTAACAACTTCTTTTGAATTCCTTCCTTTAGTAGTATATTTTTTGCATCTCTTGGTGGGCTCTCATTCTTTTAAACATAATTTGGCTTGGAGGATGGTTTAGCTCTAGATACTTCAAGGCACAAAAAAGAAAGTATTTCTTAAATATAATTTCCTTACTTTTAAAGTATTTGATATATTAGCTTTCCCAATTGATGGGAGTCAACCCTCCAAAGTAATCATATTTTTCATGACCCTCCCTAACGAGACTTATGGCATGGAAAAACTATGATGATCAATAGTAATATGATACTTAGTTTTTTTACAAATGAATTACTATATAATGCTTAGAATAATTTATCTTTGAAGAACATGGCACTACTAAAAAAATATCAATGTGTAGGATCAGGTACTCTTGTAGGTGGAAGAAAAAGAATCATCCACCAAAAATGGTGTACTTGAGGTTGGGAAAGTTATGATTAAGGTAACTTAGGGGTAACATGGATGACTACATTCATATAGGCATGCATTATTGGTTTAAGGGATAATCATCAATAGACAACCACCTAGAGCCTCAGTTTATAGCCTAGTAGCTATCATAAATTCTTCGACTGAGATGGGTGACTAGGTTGATGGAAAGACTCTCTCTTTATTGATTGCATCTGATTGGTTATCTTTTACTTCATCACTCTACAACATCTTGGTTTTGGAAAACTGTGCATTATTTTAGTTGCCTTAAATTCATTGAATTACTGCAAATATAGCATGTTGCTAGGACTTGTTCTATATAAAATTGTATATATAGAATAATCTATTTTAAATAATAAAAGAAATTTATTTAAATAGATAATTTGAATCTATTTTAAATAATAAAGGAAAATTATTTAAATAGATAATTTGAATCTATTTTAAATAATAAAAGAAATTTATTTAAATAGATAATTTGAATCTATTTTAATAAAAGGAAATTTATTTAATAGTAGAATTTTATTCAAATGGATAATAAAATCCATTCTTAATTAATATATTTTTATGGGTTTTCTTTAAAGTATTATATGATAAATCCCATTTTAATTAATTGGAAAATATATGAAAAGATCCTAATTTAAATAAAATAATAATCTTCTTAGCAAAGACAACAAGGTATTGTTGAAAGGGAATCTTCTTGTCGTCAGTTTCTTTATGGTGAAATTTTGAAGTATGGGAAGAATGATATTAAAACAAGAATATCTTGCACATCCACCAAGAAGATAGATAGAATTGAATGCAGACAGGTAAGTGATAAATGAGAAAGGATGGTGGTAGATGAAAGCAATAGGTCTTCGCTCCTTATGAGGAGAAGGATGGCAGAGAGAATTTTTGTTGGCTCACAGATGAAAAAAGGAAGCAAAAACGAAACAAAGGGAAGGATCAAACTCTTCACAATATAGCTCTCCTGAATCAAAATAACTCAAGGAATTTACAAGTTGGTTAAGCAAATTTATCTCCCTTTATTCCTTGTAAACTATTTTAATAGTTTAAGTTTGAAGTCACCTAGTTGGTGATAGTAGGGTGTTGTTACCCTTCCAATATTATCATCTTCCCTATGTTGCATCTTATTTTATTGGTTTGTTGAGATATGTTATCCTACATCTATATCTTCTAAACTATTGTGATACCCACACTAGACCCCCCTCCTAACTCATTTTTGAAGTTCTTGGTGCACTATGGACTCCTAGTCCCGCTCGACCACCCCCTAGTTAACGATTTTTGATCGTCACATTGGTGCTGCCTTTGTATTTATTGTGTGTGATAGTGGTTCATATTGTAATCATGCCATTATCATATTTGTGGTGGTATTTAGCATTTTATTTTTTGGTTTAGTATGTGCTATTGGGTTGGACTGTGATGTTTCATAACACCTTTGATTATTGAGTGATATTCGCTCTCAACGGATGGTTACCTTAGCCATCACCAATTAACTCTCCTTTGCTCAAACAAGTGGATGTTGTTCATGTATCCTCTTGTCTTTGAATGTGTTGTTTCCATTCATGCACTATTTCCCTATAATTGTGATCATCATTCGATGTTGTGTAGGAGATTCACCTACGTTTAGAGACCCTAGAGCGACGTCAAACATGAGGTAAATCCTCAATCTTGTCATGGTTGAACCGTCGGTATCTTGTTACCCTTTTTCAATAGGTTACCATTATCTTGTTGTGTGAGGCCATCATTGTTCAACTGCAATAGATCCTTGTAAACTGTAGTGGTTCTTTGTGTCGATTCTTCACCCTGACTGACCTTAGTGTGCCTTATGTCTTTGTTGTACATTGTGTAAAGTTACCTCCCTCTCGACACATTAATTCTACCCTTGAGTCTAAGGTTAGTTATTTAATTAGAGAATAATATTTTCTTAGTGATTCCTTTTGCTTATAAAGAAAGAATTAATCAATAACTCTTTGATTTTATTAAATAAAGAATCCATGATGTTATAGGATTTTAATTTAAATGAAGGAAACATAGTTTATTTAAATAATTAAAGGTATGAACTTTAATTATATTGAATAAAGGAAACATAGTTTATTTAAATAAAAAAAGATATGG
This sequence comes from Wollemia nobilis, assembly GCA_028583015.1. Classification (NCBI taxonomy): domain Eukaryota; kingdom Viridiplantae; phylum Streptophyta; class Pinopsida; order Araucariales; family Araucariaceae; genus Wollemia; species Wollemia nobilis. The sequence goes on along the minus strand of JAQPPZ010002395.1, from coordinate 2,171,211 downwards.
TACTTTGATTATGTTGAATAAAGAAAACAGTTTATTTAAATAATTAAAGGTATGGGACTTTTATTATGTTGAATAAAGGAAACATAGTTTATTTAAATAATTAAAGGTATGGAACTTTGATTATGTTGAATAAACGAAACATAGTTTATTTAAATAATTAAAGGTATGGGACTTTGATTATGTTGAATAAAGGAAACATAGTTTATTTAAATAATTAAAGGTATGGGACTTTGATTATGTTGAATAAAGGAAACATAGTTTATTTAAATAATTAAAGGTATGGGACTTTGATTATGTTGAATAAAGGAAACATAGTTTATTTAAATAATTAAAGTAATGGGACTTTGATTATGATGAATAAAGGTTTTTGAAATAATTTGATTAGAGTAAGACTTGTGATCTAGTTGTATCTATTGAGAAGACTCTATTTGGGTACTTGAGAGATGAGAATACTAATGGGAATATTCTTATAATATCAACTATACAATAGATGGTTAAAAGGCTTTGATAAAATTTGTGTAGTTACAATTTGGCAAAGTAGACAGTAAATGCACTAGTTTCATGTTACTAGTAGATGCATTTAGAGGTATGTCTATCATAGAACCATGAGTTGCCCTGATCCCTTACTATCTTCAAATGAACGATTGAAATAAAAGGAGGACCAAAGAGGTAGTTGGAACCAATGCACCAGTTTGGGTTATATCTACAATAATTTACTTATGCTCAAATAGACTAGAATTGTAGGGAGAAATCCCTAGATGAATATGATGTATTAATTTATTCTTTTAAGAGTATGGAGGTTTTATTATTCTTGGATTTATGTAATAATTTATTGAATGAGTCAAAAATGTATCTTTAATTTACTGTTATGATTTATTTATGCTTTGTTATTTAGCTTTCTCTTTTGTTTAATGGTTATCTTCATCTAAGTGATATTCCCTTTCTAAGTACTTCTTGTATGCTTTATGGTTTTTATTCTTTGATTTATTAAGTAAATAGAGTCATTTTTATCTTCTTTCTAAACATAAAAGTAACCTAATAAAATGAGATATTAGGGCAAAACTAGAAAGTTACCTAAGAGATTGAGACATCTTAGGGTGAACATAGAAAGGACCTAAGGGATTGATATCCCCTTAGGGAAATGGTAACTAAGTAAACCGATTGATCACATTGAAGTTAAGATAGTTCATCGTGAATATTATATGGATAGCTTAACTCACAATACACATAGAATACCTACACAGGTAGACTTGTGTATGGTATGGTGATGGGAATATACCTTTGATTGTACTAAAGGTGATAAGTTTAGCTCATCAAGAATGATGAGATGGATAAGCTTATTTGCGATAATACATGGTATGCCTACATAGATAGACTTGTGTAGGGTATTTAATGTGATGTAAATATTTGAGAAAGTTGGGAAACTTAGAACCCTAGATAAACCAAATGTCGGTTAGGGGTTTATGAATCCCTCTCTATAGTTTAAAAAATATATATTTTATTTTCTTGTGTTTTCTTGTGGCTAGATTTTGGGGTCATTACATATGGTATTAAATCTCTAGGTATGAGGGTATAGAGCTTATTAATGTGTTTTAGAAATTTGTATGTCTTTCTATGGAGGCTTGCTTAATTTTTAAGCTAAATTCGGGAAGACCTAGAATCCCCTACTTGCTAAAATCTAATGGGGATTAACCCCAAGGTTGATTGGAATGTTATGATACCTTACTTATAGTAAGTATAGACTTTGGCATTGAAGTTACATCATAACCTTGGAACACTATCCTATTTATATTATTGATGTTTTTAGCAAGAGAAATATGCATTATGGTTTGTGTTAGTAGTTCAGTTCAAAGGTGTAACTGTAACCTAACCTTCTCTTATTTGTTATCATCAATATAAATGGCACCTAATTCTATAAAAGAGAGGCCTATACCTTAAACTAGACGTACTCGATAGAGTAATATCGAAGAAGGACCTCGAGATGAAAATTTAAGGAACTTAAGTAAAGAGATGAAAAGACTCATCACCATTACTACGATATTTCAAGAATAGATAAAACAACAAGGGAAGCTAATATACTAGCAAAGAGAAAAAATAAATCAATATAAATAGTTGAATGAATATTTTTTGGTGAATTTATCAAGAACATACCAACAACCCCAAAAATGGAGAGTAAGTTTTGGTTTATTAAGGTGGAAAAGCCAACAAAATGAGTGGTTAAGCCAACTCAAACCAGTTGTTAATACTAACTTAAAGAAGTGGAAGGATGATTAACAAAAGAAATGGAAATCACCTCAACTTACTTACGAGGAAAAATAAATACAATCGAAGGTATCCCAAGTTGAGCTAATCGGGAGATAAACTCAAAAAATCATAGTCCCTTCAGGAGGTTGTCATGTGTGTGGAGGATCACATTATGAATTCAACTACCCAGGTAAAGAAATACCAAGCATTCAAACCAATGAGATAAACCTTGGGACACATGTGGTAGAAGGAAGCCAGTACTGGAATAGAGCATCTGCACCACAGATTTGGGAATGTAAGCTTTCCTTCTTCCATTTTACATGAAAGTTGCTTTAAGATTTAGTAAGGTATATTTTCTTAAATCATTTTCTTCTAGTTTAGCAAGGGATATGTCAAAAAGACCAAGATATTTGGCCCAAGGTTGGAAGGCTAAGTATGGTTCTGGGCAAACCTACTCAGTAAACCAATGTTTTCTAATGGTAGAGATTACTCTAACTAGTGGTACCACTAAAGGTTTTTTATATGTAGCTCCACTTCATGCTTTTAATGTGATTCTATGGATGGATTGGTTACAAGCCCATAAAGCCTTGATCAATTTCCAAGATAGATGGATCGAGTATTCAAAAAAAGGTAAGGAAAAACTAAGAATTCATAGTGAGCAGGGGGCATTCAAACCCTAGATGTTGTTAGCTATGTAGTTGAATAAAGCCTTCAAGAAGGAAGGGATAGTCTATTTCATGAAACTAAATGAAGTTGGAGAAGATCAAGAGATATAAATGTTAGAGAAACATCCAATTTGTAGGACTATAAGGATGTGTTCCTTGAGGATTTGCTTGGATTTTTTCCTAAGCAGGAATTTAATTTTATCATTGAACTTATACCAAGAGCATAACTTATCCATAGATATCCATATAGGATGAATCATATTGAGATGTAGGAATTAAAGGTGCAAGTTCAAGGGCTATTGGAAAAGGGATTAATAAAACCAAGTGTGTCGTCATGGGATGCACCAGTATTATTTATCAAAAAGAATGGTTCATTAAGGTTATGTATTGATTACAGAATGCTTAATAAGGCTACAATCAAGAATCGATTCCCTTTACCTAGAATCAAAGATTTTTTTGACCAAAACTAAGGAATGCCACCATATTCATAAAAAATGATCTAAAATTAAGGTACCATCAATTAATAATACATTTTGAGGACACTCACAAAATGACATTCAAAACTAGGTATGGGCATTATGAGTTTACAGTCCTACCCTTTGGACTAACTAACACCCTAGCTGCATTCATGAATCTAATGAACAATGTGTTCAAGAGGCATCTAGATTAGTTTATCCTAGTATTTTTAGATGACATCTTAATATACTCTCGAGACAAAGGGGATCATGATAAACATCTTAGGATCATGTTAGAGTTTCTAAGGGAGAACCAACTCTATGGAAATCTAGCAAAAAGTGATTTCTATGTCTCGAAGGTACAATATCTTGGACATATTATATCTGGAGAAGGAATTGCAGTAGACCCAAAGAAAATTGAAGTCGTTTTGAATTTTCCTCCCCCTACCAATGTGACAGAAGTGCGAAGCTTCATGGGAACAATAGGCTACTATAGACATTATATAAAGGATTAATCTAAGATTACAATAGCAATAACTAACCTCTTAAAAAAGAAAAATAAATTTAAGTGGTCAGAAAATATAAAGTTTCTTTTGCACTGCTAAAACATAAACTCCCTACAACACCAATATTGAAAATTCCATACCCTTAAGGGAAATTTTTAGTATGCACAGATGCATCACTGGAAAGGTTAGGATGAGTACTATCTCAATATGAGTCAGTAGTAGCATACACTTCAAGGAATCTTAAGAAGCATAAAATTAATTATGATACGCATGATTTAGATCTAGTTGCGGTGGTTTACACTTTAAAATTCTGATATCACTACTTGGTAGGAAGGCCCTTTGAGTTAAAAATTGACCATCAAATTTTGAGGTATATATTCACCCAACCTATACTCAATTCAAGACAGAGAAGATGGATCAAGTTTCTTGTTGAATATGAACTTGAGATTGAGTATATAAAAGGGAAAGAGAATAAGGTTGTTTATGCCTTAAGTAGAAGAAAATGCATAGCAGCCATAACCATAAGTCACATGGATCTAATGGATCAAGTGAGGAAATAGAAATCTCAATATTAGTATTGCAAAGATATTCGATATAAGTTGAGCAAAGAACCTAAGGGTAATAAGGAATTTAGCATGAATGATGACCTTTTGTGCTACAAAGGTAGAATCATCATACCAAAAATAGGTAATTTAAGAAAATTAATAATGTAATAAGCCCATAGATCCCCTTATTCTGCTCACCCTAGAGGGGCCAAAATGAGGTAAAACATGAAAAGGACCTTCTTCTATATTGGAATGAAGAAGGATATCACCAATTTTATTGCTTGATGCCTTGAATGTCAAAAGGTTAAGGATGAGTGCAAGCATCCTGTAGGGCAATTGTATCCACATGATATACCTACATAGAAATGGTAGGTTATATCTATGGATTTTATAGTAGGTTTACCCAAGATCAGGTATCAACATGATGTAATCCTTGTAATAGTTGATATATTGACTAAGGTTGCACATTTCATACCATTGAACATCAAGGATGATGCTCAAGTAGTGGCTAATAGAATTGCCAAAGAGATATTTTGATTGCATGGGTTTCCTAAAATAATCATTTTAGATAGGGATTTCAGATTTACTTCTGAATTATAGAAATCCCTACACCGTGTAGTAGATATGAAATTGAATATGTGCTCGGCATACCACCTTGATATAGATGGTCAAACATAACGGGTAAACCAAGTACTAAAGGACATGTTATGTATGTACTACATGGATCAAAAGTCTCATTGGGAAGACTATATACACCTTGTAGAGTTTACCTACAATAATGGACATCATTCCTCTCTAGGAATAACTCCTTTCAATGCCTTGCATGGATGAAAGTGTAGAATAACATTATCTTGGAATAACTTAGAAGATCGAGTTGTAAGTGGGCTATATATGGTTAGAGAAATGGAGGATCAGTTGAAGGTAATCAACCAAAAGCTTAAAGAAGTTTTTTATTGGTAGAAAAGTTATGTTGATCTAAAAAGAACTCCAAAAGAGTAATCTATAGGAGATAAAGTGTTCTTGAGGATTAAACCAATGAAGAGTGCTATCAAATCCATGAAGTTGGATCCTCGATTTGTGGGACCCTTTGAGATCACTAAAATTATTAGCCTGGTGGTATACCAACTTGCTTTACCACCTAGCTTATTAAATATCCATGATACCTTCCACATATCACTAAGAAAATATGTTGCTGACCTTGAACATGTGTAGGATGTTTCTAAATTATAAATAGCAAACCTAAATGCTATTGAAGTAATGTCTATGAATATTATTGAGTTTCATTTTAAGTCTATGTGAAACCAAATTGTTGAACAATGTAAGGTCCAATAGGACTATTTTTCTAAAATAAATGCCACTTGGAAAAATGGAGGACACGCAAAAATATTTTCCCTTACTGTTTGAAAATATAAGGTAATAATTTTTATTTTTTGTAAAACAAGAAAAACTCGAGATGATGTTTAGTCCGAGGGGGTAGGATGTCATGACCCTCCCTGGCAAGACTTATGGCATGGAAAAACTATGTGATGATCAATAGTAATTTTATACTTAGTTTTGTTACAAATGAATGACTATATAATGCTTAGATTTATTTATCTTTGAATAACATGGTACTGCTAACAAAATATCTATGTGTAAGATCAGGTACTCTCATAGGTGGAAGAAAAAGAATCATCCACCAGAAATAGGGTACTTGAGGTTGGGTAAGTGATGATTAAGGTAACTCGGGGGTAACATGGATGACTACCTTCATATAGGTATGCATTATCGATTTAAGGGATAATCATCAATAGCCAACCACCTAGAGCCTCAGTTGATAGCCTAGTAGCTATCATAAATTCTTCGATTGAGATAGGTGAATGGGTTGATGGAAAGACTCCCTCTTTTTTTGATGCATCTTATTGGTCATATTTTACTTTATCACTCTACAACATCTTGGTTTTGGAAAATTGTGCATGAATTTAGTTGCCTTAAATTCATTGAAGTGCTGCAAATATAGAATGTTTCTAGTGTTCTATATAAAATTGTATATATAGAAAATCTATATTAAATAAAAAAATATTTATTTAAATAGATAATTTGAATCTATTTTAATAAAAGGAAATTTATTTAATCGAAGAATTTTATTCAAATGGATAATAGAACCCATTCTTAAATAATAGATTTTTATGGATTTTCCTTAAAGGATCATATGAGAAACCCCATTTTAAATAATGGGAAAATATATGAAAAGATCATAATTTAAATAAAATAATAAACTTCTCAGCAAATGCAATGAGGTAGTGTTGAAATGGAAGCTTCTTACCATAAGTTTCTTTATGGTGAAATTTTGAAGTATGGGAAGAATGATTTTAAAACAAGAATATCTTGCATTGTCATCAAGAATATAGAGATAATTGAATGCAGACAAGGGAGTAATGAGAAAGGATGGTGGTAGATGAAAGCAATAGGTATCAGCTCTTTATGAGGAGAAGGATGGCAGAGAGGAGTTTTGTTGGCCCACGATGGAAAAAAGGAAGCAAAAGCAAAACAAAGGGAAGGACCAGACTCTTTGCAATGTAGCTCACCTAAATCGAAACAACTCAAGGAATTTACAGGTTGGTTAAGCAAATTTATCTCCTTCTATTCCTTGTAAATTTTTTTAATAGTTTAAGTTGGAAGTCGCCTAGTTGGTAATAGTAGGGTGTCATTACCATCCTAGTATTGTCGTCTTCCCTATGTGTGGCATCTTATTTCACTAGTTTGTTGAGAGATGTTATCCTATGTTTGTGTTTTCTAAACTGTTGTGATGCCCACACTAGACCCCATTCATGACTCATATTTTATTTTCTTGGTGCATTGTAGACTCCTAATCCCGCATGACCATACCCTAGTCAATGATGTTCGATCATCGCACTAGTGTTGCCTTTGTGTTTGTTGTGCATGATAGTGGATCACTTTGTAATCACGGTGTTATCATGTTCATGGTGGTGTTTAGTGTTTGGGTTTTGTGTGTAGTATGTGTTGTTGGACTGTACTGTGATATTTCGTAACGCCTTTTATTTTTTAGTGCTATTCACTCTCGGTGGATGGTTACCTTAGTCATCGCCAATTAACCCTCCCTTTTCTCGACCAATTGGATACTTTCTACATCTCCTCTTACTTAAAAATGTGTTATTTCTAGTCATGCACTACTTTTCCTACCATGTTGGTCATTGTTCGATGTTGTGTAGGAGCTTCACCTGCTTTTAGAGACCCTAGAGTGACGTTGGATGTGAGGTAAATCCTTAGTCTGGTTGTGATTGAACTGATGGTAGTTTGTTGCCCCTTTTCAATATGTTGCCACTATCTTGTTGTGTGAGATGGTCATTGTTAAACCTAAGCAGCTCCTTGTAAACCGCAATAGTCCTTTGTGTCGATTCTCCACCTCGACTGACCTTAGTGTACCTTGTGTCTCTGTTGCATGCTATGTAAAGCCACCTCCCTCTCGACACATCAATTCTACCCTTGAGTCTAAGGTTTGTATTATTTAATTAGAGTATAATCTTTTCTTAATAATTCCTTTCGCTTATGAAGAATGAATTAATCAATAACTCTTTGATTTGATTAAAGAAAGAATCCATGATGTTATAGGATTTTAATTTAACTAAAGGAAACATAGTTTATTTAAAAAATTAAAGGTATAAACTTTGATTATGTTGAATAAAGGAAACATAGTTTATTTAACTAATTAAAGGTATGAACTTTGATTATGTTGAATAAAGGAAACATAGTTTATTTAACTAATTAAAGGTATGAACTTTGATTATGTTGAATAAAGGAAACATAGTTTATTTAAATAATTAAATGTATGGGACTTTGATTATATTGAATAAAGGAAACATAGTTTATTTAAATAATTAAAGATATGGTACTTTAATTATGTTGAATAAAGGAAACATAGTTTATTTAAATAATTAAAGGTATGAGACTTTGATTATGTTGAATAAAGGAAACATAGTTTATTTAAATAATTAAAGGTATGGGAATTTGATTATGTTGAATGAAGGAAACATAGTTTATTTAAATAATTAAAGGAATGGGACTTTGATTATTTTGAATAAAGTTTTTTTAAATAATTTGATTAGAGTAAGACTTGTGATCTAGTTGTATCTATTGAGAAGACTCTCTTTGGGTACTTGAGATATGAGAATACTAATGGGGATATTCTTATGATATCAACTATACAGTAGATGGTTAAATGCTTTGATTAAATTTGTATAGTTGTAATTTGGTAAAGTAAACAATAAATGCATTGGTTTCATGTTACTAGTAGATGTATTTAGAGGCATGTCTATCATAGAACCATAAGTTGCCATGATCCCCTACTATCCTCAAACAAACGATGGAAAGAAAAGAAGGACCAAAGAGGTAGTTGGAACTAATGCACTAGTTTGGGTCATATCTGCAATAATTTACTTATGCTCAAATAGATCAAAATTGTAGGGAGAAATCCCTAAATGAATATGATGTATTACTTTATTCTTTTAAGAGTATGGAGGTTTTACCATGCTTGGATTTATGTAATAATTTATTGAATGAATGGGAAATGTATCTTTTATTTATTGTTATGATTTATTTATGCTTTTTTATCCTGCTCTCTTTTGTTTAATGGTTATCTTCTTCTAAGTGATGTTTCCTTTATAAGTACTTCTTGTATGCTTTATGGATTTTGTTCTTTGATTGATTAAGTAAATAGAGTCATTTTTGTCTTCTTGCTAAACATAAAAGTAACCTAAGAAAATGAGATCTTAGGGTGAAACTAGAAAGTGACCTAAGATATTGAGACCTCTTAGGGTGAACATAGAAAGGACCTAAGGTATTGAGACCCCCTTAGGGAGATGGTAACTAAGTAAACTGATTGATTACATCAAAGTTAAGATAGCTCATCATGAAGACGATATGGATATCTTAACTTGCAATATGCATAGCATACCTACATAGATAGACTTGTGTATGGTATGGTTATGGATATATACCTTTGATTGTACTAAAGGTGATAAGTTTAGCTCATCAAGAATGATGAGATGGATAAGATTATTTATGGTAACACATGGTATGCCTACACAGACAGACTTGTGCAGGTTATCAAATGAGATGTAACTCTTTGGGCAAGTTGGAAAACTTGGTAAACTTAAAACCCTAGATAAACAAAATGTCAAATAGGGGTTTATGAATCTCTTTTCGTTGTTTAAAAAATAATATCTTTTATTTTCTTGTGTTTTCTTGTAGCTAGATTTTGGGGTCATTACAATGTTGGTAAAGGTATGATTATCCTTAGGTGTGGTGGTTGTCCTATGTATTATGTGATAATTCTAAGGATATTTCTTATAATATTATTGTTTCTAGTGATGTTGATTCACGCCAATGTCTTATCTTACACCCATTCACTACTTAGAAAGCTAACCCAATCTTGTTGCGAGGATTTTTATCATTCGCTATTGGATTTAGCATGTTTTATTTTGTGTTAGTCATTGTACCCTTTAAAGATCCACCTTATGGTTTCTAGTTAGGGCATGCCCCTCTAGGAGTGTATTGGGATCCAACCAACTTAGTTTGAGTTGTGTACCTTTATTAATGTTGGGATAGTGCACCATCACCTGTAGATGAGCTTAAATTGGATGATAGATTAAACCTTCTTTTCATCATTATTTTATGAAATCATGCCATTTTTCCTTGCATGAAAAAACCTCCCTTATATTATATGGATAGTAGGGATTGTATTGAGTTTTTCTTTGCATGCCTTGGCCCCTTTTGCATCAAAAAGATTTTATGATCGTTCTACCCAAAAGTTTTTTTTAACTATGTACAGTATTTACAATATGTATAGAGGAATGTCTGGTGATAGATTACCCCGTGCTACCTTGTTTGAAGGCCTTGTTAATATTTATTTCCTATGTCTAAAATTTCTATTTCTTGAAATAATCATCTAGCATGTATGGTTTCACCTCATCTAAAAAGTAGTCATAGTTTGACAACTCTTTTGCCAAGTAGACTTGCTCCTCTCCACTTGCTTTGAAGGGGATTCGCTTTATGTGATGCATGTGGAGGGGTTCATACAAGATTGTGAACTTGGTCCCATACCTAGTTTGGAGAAACATGTGATTCCATTCCATCAACTAGTATCCCTTAATCTTAGCAGTGAAGTATCTCAAGAGGTATATTCCAAATGTGGTTGAGAGGTTGATAACTGCTATATCTTGGTAAACTATTAGGTCAAGGTATGCTTGGAGTGTTAGAGAAATATCCTAAATAAACCTAAATATTGGGACTAGAGTCATCTAACTAAAGTACCATATTTTTTCCATGCTCTAGATATAGTCCAAGTGCCTCTACTACCCTTTTTGGTATAACCAATATGTTGAACCCTAAGTTAACTATGCAGTTATGTATCAGTTGGTCTCCACAGGTTAGGGTCAAATAGAATGGTATAGGCTTGGGCTTATTGGGATCTAGAACTAAAATTTGTAGCACAATGGGTGTCCCTTGTTCACTCGGCTCTTTCTACTTCTTAAGTGACTCTTCCAAGTTCTTCAGATTGTTTAGAATAGAGAGGATATCCCAAAGATGCATGGCTATAGTTAACATTTTTAGGTGCTCCACCAGATTGAAGGCTCTGATATAAGGGGCTATTGGAATGGTTGATGATATTAAAATCTTGGTCTTTTTAATCATTATAGGTGGCCTTAATGTATTTATAATAGGTTGTCATAGAGGCTTAGGGGTTGCTCGTATGACTATCAAGACTACTTAGGCATGATTCTCCGATGCAACTTATGCTAGGTAAGCCTTTTGATTTTTGCTTCCCTCCTCTAGGTTCTAGCATCTATTAGGCTAGGTAGCCCTTACTTTTCAATATCCCTTATGTTGTATCAAGTGATATAACTTGACCAAAATTGCAAACACCCAAAGGTTTGGGGGATGGATTCATCCAACACACCATACACTTATGCTTCATCCTAGGTAATAAAGGTATACTTCAAAGTTGGAGAGTTGAAAAATAATGGCATAGTTAGAGACTAAGAAAAAGATTCTATACTTGGAATTGGGACTTATAACTAAGGAAAATATGAAATATTATGGTCCAAGGAGTTGTCCTAATAGCTTGATATTTCATTAAAACATAACAGTCGAAATATGGATAGTCGAGAGTAGGATAGTACTAGCTACTAAGATCTTCAACATAGTTATTTTGGATGGCAACCAAGTCCCTAGTTAAGCTTATAGGAATTTTTTGGGTTGGGACTAATACAAGTACTATTTTTTGAGTTGGAGCCTAAGAGTGACTAGGATTTATATTGGTAAAAAATGGAGGCTTATGATATCTAGTTGAAGGCGGTTGAACATTTGGGTTTCCCTATTGGAAAGTAGTATTTGGATAACTCTAGTAGGAAAATGTTTGAACATTAAACTACCTCTTTAGGGATGTTATTTCATTAGATAGGTTCCTCATAGTTTTGAATACTTCATCCTTTTTGGCATCTAGAAAAGAGGGAGTTTGATTTTGCTCTAATTACATGATAGGACAAGTCAGACTGGTGGTAGGTTGTATGGTTGGAGAGAAATGATAATAAGGATGAATGGAAATAAATTGTGGAAAAGGTAGTTGAGGGGCTAGCCTTCCTATCTGGATTAGGTCCTTTTTAGCTTGTATGGCTATCTCATAGGCCCCCAATAGTGAATACTCACCCTTAGACTTGACCATCATGGAAATATCATACTTGAAAGTTTTTAGATAGTAAATAAATGTCATACCCAAAGGTGGTCATATCTCATTAGGGATACTTTACCAAGTCTTGTGGAATTATAAATTAAAATTATCTATTATCTCTACAGGTACCCTCTTTATGATCATGATTTGTTCTAGAATATATGCTCCATCAACCTTTTCTTAGAATTTGTTTATTAGGATATCTTCCAATTGGTCCTAGCTTTCAACTGATAATGGGTAGAATATGAGGTACCATTCACAAGATCTCCCACAAAAATAATTATCCAATAGCCTCAATACTATATCTTGCTTATCAATTAAAATCACAACACATAAGCTCACCAGGTAGTAAAAATGCTTTGTTAGGGTGACAACATATTATCTTGAGAAGTAAGGTAAGGACTTGAGCACTGAGGTAGGAATCAAGTCCTATACATTGGGCAGAATAGGTGGAATTATGGGACCTTTGTTATTCCAAGCTAGAAACTTTCTAGGAGTATGGTGCACTATAGTTGTTATGTTGCACTATTAATTCCTCCTTTGTATTTTATTTAGTGGTGGCATTAGCTCTTTTTTATTAGCTCGTGTGAAGGATCTAGTTATAGACCTTCAAATTATATAATTATGGGCCCTTCATTTGATAATGGATTCACCAAATGGGGAGGTTTTGATTCAAAAATCTCATGAGATAGAGATCCCCACCAGAGTCTCAATATATCTTTTGTTAGATGACTTATTCAAAGTATTTATATTTTTAAGTGGATTTGCCAAGTGAATTTTGGTGCTTCACTTTCAAGTTGGTGGACTATGACCTTCGCTAGGATCACAATCAAATATTTTCAATATTTATGGGGTAAACATAGAAGTTCATCCCACTAAGCATGTTAGAAAAAGTTGTTGTCATATCTAAATGCATCTACTCGTCTAGTAAAAGAACCCAATGAGCTAAGGGCACCCATGCCTCATGTAAAGAAAAATAAAATGAAGCGTTGTGGATAGAAAACCACCTTTGGGGTAGCCTCTGGGGTTTTTAGTCAAGGCTAGCTCCTTGGTAGACTTAATCCTTGATATATAAAGGCATCCATGAGCTGAGGCCAATGGGGTTACAGGGAAAGGAATTACAATGAAAGTAAAAATAGGAAAAGTAAATACTTTACAAAAAATTAAAACCTAAGGTATGGGGGCAATGTGCCAAAGAATTAAGATCCCTTTTCCTAACTACAAAAAGTTGTCATAAATGAACATGAAACCCGCCAACTAATATCTATAGTGAAAACAACCAAATAAACACATTACCAAAAATTAAAAACATATTAAATAAAGGAGGATAGAGCAAAATATTCTAGAAATGATTACAAGACAATGAAGCCCAAAGGGTTCGATGATACTTACATAGTGGCTCAAGGTTCAAGCTCCACTTATTATAATAAAAAATAATGGGATAAAAGGAATATCCCATAAGGCTAGATACTAGGCATAAGAAAACAAATTCTAATGCCTTTACAATAAAAATTGAGCCTATTAATAAGCTAGGAGGAGGGTCTTTTCCCTTTGAAGTTTTGTATATAAGGCCTAAAAATTATCCTCTACTCAATTCTAGAAATACTTCTATATTATCAATTACAAGATTTGAGGTCTCTAGATCTAAGTTCATTAATGCCTAAGGGATTTTGCGCTTTTGGATGATGGTATTTCATTATCATTTCTCATTGCTTGTTGTATAGGAATGGTTGCACCATTAAGACTTAGGAAAATTTCCTTTGGGATCTCCTACTAGTTGATGTGGTGGGTATGGCCTTATTGACTAGCATAGATAGATAGGGTAGGCTCACGTGTATGATAGGAAGTTTTTGCTCTGACATGCGATTGGCTCTAATAGGCTAGGCTATGAAAGTTAATATTTATGCCAATAGTGGGTTCTTCTATTTAATGCTCCTTCACCTAATTCCTTCCTTGCATATATAGTTTCCATGTGTTCCTAGGTGAGGTGGAACATCCTTTGGCCAATGGTAGACCTCATTCATCTAGGCACTAGTGCTTCTCTTATCAAGCTCCCGATTGGTTTCCATGTCTTTGGCTTTGAGTCTTGTTGGGGTCTTTTCTTCCTCATCATGCTCTCTCTATCAAAAGGACCACATGGACCATTGGATTGAAAATCAATGGCCCATGGTCCTTAGCACCCTTAATGTGACTAGCTTGAGTCAGAATATGAGCATCGACTATGAATGGAAGATCTAATGGTCGATGTGGATTCTAAGCTTGTTTGCCTCCATTTTTAAGCTCTTTCCTTCTAACCAAATATGGATGGTAACTCTTAACTACCTTATTTTTGCTTGTGTCACTTCTGACTAAGTCTTATTTGGGTGAAGCAAAGTTGTAGGTAAAATTTCCCTACAAGTCTATTAACTAATAGGTCAATAAGGAGGTTAAGAATGAGATTGTTTCATCTATACCTATGAATCCATAGTATTCATCTTATGGAAAAGAAGTATATTATATGAATAAGAAATATGATTTTAAGGAAAAACAAGTTGGATTAAAATTGATAAAGGTAGATGAAATTTTATTATAGATATAAATGGTTAAGTGAACCATGATCCAATTTTCTCATAGGGATAGAACTGGGAGTATCCACTTGCATCAATCACCTAGTGCAAGTTCAATACAAGAAATAAACTATCCTAACTAGGATCATCATTTGCATTATCGTATATCCCTAACTCGATAAGCAACTAGTCTAGGTAGCAAAAAGTATGTGCATGCAAGAATGTATGAATGCAAGTAGGTAGAATGTGAACATAACCTACTAACTCATCTTGTAACTACCTGTGTTCTATAGTGCATGCATAGTCCTTGTAATTGGTGGTTATACCACATGGTCTATGATGTAATATCCTAATACACTTACATACCATGTGTTGAGTAGTTACTCAACTTACATACACATTATCTATGATGTAATTATTATTAGCATTCCCCCTTTTTACATCATAGTTAAATCTCTATCTCTATCTTATGACCAAAAAACAATTTCTAGGATGATGCTAGATTCTATAGATTTGAGATTATTCTTGTCTTTCTATCTACCTTGTTGAACTTTGTTTGATCTTCACATTTTGTAATAGGATAGATAATAATTCCATATACAACTTCTTATACTTCTTCAAACTTGAGTTGTGTTCTAAGTTTGGTCTTCCATGGAAGATAATTATTCCTCCTTAATAGTTAGGAATTGGACAATAGAGAACTTTGGTGCACCACTAGCCAGATTAAACTTTCATAGAATTTAAATATTTTCCTTTCACTAAATTAGCCTCAAAAAATATTTTTTGATGAGTATCTATAAGCCAAAATCATAATTTAATTTATGCCTTGAATTACAATAAAATAATGTCTCATAAGGTAAAATAAAATTAGAGGAAATATTCCTCCTCTAGGGAATATTCTTCAAAATATTATAATCTTTCAAAATTGTATATGCTTCTTCTCCTCTTTACTTGTATTATACAAAAGGAGTGAGCTTGCTCTTATAGGCTATAATAATCCAATTCACAAATTGTGTGGGGTTATTGAATAGGCCTATGTACCTTGCTTTTGCATTTTCAATATTTGGCTCCTTGAACTTTTGTGAATAGGAATTTATATGTATGTTTTTTAGTGGCGGCAACATCATTGATGTTTCAATTTTAAATAGTATACAATCTAGCACTGTTATAGTTTTTCAATAGCAGTGACACTTCAATGTATTCTCTATTTGTGCCTTACAAATTTTTGTATTAAAATTTCTTTTTCTAATGAAGCGTATCAATTGCTTCTTCTTGCAAAACTAAGGTGATGAGAGTATTCTTAGTTTTAGATCTAATGTTCTAGACTTTCTAATCTATATAAAATTTAATTCGTTTGGGCATAGATTCCTTGCTTGCAAATACATTTTGCTAAATACGATGATGCTTTAACCATTCAAAAATGAGCTTCTTGTTATTTGAAACTTGAGTTTTCAACTAGATGAGATTCAACCTCATTTGGGAAGAGATGACGATATTTTATTTATGGGAAAAATATGATTGGATATGTGTGTTTCCTTTGAAGATAAAATTACCAAGAATTTGACTCGATTATAGTCCATGTTCAAGATGGTGAGTGACTTTCTCATTTTTTTTAGACTCTTCATTTTTAGCATGACATCGACAACAAAAAATCACAAGATGTATGGTCCTAACCTTGTTGGTTGCAATATTGTTTTATACATGTGCCTTGAGTAAAATGTGGTTAGCTCATGTTTAGGTTTGTAATTGCACTTTCCTATGTTACTCAATATTCTTGAATAACGTCTTCTTGTGAATGTCTTGTAGCTTCGTGAGCCTGAGTTTGACTACATGTTCTAGAAAAAATATGCTAATTCTTGTTACCTCTCAATAGTAATTCCAATAATGGATTTGTTTCTTGATGATAGCGTTTTTCTTGTAATCTTGTAGAATCTTTAATGGCTTCTTAGTATCTTTGAGAGAGCAAATGATTCTACAAAAGGGACTTATGACCCCATTTTTTCTCTACTCTATAGCACCTTTGTGAGACAAGCAAAGTCTCCCCAAGATCGAAGAATGCTCCACAAGATCAATCACACACAAAAGAGGAAAACCCACAACACCAATATTAAGTGGTAAAACCCTACTTCAAATGAAGAAGGGAAACATCCACTATGAAGCTCACTATATTACTCATTGATTCAACAATACAAGAATGCTTCAATGTTATGCAACAATATGCATCAACATGATATTACAACACAAGTCAATATGACAAGATATGTTAAGATGTAGTAGACAACACCCCTATTTAAAGAGAAGCTTTTCTACTACAACCCTAAATATTATCACAATCTAATCTTATCACAATATAATCTTGAGATGTGTGACAAGTGGCATCTATCAAATATTAGAAAGTGCTTAGTTACTTTCTAATATTATCACAATCTAATCTTTGAGATGTGTGATAAGTGGCATCTATCAAATATTAGAAAGTGATTAGTTACTTTCTAATATTTTCTAGAAAAGGGGAAATAACTTTTTCCCACAAATTAAATATTCCTAGCACCCTTATTTTATTTATTAATTGGGTGGGAATATTTTTACATAAAATAGAATTATTTTCTAATTCAAATATTATTCTTTAGACTTTATATTTTAGTCTAAGAATAATTTACACAATGTTGCATTACATATTCCAACACTCCCCCTTAATGCAATATTGGGGAAAGGAATTATGAAACAAAGAAACATTCTCCCCCTAAAGATACAAACGGGGATGAGAATCAAATGAGTAATATAGTTACAATGAGCTTCTATGACCAAGAATGGTCTACAATAAGGCACCAATACAAAATGGGCCAAAATGAGACTACAAGCCCCCAACGGAGTAGCTTCAGATACAAGCAACTTACAAAGCCATCCATCAACCACAAGTGGTTGCAAATGACAAGAAGAAAACATCACAAGGGTGTCTTCAGTAAGCCTGCAAAACCCCAAATGGAAGTACCTGCAAGCTACAAGCAGCTCAACATAAGATCAGTTAGATACATCATCATAAATATATTCACCACAACATATATGAATATCCAAAGATGATAACAAAATTGATCTAACAAATAGTGAACTATAAGTCATCACAAAAAGATGCCAAGCCATACTTATAGTCACGTGCTATATAGTTGATCAAAAAATATCATGTACAAAGTTGCATAAAGCAAACAAGGAGTACCATGATAATGCAAACTCTAAAGTACCATGTACAAAAGTAGCACAAGGCTAACAAAAAAGTACCATGTACAAGAGTTGCATAAGGTATATGAAAATAATAAAGTGTGCACACCGGTTGCATAAAGCCAACCATAAAATATCATGTACAAAAGTAGCATAAATGCTAACAAGAAAGTACCATGATAAACCAATTGCATAATGCCAACTACATAAAAACATGTACAAAGTTGCACAAGGCAACAAGAAAGTACCATGTAAAAGAGTCGCATAAAGCAATTGCATCATATACCATAATTGCACAATGCCATCTACAAAGTAACATGTACAAAAGTTGCACAAGGCAAACAAGAAAGTACCATGTTCAAAAGAGATGCAAAAAGCAATTATACCACCAAATATCAACTCATATATATAGCACAAAACACCT
Organism: Wollemia nobilis; assembly: GCA_028583015.1. NCBI lineage: Eukaryota > Viridiplantae > Streptophyta > Pinopsida > Araucariales > Araucariaceae > Wollemia > Wollemia nobilis. The sequence continues at coordinate 2,152,884 of JAQPPZ010002395.1, read as the reverse complement.
CATAAGGATGAAGTTGTCATCACACAAGTGTAACTACACTTCATTCCCCCTTGAGGACAACTTCACCAAACCAAGTGAGTCCCTCGACTTACAAAACTGCTCCTTGGGAAGAGGTTTGGTGAACAAATCAACAGAATTAGAAGATGATGGGCAATACTCCAACTGAATAGTCCCATCCAATACCTTCTCTCTGATAAAGTGGGCTTGGATTTCAACATGCTTTGTCCTTTGATGCATTACAGGATTTTTAGCCAAGGCAATAGCTGATTGATTATCGAAGAGCAAACGTGAAGGACCAAATTGCTCAAAGCCAATTTCCTTCATGAGGGTACGAAGCCAAACCGCTTCCTGTGCAGTTGTTGTCGTAGCCTTATACTCCGCTTCCATTGTAGAAAGAGCAATTGTATCTTGCTTCTTGGAAGACCAAGAGATAGCTGCAGACCCAATACTAAAAACATATGTTGTGGTAGACTTTCTATCTATTCTATCCCCTCCAAAATCAGAATCAGCATAGCCAAAAAGAGCAAAGGAAGGAAGCCTAGAATACTTGAGTGCCAAATATCTAGTACCTAAAAGGTACTTCAGAATCTTCTTGGTAGCTTGTAAGTGCTCAATATAAGGTTTCTGCATGAACCTAGCCATCATACCAACTGCAAAAGCAATATCTGGCCTTGTGATGGTAACATAAAGAAGACTACCAATGAGTTGCCTATACAATGTAGCATCAGCCAACTGAGATTCTGTACTTACTTCCAACTTAACCCCTATAGAAATAGGAATGGAAGTAGGATTGCCATCCTCCAAATCAAACCTCTTAAGAAGATCTTCAATATACTTGGATTGACTCAAAAAGGTACAATCCTCATGCTTGATAAACTTGCATGCCAAGATAGTAGTGTAGAAGACCAAGGTCAGTCATTTCATACTCTGACTTTAATTTGGAGATGAAATAAAAAATGGCCTCATTCTCATTTCCAGTCATAACAAGGTCATCAACAAATAGAGCAATTAAAATGACCAAGTTATCCTTCCTAAGCACATAGAGATCTGTATCTCGAATAGCATTTATCAAAACCAAGAGACAAGAAGTAACCTGAAATCTTCATGTACCATGCTCTAGGTGCTTGCTTAAGACCGTACAAGGTTTTCTTTAGTTTACACACAAGTGTTTCCTTACCTTGTACAACAAATCCTTGTGGTTGACTCATGTAGATATCCACATCCAAATCACCATTTAGAAAGGCACTTTTCACATCAAGCTAAAAAATCTGCCAACCTTGAGCAGTAGCAATAGCAATGAGAAGCCGAATGGTGGGCATTTTGGCAACTGGTGCAAAGGTTTCATCATAGTCAATGCCATGTTTTTGAGCATAACCCTTAGCAACCAATCTAGCCTTATACTTTTCTATCTCTCCATTAGAATTGTACTTGATTCTATAGACCCACTTGTTCCCAATAACATTTCTCTTATTAGGATAAGGCACTAGATCCCAAGTTTTATTCTTTAGAAGAGAATCCATCTCAACCTTCATGGCATCAACCCAACAAGAGTGTTGTGAAGCTTCTTGGTAAGAAGTAGGCTCATGATCATTCTCTATCTTAGCTAGAAGAGACATGTTAAGGGTCATACTTCTAGTTATCCTTTGGCTAACTGAATTCTGCTCTTTAGGACCCCTAGAATGATCCAACCACTTGGTCCTTTTGACACAAGGCCCACCCTTTTCTAACTCAAGAAGGTCTTCATTGAATTTGACATCTCTTGAAACAAATACAATGCGTGAAGAAGGTGAGTATAACCCGTAGCCCCTATGTTCTGCATCATAGCCAACAAAGATGCATTTTTGAGACTTTTTGTCCAATTTCTTCCTCTTTTCTGAAGGAATATATGAAAATGCATCACATCCAAACACTCTTAAGTGTGACAAATTTGGCTTCTTACCATTCCAAACCTCATAAGGAGTCTTCCCCTCAACTGATTTTGAAGGACACCTATTAAGAATGTAGATTGTTGTACTGGTTGCTTCACCCCAAAGAAATTGAGGTAAGTGGTCACCAAGCATGCATCTTACCATCTCCATGATTGTCCTATTTTTCCTCTCTGCAACACCATTTTGTTGAGGAGTGTATGGACAAGTAAACTGCCTTTTGATCCCATGAGAAGAACAAAACTCATTGAAATCATTGCTATTGTACTCCCCTCCATTGTCACTTCTAATCATTTTGATCTTTGCTCCCTTTTGATTTTCTACCAAAGCTTTGAACTCCTTGAATGTCTCAAAACAATCTGATTTATTCTTAAGTAGATACCCAAAGATCATTCTTGAATAATCATCTATAAAGGTGAGAATATAGGATGCACCACCAAGTGATCTAACATGTAATGGACCCATAATATCTGTATGAATGAGTTGAAGAATTTGTGTGGCCCTTGTTGACTTGTCCTTTGCAAACTTTTGTTTGCTCATCTTGCCTAAGATGCATGTTTCACACAAACCATGAATAGGTGAAATGTTAGGCAAGCCTTCAACCAAATTTTTGGACTTCATCATTTGAATATTTTGATAGTTTGTATGGCCTAACCTTAAGTGCCAAAGCTTGCTACTAGGAGAAACATTAGTTGCTAAACACACTTTAGGAGGAGCATCACCTAACACATAAATATTATTCTTCACATAACCTGTAATGATTGGTAGCATGCCTTTCCTAATGCTCCATGAAGTTGCATTGAACTCAATAGTGTGACCACTTCTAGCAACTTGCAAAACTGAAATTAAATTTCTCCTAAGGTTAGGCACATATAGGACATTATCAAGTAATTTCCCTTCAATTACAACATTGCCAACACCTTCTACTTGAAGTCTAGTATTATCACCAATGACAACTGAATCTGAAGAGTGCTTATGAAAGTCCACAAACTTATCCTTTTCAAAACACATATGGTTAGTGCATCCAGAATCTAACACCCATTCATTAGAAGTAGATGAGTCAATGGAGTAGAGGGCACAAACAAAGGCATTTTTATTAGAATTTTGCTTTACATTGTTGTTCTTTTTCTTTCCCTTGCCAAACCATTTCTTAGGTCCTTGTCCCTTAGCCTTTTCTTGCTCTTCCTTTTCTGCAATCTTCTTCTTCTTGAAACAATTTTGTTCCTTGTGGCCTTTCTTGCCACAAAAGTTGCAAGTGAAATCAACTCTAGGCTTGTTGGGTTGGAAATTTTGATTTTTCCTTCCCTTGTATTTCTTCTTGAAGGAAGCCTTAGTGGCACTCAAGGCAACATTCTTCTCCTTGACAACTTGACCATTCACTTTGTCTCTATTAAGAGACTCTTCATGTTGAATCAATAATTGTGAAAGAGTGTTGAGAGGAATGCCATCCTCTTCTTGCTCTAGCCTAGTCTCAATAATGGTGACAAAATTCTTGAACTTGCTTGACAAGTTCCTCAAAATGATAAAGCTTAAGAGCTTCTCACTTATCCAATCACAATTACAAGCCAATAGTTGAGTTCTCATGTCTTTCATCTTTGAGAGGAAGATCAAGGCACTTTCTTCTTCACCTTGCATAGTGCTAAGAATTTTGGACAATAAAGTGAATTTCCTTGATGTGTTGGACCCTAGATGGACTTGTTTTAGCAAATCCCATGCATCTTTAGCATGCTCACAATGGCTTATAGTGAGCAATATCTCATCACTCACACTATTGATAATCATGGAAAGTGCAAGGTGACTCTTGTTGTTGTATGTCTCAAGTGCCCTTGCCTGGGTTGGGATTGCTTCATCTCCATTCACAATGGGCCATAACTTTCTTGCTTGAAATTCAGCCCTCATCCTTGGTTCCCATATTCCAAAATTTGATCCATCAAGGATGTGCTTAGGTGTGAAGGAGATTCCATGATCAGCCATTCTAGAAAGTGAACATAATCAAAACATAAGATGCATTGACAAAGGAAATAAATGATGCAATAAGAAAGTAGATAAACATACTTGCATATATAAAAAAAACATAACTTTCAAGTAATCTACTTTTCAATCATCAAAGATAATCATCATGAAAGATAAACATCATGAAAGATAATCAAAATTAAGCATCATCAAGAGAGATAAGCATCATCATGAAAGATAATCAACATCATCATGAACTACTATAACCATCTTGCAATAAACAACTATAACCATATTGCAATTGAATAAAGGAAATAAACCAAGATCAACTTGCAATAGATTAACTTGCAATAAGAAGGTAACTAACCATAACAATCATCTTGCAACAAAATAAACTAACTTGAATTGAACCATAAAACATTTGTTAAATGTTAGATAGTCAATAAGTTAGTAAGTTAGTGTTCATTTTAAGGTTTTGCTATAGCCTAATGAATTGCCAATTCATCTCACCCAAGGTCAACCAAGCTACCCAAAAGGGTACGGGTACGAGGACCCGAAAAGGACTTGCTACCGATAGAGCAGATTCTTTTGGATTCAATAGGTGTTTAGCAAATATAAACTGTGTTGCAAGATTAAGTAAATTTTAATCAAATACTAAAGTTGTGGTTAGTAAGTTGATTCATTTTTAACCTTCTTGATTAATATGAAAATTAGTAAATTGCAAGTTAGTTGGTTAGTAGATTGTTTAGTAGCAAGTTAGTAAGTTAGTAGTTAGATTAGTTGAGATGCAAAATAGGCAAAACACAAATACACTCTCTCTCTCTCTCTCTCTCTCTCTCTCATTCTCTTTTACTTTCATTATGAGAGATACAAGTTACATTAATTTACATTATGCTTCAAGCAAATGCTTGAGAGAGATTAGAAGAAATTAATAAAAATAGGGGGAAGAGAGTGAAAAAGTTGATCCAAAATTGCCTTGTATACTCCAAAACATACTTGGATAACCTTGCAAAACAAGCAAACTCACAAACAACCATTGTTAATGTGAGAAAAAAATGACTATAAGGTCTAAATTATTTGACAATTTGACTAAAAATTTGCCAAAAATTGCATAAAAGGATTCTAGTTGCATTATACAATAATAAAAAATGCATTTCAATTTATGCAAAAACAAAATGACTATTAGGTCTTAAAATAAAATAAATGATTATTTTTTTATTAAAAAATAGAATAATAAATGACTATTTTTTTATTAAATGATTGTTTTTTTATTAAAAAATAGAATAATAAAAAATGATTGTTTTTTATTAAATGACTATTTTTTTATTAAAAAAAAGAATAATAAAAAATGACTATTTTTTATTAAATGACTTTTTTATTAAAAAAAGATAATAAAATTTAAATGTTTAAAAAAAAAAAATTTATTAAATGACTATTTTTTTATTAAAAAATAGAATAATAAAAAAATTCAGATTGTACAACAAAATGGGTGGGGGCCATTTGGCCCCCAAATAAAAAATATTGCCTCGATTTATTTTTCACCAAAATAGGGCAAATAATATATGGAAATAGGGTTTTTGGGCCTTTCGGATGCAACCATGGGGTCCGTTTGGCTCCAAAACCCTTCCAACAAAAGCTCAATGCCAAAAATTTATAGATTTAAAATGAAAACACCATTTGCAAAAGATCTAACAACTAGATAAAAAAAAACACAATAAATCTATAAACCCTAATGGCAGATTTGCAAAATAAGTTTGCCCAAATATCAAATGCATAAAATACCCAAATATCAAATGCATGCATTAAAAAAAAATATATATATATATATATATATATACCTTAATGGGTTTTTCACCTCAAAGGATTGAAGACACTTGATGGAGATCCCAACCGCTCTGATACCAAATGTGAGACAAGCAAAGTCTCCCCAAGATCGAAGAATGCTCCACAAGATCAATCACACACAAAAGAGGAAAACCCACAACACCAATATTAAGTGGTAAAACCCTACTTCAAATGAAGAAGGGAAACATCCACTATGAAGCTCACTATATTACTCAATGATTCAACAATACAAGAATGCTTCAATGTTATGCAACAATATGCATCAACATGATATTACAACACAAGTCAATATGACAAGATATGTTAAGATGTAGTAGACAACACCCCTATTTAAAGAGAAGCTTTTCTACTACAACCCTAAATCTTATCACAATCTTATCACAATCTAATCTTGAGATGTGTGACAAGTGGCATCTATCAAATATTAGAAAGTGCTTAGTTACTTTCTAATCTTATCACAATCTAATCTTTGAGATGTGTGATAAGTGGCATCTATCAAATATTAGAAAGTGATTAGTTACTTTCTAATATTTGCTAGAAAAGGGGAAATAACTTTTTCCCACAAATTAAATATTCCTAGCACCCTTATTTTATTTATTAATTGGGTGGGAATATTTTTACATAAAATAGAATTATTTTCTAATTCAAATATTATTCTTTAGACTTTATATTTTAGTCTAAGAATAATTTACACAATGTTGCATTACATATTCCAACAACCTTGGTGCCTTCCTTTTGCTTGTTGGATGCCTAGTATTTATGTTGATGCTTATGCCTAGATATTTTCTTCTGATTGGTAATGTTTTGTCTCGGTGTCTTGAACACCTTCAATCTTATGTTTGTATATTTATATGGCATAAAATTTACCTTAAGCTAATCTTCTATAATATTTCTTATCCTAAGAACGCTTCTTCGACTATGGTCTATTCAGAGACTTCTTAGCAAGAATTGGACTTTTCAAAACTTCCATGTGAATGCTTCACAAAGAGAATTGTGACCTCTTTCTCTTGAGGTTAACCTTAGTTTTTAACAAGGATCTTTACCCTTAGAACATTTTTCTTTTAATAGATAGTTCTTTTAGGACTTCTCTATGTCGAAGCTTGAGAAGGATCAAAAGGAGATACTACTCTTCCTTCTACCTACTCTAATACCACATGTTAGAACTCAATGCTTCAATTATTTGCATTATGAAATGATATATATTTAAATACATTGGATACTCATTTTTAGCACAACCTACTAACTAAACTTGCAACTACCCTTGTCCTCTAGTGCATGCATAGTATTTGTGATGGTTGGTTATGTCATTTCACATGGGCTTATGATATAATAACTCCTAACATATCTCACATACAATGTGTTGAGTAGTCACTCAACTTACACACACATTATTCCTAATAATTCATAGGTAATGAATTTAAAAAGTAAATACTCGCATCTAGATTTTCTATATTGATGAAATGCTACACATTTTCATTTTGGTCCATCAATGTTATGATCAAGTTTGCACGACAATTGTAGGCAATATAAACTTATTATGATGGTGATTTTGATTTATATTGAGTAAACTAGTCTAGAATCAATGATCTAATAAGATGAGACAAAGATTGTGAATACCAAAACTTAAAAGAAGGTGGTTGCACACAAATATAGAGAACTATAAGAATGAAAGAGAAGCACAAATGATGAGTTTCAATATTTAATATTACCTATGTTGCTTATGATAATATGTTACGTAAATACATAAATAAATAGCAAGGAGAAATGCAAGAGCACTATCCACAATAAATAGGCTTGGAAACTTTGGCTTTCTTACTAATCTTATTTGTTTAATTCATTCTAATAACCTTTGAATATCCCAAACTTGGTACAAGTTCTTCAATACAATGAAAAATATTTTATACTACAATTGTTAATAGGGGCCAATGTTTTCTAATATCTATAGAACAAACTTAACAATTACTCTATGAGAGATCAAATTATGGAACAAATATTTTTTAACAATGCAACTGGCCAAATTATCAAACTATCCTCACATATAAAGTATAGTTATTGTGTAATTATAATTGTAGATACAAGAACCACTAGAGAATCCTAATTGTTGATAGAACTTTGATTATAAATAAGTTTAACATCTTGGCACAAAGAGTGTGGCATGCATGTTAGGTCTAAGTGCAAGAAAGGATTCCTTGTGTGTATTGCAAGTATTATAGTGTTAAGACACCCCAATTTAACGAGCACTCATTGGTTCATGAATTGGGTGACCTTAAGCAAGCTTTTGGGGTTCAACTCTACTAAACTAAATGACAAATAATTCCCTTTAAAATGTTAAGAATAAAAGACAAGAATTTTAAAAAACTCAAATCCCTAAAACATTAAAACACTCACCCTCTATTATTTGCATTGCTTTCTCTCTCTCTCTCAGTCTTACTCTCTCATTCCAATAGTCAAAATGAAGATTTCCAAGAACAATAGCATTTTGTATGTGTATTTGGAAGTCGAAAGAAGATTTTGAAGAAAAAGGCAATAAATGTTTCAAAGGATTGGAACTAAGGCATCAAACTTTCAACCATGAAGCAATTTGTTTTTGTTTTTACATTTTTATTTCATTTCTTCCTACACCATTCTTGTTTCTTCCTTATTTTAGGTAATTGTAAGAGAAGAATGGATAATCTTGGTCATTCTTCTCTTACCTTTTTTTTAACCATTTTATATTTGTAACTATTATACTTTTTATTTATATTTTAGAATTGTTTTTTAATTGTAATAGAGAACAAACATATATGGCAGATGAGCTAGTTGGTGGGCACCCTATGTTAATATTAGATAATGTTACTTCAACTTATAAAATATTAGGGGTTATAAGTTTTGTTTTAACATTCCCTACTTATTGTAGATTTTCAAAATTTGTCAATATTACATATAAAATATGGTTGAACAATTTCTTAACAAATGTATTCTTTAGTAATTGTGTACTTCACATTGAAAGTTATATAGCTTCATGTTAGCATATACAAACTTACATGTAGTTTAAATGCAATGTAACAATTTGCTAACAATAATTTGCTTCCTCATAGTACTTAATATGTAGTATACTACTATTAGTGAGTAACAAATCTTTATATTTATTTTATGTGAATTATTTATATAGAAAAGGGGGGAGAGGGCTTTTTGAAGGAGAAATTCGTATCTTTTAATGCTCTTGTTTGCAAGTGATGGATGAAAATGTTCAAAGACTAGTTTGTATTACAACAATTATTGGTTACTCTCCCCTATGTATATTTGATTTTTACTAGTAATTTGAATTCTTAGTGTTGTATTGAAATTATGAATTCCCAATATTTTAAGGATAAGTATTGATCCATCATCACAGTCCATTGTGTTTCTAAGGAGGATAAGGTGGGGTTCCATTATTATAAATAAAGAAACCAAATGCAAATCTCATTTCCAAATAAGGTCAACTAGCTCTGCCAGAATTAATGCAAATACTGAGGTTTCAAAATAATACAATCATTTCTATTGCTTGCTAATGATGTGGGTCAATAGATTCCTGAACTCAAGTCCATCTTCCTTATTTAGATTGTTAAAATAATTCTCAATTGTTACTATCATAAATTGTATTTATGCTAATGGTCCTATTTGGTAATGATTTTTTGCCTCGTCAAAGTAGACATGAAGGTTTGTTTTATACGAGTGTTTTGCTATGAGGAACTTCTATTAATTCAACATGTTGTAAAAGGTTCAAAATTTCATTCAAATCCTTATTTTTTCTTTTAACATAAAACACTACAGTTCTATTGAACAAGAGACCTTCTGTGTTGACTAACTTAAAAAATAATATCATGTGCAAGTATTACCAAAAAAATGCACAGTAACATAAACTACATGAAATATCATCTTTGCATATTCTTGGACACATGTTAGGTGGTGCAATGCTAGTGATCCAAAAATGACTTAAGATAGGTCATCTATCTTATTACTTTCTTCAAGGGAAAAAAAAAAAGTAGCAAGGGAAAGCCAACCTATTGGGAGTTACCAATAAACCCTAGTTTTATTCCTACTCATTTGTATCCTTTATTGCCTCCTAATGCCACTTCTCATGATCTAAAGGAAACAAGGTAAAACACCTTACTAAATTATATTCATATGTGATCCCTAATTTTTCTCTAGTATCCCAACTCTTACTATAGCGTACTACTTGGACTTGGTAGATATATAACATGATTAGAAGTGCTAAAGGAAAACTTTAGTTTTACTTCAATATTCCATTCAATATGACAACATGAGAATATTTTTTTTTGGTAAGTTAACAAAATTATATTGAGGGCATTTGAAAGGTGCCCTAACGCCTTGGTACAAAAGTTGCATCTAAGGATGTTGGAGCCAAAGACAAACAATTACATCCGGACTAAGCATAATCCTTACAACTACAAAAAGAAACATCCAAAAGCACCGAAAAGGAACTAAACGTTCCAACACATGAGAATATATATATATATATATATATATATATATATATATATATATATATATATATATTGTATATTTTCTTAATTTATTGTGTTAGTGATAAAAATTTGTCTCATTTAGGTCTTCTTATAGGGCAAACATTGATTGGTACATTGATTGTGGCTAGTGTGGGGTTCTGTTGATGGTATCAATAAATTAATTGATCCAATAGTGCATGATACGGGAGAAGGTTTGTAATATTATGTATAATGGGTGCACAGATAAAATAAATCACATTTCCTTATTCATTTTCTAAGAGGCGTTATATTTCAAAAAAGTGATGGATGTTTTGCAAAGCAAAAAGGAAAAATTGTTAAATATCTTTATAGTGTTTTTGAGGAAGTTTTATTGGAGGTGGGTGTTGAAATGTTGTTTGAGTCATGATGACCAATATCACCACTCATGTAATTGCAAAGAGACTAATTGTGCAATCCCTACTAAATGTTTGGACTCCATGTACAACCTACTACCTTAAATCTTGTACCTAGGGATCTTTCAAAACTTTGTTGAATGAGACCAATTGTGGATAAGACAATAATCATTTGCAAATACATTTATAATTGTCCTAACATGCTCAATATGATGAGAGAGTTTACATGAGGAAAAGAGGTGATAAGCTTAGTAATCACAAGAACAATCTTCATTTCTCTCTAATTGTTATTGAATGTAAAACTCAGTTTAAATAAAATATTTGCTAGTAATGGATGGAAGGCCTTGTAATTTTAAAGAGGGAGGTCGGTTCAAATGGAGATTATTATTTGGATTTTGAAGGTTAAGAAAAGTGTAAATGTATTTCTTTTCTTTTATATATTTAACTTTTTAATTTTTAATATTTCTTTCTAAGTTTTGACGTTTCTTTAATGTCTCTCTTTTATGTTGACACTCTCAACGAAGCTCCTCCATGTACTTGATGGAGAAAGGATGCCAATGGGTTGTTTTGCACAATACAATAGATAGGGCCAATGAGGTCATCAAATTTTTCTGCAAATGTGTAGAGTGATTATCATCCCATATAAGACATCATTGACCAAGATGCAATTTTAGCTCCATAGGCCTTTACTTATCATCGTCGTTGAACCCAAAATTCCAACTATTTGGTATTTCCAACTTGATGCAAAGAGGTTATGTGAGGTTCGTACAAATGCATTGAGATAATGAAACTCAATCAAGTTGCAAGAGACGGTATTGACAAAGAGCTAAAATTGTACAAAATGACCAATGATGATATTTTTTCTTGAATATTTGTAAAACAAGCATGACTAATGATAGTTGTGTTTCTTAGTTTATTTTCTTCATTTATGTTTTTTTAATAATTTTCAGCTTGTATTTGTAGACATGATGGGAGTTTTTGGGTGACAAATGCTAAATCCTCAAAAGCTTGCAATTTGCATTTGAGCCAATGATATAGGGGTTCTCGATGCAAGTACAATTGAATTTGAACACATTCACTCCAAGAAGCATAATTTCTTGGTATAAGAGCGGTTGAATGACCATGTTTTGTACATTACAATCTTTACATCCACCGCAAACAAATCAAAGGAACCAAATTGGAGCTTACAGACTTGATCGAGATTGATCCATAAAGTGAACCATTGAGATGAGGGCCAAAATTTGTTAAGAGCAACATGGAGTGGATAGATTTAGGTAAATAGAGGGTAAGATGCAACGGTCATTGGGTAGAAGAAAAAGAGCAGCAATAGTAAGGAAAAAGTGAGGGGATGGCAATGGAAGCCATAGTGAAAATCTTTTGAGATGCATGAGGTGTGATTGCTCACAAGGTTTGAGCCAAGCAAGCCATGCAGATGCCATGTACCACCTAAAGCCTGGTTGAGATCGATATTTCATATTGAGTTTAAGATAATATGGATATGAAAATCCATTAGTCTTACACTCTTGAGAGATTTGTTAGTTTAATAAGCAAATTAACCTACTTTGCTATAGGTATACCAGTATTTTTGCTTATAACATGATGGATAGTGTGAATATTAACATAGACATTGTTGGTTTGTATTTCCTTTATAATTTGCATTCATTTTTTTATTATTTTTAATTAAAAACTATTATATTTTATATTCTCTTATTTGCCTATTTTTTTCTGACTTTTGCCCAAAGCCAAGTCCCAATTAAAAAAAGGAAGATTGTTGAGTTCAAGGCAAGTCCAACTCTTGTAATTATGACTAGAATAAGTGTAATATTTATATCTATCATATAGGTATTGAAATTGAATGTTTAAGCTGCAAAGGAAATGACCAAAACCATAAGGGCATAGTGTGAAGGGCTTGAACCCATACCATGTTAAACTTCACAATGAATATAGGTAAATTAAAAAAGCAGTACAAATAGATTTCTTAATTGTAATCTCTTGTACCTGCATAGCTCCAGAAATAGAATCTACTATCACTAAAGGAGGATTTCCTGCTTATGTAATATAAACTATGAATAAATTGACAAATTGAGGGTTGCTCCGTGTCAAAAAGCGCCCTTGCAAAGGAAATGACCCAAACTATAAGGGGCATAATTTGAATGGGTTGAACCCATCCCATATTAAACTTCACAATGAATATTGGATAAATAAATTAAAAAACAGTACAAAAAGCTTTCTTAATTGTAATCCCTTGTGCCTTCATAACTCCAAAAATAGAACAGATACTATTATCACCTTCAGTAATATAATCTATGAATAAATTGACAAATTGAGGATTGCTCCATGTAAAAAAGCACCATAACTTAAGCACAATAAGGACTTGTCATAACCTTTCATAGAAAGTGACTCTAGCCAATGCGGTATTATTTAGAAGTCATACAAATGTGTTAAGTAAGTCCCACAAAATACCAAAAAGTACAAGCAGACAATTTGGATGCCAGGAGAGGAAAATGCAACATACACAACTGCAATAATTATCATTTCATTAAAAAATAGCCATCATAAGCCAAAATTCTGTTTAAATAAAATAAGACTCACGAGCACTTTGTATTTGAAACAAACAAAATTGGCACTGGGCCAAATATTTGTTTGCAAATAAAACTCATGAGAACATTGTATCAGAATTAACACGGCTCATTTTAGTATTAAATACTGGGTCAAATATTTGTTTACAAATACTTGTGTTGTTAGAATGCTGGAAATATTCCTTTGGGGTTAATTAACATCCCATGGTCAATGCTTTGCCTGAACTCACATGTTGACCATTGATGAGTTTTTGACATGCCAGTGTGTGCAACTAGTGACATCACACATGTTGCGTACTCCAAAAAATTGAAGCATACAATATAACCATAACATTGCGAACGTAAACTATCATGGCCTATGGAACCAGAGGATTCATGAAACTTTTCCCTGTTTTGCCCTTATTTCTGTTGATGATATGTTCATGCAAAACATTTCTTCAGGTATTGGTAAAAACATGTCCTTCAACTGATCAGGAATATCAAAATCTGCAAGAACCTGGATCCCAGATGAAAAAATATATCAAAAGTATGTCTCGCCATGTCTAAAGTCATTTCATGGGCATGAATACTAAGACAAATATTAGCAGAATAATAAAGAAGATATAACAAAATGTTGCAAGCTTCTGTAATGTAATCGAGAAGATAGAAAGAATCATATGGCAAAGAAGAAAGCTTCGTGAATATTCACCTTGAATATGCCACCCACATTGCGTCCAGCAACAAGGAAATCACAGCCAAATTGCTTGACACCTAATAATGCTTCCAACATTCTTTCATAGTTGTGACCATAATATTTTGGCTGAAATATATCCGCATTATAGTTAGTCAGGAAAAGAACCAGTCTTATCAATCAGTATGCTACGAGGACAAATCAGTAAATGGCAAGAGCTTAATTAATTTGATATTCTTTAGGATATGATTAATAAAGTATATGAGCTGCAAATGCCAAAATATGGAAGCGATTAACAAAAGATACTAGATATGTAGCAAAGCAAGAGAAAATTTCACAAATGTGTGAATAAAATATAGAATCGGATTCTAAATGTCTTGTTAGGAAACAATAGTTGAAACTGTAATCAATCCATGAAGTTTTAGATGCATAAACATAAGGGAAGACTCTACTATAGAAATGAAGCATTGGATAAGGCGACTCAATAAACTAAAGCTAGTAGATTCTGAAGTTTAGATATTTTGAGTGTTTGCAAATGATGCATTCAAGAATTTGTTGCAAACCAGGAAACAAAAAGCTAATTCACATCTAAAGTGAACAAAAAAAACTGAAAACTAATCTATTCATTCAAGACAGTGAGCCTCATTTTTTATCCTAACTAATAGAAATTTATGAAGACTGAAATATGCTTAAGATACCATGATGGACAATGGCCACTTGCAGAGGAGAATGCCATCATATTGACTGAATGAAGTAACTAAATTGGTGATCCTAGACTTTCCATGCAAAGCTCATTGGTAGAAAGTAATGGTTTTCCAGATGGAAAGCACCAAACACCCCTAGTTATAATTTCACTGCAAGTATATATCGTTTAGTATCAAAGACTCATTGAAGTCTCCATGACTGAAAGAAGTAACTAAATTGGTGATCCTAGACTTCATGCAAAGCTCATTGGCAGAAAGTAATGGTTTTCCAGATGAAAAGGAGTAAACACCTCTATTTGTAATTTACTGCCAAGTAAATAACATTTTGTATCAAAGCCTCCTTGAGGTCTCCAGATCATAGTTGGAAAGCTCGCAACACAGCAAAAACTCGGCACTCCAATTTGGAGAGTTTCTCAGCAACTTGGGCAAACTCAACAAAATTAAAAAATAAAAATAAAATAATTTAATTTAAAAAAATACATTTAAAACAAAAATTAGAGAGCCAGAAAGCTGATTTTCTATTAGATTTTCATAAAAAAGAGTTCAATTACAATTCTTGATCATCAAAACCAACAAAATACAACATACAAAATATCTCAGCGAGTTTTGCATTTTGTGTTTTCCCCCACGTGGCCAAGTTTCGCCAAATTCTCAACAATTTCTATCCAAGTCAAATTTCTCACAAGAAAATCAGGAACTCACAAGAAATTGGAGATTTTTTTATCACTTTTCCATATACATCCTTGTTTGCTTGGGATCCATCCTTGTTGATGGTCAGCCTCCATTTGAGATTGGTTGTGGTATGCTGCCCTGCTGTAGAGTTTGTTGCTTTTGCATTTGCTGCCCCAAGCTACTATCTTTCCCCCCTGCAAACTGGCATTCTTGTTTTTTTTTTTTGGCCCACTCTCAAAGTAGATCAGCTAAGTAAAGGACATTTTCTTCCAATTGTAAATCTTGCTTTTTCTACATATTACTGTTATTTTGCTCTTCTCAGGCTTTTGTTGTAGTACTTATCTCCCCCCCGCCTTCCTTCAAAACAAACAAAGAAAAAGGAAAAGGAGTTTTGATGGCTATTTCAGGCAACTCTATCCCAATCTCTGATTTAATTCAGTTCTTGACCCAAGAATTGAATGATTGGAAACAACTTCTCACAGGACAACAATCCGTGAATTCTCCCTCTTCGAATGTCTAAATTTCCAACCTGCTTTCACATTGGCCACCAAGATCTCCATACCTCATTTCGATGGCACAATCAATGGGTGATAAAGTGGATACTTAAATCCGCAATCTACAGGTGTACTGCAAAACGAAACCCCAGCTCACAAAGGCACAAACGATCATGGTGGATGAAGTCCTTATGGATGATCAAGCCTGCCCTTGGTGGCAATCCCATACCAAGCTTCTAGAAGCAACAAAGCAACTAGAAATCGCTACATGGGAAAAGTTCCAAACCACTCTTGGGTGCACTTTTAACCCCCTCAACATGTAGAGGAGTTATTGGCTTTTTGGATTCATCTTCATAAAGAATTGGTCATTTAGTAATGCGATGCATTGAGGATTTCAATTGACTCTCTGTTAACTTGGACGTGATTGAACCTGATGATGTCCTTTGCATTAGATTTGTCTTTGGATTGTTTCCTCATCTCCAAAAGAAGATAGAGCTCATCATAATTACTTCTCTAGAACATGCTTACCAACTTGCTGTAAAGGTTTAATTAAGGCAGCAAAAGAACACCAGTAGTTATTCTGTCTCTTAAGAGAAGCATTTCTACCCAAACAAACTTTTCAAACCATGCCACCCTATCCAAGAATGGAACTTCTTCTCAAAGTGGCTCCACTAAGGCTTTTCGCAATGGGAAGATTGTGCTTATCATATGCATGTTCGACATTCTACCAAAAAATGTCATGTCTTGCAAGCAACAAAGGCCAAGGCCCTTCTAGCTAAGTTGGATACACAGCATGAAGAGCCAACAGTTGAGGTAAGTAATCGTAACACTTCTAATTCTCAACTGGTTCTCATGATCAATAATTATGATGTAAAAAAACAGGAATCGTTTTTCACACAAAATTGTCAAATAAAGGACACATTGGTGGAGCTGATCCTTTGACAATGGCAGCCAAAAAAACCTGATTTCCGAAGAATTGGTGGTTGACCTTCATTTGCTGACTATAAAGCAATCATCCCCAAACCTGTTGGGATGGGTCCAGAATAAAGGGGAACCTACTCTCGTCACTCGCCAATGTTCTATGACATTTTCCATTGTGCCATGCCAGGGCAGAGTAGTATGCAATGTCATTCCATCAGATTGCTACAGTTTGCTACTTGGAGAACCATATCAATATGCCTTAAGGCTGTTTTTGATGCATTACACAAGACGGTGAAGTGTATAAATTCACTTCTATTAATCCTTTGCTTTTTGGTGGACCTGTAATGATACAAGTCAATTTGTACAATTTTTTCTCTTTGTACCTTTCGAGAACATGCCCATTGCATTGCTCCTATTCTCGATCCCCCTCACCGACAACAATTGTTCATCCTTGAGACAAATGCTTTTGAGCATGCCATTGATGTAGCTTTTAAGCAAGGAGCACTTATAGTTTGTAATGGTTTCCAATTATTGGCCCCTATTCTAGTAGCTCTTCCAACTCTACATTCAACCCACAAAACAAAAGGAGCAAGACAAAGCTCCTTTCTTTGTACAGAATTTGGCAAAGCTTCACACCAAAGTTCATGTTATTGTTCAGCATCCACAAAACACATTCAAGGCACTTCATCACAGACTTCGAATACCTCATTTTTTCCAAGTTAGTGACCATGTTTAGCTTCAAATGGACAGGCATATGTCTCACAGCAATGTCAATTGGAGGAGGAAATTCCTATCAGTCATTTTGAAGATCTGATTCCCAATTTTCAGGAACCCTTAGAGGATGATGTTTTGCTCCATGTTTGGATTCCTCACCTATTGTAGAAGTTGGGGACAACTTCTAGTAAGCATGGAGGAAGCAATGAGATGGATGTTTGACATTTTATATTTGCATATTAGAATGTTTTTATGCTTTGTGGTATACTTTCCTCCATGTCAATTAGCATCTTTCTAATTAGAACTTTCTATCTTTCTAGTTAGATGCAATTTGAACTTTTTCAATTAGTATCTTTTGCATGTGCTTTGTTGCCTTATCCAACAAGTAGATCTTTATCTCTGTATATATACTTAATACATTCCAATGAAGAGTGTAAATCGCCAGTTTTAGTGGTTATCTTCTCTCATTTGCTCTTTAGGATGTGTTGATTGTGATGCACATTCTAGTCAATGCATGTTTCATTTTAGGTACATATTAGAAGAAGACACTCACATAGAAGATGTTTGTGCAAAAGACATGCGCGCAGACAAAGTTCACACAGAAGAGGACATTTGCACAAGAGACGTGCTTGTCGAGACGTGCTTGTAGACAAAGTTTGCATAGAAAAGGACATTTGCACAAAGGAAGGAATTCATACAAACAAAATTAATTGTGACAAAGAAATTTGCACAAGTAAACAAGGCATGCCAATGATCCCGATATCAACACAAATGCTGGAGGGAGTGTCGAGAGGTGCACAGGATTAGAGTCTGACACAAAGACATACATGTTGGGAAGTGGGTGGAATTTTAGCACTCGACCAGAGCTGACATTCATGTATTCACAAAGATCATGCAATATCTGCATATTGGAGTTTGTCTAAGCTTTGACCACGCATCCCAAGTAAGGCCATCAGTTGAGGAGCAGTGTTGGCCAACAAGCACACTACCAATAACACTAGAGTAAGCATATAGAACAAACACAGTCAGCAATGGTTGCGAGAAAAGCAAGCTGCAAAAATGCTCGAAGTTTCATGGTGATGAGAAAGATCACATCTATTATATTGGTACCAATGTTATGATACAAATGGAGTTACCAACAAAGCAATCAGGATGCAATTGTTCCTAGCTATGCTCAGAAGCATAGCAATGGATTGGGACTTATCTTTGCATGATATGTTTAATTCATGAGACAATTGCGAGAGAGACTTTAAGAAAAACTTTAGACTTTGGCACGATGACATGGAAATCATCAGCAAGATCAACATCACAAGAAAAAAAAAGATAAGGGCATCAAATCATAAAACTATCGTCCCAAAGCACTCATCGGCAAAATGGAGAAATGATATGCCTATGGACTCTAGAAAAGGTGATTCATGGATGGACTTCTTTCTATGTTCTAAAGATGAAAATCATACACCCAGCATCATATCAAGAGTCTTTTCTCACAACCTTAACCTTGGAGAGGGAGATGAAGACAATTCAGAGTCGAGCAAATAATAGCTCCGTTGGTGACAAAGGGAAAGAAAAGAGTAGCAGGGCAAATGAAGCAAGGAAGGACATATTGTGCACGATACGAAAGAGGAAAGAAGAGAAGAAGGGAAAAGACAAACAAAAATTAGTGTTCCAAGTGTCGAACAGAGGGACACACCAACGCCTATTCCCCAAAACATTTTTACTGTAATACATGAGAGGTAATTGGACATTCAATGTCAAAATGTATATTTAACACGAAGAGCAAGTAGCATCAGACCTTGGAACTCCAAAAGGAAGAGGAAGATAAACCCAACATCTCAAGGGGCAAGGGTGATGCATCGAGCAAGAAATTCTAAAACATCCGTCAAGGAAAACAGAATGGCAGTCACATAGATAACTAGATAGGTGCAAAAATTGTGGACAATTGCAATCATTGTGACATGGCCAGGAGGTCAATTTTTCAAATGTTGCAAATGTTGTGGTACTCTGTAACGTCGTACCATAAGTAATGCAATTGACTCATAGTCTATCTATGATGAGTGTAATTTGTATGCAATGTGTTTTCCACCGGTAGTGTAGAGTGTACATTGGATTGTTTGTGTGCAAGGATTATAGTTGCAAACTGAACATGGACGTTGGGGTTGCAGTCCAGAATGTAGTACAAGTGGAACTACCAAGAGTGTCGTTCCTAGTGGATATTGATCGTGCCATCTCCGTTGAGAGACACTAGCCATTCTAGTGTGTCATTCTAAACTAGATCCTATCAATCCAACTATTGACGATCTAAATGTGACCTTCATTCCAAGTGTATCGTACCAAGTGGAATTGTCATTCCAAATGTGCTATTCCATTATATGTTGTACTAGTTGGAAGCATGATTGTCATACGAAGTTGAGTTGGATGTCATTCTTCGTGTAGAATGATAATTGGAACAACATTGACTACAGTCCTATTTAGCCCTTAATTTGTCATCCTATTCCCTTATTCTGGAATGCTTGCCACCATGCTACATTTGGTGTCGTTGCCTGATCGAAGTTTGGGTCAGCTTGTTCGAAGGAGCAGCACGCGTGATGAGGGAGGAGGTGAATGACAGATTCACAATTACGAAGACGTGGAAGACAAGGCCGCAAAGACAATAAAATTCCTATAAGAAGAAGCAAGACGATCGCTCAGCAACGAGGTGTTGAGCAAAATACTGCCACCTAAGCACTTTAGTCATGAGAGACCGAGCTTGAGGAACCAATAATTGAACGTGTGTGGAGCCCAAGAGAGGAGGAGAATCCAAGCGAAACACAACATTGGTGGCAAACGTTGTTGTTAACAATGGAGGACATTGAAGGAAACAAGCAAGCAACCAAACGAGAGATCGTAGAGAACATTAGGGCAAGTGGAAGCACTAACATGGAGAGAGCACATGGAGAAGACAATTGGTTGGTAACATCGAAGCAAGAGCGGGGAAGCTTGCCGCAAGGTGCAAAGGATGGGAATTAGGTAATTGAGCAACCGCAAGAGAGTGTTTGGGCAAGTAGACAAGAGCCAATACACATATTCGCGAAAATCATGAAGTGTTGAGATCAGTCGAAGTTTGTTTGTTGGCAATAGTGCACAAGGTGTAGCACGAAGTGATGAAGATTAACCTGAAGAACAACAACCATTGATGGCGACTATGCAAGAAGTTGCAGCAACTATGAGCAAGCAAAATTTCCCACCGTTTCCGGGTGACAGACAAGAAGACCCAAAACAACATATAGGAACCTGTACAACCATATGGCAAGAAAACAGAGCGACAGATGAACAAGCATGGCTAATATTATATTTGGTGACATTGCAAGGAATCGCAATGGACTGGCATCTAAATAAGATAAGAGATCAACACTTTGCATCATGGGAAGCATTAACAAAAGCTTCATCCAAGAATTCAGAAGAGTCCAAGATGACATAGAGATTATCGAAGAAATTTACACCACGAAGCAAAAGAAGGATGAGGATGTTAAATCCTACAACAAAATACTGAAGGAACAAATAGACAAAATGGAAGTCAGACCAGCAGATGGACTACAAAGGTGATGGTTCCTCAATGGGTTGGTGCCAAGATACAAGAAGATGAAGGTAGTACCACCAACGTCTTAAGAAGCATACAATAGAGCTATCATTTTGGAGAGTGAAGCCAAGAAATTGGCAACAGGCCTTGAGTCACTATAAGGAATCTGATTTCGATAGTGACTAACACAACTTACATGTGGCGATCCAAGCTATGAGGATGAACCTGAAAAGTGATGCGGGATGCAAAGGAAGACAAGAAGTAGAGGTAGGATATTTGGTGTTCCAATTGTAAGACGAAGGGACACACAAATATTACTTACCCAAAGAACAACTTTTGCAATATTTTCTAGGTGAAGGGGCATGCGATTGTAGACTGTCCATTCAACATAAGTAGTTCAAGACACCAGACGTTGGTACGGCAAGAAGTAAAGGAGGAAAAACCAAGCACGTCAAAGAATGGATAAGGGGCAACAAGCGGAGGATATAGAAACAACTTCCGAGGAGGGAGACAAACACAGCCAGGCAATCAACGATAGAGAGGACAAAGTCGGTTGCAATATGATGCAAAAGGTAGACCGATTATCTAGTGTCGAAAATGCCAAGAGTGGGGGCACTTCGCACATAATTGTCAGAATCTGCCAATGGGGGACAATTCTAGGAATGACAATACCTTAATGTGTCATTGGTGTGGACCAGGTAGTCAAAAGGAGACTAATTTCCCGAAGAAAGCGAGCTCAAGTAACGCAGAATGTCAACTTCATTGATATTGAAGAGGCTCAAACCACCTAGCAACAACAAGAGGATAATGTGCTTGTAGTTACATGGGGTCAAGCGAAGAAAACAAACCAGTACCCCAATCTTGCCGTGGAGGAGAGATGGCAAGAAGCACATGACATGATCGAAGAAGAGATGTGGAAGACGAGGCAAGAAAGTCTCCTAAAAGAAAAGCAGTTGAAGAAGCCTAAAGAGAAGACATCAACACGAGAGTTGGTCGTGCAAATACTAAATATGACAATGGAAGTTGAAATGTCATGCTTTATGCCATAGTTGAGAAAATATGCAAAAACAAAAGGCTATTTTTTCCAATTCCAATTTTGATTTGGCCTTGACGATTCAATTGGCATTAGAAATCATGATTTTGAAAAAATCGCCGATTTTTTCAAAAAATTGGGAATTGCGATTTTTTGCAAAAAATCAGCCACTATAGCACAATTTGGGGAAACGACATAAATTGCTTGTTTTTTCATTTCGCTTGTTCCAAACTAGGGAAAGAGCGCTGCCTACCTACTACCACACCAAACAAAACATTAAAGTGCATCCTAATAGCCAATTTTTTTGCAGTATGAACGAATTTTGCAGCCACCAACAGCAATGTTATACATTATTAACTGATGAAATTCTCCATAAAAAGATGTTGAACTATCAGTCCAAACTTATTGCTCAATTTTTGTTATCCTAGAAAGAAAAAATCAGTGTTGCAAACATTGGAACTAATGGGCAGAGTGAAACTAACTATTACACAAAGCCTAAAACACCTTGCGAAAGACAAATTTGGAAGCCTAATATCAAAAACACCTTTACAAATTTTTGTAACATTACTATGTAAAATTTGTTTGAGATCTAAATAAAGGTTGGGGATTTCATTTTTCAATATGCTTGTATATAGGAGTAATATTTAAAAGCACAAGTGATTATTTGTTTTGTAGGTTCATTAGACCACATGGGTCTTAAGAGATAGTAAAAAGTTAAAACCAATCACAATCATCATTTAAGTTAATTTGTTGGTGTTTTATTCAGCCTATGAGTTGTTGAAGTCCCAGATTAGTAATTGCAGCATCCTTTTTGCACCAAAATACAAACAAGGAGAAAAATGCACAAAAATGAAAACAAGAGTATGTGCAAACGGTGCTACCCATCGACCCCACAAGGGGTGCTGCCCCTTGACCCCCAACACTGAAGGCGACAGGTGTTAGCAGCCAAGGCACAAGAAGAGGCACAGGCACAACAACAAAGACTAGAGCTTCTGATAGGGCAAAGGGCAAAGGCATTCAAAGATCTTGAGGCATTGCATTTGTCATGACTCCCGACACATTTTGTAATTTGTACCTTTTTTATATTATAAGCAATATAGAAATATTTGAAATTTAGACGCATTAAAATTTCTTTCTTTAAGATGTGTTTTGTCACTTTCATGTGTAGTTTAAGGCTTTATGCTTGCATCGCTTGCCAGTTTGTGTATTTTAAGCTTGTATCACTTACAATATTAATATTTGATTTGCATAGTATTAATTCACTGTGATATGCATGAAAAAAAAAATTCAATGAAAATTTGCAATTTCTTTTGGTTTTTTTTGGCTGATTCCTGATTTTTTCTAATTCTTTTTCCATGTTGATTCTGATTTTCTCAACTATGCTTTGTGCCTTACCAGAGCTATATGCAATAGGAGTATTGCAGCCACAAAGAGTGATGGAGCTGCAAAGCCAACCAAAAGCAATTGAGAGGAGAAGGGATCGGTTCATTGATCCAACAGTATTGATGATTGATGTTGGCAAGAAACCAAAGTTAATTCACATCAAGTTGCTAGACCACAAGTTGATGCAAATAATTGTCGATGGAGAGTCAAGTGTGAATGTCTTGCTTAAAAAGACATGGAAGGAAATTGCAGCACCATTTTTATTGTCTCCCAATTTCAGTATGGGATAGAAATGAAAGAAGTCTT
Source organism: Wollemia nobilis (assembly GCA_028583015.1). Taxonomy (NCBI): domain Eukaryota; kingdom Viridiplantae; phylum Streptophyta; class Pinopsida; order Araucariales; family Araucariaceae; genus Wollemia; species Wollemia nobilis. The sequence goes on along the minus strand of JAQPPZ010002395.1, from coordinate 2,129,250 downwards.
GTGGCAAGAATTTGTCATGGACTTCATTGTGATAACTATGCAGAAACCAGCATACAATGCATTGCTAGGGAGAGGGTGGCTACGCATGCAAAAGTTAATCACAACTAGGAGAAGGATCAACTCACCTTTAGGAAAGGACAGCACAAGTACATGAATAATCTGAAGAATCAGTCTGTAAATGAAGACATCGCAATATCCGACGAGTCGAGTAGTTCATCTTCAGAAAGACAATGAACATGAACCAAATGAGGAAGGAGTGCTACACCTGGAAGAGTGCATAGAGGATGAAGGTCGATCAGATAGTGGACTTCTTCACTGCTAAATGAAGGATTATGAGATGTTTCTGCCAAATTGTCTTTTCGTTTGGGCGGAGGTGAATGAAAGACACCATGATGAACATGTAGAAGTAGAAGAAGACATAATATACAATGATCTAAGATTAAGGAAATTATTTGGAAATATAGGAGAACAACCCATAATGGAACAAGAGGAGTTGGAACCTCGTTCTATAGAGAGAAGACATGTATGAATTCATGTACAATTCTCAAGCACAAAAGTAGAAAGACAACTTAGATCACTAACAGATGATGATGTTTGGAGATTAGAGCGTGAACTGTGGAATGATATAAATGAGCATGAAGAAATGAGTCTGCTAGCACAAGTTGGTAATGCAACAACAAAGGAAATGCCTCGAAACATAAATGTTTTAGGAGTACAAAGAGTTGAGAAGGTGTTGTTGGAGATATTACATTATTTGGTCATGTAATAGTTTAGGGAGTCATTTATTAGATTAGGAGTGTGTTAAATGTTTGTCTAATGTATGTGTTAAGTTGTGAGGAGTGTTCATGTGTCAATGTAATAAAGTGTGCAAGTGCACAAGTGTGAGAATGCAAGGTGTCAAGTAGGCAAGTGAAGAGTTATGTAGAAGTTATGTTATTATGAGATACTTTGTCATTATGAGAGGAGAGAGAAGGTCAAGAGACATGCATGTGGAGAGTCACGTGCAATTATATATTGGTGGCAAAGCATTGTAAATAGCATAGCTTCATGCATGCTAAAGTAGTAGACGTGATTAATAATATTTTTTGTATTTTGTGTGCAATATTATTGTGCGTAATATTTGTATGATCCTGGATAAGGGACCTGCAAGATAATCTAGTAAAATTGACATCAGTGGTATCAGAGCCATAGTGGCAAAAGCCATCTTGGTTCATAGTGATAGAGTTTGCAGAATTTGAGAGCGCATAAGGTTGAGAAGATTGTGTTTTTTGAAGTAGCCAAGCCTTGATTAAGGAAGGCTATATTTGCGGGTGACAAACAGTGAGAATATCATACTTGCAAGTAGTCAAGCCTTAAAAAAAGGAAGACTCATGGTAAGAAAACCGTAAGTGCAAGAAACCATGCCTTGAAGAAGGAAGGTTCACAATTGCACACTAAAGTTATTTGCAATAATTTGAAGATACAGCTACAAAGCAAGAAGATTAAAGAAAATGAGGGCTAAGATCACCCAAAGTTGAAGATAGCCAGCTACAAAGATCGTTGGAAATTGTAGAAGAGAATATATTGTGGAGAGAAGATAGAAGGAGATTGATTGAACGATTGTTGGAATATTGCAGGGAAATTGAAGAAAGCTAGCACCAAAATCTAGTGTGAATATTGGATTGGTGGTCCATGAATATTGAAGATTGGACGTGAAGAAGATTGGAGATTGAAGAATTGAAGACTAAAGATTAAGAAGAAGAGAAGGGCTGAGGCCACCCACGTTGCAGAAGATTGGAGAAGCAGATATTGTGAAAGGAAGAAGAAATAAGATTGGCGCAAAGAAGAAAGAAGATTGAAGGATTGAGGTCGCTCAAATTGCACAAGAAATTGGAGAAGAATTGCCTAGTTAAGATAAAATTCATTGTGAGAAAGTTACTTGAAAGTTTTTAAATTGCTAGAGAAATAAGGAGAAGATTCATTTAATTAGTTGAAAGAAAAATTGGAGAGATAAGAAGATAAGGAATTTGAAGAAATTGAAAAGAAGAGAAGAAAGATATTGAAATCAAGTTAGAGCTGCACTTTGGCCATTTGAGATTGTTAAAAAGAGTGAGATAGTTTGAGAGAATTAAAGGAAGATTAAGGAGATTAAAGCTGAAGAAGTTATTGGAGTTGAAGAAATTATTGGAAGAAGATTGAAAAAGTTATTATGTTGAGGATTGAAGAATTTATTGGAGAAATTGTTGAGAAGCATTGTTGTGAGAAGAAGAGAAGAAGATTGCTAAGTTGAATAACGAGTTGACGAAGACTACACCCTGAGATTGCTCGAGTCGAAGCAAAGTGAAGATGTTGATGGATTGCATAGCGGAGAGGACAGAATCGAAAGACGATAGGAGCTGAAAACGCCTGTTAGAAGAAAGATAAGCGCCTAAGACGAGACTATATTCAAAGAGCCAAAGAGCCTGAGAAGTGACCATGTTGGAAGCTGAGCCAAAGTGCCTAAGATAGATACTGTGTTGAAAGTCATGCACGCCTGAGAGACAAAATTGCCTGAGCAAAGCATGAATTGAATTCGGAGAACGAAGCAAAACGATTGTTGGACAACGCCTGAGGAGTTGGTAAATAAAGCGTCAGAACCTTGAGCATTGATTGCGTTTGAAAGTAGAGAAGATGTAACGTCGAGGCATCAACGCCTGAGATGGAGGATAGGAGGGCAGTTTGAATAAAAGGCTTGAGTGAACACTGTCAAATCGAATTGCCACATGTGCATAAGGTGAGCGATACAAATTAATTATCCTTGGCCACCATTTTCAGAGTCAAACGCATAATATCAGGCATGATTTATTTAATTGGAGTTATAAGGTTTGCAAATAGTTTTTGGAATTTGACATTTATAAGGTTTGATAATATTGTTGGAGAATTAAAAGCAATGACATTTGGAGACAGAAGGGAAAACAAATTATTTGTTTTTTGATTAATCAATTAATTGAAGGAATGAATTGATGCATGGGAGACATAAGGAAACCAAATGCATGATTTTTAAATTGAAGATTGAATTGAGTGGAGTGATAATTAAATTGAAATTTGAAGAAGTAATTGTGAAAAGAATTGAATTGGGAGATATAAGAATTGAATTTAATTAATGAATGAATGTTGATGAAGATGGAAAATGAATGAATTGAAATTTGAATTTGAAGAGTTGAGTGATTAATTGCTTGATTGAAGATTTGGAGTTGAAATTGATTGAAATTGTTCAATTAAATTTGGGAGTCATAAGAAAGTCTACATCAAAGGAAATCTAAAAAAATTGAGAGAGAATTGACTTATGAGAAATCATTATGGAAGAAATTACTCCAAATATATCTTTGGAGGATAGTGAAGAAATGCTGGAAAATTTAAAACGTTGCATGCAAAGCATGATAGAGAATGCTAAAAAACAAGATGCAAAATTGAAAAAGATATTACAAACAATTTTCAAAGAAGCCAAAGATGAACAGTATGGAACTTGTGAAGATTATCTAAGCACAAAATTGACGAAAGCAAGTGAAAACTCCAAAAATGTTATCACAGTACCTGTTGATATAGTGAAAATATCATATATGGCAAAAAGGAACACTAATAACCATGTATACAGAGTTTTGGTTATTAAGATAGGAAAACAAGAAACAAAATAAAAAGACCAAGACCAAGGAAAAGAAGAACAAAGTCAGAGCCAAAGGACAAAGACCAGAATCAAAGATTGAAGACTAAAAGTCTTCACACCAAATGATGTAATACAAAGGGGGTGTTGGAGATATTATACAGTATTTGTTCATCTAATAGTTTAGGGAGTGTGTTAAATGTTTGTCTAATGTATGTGTCAAGGTATGAGAAGTGTTCATGTGTCAATGTAATAAAGTGTGCAAGTATGCAAGTGTGAGAGTGCAAGGTGTCAAGTAGGCAAGTTAAGAGTAGTTATGTTATTATGAGAAGAGAGAGAAGGTCAAGAGACATACATGTGGAGAGTCACGTGCAATTATATATTGGTGACAAAGCATTGTAAATATCATCGAAAAACATAGCTTCATGCATGCTAAAGTAGATTTGATTAATAATATTTTTTGTATTTTGTGTGCAATATTTTTGTGAGTAATATTTGTATGATCCTTGATAAGGGACTTGTGAGATAATCTAGTAGAATTTCCATCAAGCACAATGTGCAAGTGAGGGCACAAATTGCACACAAGATTGGGAGGACCATTTAGAATATAGACATAACTGAAGCAAGAAGACAGGAGATGTTGAACGAAATGGAGCAACAAAGGTGGACTACAAAAGAAACAACTCAGTTGTTATGGACAAATGTTTTTGAAGCACCAACATCTCAAGGAGAAGATGGAAGGCATTGGCGGACAGATACCACCAGTATTTCCTCCATATGCTCTGGTAATTCAAGCAACAACTCTTACGCAATCAATGTCAACACAAGCAGCAGTAGTTCAAGTTCACCACTCACAAGGTGATCTAAGAGGAATGCATCTAGATTGGAACTAGTCCTTGAACCAGAAAATGATAATCCGTAGAATCACTCCAAGGTAGAAAAACGAACAAGAAGGCAAGTAGATGATACACTCATGATGGCTAAAGAAGTTGGAAGTCCAAGTAGTCTGCAAAGACTATTTGGCAACCGAGAAAGTGTGCGTCGGGGAGGTGACTTAGCCAGTTCAAGACCATCAAGTTCCCTGGGTCGTCTAAGCCCACCCGGTCAAGGGAGGAGTTTGGTTGACCTCCCTCCCTATAGTTCGAGGGTAAGGACCTTTTCTTCAACTACCCCTAGGCTAACATGATAGCGAGACAGACCACAAGGACCATTTGTCAATCACGTACAAAACAACCAAAGATGACGTAACCAGGCGGTTGGCCCATCAAAACTGCATCTTGGTTTACGTCCAAACCAAAGACTTTGCAATAGACGGCCAAGGAATCAAGGACGAGTACGAACAAACCTCGAACAGCATGGAGAAAGGAATAGGCAATCCCAAATCAGCGAGGCCCATCTGAAAGGGAGAATTTATGGAGGGAACATGCCTAAGAGTGGATCGTCACAAAGGAGAAGGAAAAGGCAATGATAGGAACTAAGGCAAGAGCAAGAAAATGAAGTACCTAATTGGATGCAAAAGGTACCAAGATGATCATGCAATGCTAAAGGAAGCAACAGGCTGGAAGGTCATACCATTTAGAGTCATAGCAATCAAGGCTGTCCCATTCCGAGTCATACCAATTCAGGCCGTATGAATGACAGACAAATATGTAGATGATGGTACGGCAAGTGCAAGAATTGGTACGATGAGGGCAGGGGCAAGTGCAGTAATTGGTACAGCAGGGGCAGGTGCAGGAATTGGTATGGAAGAGGTAGATGTCAGTATTGGCATGACAAGATTATTATATAGGACAAGCAGCAGATCAAGTAGAAGGTTGCCAATGGCAAGAAGAGACAAATCCATCGACAGACTGTATGATCAAACCGGTAGTCGTCGTCGTCGTATGAATTATACGGTGTACTTAAAGATAAAAAAAGGCACATTCCAATTTTGAAAAATAAACAAAAATAAAAATAACAGGAAAACAAAAAAAAAGACAAATAGAAAAATAGAAAAAGACAAATAAAAGCAAGAAGAGGCAGTTGCATGTAGGGTGGCAAGGTGGCGGTTAGAAAACAGTCGCATGGACAGCAACTACCTCCGATCAATCTTATAAATAGATGCACATAGGGAGCTAAGGATTCATTTATGCTCAACGTCTACAGGGAAGGGAGGACGGACTGCATCTAGGGTGAACAGTCAAGTAGCAAGTAGAAGTTGTAGCACATAGGTATTGCAATAGTAGCTAGCAATAGCGGAAGCCACCAATGGACGGCAACAATGGAAGCCCCTGATGGAGGAAGACACAACTGTCGCTAATGAAAAAAGTGTAGAAGACAGAACCCTAAAAAATTACTGTGCAGAAGGAGATTGACGATGCAACAGGATTTTTCAAAAATAAATTGCAGACACACGAATGGGAGAGGGCGTACAAATTTTCCAGATGCAAGTGTGCAAAAGTTGCAAACGAACAGAGTAGAAAATTGAACGGCAAAAGCAAAGCAGATTGCATAGAGACGAGCAAGGGAGGTTGTCGTGCGAGTCATGCAACGATGTTGTCCGACAAATTGTGACGAGCAAATAACTATTAACCCTAGGGCATACTGGTTAGTTGCAAACAGAGGTTGTACTAAGCATAGTAGAGAAAATCGGAATCGGGGAGTAAATCGGCTGGGAAAAAGTCGGGAATATATCGGAATTGGGGAAAAATTCGGCAAAAAAAAAAAAAACGAAGAAAAAAAAAAAATTGAATTTTTTTTTTTCATGCATATTAATATGAATTAACATTATGCAAATCAGATATTGCAATAAAAACAACAATTCAAGTCAAGACATCATACAAGGCTCAAGCTTTAAGTACACATGAAAGTGACAAAACACATCCTGTATTGCTTATAATATGAAAAGGTACAAATTTACAAGTAACAACAAGGAAAAAAAGGTTTCATTTTTTATATGCCTGCACATGGAAACAAGAACAAAGTTACAATCACTTGAAAAAAAAGGAAAAGAACCTAAACCCTAAACCAAAAGGCTAGGGTTTAGGGTTTAAAATTGAAACATTGACAGCTGAAAAATGGGCTTGCATACATAGTTATCAGGCAGCAATATTTATTTAAAAAAAAAGAGGAAACAAAACCCTAAGCCCTAAACCCTAGGGCCTAGGGTTTAAACTTGAAGTTCAAAGTTCAAAGTTTCAAATTCAAACACTAACAACTAAAAAATGGGCTTGCATACATAGTTACCAGGTAGCAATATTTACTTATTTACTTAAAAAGGGGAGGAAAAAAAAAATCCTAAGGCCTAGCCTAGGGTTTAGGGTTTAAACTTCACAGTTTCAAACATTAACGGTTCAAAATGGGCTTGCATACATAGTTATCAGGCAGCAATATTTACTTAAAATAATCAAAAAAGAAAAAAAATCCCAAAACCCTAAACTAGGGTTTCAGATTTAGGGTTTAAACTTTAAACTTCAAAGTTCAAACATTAACAGCTGAAAAATGGGCTTGCATACATAGTTATCAGGCAGCAATATTTACTTAAAAAAATAAAAAAGAAAAAAATCCCAAAACCCTAAACTAGGGTTTCAGATTTAGGGTTTAAACTTTAAACTTCAAAGTTCAAACATTAACAGCTGAAAAATGGGCTTGCATAAAAAACCCCTAAATTGGCCACAACTTGAAAAAAAAATCAAAAAAAAAAAAGTTTGCAGATTTAATCGCCGATCCGCAAAAAATCGCGAATGAATCGGCTGCATCGCAATACGATGCCGATTAAATCGGCCCGGATCTGAGACCTGATTTATTCGCGATTTTGCCATTTTTTTAGCGATTTTCTCAACTATGGTACTAAGTGCAAATTTGCAGGGTGTCGTACTAGTCAAAAGTAGAGAGTTGTAGTACCAATTGGAAGTAAAGGGCTGCAGTACCAATCAGAGGAGAAAGGCTGTCATACTAGTTAGACACGGCTGCCTTACCAATTTGTCGAAGACGGTAAGTGCAGTACCAATGCTGGGAGCAAATGGCCAAGGCCTTACAAGTAGCGGTTGCATCCTGAAGGTGTGACTGCAAATCAAAAAAATGCAAAGAAGACCGAACATTCACGAGAGGTTGGAACGAGTGGAACAAGAATCAAGAAGGAATCCACCCAACTTAGGAAGGAGAGATGAAAGTGCCAAAACCAGTGCAAGGATAAGTCTCGTTGACCGTATCCTGGAACGAGAAAGGGAACATGGTTTTGACTGGAGCAGAGTAGAAGCAGGCAGTATAGTGGACATTCGTAGGAAAGACCCTTAGTTGACACTCCAAAGGAGCAAAGAGTGGAGGCTCCGCCACAAAAAGTAAAGGAAAGAGTGTCGATACCGCTGAAGGACATTACATGGCAACAGACAGCAAAAGAATTTTGCTACAACTAGTGGAAGGCAAGCGCAGATGATCACCCGTTGAAAGCTGCGTTGAGAAATACAGGTGTACGTTGCATACTGCAGATATCGAAATTTCGAAAAGGAATTCTTGAAGAGTTACTTGTTGCAGATTTTGGAGACATACAATCCACTGTAGAATGCCAACAAAGTAAAGATTGGTGACAAGAAGGTGTAGGTAGTGTAATCACCTAGCAACTTCTGGAGAACATTCAGATTGCCAAGTCATGGAGCGTCGGTTCAAAAGGATACAATGGATCAGATCTGCTGGAATAGAATGATCCGGGAAGTCACCAAATATGACACCAAACGAAATTGCTAATATGACGAAGCATGGGAGCTGTGGGATAAAGCAACAGCAGCTGAAGTCAATGGAGTTGCAATGTGCCATGAATGTGATAATGTCCAAGTTGCAAGGAGAGCAACAATGTTCAAAGATACCTACTTGGCTTGTACCATATGTGCAAGGCCTCATGAAAGGTGTTGAATACGACTGAGCATCATACCTATCGCAATGCATTAAGAATTTCTTGATGCGATACTCAAAAGAACTTTTCAATGGCGTTTCACGTTATTGCATTATTGATGAATGCGATAACACAAGAAAAGTTGCAGTTTCCTGGACTGGATCCTCCAAGGAAGATAGTGGAGCAGGAGCCAACGATCATGGGGTGGCTCAATGTAATGCCATTTGCAAAGGCAAAGGCAAGTACTCCAGTAAAGCAAAAAGGATATTGAAGAGGAAGGACTTGCTAGATGAGGAGGCAAGTGATGATATAGAAAATGAAGAAAGCCATAGCCGATACCAGAGAACAGGCAAAGGAGGTTAGTTTACGATACCAAAGAAGGTGTTGCAAAGAGAGCACAGCAATCTGTGGAAAAGATTGCACAACAGCGAGGAGAAGATGCGCAACAGGCGCAGAGACTAACAGAAATAGTTAGAGAAGTATACGATGCAGCAGATGCAGTTCAGGTGGAAGAGAGATGTGAATGGAGTCACTTAATATATGGGTAGAGTTTGAGTGGTAGATAGATCCATGCGCATCACCACAATTGCAAGACGAGCCCTCATTTGAAATCATATCCATAGTAGAGGAGCTGGCAAGGGAAGAAAAAATATTAGATGAAGTGCCAAAAAGAGGAAAACAACTGGGAAAGGAGGATGCAATGCGAGCATAAGTAGAAACGGAGAAAGATAGACAGCCCACAATAAAATATAAACTGATAAAGAGAGGAGGTAGCAGCCAAAGGATGGAGCAATTGCTTATACTATGGAGCAGCCAATGATGGAAGGCAAGGCAACAAAGAATACCATCAATCTGTGCGGCAACGGTGAAGGAGATAGGGAGGAAATCTTCACCGAGGAAGAAATTGAGGTTGAAATTCTGGCAGAAACGAGCATTTCATGGTTGAAGGGCCAAACCTCAAATATATGTTAGACCTCGGAGATCATGCAGAGGAGAAATTGATATACTCTTTGACAAAATGAAGATTTTAGATAGAACAAGATTCGAATTCAGGATGGGTTACATGGGACAAATGAAGAAGTGGCAAATTATGGTGTATGAAGTAGATAAATTGGTACAGTGGGTTGAAGATGAAGAAAGGATGATCGAGCTCACTAAAATCCATCAGAAGGAGCCATGGGTGTTGCAGGTTGGTAATATTCAAACAATGATTGGAATAAAAGAAGTGTTAGCAGGAACAAGGACCATTTATAGGCAACCAACATGAATCTATCTTGATGAAGCAGATCTCATGCCTTGTCCGGAAGATGCAGCAGATGGAGTACAAGAAATCGCACCCGAGTTAGTAAATACGTATGCAAGAATTAATTTCTTGGCATACTAGACAAAATAGTTAGCTACTGGATTGCAGAAGATCCACCAGACAAAAGAAGCATATGCTAACCAATATGAGGTGATGACGAGGATTAAAGAGGAAGTTGAGACAAAACTAGTCACCTTGAAGCAAGAAGTTGAAGCAGAAATGGCTACCTTAAAACAAGAAGTTGAAGCAAAGACAAAGGCGCAAAAGGAACAAGATGAAATGATTGCAGAGCTGAAATCCGAGTGCTCAATCAAAGAACAATTGGTGGAAGCAAAGACCAAGGAGCTAGAGCACAAAGATCGGCTAATTGCAGTTAGAGACGAGCAGTTTGCAAAAGCAGCATAGAGAGCTACAAAAAGAAGCCTTTATGAAGAGGGAGAAAGAACTTTTGGCAAAACTAGCTGAAGCTAAACAAAGGACCAACCATTATTGTATAGAGGAAGCGAGATACCATAATTATGCCAAAAGACTAATTGACAAGAAGAGGCATTGAAGTTGCAGATCGCAGAGATAGGAGAAGAACTTGTTCTGACGCATCAACAGCAGCAACCAAGTCCCCAAGATCCAAAGCAGACGTCGATGAGGATGTCAACCAAATTAAAGGGGAGGGCAAATGTAGGCACCAGTTCTTGACCTCAAAAGAAAAAGAAATAGTGCAAAATGCCTTAAATGAAATGCAATATAAATGAAAGTCAAATGCAAATGCATTAGTAGACGAAATGGCAATGTAATGCAATTTGATCAATGATTTCATAAATTGCAAATAAACCATAGTGCATTAAGGTAGTGTAAGTTCGAATATGGAGATGATTGGGTGGTACGTTGTCCTAGGAAAACGTTGTTGGCAACAACCAGGACAAAGGTTAAATAGACTCCCCTCCATTCAAGACCATCTATCTAGGAATTCACTTATCTATGGGAATCCATCCATGTATGTATCTAGACGTTGTGTGTATCCAGAGCATATACTGTGTCTAGGGAGAGACTACAGCTAATTATTAGCAAACCATATGTACAAACATTGTAGATTGTATATGCATTGTGTAGTATTCTGTAACACCATACCATAAGTAATGCAATTGACTCATAATCTATCTAAAATGAGTGTAATCTGTATGCAATGGGTTTGCCATTGGTAGTGTAGAGTGTACGTTGTATTGTCTGTGTACAGGAATCATAGTTGCAAACTGAACGTGGAACATGGGAGTTACAATCTAGAACGTAGTATGAGTGGAACTACCAGGAATGTCGTTCCAAGTGGAGATTGATCGTGTCATTTTAGTTGGGAGACTATGTCCATTCCAATGTGAGTGTCGTTCCAAGTGGTGTGGAGCACTTGCAATACTAGCAAAACTTGACCTTGTTGATCCAGCTATTGCCAATCTAAGTGGAACCACCATTCCGAGTGTGCCATATGAAGTGGAATTGTCATTCCAAGTGCACCTCGTTCCAAATGTGCTATTCCGATATATGTCGTACTAGTTGGAAGTATGTTTGTCGTACGGAGTTGAGTTGGATGTCGTTCTAAGTGTAGAATGATAATTGGAACTATAGTGACTGCAATCTTGTTTGGCCCTTAATCTATCATCCTATTCCCCTATTATGTAATGCTTGACACCGTGAAGTAGCCTACGTTGTTGCAGATGGATATACTTGGTCACACATTGACGTGTGCAAGACTTGACGATGGTTTAAGCATAAGCATGCTCCAAGAAAGAACCTGGAAGAAATTGTGAGTGTGACCTTGTGGTCCCTAATTTTTTTATTGTTGGAAGCAAATTAGTATGGAATAAAGATGAAGGGTGTGTTGACCGGACAAAAGGTCACCATTGTTGAACAAATCTTCATGTTAGATTTTGTTGTGATCATGTTACAAAAGGCTACCTATGATGCATTGCTAGGTTTTGGGTGGTTGCACATGACGAAAGTGGACAACTAGCAAAAAGACAACATTTCATTCAAGAACGGATAGTGCAAATACACGAACTTTTGGAACCATTCGATGAATGAAGACCTTGCATCCTTGGATGAGTCACATGTTTCTATATCTAACAAGGATGTTACATAAGGAAGAATTGACATGGATGAAGATGAGGTCATAGAAGAGGAAGAGCGCATGGAAGATGAAGGGCACTCTTATAGTAGTCTCCTCCATCAATAGATGCAAGACTATAAATGATTCTAGTCAACATGCTTGTGCTTGAATGACAAGGAAGAACAAGGCACACAGGAAAAAGCAAATATGGTGATATTCAACATTTTTGAGATAAGTGAGTCGAGTGGCACAATAGAAATCGAGAAGAATTACAGATATGTGCAAAGCTGAAGGAGACAAAAAGTTGTTCTTCCTTCCTAACTTTGTAAAGTACAATGTCGACGGTGCACAAAGAGACAAAAAGCTAGCACACCCATTTAACACAATGGAAGCAATCAAGGAAATTGATGCCATCAATTATGAAGGGCCACACAAGGCATGAGTGAACATCAGAGAAGTGACCAATGAAAATATGATCAGCTATTGAGATGATTAGGATCCAATTCTAAAGGCAAACGGATTTTGAATATTCATGAAGTAAAAAGAAGTCTTTACATGGACTTACACGGACCTCTAGGGAATTCCACTTGAGTTGTGCATTCGTTGATACCTTACATCAAGATGCACAACCAGTAAAAAGGATGCCATACAACTTGAACCCCATGCATACGACATCAATCAATGTGGAGATAGGAAAAAATGCTAGATATCGGCATTATCTTCAAAGTGATTGTGAGCAATCGGGTGTCCCCGGTTGTTATCAGTTTAAATAAAGTGTGCAAATCAAAATTTTCATTTTTAGAAGCCTAAACTCAGTCACAAAGGATTCCTTCCCAATTGTGTTCATTGCCTCAATCCTAGAGGAGGTAGCCAAACATGAAATCCACTCCTTTTCTTGATGGATTTTCCAATTACAACCAAATCAACATCATGAAAGAAGATAAATTGATGACTACTTTTATTTTAAAAACAGGATTCACAAGTACAATTGAATGTCATTCGGCTTGTGCAATGCGCTTATCACATTTCAATGCTTCACCCTATAGATTTTTTAATAGATGTCGACAGAGAAGTTCAAGGTCTTCCTCGACGACTGGTCATTGTGTGGATGGATGAAGAGCACTTGAATGAGCTAAAGGAATGCATGTAGTTGTGCATGAATGCTCAAGTTTCATTAAACCCCAAAAAGTTCAATTTGCTAGAGCCCTACAAAAATTCTTTGGTCATGTTGATTGTTAAACTAAGCTAAAGACAAATCCAAATAGGACCCACATCATCGTAAGCATGGAGGAACTGTACAACATTAGCTCATTGAAGTCCCTACCAAGACAAAATACATACTAGTACCAATTCATCATAACTTCATGCAATTATCCCACATCCTAGACACACATGATGATTTGCTCAAAGATGGTCACCATCATCAATTCAAGCATGATTAAGGGTACAGGATGATGACCAAGAGAGTTCTAACTTCTACGTACACTCCCTCTATGTAGTCGATGCCACAATGTGATGAGGAGATGATCAAAAATAGTACATGGCTATCCCTTTCCTTTGTGATCTTGACATGTCTAATGGAAGCAAGGACTTTATATTGACCATATTCTTCGATCAAATGATACATGCTTTAGACTGACTTCCAAATGACATTACCAACAATTCTCTCCCACTATGGAGATTATGGTCCATAAGGTTAACTCATGAAATCAATATATTTTATTGATGGGTGTTAAGAACCTCCTTTGCTCTAATACCAATTGTTAAGAACCGCCTTTTCTCATCTACAATAGTTAGCACCAAATTGCAAAAATATTAAAAATTGTATTGCTCAATGAATATAAAAGCATCCATGGATATTCTGAAAAATAAATTAATTAATTCACAAGCAAGTCATAGAAGATTAAATATGCAAATTACTTTAATTTATTCAAATATAAATCAAACCCTTGAGGTAGGGCAACACAGTATGATACCCCTTATTGGAAGGATACCACTCCACGCTATCTCTAGACTCCATGAGCCAATACTGTTACAAGAATACTAGATCTCCAATTCATGCTTACAATGACAATATCTCCCTTTTTTATAACCATCCTCTTATGCTATTTTGGGGAAGTCATAACCCTATCCTTATCCCATCCATTATTATAATAATTTTCTATAGATAGATCTTGGGTTATTTTTAGCCAATAAAATTTATTTATGGCTCATACCAACTAAAAGCTATAGTTGGGTTATTTATAGCTCATTCCAACTATACAATACAATATTATATTATTAAATGTCTATTTCGGGTAACTAACATACAATACAATATTATATTATTAAGTACCTCCATTCCATCCGCTTTACAAAATGTTTCGTCCTCCAAACATAAGAAGAGACTAAATAATATGATATTCTAAGCCTTGTTGTGAGTTGGTGCCGATCTCGATCATCCGTCCCTCCCAATGAAACTCTGATTGGTGGTGGTCTATGCTGATGCCGATATGCCATTCGGCCATTTGAATATTTGGAATTAATCCTTTGGTTCCATGTATTAGAGGGATCCTTCTATTGGCAATAAATATTACCGTTTTTTATTCGTATTTGTTTGCTTTTGCCACTTGAGTATCAAAAACTGCTTTGTGGGCTCCACACTTCTACAGCTCTTCTCTGGTAACTCAAATGATAGGTCCATTTGTTCCTTGATGTTGTTGCACCACTCTGAAAACCAAAATCACTATGCTTTCTTTGTCAAGCACTGCCATATTTGGTGCCCTTTTGATTCTATGTAGAACCATAATATTGTTGCCTTAAGCCATGCCTCCAAGATTGTTGCTGCTCTTGATGGTGTGGATGGCAATATGCTGCAACCTTAACCTGATGTTCTACCTTCTTTGTCTCCTCCACATTTTGCTCCTCTATTTTAAATTCTTTTGCATGATGTTCTCTCATGTACCCTTTGTTTGATGTGTCCTTGTGTTCTTTTATGTCTTTCTGGGACTTTGCTGCTATTTTTCCCACGGACTTTGTTGTTGCTATTTCTTCCTTGGACTTTGTTGCTGCTACTTCTTTTTTGGACTTTGTTTCAAGTTCTAATGCTTCTTCCTCAATTTGTTTCACTATAACAGTTTCCTGTTTTTCTTCGGATCCCTGCCTCTTACATTGAGAAATATCTTGTATTGTTATTTTTTTTTCCTGTACCAAAACTTCATGAACTTCTTTTGTATATTAATATTAACAGTACCCAAAGAATTTAACCAAGGATAACCAAGAACAATGTCTGCATCATCCATCTCAATAGCATAAAAATTTGAATGTAAAATATATTTATCCATGGTGATCTTCAAATCTTCAAAAATTTGAACATTCGTACCCTCAAGCTATATGTCTTTGATTTTCTTTGCCTAAACCTGCAACCTCTTAGCCAAAGACATATTGATAAAATTATATTTGCTGCTAGGGTTAATAGAAATAATAATATTTTCCTTTTGAATGCTTCCATGAACCTGCAAAATAGAATTTTTAACATTGAACAAATCCCTCTAACCACTCTTTGGCTTATCTGATACAAACGATGTGGTTCCTAAAACTTGCACATTGTCATCTATATTTTTTTCTTCTACCAATTTTCTGACTCTTTTTTTTAATTCCTTTAGTCCATACTGGAGCCTAACTATCTTTTCATTTTTTTTCTCTAATCCCCATTTGCTTAAAAATGCAATTTCAAATTCTTCCCATGTGATTGAATAATTATGGGCATGACTAAAGTTTGAAAACTAAGACAAGCTTCCTCTTTCAAAGCAAAACAAAGATTACATTTCCATTCCAATTCAGAAAAATTTAAAGAAATTTCTTCCACTTCATCAACCATTCCTTAGCGTCACTGTCACCCCTGCCTGTGAATATGGGCAACTTCATGACCCTGGCTGACAGATTATCTACACTCAACTAGCAACTGTTAATCGATCTACAAATATTTCTTTTTTATTGGTCTGATAACAGCCTTTGGAACGCGTATTTCCTGCACTCAGCCTAGCAACTTTAACAACCTACAGTCTGCCTACTTCTTGCAACTGATAACAGCCTGTCTGCAAACTGTTTTTCTGTTTTTGGGTGGAGCACTACCAAATTGTAGACTGGGTACTTTTGCATACAGATTAGCAACTGATAACGACCTCCTCTGTAGACTGTTTTTCTTTTCTTTTTTCTTTTTTTGATAACGGCTTGCTCTATGGACTGGGTATGTATTTTCTGTGCTCAAGCATTGATAATGGCTTTCTCTACCGACTTTTTTTTTTCTTTTTCCTAGACTGCTACCAAACTGTGGACTTCTTTTTTTCTCTCAGAACTGTTAAAAAACTGCAGACTTTTTTTTTTGTTTTTTCTTTTCTTTTTTAATGAACTACCACTTCCAAACTACGAACTTTTTTTCCCAAATTGTTACCAAACTTCATACTTTTTTTTTTTTAACTACCACTTCCAAACTGCTACCAAACTACGAACATTTTTTTCCCCCAAACTGTTACCAAATTGCAGACCTTTTTTTTTTTTTTGAATGGACTGCTACAGAACTATAAACTGCTACTCTGCGGGTTGTTTTTTTTTCTTTTTCTTTTTTTTTAATGAATTTTTTTCCCAAACTGTCTGCTCTGTTGAAGCATTCGAAATTGTTGCAAAAACTATTGCTGAAGTTGTTGCAGACGATCGTATGGCACTTTTGTGGAAACTCTGACAATGAACTAGGCTCCGGACAATGGCTTCCTAGTGGCTTGAGGTAAATCTCACCAGCCACAAATGTTTCCTAAGCGAGTACCACTCTCTGATTACCAACAATATTCCCACTAGGGAATAATTAGTGAGAAACCACCCACAGATTTACCTCTAAATGATAGCTCTTTGTAAACTCTCTCAAGGTAAAAATACTACTAACAAGGTGTGGGGACACACTCAAACTAGTTACTCTGGGGTTCCTAGGGTACTCATAATGAGTTTTAGCAAAAATATTAGCTCAAGTACTTTGCCCAGTTAAGTGGTCGAGCCTTGCACCCCATCCTGCAAGAGGTTATTAGCCCAATGCAGCGCTTATTAAGCACCAATATCTGGATCCAAACAGTGAATAGTCAACTAAAACTTCTACAATGGAACACGGCCTTAGAAAGTGCTATGAAATAATTGAAGCTTCTACAAGGAACACAACCCTAAAAAGTGCTATGGAATAATTAAAGCTTCTATAGGAGAACACAGCCTTGGAAAGTGCTATGATACCAATTGTTAAGAACCTCCTTTGCTTTAATACCAATTATTAAGAACCTCCTTTGCTCAGATACCAATTGTTAGTACCAAATTGTAAAAATATTAAAAATTGTATTGCTCAATGAATATAAAAGCATTCACAAATATGCTGAAAAATAAATTAATTAATTCACGAACAACTCATATAATATGAAATATGCAAATTACTCCAATTTATTCAAAATATAAATCAAACCCTTGAGGTAGGGCAACACCGTACAATGCTCCTTATTGGAAGGAAGCCCCTCCACACTATCTCTAGGCTCCACAAGCCAAGACTATTACAAGAATACTAGATCTCCAATTCATGCTTACAATGGCAATATCCCCCCTTTTTTATAACCATCCTCTTATGCTATTTTGGGGAAGTCATAACCCTATCCTTATCCCATCCATTATTATAATAATTTCCTATAGATAGATCTTGGGTTATTTTTAGCCAATATAATTTATTTATGGCTCATCCCAACTATACACTATAGTTGGGTTATTTATAGCTCATTCCAACTATACAATACAATATTATATTATTAAGTACCTATTTTGGGTACCTAACATACAATACAATATTATATTATTAATTACCTATCTTGGGTACTTAACATACAATACAATATTATATTATTACGTACCTATCTTGGGAACCTAACAATGGGTGAGACATCATAGACAAGCTTGACCCAATACATTGGGACAAACCTGTGGACATCCTAATTTGGATATAGGCTATGCATGGGGAGTTGGAGCAAAGCACATTACTAGAAGACACTATAGTTCTCTATCGTAACCTGCCCATTGGCAATAGAATTTCCTCACATGCGAGATCCATTGTTACTTTGCCAACCTCTAGATAGGTAGTCACATCCATGCAGAAGAGCGACAAAGTCTAATTAGCCATGATTAGAGTAGAGATGGCCCAACGGATTAGAATAGAGATTTTCAAGGGGCAACACCCTTCGCGCATACCCTTGTTTGCATTTTTGTGCATTTTTTCTCCTTGTCTACATTTTGGTGTAGAAAGAATGTTACAATTACTAATTTGGGACTTCAACAACTCATAGGCTGAATAAAACACCAACAAATTAACTTAAATGATGATTGTGATTGGTTTTAACTTAAATGGTGTTTTTGATATTAGGCTTCCAAATTTGTCTTTCACAAGGTATTTTAGAATTTGTGTAACAGTTAGTTTCACTCTACCCATTTGTTCCAATGTTTGCAACACCATTTTTTCTTTCTAGGATAACAAAAATTGGGCACCAAGTTTGGACTGATAGTTGAACATCTTTTTATGGAAATTTTCATCAGTTAATAATGTATAGCATTGTTGTTGGCGGCTGTCGGATTCCTTCAAACTGCAAACAATCGACTGTTAGAATGCACTAGCATGTTTTGTTTGGTGTGGTAGCAGGTAGACACACCCCTTTCTCCAACATGGAATAGGTAAAAATGAGGCAAAAAAAAAACAAATTTATAATGTTTCCTCTACCCATGCAGTTGCGGCTAATTTTTGGAAAATCCGATTTCTGATGCCAATTCAATTGGCAACCCTCCTGAATCATAAAAGGTCGGAACAGATCAGGATTAAATCATGATTTTCATAACTATGAGTGGAGATATTTCAAAGGCCTCAATGAGAAAACCTAACTACAACAAAGGGAGTATCGACGTATTTTTTCCTTAGCCCATCAACAAGATTGTGCTCTTCCACTCAGACAACATGCTTCATGTTTCAACAACATGGACTTGGGCTTGGACGACATCTTTTCTACCTTGAACATCATCTTGTGTCCAAAACACTTTCTCTATGTCGCACAACACCCACCTTGTGTCTGACAGCACTCCCTCTACATCATTGGACGACACCCCCTTGTGTTAAATGACACCCCTCTACATTAGCCAACGATTATCTTGGAAATTTCCTCTCCCCCAACAACAAGGGCTTTGCCTCTGATGACACTTACCTTTCCCTAGATGCCAACAATTAACCATAATACAACATGCATTTTCTCTCAGATGACAAGATTTTTCTTTCTCGAGCAACAAGGGTTTATGTTCAGATAACCAATCCATGTCTTGAATGGTGTGCCCCTTGTCTCAAACATAAACGCTTAGTCCTCGATGATGAATTTTGATCCTACATTGTGGCATTGGGATCAAATTGTCTACTACCACTCCTTGACAACGATTACTTCTCCTTCAATAAGCAACGAAGGTGTCTCAAATGGCTCAATGACAATACCTACCTACAACAATAACAATATCAACGCAATTTTTCGCTAGCCGATTGACACGCTCATGCTCGTCCACTCGGAAGACTTGCTCCATGTTTCAAACAACATGAATTTGGGCTTGAACGTCTATTTTGCCTTGAATGAGACCCACCTTGTGTTAGATGACACCTACTCTATGTTATACAACACCCACCTTGTGTCACATGATACTCCCTCTAAATCATCAAAAAACACCCCCTTGTGTTAGATGGCACCACATTTGCATCAAGCGACACTTGTCTTGGCAAATTCCTCTCCCCCAAAGACAAGGGATCTGCCTCTGACGACAGTTACCTTGCCCTAAATGCCAAATTGTCATACAACAGGTATTTTCTCTTGAACGACAAAGAATTCTCTTTCTCAGATGACAAGATATTGTGTCTCAATGGTGAACACTTAGTTCTTAATGGTGAACCCTATTTGTACATCATAGAACTAGGCTTAGATGGTCCACTTCTACTCCCTAACGACAATTACTTCTCCTTCAACAATGCCTTTTGAGGGTTAGACAATAATCACCGGCCCCTAGATGTTATAAACCCACTCCCAGATGACATCCTCTTCCACACTAGGCATGCTCCCGACAATGGTTCTCTTTCCTTGAATGATATATGGTAGCCTCAAACAACCCTCAACTCCACAACACTCTTTTCTTCTAACAACAATGATTTCATATTCCTAGATGGATAGTTTGTGCATTCAAATGACAATAATAGTAAGAGGACCCCTATGGGAAAGGAGGTATCATATGGCTACCACTTGCAATTGGACGTTGTGGCCATGCCCTCAAACGGTGTTGGTTTGATCTTTGACAACCTTCTCTCAACTGTTGAAGGCCTAAAAATATTATGTACAAATTGAAACTCTCAATTAATGGCTTGAACCCCTTGTCAAATGGCAAGCTTCCTCACCGAAATATCCTTTATCATCTGAACATCCTACCAACTCATCCAAACATACTTCATCATCTAAATGGTTGTCATCCTCAATCCCACAAAGGACATTCTCAACCTGAAACCTTGGATGTCCAACTGTCATCCTCCACCATTTGCACTACACTCTTCCTCCGTTCATCTTCTAACGGGTTGTTGGTTTCATACCTTATTCTCGCTCTCCATCTATAAAGAAAAGCATTCAAAAGAAAGCATGCCACAAATTGTTTCCAAACCCATGTCTAATTTTGACTATGCCAACCTTGGCATCCATAGTTGTACAACTTGCCACACATCCACCATTGCTTGCTCTATCTCCTCCACTACAATCAAGTTTATGGTGTGCTTTGCTTCCTATCTAGGGCTTAAACTCTTCCCAAGATCATCATACCCTCTACACATCATTAGTTCATGTCAACTTGCAACACTCTAACATTCTTGTACAAAGATTCCCCATCAATGACACTACGAAATGGGTCTACCTTAAGCATCACACTCAATTTTTCTTTGCCTATTGCCTTGGCAATTGTCACGAAACTTACCATTGTTGGTACCTCCTGCTAGAATAGTCTCCTCCTACATCATATACACTTGTCAAGTGTTCTTTCAATTCAAGAAGCATTCTTTTGTCAAATGTCCTTTCTCTTGACAATTAACATAGACTAGAAACATTCTTGCTTCATCATGCTTGTCCTCCATATCATGCTCATTCTCAAAGTCATCGCTCTCATCTTTGGAACCAATTTCATCACTGACTCCTCTATACTAGCAATTATATGATATCTTTAAATCATCCTCCAAGTTCATCTCATTCTCGAGGTCAATAGTGTCATCTTCATAGTCACTGTCATCTTTGAAAGAGTTGCTACTAACCTTCCAAACCCAACAACGAGATGATGTCTTAGTATTGCTTTCTACGTTCATGTCCCACTTAAAGGCCTCTTGGTATGACAACAAAGGGATCCCCTTGATCTTTATCCAATATGATGGAAGGCCTTTCACAAACCACCTTTTTCTTAAATGTATCTAATGGCTCCTCCAAATTGGTAACCGGTCCATTCAACCTTGGATTGTAAGAACGAATAGAGTTTGTTTGACTTTTTCACTATAGATTTCTGCAATGACCTCATCATCATTGCAAAACAATTAAAATTCTTTCACGAAGGTTTCCCACATCTCTTCTTAGGTTTGGGACTTTCCCTCTAGCAATTCCATGTGTCAATCCATTGTGATTCCTCAATATTGTTGTAGGAATTAATCACCTCCAATATACTTCATCTGCCCATTGGCCTTCCATATTATAAGGTAGGTTTTCCAACATTTAACTAGGTCCTCTGTTCTACCACCATGAAACATGGAGCACTTGTTAGTTATGCCAAAAATGTTCATTGTACCCATTGATTAGGCATAGGAAATGGTTGTTTGCCTATCTCACTTTTGTCACAAGCATTGTGAGACACCACACCAACTGCTCCTATGTTGAGCTCCCGTCTTGCACACCATCAAACATACCAACTTGTAGTTGCTCCAACGTCCAACTCCAGTCCCGCTCACCATCGAACAAGCCAACCTACAGTTGCTCTTGTTTTGAACTATTGTGACACACTCTCCCAAACATACCATTCCACATTTGCTCAAATGTCAAACTCCTATCTTGTTCACCATTGGACATGCCAAGCTATAGTTGTGTCAGTTCTAGACTCGTATCCACATATCATCTAAAGCACAACTCGCTTCAATCGCTATCAAGATTTCTTGCCAAACCAGGTTTTCTCTAATTTCAAACTCGTCACTTGGCCCTTTATTGTGCCTTGTTTCATCGTACATGCTTTTGTCATGACTTGCATCGTCACATATGCCTTCCCTATACCTTGCATCGTCACACACACCTTCATTGCACATTGCACCATCATGCATGCCTTCATCGCAAACTCCCTCACTTGGCACTACTTCATCATGCCTCTTGTCGTGCATGGCTTTGTCACTCGGCCCTTTATTAGTGTCAACAAACAATTCTACATCAGTTTCTTTTGCAAACTCCAATCTTTCTTCAAGGGCAATGGCACACCTAAACTATATCATTTGTTGACCACACTATAATAATCCCATTGTCATCATTGCGTACCTTCTCAAGCTATGTGCCTGTCACAACTCTGTCACTAAGTTCAGCACAACTTCATACAAGCAATGATGCCAAAATGTAGAAACAAAATACATCACATTACAATATAATTCCATTATATATAAATAAACAAAGGCATAGAAGGGGAATAGCTTACAAATACTTGTGGATAAATTGTACATAACATATATCCTTCACAACCCAAATTATCTACAATATATTATGGTCTGGACAAGCGTACAATACAACAAACTTGCTTTGACCAGCATCAACCAAATCCCGATGAACATCAACCAACATCATGCTCAGCATCTCCCACATAGAAGCATAGATATAGTATTATGAGAGCAAGAGGCTGTTAACAACTGGAACTACTACCAAACTACCCATAGACACTAAAACATTAAAATACCCCATAATATTACATAACACTATTACAAATATTTATTGCCACGTATGCACACAATACGCCACTACATGAAAACACCTGCATATAACAACTCTATTTACAATACAATCATTCAAACAACGTCACACATGTTTGTCCGCTTATACAAAAGTACTATTTATCAATGTGTAAAATTGTCTACCTACAAATAGTGCTAGCTCTAGAGAATCAAAATTTAGCCAATAGGAAAGTAACTCAAGAACAATAATCAAGATGGAGGGTGCTTATTGCCCCATTTGCATAAGAGGCATTTCCAAGGCTTTCTACTCAACACCAAAAGTAAAAAAGGCCAAAAAGGTTATGTTTTCATTGTGAAAGCAAATGGTCTCCAACTCACAAGTGTGCAGAAAACACCTAATGATAATTGACAATGAAATGGATGAAGACATAGACCAAAATTTGCATGAGGTAGCACAAGACAACATGAAACAGAAAGTTTAATTGAGGACAAGAAAACGACAACCATTACCTTACATGCATTTCAAGGAATCAACACTCCACAATGACTCAAGATTGAAGGATACATCAAAAAGCAGCAAATGGTAGTTTTAATTGATTTGAGTGGAATGCACAATTTTATTAGTAAAAGGTAGCCTCTAACCTTAATTGCTTTGTCCACCCCATCTCAAATTTCAAGGCTATGATAGTAGAAGGTAAGGAAATTGCTTGTGAGGACAATGCCATAAGATTTGTTTCTCTCTCGGTGATTATCAATTGGTGTCACATACGCATGTAGTTTGGTTTTAGGAGTATAGGGGTTAAGAACTTGAAACAATTGAGAACCTTCTCCATGAATCTTCAACAAATGTTTACGAGTTTTGATTCCAATGGAAAATGTTATCATCTTTGAGGTCTCCAAGCACCACCCAACAAAATTATTAGTTTGAATCAAGTGGAGAAGCTTTTGGAGAAAGGTTCTCAAGGAACAACTAATTTCATTAAAAATTCGAGAAGAGAAATGATCTGTTTAGCCTGAGTTGGAAGAAATAACCAAAAAGCAACGGAAAGTCTTAAAAAACCCCAAAGGGTTATTGCCAAAACAGAAGCATGACCATATATTGAGTTAACTCCAGGCAGCAATACTCTTAGTCTTAGCATATGGTCATATCACTACCCTCATGAATAGAAGAGTGAAATAGAGTAATTGGTCAAAGAATTGTTGGATGATGGTATCATTCTCCCAAGTAAAGGCACTAACTCCACTCTTATGGTTTTAGTTAGGAAGATGGATTAACTCATAAAGATTGTGGATAGATTAACAGGAACTCAACAAAATCACTCTCAAAGATAAGTTTCTAATTCTTGTTATTGACACATTATTAGATGAATTACATGGGGCAATTTCTTCACAAAGCTGGATCTTAGATCTGTTTATAACCAAATTACAGTAAAGGAAGAAATTCCTAAAACTAAAACATTCAGGTCACTATAAATTCTTGGTCATCCCATTTGGACTCGTAATGCACATTCTACTTTGCAAAGCCTTATGAATTCAGTTTTTCAATATTTTCTTAGGAAATTTTTGCAAGGCTTTTTCAATGACATTTTTATTTACAGCAACCAGAGTTGGGATAACAACTTGGTGCAGGTGGATCAAGCTTAGCAAATTTTGAAAGACAATGTCAAAAAGTCCAAATGCACCCTTAGGGCCCAGGAAATTGAATATCTGCGACATCTTGTGTCTAAAGAAGGAATTAACGTGGATCCAAAGAATATTATAACAGTGGAGGAACTGTTGATTTTGGGTCTTGTCGGCTACTATCATCTTTTTGTTCAAAAGTATGCATGGATTGCATCTATTTTCACAACTCCACAGAAGAAAAACCCATTCCAATGGACAAAAGCAACCACAGAGAATTCAAACAATTAAAGGAATGGATGGAAGCGGACACCGAGCATTTAAGCAATTAAAAGATGCATTGACATCCACTTCAAGTTTTGGCCTTACCAAACTTTACTATAAACATTTACTGTGCAATTTGATGCCTTAGGTCAGGGTATTGAAGCAGTATTGATGCTAAAGAGCATCCCTTGGATTTTGACAGTAAGCAGCTAAAATCCAAAAACTTATCCAAGACTACTAATAAAAGGAAATGCTAGACATAATTCATGCTATTAAGCAATGGTATCTTATGGGAAGGCACTTCAAAGTCAAAATTGATCACAAGTGTTTGGAGTATTTTTTATGGCAGCACTTGTCATCACCAAAACAACAAAAGTGGGTCACAAAATGGAGTATAACATTCAAATTATCCATAAAAAAATACAAAAAAAAATGGTGGCAGTCTGGCACATGCCTTATCCCACAATAATGAGGCCCAAGATTAATTCCATGCATTGTCAAAGTTACAATCAGATAGGGTAGATGTTGCAACTCAAGAGAGGGTTCAAGACAAAACACTTGTTGCCTTAATCAGCACTTGCAGCAGGCTTCATCCTCTTGTAACAAGTTCTCTTGAAAAGATAACTCTTTATGGTATAAAGGGTGGTTGTACATTTGTAAGCGATCATCATTGGAGGACCATTTCAAAGGAATTGCATGTGTCCTAGTTGATGGCCACTCGGGAATCCTCACAACATAACAACAAATCAAGAAGGATTTTCAGCAGCATTCCCATTTTATGCTTTTCCAGCAATTGGAAAAGGAAAGAACATTGCAAGTCAAAACGCATTCCCTTTGCTCTTCAATTCCTCCTCAAATGACACCTCATTTGCCTAAGGTTTTTATATCCAAAAACGGCTTCTCTATTTGACCTAATCTTCTATGCGAATCATTTTTCAATAATGAATTGTAAAATACATCATTATTTAGAATGTTACTAGTATGTGTGTGATAACAAATGTGATTTTCACAAGTTGAAAGTTGTCTATTTATGGATCCTAGCAAAAGGGCATAAGAAGCATTGTCCTATGTCTAGAGTGTGAGAGAAGATTTGATGGATGATGATGTGATTGATTCTTTGGCCCCACGCTTTGATCTCCAACTTTTTAGATCCTTATTTCATTGAGAGTTCTTTGGGATCATGTCCCTTGGGGTTTAACCACTTTTGGTTTACCCCTTCTCATTATGTGTATATAGTTCTAATTTATAGTGCTTATTTTTCAAAGTCTAGGGCTTCTTTTGCCCTCGTACTCCCTATTGTAGCTGAATGTACTTTTGTGTCCCATTGACCTACTTTAGTCACCTGCAGGTATTAAATATTATTTCTTTCTTTCTGGTTTTCAAAAGACTTACAATAATGTCTTTAAACTAGAACATTCAGGTATTCAACAGGCAAGGAATTTGAACCGATTTGGTTATACAATTTTGTCCCCTACTGAGTGCTGTCATGCAGTCCTGTAAAACAGGCGCTCAAAGAAATAAAGTGCAACATCAGAAAGCCACAGTCATGAACAAGGTCAAGGCAATGGTCATTGACACAAATATGAAGTGAGCTTGACCTCAATAGCATGCCATTAGTGATGCAACTTAATTGAATATTCTAATGTTTTTACTCTTCAATTCCATTACTATGGTAGTTATAGTAGATCACCTTATTTTGTATAATGAATTCCATCATTCTCAACATATCTTTAAAGTTTAAACTGAGCATCATTTGCCGCTGTTTATTCTATCCCCTCGTCTCCATCTCAGCAAAAAGCTACCTTTCAGCTTCATAGTTTTTCCCATCTCCCATTTCACATTTATTATCTCAATCCAGAGCTTCAGCATAAAAAGTGGATCCAACTATTACCATTTTTCTTTGGCACTAGGGATGTAATCCTTGTGTAAACCATTAGTTGCCCAATCCGTCAACAGCTTAATGTTCTAAGTTTTTCTATTAAGGTTTTAACCTTACAATGTTATCAATCTACAAGCACTTGATTTTGTTGCTTGAGATTATAGACCTGGCCAAACCCTTATCATCACCACACTACAGCTTGAATTATTTGTCTAGATCCATTCATAGATCAAAACATCTAGTGAAATAGTTCAATAGAAGTCTGTTGTATGCACCATTCAACGCATAACTTGCCTTAGATAAAATGATCATATCAACATCCGCATGCATTGGAAGAAGCACCATATAAAATTTGAAGATCCTAAACTTCCACAAAAAGATTTAATGTACAAATTTCATTAAGTAGGAACTAGGTTCATTCCACTAATTTGAAGCATTGTAACTAGTTACTGTCCTCTCTATCAGTATATGTACCCATTGCAGATTTTTGATGGGGAATAAGCAATTAACTGCCATTACTTAATTAGAGAAAAGATGTTTTGAATTCCAAACCCACAGCTCAGGATCTATGCATTTGTCTTATTGGCCCACTGTCATAAGGGCATACACTAATATACATGTCGCAGGAATCACCTTTTCTTTATGTCAATTTCATTTTCATAAAGCTTTAATATTATACCTTTTCAAATGCAATAACAAATAGTCAAGAAAACATTTATTTCCAAATACAGAATACAAAAAAAAGTGAATTAATTTTAAAGTTATTTCAAAAGGGGCATCGTACTCACATCAATGAGTCTAGCAACAGTATCTGCACCAACAATGAAAGTACTATCTGGTAAAAGTTCTGCCTTTTTGTAAAAATATGGCTGATTTGTTATAATGACTGTTTTCCCTGGCACCCAAACAATATTTCAAGCTTCAGGTATAGAATTGATTGGAACATTGATAACACCACCAAGCAATATTCTCACCTAATAAAATCAACAGTAGCATATGCTATAGATGTGTGCAAACCTAGATTATGATCGGTAAGAGTTTCTTGACCAAACATCAATTCTTTTTGTCCACATTTGTTAAAAAGGACCTAGGACAAAGATTACTTCAATGAAAAACCAAAGGTGTTCACATGACAATGTAATGATTTTAGGGCTGCAACATTTGTCAAGAAGGTGGCAAACAAGAATTTTTCTAGACAAAAATGGCACTCAATGTTGATGTTAAAATCTAAAAGAGGTTGTCTATTCAACTTTCAATGTGAAAGGCTCAATCAAACTAAAAAAACAATTAGTACAATGTTCAAGGTTCAGATGAAGGTGAGCCTATACTCCCAAAAACATATATTGGAACAATTTACATGAAAAGTGGGTCTAGAGAAGTTACCACTAAAATCAACGTGTTTCTGTACATTTTTACAATAGAGAAAAAGAAAACACTTAATGCCCTTGTTTTACACATTTATATGTTGAAGAGCAGAAAAATGGCATATACAAACTTTTAAAAATAAAAAAAATGAATACTACATGTTACAGCTTCAAATATCAAAGGGAAATTGTCTTAGGAGCCATAGACATGTACACTTACATGGCACTTGGTATTATAAATTAAAGTTTGGATAAGAGCTTAAACATAGTAAGCGCAGTTCATATTGGGTTCCTAGTAATAATAAAGAAAATCACTTTTCAAAATCACATTACGCAAACTTTAAAAAATACAATAATATGAAAAGAACTACTTTTACACAATAATAAGAAAAAGAGGAGCCACCTCAACCTTGGGCCAAATAAGACAAAAGTACAAACTACTTATAGCCAAATAAAGAAGAGGAGGAAAGTGCTCAACTTGTAGTAACTGAAGCACCATTAGAATGAAATGTGAAAGACTCTGGGGAAAACAAGTAAGTAAGAAAGCTTTTATGATGCCTGCCTCCTCTCTTTTCCTCCTGCCTCAAGGAGATTGAAGTAACCCTTGCAAGATGTCTGAACCTCATTCACAAACTAAAAAAATCTCTCCAGGTCTCCGTAAAAGAAAATGCTTTTACAAGTACTTGTATTATGTTCCTTTACTTGTGTTGAGCCAAAAGTACATATTTGTACTCTGTTCAAGGAATGCCCAGAATTCCAACAAACATGTGGCTGAACTATACAGTATTGCAGCCTACTAAAAGGATGAATTTCCAGCCCTCAATTCTAACAGTTTTTCTGATGGACTCACATTTTATCATGTTTGAGCAAGGTTCATTGCAATGTGCAGTACTGGTTCCACCTGAATTCAATGGTCCATGTGGTGGCTGTTCTAAATGATCTTGTGAGCTATATTTAGTAGAAAACATTGCTGATTAAGACTTTTATTCTCACCAAGTTCACCAAGAATCATTATCGCTTGACACGACTTGCTGGTTAGTGGCTACAACACTGGTCCCCAGAATGAATTTGCACTTAGTACTATTATGGGAGTGTATGGCTACTACAATCTTCAATGAGTAGCCACCTCAAGGCCTATGACGTCGTATATTATAAGCTATTCTGCAGCTTTGTCCATTCAATAGCCTCATCTCCCTAAGAATTGATATTCAAGTTCATGCATACACTGTCATATATACTCCCTTCCCAGTATGATACATGCAGCATTTCTATGGCTAGTTCAAGCTAATTTCGTACTAAGTCCTAAAAGAGCTGATTTAGAGTGAGTCTGATAAGATGCACCGTGAATTACAGTGAAATAACTGAAATCAAGTATTTTAAATGTCTTACAAGGATACAGTGGCTCACGCTAATCACATAAGTAGACCCTATAGCTGCCAGTTAAGGCCCTCCCATTTCTTTTATACAAACATCCTTTCACAATAAAATCTTGTCTCATCACCCATGGGTTTGATGTGCATTTTATACATATTTTAGATTTATACCTTGCACATAAACCTATAGACATTTTTATACAAGGATTTTGCATGGTTAATTCATAGCTTCAGTATGTGAAGGTGTCACAAAGGATTGTATGGGTGACAGTAAAACAACCTACACCATGTAAGCAAACAGGCTGGTCCACATCATTAGTCACTTCATGCTCTACATGATAATGACTAGTCATGAGTCTCATTGTATATAATCATGTCATATGTTATGTTTTGATATGTCATGTTGCATAAGCATAAATGACACGAGCATTTGACATATATAGTTGTTTAGAGGTATATATTATGTTTTATTATTATGCAGGTAGTTTCTCATGTATGAGAATTGCCCTCTGCCAACCTCCTCCCACACTAATTTATGTACACCCTATCAGCTAGCCTAAAGCATCATCGAGACACGTTCATTATCCATGTTGTATACTCAACTAGGCCATTTCCATATTGTATTGCAAATTGATTAAGAATGATACCGATTCACGCCTTGATTCATCTAGTTCGGAATTTGCATGCATATGTTGTAGATAGCAACGAGGATTCCCAAGACAAGGGTATGACAGTTAGTGGAAGGAGAAATGGCAATGTTTCCCAAAGGAATACATCTGTGACGGCATGAATTCAATGACTACAGTGCAGCTTAGACAGCAGTGAACTGACGGCAATTGGCATGTCAGCCCAACTTTAGACGGCAGTTTCATGTGACGACTTCAGTTTTGATGACATCTTGCAAGATAGCGTTCATATGGTGGCAGATGGTTGACGGCATGACGATATGGCTCATGATAGCAATCAACATGTTCATGTGATGGCATTGCACCTGATGACAATCACCATGTCAGCTCATCCTGATGTCGGCAGCTTGGTTTAGATGGCATCGACAATATGTCAGCAATACTCAATCTATGACAACGTCGGCTTCTACAACTTGAATCACTTTCTTGAAGGTGGCACGGATCTGGTCTCTGTCTAAGCAATCCTATCTACAACACTTACAACATAGAGACAAAAATCTAACATAACACCAGCATCAATGGAGATAAAATAATTTATTCATGTACAATTACAGTCTGTGATTGCAACAATACTATGCCCAGCCTTACGCTGTAATAGTCTGGTGTCTCTCCTTCGTACATGGACTTGCTTCTCAATGCAATGGATACAAATTGAATTGTAGGGGGTCTATTTATACTTTGGCCCTAGTAGTTATCAAAACCACTTCAAGGTGACGTGACAAAACTACCAAAACTGCCTATTCTAAACAGCCTTAATCAAATTGCTAATTAACATAAATGTTAATTGTTTACAATGACGGCTGAATTTACATTACGTCTGAATTTCCAAACATTTCATTTGACCACATTACATTTCATTTTGACCATATTTTCATTACATTTCATTTGATGCAAAACATGTAGACCTTTTTACAAACAGTTTCACTTTTTCTTAGTGTTGTTGTCTACATCTATCCTCCCCTTTACATTAGTCGATGTCCTCAGCGACTTCCTACATTGTTCTGTTGGGGTTTCGGTCTCTTTTGGTTCTGATGCTTGCAGACTTTCTAATTCTTGAACACGGAGCTTGTAGGCTTCTCGTTCATCTCGTAGCTTCTTGGCATAGCTATAGTACTTGGCCCATTCCACCCCATAGGCATTGGCTTTATCCTCCATTACTTGCAATTGCTGCAAGATCTCCTCTTCTCGTTTGACAAAAATTCTTTCATTCTCTGCTGTGTCAGAGTTGGGAACGTTGGTTTCTTTTGTTCCAACTCGTTCTTCAATGCTGCTTCTCGTTGTTGTGTCTGAGCCAATTCTTTAAGCAATGCTTCCTCCTTCTTTGTCTGTTCAAGCTCCTTTAGTAACGCTTCTTCGCGTTGATTCTTCTGGGCCATTAATTCTGCTTGTTGTTGCTACAATAGTGTGTTTGCCGATTGTTGTTGCAGCAGTTTAGCTTCCATTTCCATGATAATCTTCTCCCTGTCCATGAGTTGCTCATGAAGATTATGCAGTTCTTTTTGAGTTGTCTGAATTTGCTTCATAGTTTCATTCAACTGAGCAAGATCATCATTCACCTGTTGTTCGGTTTTCTGCAGCTTTTCCTCTATTTCATGCAATCTGCCTTCAGTTTCCTGCAACTTCTGCACAAGGTTCTGTTTAACCAAGTGGAGCTGCTTAATCCCTTCAGCTAGCCAGTATATCAAATGTGCCACAAAATTCATATGGCCATACATCGGGAATAGCTTGGGTACCAGTTATTTTTGTTGCCTTCTTCCTTCCATGCTTTCAGAAGATGCATGATTCCCATGACCCACTATGTAAACTTGAGCAGGCTCCAGGTAAAGTGTCGGTGTTCCTTGTGGCAGTTTTTCTACTCCTTCCATGGTCTTAATGCTTTCCATTGGCAATTCCCATGGCTGTTCTTGATAAATGCTGGAAATGTCGGACCGCCATTTCCCTTTTCCAGCCCACTGCACCAATTTATCAAGTTCTTCTGCCATCAACTGCCACTGTTTCCATTGTCCGACACAACCTACTTCAAACTCCAGTCGTATCCTATCCATGACTTGGGTCAGCTTGGTAAAACAAGCCACAACTTGTTGATTGATGCATGCCCCAAGTTCTGGTGGATCTTGAAAATTAGGCACTTCAATCATTACATGCTCATTCAAGCCATCATCTTCTTCTTCAATTTCTTCTTCGTCTGAAATGGTCTCTTTCCCTTTGCCTGAAAGATCAATTGGTTTCTTTGTCGCTTTCCCTTTCGTGATCACCTATTGTTCCAACGATGGATGTGGCTGGCTACTTTCTCCTATAGCTGGTACCATCTTCCCAAAAGGCATTTTCTGTTGTGGATCATCTTCCTGTTTGGCTAGCAATTCTCTTTGCTCAGAGTTTTGCCCTTCCTCTACTGTGATGGGGTTCAACCGAGTTCCTGATGGCTGACCTAGTGCTTCCATTTCTATTGGTGTTGGTTCTTCCCTCTTCTTCTCCTGTTCTTCCCCCTTGTCCTTGCCAGGTTCTATTGTTTGTCCAGTCTCTTCCACCTCTGTAGCAGCAAGCATTTCCTCAAATGAACGAGCTCGTAATGCTTGTGTAACTGAGGTCTTCTCATACTGAAACTCTAGGGGTATGGTTGGTGATGCCAAGGGATCAATATACTGTGCTTCAGCCAAAAATTCTGCGGGTCCAATGTGGACAGCACTACTCGTTCCTTCCTGTGGAACTATGTTGAGAGGTTCCAGAATTTCGAAATCCTCTTCTTGTATCCTTCCAAACCGTGTTTCCAATGGGATAGTTTGTGCTTGCTCCAATGTCTGCTCGATGTCACGCACCACGGCTTGACTTTTTGCAATCTTTTCCGCTGTTATCTTCTAAACGAATCCTGGCGATGGTGATGGTGACGGTATTGGTGGTACGAACTTCCTCCTCTTTTTCACTGGTGCTGCAGCTTCCTCCTTTGATTCCTCCACTGGCTCTTCTAAGAGTGAGGCTTTGTTGAATCGTTGTTTCACTCTTTGCTTCTTGTTTGGAGTGTTCTTCTTTTGTTGAGGTTTGGCATCCATCCACCTCAGTATTGTTGGTGCTAACTCCGGTAATGCTTTGGGAGGATCCATTCCAGGAATTTCCACGCCTACCCTATATGTAGCATCCAAAAGTAGCCCAATTGCATGGAAGACCATCGAAAAATTCTTGGTGGTACCCATCAAAAAATTTTGAATACGCATTGCCAAATAAGTTGCTCAGTCATAGGCTACACCCTTCTCAATGCCTTGTAGGTAAGGTATGAGCCAGATAGGCAATTCTGAGGATCGTTGCTCCCAAGATAGGTTTTCCATTGGTACATTCAAGATACGTTGCAATCCTTTATCCTTCAGTTGGTTTGGTTTCACCCCACGGCTTCCATGTGACATCAATGTCTCAATTTCTTCTTTCTTCAACTCCGTGATACACTAAATTAGTTGTCGACTTCTCTTGGAATCAACTCCTTTTACTACTAGCTATCCTTTTGGCCACCCAAATGTTTCTGAAATTTTCGGCTGAAAAGACAATATTTAGGCTTCTTTCTCCCACCTGCACCATATTGGCATGTTTTGCAAGGTCGTATGTTTGCAGCATTTGCAACAGATACTCCTTGTAAAATTCTTTGTCAAAGTTAGGGACCTACAGTATGAAGTGTATGCCTGCATCTTTTATCTTCTGTCTAAGCGTATTTTCTAGTGGTGTTTGCTCCCACCACTGCCTGCAATAATCCCCGGTAGCATGAATCCAGGTGATATCTTTGAGAGGTATCTGCTCTCGTTCGAGCTATCGAATTTCCTTCTCTTTTGGTTTCGGAACAACTATTTGTGAACGTATCTGTTTCCCCTGAGTCCACCCCTGCTCAGGATCCTCTTCTTGTCCACGTGCCACTCCACCAACACGGGAATGCTCCTAGTGATGTCGAAGTCGTCATTCAAACACTGACTACAATGGTACTTTTGGTCTCAATTCGTCATGTGATTTTTATTTCCCGATTGTTCCGAATATGTCGATCTAGTATGAATTGGGCAACTTTTACTCATCTTATTTCTACTTGCTTATGATTGTCTTACTCCAACAGCAATGACGACAACTTCGTACTTGTACAATGTGACAATGGCAGCCCTATGTCTAAGACGGCAGTCCTCTGTTTGACTGTCTTGACGGCCGCTCCCTGCTTCTAATTTGTCTGACAACGCTATCGACCTGTCTAACGACACTGTTGCTACCGATTTTGTGATGCCAGTTCTTCCAGCCGACTTGCCTTACGGCAGTCCCTCCAACCGACTTTGTGATGGCAATCCTTCCAGCCGACTTGCCTGATGGTAGTCCCTTCGGCCACTTGCCTGACGGCAGTCCTTCCAGCAGACTTGCTTGACGACAATCCCTCCAGCCACTTGCCTGACGACAGTCCTTCCAACCAACCTGCCTAACAACACTGCACCTCTGACGACATTCTGTTCCTGTCAAATTATGAAAACAAGTCTGCTTCTGCCAACCTGAGACAGTGATCTTCTAACTATGGTGGCAATTTGCTGGTGGCAAGGGTGATGATGGCAACTCCTGACTTCTAGCAGTCGTGAACCTTTTGCAAGCTCGTCTTTTGATAGTCTTGTGCAAGCCGTACTCCTTCGTCCTCTAACGGCAACTCCCTCACTTCTAGATTCTATCGTTATTGGCTGCACCCATCAATTGATTCGTCCAACTGTGAATGCATTAGCAAAATTACCCTTTTGTTGCACAGATAATTGTTGTAATTCTCATAGGGCCTTAATATCTGTTGGTTTCTCTTCCGCTTAGGGCGTTCTTCATCTGGTGTGGTAATTTGTTGATGCTCAGGCGTTTCTGCCAACCGATTCTTCAAGCTCTTGCTTTAGATACTATGCAATTGCTTCAATCTTCAACTTCTCCTATTTGCAATGTGCGTTCTTCTCCTTGGCCATCCCTATTTATAACCCTCACTTGTTGCCATTGACGCCCATGCAAACCATTTGTTAACTGCCACTGCATGTTCAAACTGCCGCATGTTTGCCACCTCGCCACCTTGCATGCATTTGTCATCCTTTTCTTATTTCGTTTTTTTCTTATTTTTGGCTTTTTCTTATTTTTTTGTCTTCCTCTTTGCATTTTTTTTATTTACACTATTTACAACATGGGTCCCTACCACGTGTCACCGATGTCGTGTGAATCGCATGGCTATGCCAATGCGAACTTCCAATGTTTCTGCCGATGGCACCTCCTCCTGTTTGTGACTGCGGCTTCCCTCACTCATTGAATCGTCATCATCATGCATTGGTTCCGTCTATTGTCTGCTCCGATGATTCCCTCGGCTTTGGGGTGTTTTCGGCTGCTGCTTTGTCTGGTGATTATTTCCAATTCTCCTAATAATATGCCAATCCGCCCTTTCTTCCTCTTGCTGACGGCATGCCATTTCTCCAACATGTGGGTTTCTTTCCTCTTCCCAACTGCATCCTACTTCCATTTGCAGACAAATGCTCTCTTCTCCATGACTGACGACCTTCCCTGTTGTCATCATCATGACAGTTATTCCTCCTATCATCATCATGACAGACTGCTTCCTTGCCATCTTCTTGTCGGCCATTTGTCCTAATATCATCCTGACGGCTGATTGTCGTCCTGTTTGCAGGTTGTCTTCTTCTCTAGCTGTCGTCATGCCTCCTTATCTCCAATTCTCCTTGGCGTGTCGGACTTGGAACTAGAGTCCTTGGCGGTACTTGGCTTCTGTTCCGGAATCCTTGTCTCCCTCGAAACCTTTCCAAATGTCCTCCCCTTATTTTCGACCGAATCTCCCTTGTGTGGGACTACCGAACTCCCACTTGTCTAGGATTCATCCGGTTCCTCGATCGTTCAAGATGACTTCTTCGGTTTCCATGGGTCTTGCGAGGTGGTCCTGATGGGCCATCCTCATGAACTCGTGGTTGTTGGTTGTTTTGTACTGAATCTGCGAATAGTCCTTGCAGTCTATTCTTCTGATCATTCGACCTACACGTAACAGGAAGGGAATTTCTCTCCCTTGAGCTACCAAGAAGGAGATCAACCGGACCCCCCCCCTTGGTCAAGTATACTTGAGGTACCAAGAGGACCTGTCGATCCCCTTGGATTGCTCAAGTTACCTCCACTCCTTGCTCGATCAAGTAATTTTGCTCTTGTTGGTTGCCCCTCGCGGTTTTGAGTTCCTGGTGACAATTGCCTTAGAGTTCTCAACCTTCGATCTGCCTGCAGCAATCGTCTACACCATCTTGCCTCTTCGAATTGTCTCTGTGGTTCACATTCTGCCAATGCACCTCGATACTGGACTGAGAAATCGAAGTCTGTGCTAGAATCATTTCCTTCGCCTGTTGTATACATAGGCCATCTGGATGTTTCCTACACTCGTCTTTGCAACCTTCTCACTTCTCTTCTCTGTCTTCTCAATTGTCTAGCTGCAGCTCGATACTCTTGTACTTTCGGCCTCCCTTGTGGTCCTCTTATTGGCTCACTATCACCACTTGAGCTATTTTCTATTCTTTCATCCTCCTACTCTTAGGGAATTAGTGGTTCATTATTTTTGGCTTCTTGAACCATTTCAAGGAATCGTACCCCCGCTTGTTGACTTCGATCCTCGTCCCTTTGTCTTCTTCTTGCGTGATTGGGACTTGGATATGGAGTATTAGGGTCTCTAGGAAGATTTTCATCGCTACTTGAGTCTTCAATCCATCCTCCATTCCTGGGTTGTTCTAGCACTTCCCTAATATCTCTCCATAGAATTGCAACAATTTGTTCTTTGCTTACTCGATTTTCTACAGAATCAACAAGACCTTGTTGTGGTCTATCCTCAGTTCTTCTTTGTGGTTCAAATATCTCATCTTGCCCTTGTCTTTGAGGATTTGGTGGCATCATGTTTCTATGCCTTTTGGACCTTCTCGTCAATGGGGAAGTAGTACTAGTAGTACTTTCAGTGTTCAATTGAATTCTCAGTGTTTTTGAAGACGAACTACTAGAGCTTAAGGAGAAAAGGCTACTTTCTGATGGTGTTACTTCATTGCCATTGGCACTTCCCCTTAACTCTTTTGTTTGTCTTTCTAGTCCTTGTTCAAATTCATCTAGCTCTGCTCATCTTAATTCTTCTCTTTCATTTATACGTTGCATTGTTTCATCCAATTCGTGAACCACTTGCTCTCTTAGTCGCGTATTATACATCCTCAGGGTCTCATACTCTTCTTGTAACTGATGTGTTTCCCTGATCATTTGTTGCAGAATCCTTGATTCTTCATTTGGAGCCCCATCCCTCATTTCTCTTGCACCAGATTCTCTTTCTTGCAATGCAACATCAGTGAGGGTTTGAAGTCTGTCTTCACCTTCGTTATTCGAAAATCTCACATGAACTTGTAATCTTCTACGTTCCATTGGTTGAGGTTCCAATTCTCTTTGTTCAATTACAGGTTCTCTTTCTGATTCAAATAGCCACTCCAGGTTCATTCGTTCATCTTCTCGAGTATTAGCAATTCTACTGGGCTCTCCTCGTTCGTAAAACCGCATTCCTGGTTGTGGTACTTCTATTGTCCTCCCAAAAGTTTCTCCTTGTGATGACTCTAAGTTAATCACATTTACATGTGCCTTTGCCTTATACACCTTTAACTTAGAACCATTCATTGTTTCGGGGCAGATTGTACCATCCAATTTCTTGAGTCGAACAGCCCCATTGTCCAGTACTTCCTCTACTTGGAAGGGTCCAAGCCACAAGGTCTTCAATTTACCTGGCTTGATTTCTCTTTTTTCTTTAAACTTAAGCACTAAATTGCTAGTCTTCAAGTCCATCTTCCATAAGTGCTTATCGTGCCAAAATTTTCATCGTCATTGGGCAATCTCCATTGCCCATTGTGCCATCACCCTTTTCTCTCCCAATTGTACTAGTGTCGTGAGCCTTTCTTCTAGGCTCTCATCATCACTTAGGTGGTTTTCCACTGCTACCTACAAACTAGGTACCAAGAATTCAACTAGCACTACCGCTTCCTACCCATACATTAACTGGAAGGGTGTATGGTTCATTGTTGGCTTGAAGGTTGTCCTGTATGCCCACAGGATTGCTGGCAATCATTCTTCCCAATTGGCACCTTCCACACCGCATGTTTTGTACATTATGGAAACCAGGACCTTGTTTGTTGCCTCTGCCTATCCATTCGCTCTAGGATAGTATGGACTGGACAACGAATGGAAGATCTTGAATTCCGTAGTCAAGTTTTGAATGATTTCATTGACGAAATGACCTCCCCTATCACTTGTCAACTGCAAGGGAATCCCAAACCTTGTGATAACTTGTTCATATAAGAAGCGAGCAGTGCTTCTTGCAGAGTTATCCAATAGAGCCCTTGCTTCTACCCATTTCGTCAAATACTTAGTAGCCACCACAATGTATCGACACTTCCTCTTCCGGCTTGTTCAAAGTGGTCCCACAAAATCCAATCCCCATCTTTCAAAAATTTCTTGAGGCTAGGAAGGGTGTAATGGCATGAAGTCCCTCTTTAACGGTTTCCCCATTCTTTGACACGTATCAAATCTCTTCACATACTCTTTGGCATCGTGATAGAGGGTGGGCCACCATAGTCCTACTAACAACACTTTCCTTGTTGTTGCATCGAGCCCCATATGACCTTCGGCTAATCCCTCATGTGCCTCTTTCAATGTTTTTTGCACTTCATCCTCCATGACACACCTCAAAATGTGGTCTTCTCCCATCTTGTACAACAAGCCTGCAATTAGTGAAAATGGTGTCGCTTTTGTAATAATCTTTCATTGTTCTGCCGTCATCATCTCCTTTGGAAACTCTCCTGTCGATAGATATTCCCCTATATGTTTATACCATGCTAGTACCACACTTATCATGATCAACTGTGTGTGTGGGAATTCGTCGTGTTCGTCTGGGAATTTGTCATGTATTCCTCTTTGTGCAAGTTCTCTAGAGTAAATCCTTGAAAGTTGATTCGCTATTACGTGTTTCTTGCCTAGTCTTACTACCACTTGAAACACGAATTCCTGTAATGTGATGAGCCACCTGCTCACTCATCCATATATTGTTGGTTTGTTGATCAAATATAGCAATGCCTAGTGATCTACGTAGAAGGCAAATGGGTTGGCTAGCAGATAGTGTTGGAACTTTTGTACTGCATAGACCATTCCCAATGCTCCTCGTTCGGTGGTGCTATAGTTCTTCTCCGCCTTAGACAACAACCGACTTGCAAAGTAGATGGGCTGATCCAGCCCAAACTGTCCTTCTTGGGCTAAGGCACATCCAATCGCAAAATTTGATGCATCGACATGAACATGGAATTCTTTTTCCTAGTCTAGATATACCAAAATGGGTGCCTTCACCAAATGTGCCTTGAGTCCTTCAAAAGCCTCTTGGTGTTCCTCCGCCCACTTGAAAGGAACACTCTTACGTGTGAGAGCATCTAGCGGGTAGGCAATCTGTGCATAGTTTCTTATAAACCTTCTATAGTAGCCCATTGTTCCTAAGAAGGTTTTCACGGAGCTTACATCATGGGGTTCTTCCATTAGCAATATTACTTGTATCTTGTCTAGATCCAGCTTCAGGCCTTCTTGACACACAATATGTCCCAATAACTTCCCGTAAGGCACCAACAATATGCATTTTCCTAGGTTTAGTGCTATTTGAGCTTTTTGGCACAACCCCACACATTCGTCCAATGCCTTTTAATGCTCAATTGTCCAGCATATAGGGACCAATCATCAATAAAAGCTTTGAAGTTCCTGCAGCCCTTCCCCCCCCCCCTCTTCTCTCCCTTTTTTTTCCCTTTCTCTTTCGCCCGATTGTCGAGTTTTGTCTTGTTTTTATCTTAGTTATGTCTTGTTTTGCTCTGGGCTTTTCTTTGTCATTATTGTACTTCTTATAGTCCCTTGGGTATTTTTTGGCCCACCGTGGACATTAATAATATTTCATTTCATCTCATTTCTGGAAAGTAGCAGGTGCGTTACATAATCCAAATGGCATTCGATTGTATGCGTATATGTCATTTTCTACTATGAAGGTAGTCTTCAACTTATCCTCTTCCGCAATACTAACCTAATTATAACCCAAAAATCCATCCAAAAATGAATAGATTTCGTGCCTAGCTACCTCTTCCAATATGGAGTCTGTGAATGGAATCGGGAAGGGGTCTTTTATAGTTACGGCTTTCAGGCTAGAAATCTACACAAATCCGGATTTTGTTTGCTTCTCTTTTCAAGGTGATCACTATTGGTGACACCCATTCGCTTGTCGTAACTTTGAAAATGATGCCAGCCTCCAACATTTTCTCGATCTTGGCATTCACCAAGTTGTGTACTTTGAGTTCATCCTTGGTGAGCAAAAATCATGTCTTGAAAAACATTCATTTCTCTTCCATAAATTATCAATCCGGTAAGTCCGTAAACTTATGAGTGTCACGCACAGTATATGCCTGCAGTGTTGGGGAATGAATCCGGTTGTACCTTATTTAGTTTGGTGGGGGATGTTTGTGCATTTGGATTTCGACCAAACCAAATAAACTAAGTGCGGAAAAATTAAATAAATAAATTACAATGCTGGAAATAAAGTGCGGGAAAATAAATGTACAAGAAAAATAAACACACACGACTGAAATTAAATAAAGCAGTAAATAAAACAATAAACTAATCTACATAAAACAAATGCATAAATAAACAGGGGAGGACTACTGCAAGGAGTGGGCCCAAGCTCCCATAGATAGTCCGCCCGACTAGCTACGTAGAGCTTGCTCGAATAAGAGGAGTTGCACTCTTAATCAATTAAACAAAGAAATGAAATGGAATAATATTCTGTGTAAAATTAATCATTGATCTCCCATTCATCTAGCCTGCGTCTTTATATAAAGCGCGGCCTATTGTTACAATAACAAATCAATATAATTTAATCACATGACATGATTAGTTTACAATTGGTTCTACACAGATTTTATTTCCCTATTTTAAAGCATGTCCATTCACACAAGGATAAATATAAAAAATCCTTAGGTGTACGTAACAAACAAATCCTAAACTAATGCAT
Source organism: Wollemia nobilis (assembly GCA_028583015.1). NCBI lineage: Eukaryota > Viridiplantae > Streptophyta > Pinopsida > Araucariales > Araucariaceae > Wollemia > Wollemia nobilis. The sequence goes on along the minus strand of JAQPPZ010002395.1, from coordinate 2,088,101 downwards.
CCTAAAAATAATACTTTAAGAGCTTTACAAGGTCAACCGGCCAATCGGTTGATAATAATAAATACTTTATTCTATTAATAATAATGCATGATTTAAAAATATTTCTCCTTTGTCTCTACGTGCTTTGGTAGCTATCCCAACTTGGTGCATATGACATGGAGTCAACGGTCAACATGGTCCCACTTGCTCGCTTGGTCAATCTTGCAAAGTATGGAGGCGTGGAGGCGCCTTCTTCATGAGGAAGGCGCCTTCCTCAAGTGGGTGCCTTCCTTGAAGAGGAAGGCGCCTACTCCTGCTGGGCGCCTTCTCCAAGAGGAAGGCACCGACTTCTGCTCGGCACCTTCTTCCAGAGGAAGGCGCCTACTTCTGCCACTTCTGCTGGGCGCCTTCTCCATAAGGAAGGCGCCTACTTCTACTGGGCGGCTTCTCCATAAGGAAGGCGCCTACTTTTGATGGGCGCCTTCTCCATAAGGAAGGCGCCTACTTTTGTTGGGCGCTTTCTTTGAAGAGGAAGGCACCTGCTCTCATGCCTTAGTCTCCGAAATCAGAAGTATGCTAGGTCCAAGTGGATGTAGACTGGAAAACACCAAATTAGTACCAACACCTACATTTATACACAGTTTCCACTAAAAACACCTGTCAAGCATAATACTGGATTTTCTATCAATTATATGCATAAGTTAAATAAAAATACATCTCACATGCTAATTAAACCAGCAATGATGCCCCTTAACAGTGTATATAAAATGAGCATTTCTGGTGCTCATCATCCCCCCATGCCTAACATGTGCCACGCCCTCGTGGCACCAAAAGCTGAAGTTATCTCTCTCGCAGGCTGACCATGCCTAAAGATTGTCATGTCCTCGTGACAACAGCCCCCGGGATAATAATATATATATATATATATTTCAATGGCCTTCAGCATCTCTGTTTTTCATCCATGGAGCGCTGCTATGTATTTTTTTTTTTTTTTTTTTTTTTTTTTAAGTGAGCGCTGTTATTTTTCTTCCCTTGAGCACTGTTGCATCAGTAGAAGTAAAAATACACCATGGCTGACCATCAAACTGCAAGAAAACACCAAGACCAGATTACCATGCTACCGTGTAATTATTAAAACCGATGGATTGCAAATCTGTTTAAGTCAAAGTGTTGAAGCCAGCCGCGTAAAATATTTTCCGGTTCATTGTTGTCTTTTGCACTCCACCATATAGATTTCTCACGATGCAACAATGGAGCAAGGCCAAATCTATTCGCGCATATGCCATAGTTTTTTTTCTTTTGTTTTTTCCAGGGCAAATGTTTTTTCATATGAGGCATGTCATATGGCTGGGAGATTTCAACAAAAAGAATTTACAGGGGCATCTTCTGATATTAGCATAGAAATTATTTTTAAAGTAACCGTACACAATTAACAGAAAAAAATCAGTATATACCTGGGTGAATTTCGCAGATTCCGATGTGGATGATGATGGTGGTGCGAAACGTTTCCATGCTGCCTATACGTTGGTGCTCCTGGAGATTTTATATATATATATATATATATATATATATATATATATATATATATTTATCTGTTATGCCATGAACAAAACAGATCTTGACTCTCTCTCTCTCTCTTTTTTTTTTTTTTTCATCCTCTGCATCAAGGAACAGAGTCAATCTGCAACAACTGAGCTGGTGATTTTAAAAATGTGGCATTCTCCTCATCCTCTTCTCTGTATTTTCTCCACATATTTTAATAGAAATAAAATATTACCAGAGAAACAGTAATATGGGCACTATTGATTAAAAAGTGAGGTCGCGTAGGGAATCTTGCGTCCCATATACCATTAGAGGATTGATGGCAGTCAATTGCCAACAACTCCAAACTTCAGAATACCTAGCTCTTTAACAACGGCACATATAAAAAAATATTTTAATCTTGCATTGACGTATCTCTCTCTGAATGCACTTGCAGGATTACTTCTCTCACCATGTGCTCCTGAACTCATCACTCTTTTCAATTGAATTTATACTGCCCTGATAGACGTGCGTCCGAATCGAGACGATCTAAATTCTTTCCTTCGGTGGCAGAATTAGAGCCACACTGCGATCCTCTATTTTTTTTTTTTTGAGAGTGAGGATAAATAATTTTTTTTCATCATCATTCGCAACATCTATCGGGTGTTCCGGTGCGACGTTTCTATGAGACACATCATGCTGATTTTATGTGTTGTTGTTCCTGGCTCTTGCAGATATTTGACATCTTTTTTTTTTTAAAGCTCCTCCCCTGTTTTATTTGGTTGTCGATTGGAGATTTCTCATTTCCCTTTTGGACCATATTGGTCCTTGGGAAAGAGGATACTTTCTTCCAACAGGTAGCAAAAATAAAACTCTGTTTCTAATTTTCATTTCAACGTGGAGTTGTTTCAACAGAAGATTTTTTTTTCTTTTTGTATTCCCCCCCGCTTAAATTGGTGACGCCCTCGTCGCCAGCAACAGGTCCCTCTGCGCAACAAGTCTGCAACCTTCCGAACATCAGGTCCCATACTGAACAACAGGCACCTCCATCAAGGGAGAAGAACATCGCTTATTGGTGCCTTCCTCCAGGTGGAAAAAGGCACAACTGTACTGGACTGATTGTAGGCACTCTCTTCCTGGTGGGAAGTAAGTGTCTTTTCCGCTTCCCCGCTCTCCTAATTGCAAGGCACAAAATGTCACATCTGTTAGGCCTAGTTTAAGCCGGCTCCGCCTACATATCATGCTCACATGGTTGTGTCCTGCGAAACTACACACACGAAAGCAGGAAAACAGGAATCATGTCTGTGCCTGAGGCCCTAGCTCTTAGGATGCCTTCAGATTGCATTCAGAGGGCATGATGACCTATAAAAACACACGAAAGCAGGAAAACACGAGTCATGACTCCGTGCCTGTTAGGCCCTAGATCTCAGGATGCCTACAGCTTGCATTCGGTTCATGATTTCCTGCAAAGCAATAAAAAAGCAATTTTTATGTTAAGCAAGACATGCGACATTTTTTATTTTTTTATTTTTATTTTTTTGATCAAGGCACCTCTACTATATGCCATCAAGGCGCCTCGTCACTTATTCCTCTCTTTTTTTTTCTCTGTCCCTTATGCCATCGAACCGCTCAGTTGCGGGAAATGGATCAAGGCACCCGTAATGTCAAGGCGCCTTATTGATGAGTAGGGCGGCTTATTGAAGAGTAAGGCATCTCGAGTAAGGCGCCTTCTTCAAGAGGAAGGTGTCGCTTGAGCAAGGCGCCTTCTTCACGAGGAAGACGTCTCTCGAGTAAGGCGCCTTCTTCATGAGGAAGACGTCTCTCGAGTAAGGCGCATTCTTCAAGAGGAAGGTGTCGCTTGAGCAAGGCGCCTTCTTCATGAGGAAGGCACCGCTTGAGTAAAGCGCCTTCTTGAAGAGGAAGGCGCCTTAGGCGCCTTCTTCACGAGGAAGGCGCCGCTTGAGTAAGGCGCCTTCTTGAAGAGGAAGGCACCGCTTGAGTAAGGCGCCTTCTTGAAGAGGAAGGCGCCTTCTTGAAGAGGAAGGCACCACTTGAGCAAGGCACCTTCTTTGGAGAGGAAGGTGCCACTTGAGCAAGGCACCTTCTTTGGAGAGGAAGGTGCCACTTTAGTAGGGCACCTTCTTCGAAGAGGAAGGCGTCTTCTTGATGATCAAGGCGTCTTTCACTTCATCATTTTTTTTTTTTTCACGTATCCTCCCTTTTTTTTTTTTAACGAATGATTGAACTTTCGTCCAAGCTACTGGTATGGTATGGGGTCTCCCCCATGCCGAGGTTTAATCCACTCTCGCAAATGTGAGGCGATTGTTAATGGAGCTCGTTGACCGTTACTCGAACATTGTCTCGACACTCTACTTTGTACGTGGTGTAGCATCTTTGACTCCGCGGTTGTAACAGTTATACACCTTACAGCAAAACTTTCCCAAAATTTCATAAGCACCATGGACTGGAAGACTTTCGCTTGATCAGGGTTACTTAGCCTGCCTTCAAGTGCTAATGTTGCCAAAGTAAAACTCTACAAGCTTTCACCTGCTAGATTGGATGCTACACGATCAGGTACACGAGATAGTTCGTATAGTGTTATTATGAACTCCACGTATAAATTTCAATTCACGAAATCTTCACAGAAACCTCCTTATTTGTCTACATCGCACTTCATGTTGTCCTGCAAAACATAAAAGAAAAATCTAAACTAAAGGCATTAAAATAAAATTTTAACTAATTTTTTTTGTTTTCATTATATATATATATATATATATATATATATATAAAATAATGTTTTTATCTTCTGATTACTTCCAGGCTCCTCTCTTGCTTTATTTAGCGACCGGTTGAAGATTTCTCATTTCCCTTCTGGACCAACCTGGTCCTAGGGAAAGAGGATACTTTCTTCCAACAAGTAAAAAAAATAAAGCTTCTATTTTTTTATCTGCATTTTAACTTGGAGCCTTTTTCAACAGAAGATATTTTTTTTCTTTTTTCATGAACACTGTAAACAATGTTCATTGTGTTGTTGGTGGCAATAATGAAGGTGGGATCTCCCCCATGCCTACATCTGAACTAGTCTTCTAAAAAATCATCAATTTCATTATCAACTAGTTTGATGTGTTGTAGCATGAGAAGAGCAATTTCCCCCTTTGACCTCAAAACCAATTTTTTTCAACATAATGGCAAAATGTGCAGGCTGGAAAATGACTATCTGCGGGTTGGCAACTTGGAGAAAACATGGCATAGCAGTATTTAAAAAACACATGCTAGTTTCTGATTCACCAGGTCGCCTTAAGCGCAAGTGAAGAGCATACTTCATAACAAGATGTTCTTTAAAAATTTTGCTCTGTCATTTTTCCTGCTATTAATTTCATCATTAAAAAAACATTTACCAATACGTTGCAAAAAGTTCAAGCCTGTAAAAAAAAAAAATTATCGTTAGAACTAGGCATAATTTTCCAATGGTTTCTATGTAAAAACACTTCCCTAAAGATTTTCAACTATCAGACCTGGGTTGTGCTATTTCGTTGATTTCTTGAAACCATTGAAAATATGATGGAAATCCTTCAATGCCAGATTTTTCTAATTTTTTTCAACAACACATTTTATTTCTACTTCTACACTTAATATGGTACATCAGATTCATTCCTGAATTTACCTAAGAGGCTGGTAAATTTAACAGTTGCTTATAGGATTTGGCTCTGACTATTTTGGCAATTGTTTTGGCCCTGTAAAAAGGCCCTTGGTGAACTCATGCTTCTCAAATAAAAGATTTACAGGTAATTTTAAATGGGCTTTCTAACTAACCTGTAAATCCTAACACTATAGTTTTGACACTCCCCGCAAACGGCGCCAAAATGGTGAGCAGAAATCATGTCTTGAAAAACATTCATTTCTCTTCCATAAATTATCAATCCGGTAAGTCCGTAAACTTATGTGTGTCACGCACAGTATATACCTGCAGTGTTGGGGAATGAATCCGGCCGTACTTTATTTAGTTTGGTGGGGGATGTTTGTGCATTTGGATTTCAACCAAACCAAATAAACTAAGTGCGGAAAAATTAAATAAATAAATTACAATGCTGAAAATAAAGTGCAAGAAAATAAATGTACAAGAAAAATAAACACACACGACTAAAATTAAATAAAGCAGTAAATAAAACAATAAACTAATCTACATAAAACAAATGCATAAATAAACAAGGGAGGACTACTGCAGGGAGTGGGCCCAAGCTCCCGCAAATAGTTTGCCCGACTAGCTACGTAGAGCTTGCTCGAATAAGAGGAGTTGCACTCTTAATCAATTAAACAAAGAAATGAAATGAAATAATATTTTGTGTAAAATTAATCATTGATCTCCCGTTCATCTGGCCTGCATCTTTATATAAAGCGCGGCCTGATATTGTTACAATAACAAATCAATCTAATTTAATCACATGACGTGATTAGTTTACAATTGGTTCTACACAGATTTTATTTCCCTATTTTAAAGCATGTCCGTTCACACAAGGATAAATATAAAAAATCCTTAGGTGTACGTAACAAACAAATCCTAAACTAATGCATCCTAAAAATAATACTTTAAGAGCTTTACAAGGTCAACCGGCCAATCGGTTGATAATAATATATACTTTATTCTATTAATAATAATGCATGATTTTAAAATATTTCACCTTTGTCTTCACGTACTTTCGTAGCTATCCCAACTTGGTGCATATAACATGGAGTCAATGGCCAACATGGTCCCACTTGCCCACTTGGTCAATCTTGCAAAGTATGGAGGCGTGGAGGCGCCTTCTACGTGAAGAAGGCACCTTCCTCAAGTGGGTCCCTTCCTTGAAGAGGAAGGCGCCTACTTCTGCTGGGCGCCTTCTCCATGAGGAAGGCGCCTACTTCTGTTGGGCGCCTTCTCCATAAGGAAGGCGCCTACTTTTGTTGGGCGCCTTCTCCATAAGGAAGGCACCTACTTTTGTTGGGCGCTTTCCTTGAAGAGGAAGGCACCTGCTCTCATGCCTTAGTCTCCAAAATCAGAAGTATGCCAGGTCCAAGTGGATGTAGACTGGAAAACACCAAATTAGTACCAACACCTGCATTTATACACAGTTTCCACTAAAAACACCTATCAAGCATAATACTGGATTTTCTATTATATGCATAAGTTAAATAAAAATACATCTCACATGCTAATTAAACCAGCAATGATGCCCCTTAACAGTGTATATAAAATGAGCATTTTTGGTGCTCATCAATCCTGTATGGACGTCTACTTATAGGCTGCGCACCCTTGATCTCCTATGTGCGTATAGCTTTGGAGGTATCCCCTTCAAGTCCTTATAGGTCTTTGCAAACACATCCTTGTACTTCATAAAGATTTTAAAAACAACTGCTTTTAGAACCAGATCCCAATCATCTCCATATTTGATCATCTTTGCTTCACCATCCTCGCCAAGGTTTACCTACACCATCCTTGGTCCCTCATATTTCACCAATTCTGGTTCTTCAACCGCCTTGAGTACATCAATGGGATGGGCTGGTTTATCTTCAATCACCGTGTCACCCATAGTGTACTCTGTGAATTTCTTCTGAAATGTCCACTTTTCATTCCCTTGGTCCTTTGTTGTTGATATTTTCTGACTACTTTGTCCCTCTTCCGGTTCCTTCTTCTCTTCATCTTGGTTTTCGTCTTCTACGTGGATGCATAAGCACTATGGTGTAAATACTTCATAGTCTTCCATTTTCCAATGAAGTAGTCATTTGTCATCGTCTCATTCATCTCCTGTGCAATCCTCCAACTGCAACACTTCGTCAGGTTCATATCTTGTTTCACCGTCTGATGATGAATTTCTTGATTCATTTGAGGTTGCAATATCCTAACTTATAGATTGATTTTTGAGGTGCCCTTTCTTAAATGTAAGGTGCTCTTTCTCCCATTTATGATTTACTTTCGCCATCCACAGCCATCCACATCCGAGCAATGCATCGTAAGCAAGTTTTTGCATTGTTATTATCACAAAATCCAAGGTGAAGTCTTCTTCCGCTGTTCATACCCTTTGATTTGTCAGTACGCCTTTTGTTTCTATTTTGTACTGATCAGCTCCATACAGTCTGAAATTTGGAGACCGCAATGATGGTGTCCCAATACTTTTTCATGTCTTCTCGGGCATCACATTGACACTCCACCCCCCATCTACGATTACTTGGGTTAGCTTATGATCCAATATCTCAATGTGGACCAAAGCTGGTTTCTTCTCAGCTTTAAATATTTAATATTGTGGGGTCGATAAATTGTTCTTGCTTGACATTGGCAACATCCCGCACTTCCTCTGCTTTCTTTGTCTTCATCATTTAGCCTACTGTGGCATATTGTCATGACCCTCCCAAAGCATGTTTCATGATGTTACTATTTGTATATGATGAACATTAATTTTGAATTATTATGCTTTATCATTCTTGGATATGGTGTTGATGATGGTCTCGGTTTTTGCAGGTACAGGTCCTCAAAGAATGAAATAGGAAATGATGTCGGAGTAAATCTCACCGCGGTAAGGTATTTGTTTTGGCAAGGGCGGAATAGTCCTAGCAGTGAAACACTCACCAATGGCTCATGGGTACATGAAAAGCATCAAGCTCCAAAAGGAAATAACAATAATGGGGAGATCAAAGCATGGCCAATGAGAGTAGTCAAGACATGCCAAGAGGTTCAATCCTTTTTTGGCAAGGAGTGTAGAAGGGGATCCTTCTACAATGCCACCTCAAGATAAGGGAACTCAAGTTTCATCTCTATAGAATGGTAATGAGTATTCTAACAGTTAGAGGAACAATCGGAATGACAGATTTTAGGATCCAACTTGGACTGCAGTCATTGCTTGTCCAAACATATGCATTTGTACGGCAAAATTGAGCACTTGTACGACACACTTGTACGGCACAATCACAATCCACTTGAATGGCAAACTCCAAACTACTAACACTCGTGTCGGCAATGACTTGTATGGCAACACCTTCGTCAGCACTCCTCATATAGCAACCTTCCTCGTGTGACACTTTGATGGCACTTCTTGTACGACACTCTTATACAATTATGCCGAACTGCAACTTTGTCTACAACCCTGCACACAAAAAACTTGACAATACACCCTAATAACTACTACAAGAATGGCATCACACAAACATACACATACACACATTGGAATTAAAATGGAATTTTATTGCAATAGACTGCCTATACGGCAATAGCATTACAAACCGTCTACACCACACACAGATGGGCCCTCACGTACTCCTGGAATTCTCGTATGCTCTCCAATACTCTGGGATTGCTCAATAGTAGTATCATAGTTGAGAAAATTGGAATCGGCTAGGAATCGAAAAGGCAAAACAATCGAAAAAACATGGGACTTGACAAAAAATCGGCAAAAAACAAAAATAGAAGAAAATGTAATATTTCACAAACATGCATATCACAATGAATTAACATTATGCAAATCAAAAATTAATATTGTAAGTGATACAAGCTTAAACTACACATGAAAGTGGCAAGTGATACAAGCTTAAAGCCTTAAACTACACATAGTTGATGGTGAGACCCCTTGTATTGGCATGATCTATGAGTGTATAGACTGTTGTAAAGAATCAATTCAGGTTGCATTCAATAATGTAGAAGATGAACACAGAAATTTGGGAAATGATTGATGCAAGGTGGAAGATGATGCACACTCCTTTGCATGCAGCAGCATGCTATTTGGAGCCTAGACTGTTTGAGATAGATAGCGACAGTGACAATAAGGTCATGAGTGGGCTTTATGAGGCCATTGATAAGCTTGTTCCAGATATTGATGTTGCAAGGAAAATTAGAGACCAACATAGATCCTATAGATTGCAAGAATGTATATTTGGATGTGCATCAGCAAAGGATGACAGTTCTCATCTTGATGGAGCAGGTGCACCTGACCTGCAACACTTTGTGCTTAGAATCTCAAGTCAAGGGGTAAGTCCATCCACATGTTAGAGCACCTTAAGCAGATTTGATAATGTTCAATCAAAGAGGAGCAGGTTGCTTTCTAGAAAATTGGGGATCTTGTGTACATTTGTAACAATTTGTGAGTCTGTATGCAAAGTTGCAAGAAACTCATCTTCCTCTTCTTCAAAGCTCTTGTCTTATCCAGAAACATTAGAAGATGGAGCTGATTTGGACTTCGATACTGCTGAACTTGATGCTGAATCCAGCGGTGATGATATAGAGCCAAGTGCCTTAGATGATTTAGAACATTTTAGCTTGTAGGAAGTTTATGGACTTGATTTTAACTGTTTTTTGCTCAGACAGATTCAGAACGTTGTTTGACATGTGTTCATATGATTTTAGACTTGAATCTTTGTTGATTTTATATGATTACATGGAGTTTTAGGGTTTGATCAATGTGCAATATGTAGGTTGAAACATTTCTTTAAATAAAATGTCAAGTATCAAAAAACAACCTTTTTATCGCATTTCCCAGCCTTGTCCCATGTCGGCCAATTTTTTGGATCAGGATTCGCGATCCCTGCTTAATCGATGATTTTTTGAAAAAATTGAGTCTCGATCCCGAGTGACTCAGTGAAGCCAAATTGGACTCAAAATAGGAAAAAAACAGCGATGTTCACTACTATGCGTAGTACTACCACACAATTGAATAGGGGGGTTCTTTTATGCTTGTGGGTTGGAAGTTGGAAACAACTGCCACCTAGGAAACCTCACCACTTAACTACCTTCATTCATATCATGCGAACATTACCTTAGCCATACACATACAAATTCTATTAATAAAACTATAACGTCATCATTTCTAACGTCAACTAACAAAATGACATTTCACTTTTTATTTTCATTTACATTTTCCTTGCATGTACATTGGAATTTACATTTAATTTAACATCAATTGTGTGCATATTTGCACTTACTTTCCTATGTACAATATCTACTTCGGCAGGTGGTCAGAACTAGCTCCTACGTCTGCCCTCCACTTTAGACTGGTCAACATCCTAGTCAACAGTTGTCTCTGCTCCTAGGGGCTAGGATTCTGTTGATGCTGAGGTATACCGCCCATTTCCTTGATTTGCAGCTTGAGGGCCTCTGTCTCTCCCTTCAATCTCTTGGCGTAGTTTAAGTACCGAGTCCACTGCACTCCATAATGGTTCGCCCTTTGCTTGGTTTCTGCTAACTTTGCCAATATCTCTTCCTCCCTCTTTGCAAATGCAGCTTCAACCTCCTTCCTTGCTGCGTCAACAGCCTTCTTTGCTATTTCTACCTCATGTCTGGCTGCAATTGCCAACTACTCATCCTTTTCTGCAATTAGCTGATCACGAATATTGACTTCTTCATTTTACTTCTCCAGCAGTTGTTCCATTTAAGAGGACTCGATCATGATAATAGACAAAGAGAATGCCATTGGTGTCAATGTAGTTTGAGACAGCTCCTATGCCATCTAGGAAGAACTAAACATTGTCTAAGAATAACCCAACGTAATTCGACTAGACACTTGTGTCTTTTAGATCATTATCTATGAAAGAAATGCTCCCAAAAAGGAACAGCTATATGTCTTCTAAGACTTGACCCATGTCAATTGCAAAGGGAAAACCGTTTGGAGAAAATTTCAAGATGTACTTTGAAAGACTGTCCAACCAGAAAATATCATCAGAAATTGGTCCAGCATCACCCAACATAACAAACTTCTTTCCTAGAAACCGCTAACAAAGATCATAGTCAAATTGGGTTTGTGCAATCAAACAAGCAAATTTGGACCTAGATTTGTTGAATGTCATACAAATGAACATCGTTTGTGAACATCTTTCCAAAAGAATGTCATCCACAAAACTATCGTCCAAGAGAACGTTCTCCAAGAACATGTCATCTAAGAGAATGTAATTAGCGAACATGTCGAGAAGAATGCTATTGACAAATATTTTCAAGGAAAGGTTGTCCAAGTGGATGTCATCTAGGGACTGTCGTCAAAAAAGCCATTAAAAAATCAACTATACTAAACCAGTCATCAACGACAATAGGAATTCAAACAATACATAGGAATTTTTGGAGATTCATTTGAGGCTTGACGACAACATTACAAGTTGCCAAAATGTCACCAAGCCAACTAAAAATAACCAATGAAGGCACTGCCTCTTGTCGGTGCCTTGCATCATGGCAAGATGTGCACGATAGGCATCCCTTGACCATCACTACATACAACAAGGGGCATTGCCCCTCAAACTTGCAATAATGCCAACTACAGGATGACAAGAATTAATTGTTGGAGATATGAGTTGTATTGATTGAACTATTAAGTGAATCAACCTATGTCCCACAAGAAGGTACCCCATCCCAAGGCCACCATGTCATCATCCACAACGCTTCAAGTATTGTGGAGCATGAACAAGAAACCCCCTTACATCCTCTTTCTAGGACTTACCAAGAGTCATCCTCGACATCTCCCTAGACCCTAGGTGTCTTGAAGAAAGCGTGGAGACATAAAAACATCCCCACAATGTCATTAGGATGTGTCAATGATTCTAGGACACTCGTGAGATGCAAGGTCATCCACAAGATAGGCATTTCAGATGTCCAGCAACACAAATTATGCATTAAAATAAAATAAAAAAAATCTTAAGAAAAAAAATGAATATTAAAAAAATTGATGTCTAGATAATAAGATTAAAAAAGGCCACCCACCCAGGTGTTGTAGGTGAGTTGGAGAGGAGAGGGCAATCCTCCAAGGGAGGTCCCAGGTTCGAATCTCCACCCTACCAAAAAGCTGAATTGGGTACCCAAAATCCAATTGATAATGTTGGTGCGAGCAGGGCTGGGTGCGACCCCCAGGTGACTTTAACGGTGTAGAACCCCCTGTTAGTGGTCTCTTAGACCAAGGCGGCCCCGCAAGGGGTTTTTCGCTTAAAGAAAAAAAAGGCCACCCTAGGAGACTCAATCATGCCAAGGATATACGGAAAACCGAATATTCATAAGGACGGCGTGACACTAAGACCGCTTGTCAACATGAAGTATTCTCCAACCTATGCCTTAGAAAAAAATTTGGCAAGAAAAATAAAACCTTTGGTTGGAAACATACCTTCATTTGTAAAAGATTCAAAATTTCTCATCAAGAAACTCAAGTAAAGAAGAGTAGCAGAAGGTGAATTGTTGGTTAGCTTTGATGTAGTTTCACTTTTCACTAAAATCCCAATAGATGGAGCGATAATTGTGGTAAGCAAAATAGTTGATCAAGATAGCACAAAATTTGTCGAACATTACCTAAGATCAACATGTTTCATATATAATGTTGGTGCGGGCAAGGCCGGGTGCGACTCTCGGGTGACTTTGAGGGTGCAGAACCCGCTGTTCGTGGTCTCTCATACCAAGGCGGCCCCGCAAGGGGTTTTTCGCTTAAAAAAAAAAAACATGTTTCATATATAAAAGAATAATTTTATGAATAGACTAAAGGAGTAGCTATGGGATCACAACTATCACCATTAATAGCCAGCCTTTTCATGGAGGGTTTTGAAAGGAAAGCACTACATATTAATTAAAACCTAGATGGTGGGATAGGTTTGTAGATGACAATTTGGCTAATTGGTCTCAAGGAAAGAAATAATTAGAAAGGTTTTGAATTACATTAATAATCTATCAAATAATATAAAAGTCACCTTGGAAATTGAAGTTAATCAAATGCCTTTCCTAGATATCCTAATTCACAAGATGGTACATTAGGACATGGTGTGTATAGAAAGAAGACCCACACTGATCTTTACTTAAGAGCTGAGTCACATCATCATCCAACTCAAAAGATGGTTGTACTTAATACATTGGCAATTAGGGCATATAGGGTCTCCAACATAAAACATTTAGAAGATGAAAAGGCTTATATTTTAAAAGTCTTTTAAGGATAATGGTTATACAAAAAATCAAATCTACAAGGCTTTTAAAAGGACAGAGCAACATTAAAAAGAAAAAAAGATAGACATTCAAAACACATTATACTTAATTTATCATATATCCAAGCAACATCTGAAGAATTAGCAGAATATTAAAGAGACATGATTTAGACACAGCTTTCAAACCAGCTATTACATTGAGAGGAATGCTAGACAAAGCAAAAGATAGGGTAGATCCTAAACTCTATAAAGGTGTCTATGTAATTCCTTGCTTAGGTGGGGTGTTATACATGGATGAAATTGGAAGATCCTTAAAAACTAGGTTGAAGGAGCATCACGCATATATGCAACATAATAGATTTGTCAGTCTGCTGTAAGAGCAAATTTTAATGTGGCATCACCTCAAGCATAAATGAGCGTGTAAGGAGACGAGTACACAAAGCAATTTTGATTGTACATAAGTTTTGTCATTTTGTATAGTTTGCACACTAAGTGTTTGTTAAAATGTCATCATGTGTTAAATGGCAGACATTATTAGTGTGTGAATAATGCCATGCATTATGAGTTGTCATATAAGGGTAGTTAAGGATAGGTACAAGGAAATTGCAGAAGTTGGCAACTGCCTCTCCTATATAGGAGTAGTATATATAGGCCCCCTAAATTTTCGAATACATAAGTATATAATTGTGTGATATATTTTGTGACATCTTGCATTGGAGAAATAAGTCATCTGTTTGTGGAAGATATATGTTTTAATCTGTTATATCATCACATTCCTTGATGTGTATATTTTTTGTTCATAATTGAATACAACGATAATGTGCAGTTTTGCTCCATTTTGTCTCTGAACCTCTTTTCTTGTATATATGGCGAAGTTTGTTGTTGAAAATTGTTGTCATTTACTCTTTCATGTTTCTTCAAACATGGAAAACCATCACTATGCTACAATTGGCACCATTGTCTAAAATTCAAACAATGACATTTGAAGAAGGAAGGACATGAATGACATCATTTGTTTAAAACGGGCCATCATATTTGTCTAGAGGAAGCCAAATTGTTGACAAGAGAAGATCATTGGAGTAAGAGAAAAGTGAAAGAGGCCTTGGAGATTGAAAAATGACCCTTAAATATCAATTGAGAAGATGGATGCATCCTCAAAACCCCTAATCCATCATATTTTAAAAGATTATAAAGTCAATACAAATATATATAGAAAACCTTAAAGAGACACTGTCCACTTCCTCCCCTGCCCCTCCCTTTCCAATTATTATTTTTATTTGTAATTTTTAATGTATGTTGTGGATATGTTTTGTAAGTTGGTGCTCAAAATCCTAATTAATCATTATAATAGATCTAGTTTCTTAAGACTTATAGTGTGTTTAGGGTTTTAGCATCTAACAATATACTAAAATTTTGATATAAATCTTAGATAGTAGGGTAGTTTGATTATGATTAGTTCTTGTGTTTTTTTACTTAAATTTCATTATATATATAACTTCATGTTATGAACTCAAAATGCACATATTCACACAAACAAAGTATCATCATTATCATTACTATGATTAAGAAGATAGTAATAATAATTATAATATCATTTTATTATTAATAATAATTTCATGAGTCTATTATTAATTTATTTATTTTAGTGTCATTAATAATAGGAACATAACGAGCTGCAAGCTTACTGTAGTGGTAAGGGCTTTGGCCTCTCTTTAAGAGGTCCAAGGTTCAAACCCCACTCAATATGAGGGGACCAAGAC
Source organism: Wollemia nobilis (assembly GCA_028583015.1). Classification (NCBI taxonomy): domain Eukaryota; kingdom Viridiplantae; phylum Streptophyta; class Pinopsida; order Araucariales; family Araucariaceae; genus Wollemia; species Wollemia nobilis. Next base: position 2,072,940 of record JAQPPZ010002395.1, on the reverse strand, counting down.
CCCTCATTAAAACCTGTGTAAACTCATTGAAAAATAATAGGAACATAATAATAAGGTTTACTAATTATTATAGTATTTTAATATTAAGAATATGTTCATGATTATAGTATTATAATAATATCTTAATCGTATAATTATTAATTGGTTAAAACGTAGGAATATATACTTATATAATATACAAATATCATTATACTTTATATATTATTTAAGTTTATATATATAAATAGTTTCAAACCCTAGTTAGAATTTATTTATGTTATGAGTCCTACGTTGTTATTGTTTTTATTTTTATTTTTTTATTCATTTTTATTTTGATAAATATAACAAAAACCCTAATCTTAGGATTTTAATTTTAACTTTATTTTATTTTAATTTTTAGGTTTACTAAAACAATGAAGGCTAATTATTAACAAGTTAATCTCTACATCTAAGTAGGTTTTTAAAAAGGTTTATTTATAGAAGATCAAACTAACCTTAAATGCAACCTTACAAGATGGTCTCACTCCTCATGATGCTCTTGATACGTCAAGCAAAAAATCCTATTGCACAATGGAATCATGTATTTGTAAAAATAACACTAACAACTAACTTGCATGAGGTTGAGAGCTTCGTCCTCCATATATGGAACAGGGGTGGACTAACTTTGTTAGTCTTTGGGGAGGATAGTGATGAGCCATGTTGGCCAATGGTTTTGGTTCCCTCAAGCAAAAAATCCTATTGCACAATGGATCCATGTATTTGTAAAAATAACACTAACAACTAACTTGCATGTGGTTGAGAGCTTCGTCCTCCTTATATGGAACAGGGGTGGACTAACTTTGTTAGTCTTTGGGGAGGATAGTGATGAGCCATGTTGGCCAATGGTTTTGGTTCCCTTATAACACCCAAATTGTCATCTTTCCACCATCTTTTCTTTGTCGTTTTGCTTTCTAGCTTTCCCAAAACTCTGAAATAATGACATAGGCATGATTAGGGGATGTGTTTGCATGTCTCGATGATCAATGGTGTCGTGATTGCCACTTTAAGAGGCAACCGTGGTCGTTGATTGGGTTTTAGGATTTTTGTATTTTTACACTTAAGACGACACATCATTTTGACCAACAATTGCAATTCAAGGGTGTAATCTAGTTGTTGGCCTAAAAAAGGAAAGTTATTTGTTTCATCCATTAAATACCCACTTCATTTGCTCATTTCATCACCAAGACACCAATCATTAGACTATCAAAATATTATTTGGCAAACAACTATCTTGTTTTTCATTTTCTTCTGCTTTTGTTTTCATTGTAGCACACAACCCTTTCCGCTTGATTTATCCCTCTTGTTGTTGTAGGTACAACCAAAGCCATTGATCATTGGTTCATTGCCTCCCACAGAGGAGGACAAGGCTCTCTACCAGGCTCTCTACAAACAAAGTCCTATAGCTGATTCTTGATTTATTTCACCTCTTCTTATCAGTGAGTTGATTGTGTTCTATTTCATGATTTAGCATTTTTCCCCAAATAACCAAGTAAAATATGTTATTATCATTGGAGCCTTCACAAGCACCTTCCTATTTCCCATCTTCTATCATGATATTTTTGGATACTTTGCTTGTTGGCAGTCAAGTGCACTAATTTTGGTTAGTCCATAACTACAAGCTTTTGGATTATGCACTTATCACAATGAGATTTGGGATCTTTTATCCTCGTCTTCAGCTTGCATATAAGATGTGCTTAGGTCTTGGAGCATTTAGGCTAACGTACCAATTTATTACATCGGAGCTACGTTCCACGAAGTTTCAGGATGGGGGCAATGAGACGACTTTCTAGGATGGTGGGACACATTTTCAAGATGGTAGGGCACATCGCCAAGATGGCTCCCGAATTCCAAAATGAGTACTTGTGGAAGATAGCTGATGATTGGGGCTTACGTCCAAGTTTATTTCATGCTAGTTTATTTAGGTTGGAAGCCACTCTTTCCTTGTTTCCCACTTCAAAAGTCTCAAAAATGTATTTGTCTTAGTTTGGTCTTTTATTAAATAACAGAAGTAGGGGAATTGCTTTGACAAACTTATAAGGTAATGCACACATCAGTTCATTATCCTATGCCTTGATTTTAGCTTAATCTCTTGTCAGTTCATCACATTCGCCTGACCAAGCCGCACTTGATATGTGGGAAAATGTAATGCCCATAATCAGATCCTTCAATTTCTACCTAGTTGTGGTCAATATTTATGTCCAATTGTGAGCAATAACACCAAGGATGGTCATTGTTTTCAACCTTTGCCCTGAGCTATCATGGTTGGAATGGTCACTCTTTCAACCACCTAAGTGATATGTAAGTGATTACTCTCTATAGAAATGGAATACAACACACTGCAACACAATTCCATTACCACTTAAATAAACAAAATATACAATGCGAATAACTTAAAATTACAAATGGATACATTGGGCACATAGCATATATCAAATGGCCTGACACAAGTATCTGCATGTCTGATTACACCTCACTTCTACTACATTTAAATAGTGGTGGGGGGATTGTTCTATTTATACAACTTCCTACGAACAAGGAGGTAGTTGCATCTTAACTCCCCCCAACTAACTACCCCAACACCTCATGACTTCTTAACATTTTAAGTTCATTTATCTTATATTTGCATTTCATGAAGTTTATTAATTACATGTATGGCATTTCCCCAGCTAACTACCCCAACACCTCATGACTTCTTAACATTTTAGGTTCATTTATCTTATATTTGCATTTCATGAAGTTTATTAATTACATGTATGGCATTTCGTCAAACACTTTACGTATGTGCTACAAAAAACACAAAATGACAAAACTTTATTCATTGTTTATGCAGGCATGTCAATTCATCTGCTACACTCTCAGCTTATTTGCTTGTACAAATCGTCCAGCTTTGATCTAGACTCTTAAAATCCCTTTTGCATTGATCTTGACTATGCCATATGATACGAATCTGTCTTGGCAAAAGTCAAGGATGTTTTAGAATCTTAACCAGAGTACCAACTAATCTGTACAAGCTTACACAGCAGTGCCATGAAAATGCAGACTTCAATTCACCCAGATTCAGTTCACCTTGTTTCCCTTATACATGATTCCACTTATAGTTTCCACATCCTTGGCCTGTATGTGCAATCACACTTTGAGTTTTCCTATGTCCTGCTTAGGCCGAAATTTGATCAGCATTCTGCATCTGCAACTTCTCATAATCAAGCAGATTTTTGTAAAAAAAATCATTTTCCAGAGCCACTTCTGCACAGACATGTGATGGAGAGTTTCTAAGGGTAAAATTTCACACAAGCTAGAGCATAACACAAAAAGTTTTTGGCCTTTCTATTGATTCTGTTTTGACTTTTGTACTTGAATTCTACTTCTAGATTTTAATATTTTCCAAAAGCACAATCTTGAAGTATGCCATGCACGTTCACATCAGTCCCAAGATACAGGACACTAATCAAAGGCAATGCCAAAAATAACACACAAATATCCAGAACTCCTTCATTTTCTTGTCCTATCTCTGATTGACTAAATTTTTCTGGTAGTGGTTGTGTACACATTATATTTGACCAGAATACAACACACTCACGGAGCAGGTGCATGGTCGAGAGCAGGGTCACACTCAATCACTCACACTTCCACCAAATACTGTAGATATATTCAAATGATTATTATGATAAATGCTTACCGTTTTTATATTCAGATTTCCCCACCGGGAAAATCTTATTTCTTTAACCAGTACAAAGTGAATACATAAAACTGAATCCTAGAAGGAAAATGTTGGAATTCTTGATTCACTACACTATAAAATAAAACTGATATGAACACACTCAAGTAAACAAGCAGGATAGTCATTCGAAAACATAGTAAAGTGCATATTTATCAAATATTCAAGCATACAAAGCAGTTTCAGCTGTTCAGAGACAGGTACATGGTGGTTGGAGAAATGCTAGAAATATATGACACAATGCTTAAAGAAAGGTCAATGGATTGTATATAGAAACCCTGACAAGAAACGGAAGGCAAACACAGGCTGTGCAGAAGTGAACACTTACCTATTGCTTCAAATTGTTTGACTCGATCCTTGATTTCTTTGAATGTCAAAGGAGGCTTGTCTGCATTTATAGCTGACATTTCATAGCATGGCAAGGCATTTTGTGTCAAACTGGAAGAAAATAGATGTATAATTATGTTGCCCTCTTCAAGTTGCACAACGAAAACATAGAAACAATCCTTGTAAGAAGAAAATGTCATACAAAGAAAGCAGATAAACTGCAAACAATTCTACATGTAAAGGTGTGGAAATTTTAACATACACTAGATTTATGTTTGAACTTAAACCTCGCAACATGAAATTACTAAGAACATGCTACTATGTCTATAAACTGTAGCTATACAAGAAAACAGTGATTTTCAAGACATCGAAACTAATGTCTCTCCCACATGTTAATGAAACACCTTGTTTATAAGAGTGACTGCCATTCTTAAATTCTATTAAGTTTGTACATCTTAAGCAGTTAAAGCTAGTTCAACAATTAGAACACTTGTGCCATATTTCTTGAAAATATCTTATAAGCTAATTCAGGGAGTTCACTTACTAGCTGTTGAAAAATTTTACATCAAAATTTTCTCTTCATAACTTCATTCAGGAAAATCTCTCTTGCTGATGTAAAATGAGAATATAATGTCAAACATAATCAAGCAAGCTTCATCTTGGAAACAAATTCTGTATTTAATCAAGCAAGAGTAAAAAATAGCCTAGTACGATGATCAAGAAGTCTTCACAAAAATTGGCAATTTTTTGTTGTCAGAATTTGAATTCACTCAGCATGGTAGAGGTAAATCTGAGTCCTCATCCAGCCAGCATACCTACTCAGGCATATGAGACCCCCTTGTATAAATAAAGGAATGTTTGTTTTAACTATATAATGTTCTATCTCCTTAGGTTTTGACCTCATGATACTCATGGAATCATGTATCCCTTGTCAACCCATCTGCGCCATTGGAGGTAACTGATAACACAAACCTTAGTACAAGGTAAAATATCTATTGATTTTGAACCCATCCATCTCAATGGTAGGCGCACCCTAACTGCCAACAGGATAAAACTTTTAACTCTAATGGTACAACTAAGATGAATTGTTCATGCTGTACAACTATGTATAGAACTTGTTAATGGATTTAATCTAGAAGAAGAAAGAAGAGCAAAAGAGGTCCAGCAAAACAATGTCGGATTCAGTTCTCCAAAACATCAAGCGATAGGATGAAACAAGCAGGATAACAACATTTGTTTTTCCCGAAAGACTGTTCTCTATACAAAACAAGAACGAGTCAGAGAACCATATTTCATCATACCTTTGAACTATACCAAAGTAGTCCCTATCTTTAATGAGTAGACTCAAAAATAATTGAGAACAACCACAAGGAAATGCTCATGCTGAAAAATGCATTTCATACTCATTTTTGTTCTACTTACACATCTCTAGAGCTTACAAAAACTACAAAATTTATAACTGGTAGAAGTATCAAGACTCCCAAGTCACCATCAAACCTACTTCAACCCATAAGAAAAGAGAAGGCCTGTCCTGTGTCTGACCAACCAAAATATGAAAGCATAAATAAATAAGGCTAGGAGAAAGGAGTTATTGTAGTAGAAGAGCTCAAAATATATCTTTGGATAGGATATAATGAACTTTAAAGAGATAATGTGGAGAAAACACATTGACAAAGAAAAAGATGTAAAATAATGTGGAAAAAATATATAGACAAAGAAAAAGATGAACCTTCCTCCCAATCCAAACTGGGTCAAAATGTATGTACCCCTCTGGGGGAAAAGAAAAAAAAAACTTAGTATGGAATTGCTATGCAAGTCTAAATGAAAAAAGGATTCAGAAAGATATGGTCTTTCATAGGACCACACCAATCTCATTCATATCCCTTCGCTCCCAGATTATGTAGAGAAATTGAATGAAATCTTAATCAGAATAGACCACATATTAAAGCACATACAGTGATAATCTCACCCCATTTAAACATAGGGACCAAAAGTACTGGCTCAACATGCTGCCTTCAATGGTTCTTAAGAAGAGTTTCCTCATATCTCAAATTTTAAATCTAGGCACCATTTTGTATCGTATTTCACCTCATTTATCACTGATCTACATTCATCAAACTGAACTTGTGGCATACATACAAATATCACTCTGATATCAACAAACTTGTTTACAATATAAATTGAAATTACCAGAAGAATGCCAAAAAGTTAAATACTTCTAAGAATTCTATAATCAAAAGGAATGTCAATACATATTTATCAGATAAATAATAAGATGATGCCCTAAGCAGAATATGGACCACCTTTCCAATATTCCATTAACAAAACCCATATAGTTCATCAATCCTCAGGCAATGTTGATAAATGATAACTTATCATCATTAGCCTCTATCAGGCTTCCACCCCTGCACACAATGGAGACGATATTGCATCTGTCTCTTCTTCCTCATCCAGTATTTGCACATCCTATTTTCCTGTCTGCATTTCCAACAGCCTGACAGACATTCCTGGACTCTCTTTGAACTGCTTCTCTTTCTGGAATTGAAGTGGACAATATGGTCTTCTCCAATTATGTTAATTCTTCACAATACCTTGTTTTTATCACAGAGACTCACAAGAGCTCTGAAAGGGCTCTCCCACCTCTCAGCAGTTACTACTGGGTTTTCACTTTTAGGCATGAGACACACAAATTAGGTTGTTTTCATGGTTCGGATGGTGTTTGTGGTCACATCAAATGAGTAATCCAGATATATGTGGTTTCGAATTAAGAGGGGCTCACTCCCTCTCTAAGACATCTTTACAGCTTTTTGCTACTTTTCTCCAGCCTCGTCCTTTGTCATGCACTCTGATGGTGACCCCTACTTGGACTTTTATCTAGAAATCCCTATATATTCATCTTTAGGTGACATCATTCTATTGGGTAATTTTAACACATGCACTGGAACCCAGCAGACACCCTTTCATGATCTCATGTAAGATGAGTTTTGGAACTTCAAACTCAACCCTGCAGACCTTGCATTTGATTGAACCTCGACAGATGAGAAGCACCCTGATACTGCTTACAGCAAGCATTTGCTTCAGTTGTAAGAATGCATGGCCTACTGCTTATTAATGGGATTCCTCAATTTCCAGAATCCTACAGGTTTACATGTTTTCTACAAGGGGGAAGTGCCAGTATGGTTGATTACGTTCTTGCCAACAGGGCCTTGCTTTCTGATATCCATAATTTTCAGGTCTCTAGTCAATTTCCCTTGACTAATCATGCAACATTGACATTCTCCTTACCTTTTCCTTATGCTCCCTCTCAATCTTCTCTTCCTCCTTCACCAGTCTTTACCGCCATCATTTTGACCCTGGGTATGTAGATGATTATGCTGCTCACCTCTCCCAACTGATGTCTTCCTATTATTCTCTTAATTCCTCCATGACAAGATACAAATATGAATGCTTCTCCTGCACCTTGTGAGAAGCAGCCCTCGACTCCTTTCCCCATTAACAGTTGGTGTGATGAAGAATGTAAGTCTATGCATTGGAAGGTCCGCTTTGCTCTCATCCATGAGGCTTCTATTGTATCCTGTACACTTAAAGACATATAAATGCCTTGTTCAATGCAAGAAACCTGAGTTTCTTACTTCTAAGAAAGGTGAGCTCCTATGTAGGCAGCATAACTGACGTGATGCTAGCTCAGGTGAACCACAATGAGTCGTCTCGTTGTACATGTGGAGTTTTTACATATCCATAGTTGTCTTATCTTATGTCATAGGTTGTCGCATGTGTGTACGATGCCTATATATGTAGTAAAGAATGTCGCATAGAGGTATTTTCAAAATTTCACGTGTTGTTATGAATCTGTTGTACAGTGGTTAGGTAGTTGCAACTGCTTTTTGATCCTTGCTTCTTGTATATATTCACCCCAGACCAGTCTGGAGGCATCCACTAGTTGATGCACAGAGATAAGTTGTGATGTTCTTATTATTAAGAAAGATTGTGCCATATGCTGAGACTAGTTGACAGCGTATGCTTTTGATGGAGTAATGAAATGTTATTGCTGTTCTAACCTTTTACCAGTTATTTATTTCACTACGTAGGATTTCTTATTACTTCTGGTCTATTTTTTATAGAACACATAAAGTTATACTATGTTTGATGCCAGTATCATGGACTGAATGTATGCAGTGACAAGCAAAGAACGTGACAAAAAGTGAATGAGCGATGCACTACAACGTGCAAGCGAACACAAAGACGCAGGCAATAACAAAAGCAAATTGAACAAATGTGCAGGTCTAAGTGCATTTTGAAACATGCAACAAACAGCAAATGTGATGATGAAGTGTTGCACAAGTACAACATCTGATAGAGATCCTTTAGCATGCAAAAGGAAGAATAGAAGGTGAACCTTTTCCAAAGCCCCTCATCAGACTATGCAAACACCTCTACCTGTTCTTGTTTTTTGGATGAAGACACAAGGATAGACATGACAACTCCGTTCCAACAATCTGGGTGACAGAGGAAGTCTTGCCACCAAAGATCCAATACATGTGGCCCCCTCAAGAAGAAGGAAGTCCCCAAATGGAAGACTTGATCTTTGATGAAGAACAAAGTGTGATGGGAGAAGAGGAAGCCTGATTGGAAACACTGCCTTCTTGGCAGAGGACAAATAGACAGTCAGACTAGAACATGCTGATAGAAGGCATGATGGGAGGTCCAACGAAGTCATCTAACATGATGGTCATACAAACAGAGAAGGTCATGCAAACAGAGAAAGGCATGCAAACAAAGGCTGTGCATATTGAGGTCGAGACAAAGTTGTTTACCAAAACAAATAAGGCAATCAACGAGTGACTCCAATACTAACACAAGTGCGAGAGGGAGTGTCTAATGGTGCATGGGCCAAAAGTCTGACACGAACTGTAGAGGGGTACGTTTGGAAGTGGGTGGAACTTATAACAATCAGTCAAAATTGACTTTAGTCTATTTGCAATGAGTATCATGCAATATATACCAAAAGGTGTTTGAGCATCGAGTTTAGACAAGCGTTTGATGAATAAATACATCTGGGCACCAAGTTTGAAGGAACATTTGGCACAAAAGGACCATCAATCACAATGAACTGGACAAGTCAGGAGCAACTGACAAGTAGCATACCGGCTACACCGAAAGTGAACACAAGACTAGCATAGTTGATAATGGCTACAAGAAGAGTGGGCAAGCAAAAGTGTACAAAATTTCTCAAATATGGAAAGGAAGACCTTGTCTATTAAATTGACATTTGTGTCACGATATGCAAAGCAAATGGAGTAAACAACAAAGCAATGTGGATGCAACTGTTCCCTGCAACGCCTAGAGACATGGTAATGGATTGGAACTTACAAATCCATTTGCCATATAGAAAGATCTAAGGAAAGCCTTCGAGAAGGAATTTCATCTTTTGCATGACACCAAAATCATTGGACTGATCTACATTATGAAGCATACAAAGGGCAAAGATGTCAAGTCCTATAACTACCACCTTAATGAGTTGATTAGCAAGAGGGAGAATTAACCTACCGATGGATTGAAATGGCAGTGGTTCATGGATGGACTTGTTCTAAAGTTTCGTAAGAAGATGAAAGTGGTACCACCCACATCTTACTAGGAAGCATTCGATGGGGCGCCAAACCTACAAAGCGAAATGGAGACAAGGATAGGTGTAGGAAGTCGAAGCCAAGTGGAAAGTGAGTCCAAAAGCGATGGTGGTGACAACAAAGCAAGAGCATCAATTGTGGTTCTTAGGAAAGACATGATTTGTAAGATATAAGATATTACCAACGATGCAAGGGAAAAAGACCAACCACCATGAGCAACAACAATCTTGGAGGCATGGCTTAGGGCATCAATATTATTATGGATCTACATGGAGTTGGAAGGCATCAAGTATGGCAATGTTTGGCAGAAAACGCATAGTGGTTCTGGATTTCAGAGTGGTGCAGCAAGAGCATGGAAAAATAGGACCAATCGTGATGAAATTCAGAGAGCAGAGAACAGCAGATTTAACAGAATCGAATAGCACACTAAAACAGCAGAATTGGTCTGCAATCTTTTGAATTCCTCACAAAAGGATACAGCAAATAGAATCACATAGCATAGATAAAAACAGCAGAATTGGTCTGCACTTGAACAGTTGTGAATTGCTCACAAAAGGATAGTAATACATGCAGATAGAGGCTGTATATATAGCCTTATGCTAGATTAATTAAAACCACCTAACAGGCCTGATCAGCCCACTAGTGTAGTGGACACTAGAATAATATTATACCACTAGTGGAGTGGGATGGTGGAGTTGGCACTAAGATCCATGTGGACACTAAGATAATGCCTTCCATAGTGGATCAAATGAAGTAAATATTATAATCTAATATTCTAACAAATCATTCAGAATATCAGAGAAGAACAGCAAAAGCATGGAGCCAACAAAGAAGTTACTGATATTCAAGTGGCACAATGGCAGCTTGGCATCATCGAAGACCACCACCAATCAAAATTTCACTTGCATGGATGGATGGCTAATCAAGATTGGTACCAATTGTCAACATTGCTTAGAAGACAATATCATTTAGTTTGTTCTCATGTTTCGAGGAAGAAACATTTGTAAGGAGGGTGGAATGCTATAGTACCTAGGAATAGATATATGGGGATATGATATTATATTGTACAAGGGTATTATGGATAGTTGGCATGGGCCACACATAACCCAAGGTTGATTATATTATTATATTATATTATAATAACGAGTGGGATGAGGGTTTAGTAGTCAGCTCCTCAAAGTAGCATTAGAAGTTGGGTATATAAAGAATGGATATTGTCATTGTAAGGATCATCATTCATTTCAAGTATTCTCTTGTAATCGTCTTTGCCCACGGAGTGGCCTCTCATCTTGAGATATCTTGTGGAGTTATTCCTTAAGGAGTATTATTGGTGTCACCCTACCTTAAGGGTATTATCTATCTTCATCTCATTGTGTGGATTGTTTTTTTTTTTTTTTTTTTTTGAGTAATACTTCTTATACACATCCGCCGTGGGGATTGAACCCGGGTCACATCACCGATAAGTTTTTTTTTTTTTTTTTTTTTATTGTGTGGATTGTTACTGCGGATAGTTATTTGTGGATGGATGATTATTTATTTCAATATTTGGTGAATGATTTATAGAATACAGTTTCATAACAACTAGCTTTTTATTAAGGATAATGTTCTAGGTTTGTGAGTCACCTCAGTAACCACTCTAGAAACAATAAATGTACCATGCAATGAAAGAAATATGGTTTTCTATTTTTTTGGATGTCCACATGAAAAGGAGAGGTGAAAGTACTCGTGCCCATCATGTTTACTGAAAGAAGACTAGCACCAGGTTTTATTTAGAAAGAGATTCCCATCATCATCAATCATAAAAAGCTAATGTTACAAGGAAGAATGGTCAAGATAACTTCCAAATCAAGGGGGCCCATCCAAAAGGCTACAAGAACCCCTCATGTTAGCCAAGAAAATGAAAATGGGGAAAGAAAATAACAGGCTTTTGTTCCCTGCTATAATTACACATATTAAAGAGAAAGATATTTAGACATTTTACGTCTTTATACCCTAAACAAATAAGCCTAGATGTGCAAAGGACCCAACTGACCTGAATAACATAGTGGTGTTCACAGGTCCGAGGTGTAGACCAATTGGTTCCCCCAAACCCCGTAAGGGGGCGGAGGTCCAAGGTTCAAATCTCGGGCCTCGCCGGACTGAACGCTTGTCCCTTTCCAGGTGCTTTCAACAGCGTAAAAAGTTTAAAATGATCGTGGCATGGTGGTTATAGGGGCGGACTGCGCGGAGATCTGTGTGGCGGCTTCCGAGCGGCCTTAAAAGCTGGATATCCTGCCCGGATTCGTAGCAGCTACCTATTCCACCATGTAAAATCAAAAAACAAAAACTCAAAAAAAAAAAACAAAAAACAAACATAGTGGTAACAAAAAAAACATAGTGGTGTTCACCCTATTTCCTGTTGTTTTGCTTGTCCTTGACATGTTTTATTTAGGAGGTTGATACATATCAAGACTAAGGAATCTTGCAGTGATATACATTATAATTGGATGGAAAAATCAGTACAAGCTAAGCACTCACTTGATAATGAAATTTACATCTGCTAAGAAGATGGGAAAGTAGTAGGAGGTTGATACATATCAAGACTAAGGAATCTTGCAGTGATATACATTATAATTGGATGGAAAAATCAGTACAAGCTAAGCACTCACTTGATAATGAAATTTACATTTGCTAAGAAGATGGGAAAGTAGCTAAGAGAATGGATCATTACAAAGAGCAACGTCTCAAGGTAGTACTCCAGATAGAAAGATATAGGGAGCTTTAGGCAGGCAAATTGATATGTCTGCGTAATTAGTGAATAATTTTTGGTATTTTGGTATTTTGTGTTATTTTATAGTTCATACGCAAAATGTTTGACAAGATGTATGTACGTATAAAATTATAAAGCCGTAATGTACTATTATATGTGATAAAATGAAATATTAGCATGTACGGAAAAGTCATAAAGTGACTTATGAAATGAAATGTAAATGTAAGTCAAATGCAAGTGAAATGTAAGTCTAATTGTATAAATAAGACCCACCCTTCATTCATTCGAGCATTAGCATGGTGTGAGTGTATGGTAAGGTTGATTATGCCATACGGTAGTTGGCCGACATGAGAGTTGGTGGGCATTGTTGGCCCAAGGTGTGGCTGGTATGAAGGAGATTATGTATAGGGTTGCAGATTGTATGCAAGTGTTGTACAACTGTTGTTAATATAAAATCTGCTTATGTTATTTATCATCTGCCATTGCTGTTGTTATTGTATTTTGCCTGTGTATTGTTATTATTAATTGCTGGAGATATGTAGATTCATTAAGTAGAAATGGAATTGAGTTTTAATACATTAAATTTCATTTCTACAGGAACAACCTCAACAGGGATGATGGTTGAATTTGAGCCAGGCCTAGATACCAATCATCAACAATCTCATTGATAAGTTCAGCCAGGGTACTTGAGAAGAAAGATACTTTTTTATTTGGACAGAGTTGGCATTGTATGTTCTAAATCCATTTTGATATTAATATAAAAAATCATTCATATACTCGGCAATCCCATCATAGATGTCCTGGAGGGGTCTGAGAGACCCATAACATCAATCATAAAAATCAAATAAAGAACACCAGAAAACTTTATACAAGAATAAATGAATTCATGGTAAGTGCTCTATCATACAATAAAATGCTTTATTTCATTCCTTTGTATTAAATTTTCCAAGATGGTTTCAAATCCATCTGTAGTGACCCTTAGACAGATGCCAAGAACCCTAAGATGAATGCATGCATTTTTCTCCTTTTTTTAGGATTTCAAAGTTTTTAGCCATTCAAATCTGTGCTGAAGAGGTGATTAGCATCCCAGACATTGATTGTTTGCAGAGCATAGTTATATTCGTTGAATTTGTGGCCAAAGAAGTACACCACTGGCAATGTAGACACACTGCTAACATTCACTACAATAACAGATGCCATTTTACAGGCATGAAAACTATAATGGCAGCATGCTTGATCATATATTTACAGTAATCATGGTAGTTAATAATCTAGTTTGTCAGATAGATAAAGATCATTGATCTAAAAATGCAGTGTTGTCAAGCACCTGCATAAATGCCATAGTTTGCAAAATATTTCAGGGTTATCCCTGCTCAAAAACAGCTGCAATTAGCCCTGCATTCAGAATTTTAGAAACCCCAGTCACAAGCTAAATGCTTAGAAAAGCTCATGTCTTGTATTGATGATGAATATGCTATTGGACTGTCCCTTTAATCGTGATCAAAAATTGATTTAACAGTTCCATCAGATGATTGTTATAGTAGACATAAAAAGATTTTATGTACTAATACGTTGAAGTTTCTTGAAAAGGAGAATTTAGCATCTCGTTTGGCATTCTCACAAGCCAAAAGAGTATTGTTGTGAATTTGAAATGGTTTATAAATGTCACTACCTCCTTGAGGTATTTCTGATGCATATTCTCGATATATTTTTCATTATTTCTTCTAACATTAAGTAGGGGAATTTGAAATGGTTTGTAAATGTCCAATACTTCCTTTAACTCTGTCATCTTCTTGATGAACTTCCCTTTATTTCCAATAATCATGAGCACATGAATAAAAACCAGGATTATCTACTTCTTTCCCTACATTTGTACCTAGAAAGCATCATTATTTTTCTGCAAGTGAGAATGATTTGTCAAAGATAGCTATCCATCTTTGCATAGAAAGCTCTTCGCACTTGTTATAGACCACAAAGTGCCCTACTCAAACCTCATACCTTACGTTCTTCGTCTTTTACTTGAAAGCAATGAGATTTACACATATAGACTCATTGAAGTAGTTGTTCAAAAATGCACCTATTCATCCACCCAATGCAATTTCCTGCCATTCTATGCAGCCAGAGAAATAACCATCCAAATAGTATTACACTTTGTTGTGTGAGCAATTTTCTTTGTAGTCTATAATTTCCTATCGGGCATAGCCTCTGGTGGCCAATCTCAACTTATGTTTGTCTATGGTACCATCTACTTAATGCAATAAAAACATTTGCAACAAGGAAATCAAGAAGGAACCAAATCTATTCTTGATGATGCACCATGCCCTACCTCCATAGCACTTCTCCAAGATTCCTAGTATTTTGCCTCTTTAAAGTATGTGGATTCATTCACATGTTTCTGAGTGTTGCATGGGCATATCTTGTTCACTCATTTCGTCTAAAATCCTTCAACATTTGTCTAGGCCACTTAGGCATATTTTGAGGTTGAACTAAACTTTCTATTTTGTACATCCTGCCAAGAAGATTCCCCAAGCTTTTGAAGATTGAAATTTTCTGTCAATATATTATGTCAAATTCCTAAGTCATTTTGACGTAGACAATTAAAAATATTATGAAAAACATCCCAATTATTTTCCAACTTTTTTTGGAGAATTAAATGAATTACTAGATGAAATATTTGATTCCTAGCTAAAACTTTTTTATCTCCCCCCCCAAAAAAACACACACACACACCTAGGTTTCTTGCATTCCAATCAAGCACATACAAGTTTCTTTTCTATCTTAGAAAGGTTTTGATAAATTCATGACTTCCGATGAACTTATTAATTGTTAGGTGTGAAGTTCGTATGGCCACTACACGTCTGACCTGGCAGACGTCTAGGCCAGACGTCTGGGATGCCAGACGTCTGGACTGGCAAACGTCTAGGCCAGACGTCTGGGCTGCCAGACGTCTGGACTGGGCTGCCAGACGTCTGGACTGGGCCAGACGTCTAGGCTGCCAGACGTCTAGACTAGCAGACGTCTAGGCCAGACGTCTAGGCTGCCAAACGTCTGGTCTGGCAGACGTCTAGTTTAGCAGACGTCTGGATTTGGATTGGCAGACGTCTAGGCCAAAAGTCATGCCAAGAAGACGCCAAAGCAGTGGACGTCTAGGTAGACGTCAGTACGCGGAAGACGAATAGTCTTGGAATGCGGAAGACCAATAGTCTTGGGAGCAGAAACGAACAGTCTTTTGGAGGCTTGCGTTGGAAGATGAAACGAACGGTTTTGGAGTCTTCCTCTGCTCTATAAAAGGGATGAGATCCCTTGCATTTATGTTGAGTTGTTGAAAACGTCCAAGGATGTGAATGTAATCTTTGCTGAAAATAATAAAAGAAGAAGTTTCCATTGCCCTGTGGTTTTTCTTGCACATTGCAGGTTTCCACGTAAAATCTCTGTGTCACGTGTGTTACTGTTTCCGTGTTCTATATTTTTGTTATTGTGCTTCCTCTTGCAGGTGTGGAATCTCGTAGTTTTTCCTAACATTAATCCCACCAATACTCCATTTCCTCCATTTCTCTTTTGAGTAGCCAGTCATCATGCATTACATGCTTCTACCATCCAACTTCTTCCTATGACCCCTAGGAATCAAACCATAAAAATTGGATCCAAATTTTTCAAGTGTTTCACCCTAAAAATGAATCCATTCCAAAACACCTAATGTGTTTTCCCTAATAATACAATCATAGGAAATCTATTTTGCAACAACACAGTTATATGACCTTGCCTTTACCCAATACTTAGTATGCAAACCATTAATCTAAAGCATTGTCCTAGCCATGCCAGACAAAGTCCCATTGATACACTCTCATGCAAGTCATTAGACTCATCACAAGTGTAATTGCCCTCATTATAGATTATGAACCTCAATATTCAAAAGCATAAATCACCATCAAATATGCAGAAATATTTAAAGAACATACACCATGCAGTAGATCCACACAAAAGACAAATATAGAAAAAAAAACAACACTAATTCATATTCATTAAGGAAGAAATAAGTCCACAAAACCTCCCAATATGAGAGCCCCACTTCAAATGGGATTACCTCCAAGACAATTACAACGCCAATATTTGATATCTCACAACACGTTCCTTGCAATTAAATCATATTCATGTCTGAATACACTATCTCCCCTAATAATTCTAGGCAAAGGTAAAATCTTTCATCAACTTTTTATTACCAATAGAATGAACCTTGGGCTATCCGTGGCCCATTCCAATTACTCCATAACCCAATATACAATACAATATCGTATCCCTAGGTACCTATCATGCGACCCCCCCTTTAATATGTTATGTCCTTGAAACATGCAAGGAAACCAAGTAATACAATCTTATAAGCATTGTAGACAACTAGTACCAAGCTTGGTCATCTATCCATAAATATGAAGTCACTTCTCACAAACAATTTTCCATGGAGCCTTGCTTCCACTGCACCACCCTGATATGCATAGCCATTGCTCCTATAATTCCATATACCACTATACTTGTTGTTTCTCTAGTTCCATGTAGGTTCATAGTAGCTGCTCCTTTGATTCCAACTATGTCCACAGTATTTGCTCCTTTCGTTCCAACTAGGTCCATAGTAGTTGCTCCTTTGGTTCCAAGTAGGCCCATAGTATCTATTCCTTTGGTTTCAATTATGACCAAAAACATACCTCCATGATTGGTGGTCTCATGGTGATGTGGATGTTAGTATGCTGCAACCTTAGCCACTTCCAACATTGGTTTCACTGATTTGTTTTCTTTTGGTTGCTCCTCAAAATTTTCCTCATGTTCCTTTTTGTGTTGTTCTTTAGGTTCTTTAATATGTGCTTCTTTTGGCTTTACCTTGGATTCCTTTTCTAAATCTTTTACAAGCCCTTCCTTTTGTTTCTCTATATTGCTTTCTTCCTACTCCTTTCATCCTTGCTCTTAATGCTGAGAAATATTATACAATGTTATCTTCCTTTTTCTTAGAACAAATCTTAATGAAATTTGCTAACAATACCCAATGAGTCCAACAATATCCAAATCATCCATAGCTATAGCATAAAAATCAGAATACAAATCATATTCATCCATTGTAAGCTTTAGATCCTTGAATATTTGAAAAGTCTTGTCCTCAATCTTTGTGTCCTTGATAGTCATTCCTTAAATCTGCAGTTTCTTAGCCAAGTCAATATTGATAAAATCATAGTATTGAGACTTGGACTCAGCAAACATGCTTTCTTGACCCAGATTCGGTCTCAAGCAAAAACTCGACAATGACTTGACAAACAAGTGAAAACATAAGATACAGTAGATTTTACAAAAATAGACTTATGCAAGGTCACTCGGCTTGCAGAGTGGCTAGTTTTCCCGGACTTGAAGGCAGTCTTAACACTGTGAATAAAATCATATCTACCACTAGGATTTATGCAAGTAATGACCACCTCCTTCTGAATACATCCATGAACTTACAAAATAGAATCACTGGAAGGAAACGAATTCTTGAACCTTTTGTTTACTCTTTTAGATCCAAATATATTGTTTCTTTTACAATCATCTATTTTCATTTCTTCCTTGAATCTGTTTGTTTCTTCATTTTGATCTTGAATGATGTCCTCCAAACTAGCTATCTTGTATCCTTTCTTCAACTCCTCTTTGTAACCCTCTAACTTACTTCGTATCCTCAAAATCTCAAGTTCCCATTTGGTCAAAAAGGCTTGTTCAACTTCTCCCAAGTGGGTTCTGAATTTTTCTTTAAAAAGCTAATCCACCACTCATAAGCTTCCCCTTTCAAATAGTCAAAGACAATACACCTCCATACATGGGAGACAAAAATAGCCAAAGGCTGTGAGCCACCACTCTTTGCATCAATAACATCCTCTCCAAAAACAACATCAGCACTTCCATTATATATATATATATATATATTGAAAACTAAGGTATCACAAAAAACAAAATATAGATCTCTTTTTCTCATCACAACATGGGAAAAAAATATTAATAATCCCATACGCTGGTACATCTGAAAATATCCTTCAAAATGCAACAAACAACACTTGACTTGTTTACCTGGAATGAAAGATATGACAATTTCTCTTTCTAAAAAACATGATTTAAAAAATGTCATTACAATTGTCCTGAATGCTTGACTTCACCATGTCATAACTCCCTCGATGTTGCTTACATTTTTTAATAGGACCACTCAGTTTGTAACTTTTGAAGTGCTGCAAAGGGCAGTGCAAGCATCATCTGAATTTCGTACCTTTGAACAAACATATATCCTCAACATGAGACATTTTTCTAGACAAAACTTCCAAAGAATTCAGATTTGGGCAAAAAAAAGAAATCTCCCACCTGCTCAAAGCACCGTGTTAATACCACTTGTTATGAAACTCAAGCCAAATATGTAACTCACCATTAAATGTGTAAAAATATCAACTAAACATCCACCATCCAATAGATCCACAAAAGAAACAAATATAGAAAATATCCTTAAGGTATGCCAACAATCAATAATTCTCATGGAATAAATCCACAAGATCTGCCAATATGAAAGCACCACTTCAAGGGGGACTGCCTCCAAGACAATTGCAATGCCAATATTTGATGTCTCAACAAACATTCCTTGTAATTCAATGATATTTGTATTTATATATATTATCTCACCTAATAAAAAAGGGGAGAATAAACCGTTTCTCAACTAGTTCGTACAAATATAATAAACCTTGGCTTATGCATGGCCCATGCCAACCACTCCATAACCCAGGAAATCTTGATTTTGGTAGTTTTTCTTGTTGAGGATATTGGCTGTCTCTGTGTTACTATCTAAAACCTGGATTTGTTCATAAGTTATGCTTGTATGGGACAGTCTAGAAATTAGTAAACAACCCTTTTTCTTTGGACCTTATGCTCAAATAGTGCGGTCTGTTGTGTTACCGGCTTGATCAATTTTCTATCAAATGACAAGAATATTGGAATCATTGAGATTGGTGCTAAAATGAAAGTGTTTTTTTTTTTGGTTTGTTTACCTTCTCTATGGATAGGTGTGTACACCAAAATACTTTCATTCTTGTGGAAGAAGAGCAATGGGCATGGTTTTAATTAAGTGCAAAGAAGCCTTACTGATTTCCTCTATGAAGCCATTATGTCTGTTGTTTAGCAGTTGTCTTTAGTAAACACTCTTTACAACTTCAAGTTCAAGAGGAGGATCTCCAAAAATTCTTAGCTTCTGGGAGAGTCAGATCCAAAAAATTGTCTATTGGAAATAGACAAAAGTTTTTTAGAGACATTCCTACTGCTATTATTGTTGGAAAATTTCCAGGCAGAGCAATAGAGATCATTTTGTTCAGTTACAGAATGAATGAGCAAGAACATAAAGCACATAGATTTGAATGTGTTGAAGAACAAGGACTCTAATACAGAGAATGTGTCTGTGAAAGGTAAGGTGGATTTGTTTCCTGCAAATGTTATTTATAAAGCCTTCCAAATTTTTAGGCTGACACAGCCCTTACAAGGTACAGACATTGCTCATCCTTCAAAAATGATGTTTAATGTTATAGATCCTCAAAGCAGCAGAGATTTCTAGAAGAGGATCTTCCTGATTATTTCTTAACAATGAACAAAGCTTGCTGGGTGCTTGTTGTAATAAATGATCCTAATTTTCCTAGCACAAGAGGGTCTCATAAATGCTGTCAATTTCTCGAGGACAGATCAACCAAATGCTTGGCAATTTAGATACATTCTTATAACCTTTCAAGTTTAAACAAATATCACCATATTATACATCAAAAAAAAGCTCTTGAAATGTACATTCTAATGGGTGTAACTTTCATTCCATAAAAATTGTTTCCCTTCAATTTTATTGTTTCTCTTAGTTCTCCAGGAGACCTTATAATTCCATCTTGAGATCACAAGATCGATCACCTACTTTTACATATGGTTTTATTAAATTAAATTGTGTATTATCATATTACATTTTCAAGGTTCTCAGTCCTTAACAACAATCAATTACAATATTCTTGTTTAAAAATAATGAACAGTTAAAACATTACTCAACATTTGCAATAGAAGATGCTGCCACAACATTAAAAGGTTAGAAAGGTATATCTACTCTTTGTTGTTAGGTACAAATGAGATGAACATCATTTTTAGTACAGGACTTGGAATATTCAGTATTGGACTTGGATAGTCTAATGCCCGATTAATCTTCATAATTCTGAGGGATTGTGATAAAAACTTCACCATTCTTAGATCCTATTAATATCAACTCATGTTGTTTACTTGAGACTTACACTTAATAGATATTTTAAAAAATAAATAAAAGAAATAAGCAATATACCTTGAAGCTATCTCCAAAAGCCTGACATGGCCTTCATGCAATGGATTGAAGGAACCAGGCAAAATTATTCTTCGCCCATGCTCAGGAACATGTCCTACAACAGGAAATCTTCTGATGTTACATTTTTTTATTTAACTCAATAGTCTATAAAATTATTCATTTTTTGCAAGTTTTTCCAAAAGTAATACAAGAAGCTCTCCACCAACCTTTCTCAAAAGAGTAAACTTTCATGCATATTTGTCCAGAAATGAGTTGCTCCAGTTGTTGGTCTTCATCAAAAGACTCTTCAGATCCATTGAGTACCTCATTATCTTGCAACTCCATAGCGGATTCCATTGAGGCATTGCAAGCACTAGCCATCCCCTAACCGATTTAACAAGAAGTTGCCAATCTTTAGTCTTCTAAATGAACAAAATGTGTTTTTTTTCGTTTGAGATATGGAACCTTTACAATTTAATCTTTATTCAATACAATATGAATATGGAATCCATAGAAAGTAAAAATATATTGAGGACCAATTAAAAAACCACAGCAGGTTGATCATTACTCAACTGAACAATTATCTAAGTGGAATAATTCTCTGAAACAAATTCAAACCAAACCATAATGCATTGCAAAATTGAAAAACTAACTTTCTGGATATGGGAAAATTCCAAAATAGGATAACTAGCTAGACTTTACAATCTTTAGGCCAGAAATTGAATGTAGTACATATTTTTGTTTAAATAATATCCAGGGAGAAGACAAACTGCCATATAAAAAAGGACATAGTTTAAAAGTCAGAATTCACCCCATTTATGTACACAATGGAAATAAGGTTGCTTTCACCTTGGATTTCCCTTTAGCAGTAATAATTATCGATTGCATCGGATTGGTATTCATGGGTTTTTGACTGGCACAAGCACCAAGGGATATGTGGAATGAATTAGTTTTTGAGAATTGATCTAAAGACAAAAAATTCAGAATCATAAAGAATGTAGGCCTACTCCTCCTCCTCCTCATGATTTCAAAACCTGTAGAGTATAGAGGACATTAATTGATCTAAAAACAAAAGTTTCAGAATCATAAAGAAAGTAGGCCTACTCCTCCTCCTTCTCATGATTTCAAAACCTGTAGAGTATAGAGAACATTAATTATTTGTGACAACTTTTCTTTGTGATTGCAAGTTTCATAAATTTTGTAATATGAAGACTCCCCCATAAAATGAAATTAATAATCTTGTATTTAAGAACTGTAAATGGACCATTAGATCTTCAGGTGGATATAGGGTATGAGTTAAATGTCAAAAAGTTTGTCGCTGAGAGATTCAATGATGAGAAGGGTTCAAGATATGATCCTTTGCACTAACAAGGCCAGGGACCCACTTATTATCAAATTTGTCAAAGCCCTTTTATTTCTGCATGTTTTAATCAGGCCTTGTGTATCTATGTGTCTTATATTAAAAGATAACTGATCAGCCCCTCATTAAATAAGGTAATATTCTAGAAAAATGAAACCTCTATTGATTGAGTCCTAGAATTGTATGGGTTCTTGTATTAAAGGCGTGTATGGTGTCATCAGATCAAGTTAAGAAATTGAATTGATTGATTACTAGGAAGGCACCCAAAGTTAGTTTGAGGAAGGCATGTCCCATACATGGTTTGTACTTGATGTTTGTAGATTCAGTGCTTGACATGTACGTCCTTCTGAGAAATCAGTATAAAGAAGAAAATGGGCATTGAAATTTAATCCTTGATCTGAATACTTAGTCAGGATGATTCCTTCCCTTGCATGGACCCCCCTATTTAGTTCTCAGTTTGAAGTCTCCACTCAGCACAAGCGACACTAATGTGATTTAGTTGGTATGAATTTCTTTCAGCAATATCATGTCTCTTGTAGAATGTAAATCTTTAATGGTTGCACTTCTTTTCTGTTGTATCTATGGTAGAATGGATCTTTGAAATCGGGTCCAAACTCTGCTATCTTGGGTTAAAGTTAAGCTAGAGGCAGTATCATAACTTAAATTAACACTTCAGAGTTTGGTGTTGTTGCTGGAGACCAAGGTGCCAATTGGAAGATGTCTTTGAAGATTTTTAACTTCTCCACAGGAATTGTGTTTCCTTGCATTTGTAAGATGGTGGTTTCTCTGTAGTCAAGAGTTGCCAGAACAGTGGTGACTCTTTCTGCAGAGGAAATCTACGAGACTTATCTTTGAGATTTTGCAAGTTCATTCAGTCTTGTTAAGTGTTTTAAAGCAACACTCAATTTTTTACTTTCTTCATGACATGGAAAGGATGCCCAAAGGGCTTAAGTGGTGTGACCAGTGAACATTGCACTAGGTTGATTTTGAATGACTTCCTCCACACACAACTTGACTGGAGGAGGAATAGAAAGGGGACAACCCTTACAGGAATATAAGTCTATATAATGTACATCTGAACTATAAAAGACACTGTCAGAGAGTGTTGCTTTTGAGTTGGTTGATTTCCAATGCCATAATGACTCACAAAGAACACTATGAGGGCATGTTTGAACTCTTTGAGACAATGGTGTATGTTGATGTAAGCAGATATTTTTCTTCTCAATTGGCACCAAATGTTCTTGTGCACTTTGTTCTTTCATTTTGGCTCTTTATGACACAATTGTTTACTGCAGTCAATCTATATTCAGAACTTTCTTCGACCATTCACTGAGAAAATCTCTTCAAATTTATCAGGTCAAATACTTTATTAAGTTTGAATTGAGGCTGTGCCACCATTTCTTCGCCTGATTTGGAAAGCAAAATGACATCACTCTTGGAAACACAAAATTTTCCTTGTAGATAGTCTACCAAAGCTTTCAAACTTTCATTTCTCAAAAAAATTAGGTATAAGATTACCATTTTCAGCAACCATTATTTAATATGTTCAAATGTTGTGTCCTTTCATCTATCATGACCTTCCACATCTTGAGTTGCACCCTTTTCATTATTCAAGCTGCACACTTTTACATTAAAGATTAAAAGAGGCAGGTGGATATAAAGGATTCAATATATTATATTATTAAAAAAGACAGATGAACGAATGGCATCAACACCAAACTATATTTGGATGTATATAATATTCAAAAGGAATAACCTAAGCAGCAGACTTATAAACATACATTTTTAATATATTGCATTATAACTACATATAATATAAGGTTAAATTGTATGTATTATAATAATATAAGGTTCTAATATGATATAAACTTTAAAGTTATAAGAGAGGGACTATGTTCAGCGCATAATAACTAGTTGAAGTTATTAAAAATTTATAAAATAATATGTCCAGTTAATTGTCAATGCCCGTAACTCCTTCCATAACTTAGGGTGGACATTATTTGATAAAGAAGGCACTCTTTACATGACAGTTTCAGCATTATCTTCTTTATAATGTGATACAGAGGGGGTTCATCTTCAAGGATCCACAGAGTTTGAGATCTCACATGAACAATGGTGTTATATGTGTAAGTGACTCAATGACAAGGCCCATATGAATGCTCGAGTTTCATAAGCAAACTTAACGGACTATGTATAGATAATTACATTCTGTTGGACAACATAATAGTGACGAATTCTTGCTTACTCAATTGAATGCAAATTGTATTGCAACAAGCACACAGATGCCTCTAGAATCTAGACTTATCCAGAGGAAGGATAATTGAGATTTCAAAATAATGCTAGTGTGAATACTTCCTTATCATTGTAGAGTTATGCTCTGCAAAGACTGATGCCAAGAAGATCTAATAAGCAAACAACCAGCATCCATTGAATGAGGTTCCCAAGGACTGCCTGCAGTTGGTAGTCAATTGAAAATGTAGCCTAGCTATTTCAACAATGTAGGAATGTCAGCACATTTATGAAGACCTGTTGAGTTCATCACACACCATTAATTTATGGTACATGTACTTGGACACCCCAAAAAAATGGCACAAGCAAAAGCTTTCAAAGGACTGCCTTATCATTGTCAAGTTATGCTCTGCAAAGACTGATGCCAAGAAGTAAGCAAACAACCAGCATCCATTGAATGAGGTTCCCAAGGACTGCCAACAGTTGGTAGTCAATTGAAAATGCAGCCTAGCTATTGCAACAATGTAGGAATGTCAGCACATTTATGAAGACCTGCTGAGTTCATCACACACCATTCTTTTATGGTACACGTACTTGGACACCCCAAAATAATGGCACAAGCAAAAGCTTTCATAAAGTGATCTGAGTGTCTATCTTGTCCTACACTCTGAGCTCCAACCAGTTCCCATAAATTCCAATGCACGATAACTATGGAATCAAACTTAGTCTATAGCCACTATGGAAAATCATCATTGATTAAATTCTAGCCACAATTCATCCAAGGCATTGTGAAGCAATAGAAAATGGGACACAATCATATAAGCACAACCCAAGTTCAAATTCTCACATTGTGATGGACACTCCTGTGATGAGATGGCCCATGATACTACAGTTTGTTAAACTATTGCGATGATGCGGACATGACTAATAGGGGTCGACCCTATATAACCAATTAAAAAGAAATGCCAGCCATGACTGTTTGTGTCAATTATCGCACATCTTGATCAAGACTAGATCGAGGACCCATAAAGTCTGCAATGGGTTCATTTAGGTTTGTCATGTAGTAACGTAACATAGGTAAAAATTAATTGTGGGGCTGTGGTGATGAGCAAGCCATAAAAGTTTCATCCATTTTACATTGTTGACCATGAAAATGGAAACAAAACCCACAAATCCTTTATTCACAAAAAATCCATTATAATTGCTCCTCAAGTTCAGAGTATGAACATGTAGGAGATAAATAAGTTTTGTATTTTAATAAGATAATATGACAAGAGACTGCTCTTCTTGATCCAAGATAGGCAGCTCATTTTGTACAAAATAATGGTTAACTTTATTTTAAACAAGAGACATGAAAGATTTGAAAACGGTCCTTCATCAAAAGCTCTGAGGATTAAGCAATTGGCCTTATCTTTCTTTGTATTTGATAATGGCCATAGTATTTTAATAAGGGTTTAAAAAATTCTGCCTCTCCTTTAATGGTCTTTGTTTGTAAGGTTTTTCATGAATTTAAACACAATTACATTCTTGAAATTCGCATTCTAAACAATGTTGGTCAACTTGTCCTTTCACTCTATTCTTAACATGTTCAAAATTACTTATCAAAGTTTCAACAATTGCTTGGGACTCCTCAAGATGATCTCATGCTTATGGAAGCTTTAACCTCATTAAACAAAATATCCTTTGGTCATGGAGACTCATATTCATATAAGGCAATAAAAGAAGTCATTTTAGCAGATGCATGATAGGTTGCACCATAGTTGAGAAAATCGGAATCGATATTTTTAAAATCGGCAAAAATTGGGAATTGGCAAAAAGTCAGAAAAAATCAGCAAAGAATAGACAAAAAAAAAACCGAAGAAAACGAAAATTTTCATTGAAAAAATGTTTTTTTCATGCATATTACAATGAATTAACATTATGCAAATCAAATATTGCAATAAAAGCAATAATTCATGTCAAGACATCATACAAGGCTCAAGCTTTAAATACACATGAAAGTGACAAAACACATCTTGTATTGCTTATAATATGTGAAGGTACAAAGTTATAACAAGAAGGAAAAAAAGGTTTCATTTTTTATATGCTTGCACATGGAAACAAGTAACAACAAAGGTACAATCATTTGAAAAAAAGGAAAAAAAACTAAACCCTAAACCAAAAGGCTAGGTTTTAGGGTTTAAAATTGAAACATTGACAGCTGAAAAATGGGCTTGCATACATAGTTATCAGGCAGCAATATTTACTTTAAAAGAGGAGGAAAAAAAACCCAAAACCCTAGGGCCTAGACTAGGGTTTAGGGTTTAAACTTCAAGTTCAAAGTTTCAAATTCAAACACTAACAGCTGAAAAATGGGCTTGCATACATAGTTACCAGGCAGCAATATTTACTTAAAAAGAGGAAAAAAAAACCTAAACCCAAACCCTAGGGCCTAGCCTAGGGTTTAGGGTTTAAACTTCAAAGTTTCAAACATTAACAGCTGAAAAATGGGCTTGCATACATAGTTATCAGGCAGCAATATTTACTTAAAAAGAGGAGGGAAAAAAAAACCCAAAACCCTAAACTAGGGTTTCAGATTTAGGGTTTAAACTTTAAACTTCCAAGTTCAAACATTAACAGCTGAAAAATGGGCTTGCATAAAAAAAACCCTACATCGGCCACAGCCCAAAAGAAAAATTAAAATTAAAATTATTATAAAAATAAAAAATTTAAAAAAAAATGCAGATTTATTGCCAAAGAATCAACGCATCACTGTTTCAAAAAAATGGGAGTCCGCCGATTTTTTGCTGATTTTCTCAACTAGGGGTTGCACCATTGAGCCAAATATAACCATTTAGTCCATCAATGTTGATTATTTGAGTTAAAGCATTGTAATCCTCAAGGACATTTGTTGACAATCTCTGTTTGACCATCTACTTGAGGATGACAAAGAGAACTTGGTTCTTTGGAGAAACTTGGTTCATAGTCAATATCAATATAGGAAACCCATGAAACATGTTTACTTTTTGTACATAAGCTTCCACCCTCTAAGAGTTGAACAAGTTCTGTATTTTTGGATGTTTTGAAGAAGTTGGTGCAAGCATTATCATAGGTTTTAAAGAAGCCAACATAAGCAGCACTTGAAGATAATGACCATCTTCCAAACAAAATTTTTTATGTACTTTAAGTTTGAAGGTGAATAGATTCCATTTTTAATCCACAAAAGATTTGCCTAATTCCCTTGATATATTTGGTTCGTCTATGTTTAGTCATCCAATGGCATCAAACTATGTGAACCTCATTGTCAAGGTGAAAGTATACCTAAATTTATCGTTCTCACATCTCTCCCCTCCCTCAATACCAAGATCCCTCCTTTTTCGTCGTGTATAGACACCAATGGGAGTTGTATTGATCTTCTGCTCCACATACTATCGGATGAACTCCCTTGCAGTAGCACTTATATGGGACTCTCATACCTGTGTTGTCAGATGCACATCCCTTCATTTGCTTCCATGCTAAACTTCTCCACACACTTTCTAACCCGCTATTCATCTCACATATGGCTCCTCTTCCTTGGGAAATCATGGTTGCTTGCACTTGATGTTTGCACTCAAATTCCTACCCTTGTTCCTTTGCCATCAACAACAGCCTCTCTAAACAAAACAAGTTAAGTCAATACATACTCCATTCCTCATCAAAAAAAAAGATGTTCTTTTGAATGAGTATTTCCCTTGTCTTGAGGGGGGCATAAGTGCTTGATCTCTAGCAACAAAGTTCCCTTCCAAAATCCGACAAGTTCTACACTCAAAAGGTGTTGTTGCATTGCTCATCTCATTCATTGTGAATGGGTAGTGGTGTTTGGACACACCCTTTCTTCCCTTGTTATGACAAAACATTGTAGAAGATCCACCTTCTACACTTCTTTCTTGTTTGAAAAGAGGCAATTTCTGTGATACACTTTGACTCCTTGGGTCCTCCACCATCTTCAATCACACATTGTTTGTTATCATCAGCCCCACTTCATGCTCTACATGCAATTCCTTCAGATTTGTGAATCAGCTCACCTCATAATTGTTCTTATCTTTGTTCACATGCGAGGTTTGGGTTCTCACTCACTCACTATTCAAGTAACCTACAAAATTCCATGTCACCAATGACACCTAGATGTAGTATGCGGAAGTATTCACATCTCACACAATGAAATACAAAAGCAATACAATAGTATAGATAAGACAAGATAATTTTATTTATGTCCATGGATAGTGAAAGTGAGCCAATGGGACTTTGTTGATACAATCCACTATAGTAACAAAAAAGTACTACAAATAAAAGCTAACCTAGAGTAAAGAATCTAGTGTCAACTACACTACACTGCTCTGGAACAACTGTATGGCATAAAATTACAGCCTTGAGGGTTACCCAAATTGGATAAACCCTAACATGCTAAAAGTAATGATGAAGAGAAAGCCAACAGTCAAGGTAAAAGAGAGAGAGAAAGGAGTTTCAGTTGATCCAAGAGCCAACACTAAACTGTATAGAAATTTAAGTAAGCTGAAATAAGAAACTATTCTATATAGTAGAAGAAAACATAAAGATGAACTTGCAACCACTGTTTAGAACATAGCACAAAATCAAGATGTGCCATTACTCCAATAATCTGCACAATATCTCAAGATATCCTGGTTGAGCATAGACATAATGACATCCACTTGACAATGATGCTCAAGACCGAAGTAGGGACAAGGTTGATGGACGTTAAATATTGTACCTGCTCAACTACCCCACCACCCACATATACCTAAAATACATCACATGCTCTTCTATTACATCACAAAACACCAAAACATGCAACACGCTATGTACAATGAGACTCATACACATGTAAGTCACTCATGACATGGTTGGTCATGATAATGATACTGCGGACCAACTTGTCTGCCTACTCTCTTTACTTTTTATGTAATCAACTTGCATGTCTTTAATCCACTCTATTAAATTACCCTATCTTAAAGAGGAATTCCCTCTCCCAATAGGATTCCCTCGACATCTTGATAGGGCGAGCTTTCAGAATAAAGAGAGCACTCAACCTTAGAAAGATAGGGAGGGGGAACGAGCACATTCTAAGCTAACCCACATGATCCTTCAGAAGCGCAAAAAAGTTGATCTGCTCACTGGCCGCGTGAGCCATTCTCTATCAACAAAAGCCAAACAAAGCAGTCACAGCATATAGATGCATCAAAACTGATCCTGTTATATTATTGTTCGATACGCCGATAGGGAAGCATCGATTCAAAAACACACCTCAAACCGGACAACCCACTGCCAAATCATATCGGTCCTAGAAATTTTGTAAGTAGCCATGCCTTCATCTCTTTGAGATAAGGCATCAACCGCTTGATTATTGTTTCCATATTAACAAAAAAAATCAAAATTGAAGGTTTGTACTTTTGCCATCACTTTACATTTTTCAATGGATAAAGATTTTTGTTGAAAATGTACTTCAATTTTCACAATGTCTTCTGGCCTTATTCTCATTTGATATTAACCTGATTTAAGATCTAGTTTTGTAAGGAATTTAATGCCATGCAACTTGTCCAGTAATTCATCTGCAAATGGGACAACCTGCCCGGATTCGTGGCGGCTACCGATTCCACCATAAAAAAAAAAAATCATCTGCAAATGGAATAGAAAACTTTTTTTTTTAAATCTTATTAAATTGATGGTTACATTATTGAGTCCCATGAAATTTATACACAAATGATATGATCCATCTCTTTTACAAATTTAATATAATCAATGCTAAAGGACTTTCACATGGCATAATAACACCAAGATCAAGTAATTCCTGGAACAAATGCTTAATTGTGATCTTATAATGATAAGACTACAGCACGTTTATTAATGGCTTGATTCATTTCTTTATTTTGACTATCCAACTCTGTCAATATAAAATAAGTCGCAGAACACTTAGCTATAACTATCGGTGCTCCTTTACAAATAATGTTATCCATTTTATGAGATGAAACAAACTTGGTGGAACATTAAATCCTTTTAACGGGCACTCTCCATTCCATTTAAACTTAAAACTTTATTGTTCTAGGCTACATTTGAAATTCCAAGAGATCCTAACTGTTGAACCCCATGAACTACATCAACTCCTAATGAAAAAACATAAAAGTCTGCTTTGTTATATATAATCATGCATACGTATCTCTACTTTATGGCACTTAGCTTTGCATGCTAAACGACCACCACCTCATATTGCCAAAATTTTGTGTGACGGATGACTAAGTTTAATAGTTTTGCCAAGTTTAAATCCATAGAACTGTGTGGGATGCCTAAATCAATCAAAATCATAAATTGTTATTTTTAACATACCCTCAAACTTCTACAGTTGGAGTTTGGGTTTGCTGTAATGGCATGCTTGTGTTTGCTGCCATTTGTAGAAGCCAATGGAGCAATGGTTTTTCCTCACTGCATATTATATGGAAAAGACAGATATTTCTAGAAATGTGGACACTGGATGCAATTGGAGTAGAATTTGTAGAGGTAACATTACAGCAGAGACATAATGAAAAATGCATGTACAGAGCAGAACGTGTGTGTGACAAATCTACAAGCTGAAGTTTACTTTCGCGTGGTTTATAGCTGAACTAAGATGCTCATGTATAAAAAGGGTGCATTATTTCCAATTGTAGAGTGACAATGAAATATCAAGGGACATTGTTGGAAGATGAATTGGTTCATATTCCAACAGTTACTAAAAGATTTGGTACCATTCCACACATGCTTGTCTTGATTTGGTGCTGACATGAGGTTTTATTGCCAGTTCAAAATTATAATCTGTGGGACCCGATTTGGGGGCAGTTTGTTTTTTTTGCAAATTCAAAACTTCTAGATTGCATTTTAGGCCAATCAAACTTTGTCAAACATAGTCCCACACCCTTTTGTCACATTCCACCCATGTCAAGCTTTTTGAGCCAAAAAAAAAAAAAAAAGACCGAATCAGAGCTACAGTTACAGATTATGCCCTCCACACGTTGACCTATCTAAAACTGCCGATTAAAGTGGTATCAACATGGGATAATCATGATTTGAGAATTCTAAATGCATAAAAATGATAGTAGCTGATTACTGAAGCAAGGAGGTAGATCTGCTAGCCAGGTGATGTTATATTTGAAAATAAAAGGTAACTAAATAATAGTAGAATATAAATGAGAGAAGAAGAAAAAAATTTACAAATAGGATGATGTTCTAGAGGTTCAAATAAAAAATGCATCAGAGAAAGGAAAACTTGTTGCTACAGGCAACAATCCCATTGCCACTCCCTAAACTTTTAAAGATAGTAATATATACTTTTTCAAGCATCAGTTAGTTTGTGCTTTTATGTGTTCAATGTTTTGTTTTCTTCCCCCTATTTTTTAAGTGTGATATCTGCTTTTTCATATGGTCTCAACATTTGTTGTTAAAGTTCCTTTCGACACTCTTGATAGTCTTAAATCCATTGAACTTCTTTGATCATCTTTTGGAGAATGGAATAAATTTCTTTCTTTCTTCTTTTTATGGAATTCTTAAATTTAAATACCAAATTTAGTTTGGGCACTTACCTTGAGTAGAAGCTGACTTGACACTCTATCTTCTTCTTCACGGTTCCTTAATCCCTAAACAATGTCACCAGGAAAATCAAAACATCTATATTCAACAACAAAGAACCGAGAGGAATAAGAAACCAAATGCCAAGCCAAATTCCTCAATGAAGAACAATCTAATATGTAAAGTTCATTGTCTTAAAAACATGAAAATTACCTTTGAAAATACTACATTAGCTCTCCACATCTTTTGTGATGTTCTTGCAGCTACATAACACCTATAGAATAATTAATGTGGACTAATGATCAAAACTTTTAGTAGACAAAAGCTTCAAAGACAATTTTTGATCAACAATCATTATCAACATTTCCAATACAAAATTGTATTTTTTTCTGAAATTACCAATATGATCATTTCAAAGTCTCACATTCTATTTACCATATACCAGTCAAAACAAGTGTTCTGTGTTGAGAAGAAAACTAAGCTAAAAACCCCATCGTGCATAAGGTAAAAATAATAGTAAACCTATGCTCTCCATGCTTTGGGACAGTAGTACATAGTGTTCCCGTAAAGCCAATGCCCATTACTGGAGTTCCTGCATTACAAAGTTTCAAGGCATAAGATGTCCACATTTTACCTGTGATAAAAAGCAATGAATGTGCCACAAGAACTTGTGAGCCTGCTCCATTCAAGACTGAAGGCTATCCATAGAGACAGCTCCTTCTTTGGTGTCTGAACTACATAGTTGATTCATAATAAATTAAACCTTAAAGCAAACCTTGCAAAAAAATAGAAACATAAAAAAGTTCTTAAGGCTTCCTATTATATGCATAAATAATAGGTCAATTTACGTAAAGGCTATAGCTTATGGAGAAAATCAAGTGTACCTGTTGTTGCAAGTTTCAATGCACGATTATATGCTAATAATGCCATGTCATCCGAAGTTTCTTGGGATGCAAAACTTGCTGGAACCTGATAAGATATTTTTTTAAACAAAAATATTAGAATTCAATGAAAAGCAATCACAATATAAATATGGACAACATCAATAACTTCAGAAAAGTTAAAATAAATTATACAAGGCATTCACAATATGAACATTAATTAAAAATCTCCGTGTGTTAGACATTCAAATTTAAAAAAAAAAATACTAAGAGCAGGGAATAGAACAGCAGTAATGTTTAAGGATAAAAAACAACTTGTATGATAGGCATATCCTTTTTCAGAAGAGTTCTAAAAGTGCAAAATAAACTGACTCAAACTATTTGTGTATTTCAAACTTACAAGGAAATGTAAATCAATGCCATTGAAAGCTAGAAAAAGAGGTTTCAATAAAGAAAAGATGAGAGTTGTAAGATTGTTCCATAAAATTGAAACCAAGTTCAAGATGGTCATTTTCATGTTCTGCTGCTAGTTGTCATCGTCTTCCAGTACT
This sequence comes from Wollemia nobilis, assembly GCA_028583015.1. Taxonomy (NCBI): domain Eukaryota; kingdom Viridiplantae; phylum Streptophyta; class Pinopsida; order Araucariales; family Araucariaceae; genus Wollemia; species Wollemia nobilis. The sequence continues at coordinate 2,039,588 of JAQPPZ010002395.1, read as the reverse complement.
GGGAGACCAGAAGCCTTATCAATTATTGCTATTCCGTATCTTTTCCTGTACTGGTGTAAACCTTGAGTAGAAACCCCAGGTTGAAAAGAGGAAAATCTAGATTTGAATTCTATAAATAAATAAAAAAAGGAGTTCCAGAAGAATATATATATAAAATTTAAAACTCTAAACTAAGAATTAGAACCTGAAAATTACTGAGGCTGTTGTATAATTCAAAATCTGAAAAGTTCTAGCAGACTTAGAATCTAAAAAACTGCAGTGACCTGAAATTTGGAACTGTTAGAAAAATTCTGAACTGCGCAGACCTAATGTTCTGCATTCTTTTTTCGCTTTTTTTTTTCTTTTCTTTTTTTAATTGGGTATATGGGATTGAAATGGGCCCCGCCCCACTTAAATCATGACCACATAGTGTTATTGACTATTATGCATGTATTGCTTGGCAGGATTCGAACTTGGTCTCCTCCTTGAAAGTTGAGGAATTTAACAGGTTGAGCTAATAACATTTGATATAAAGATCTGCAATCTTGTAAAAGCCACAATCTGGAATTGTTGAAAATGAAACAAAATCTGAATAGCTGGAAACAGATCTAAAAAACTGATTCTAAACTCAATTCCATAATCTGAAGTTGGATAATACTCATAAAGGGATTTTGTTTAAAGTGGAAACCACCAGATGTTGAGTTGGTCAAATTGAATTTTGATGGAGCATCTAAATTCCTTTAGGACCATCAGGAGGTGGAGGAATAATTAGAAATAATAGAGAAGAGATTTTGTCTCATTACGCTTTCAATAGTGGATTTAAGACAAATAATGAAGCTGAAGCTTGGGCGGCTTTGGAAGGGTTAAAAATATGCAAACAAATGAAATGGAATAGAGTATGGATGGAAGGTGATTCACTAATAGTAATAAATGCAATTTTGAGGAAACTAAAGGCTCCATGGAACATACAAGAAATAATTGTGGAAATACAAGACCTTGCTATAGAGTTTGAAGAAATCAAGTTTACACATACGTTAAGGGAAGGAAACAAATGTGCAAATAGGCTAGCCAATAGCGGGGTTTTAAATAGTAAGTTTAGCTGAAGCTGACAGAAAATGTTGACTACATGAATCAAATAATGATTAAGATTTACTTTAATGTTTTCCATTGGTAATATTTGCTTTGTTTTATAACATTAATGTGTTTTCATATAAACTATTTATTACAATTTTTTGTGGTTGCACTTATGCTATAGGAAGGAAACTAGCAATCCAAATCTAGTAAAACGGACTATGATAGTGCGATGTTTTGGAAATTTTACTCTACCAAGATGCAATGCATAGATAGCAAAGGTGGAATTTTGGTTTTGTGAAGGCTGCTGTAGGAAAATATCAAGAAGAAAGATGCTGAATTCTGGAATATTTGTATTCACACAGAATATTTGGAAAAGAACCAAAAAATGAAAATCAAGAATTCAGACATTTTATGAAAAATGGTGTCGGTATCTAGCTATAGCAACTCAATTGAGATAATCTGTTTGTAAACTCTCAAGCTTTAAAGGAGAGAGTTGTCATTTGTCAAGGGTGGGGGGCCCGAGTACAACCCCTTGTTCTCCAGCCAAAAAAAAATTAAAGGGATTTTGTTTAAACTGATAAGCAAACAACGGCCAAAAATAGATCAGATATTAAATAGAAAAGGAGATAACTGCCCTGACAAGGTATGGGCTAGGTATGGGCTCTAACTCAGGCCAATCAACCTCCAAGGCAGTATTGACACTGCATGTAGCCAAAAACCAGTCTTCCTTCAATTATCCCAACACAATTATAGGCAGACATCACTTAGCCTTAGGCTTAAAGGGTTTTTAACAGTTTCTCGCCCCCAACACTTCTGCCATTTACATGTGGGATAAGTCATATTGTTTCCTTTGCACAACTAAAAAAATATTTTCCCTTTTTATCCCTCTATACTCGTTACAAAACATAGCATACTAACTTTATTAATTCTACCACTCACTAAAACCTTTCAAGTGCATAAAAGACTTTAAATCTATATTCCATGGGGAGGCATCCTGGGATACCATTTCAGACACATGTACCAATGTCCCAAAAAGGCATCCCACTCTCCCAGAAATGCATCCCACTGTCCCACTGTCCCGAGAATGGTGCCTGGGATACCATTTCAGACACATGTACCAATGTCCCAAAAAGGCATCCCACTCTCCCAGAAATGCATCCCACTGTCCCGAAAAGCTGTCCCACCTTTCTCATCCAGAAACTTCATGTAACGTAGCTTTAAAATTAGAGACAACAAAATAACATGATTTAAACAAATAAGTTCATAACATTTTCTCTCTTTTAGCACAATGTGATTAAATTGAACTCTTAATCTTGTACTCCTGGGTATGGGTCCCTAAGCAAAAGCCCAACTGTGTACCTTGGCATTACACATTACTCTTCCTCCCAGGATTGTGGCAACACAACCAGGACAGTGGGCCCTTCCTTCAATTAACTCGAATATTGTTGAAGGGAACCAGTTTTAGCGTATGGGTTTGGATGATCCCTCCTACACTAGGGTGTGATGGAGGCTACCATGTAGGTTTTTCACTAAGTTTTAATCCCTAAAGACCCACCACATAGAGATATAGTTTTGAGGTTGGTATGCCGCATAGCCTTTTATCTCAACACAAGGAAGTTCTACATTTGAAGCTTGTTTTAAGAAGCGTAGGATGAAATGATAAATAAAATTACAACAATCAAGTACAAAACTTTCCTGCGTTTATTTTAGGGACTACCATGCCGAACACAGGACCAAGAGGGTGATTTCTAAAGGGTTGGGGTAGACCCGTTTTTCCACTAAAACTCAGTGCCAGTTTTAGTGACTTTTTGCCCACCACGTGTTTAGAAAGATTGACAAGGCTAAATTTATTATGAGTTTGATTACAGGGTCAAAACCCAAATGAGGAATAAAATTTTAACAATTTGAATATAGGGTGAATGAAAACTTCCCTTATAACCCCACAAGGAGGTGTCATACACTAATAGGCATTCAGGTTAGGCTGGAACATCAAAACCTACATTCACCTTCTTCCTTTAATGAAACTAATCTCATTCAGCATTATCATATTTTCATTCTATATTACAGTAATTAGTGTCTTTTTTTGTTTTATGAGCATATGTTGTTGGTCATCTTTTGCTTCTTGTGTGGAGTTACTAAATATGTATTTAACAGCAAAGTATTTTCACTGCATGATTCTTTGTAGTCTTTTGCCCTGAAGGGTATCTGTCTACTTTTCATTTATGCAATAATTGCGTGCAGAGGAAGATTCAACTTTGCGAAGCCTCGTTACATAACACTTAATATCCTGAAATACCCAATGATTTTAACTGGCAGTACATCTTCCCAGCTGCAGACAATAGCTACTAAGAGACTGAAAAGAAGCATGCAAAGCTGGAAGAAGAGGAAGCATTCTATGACCAGAAATGAACACATTATTTGGATAGTAGATGATTGATAAGTCACCATAAATAATCTAGAATCATCAAGCTTTGTAAAGTTGTAAGTCATACCACAACATAGCAGAGGTCTTAACTCAGATATTTGGTGTGAATCAGCCATGATGAGAAGAGTTCTTGCAATGACTGACTAAGGACAAACCATACAAAGGAATATGTAGTTGAACATTAGAGACTAGCCATGACCAGTGAAGGAAGCTCAACAGGGCTCATGAAGCCACAGAGAATGCTCACATTTGCTTCCATATGGAGGACCAGGTTAATAGATAAGATTGCCATCATAAGAAATGAAGCAGATCTTGTGGAAAAACATTGGTTATTCTCATTTTATTGCATTACTTTCACATAAGAATTTTTTCTCAAGTTTTTGCTAACCTTTTACATCATGTCTTGGTAGCTATGATGTTCTTCTTGGTCATTCTCCTGAGGGCCTACAAAGACAGTTAGATGCTCTTGCTCACTTTTGTGACTTAAAACAGCTGGCAGTCAATCTTAACAAGACTAAGGTGATGATCTTATAGACATCAAGGAGTACCCTATTGAAGTTTCACTTATTCTAAAAGGGCAAGTTCATTGAGATCACCACTGCTTACACCTACTTGGTGTTTCAGTTTACAGGTCCTTCCCTTAATCTTCAACCAGCAAAACATTCACGTCTTTGCAAGGGATATGCATCTCTCTCTGTCTTGGAAAGCCAATGCTTCCAACAGCACTTTCAAGACATATCTACAAAGATGCACCTCTTTGATTGCATCATCAAACCCACAATCCTTTATTGGGCTCACATTGAGAGGTTTCAAACTATTTGGCTCCAGCGATTCATCTGATGTAAAAGAACAATTCCCCAATGTATTGTTCAGGCTGAGTTTGGCACTCATCCTCTTTGCCTTGAGAGCATCTTTAGAATTATTTTTCAGCTTCATCGCCTTAGATCCATGGGTGACTGCACCTCAGGCCGAGAGAGATACCCATATTTGGTGCTTTGCTCCTCATAATGCATTATCTCTAGGGGCTCTTTTGGTTGTCATCGTGGATGGTACTCAGAATTTGTTTCTTTTTTCCAGTCAGTTGGCATCTCCTTAGATCAATTAGCTCCATTCAAATACCCTTTAAATGTTCCTCCCCACCTTCTTCCTAATAAGACGGTAATTAATCAAGAAATCAAAGATGAACGTTTATCAACAACATATTCAGATCTCTTAGGTTGTTCCATCTCAACCACTTAGTCCTATGTTGGCCTTCTACACTAAGCATTTCATGAGGATTGAGAATGGAGCTATTACTAGTCCTAATTATGTTGAGTGGCATTGTACACACAGCCTTAGGATTCCTCTCGGTCAGCTCAAAGTATGATAACATCAATTGTGGGTGGAGACAAACCATCATATTCCTCGAAAGAATAGGGTATGTCATCTTTGCTTTATTCAAGAGGTGGAGACTGAAGAACATTTCATCTTTAGGTGTCTTGTTTATTATGAGATTAGAGGGTGGTACTATTGCTTATACAGAGACTCAGGTGGATCGCTTGCCACTTTTTTCAACTATCTTGAACAAAGATGCTTAGCTCTTTACCTCATGGAAGATATCACTCTTTAGTGTAAGTATTACAGGGGAGACAGACTACTAATCGACTAATCACCTCGTTCTTTCACTCCATCTCTGTAGTCAAGAGTAATAAGTGATCATTTAAACCTACAACTATCCAAAATGTTAATGATAGATCTGTGCGCCTTTGTCTACATACAAGAGTAGCTATTAGGGCTTCAGTTCTTTTTTCTTGCTTGCAATAGAACAAGACTGTACTTCTTTGGCATTGGGTTTTGGCCACCCCTCACATACCGAGGAGTTGTAGACATGCACAACTTACTGGTTTCTTATCCTCTCACAATCATGGATGCTAGAAGATTCTTGAGGGGTCGAACTTTGTGTCCCCCCAAGATTATCCAACCTGGCCCTCTTAGTCTTGGCCATTCTCTTAGGAGCATCATTAGATCTTGTGTTGGCCCTTTTGGAATAGTTGGTGACGACGACGTGCTTCTAATTTACATCCCACTATAGATTAATGTTGGCACACAGATCCACTGGACCTTCATTCTATCTCTGTTGACTGTGAGCTCTCTCTTAATCATCACTTTTAGCATGTTAGGGTTTATCCATTTTGGGTAACCCTTGTAATTTATACCTTATAGTTGTTCCACTTTAGAGTAGTTTACACTAGATTCTTTACTCTAGTTTAGCTTATTTTTGTCATACTTTATGGTCACGCAATGCATTGTAATTTGTAACAACTCTTTTTAATGAGTCCCATTGGCCTACTTTGGCCATTTGTAGACATTAATAATGTTAATCCTTAATACTTCGATGGTTTTGCATTATAAATAATGGATATTTATATTAGATGCACTGCCATATATGGCATAACCATTATCCATATGAGGACAACAACCAACTTGGGCTCATAGTCCTAACAAGACTTAACCAACTTGACCTACAAACCTTGTGAGTGGCAATTTCCATGTAAGGACATTAGTTGTCCTTAACTAACATGAACACCTAGATCATGTGAGTGGTAGTTGTATCCACTCTAATTCATACACCACTAAACTATGATGATAATAATTCCTAATATTCCCCCCCTTATTACATCATAGTTTAGAATTTCTTGGAGAGGAAATTTTGAAATGCTTCAAGCTTAATACATGCAAGTAACTTGATGATGATGTCTGTATGTTGTTCTTGAGTAGGATAAAATTTGAGTTTTGGCTCTTGGCTTTGGCTCTTGGTACTTGGCTCTGGCTCTTGGCTCTGGAGCAGAAGAAAATTCCCCCCTTTATTCATCATGATCCAAATATGGATATGAATTATCTGCTTGTTGTGGTGCAGTGGTAAATGCCCTGGGTGCTAGTAGAGGCCGACCCAGGTTCCATTCCCCTTGTCTCCATCTTGCAGATATATGGTATAGTTAGGAATGTCCTATGTGTTGGTAGAGGCCGACAAGGCTCCATTCCTCCTATGCCCAACTTGTTGAAAGTGGCACCCCGAAAGGGGTGTTTTCCACTATAAATTAGTTTTGAATGACCCGGTGTTGTAGGTGAGTTGGAGAGGAGAGGGCAATCCTCCAATGGAGGTCCCAGGTTCAAATCTCCACCCTACCAAAAAGCTGAATTGGGTACCCAAAATCCAATTGATAATGTTGGTGCGAGCAGGGCTAGGTGCAACCCCCGGGTGACTTTGACGGTATAGAACCCCCTGTTCGTGGTCTCTTAGACCAAGGCGGCCCCACAAGGGGTTTTTCGCTTAAAAAAAAAATATGGATATGGATCAAGAATACTTAAGCAATAGTGGGATTGGCCTCACTTTGCTTATCCAAGGATAGGTATGATTTCTTCTATCCATGGTTGGACACATATTATTGTGCCCATCACTTATGATTGGGACAACCAATCATAGATTATCAGTTGGATTGGTCCTTACTAATTTTCATCTTCCTATGAAATGGTGACAAATGTTTTCACCTTAAGTGAGGCATATGCCTTCACTTGTCCACATATTTGTGAACTTTCAACTGCTAGCTTTCTTTGCTTCTTCAACTGCAAGTGTCCTTATGGTAACCTCCTCATCCTACCAGATTGCATGGATAACCAGTCGCTACAACCACTAGGTGCAATAGAGTAGATCATTGCTTACGAGGTTCACTCTATTAATTATGCATCAAGCCTTCATTTTTCTTAGGATCTTCGGTTGCCTAGTGCTTACTAAATAAAATTTGCAAAACCTAATTATTAAGTGTAGTAATGAACATTGGGAAGAAATAATATTTCCTCCCCCCCCCAATGTGAACTCTCCACTTGCACGATATTAAGGAGTGTTGGGTAACACCGATCATGCACTCCTATTACATACATTAAATTATTCCTCATACGTGGCCATATTGATTTTACCTTTGCGAATAGGGATCACTACTATTCACAAAAAATCAATTCTTGAAATTAGTTCAAGAAATATGTGCCTTCTCCAATGCCTTCATGGTAAGGATATTCGTCAAGTAATTTGCATATACATGTAGTTAATGAGCCCTTGCGTTGTAACAAATGTTCTTCTACCATGCATCCTGTGACGGCAGTTGTAATGGCATGTTGCCATTTCTTGTCTTGAACATTGCTTGGTGTGGTGAGGTCAATGACCTTCCGCATTTTCTTCTGTATATTGGCCTTGTTCATTTGTATAAGCATTTGCTTGTGATACGTGATGTATTAGCACTTCCTTTGTCTAGTGACGCAATGTGTCACTAAGAAAAGCAGTCAAATGTTGAGTGCCTAATGCAGGGACTCCTGGTCCTTCTTGCTGGCCTCTTTTGACTGGCTACTTCCTTTGACCTTCATCTTGTGATGGATAAGAGTCCTCTTGCTTTGGAGGTTAAATTTAGCTGATCTTTGGCAAGATATTTTATCCAAAGATCACTACTTCTTCTGCTTTGGTCTTTATCCTAAGACCTCTTTTTAGCAAAATGTTGGTCTTTGGCAAGGTTATTTACCCTGAGATCGTTTTTTAAAGAGATCTCTTTAGAGCTTCTCTATGTCGAAGCTTGAGGTATCGAGATCTGCTCTGGTTTTGTTGTCCATTTGGTTCTTCTGTTGGTTCTCCAGCAGCTTGGGACAATCGATGGTGCTGATTTGGTATTGATATTAACCAAGTGGCATCTTGAAGAGTCGTCCAAGGCTCCAATACCTGTAGTTGTTGCCTATGCAACCATTGTTAAGGGTTCATTATGCCATCATGGGCAAATATGATGGGCTCTTTCATCATTATTGTCGTCTGCTTTTTTTTTGACAAGTCCTATCGATCATGTCCGTAAGTGCCACGTTGTTTGTGAGTCTACTTTATATGGCAGAGATTTCCTCGTCTACTCATTTTTTTTTTCGTTTTGTTTGTGAGGTTGTCCTATGTGTCTTTGGCTATATCTACTTTGTCATATTTTATATGTTCATCATCTATGTCATGACAGGTAATGGACCCATTTACAAGTTCCACTACCATGTTAGACATTCACAAAACTAGAAAATTTCACTTCCATTGGATCAACCTCGAAAAATTCTTTGCTACGAGTGTATATAAGCCCATACTCATAAATAGATTGATGCCTCAAATTGCGAGAAATCAATGTCTCATTAGGAAAAAAAATAAGTGGAGATGATTCTTCCTCAAACTAGAATCTTCAAAGAATATTCTTCAGAATATTCCGATGCTTTAAAATGTTATATGGGCCTCTACTTTTTCACCTGCATTCACTATAGAGAGAACAAAAATTTAAAGGCTTCAATGAGCCTTCCCAGTATCAATGTGAAATAATTCAATTAAGTCGCTCTCATGAGCAATGTCAGTGCCCAGATGGGAGTTGCTAAGTGGGTGATGAGTTTGCACCCATATCACGTGGTTCGGTAGGATTCTTCGTTACCCTTGGAGCAGTGCATGAAATATTTTCCAGGCATCTCTACACTGATTTCCAAGTAGAAACACAGGTCAAAAGAGTCGAATGCCATTTTAGGAGGAGTTGAAGGTTTGACAAGGACTCTACTTTACAGTGCCTTCCCACATATCTACTTTTTAATATATAGTCCGCATACAGAATGTTTCTTTGGCTTTCCCATTGGTAAAGACAATAGACCTATATTGATCACCCACATCAGGACCTTGTCCAAAGACTTGTATGGCATCATGATTGGACCAAAAAATATCCAATAGTTGGTCATAGCTAATCAAGATTATATTCCACCTGAACAACCTCCGCATGATCTCCAAGAAGCCTATACTTGGGGTTAACCTTAGTTCCCTCACTATAACCAGTCATCATTTGAACCACACTGAGCAGACATCCAAACATAGCCTCACCTCTCCAGAAACTCCCGAGCGCAAACATTGCCATCTTGCACTGTTGTTTCTCCTCCTACATGTCGTTATTATTTTCCATGCTTCTTTCAATTGTTTAGATCGAATTCATCTCTGATGAGAACAGCGGAACGAGATTTGTTGTTTCTCACCCTACCATCTGCTTGTGAAAGTAACTGCATAATATTTTGCAGAGTAGTTTTGCCCATTCCCACGCTTCCATAAACTCCAAAATAGGCGTGCGTAAAGCTAACCTCGTTTCTTTGCAAGGCAGATGCCTGAGTTTTCTTATCATATCCTAGCAAATTCTCTAACTATCTTCATCAATATCATAAAGAAGAGGGCTGGAATTGATAGGTGATTGATGGAAAGTTGGCGAACCTGCCATTTTGTCTCCATTTGAACCTTCTAGCACTTCCAAGTAGTGTACAAAGGAAGGAACCACTATGTCTAGTTTACCATCAGTGTTAATATCAACAATCAAAGGTGTTGCATAAATGCTTGAGCTAACTTCAGCCTGCTACCTCAACTCCGCATTTTGAGGGCATTCTCTGTTTAACAAGGCATCCTCATCTAAGGTTGGAAATGGAAAATTGCCATCAATAGCTTCTCGTTCACGAAATTTGTTCTTCTTAGAGGCATTATATGCATCCTAAATTATGCACATAATTGCATATCAGCAAAGTGTAAAGAACAAGAAGAGTCGAAAGCTTCATGTTTACCTATCTCACGGTCAAAAAAGTAAGATGTTGCGACAATCATCTCATTTACACCATCCTTGTCAATATTTGCTATCACTAGTGTATAGAGAATATGTGCATCAATGTTGACAAAATCTTCTTATTTTTTATGTTGTCTCAATCCATTCTTTGTCTCCCCAGACTGCTTCATCAACATAGTCATCATAGTCATATGAATACTCATCAACCTTCTTGAAACAAATGAAAGGAGGTATTTGCATCCTCCTCTAGCTCCTGATCATTTTCAACATGTACAATATCTCCACTATCACTTTTCTCAGAATTTCTTGTTTCAAATTATGTGAGAAGTCGCCTCTTAGAACTTGACAAATTTGTTGTTCTTGTAACAATTGTCATTGCTTCCTTATGATGCATGCCATGCAAGAATGCCTCATCACCACCAAGATGGTCAACTATACTGACATTTGCTTTAGTACCTATTGTCACATTTTGCACGGGGTGCAATGTCTTCAATATTGTTTTGTAACAGTGCTGCTCTTCTTTTCCTCCTTCCGTTTTTCTCCCTTCTCTCCCTTTCCTTTTCTTTCCCATTCTCTTTCTCTCCCCCCTTTTTCCTTGGAGTTCCCCAGTTGATTTTCCAGCTTTCCAGCAGGTCTATCTGAAATTGGCTAAGTCTGGGTGCGAAGTTCGCACTTCGCCCAGTTCTGGTGCGAAGTGCGCACTTCGCCCAGTTCTGGTGCGAAGTGCGCACTTCGCCCAGTTCTGGTGCGAAGTGCGCACTTCGCCCAGTTTTGGTGCGAAGTCCGCACTCCGCCCCACTTTCTGGGCGCACCTTGCACTGGCAGACTGGCAGGTCAATGCAGAAAAAAGGTAAAATGCCGGAGCAGGTCCATATGGCGGCAGACACCAGTGTTCGCCTGTGCGCAGTTCGACTTCTCAACGGAGCCGGAATGCGCCCTTGACAGGTGTACGATAGGGGAACAAACCCGGAATTTGACCAAGGCTTGAAGGCCTTCCCCGACTGCACTGATTTCTGCACGCATCCCAAGGAGCCCCGATCCCAAGCAAAGATGGATAGACTGCCCTCTAAGGCAGGCATGTGTCACACAGCATAACCCATCATCTGACAAGTGTCCAGCTTCGGGATTTGAACCAAGACTTGCCGACCATAAAGGATAAGCATGGGTTGCACTGCCCGCACCGCCTGCGTTAATAGCCTCATTCAAAGCTGATCTGAGGTTTCACCTGCTCCAGCTACTAGCAAGCCTGCCGACTTGAAGATTTACCCAGCACTCCGCCACGTAGCTGTCCAGCTTCCAGGAAGACCATGCTCGCGGGTACAGCCCAGTCCGACAAAAGGTCAGCATTTGCACCTCTTTCGCCGCTTCTGTCAGCTCATGTTTGACTGGGACTCTGTGCCCATTAATGTAACGGGTGGGACTCGGGCTATAAAGGCCCATCTGAAATTCATTGTAAAGGGTGGAAGGGGAATGTTTGTTAGGGAATTACTGTGCTTATTGTAACCGTGCTTCTGCTTATGAATACAATCTGTATGCCTGGTTCTGTTCTACTGTCTTTATTCTTTTATGCTGTCTTTCATTATATGCCTTAGGCCCACCTTTATCGCTGCTCGTTGATTCACTTTGGCATTTGGCGATCAGGTTCCTCTAGCATTGCTTGCTTAAAGCACCTTCTGTACTTCATTATTTAAAGCATTCATTATAAATTTGGTAGCAGTTCCATCAGTTGTGTGTGACGTTGTTGGCCCGTATCTGGTGATTGATGCGATCCCCTGCTATTAGTTCCTTGTAGTGAATGTTTGCTAGGGAGCCATTGAAGTTGTGCGGTTAAACTCTCTACCTAACACATATACCTGGCTCTGACATCTCTAGGTTTACTTTCTACCCCTGTCAGTGTACGTATCTGGTGATTGATACGATCCCCTGTTGTTAGTTCCTTGTAGGGAATGTTTTAGGGAGCTATTGAAGCTGTGCATGCGCTGCTGGTGTATCGGAAGTACGCCTAGGTTTTGCAGTTCCTCGTCATGCTCTGTGTTTGTATGCAGTAAGTAGCGGTGATTGGTGTGTTCCCGTACTGTTAGTTCCCCCCCCACCAACCTTTGGACATATTTGTATCTCTTTCTGTACATTTGTCTCTTTCCGTTCCTTTATTTCTTTCCTGTTCCCTTTAGCTTAAATCAAGCCCCCCAAAAGGAGCCGGCCTTCTCCGGAGATTGGCTCGGAAGGCATCTCTTCCTTCCGGCCTTTCATGCTGGTGGGCGAATCTGGGCGCATTAACCAAAAATCCTTTCCTCATGGCAGATTCGTAACCAACAGTTTCTCTGGCACGCCCGGTGGGACGCTTGTCCCACGACCTAAAGAAAGAGTACCCGTCCAGTTTCCACCTAGCGCAACAATTCTTCTGACCCGCTCGGCGGAACACGGGTCCCACATCTGACAAGAGATTTTCCGATCAGTCTCCACCTGGCGCTGACAGTTCCTGAGCTCTTGGTGAGACAAGGAAGTTTCTCACCCCCGACAGGATCGAAGCACCAGTGTTCGCTTCATTGCTGTTCCAAATCTGAACACCTGGCGACTCGCACGAACAAATCCTCCGAGTCTAGAAGACCGGTCCGGTCACCTTCATGCACACGAGAAGGTGGCGAACAAGAAATCCGAGAAGCCCGCCTGAGTTCTACGAACTAGACATCCACGCTCAAGGCGAGATACCCAGGCTGGCTGATCCGCGAGCTCGTTTCGACGAAGCCGAGGCTGAGATCCAAGAAGAGGCCGAAGCTGAGGTCGGAAGAGCCGAGTACGAAGTAGAAGAGGCCGAGGAAGAGGAAAATCCTGTATCCTCGGAAAGTACCGATACCGAGTACACAACCGACGGCGAAGAAGAAGAAGAAATGGCTGACCAACAACCGAATGACGATGATCTCTTCCCGACGGTGGACTCTACAGGGCCTTTGGCCCTGATCGGTCAGCAAGCTGTGCCCCCTGCTGCTTTAAAGTCTATTCCCACATACGACGGCTACGGTAAGACGGCGTACGAGCACATCCAGGACATCCTTGCCCTGGCCGCACTGCATACCATCACCGATGAAAGTGTGAAGACCCGTCTGCTGGCCCTTTCCCCGAGGGGAAAGCTTCTCTCTTGGTGGAGATCGGCGCCGAGAGGGATCCATCACCGGGTGGCCCCGACTTGCCGGGAGGCTCGTAAAAGGATGCAACGAGTCCGCTGATCCTACCTCTCTACTGCATCAGTTCCAAGCAATCCAGAGACATCCTCAAGAGGAGGTGTCTGATTTTAACATTAGGTTTGCAAGATCCTGGAAACGGGTACCTCGCGAACTTCGGCCTTCAACCGGCATGGCTGCTCACTACTATCTGAGGTCTTTCAACTCGGACATATGCTCTCTGCTCGAAGATCGCCCGAATTGACGAGTTCCCCGCACCGTACGAAGCTGCCCGACAAGTCGAAGGCGACATTATCTCCATCGGCGAGGCTTCTGTCCAGAGTGCAGGAGTCGATTCATCCCGACTTTCCCAGATCGCAGTATCCTTCTGCTTCTGGTGGTGTGCCGTCTACTTCAGGGCAGCAGCCCCAGCCGCAGTGGAATCCGGCGCCGGTCGTAACTCAATACGGCCCGCCTCAGTTGCATTACCCTCATCCGCCTCCTCCCGCTCCGCATTTTCCAGCGCTTCCTGCTCCCCCGCAGTATGCGTCTTATTCTAACCCTCCTCCATTGGCCGCTTTGCCTCCACCGGCACAGTTGTCGCCTCCCGACAGCAGCATCCAGAGCACGATTCTACAAGAAGTGCGGGCTTTGGCCTCCGGATATCATGCCATGTCCAATGACATGACTGCTATGAAAAAGAAGCAGGCCCAAATGGACTTTGCTCCTAGAAGGCCGTATGCGCCACCGGCGCTGACAAAAGATAAAGCCCCAGAGAACCAACCGCAGAGGCGTCCGCCTCCGAGAAATGCTGCTATAGATGACCCACCTGGTCCTTCTGACCAGGTCAACTGGTGCAATACGTGCAATGACCCGCATTCGGAGGAAGACTGCACTTTGCACCAGCACTACATCCAGACCTTGGCCGGCAGCACTATAGAAGATGATGAGCTGTACATGATCTTGGACGGCGAGGCCAATTTTGCCCTGCCAGAAGAGAACCCAGTGACGCCCGCCAAGGAAGAAAAGAAAGCTGCGAACGCGGCTAAACCTTTGCAGGTATACGCAAGAAGAGAAAAACGGCAGCCCAATGGGCTGCCGCCGTACAAGCGGCTGTGGCCTTACACAGCCTAGGAGAAGGCATCCAAAGATAAAATTCCCGCTAAACCTTCTCCAGCAAAGGCCGCTGCTGTTCCAGCCAAGCCTCCAGCGAAGGCCCCAACTCCCGCTAAGCTTCCTGTACTTCAGCCCCCAGCCGAAACCAAAGAACAAGCCCAGGAGAAGCTGAAGTACCCGTCTCTGACCAAGAGACAGCGAGTTGAGGCCACCCAACAGTACCGGACCAAGTATGAACCGGCTAAACCAGCAGAAGGAGCTAGTACCTCGGGCTACAACATTGTAGACGAGTTAAAGAAGACTCCTGCCAGAATCAGCATGTACGATGCTCTTCTGCTTCCAGGCCGGGTAGATCTGTTGCAAGAATCACTGAAGAACATGAAGAACGGCAGCGGATGCGGCTGCTGTCCCGGTTCAACCTTTGAGAGTCTCCGCCATCGGGAAGAACAGACCGCCACCCTTTTATCTCGTCTTTGCGGATGCAAGGGCACATAGTTCACAACTGCATGGTGGATTCTAGTGCTTCCATGATTGTGATGCTGAAGGCCGTCGACGATGAGATCGGGATGGAATACACACGGAGCAGCCAAGGTGTCTTGCAATTAGACGAGCACCTCGTCAAGACAGTTGGTGTCATAAAGGACATCCCTATCCGGCTGCACAAAGCTCTCGACATTGTGGTCATCGAAGAGGTCGTGATTGTTGACTCGGAGCCTTACTTCGACATGTGTCTCTCTCGGGAGTTCACTGCGAAGTTGGGCGGGTACCTGTCTCTAGACTACTCGCACATGGAAGTGCCCTTCAAAGGAAGGAGACTGAAAATTTTCAATGAGAAGCCTTCCCCTTTTCTAGTAGACAAGATACCCGGCGGAGAGATGGACTGCATGGTCCAGTTGTCAGAGGAAGAACTGGTGACAGTAGAACTGACCGAGCAAGCTCTCGAAGTGCTACAGCTTGAAGACGAGTTCTCGTTGCGGGACTTTAATGCCGTAATCGGGACAGAGCATGGCTGTTATTCCATTAAGCAGCCCGAGGAGCTTGACGTGTCCGTTGCGAAGGAAGTAGGACCTGCACCCGAAGAGCTGTGGAAGCTTTTCTTTGATGGCGCGCGTTGCAAGAATGGCGCCGGTGCAGGGGTCCTCCTGGTTTCTCCAACCGGAGTCCGGAGGGACTATGCCTACAGAGCGGCTCGGAGGCTGTACTAACAATTCGGCGGAATACGAAGCCCCGTGCTTGGGTCCGCGAAAGGCGGAAAGGCTAGGAATCAAGCATCTCCAAATTTTCGGAGATTCAGAGTTAGTGTGTCATCAAGTTACGAATAAATGCGCGTCTAAGCATCACTATCTTAGAGCGTACCGCAATCGGGTCTGGGACCTGATGGAATCGTTTGACTCATTGAACGTTAAGGCAATATCGCGTGAGAGAAACAAGCACACGGATATTCTGGCGTCTGTTGGAGCCAGGTACGTTCCGGCTGAAGACGTCGTCCAGAAACTGAAGCCGGTCCGCACCATTTTGACGGCCTTCGTGCACGATAGGGATACCTTCCAGCGGGTATTCAGTCGTGACGAGGAGATCGTCACATTCCTGGTTAACGAAGTGTGTGTAATCGAAGGTAGAGACCCTGATGACGAGCAATATGAGGGGTTGATACAGTTACGGAATAATCACGTCCCAAAAGGACTGATTACATTAGAAAGTCTCTTTGATCGAAATGACAGAGCAATATCCCACAGGATCAAAGTAGACCCGAGGCAGTATGCTGACCTGGAGCTCGAACCTGGTAAAACCATCAAGGTCGGAACAGACTGCACGTCGGAGGAGCTGGTGCAGATTAGATCACTGTGCCAGGAGTTCCCCGACATCGTGGCCTGGTGCTACGAAGATTTGAGGGGGTATGACAGATCTGTCATCCAGCATACCATCGAGCTAGAGGATGGCGCCAAGCCGTTCCGACAAAAGCAAAGGGCCGTAAATCCAAAGGTTGAGGCCATGATGAAGACCGAGCTCTTGAAGATGCTGGAGGCCAAGATCATCTACCCCATCAAACATTCATCCTGGGTCGCAAATCTGGTGCCCGTGAGGAAAAAGAATGGCGACATACGTCTCTGTGTCGACTTCAAAAACCTAAATCAGGCTTCCCTCCGGGACCACTATCCGCTTGCCCAAATCGACCAAATTTTGCATATCGTTGCTGGAGCCCAGAGATTTTCACTTTTAGATGGATTTTCCGGCTACAACCAGATTTGGGTCAAAGACGAAAACCAGCATAAGACGGCGTTTACCACGAAGTGGGGGACGTTCGCCTATCAGCGCATGCCGTTTGGCTTATCCAATGCTGGTGCCACGTTCCAAAGGGCCATGGACTTGGCCTTCCGAGAGCTGCTCAACAAGATTATTGTCATCTATCTTGATGACATGACTGTTTTCTCTCACCGACGAGAAGATCATGTTTCGCACCTGCGGCAGATATTTGAAAGTTGTCGAGAATTCGGCATCTCTATAAACCCGAAGAAGTCTGTCTTCGCGGTAAAGGAAGGAAAGTTGCTGGGACATGTCATCTCCGAGGAAGGCCTCGCCATTGACCCTGACAGAGCAGAAGCCCTCGTTCGCTTGCACCCCCACCGATAAAAAAGCGCTGCAGTCCTTCTTCGGTCGGATTAACTCGTGCAGAAGTTCATTCCGGACTTCGCACAGATGATCAAGCCTATGGCCGAACTGTTGAAGAAAGATACACCTTACGAATGGACTGATGAGAGAGAGCAAGCTTTCGAGGAAATCAAGGCTCGAATTGCGCCAGCTTTCGCCCCAGGGCTGGAGTATGACTCCGGCACCATCCTCAGAAAAATCAGTTTGGGCGAACAAGCGGGACGTTTCACGCACACCAAGCGAATGAGGGATTTCCTCAATTCAGAGCTGAGCGCCCCGCTTCCAGCCGGACAATGGCCGACTGGCCCCATGCCTTTGGCAAAATTTCAGAGCAAGTATCTATATACCATCTTGGCATGGATCCTCGGCTGCGACTCCGATGAGCTGGTGCACCCGTACCAGCTGGCGCTGGCAGAATGCCTCCTGTGTGGAGAATCTTACGAACCAGCGGCGCAGCGGAGCGGAAAACGCCCCATCTCTTTCGACTGGGCAGACTGGCTGGCTTACGCCATTCATTCCAGTCTGCTGAAAATCCAGAAGCGCCAGTCAACCAATTTTCGTTTCAGTTCCGTTCTGGTCTGGCTTTGTTTGTACCATCTGCACCCCCAAATGCCGATCCTGAACTTGAAGAAGGTTAACGAGAAGGGAGAACCCCAGCCCGTCTATAACTGGACGGATGACTTATACCGGAAAGGGTCCTACTACAAGTTCAACTTCAACTTTCGGGGATTCGTCATGTCAGTCTTCACCGAAAGTGAAATCCCCCGTCCCCCGAGAGAAATGACGAGTGCTTTGATAAATCAGAAGCTCGGGGACGTTTTCAGACTGACGCTGGGGATTGTGATCAGAATCTACGGATTCAAGGGCAAACCCTATTTGCTGCCCTATTGGTGCTCGAGCATCCGTTCGGGATGGAGGTTGCCCGACAGATGGACTATGTGGAAGAAGAGTTTGGCCTAGGGAAGAAAAGAGGACAGATTTTTCAATACCCTCTTTCCCGGGCCAACGTTGAGATTATTGAGGTAGGACAACATGTCTACCTAGAGCAAGCGCTGCCCCGGATTGGCCTGGTTTTGCTGCCGCAGCACTGGAAGTATGACCCTCATGGGATAAGGGGAAAGTTTGCACATTTGTGCCCCCGGGACATAACCAAAAATAGATGCGACGTGGTCCATGTGGACCTTGACTCGGGAGATTGAATTAATGGAAGCTTCTCCCCCTTGGCAGGATTTCTATTGCGAGGAGGTGACATATGACCCCAAGAGAAACCCGGACCATCACTTCTCATCTCCAGGGTTCAAAAAATTTCTGTCTAAGATTGCAGGCCTTAACTGGTCTAAAGAAAAGATTATTGAATGCTGGAAAATGAGATGCCGCACGCAGCACGATAAATCCACAAGGAGAAACCTGGCCGTAGATGACGACTTCTCGGTTCTCTATGACCAGCATCATGACAGCTGGCGGCCGTTCGCATATCAAGGTTACGTTCCCCGAGGCCCCTTTGAGGATTATAAAAGTGGGTCTCCTCCCAAACAGTTGTACACTTCGGCAACTGCCAGCGCCGGCCCAGCAAGTACCCAGGCCGATCCAATGCAGTTCGTGGCTCCTAAGGCGGCGCCTGAAAAGGCGAAAAAGTTAGCCAAGGCAGCGCCCGAGGCACTTCCTCAGGCAAGAAAAGCGCCAGCGCCGCCAGAAAGCAGACCGGTCGCGGCAGACCTTCTGCAAGTCAAACCCCGGTACAAGTTTACCGTGGGAGCATCACGTCGCCGCACTCGTTTCGTCTCCTTCCCCCGATCCGACAGCTTGTTCCGGAAGAGAAGAAGCGGAGGAGAGTTGAGAAAATCGAGCGACCCTAGCCCGATAGTGCAAGCAACCGGCCGCGAGAGCCGCAGCCGCGTCCCGCCGCCGCAGAGGCAATTCCTTTGGGCAGTCCCAAGCCGGCCCGCCGAGACAAGAAGCGAAGACATTCACCCGGCATCGGCTGAGGCGGAGCCCGCAGGTACGTTTGCTGTCCCTGTCTCTCTAGTCTCACCCGGTTCTACTTCCACTCAGTCCCCCGCTCAATCTGGGCGAGCCATGACCACATCCTCCTCCCCGTCTCCGCGTCCTTCTAGCGGCCCCCACTCTTTCGACCAGTTTGCTCAGAATCCTAACGTCTCTCTTTCTCTGAGCACAACTCCAAACCCTTCGCCCGAGGTCAGTGCTGAGGCTGTCCGTTCACCATCACATCCTCCGCCTCAGCCGCTTCAAACCCTCACAGTGTCAACCGCTCCCATTTCCATTTCCCGGTCGCCCCCACAAGCGACCGATTCTTCCAAGGTCCTGTCCGGTTCCTCCCGATCCCATCTCCGCAGGGAGAGACGTCTCGGCGGATCCCTAGGGCGGGGGAACCAGATTTTATGGACGACCTCCAGAACTCAGATGACTTGCCCCTGGCAACAAGAGCCGTAGAGTATTCTGTCTCTTTCCGCCAAGACCTGAAGCGGAGGAGACATGAAGAGATAGCCGCCCCGGCAAAACGCGCAAAGTATGATTTCGAAAGGAGAGTGATTACGACGGAGAAAATAATCCCAATAGTGAAGAAGCCTCCCGAGAAATGACTAAGGCGGACTACGTGCTCCAGACAAAGGAGAAAAGCTTTGACGACATTGATAAACAGTATGAGATTCAGACGATCATGCGCAAAGCTGACAATCTCTTTGTCAAGAGTCTGGAGGAGCAGGAAGAACTTTTCGCGTTGCAGGACAAAGTAAGGCAGCTTGAAGAGGACCTATCTAGGTCCACTGAGCAGCTGGAAGCGGCGCGGCGAGAAACAGATGAATTCAAAGCCCAGCTAGCCGCTTCTCAGCAACAGGCCGCAACCGAAAAGAAAGCAGCCTCGGAGCAGATTTCTCAGCTCCAGGAGTCTTTGAAGCAGGCACAGTCGCAGCTTGCAGAAAAAACATCTCAAGCGGTTGTCTTTTCAAAGACAAAAGTTAAGGAAATGAGGGCTGGTTTGCTGAGGGAATGCAAGCCCCATACCTTTAAGGCAATGGCGGTCCTGGACTTCGCATCCGGGATTCAAGAAGTTTCCGCCCGGGGAAAGCCCGTGGTAGAGGAGGCCGAGCGCCGTGGCAAAGCAATGGTCGGACCCGGCGATAAACCTTCGGGAGCGCGAGCGCGACGGCGTCCTTTTTTCCCCGTGTCCTCATTCGGCTCGCAGAATGGGCAGGTGCAAGGGTGACCTTGCACAAATATTTCAGAAAAGTTGAAGAGGTGAGAGTGGCCGGACGAATGCTTGACGCATTCGGACATGAAAGAGATATCCGTCCTGCCCCCTTTCACGCTCTTTCAGAACTTGGGTGTCCAGGTTTTGTTGAGAATGGCGAGCTCCTCACCCTAGATCGGGTAAAGAAGAATTGGCAGTCCTTTGAAGCAGATACAGCTGAAATTGATAGCTGGATTGAGCCAATTCAAGACAATCGAGTCACTCGGATGGTGTCCAGATATTCCAGGATCCGCTCCTATTTTCAGGAGTTAGAGAAAAGATACCTCACCATCGACCTGCACGCGGTCGCTGCTTTTCACGGAGCATTAGAAGACATAGCTGACCGCAAGCCATTCGAAGCGGAAGCCTGGCGTTCAGCCCAAGAGGCGTACACTCGCATGTGCGAGGCAGAAGCAGGAAATGGAGACCTTTCAGAAGGAGATACTGATGAGGCAACTGACAAAGATGAATCTGAAGAACAGTTGCCGCAAGGAGAACAGTTAGAGCAGCAAAAGGCAGGGGAGGCAAGTTCCTCCGCACCCAAAGGATGAAGGCATGGATTCTTTGCGCCGAGGCGAGCTCGACACCCCGCGAGCCGCCGGGAAATGTTGTCACATTTTGCACGGGGTGCAATGTCTTCAATATTGTTTTGTAACAGATCTTGCTCTTCTTTTCCTCCTTCCGTTTTTCTCCCTTCTCTCCCTTTCCTTTTCTTTCCCATTCTCTTTCTCTCCCCCCTTTTTCCTTGGAGTTCCCTAGTTGATTTTCCAGCTTTCCAAGCAGGTCTATCTGAAATTGGCTAAGTCTGGGTGCGAAGTTCGCACTTCGCCCCGGCTTTGGTGCGAAGTGCGCACTTCGCCCAGTTCTGGTGCGAAGTGCGCACTTCGCCCAGTTCTGGTGCGAAGTTCGCACTTCGCCCAGTTTGGTGCGAAGTCCGCACTCCGCCCCACTTTCTGGGCGCACCTTGCACTGGCAGACTGGCAGGTCAATGCAGAAAAAAGGTAAAATGCCGGAGCAGGTCCATATGGCGGCAGACACCAGTGTTCGCCTGTGCGCAGTTCGACTTCTCAACGGAGCCGGAATGCGCCCTTAACAGGTGTACAGTAGGGGAACAAACCCGGAATTTGACCAAGGCTTGAAGGCCTTCCTCGACTGCACTTATTTCTGCACGCATCCCAAGGAGCCCCGATCCCAAGCAAAGATGGATAGACTACCCTCTAAGGCAGGCATGTGTCACACAGCATAACCCATCATCAGACAAGTGTCCAGCTTCGGGATTTGAACCAAGACTGCCGACCAAAAGGGATAAGCATGGGCTGCCTGCACCGCCTGCGTTAATAGCCTCACTCAAAGCTGATCTGAGGTTTCACCCGCTCCAGCTACTAGCAAGCCTGCCGACTTGAAGATTTACCCAGCACTCCGCCACGTAGCCGTCCAGCTTCCAGGAAGACCATGCTGCGGGTACAGCCCAGTCCGACAAAAGGTCAGCATTTGCAGCTCTTTCGCCGCTTCTGTCGACCTCATGTTTGATCGGGACTCGTGCCCATTAATGTAACGGGTGGGACTCGGGCTATAAAGGCCCATCTGAAATTCATTGTAAAGGGTGGAAGGGGAATGTTTGTTAGGGAATTACTGTGCTTATTGTAACCGTGCTTCTGCTTATGAATACAATCTGTATGCCTGGTTCTGTTCTACTTGTCTTTATTCTTTTATCTCTGTCTTTCATTATATGCCTTAGGCCCACTGTGTCGCTGCTCGTTGATTCACTTTGGCATTTGGCGATCAGGTTCCTCTAGCATTGCTTGCTTAAAGCACCTTCTGTACTTCATTATTTAAAGCATTCATTATAAATTTGGTAGCAGTTCCATCAGTTGTGTGTGACGTTGCTGGCCCGTATCTGGTGATTGATGCGATCCCTCGCCGTTAGTTCCTTGTAGGGAATGTTTGCTAGGGAGCCATTGAAGCCGTGCGGTTAAACTCTCTACCTAACACATATACACGGCTCGACATCTCTAGGTTTACTTTCTACCCCCGTCGGTGTACGTATCCGGTGATTGATACGATCCCCGCCGTTAGTTCCTTGTAGGGAATGTTTGCTAGGGAGCTATTGAAGTCGTGCATGCGCTGCCGGTGTATCGGAAGTACGCCTAGGTTTTGCAGTTCCTCGTCATGCTCTGTGTTTGTATGCAGTAAGTAGCGGTGATTGGTGTGTTCCCGTACTGTTAGTTCCCCCCCACCAACCTTTGGACATATTTGTATCTCTTTCTGTACATTTGTCTCTTTCCGTTCCTTTATTTCTTTCCCTGTTCCCTTTAGCTTAAATCAAGCCCCCCAAAAGGAGCCGGCCTTCTCCGGAGATTGGCTCGGAAGGCATCTCTTCCTTCCGGCCTTTCATGCTGGTGGGCGAAACTGGGCGCATTAACCAAAAATCCTTTCCTCATGGCAGATTCGTAACCAACAGTACCATTCACAATTTCGGTGTATGTATGCTCGGAAACATTAGTTGTAATTCCACTTTGGGCATTGTGTTCTACAGAAGCTTGGAGGCTTCCATTTTTAGAATCCTCATATAATGTTTTTGGCTTTGATGCATTTGTTGAAGCTTTATGCTCAACTTCTTCATGTGAAGTAACAGTTTGACTAAAGTTTGTCCCTTGGATGTTTGCATGTTTCCGGGCCAAAACTTCCTTCTTAATAGCCTTATGGATAAGAGCATCATCATGCACATCAAAATGAGAACGATCTTTTACATGATCTTTTTCTAGACCAATATATCAATCTTTGCGAGCTCGTAACCGTAGAACCTCCAATTTTTCTTGCATTAAGTATCCTAGAACTCTAAAGAGGACTTCTCCATTATATGTTGCTAATGTTTTTCACCACATTTTCCAGCTGGTGGCCATACTGCGAGCCCTTTATCTCCTTAATCACCAACACCATGATGAATTTCTCGACCTAAGCTTTAATGATGTCAAAGAAGGAATTGTTTTGCCAATATCACGGCCGTAGTCTTCCCTTTCTATGCCTACGATGCGAAACTAAGTTGGCATCCATGTAGGTGTTGACTGTCATTGGGATCCATCCATGCCGTGTTCACAGATGTCACTACGATTGTCTTGTTGGGCAGGATCTGGGCGGAGGCGTTGTTTGGTGCCTATAAGTTCAATTAACATCTCGAAGGCCTCCTTCACCACCATAGAAGCATCTAGGCCATGATTTCCACATAATAATCAGGTGGGAGGATAACTCACCAACCCATGGCTCTACCCTCAACCTGCTTTGATACCATTGTTAATCCTTAATACTTCGATGGTTTTGCATTATGAATGATGGAAATTTATATGCAATGCACTACCATATATGGCTTAACCGTTATCCATATGAGGACAACAACCAACTTGGACTCATAGTCCTATAACAGCACTTAACTAACTTGACCTATGGACCTTGTGAGTGGCAGTTTCCATGTAAGGACATTAGTTGACCTTAACTAACATGAACACCTAGATCATGTGAGTGGTAGTTGTATCCACTTTAATTCATATGCCACTAAACTATGATGATAATAATTCCTAACAAATAAAATTATCTTATCTTTGTATTTGCAGCAACTTTACTTTCATCTTAAGATGGAATTCTGGTCTTTTATTTTTCACATTAGCAATAGCCTGGGTAGATAGCCCTTGGAGAGGCAAACAACTAGTGGCTTCTAGGCTACGTCATTTAACTCTATATTCATCTCTCAAAGACAGAAAAAGATACCTCTTGTCAGTTCTATAGTGCTCTTTGGTAGAAATTTGTGACCAATATTAACAATGTTTGGTCAACAAACAAAGCTACTTCTGGTTAATCATGCTATTTCATTAGAAGATGAAGAAACTGAAGCACTAGCCTATTAAGCATTGTTCTTTCTTTTTTTGCTCCTCCTATGAGAACAAGATTAGAGTGTCGTGTAAACGAATGTAATCCAGGATGCATTATTTGCATTTCTGAGCTCCAATTTATAATAATTTACAATCTGGTAATCAGTTGGTGCTGACAAAACCGGATCTTAAAAATCCTAACAAGTTATCCCTATAAATACTAGCAAGTTATCCCTAAAAATCCCAACAACTTATCCCTACAAATCCAAAAAAAACGTTGTAACAAACAATACAATAATAGAAACCCCTATCATGTCTATTTATTCTAACAGCCCCCCCCCCACTTAATGACTAACCCGGATACAATCCCAAGCTTATCCCTAAATTTTACAATTTTTTCTCTACCTAAGGGTTTAGTCATTACATCAGCAATTTGTTCAGAAGTTGGACAATAATTTAGAAAAATATCTTCATGCTCCACCAGCTGTTGGATATAGTGATGATGAACTTCAATATGTTTTGTTCTCACATGATACACTGGATTCTTCACCAACTTGTGCACACTTTGATTATCACAATGAAGCGATGTTGATGCTATTTGATCTATCTAAATATCATAAAGTATGCGTCGCAACCAAACAACTTCACAAACTGCACTGCATACCCAATGTGCATCAGTGTATCCAACCAACTGAAAATCATTAGTTTGCTGGTATAATATACGAAAGTCAGGGGTGCTTTTGATATATCTAGGAATATGTTTTGCAGCTTGCAAATGCTCTCTGCGGGTATTTGACATGGTTTGAGACAAATAACTCATTGCAAAACATAAATCCAGTAGAGTGGTCATAAGATAAATCAAGCTGCCCAGCAACTGACGATATGCTGACTCATTGACCAAAGATGAATCAAGGAGGCTGACAATTTCAGCCCAACTTCCATAGTTGTATATATCGGATTACAATTTGTCATCCAAAATCTTTCCAAAAGTGTTTTGGTATACTTGCTTTGTGATATAAACATAGTATGATCAAGTTGCCAAAATTCTATACCTGGCCAATAATGAAGGAGCCCTAAATCCGTCATATCAGAAACCAAACACAAATCAGATTTTACTTGTTAAATCAGTTTTTACTTGTTGAATCAGATGAGCTCCACTACTAGTAATAACAAGGTTGTCAACATACACAATGAGAATGACAATGTCATTACTTGTAGTTTTGTTTTAGAGATGAGGATTAGAAAAGCTCAAACTAAATCCTGAATCTCTAAGATGTTGATCGATTTTGAAATATCAGGCTTGGGGATCCTGCTTAAGTCCGTAAAGGGACTTAATCAATCTACAAACCGGATGTTCTTTTCCTGGTACCTAAAACCCTTGTGGTTGCACCATATAGACCTCCTCTTCCAAATATTCGTTTAGGAAGGCACTCTTAACATCCATTTGATATACCTGCCAACCAAATTGTGTTGCAATGGAGAGAACTAGTCGAAAACCCACCATCTTTGCAGTTAGAGCAAATTTCTCTCCATAGCGTATACCTTCCAGTTGTGCATACCCTTAAGCAACAAGATCAGCTTTGAATTTGTCAATTGAACCATCTGATTTACATTTTACCTTGTAAAACGACTTACAACCAATAGGTTTCTTTCCATGGGGTAATTCACATAGTTCCCATGTTTTATTCTTCATCAATGAGTCAAATTCTACCTTCGTGGCAAATTCCCACTTTGGTTTTACTTTGGCCTCTTCATAGTGTAGACAGCAGTTCTAGACCCTAGGACTGGCTGGCACATCCACCACCAATTTTGCAATGTATATAAGCATTTTGTTTATGTTTATGTTTAGAAATTCTGGAAAATACAGCCAATAGACGTCAAGGCTGAATGTAAACGCATGTGGCACTACATGACAAAAGTAGTCGTCATGTTTGTAGCACTAGACGGGTGAATTAGACGTCTAGTTAGTGTTGTTAAGCTTGACTAGTTGTTGACGTCTAGTTAAGGAATCGGTTATGGAACGGTTGGGGCGGTTCTAGGAATTGGTTGGAGTAACCAACTTCCTGCACCTATTTAAACCCCCCTCTTCAAACATTGTATTGATCCTATCCATGCTGTAAGAGCCATGTGCTATTGATTCTACGTAATACAAAAGGTTGTTATACTGTTCTACATTCTGCGTGTATAGTGAATGGATGTTATGTTGCAGGTTGGAAGCCATTAATGACTGTGTTGCAGGTTTGCCAAGTCTGAGATGTTATTGCAGGTTTTGCCAATCATATTGTTGAGCAGGTGCTGAAGCAGGGAGCAAGAAATGTTGTTTGCAGGTTTCTGGACGAGACAGAGGTCTGACGTCTAGCCCTGACGTCTGCTAACCGTCAGACGGCTAGCCGTCAGCTCCTCAGGCCTGACGTCTAGGACAGACCTGACGTCTACCCCACTCCTGACGTCTAGGATCAACCTGACGGCTGTCTCATCCCTGACGTCTGGTGTTCTGACGTCTGCCCTTGCCGACCTGACATCTAACACCCTGACATCTACTCCAGACGTCTGACCCTGTCACAGATGTCTGCCCCTCAGACGTCTAGACCTTGCCGACGGATGCCAGAGTTAGACTACTGAGTTAAACCTTGTACCTTTGTTCGACTCCTGATTCCAACTGTCATCACCCCATCTCGGGAATGTACTCACCCCTGTCTACATTTGGCGTCGTTGCCTAAACAAAAACCCGGAGTTTAGCGACAAGTGATAGGAGGAATAGGTGAATGACTGGTTTCAGGTCACAGAATAAAGAACAAATACCGGTGAGAAGAAGTGCACGACTGGCGAACTTAAGGACACACGAGGCCGCGGAAGTATCTCTCCCGGAGGTGGAGAGAGTATGGAACACTGAAGAGGAAGATAACGTCAGTATAGAGACTTGGTTGGTGACTACAGAAAACGAGGGAGAGCAAATAGCTGAGGAACAGCCCATAATTGGGACGGGACGGCAACACCAGAACCAGCAGGGTAAGGGTGGCCAGAGGATACTGAAGGGGAGAACCTGGTATCAAGGCACCGACGCGGGGGTTCGTGGGGAGGAAGGCCGGAGCCACGTTTGGTATATTCGCGAAGGAGATCGCAAAGTAGAGACCAATTGGAGACGGGAAGAAGGCTATTTGGACATAACTTTGCACCACCAATAGTAAATAGACAATCAAACCAACCACTACAACCACTAACACCAGGAAGACAGAATATCATGGCGAATCCCGCCAATAGAACGATACAGCAGAAATGCCCACCCTTCTCAGGCGAAGGGAAGGAAGATCCAGCATGACATGTGGGGACTTGCATCACCATTTGGGGAGCGAATGGAGTTACACAGGACACACAATGGTTGCAATTGTTCCCAGCCACATTGCGAGGCATGGCGATAGACTGGTACTTGAAAAGACAAAGTACGCAAGCATTTGCACAATGGGACGACCTTAAGAATGCATTCATAGAAGAATTCCGACCCATGAGGGATGACACTGACATAATTACGGAAATCTGTGTCACTAAACAAAAAATGGACGAGGATGTTAAAAGCTACAATAGAAGATTGAAACAACTAACAGATAAAATGGAGATGACACCTACCGATGGTATGGTAAAGCGGTGGTTTTTGGATGGGCTACTACCAAGGTTCAAGAAGAAAATGAAGGCAGTACCATCCTCAACGTATGCAAAAGCACTGGAGAAGGCGAAAAACTTCGAAAGTGAAGGCAAACAAACGACTGCAGGTATTGGTGGATACTTAAAGCACATTGAAGATTCGGACAGTGAAGCTGAGGACAAAGTACAAAACACGATTCATACCTTCAAAAGAGAGTTTGATAAAATTCTAAAAGAAGCAAAAGGGGAAGGTCGGAAGGATCGGAAAGAAATTTGGTGTTCAGACTGCAAGGCAGAGGGACACTCAAACATAGACTATCCAAAGAAGGCATACTGTAATATATGTGAAGTTGCAGGACATCCCGTCATTGACTGTCCATTCAACCTAAAAAGTAAGAGGCATCAGACATTGGCAATACAACAGGAAGAGCAACCAAACCCACAAAGGAATGGACAAGGAGCCACTAGTGGAGGATACAGGAATAATCGCCGAGGAGGAAGACAAGGAGGTCAGAGCCAATTGCAATACGACTCTGACGGTAGGCCAGTTATTCAGTGTCGGAATTGTCAAGAATGGGGCCATTTTGCGAAGAACTACCCCAAACCCCAGAATGCAGGTAATAATAGTGGGAACAACACCACTCAAATGTGTAAATGGTGTGGTCCGGGAAACCACAAAGAGGCGAACTGCCCGAACAAAGCCAGTACCAGTGGAACACAGAATATTAACCTCATCGGCATTGGAGAAGTGACTGAGGTAGAGAAAGAAGTCTTGGCGGTGACTAGAGCACAGACCAAGAAAAAGGAGGATTACCCAAATCCTGCCAAGGAGAAGGAACGATGGCAGGAAGCCCAAAAATTGATTGAGAAGGAACTAGCAACGGAGAAACAGGGACTAGTTCTGGAGAAAGTGTTAAAGAGACCAGAAATGACGAAGAAGGCATCAGTAGAAGGCTTGGTAACAGAGGTACTAAACACAAAGGTAGAGATGAAGGTCGCCAACCTGTTTAGTATAATACCGGAGTTGTACACTACGATCGGGGAAGTCATCAAGAAAAAGGATGAACCTCGACAGGTAGCAGCTATCAAGCAAGGACAATTTATGGACCCAACAATCCTGATGATTGAAGCCGAGCGGAGGCCAACTATTGTTCAAATGGAAGTTTTGAACCATAGGCTGAATCAGGTGATTGTAGATGGAGGGTCTAGTGTGAATGTGATGCCAGAGAAGACATGGCGGATTCTGGGGCAACCCGCCTTACGGTCTCCAAATTTTAAACTATATGGCGCTGACCAATATGGCATTGAAACAATAGGCGTTTTGATGAATCAGAAGGTATGCATAGCCGAACAGGACTTCACCTTAGATTTTGTTGTCATTGCTATGCAAAAACCCGCATATGATGCACTGTTAGGACGCGGATGGTTGAGAACGGCAAAAGTAAACCACAATTGGGAGAAAGAGCGACTATCCTTCAAACAGGGGCAGCACAAGTACATAATTAATCTGAAGAACCAAACAGTAAGTCAGGACATAGCAACTTCAGATGATTCAGGATCCTCTTCGTCAGATGGTGAAACGGGACACGAACCAGATGAGGAGGGAGTGTTGCACCTTGATGACTGCACGGAAGATGAGGGTGACCAAGATAAAGGGTTACTACACTGGCAGTTGGAGGATTATGAGATCTTCCCTCCCCAATGTCTTTGTATAGATGCGGGAAAAGAGATTCAAGAGGATGAGATACAGGAACCAGAAAGAGAAACCAGTAACAAGAGACAGACAACAGCGGAAAAGGACAAGGAAAGAGAAAAGTGGACATTTCCCAAGAATTTTGCAGAATTCACAATGGGGGAGGCAGTCATAGGGGATAAACCAGCCCACCCCATCGCGGCACTAAAAGCAGCCGATGAACCTGAGTCAATCAAATATGAAGGTCCGAGGATGATTCAGGTAAACTTGGGAGAAGAGGGTGAAGAGAAAATGATCAAATGTGGAGATGATTGGGATCCAGTCCTCAAAGTAGCAGCAATTAACATTTTTATGGACTATAAGGATGTTTTTGCTTGGACGTACAAAGATTTGAAGGGAGTACCACCCGAACTCTGCGTACACAAGATTCCTCTGATAAAAGGTGCGCAACCAGTAAGAAGGCGTCCTTACAGAATGAATCCCAAGTATGCAGCAAAGGTGAATGCCGAAATCGACAAGATGCTAGATGCAGGCATTATATTCAAGGTTACGACAAGCGAGTGGGTTTCACCAATTGTAATCACTCTAAAACGGGAAGTAGATAAAATCCGAATCTGTGTGGATTTTAGAAGTTTGAATGCCGTAACTGTAAAAGATCCCTTCCCAATCCCATTCACAGACTCCATACTGGAAGAAGTAGCCGGCCACGAGATTTATTCATTTTTGGATGGATTCTCGGGGTACAATCAGATTAGCATAGCAGAAGAAGATAAGTTGAAGACTACTTTTGTGGTAGAGAATGGAATATATGCATACAATCGCATGCCATTTGGCCTATGCAATGCGCCCGCTACTTTTCAAAGGATCATCTTGTATATCTTTGATAAAATGTCCACAGGAAATTTTAAAGCCTTTTTAGATGATTGGTCACTGTATGGGAAGACACAGGAACATTTAAAGGCCCTGGGAGAATGCATGAGTTTATGCAGAAAGGCACGAATAGCACTGAACCCGAATAAATGTGTCTTGTTGGTGCCATACGGGAAGCTGCTAGGGCATATAGTATGCCAAGAAGGGTTGAAACCCGACCCAGATAAAATACGGGTAGTGTTACTGATGGAGGAGCCACATGATGTGAGCTCGGTTAAAACTTTTCTGGGAACTGTCGGATACTACAGGAGGTTTATCCGAAATTATGCATTGACATCTCATCCACTAGATGCGCTTACACGGAAGAGTGTTCCATTCAGATGGACAGAGGAACACCAGGTGGCATTTGAAGGATTGAAAGGGCACTTGGTGAAAGCACCTATCCTGGTTTACCCTAACTGGGAGAAAGAATTCCATGTGCATGTGGATGCCTCAAATTTTGCCATCGGATGTGCCTTGGCCCAAGAAGGCCAATACGGGTTGGATCAGCCCATATACTTTGCAAGCCGACTACTGTCGAGAGCCGAGAAGAATTATAGCACAACGGAGCGAGAAGCACTGGGAATGGTGTATGCAGTACAGAAGTACAAACACTACCTATTGGCTAACCCCTTTGCTTTTTATGTGGATCATCAGGCTCTGTTGTACTTAATCAATAAACCTACTATCTATGGACGAGTAAGTCGATGGCTCGTCACCCTGCAGGAATTCGTGTTTAGAGTGGTAGTCAGACCAGGGAAGAAACACGTAATAGCGGATCAGTTGTCAAGGATTCGCTCAGGAGAACCTGCAGAGGGAGGAATACCAGATGAATTTCCCGATGCACAATTGTTCATGATTAATGCCATACCAGGATGGTATAAGCATATAGGGGAATATCTATCAACAGGCCAGCTGCCAGAAGAGTTAACGACAGTTGAGCGGAGGAAAGTGATCACGAAATCAGCACCTTTCACCTTGATCGTAGGATTGCTTTACAATATGGGGGAGGACCAAGTCCTACGAAGATGTATAATGGAGGATGAAGTACAACAAACCCTGAAGGAAACACATGAGGGATTGGCAGGAGGACACATGGGACCAGATGCAACAGCAAGGAAAGTGTTGTTGGCAGGTCTATGGTGGCCCACCCTCTTCCACGATGCTAAGAATTTTGTGGTAGCATGTGATACGTGTCAAAGAACAGGGAAGCCTTTGAAGAGAGACTTCATGCCATTACACCCGTCACAGCCTCAGGAGCTCTTTGAAAGATGGGGGCTGGATTTTGTAGGTCCTCTAAGAACAAGTCGAAGGAGAAGATGTCGATACATAGTGGTTGCCACAGAATATCTCACAAAATGGGTGGAAGCAAGGGCCTTACCGGACAACTCGGCAAAAAGCACGGCTCGCTTTTTGTACGAACAAGTAATTACAAGGTTCGGAATACCTCTACAGTTGACAAGTGATAGAGGAGGCCATTTTGTGAATGCAATTATTCAGAACTTGACAGAGGAATTCAGGATTTTTCATTCCTTGTCAAGCCCGTACTACCCAAGAGCAAATGGGCAGGCGGAGGCAACAAACAAAGTCTTGGTTTCAATCATGTACAAGACATGCGGAGTAGAAGGAGCCGACTGGGAGGAACGGTTACCAGCAGTTTTATGGGCATACAGAACCACTTTCAAGCCCACTACAAATCACACACCCTTTCAACTGATGTACGGACAAGAAGCAGTTGTCCCAGTTGAATTTCTTGTACCCAGCCTAAGGGTAGCAGTCGACAATCGCTTGAATGAGGAGGAAAGTATTTGGGAACGACTGACAACATTAGTACAATTGGACGAAAAGAGGGTGATGGCACAATGGGCAACGGAGATTGCACAGAAAAGGAGGAAATTCTGGCACGATAAACATCTCCGGAAATTGGATCTTAAAGCTGGTGGACTAGTTCTCAAATACAACGGTAAGCGAGAACTCAAGCCAGGAAAGTTGAAAACTTTGTGGCTTGGACCCTTTCAGGTGGAAGAAGTACTTGAGAACGGGGCGGTAAAATTGAGAAAACTGGATGGAACGTTATGCCCCGAGGTGATAAATGGTTCCAAGCTGAAGGTGTATAAACCTCGTGTACAGGTGAATATGATCAACTTGGAACAAACAGGAACTTCCAGAACAGAAGAAGAAGATCCAGGCACACAACCTTCTGGAAATAACGAGCAGGGTAGCGTTGTTCGAGAGGAGGAAACGCATAACCTGGATTGGTTGTTTGGGAGTGAAGAAGGGCAGTCAATGGAACTCTCAAGTAACAGTGAAGAGGACCGACTCCAAGTTGTGAGGGAGGTCGCTCAACAGGAGGTTCTAGAAGAATATGGAGAAGATGGAGTTAGACTGATGCAACGAATGAGAACGGAAACACATCGGTTGCAAGAGGAATATGAAACTCTGAGGCAGTACAACAATCAGCTACGGGAACAGGTGATCCAGGAGTTGGACACAACCATGCACAGGGTAAATGAAAGGCATGAAGCTCGCCTAGCAGAGTGGGCAGAGCTGAATCAGGGGGAACTTAGAAACAATGCAACAGGGAACTCTTCGGAAGGCAGTTTATTCTCCCTGGAAGAAGAACAGGAAGACGTGACAAGTCCAAGGGAAAATAGAAGAGGAAAAGCAAAAATAACCGACACACCTTCTAGTAGTTCTTCTTCAGCCTCACTAAAAATTGTGTTAAATACAGAAGAATCCTCAGGTGGAGAAGCAGCGAACCATCAGGAGACAAGAGATTCTCCAGAAAGACCCAGGAGGTGGGAAGCAGGACAAAGCTCGACTGCTAAATATCAGATAAGTAGGGAAGAAGTGGCAGCAATAATATGGAAGGATATAGAGACGGTACCTGAAAAACCAAGAATTGGAGGATGGTTGGAAGACTCCAACAGTGACGACAACCTACCATAGAACCCAGATATCCCAGTTGCCAGTCCTAACCCAGACAATAGAAGACAAAGGGATGAAGATCGCAGTCGACAAGCGGGTGTTAGATTTCTAGAAACTGCGCAGATAATTGAAGACGAGGCTTCACTGAGTCCACAAGATGAATACAATGGAGGATTGAATGAGGATGTTATACCAGAAATCCCCCCGCCTCGTGCATGGAGAACACCTTATGCTGGAGCCATGAGACGCCCAATAGTAGGGATGGAGGAAATGGTAGAGAGGGCAGAAAAAGAAAACCCTCAAGATAAAGAAAAACAGCCCCCGAGGTAATAAACTTAGACAACTTGGAGGAACAAAAAGAACAGGGCAGCAAGAGTCTTGCACAGGAAATAGTAATAAGAAGACCACCTGTTCACCAGGAGGAGAAAGGAAAAAGGGTTGCACAGGAAGAGGATCAGACAGATACTTGGTCCCAGGAAATTCTCCTCAAAATACCGAATTTTATGGACCCTTCGGACGAAATGGATGAACAAGCAGCAATATGTTTTGACAAATTGGGTAAGGTTATGAATAGCCTTAGCTTGCAGTTCAGCAGTGCATGCATGGGGCAGTGGAAAAAGTGGCAAGGCATGGTGGAGGAGGAGCTGGACAGATTGGTTAAGTGGGCAGCCCAAGGCCCATGGAGGAAAGATATCTCGAATATTTATGCAAGGCAGCCTTGGTTATTACCCACTGGCCAGGTGCAGACAATGGAAGGCAGGGACACATTGCCAAAAAAGACACCCAGTCTTTATATGGAAACAGAGCCAATATATGTCTGCGGCCATGGCAGAAATCCCCAGCTGGGCACACAAGTGGAAGTCGTGCCAGAATTACTGCCACTTTACACAACTAAATTTCCTCGCACATCTGTTGATTTGGCTGGGCGAAGGAATAAAGCATGTGAATTCAGCTAAGGATAGCATGGAAAGAGAAGTCACAGAGGCTTTGTTAGCCAAGGACAAGCTCTTAGCTGAAGGAATGTCCAGAATGGAAAAAGTCCAAGAGGAAACGCGGAAGGTGATGGGAGATTTGAAAGCTGAATTGGAACGGAAGACCCAGCAGTTGGAAGAATCAGCAGAAGAAATAGCCCAACTGAAAAATGCAAAGGAATTGTTGATTAAGCAAGCAGAAGCATTTTCAGTCACCAGAAATCAGCAGGAACGGGCTTGGGCTCAGGGAAAGAGAGTATTGGACTAAGGAAAAGGAGACTTGGCAGCAAGAAAAGGCAGCCCTACAAGCAGAACTGCAGTTGGCAAAGCAACAACAAGGTGCAACAGCCACATCAGCTTTAGAACAGCGGTGGAAAGAGATATTTCAAAGAAGAGAAACAGAATTGCTCACCACTCTAAAGCAGACAGAAGACAGAGCTAACACCTTGGGCGTAGAGTGGGCCAAATGCTTTGACTATGCGAAGAGACTCAAGGATGAACGGGATCACTGCCGAGAACAATTGCAGGAGTACAACCAGGCATTGCAGGCTGCTAAGCCACAGAGTTCAACTCCAACGGATGCTGAAACACCAGGAGCGGAGCGGAGAAAGTCGCTGAGGACATCGACTTCTTCGAAGGGGAGGATAGATGTAGACAGCAGTTCTAGACCCTAGGACTGGCTGGCACATCCACCACCAATTTTGCAATGTATATAAGCATTTTGTTTATGTTTATGTTTAGAAATTCTAGAAAATACAGCCAATAGACGTCAAGGCTGAATGTAAACGCATGTGGCACTACATGACAAAAGTAGTCATCATGTTTGTAGCACTAAACGGGTGAATTAGACGTCTAGTTAATGTTGTTAAGCTTGACTAGTTGTTGACGTCTAGTTAAGGAATCGGTTATGGAACGGTTGGGGCGGTTCTAGGAATTGGTTGGAGTAACCAACTTCCTGCACTTATTTAAACCCCCCTCTTCAAACATTGTATTGATCCTATCCATGCTGTAAGAGCCATGTGTTATTGATTCTACATAATACAAAAGGTTGTTATACTGTTCTACATTTTGCATGTATAGTGAATGGATGTTATGTTGCAGGTTGGAAGCCATTAATGACTGTGTTGCAGGTTTGCCAAGTCTGAGATGTTATTGCAGGTTTTGCCAATCATATTGATGAGCAAGTGCTAAAGCAGGGAGCAAGAAATGTTGTTTGCAGGTTTCTGGACGAGACGGAGGTCTGACGTCTAGCCTTGACGTTTGCTAACCGTCAGACGGCTAGCCATCAGCTCCTCAAGCCTGACGTCTAGGACAGACCTGACGTCTGCCCCACTCCTGACGTCTAGGATCAACCTGACGGTTGCCTCATCCCTGACGTTTGGTGTTCTGACGTCTGCCCTTGCCGACTTGACGTCTAACACCCTGCCCTTGCCGACCTGACGTCTAACACCCTGCCCTTGCCGACCTGACGTCTGACCCTGTCACAGACGTCTGCACCTGCCCCTCAGACGTCTAGACCCTTGACGTCTAGACCTTGCCGACGGATGCCAGAGTTAGACTACTAAGTTAAACCTTGTACCCTTATTCGACTCCTGATTCCAACTGTCATCACCCCATCTCGGGAATGTACTCACCCCTGTCTACACATAGTTGTTGGGTTTAAAAAAACCATGAAACTAAAGCAAAATTTTCCCGCTCATTCATTTGTCTAGGCTCTTTTCCAGCTCGCCTAGATTCCCCAACTACCACTTTCTCATCCTCCTTGACATCTTTCATTGTTTGTGTATACCATTTTAATCGTTGGTGTGGCTCTTATTGCTGGAAAACTTCACTTGGGTGTACCTCTGTCAAGCTTTGTTCTCTAAGGTCATCCTAAAGGGTTTAATCTCTAATGTATCTGATTCCAAGTGAAGCTTCACTATCTATTACAGTACCATCAATAGTTCTAAAACATATAGAAATCTCAATAGGTTTACCATCATTTGAGAAGGAGTCTTCTCGTGTACAATGATATCTCCACTAATTACAATCTTGTTAGTAGAGACATCAAGAAATTTGTACGTCTTAGATTGTTCACTATAGGCAACAAACATAAACTTTTTGTTTTTTGCATGTAGCTTAGTTCCTTTCTCCTTACGAATTAATGCAAAAGCAACACAACCAAAAAAACGGAAATGACTAACTGAAGGTTTTCTTCCAGACCAAGCTTCTAGAGTAACATTCGGCAAAGCTTTACATGGACACCTGTTAAGAACGAAAACTGCAGTGTTTATTGCATCTACCCAGTAACAATATGGTACATTTCAGCTATGCACCATGCATCTGGCCATCTCCATCATAGTCCTATTCCTCCTCGCTACAACACCATTTTGTTGTGGAGCGTAAAGAGTTGAATATTTCCTGTGTATACCCTCATTCCTGCAGAAGTCTTGAAACTATTTTGAGGTAAACTCACCCCCGTTATCTAACCCAAAGACCCTGATTTCCTTTCAAAATTATTTCTCTAGAAGGGCCTAAATAGTTTGAAAATTCAGACTTATACTTGAGGAAGTATACCCACATCTTCCTTGAATAATAATCAACCATCAACGAAAAATATTTTGCACCACAAACCTAAGGTCTATTCATTGGACCATACAAATCAATATGCACTATATCCAAAACACCTTGTGCATGCCAAGACTTACCCATCTCAAATGGTTGAGAATTCTATTTTCCAAGTTAACATCTTGCACAAGAATGTTGTTGCTCTTGAATGGATGCTAATCCATGAACCATGTTAGAGAGAATTGATA
Source organism: Wollemia nobilis (assembly GCA_028583015.1). Lineage (NCBI taxonomy): Eukaryota > Viridiplantae > Streptophyta > Pinopsida > Araucariales > Araucariaceae > Wollemia > Wollemia nobilis. The sequence continues at coordinate 2,002,522 of JAQPPZ010002395.1, read as the reverse complement.
AATACGTATAATTGAGCTGACCAAACCTCTCATGCCAGAGAACAAAACTATTGTCTTCAACTGTTACGAAACAACTTTAGAATAATAGCAATAATAGAAACAATTTCCAATAAATGCACAAATAACAACACCAAATGATAATAATTCAGATTTAATCGCCAAAAAATCAACAAGCAATAATCCAATTCCAGATTCAAATCAATGCAAATACTTGGCCACTTAGAGAGGGTGAATAACAGAAACAATTTTGAAAAAATGAACAAATAACAACATCAAATGATAATAATTCATATTTAATCACCAAAAAATCAACATGCAATAATCCAATTCCAGATTCAAATCAATGCAAATACTTAGCCACTTGGAGAGGGCGAAGTATCATATGCGCAAAAGATGCAACTTAAATTCCAAGATGAAAGTTGATTCCAACTATCACAAAATTCTTCCTATTTATAGATTAAATCAACATTAACCCTAACCCTAATGCTCAAGGGCTAACTATCTAAACCTAGGGCCCAAGCTAATAAAAATAAAGATAGCCGACATGGCTATATTGGAACCATTACATGGCTCCCCCCCTCAGAAAACTTTATCCTCAAAGCTAGAAAAGACTAGAAAATGCTCTCAGGCTTCCACGTAGCATCTTCTTTTGGAAGGTCCTACCACTTGATGAGGAACTCTTGAATTTGTCGAGACCGAAGATGATGAACTCTAGACCACAATACTGCTTCAAGCTGGAGATTGATTTGACCTTCTTCATTGAGTACCAAAAGCTCTGCCTAGGACTACACCTTTTGGCCAATAACTTGTTTGAGATATGATACATGAAAGACTGGATGGATGCAGGAAGATGGAAAAAGCTCCAATTGATATGTCACTTCACCAATGCGACGAACCACCTTGTAGGGCCCATAAAATCGAGGAACCAATGTCAAACTAGACTTGGTCTTCAAGGACAATTGCTTGTAGGGTTGTAAACTCAAAAAGACCATATCTCCTATATTGAATTGTCACTCAAAATGATGTGAATCCTGTTGTTCCTTCATGTGGTTTTGGACCTAGGTCAATATATCTTTAAGAAGTTGAAGCACAAGTCGTCGTTGCTATAATAAATCAACTACCTGGGCAACCTTGGAGGATCCTAGAACAAAATCTGCTATTGATGGAGGTTTTTGACCATACAATGCTTCAAATGGGGATATCTTGAGAGATGAGTGGTAAGATGTATTGTACCACCATTCGGTTAATGAAAGCCACAGCCCCATTGATATTGCTTGTCTTGAGCAAAACAACGAAGATAACCACCCAATTATTTATTAACAATCTCTATTTGACCATCAGATTGAGGATGATAAGAAGACGAAACAATTATTTCCAAAAGTTGTTGGTGAAGATAGGGTCACATCACTCACAATACTCTTGGGCTTACCATGTAATTTATAAACATAATCAAGAAATACCTTGGCCACCTTACTTGTTGAATAGGGATGTTGTAATCCACAAAAATGAGCAAAGTGATCTACTACCACAAAGATCATCATTTTGCCCTCTAATTTGGGAAGGCCCTCAATGAAATCCATGGATATGTGCTCCTAATGGCGGTTAGGGCTAGGCAACGATTGCAACAATCCAAGAGCTTTAACTGTTTCCCCTTTGTTACGCTGACATACCTCACACTTAGCCAAAAACATCTTGACATCTACTTTTAATCCTTTCCAAGAAAATGATTGCTTCACCTGCGAGTATGGTTTCAAGAAACCGAATGTCCAACCAAAGGAGATGCATGCAATTCTTGGAGAACATTTGACTTAATAGTCAAAGATTGAGGAAGATAAATGTGATCCTTTTTGCAAAGCACTCCATCAATATTTGTGAAATAGGAATGCAATGATAATCCTGCCTTCATTTTATGAATGATCCGAGCAGTCTCTAGATTAGAAAGCCAATCTTCCCAAAGTTGAGAAATCCATTGTGGAAGAGGACTACATATGGCATTGACAACAACAACATCCTCATATTTGCAAGACAAGGCATCAACCACCACATTTTCCTTCTGTTTCTTGTATTTAATGACAAAATCATAATCCAAGAGCTTGGTCATTCATTTATTTTGTTCAAGGCATGAAAGATGCCACTCTAAGAAATGCTTAAGGCTGCTATAGTCAGTGTTGATGATAAAACAATGCCCCAACAAATAAGGCCTACATTTCTCTATGGCATGCAAAATAGCTAGCATTTCCTTCTCATAAGTGGACCGTCCTACATTCTTGCCCAAAAGTTGTTTACTTTCAAAGGCTAAATGGTGACCATCTTGCATCAAAACAGCTCCAATACTTGTGCCTGAGGCATCACACTTAATGACAAAAGGCTTGCTAAAGTCAACAATGGCCAAAACTGGAGTGGTACACATAGCTTCTTTGAGGGCTTGGAAGGCCTAGGAAGCAGCTTCAGACCAAATAAAGGCATCATTTTTAGTGAAAGCAATGAGAGGAGCAGCAATCTTCCAATAGTTATGAACAATTTTTTTGTAGTAGCCTATGAGTCCTAAAAATCCACGGAGTTGTCTAAGGGATTTGGGCAAGGGTCAATCTTGCATAGCTTTGATCTTGTTACGATCTACATTGACTCCTCCTTGAGATACCATGTCCTAAGTATTCTACCTATTGGACCCCACTGGAACATTTGGACCTTTTGAGAAAAAGTTTATCCCTTTGTAATAGGTGAAGAACTTTGTCGACATGAACTAGATGATCCTCTCAAGACTTGTTATAAATTAATATATCATCAAAGAAAACCAAGACAAACTTGCAAAGAAAAGGACAAAAGACAGAGTTCATGAGATGTTGGAAAGTGGAAGGAGCATTAGTGAGACCAAAAGGCATGACTAGGAATCCATAATGACCCTCATGAGTACGAAAAGCAGTCTTGGGGATATCCTCTTCTCTAACCCTAATGTGATGAAAACTAGAGCACAAGTTTAGTTTTGTAAAGTATCTAGCACCATGTAATTCATCCAATAAATCATCTATAATAGAGATAGGAAACTTATCTTTGATGGTGATCTTGTTAAGAGCACGAAAATCAGGACACATGAGCCATGAGTTATCCTTGCATTGTACCATCACCACTAGAGAGGAGTATGGACTAGTGCTTGGATGAATGATTCCTTGCTCCAACATTTATTGAACTAGATTCTCAATTTCTAACTTTTGGGGCTAGGGATAGCGGTAAGGACGCACATTAGGAGGTTAACTTCCCGGAATAAGGTGGGTGGCATGATCATATCTGCGCTTAGGAGGAAGACCCGTGGACTCATTAAAGAACTCCTCATAGCGATCCACAATGTTTTGTAAATCCGAAGGAATAGTTGGAAGAAGTGGCTCCAAAGACTAAACCCCCATGCAATTGACTTGAACGAAGAATCCACATTCACCTTTCTTCAGTATCTTTTCCATGTTATGTGAACTAAACACCTCGAAATGCGGGGGTTGGATTCCTTGCAAACAAATAACTTTTCCATTCTCTATCCGCTTGACATATAATTGCTACAAACTAAGATTAATGTCCCCAAGCTAAGATAGCCATTGTGCTCCCAAGATGACATTTGAACTACCTAGGTACATGGCAAACAAATTACCCGACCAATTATAACCCCCCATTTGGATGTTAACTTTTTTTTTATGAATTTAGCGAAAAACCCCTTGAGGGGCCGCCTTGGTCTGAGAAACCATGAGCAGGGGGTTCTACACCGTCAAAATCACCGGGGGTTGCGCCCGCCCCTGACCGCACCAGCATTATCAACTGGATTTTGGGTACCCAATGTACGTTTGGTAGGGTGGAGATTCGAACCAGGGACCTTCCTTGGAGGATTGCCCTACCCTCTCCAACTCACCTACAACACGTGGGTCAATACCCCACACATTGAGCAATACCTCGTTGGATGTTAACTTTAGCCGTTCGACCCACACACTGAGCAATACCCTCGTTTGCAATTAAGACTTGAAATTTATCCTCATTTGAAGTATTGATTTACAAGCCCAAAGACTTTGTTGTCTTATTATCTATAAAGTTATGTGTGCTACCTGAATCAATCAATACATTAACACACTATCGTTTAATAAATCCTCGTACCTTGTGAGTGTGGTGAGCTTGGAGCCCCATAAGAGCGTGAGAAGAAAGAACCATGGTATCATCCTCCTATTCTACTTCGTCTACTTCTGGTGTTTGCTCATGTTGTACTCAATCTTCATCTTCATATATTGTTGTGTCTTCACCTTCCACCTTGCTCATGTTGTACTCTATCTTCATCTTCATATACTGTTATGATGTTCTTCACAAGCCTGATCACAAGAATGGTGAGAACAACATTTAAAATAGAAAAATCCCTACGAACACTCACTACTGTAGTAAGAACGACAAGAGTTGAAGTCACGCCTATATGGGGGACCAAAATCTTGGAGCTTTTGTTCTATCGCCAAAGCTACACATAGAGCATCGTCAAGAGTATAGTAAACATGCATGTCGACTTCCTTCTGAATTTTATCCTTAAGACCATAGCGAAAGACTGAGACCACCACCGCTGGATTCAATTGGTGTGTATAGGTGAGAAGACCTATGAACTCAAAGCAATACTCCTCCATTGTTCCTATTTGCTTAGCTTGCATAAGACGTGCCACATATGATATGGAAGATCCCTCGTCAAATATTTGGAGAAATCGCTCTTTGATGTCTGGCCACAAAAGAGGACCACCATGTTGGCAAAGCTGCCACAACAACCAATGATAAGCTTGGGTATCCAACTTAGAAGTTGCTAATGCGACACGACCTGTTTCAAGAACATGGTACAAATGGATAAGGAAAATTAAGAGTTTAAGTTTCAGCAAGCAAATGCAAAGACTCAACAAAAGACTTATAAGACCGAGGTTGTAGATGCTAGTTCTAGACAAAAACAACAAAGGCAGGAATAAAATTGTACAGAGTTGTTTTTTAGTGCAATACGCACTAAGTTTTGGTCAAATTGCAATGTAAATGGAAGTTAAATAATTAGTCAAATATTTGTAAAATATTAACAAAACGCAAATGTTATGTAAATGTCGTCATAAGTTGCAAATAATACAAAGTTGGTATATGTATCTAATGTGTGTTGGATTGGGGAAGACAATTACACACTTAAGTGTCCTAGAAGTCATTGTTGGCAACAACCGAGACTAAGTTATAAAAGGACCCCCCCATTCAGTATTGCATACATAGGAGAGATACAAGAGCATATGTGATGATCATGTTCTACAAGTAGAGCATCTTGTGAGTTCTGTGTATACAAGTGCTATGATTTGTAATGACATTGCCATACAGGCAAACTATTAATGCAATATATCCATTCTCCATATATGTGTTGGATATCTATGTGATGCAGTGAGTATGTTAGATTATTTGGCTTGTATATTGTCCAGGTGTTGTGTGTTGCAGGTTTAAAGTTACAATTAGGAGTTGTAGGACGCAGTTAGGAGTAGCAAAACACAGTCAGGAGTTGTTGGCAGAAACTGTTGCACAAGAGTCGTTCTCTAGAAGACTAAGATGATGCCATCATGCTGAAGTGCATTTGCCGTCTAGAGGACTTGTCGTCACATAACTAATCTAGTGTCGTCAAAGCAAAATCATCACTACAAACTAAGAGCTTGTCGTACAAGCACATTGTCGTCCTAAGTTTCAACTTGTCATCTCATAGATTGCCATACAAATGATCAAGTTTGATATTGTTCAAGTGTGTTGACTGCAAACTTGTTGGCCTCTAAACCCTGTCATTCTATCTCTATTGTTGGGAAACTCACCACTGTGCCACATTTGGTGTCGTTGTCAATAAATCAAAGTTGGGTTGAACTAGAGAAGAACCAACACACGTCAAGAGAGTCGGGATATAAATGACAGATTCCTTGCCATGAAGACATGGAAGACAAGGTCACAGAAGAACCCAGATTCGTGTGAGAAGAAGCACAAGAATTGCTAGGCACCAAAGGTGTTGATCAAAATATTGCCAATCAAGTACTGCAATCTCGGAATACAGAACTCAAGGAACCAATGGTAGAACATGTTTGGAGTCCTCGGGAATCCAAGAGCATTATATGAAAGAGGCACACATTGTTATTAACAATGGAGGATGAAGTGCGAAGTGAGTTGCAACAAACAAACTAAGAAGATGTTTGTGTAAGTCAAGACACCAACGTGGAGGGTGCATGAGGAGATGAAAAGTGGATGCTAATGTCGGCATAAGCACGGAGTTTGCCAAGAGGTGCAGAGGACAAGAGTCAAGCAGTTGAGCAACCGCAAGTTAGCGCTTGTGGGAATAGACCGGATCCAACATACGTTTACTCATGAAGGTCACGAAGTGAAGTTGCACCGGAAATTGGTTGAAGATTGTTTGCAGGAAACAACACAAAAGGTGAGGAAAAACCTGGAGACAAAGAAGTGCTGAGAGTAGAGACACCAAGAGAAGAAGTGTCAAGAACAGAGGCACCAAGAGACGAAGCACTATCTGAGCAATCATCGAGTGGGGAGGAATTAGGTGAAGAGAATTGAACCCCAAAGGCGAACATTTCACCCAGATGTTTTAGGTGAGTTGGAGAGGAGAGGGCAATCCTCCAAGGGAGGTCCCAGGTTCGAATCTCCACCCTACCAAAAAGTTGAATTGGGTACCCAAAATCCAATTGATAATGTTGGTGCGGGCAGGGTCGGGCACGACTCCCGGGTGACTTTGATGGTGTAGAACCCCCTGGTCGTGGTCTCTCAGACCAAGATGGCCCCGCAAGGGGTTTTTCGCTTTAGAAAAAAAAAAGGCGAACATTGCGAATATAGCAAGAAAGCAAAAGTGCCCACCTTTTTCGAAGATGGGAAAGAAGATCCTAAGCGTCACATAAGAACCTGTACCACCATATGAAGAGCTAACAAGGTGGCTGACCCAAATGCATAGCTGCAATTGTTTCCAACTACATTGCGAGGAATCGCAATTGATTGGCACTTGAAAAGGGAAAGAACAAACGTCTTCACAACTTGGGCAGACTTAGTGGCTAAATTCAAGAAGGAATTCAAGTTGTTGTGAGATGATATGGAGATCATAGGAGAGATATACTCCACTAAGGAAAAGAAAGGCGAAGATATAAAATCCTACAATAGACTAAAGGGGCTTATTGATAAAATGGTCGTGCAACCAGCAAATGGATTGCAGAAAAGATGGTTCATTGATGGACTACTACCACATTATAAGAAAATGAAGGTAGTACCGCTTACTACATATGAAGAAGCATACAAGAGAGCGAGAAACTTGGAAAGTGAAGCCAAGCAAACCGTAGCAAGGTTAAGTCACTTTCGAAATGATGACTCAAACAGCAACAAAGAAGATCTGCATATAACAATTCAGTCCATGAAGAAAGATTTTGAAAGAATGATCAACGAAGTGAAAGGAGATACGAAGGAGAAGAAAGAAACCTGGTGCCGATTGTAAAACAGAAGGGCATATGAATGTAACTTGTCCAAAGAATGCCTATTGTAATATATGTGATGTTATGGGACATGTAGTCGAGGATTGTCCATTCAATCTAAGAAGTGCAAGACATCAAACCTTGTCAGTGCAAAAGGAAGAACAAGAAGAAAAACCAAGTACTACAAGGAATGGACAAGGAGCGATGAGTGGAGGATATAGGAACAATCGTTGCGGTAGAAAACAATATCAACAAAGTAATCCACAACAAGGAGGGCAAGGTCAATTACAAAATTATGCAAATGGAAGACCCATAATTCAATGTAGACGATGTCAGGAATGGGAACATTTTGCAAAGAATTGTCAAAATCCACCTGTAGGAGAAAATACCGGAAACAATAATAATACACTTATGTGAAGATGGTGTGGCCTAGGCAGACACAGGGAAGTAAACTATCCAAAGAAAGTGAGTTCAAGTGTAACTCAAAACGTAAATTTTATTGATATCGAAGAAGTTGGAAGGAACCAACAAGAAAAATACAAGCAAGTGCTAGCTGTAACAAGGGCTCAAGAAAGGAAAGTCAACCAATACCCTAATCCTACTAAGGAGAAGGAAAGATGGCATGAGACGCATGATCTATTAGAAGAAGAGATGCAAAAGATGAAGCAATGACTCATCCAAGTGAAGCAAATGAAGAAGCCAATCGAGGTGGAAAAGACACAAGAAGAAATATCACCAACAGAACAATTAGCAGCACAAGTACTAAACACGTGAGTGGAGGTAAAGGTGTCTAGTTTACTAGATGCAATAACAGATATTTTTGTGTCAGTAAGAGAGGTAGTTAAGACATAGAATGTTGTGAAGACACCAACACATCTAGAAGTAGCGACGCTGATTGACCCAACTATGTTGATGATAGAAGTAGGAAAGAAACCGACCTTAATTCATATCGAAATATTGAACCATATGTTAATACAGGTGATCGTGGATGGCGGCTCAAGTGTGCATGTTATGCCAGAAAAGACATGGAAGGACATTGGAGTCCAAATTTCCAATTATATGGTGTAAACTAATATGGGATAAAAATGAAAGGACTTTTGACAGCTCAAAAAGTAAGGATAACGGACCAAGAGTTTATTATGGATTTTGTTGTAATTGCTATGCAGCAACCAGCATATCCTCGGATGAGGGTGGCTATGCATGGCAAAAGTAAACCATAATTGGGAAAAAGATTGTCTTTCATTTAAAAAGGGACAATGCAAGTATATGATAAACCTGAAAATTCAGTCCATGAGTCAAGATATAGCAACATCTGATTAGTCGAGTACTTCATCCAATGACGAGGAATGGCAGGAGCCAAACAAGAAGTGCTCAAATTGCAAGACTGTTCAGAAGATGATGAACATTCACATAGTAGACTTCTCCATTGGCTGATGGAGGATTATGAAGTTTTTAAACCCCAATGCCTATGTATTCAAGCAAAAGATAATGCGCACTAGGAAAAAGAGAAAAAGGACACATAAGAAGTTGGAGAAGCAAGCAAGAGAAAATCTGCATCAAACGAAGAAAAAGAAAAGTGGACATTCCCAAAAACAAATTGTGGAGTATATAATTAGAGAGGCGGTGATCGATGAACAATCGATGTAATCAAGGCGGTAGCTAAACCAAACGCCATCAAGTATAAAGGACCAAAGATGATGGAAATAAACCTCGATGAAGGGAATGAATCAAAGATTATTCATAGTGGAGATGATTGGGACCGAGTACTGAAAGTTGCTACTTTCAGGATTTTCATGAAGTACAAAACATGTTTTCAGGATTTGAAGGGTACTCCACCTAAGTTGTGCATACACAAGATTCCACTAATTCCAAGAGTACAACCAATACGAAGAATACCATACCACATAAACTCTAAGTATGCAGCATTGGTGAATACCGAGATACAGAAGATGTTGGACGTGGGAATCATCTTCAAGGTCACAATAAGCAAGTGGGTCTCTCCGATTGTGATAACCTTGAAGAAAGAAGTGAACCAAATTTGGATCTGTGTAGATTTTCAAAGTTTGAATGCGCTTACTATAAAGGACCCCTTCCCGATTCCATTCACTGATTTAATATTAGAAGAAGTAATTGAGCATGAGATCTATTCCTTTTTGGATGGATTCTCAGGCTACAATCAGATCAGCATTGCTGAAGAGGATAAGTTGAAGACCATGTTGGTAGTGGAGAACGACATATATGCATATGATCGGATGTCGTTCGGCCTATGTAATGCCCCAGCTACATTTCAAAGAATAATATTGTACATTTTTAAGCAAAAGTCCATTGGAAAATTTAAGGTCTTTTTGGACGATTGGTCGCTTATGGTAAAAATGAAGAGCACTTGAAGCAATTAGAAGAATCTATGAAGTTGTGCAAAAATGCTCGATTGGCATTAAATCCAAACAAATGCAAGTTGTTGGTTCCATATGGGAAATTGTTGGGGCATGTAGTATGCAAAGAAGGATTGAAGACCGACTTGGATAAAATACAAGTTGTGTTGGCCATGGAAGAGTCGTATGATGTAAGCTCGTTGAAGTTCTTTTTAGGACATGTTGGTTATTACAAAAGTTTTATAAGGAATTTTGCATAGGTATCCTAACCATTGGATATGTTGACGCGCAAGACTATTCCTTTCAGATGGGTGGAGGAGCATCAAAAAGCCTTTGAAGAATTAAAGGTAAAATTAGTTTGCACACCCATTCTGGTATATCCAGATTGGAAGGAGTTTCACATCCAGATTGATGCATCTAATTTTGCAATTAGATGCGGATTGACTCAAGAAGGGCAATTGAAGCTGGATCAACCCATTTATTTCGCAAGTCACTTTTTGTCACAAGCTGAGAAAATCTATAGTACAATGAAGAGAGAAGCTCTAGGGATGGTTTACGCAATGCAAAAATTTAGACACTATCTGCTTGCTAACCCCTTTGCTTTTATGTCGATCATCAGGTTTTATTTTACTTGATTAACAAGCCAACTATACATAGACCAGTCAGGTGGTTCATCACACCATGAGAGTTCGTATTCCGGGTGGTGGTGAGACCCGGAAAGAAACATATGACTGCAGATCAGTTGTCAAGGATTTGTTTGGGAGAACCTACAGGAGTTGTAGGCAGTAAATCTGCCTCCCAAAAAAAGAAGAAATAAAGTGTGTATAAATTGCAAATTTTTGACAAGTTTTGTGCATTTTTGACAAAGTTTTGTAAAGCAAAATGTAAATGAAATTATGTGTAATTAGTACGAAATGCAAATTAAGGCTCAAATGAAATTAGCCAAAATGAGGGAAATGAAAGTGAAATTGGGTTTAATAAAAATTAAAATAGGCCTTAGGAAAATTAAAGGTAAATATTAGACAACGGTTGCGGGGTGGCGGTTGTGAATAATGCGCTGTCCCAGGAACCGCTTGGAACGGCCTGGACAGGCATTATATAGCCCCCCTTCATTTTTTGAGCGGTAGTCCTTTTGCTGTTATTTTTGATAGAGCGAAGGTAGAGAGCAAGATTCCATTGCATGTGCAAACAGATTGTTACCATGGTCGTTGGACCTGTTTAACTTATATTGCATGTAAGTATTGCATTCAGCAGCCATTATCAATACAATTCCATCTTTGAGTACAACTGTGTGTGCATGTGTTGACAAATGGATGCTACTATGGTGATAATATTGTTTATGCTATTATGTACGGTGTATATTGAGTAGTTGCAGGTACACATCCTGTTAGAGTAATTATTTATTGCAGGTTTTGGGAGAACAAGGTTACTATCAGAAATTGTATGGATGGTTTCAATAACCACATGGAGCATTTAGCATGGTCCATGGTGTTGCAGAAATCGTGCATGAGGACTGAATAGGAATAAACCCTTGTACATTGTGAATTGGGAACTCAACTAAACAATTGGGTTAGCCATGCTGATTGCGGGTTGATAATTGTACAGTTGTGATTTACCTGTGATATTGGCAACCATACCAAAGCAGAACTATATTTATCAGACTGTGAACCATTATGCACAACTCAAGGAATTACATAATGTTGGTGCAAATTGACAAATCGTACACTTGATAAACTGTAGGAGTAGTTGTACGATCGGGCTAGACTAAAATACTTGGCAAATGTACAAGCTGTACGATTTGCTAAACCGTACGATAGAAAGATATAAGGATTTTGCCTAAACAGTCTAAATTGTCAAATTGTACAGTCATCCCATATTGTACAATTAAGCCAAACTGTACATTTTGGCCAGACTGTACGATTGTGCACTGTATGGTTTGACATTGTACGGTTGGGGAAACATACAATCGTACATCATACGATTAGACAGCAACAATTGTACAATTGAGATAATGAAGGATTTAGTGCTCCATTTCTGAATCTGTCACCACCTCCCCTACTAGGAATACCACCATTCGTGCTACAAGAGTATCGGATGAATTTACAAATGCTCAATTGTTTGTATTAAATGTTGTACCATCATGGTACAAATACATTGGAGCATATTTGTCAAAAGGAGAGCTGCCAAAAGAGATGTTGGCAGAAAAGAAGAAGAGCATCGTTGTCAAATCAGCACCATTTCAGCTTGTAGCAGGTTTGCTGTACAAAATTGGACCAGATGAAATATTGCAGAGGTGCATGATGGATGAAGAATGTATTAAAGGAAGCTCATGAAGGCCTGGCCAGAGGACATATGGGACAAGATGCGACAGAAAGAAAGGTGCTTTTAGCAAGGTTGTGAAGGCCTGAACTCTATTGAGATGCATGAGAGTTCGTGAAGGCATGTGATACGTGCCAGAGAGTAGGAAAGCCACTTAAAAGAGATTTTATGCCATTACATCCATCGTAGCCTCAATAAATGTTTGAAATATGGGGCTTTGATTTTGTCAGGCCATTGAAAACAAGCAGAAGAGGGAAGTGCAGATATATAGTGGTAGCTACGAAATATTTAACAAAGTGGTAGAGGCAAGAGCATTGCCTCATAATTCTACAAGGATCACAACGTGATTCCTATATGAACAGATCATTAAGAGGTTCGGCATACCCTTGCAATTAACAAGTGATCGAGGTGGACACTTCGTTAATGAAATTATTCAGAGGCTTACCATGGAATTTAAGATTTTGCACTTGTTGTCAAACCCATATTATCCGCGAGCAAATGGCCAAGCAAAGGCAACAAATAAGGCTTTGGTTTCCATTATGTATAAGACATTTGGAGTAGGTGTTATTTGGGAGGAACAATTGCCCGCCATTCTACGGGCATATAGGACAACATTCAAACCGACGACAAATCATACACTGTTCCAGTTAATATACGGACAAGCAGCGGTAGTTCCAATTGAGTTCCTAGCAGTACCAAGTTTAAGGGTGGCAATACAAAATTGTTCGGGTGGCCAGGAAAGCCTAGAGGAGAGGCTTGCACCACTAGTTCCACTGGATGAGACACGAGTGACGGCACAATGGGTGACAGAGGTTGCTTAACGTTAGAGAAAAGTATGGCACAATAAGCAGCTATAAAAGATGAATTTCAAGTCGGGTGAGTTAGTCTTAAAGTTTGATGGCAAAAGAGAAATCAAGCAAGGCAAACTGAAAACCTTATGGCTTGGACCTTTTCAAGTTGTAGAAGCTTTAGACAATGGTGCAGTTAAGCTACAAAAATTAGATGAGACAGAATGTCCTAGTAAGGTTAATGGTTCAAAGCTAAAACCTTATAAGGTGGAAGCACAAATCAATATGGTCAACCTTGAATCAGAAGAAACCGTAGGAAGACTAGTTGAAGCACCGCAATAGTCTTCGGAGAATTTTGAGGGAATACGGGTCCAAGAGTGTGGAGAGCCAAGCCGTCCCACTCAAAATCATCGTGCAACCCAGGAAAATAAAGATATGAATCTAGGGTGATTTTTCAAGACAAGATTTGGAGAGCAACCCGTCATTGAACAAAGGGAGTTGGAACTTCGACCAATTGAACAACGAAGAATGCGGGTACATGTAAGATTCCTAGATAGAGAAGAAAGGAACTCCGATCGTTTACTGAGGCAGATGTGTGGAGAATGGAGTTTGCAGCAAGAGAAAGACCTGATCAAGAACCTCAAAGTGAAGAAAATGAACAAGAGGAGACAGGGCAGCTAACACAATTTGATCTCCTACAATAAAAGATACATTGAGAGACAAACGCTACAGGAAGAATATGAGACTGCACAGGTACAATGCGCAAATGAGGGAACAGATTGTTCAAGAAATTGACAATACAATACAAAGCCTCAATGAAAGGAAAGCGAGGCGAGAGGAAGAATTGAATGATCTTAAACAACTTAGGCTAACTAGAGCAGGAATAGCTGAGATACTGTGGAGAGATGTTTTTGAAGCACCTACATCTCATGAAAGGGATGGAAGGAATGGGCAGACAGAAAACAGAAGCTTATTCTCCACAAGCTCATATGAAATCAATATTAACACTAGTAGTAGCTGATCAAGCTCACAATTCACGAGACGATCAAGAAGGAATATGATGAGAGCTCAACCAGTTCCCCAATCAAAAGAAATAAGGAATGCCCAAAATGACTTTGAGAAAGGAAGACGAATTGGAAGGCGATTGGATGACACACCAACAACAACTGTCGTAGAAGGAGAGCCTTAGCAATTCGCAAGGATTAATAGGTACCCCCATAGTCATACAAGAGATAGGTAACTTAGGCAACAAGGAGACTGACAGGTCTTTTTGGTTGTCTAAGGGTACCCAACCAAGGGAGGAGTTTGGTTGGCCTCCCTCCTGATAGCTTGAGGGGAAGAATTTTTCCTCCTACTACCCCTAGGCTACATGGTCGATAAGATGGACTGCAAGGACCATCCTTTGATCGTGCACAAAACAACCAATTATCGCATGACCATCAGGTTGGCCCATTAGGACCGCCTCGTGGCCCACATCAAAACCAACGATGGTCGATGACTCAAAAAAACCTTGGACCGCCTGGAGATAGCAATAGGCAGTCCCACATCATGGAGGCTCACCCGAAGGAGAGATCAGAGGACAAGGGATCATTGCGAGGTAGAAGGCGACAACAAAAATGGAGCTATGGAGGAACAAAATCAAATAAGGCAAGAGCGAATACAACAGAACAAGGAAGAATTACAAAGACTGAGACACCTTATAGGTCCAACTAGACAGACGAACAGCGGTCGTACCAGGCAAGTGCCAGACAACTATACAAATAAAGAATGTCATCAAGAGGTTGGCAAGATGACAAAGTGTCAAGAGGCTAGCAAGATAGCAAAGTGTCATCAGGAAGCTGGTCTAACGATAGAGTGTCTTCCGAGGGAAGGATAAATGGCAAGGTGTTGTCAAGAAGGTCATCAGACGACAGAGCACCATCAAGAAAGAGACCAAACTATAGATCGCCAAATAGTTGGGACTAGGTTGGCAAGAGACCATAGTCATACGATGGAGGAGAATAATCGCCATCAAAAAAAAAATGTGAGTGATTCTTCAGCAAAAGACACATTTAGAATACAAGTATGCGTGGTCGTACGAATCATACAGCGGAGGTGACACGTGGATATTTGTAAATATGTAAAAAAGTTTTAAAAATAATAATAATAAATATAGAAAAAGATAAAAAGTGGGAAAAGACATCGTCAATCGCATGCAAGGTGGCGAGGTGGCAGCCATCTTACAATTTGGCACAAGCGAAGTGGCAATTATCTGATGGTGCGGCAACAACAACTACCTCCTACACTTATAAATAGAGGCAGTCATGAAGGAATTGCACACTTTCAAATCGCTCGAGTCTGTAGGTGAAAGACGATATAGGAGAGGACGCAAAGTTGCAGACGCAGGATGCAAAGTAGGAGAGAGCCCTCGAAGAATTGTCAATATTCTCGATGTAGGAGAGAAAAAGTGCCAAGCATATTAAAATGGAAGACGTACCCTTACGTGCTCTGAAGTAAAGACAAAGGGAAATTGTACGACGTATTGCTAAATGAAGGGTTTTTGTGCAGGCAAAGCTACGGATGGTTGTTAAAGAAATTGAGTTACAGACCAACCAAAGGTTTCCTATCTAATGGAGTAACTATACAAACAAAAGAAAGGAAAGGAGTCTGTGAGTAGAGACGACGACGAAGGAGGTTGCCATAAGGACGGTGGGAAGGCTGAGTGACTGTAGAGGAAACACCTGCCAATATGCAAACTCATCGTCGTAGAAGTACAGACTGGTGCCTACAAACAACAGTGCAAGCGAAAGGAAAGGACTGTCGTATAGGGGAGAAATAATTGACGGAAAGATGGCCAGCATACAAGAAGGGCCTATTGTCAACCAAGTGATAGATTGTAATAGCAGTTGTCGTACAAGTCCAAGAGTTTGTGATGACAAAGGGTGTTGTACAAGTCATCAATGTGATGACAGAGGGTACATGCAAATCCGCTAGTAAGACGACACGAGGGTCGTACAGCCAAGTTGGAAGATAAAGTTGTTGAGAAGGGTAGCATAGGAGGCTAAACATTCCAGAGATAATTTGGCAAGTGGAACAGCAACAGAGAAGAGCCCCACCTGACCTGATGACGGAAGGACGTACGAAGCACAATCATGCAAAACACTCAAGAGCAAGTGACTAAGAGCATGGCTAAGAAACGAAACAAGGTAGTGGAAGACAATCGTGACACAAGCCAAATGTTAGGGTTCTGGCAAAAGGAGAAAGAGACTCTAGGCCTCAAGAAGGAGAAAAGACTAAAGAGAGGGAGAAAGCACCCTTGCAAAACATCACTTGGGTACAGCCAACAAGAGAGAACTGTCAAACATGGTAGGAAAAGGCTCCAAGGAATCATCCGTTGCGAACGATGTTGCAAAATGTAGGAGTTAATTTTATATTGCAAATCCCAAATTTTGATAAAGAGTTCTTTAAGGAGTATATGTTGCAAATGCTGCAGATATATATTCCGCACCAGCATGCTAGCAAAGTAAGAGTGGGTGACGATAGTTGACTGTCATATTTTCAGCAGGCAACTTTAGGAGGACGTTTGGGTTGCCAAATCATGGATTGTCAGTAACCAAAGATTCAATGGATTCAAGTCGGTGCAAGCAAATGATCAATGAAATCACTAATCTCAATCTAGATGGGGTACATAAGTTGATGGCACATAGGAGTCGAGGAGTAAAGCAACAATAATTGAGGAATGAGGAGTAGCAATGTACCATGAATGTAACAATGGCAAGACTCTAAGGAGAACAGCAAGCCTCGAAGATGCACGGCTCATACCTTATATGCAGGGGGTAGCAGCTGCCATAGCCTATGATTGGACATCCTATCTATCATACCATATCAAAAATTTCTTGATGCGAACACAGAAAACGTTTCAATGGCATTCCATGCCATTGCCTTGCTAATGAATGATATTATGTAGGCAAAGGTGCAAATTCCAAAATTGGAACCTCCTAGAGATGACTTACCGGAACTGGTGCCAAAAATCTTAAGGTGGATGAATGTAATGCCACATACGAAGGTAGGCACTCCGGTAAAAACAACAAGAACGAAAACGATACTTAGGAGGAAGAATTTGCTAGATGATGTACCAAGTGAGGATTCAGAGGAAGATACACCATAGTCTAGGCCAGAACCAGTGCAAAAGGAGAAAAGGCATAGGAGGTTGGAAATGGAAGATCAGCCCCAAAAACAGCAACCTCCACAACAAGCCACAGTAGATGCCCGTGATAGAATGAAGCAAACTGTGGAGGGAGGTCAGCAGAAAGGAGTAGTGCAATAGGAGAATTTGGAAAGAACTGCAGTTGGAGAACAACAGCCTGAGAAAGATGTCACGCAAGAAGAACAGCAAGCAAAGGAATTCATGGAAGTTGTGACTATGGATAGAGAAATCCAGGAGGCAGTGGATGCGATTCAAGATGTGCAAGTTGGATCACCTGGATTTCTTGCGGAAATTCAACAGCAATTTGATCTAAGTGCATCACCTCCAATGCAAGGAGAGGTACATTTTGAAATAACATCCACAACAGAGGAGTTGGCAAGGACACAAACAGTGCCAACCAAGGTACCAAAAAAAGGGAAACAAATTGCAAAATACGATGCAATGCCAGCAATAGAAACAGAGGAAGACAGTGAGCCCACGCTAGTATATAAATTGATAAAGAGAGGAGGAAGCAGCCAAAGGTGGAGCAGTTGGTTGATATTGCGGAACAGCCTATAAACGAAAGGCAAGGCAGCTATGAAACCTGTTAATTTGTTGAGACGAGGAGAAGATGTGGAATAGACAACCATAGAAAATGACACAGATACAAAGCTGAGTGATCACGTTATGATAGAAGTGCCAGATTCCAAGCAACCACCAAAATTGGTAGATCATATTGACGCACAGGTGGATAATTTCTTGTAGAGGATATTCGGAGTCATAGACAGATTAATATTAGAGTTCCAAGTAGGATGTGTCGGACAATGGAGGAAATGGCAGCCAATGACGAAGAATGAGCTAGGCTAACCAATACACTAGATCCATAATGAGGAATGGATGACAAAACTTGCCAGCATACATCAAACGCAGCCATGGAAGTCGGAGACTGCTAGAATTAGAAACATGATTGGTGTCCAATAATTGTCAATGGGAACTCAGACATTGTATAGGCGACCAGCCCATGTATATATTAACGAAGGAAGCATTAGACCTTGCCCACAAAGTGAAACAACTGTCAAGTATGTTGAACTAGCACCTGAGTTGGTACAGACATATGCCAAGATTAATTTTTTGGCATACTTGGTTCGATGGTTAGCCATAGGCATTGGAAAGATTCACAATGCAGGAAAAGAAAGGGCTAACCAATTGCAAGCAATTGAGGCCAAACTTCAGCAGGTAAGTAAGGAAGCCGAAGCAGAAATGGTGTGACTGAGATAGGATGTTGAGGAGAAGACCAAGGTGAATGAGGAACACAATCAGCTGATCAGGCAGCTGAAGCCAGAATGCTCAGCAAGAGAACAACTGCTAGAAGTGAAAAATAATGAGTTGAAGCATAAAGATCAGCTAATTGCCGAAAGAGATGAGCAACTTGCTGAAATAGCTGAGAAAACAAGAAAATAAGCAGAAGAGGCATTTGCAAAAAGGGAGGAAGAGCTCTTGACAAAGTTGGCAGAAATGGAACAAAAAGCCAATCATTATGGTCTGGAATGGGCCAAGTATCATAATTATGCCAAGAGACTTAAGGATGAGAAAGAGGCATTAAAGCTACAGATTTAAGAGATGAGAGGAATACCTGTTCCAACACCTCAACAGCAAGGTCCAAGTCCACCAGAGCAGACACGGATGTCGACAAGGACATCGACCAAAACAAAGGGGAGGGCAGATGTAGACACTAGTTCTAGACAGACATAGCAAAAGCAGAAGTAAAATTGTACACAATTGTTTTTGAGTGCAATACACGCTAAGTTTTGGTCAAATTGCAACATAAATGGAATTTAAAGGATTAGTCAAATATTAGTGAAATGTAAACGAAATGCAAATGTGATATTGTCCATTTGGGTTTAGTTGTGGTGAAATATTTTTTGTGTGTAGATGATTTCATTTTGATTTCAAGGACAGTACATGCATTGAGAGAGCATTTAAAGGCACTTGAAATTTGCAATCCAATGAAACCAAGATCTTGGTTTTCTCCACCCAATAAATGAAACAATAAAATTTTCATTTTGATGGAGGTCTCCTAGAAGAAGTAGAACAGAACTATCTTGGTATATACTTCAATAACAAGCTCAGTTGGGAATCATGCAGAATGAAGGGAATTTTAGAGGATGGGAAACACTTTTTGCATTGCAAAACAGGCATGGGAAAGTAAAATTATGGTATTGGGAGTCTATATAGGTCTTGTTCAAGTTATTGGTGGTGTCAATGGTGCTCTATCACACTTAAAATGAAGACAAATAGAGAGAATCAATAAGTGTTTGATCACAGGCAAACTTAAAATAAAATTTTCAGTTCCATATGAAATATTTTTGGTAAAATAGGCACTTTTCCTATAGAGGTGACTGCTATGATTTATCTTTATTTTGGAGAAGACTGAAAAGTTGGATGCAAATAGATGGCCCGAGGCTATAGTATGAGAATATCCAAATAAGAAAATAACAAATGGACAAAACAAAATAACAACGGATGCGTGTTAAAGTCTATGTTAAGGCAAATTTTAGGGCAGATATGTGGGCAAATTTTAGGGCACATATAAATACCATCAAAAGGCATATCTATATATAGGGATAAACCTCAAATTGAGGGCAAAGATGCCCTATGGCTCACTTGAGGACCTGCTCATGTCAACTTAGATGTGAGATAGACGCTTAGAAGAGACAAAAAGAGAAATGGGAGAAAATTATCTGTACCTTGTGGACAAAGTGGAAATAAGGAAGCATTCCATTTTGAACTGCAAAGCTTAAATGATATACAGGCCAGTTATTCGATACTCAGCTGTGGATTCTATGTATAATTTTTTGGATAAGCCACAAATAAATTAAAAAATTACAAGAATCAGCAGTTTGAAGAGAAAGAATGATGGTAAGAATGCGTAGTTGCAAACAATGATGTTCCTTTTTCTAAGCGAGTGAGATAGCGTATGTTGATTGGTAATATTGTATCTTCATAGTGCCCTCGGGTGTTTGGCATTTTGACATTTAATGCCTACTATCCTATTCCCTCAACATTTTTTTGCTTACGCTTAAAATAAGTTTAAAAAAAGAAAATGGAGGAGGCCTCACTTCTTTTTAATATGGTTAATGGAAGTTAGGTCAACATTTGCCAAAAGGAGGGCATTGTACAATGATGCTCCTCTATCGTTCCACTGCATTGCTGTTTTAATCTGATGCCTAATTGGGCAGGGCAATCCCTCTTGCCTATTGTACTTTACCATCCATAGGCCTACCGTGATTCCTGCTGCAATTAGTTGTAGTCCCTGGGTTAAATTAGGATTGATTGAATTTTTTGGTTAGTTATATCCTGCCAATTCATCATTTAATCCCTCTTGCCTATTGTACTTTACCATCCATAGGCCTACGGTGATTCCTGCTGCAATTAGTTGTAGTCCCTGGGTTAAATTAGAATTGATTGATTTTTTTGGTTAGCCATATCCTGCCATTCCTGGTGCAATTAGTTGTAGTCCCTGGGTTAAATTGAATTTTTTGGTTCGCCATAATTCATCATTTAACAATGGGATTGAATTGAGCATAGGAGAGAAGTATAACATAAATGAAAGGAAGCGTAACTTTCCCAACAAGGATTGAATTGATCATAGGAGAGAAGTATAACATAAATGAAAGGATGCGTACCTTTCCCAACAATTGAAACATGGAAAGACGGGAATAGGGAACCACGACCTCAAGAACCGTGGAGGAGGCCCCTGGCACGCTCATTAGCCATCCTAATGCCTGTTTAGTCGCTTACATACACACAAATGAACAAATTTAAAAAAAATAATAATAATTAGACATAACATTAATTATTATATTTGCGTGACATGACCTGAGATGCGGCTCCGCTCAAATAGACAACGCCCTGGGTGGGAGAGGCGTGAATGGCTTCCACCACAGCTCTGATCGCCCCTTCTATCATCTTCTTCGTCGTCTTCTTCGAATCGGATGGCTTCTTTTACAATTCAATTCCCACATCACAGCTGCGGATGAAATTTGTTTTTCAGGGTGCATATACCTCTCTCCAAGAACGTTTCATATTATAAACATTCTTCATTATTCGTATTTATAAAAAAATTGTTGTTTTTAATAATTTAATTTAATACTTATATAAAATATTTTGTGTTTAATAATTTAATTTAATATTTTTGTTTTGGAGAGATATTGTAGTGATAAGTTTAAAAAAAATTATCTCTTTTTATTAATGTTAAAATTTATTTTAAAAAGCACTTGGGGTGCAGGGCAACGGTCGGTTTGGGTTTTATCTCTTTTAATTATTTTATTTTTATTTTTATTTTTTTCAGTTGAT
Source organism: Wollemia nobilis (assembly GCA_028583015.1). Lineage (NCBI taxonomy): Eukaryota > Viridiplantae > Streptophyta > Pinopsida > Araucariales > Araucariaceae > Wollemia > Wollemia nobilis. Next base: position 1,981,050 of record JAQPPZ010002395.1, on the reverse strand, counting down.
TTTAAGTGTATTACATCTTTATATCTTTACATTTAGTGGTATTACACAAAGTTTGAATATTATTCATGCATCGTTTAGCAAGATTTGAACCTTGGTCTCCTCCTTATATGTTTATTTTTATTTAAATTTTAAAAAAAAATTATCTTTTAATTATTTTATTTTTATTTATATTTTTTTCAGTTGATTTTCAGTGTATTACATCTTTATATCTTTACATATAGTAGTATTACAACAAAGTTTGAATATTATTCATGCATTGCTTAGCAAGATTTGAACCTTGGTCTCCTCCTTATACGTTGAGGAATCTAACATGTTGAGCTAATGCTACTTGATTACCTTTACTTTTTTTCAATTTAATAAAAAATAAAATTAAACTACCCCTTAAGGACTAGGTGGATTGGTAAGTGTTTATCTAAGTAGGCACTTACTAAGAGGACATCTAGGTTCAAACCTTGAGGGCAGCCTCTTTGTAAAGGTAGTAGTCTGATTTGAATCTTTTGAGTGCACACCAAACCGACGATGACGTTATGAATCCCGAGCTTGTTTGAACCCTGCATTTGTCAATTATTAAAAATCTTTGCATCTATTTGCAAAGGTAGTAGTCTGGTTTGAACCCTGTGCTTGTTAGTTACTAAAAATAGTGTGGTTGTGACCAACTCTCCTATATAACCAAAAAATAAATAAACTTATATTTTTTTTTAATTAATAATTATTAAGGTCTGAAATGTAGATCAATTGGTTCGACCAAAACTCGTAAGGGGGGCAAAGGTTCAAGGTTCAAATCTCAGGCCTCGTGAGACTAAACACTTGTCCCTTTCTTGGTGCTTTCAACGACATAAAAGGTTTAAAATGATTGTGGCATGGTGGTTATAGGGGCGGATTGCGTGAAGAACTGTGTGGTGGTTTCTAAGGCGAACAACGCAAAATATTGTGACGGCCATAAAAGTTGGGCAGTCTTATTAAGGTCCAAGGTGTAGACCAATTGGTTGGACCAAACCTTGTAAGTGGAGCGGAGGTTCAAGGTTCAAATATCGGGCCTCACAAAACTAAATGCTTGTCCCTTTCCTTGTGGTTTCAACGGTGTAAATAGTTTAAAATAATTGTGGCATGGTGGTTATAGGGGCGAACTACGCGAAGAACTATGTGATGGCTTCCAAGGCAAACAATGCAGAATATTGTGGCAACCATAAAAGCCAAAAAAACCTGCCTGAATTCATGGCGACTACTAATTCCACCATGTAAATTCAAAAAAATTATTATTATTATTATTTTATAAAAAAAATCCAATGGGTTATATGGGATTGGAATGGGCGTCACCTGTATTACATCATCACCACATGACGGTATTACAATAAAGTTTGGATATTATCCATGTGTCGTTTGGCAAGATTTGAACCTGGGCCTCCTTGAAATATTTAGGAATCTAATCAGTTGAGCTAATGTCACTTCATGATTATTTTATAAAAATTAAATTGTAGAAATTCAACTAATTAAATATATGTTTTTTAATACAAAGGCCAAAGTTCAAATATTGTTAAGTGATATGTACATAAGTAGCAAGATATTATAATATGGTAATCACATAATCATGATGTAATACAAGTAAATCATGTTTCAATCTCTTATAATGTAATATGTAACTCTCCTACTCATCATGGATAGACAAAAAGACCAAAATCCCATTACCATTTGGGAAGAATTGGTCCAAGCATTGAAGGATTCATTTTATCCTTCTAATTATGCTAGAGAATTGAGAGTAAAATGGTGTAGATTACGCCAAACTTCTAATATGTCTATGCAGGAATATGTCTCTTCTTTCAACAGGTTACGCATTTTGCTTCGCATGAAAGATCCTACAGATGACTTGATTGTAAAATTTACAAGTGGCCTTCAAGAGCACTTGTATAGGGAGCTCAAATATACTCCCTTGGAAACAATTGATGCGGCCTTCAACCATGCACAGCTGGCCGAAGAGAAGTTCACCACTCGGGCACAAGGAGCTTCTCGCTCTTCAAATCAGTAGCAGTCTTCGAAGGCCAATATGCCTTCCAATTTTTCTCCTTATTCTTATCCTAGTTCTTCTTCTTCCTCCTCTCCTACTTCTTATAATGCAAAGAAATATTGTAATTATTGTAAAAGACAAGGACACTTAGAATCCAAGTGTTTTAGGAAGCAGAAGAACTTACTTTCAAAACGTATAGTAGAGGAGCCCCAAAATGGTCCTATTGAGGTTATAGGAGAAGGGAGAGCATATGATGAATTGAGAGGAAAATTGAATAATGTTACACTACTGCATCAAAAATGTGGTTGTGATCATTTGTTTGTCACCAAATCCACTTCACTCATGACTTCTTTGTGGATTGTATTATTGACAATGGATTGCAAACAAATATGATTGCACAATCTATTATCGATAGGCTCAAATTGCCTATGGAACCACATCCTCATCCATATCCATTGGGATGGAAGGATACAGATTCTAACTCCTACATCACAAAGACTTACACTGTATCATTTGCTTTTGGGCCTCATTATGTGGATAGAGTCACCTGTGATGTGACTCCCATGGACTATTGTGGTCTTATTCTTGGGCAGCCCTATCAGTTTGATAAAAGGGCTATTTATGATGCATTTAATCAGACCTACACACTGTTTCATAAGCATAGGTAATTTTGTCTTTATTTCCAACCATATACAACGATTATGCCTAATTGTTATCTACTAGAGAAGATAGCCTTAGTCTTCAATAGGCCTCATGACAGACTTGCTTTCGCTGCACCGCCTCCTCCCAAGGTGGTGTTTTCCTCATCTTTCGCTACATCGCCTCCTCCTACAAAGGTGAGTTATTAATCAACACCTCCTTCTGCTCTAGCTCTTCTTCCACCTGTTTTAGAGTGGCCTTCTTCATTGCCATCTTCACCGGTTCTTGTTTTTCAGTAGACTTCATTGGCTCAACAGTCGACTCTTGGTGCTTCATCTTTGCCTCATCAAGATCCTACATAGATTAGTGATTGAGATGTACCACGACATTCTACTCCAACATTGTCTGTAACTCGTGATCTCCATGACCTTGTTTAGCATCTCAATCAACTTTGTTCAGCGTGTTGTATCTCACCCTCTCGTCCCTATTGTAAAAGCACTGGAGTCTAATGCTTCTATTGTGGAGAGTGTCATAACCTCGCCACTTGCAATTGTTTTACTTGAAGAAATATGATTATGCACCAAGTTTTTGTATTGCAGGTGCAGGTTCACGAGCAGTGGCGGAAGAGAACACCCATTCCCTAGCGGAGACAGAATTGGGAGACGTCAGGTGAGTGGGACATGATGTTGTGCCTCGTGCACCTTGAATCGTGGATACATAGAAGCCCACCGTAGGATTTGCATATAAAAATCATTCTGCTTGCCATTGCATCCAATGTATTTGTGTAATTGCATATCATGTATGTCTGCTATTGCATTTCTTGCTTGATGTTTGTTACAATTCACAATATGTTTAAAAAAAAAAATAACAAATATAATAGAAAAAATAAAGAATTTAAAAATAATAATTAATAACAATACATTAAAAAATAATAATAGAAATAAAAATAATAAAATATATATATATAGTATAACTTATATGATGCAAATATTATTTGTTTTCTCGTTAGAAATTAGAGCCTAGTACGAACCATAGGCTATTCGAGTATAAAGCACTATAAAACAAACTAAAATTAATATATGGAAAAGTTTATAGGTAATTATGGTGGAGAGGAGCACACCAAATAATGTTAATATATTTATATAAATGTATAAGCAAGGGGAGTGCTATCCCATATGTGTTAAAATTAAATTAAAAAATATATATACATAATTATTTTATTTACCTCCACTTGGATGATGGACGCTTTGTTTTTCTCCACCCAGATGATGGACGCACTCTCCACATGGCTAGGGTAGTAAGGAATTATCTGGCAATAAAAAAAAGGTGTCATATTGCTATCACACAGATTTTTCTATATAAACCAGGGATTAAGGTTAAAAAAATGTTTTTGGATATGTAAGTGGAATTCTAGAAGTTGTCGTCTTAGTTATGTGAAAATGAAGTCTATTGGCTTTCGAATGTCGCTACGTGTTCAGGTTTGGCTGGTTGCCACCTTGATGTTTTATGTTATGAGAAACAATGTTGTATTTCTCTATGCTTTCTTACTGAAACTGAATTTCACAAAAAAAATATAAGTTAACGTTGTTGTATTTTTTATTTGAATCGTTTTATTTACGAATTGCTCTGAGATGGTTGGTCATTAATAATATAAAGGTAATATAATTGTTTTGTTGCACATTTGCTTGATGCATTTTTGCATGGCATTATCAATGATCAATTCATAATGGAAGTGGGAAAACTCTGGTTGATTTTACTGCATGGTTGCTTGTTTGAGTGCATATAGTTGCATTTAGAGGACCAAGATGACCCTATATATGCTTAAGCCACCCAAACCTCTCGTCTCCGACAGTGAATGGGCAGGTACCAGGGAAAAGCATTGCCAATAGATGTCAGTTGCGATTGCGCTGTTGTTTCAAACATTCAATGACGACACTGATGTACCGTCTCCTAGAAATTAAGGTGGAAACTTCTCTAAAAAAAAGAGGACTGCGTCATTCTTCTAATATCAGTCTGTGATCAAACATTAGAAATACCGCAAGTGTAGATTAAGGATGAGAAAATCTTCTCAAAAGAAATATTAATTTTGAATTTTATACTATTGATGGTTGTGTATCGTATGACCTGATATTGCTTTAGTTTGAGGTATTGGATCTTTACATAAATGATATTATTGTTAATATGTATGTGGGATCTGCTTTGTTGGTGGAAGCCTTGTTTGTGTTTAGAGAAACATGATTTAATGCATGTTTAAAGGAACATTTTGAGGGTTAAAGTATGGTGCAATAGGAACATAATTACCCAAAACAGATGACATAGGTAGCCATAGAGTTTGCCTTATAGTATTGTATTCAGATTAATTTGAACTCTCATAATTGCTTGGGTAGCAGATATAACCGAAAGGATAGTTGACTTTTTAATAGGAACTAAGGTATTCGCCGCTATTGCTAAAGCATTAAGAACATGGAGAATATGGTTTCAAAATTCTTATATTATGCTCAAACCTTGTATTGGATGCTCATGTATAATGTAATTTTCTTGAAAACAGAGTCAGTGTCTTGAGAAGTAATAAAATCGTCTTTGCATGCTATTAGTAACATAGTTTCTTGATTAAGGGGTATCCGAAATATCGAATTGGAAATATTGTTTTATTTAAAAAATAATAATAATAGAAAGCTTTGGTTGATTTAGAAGTTTAAGTCGTGCTTTATGAATCTTTAATTTAATATAGAGACAAACTATTTGGTAGGCTTAAAGAATGTAAGATAGGTCCTTATAAAGCATATATTTTTTTTATGGGAATTTTTAATTGATATTTTGTTCTTTGTCATTTAAAGAAAAGCACTTACTCTTATTTTGCTTATAAAGACCATATGTTTCATGTGAAATATAAAGTAGGTTTTATTGCTTGGCATAAGAAGCTTTAATCTTTCCATATATACAAAAGTATGTTAGCTATTTATAAAGTTTTTTTTTTAATTTGTACATGATATATGAGCTTATACCTTTACGTATAAAGAAAGTTTAGTTATACATGTAGAGTAATGTAAGTTGTTTATAATGTTCTTTTAGACTATGGATATATGTGATTTAAATTATATTGTTCTTTTTAAATATGGATGTATAAGATTTAAAGATGGATAATTATATGGAAAAGTTGTTGTCTGCCTTATTAAACCAAAGCATAAAATATTTAGACCATAATGTAAGTTGTTTATAATGTTCTTTTAGACTATGGATATATGTGATTTAAATTATATTGTTCTTTTTAAATATGGATGTATAAGATTTAAAGATGGATAATTATATGGAAAAGTTGTTGTCTGCCTTATTAAACCAAAGCATAAAATATTTAGACCATAATCAAACCAGAGATTTAAGAATTAAAAAAAAAAAAGATGAGAGCCAGTGTCTATCGAGTAGGATGACACTAATACCCAGCCATAAGTTCGCAGTGGCAGCTTCCGTGAGTTTGTGCATTCAGCCATGCGTATGAATGAGGTTCAACGTGAAGGAGAGGCAAGAGACATTGGTATGGGACATTGTCTTTGGATAACATAAATATAGTATGTGAGGACTCTCATGAGCCTGCCCGATGGGGGAATTGCCAACAGACTTATAACCAGAGAGCTGGATTAAGGGGTTGAAAGGTCCAACGGTAGATGGTATGGGCAGCATTACCGTCAATCGATGTCAGAATTGAGAAATACGGTCCATAACCATGTGATGGGGACCCTAGCCATACCTTAGTAGAAGGTCAATAAACAGTCACATGCATAGTGACACTAGTTCCAAAGCATGAAAACAATGAGTTTCTAGTAGAACTGAAATAGTATAGAGTTTACTCAGGCTTTGGAACAAGGGAAATACTACGTTCCATCATCCAGGTTATATGGGACCTAGATGAGCAAACCCTCACCAAGATATTAAATAATCTGACTACTACCACCTATAGGGCTCCTTCGATGGATTATCCTCCCTCAATGGTTAGTCCCGATGTTATCGAACAGGGACACCATCGTGCTGCAAAGATATTTTACCACTATCGACATTGCTATCTGCTTTGATAATGTGGCTCGACCAACAAAATCAAAAAATGCATTTGTCTGACAATTTCTATGCCACTTCCTTGGACTCCTCATTACCGACGTGCTAGCCCGACATCACTGTCCATCGCTTCTGAAACCATCACTACTGACACCATCGATCTAGTCGTTTGTTGACTAATCCATGCCAAAGACATCGGTTTTCAATGATTTTTGGTATGCCTGATAGTCATTTCTCGACAAGTTTTCAGTGATTAGCAGCACATTACAACGTAGCAGACACCATCACCTGATGTGTTTTCAACAACCTGCTAGCTACACACTTCGATTAACGATGGGTATTCTACATTTTTCAACTTAGTCTAATGTTTATGATGCTCGCCTGCAAGTTTTGGTGATCCTTCTATAGTCATCGATGAAGTTCAAAGTTTCACGGTTTAATCCTACATTTGTATTGTGGGTAACTTTCCATTGCTTAAAAGGCACAATAGAAATAACCAACCAACAAGGGCTAGCTAGAGCCATATTGCTTGCTTCGCTGGACTTTGTCATGTCATTGATTGAGCAACCAATTGACTAGACTAGCTTGTGTTGACATCGTCGTTGACTGAGCGGCCAGTTGGCTTGGCCAGGTGGCCCATTGATTGGCAAAAGCAAAACCAAATATTTTGGTTAAAATTTAATAATATTAAAATCAATCCCCATGGTGGTGTAGTTGGTTATCAAATTTTTTTGTTTTTGCTGCAAAATATGCTAGATTAATTAATTTTTATTAAATTAAATCTTTTTATTTATTTCCCAAATTTTTTAAAAGCAAATTTCTTTTTGCTTTGGAATAAGGCATATATTTTGCAAAAAGGGAGGTTAAGTTTTTGTAATTTTTGTAACTCCCTTGTAGAAGGCAAATGTTTGCAAATTTATAGCCTAGGAGAGGCTATTCTTTTTGTAATTAATATGGATTATACTAGATCATAAATGACATCCAATTTAGCTGACCAAATGCTTACCTTGGTAGAAACTATTGGGTAATTGGTCAACAAAGTGGACAATATTTTAGTTCATTATGCTCCTAATGAAAAAGCCACTAAAGATGCTAAGGCCCATACAAAATGTGAAGTCAAGTTGTATGATGGGTCTCGAAACCCCGATGTATTGAATAACTAGATCATGGACATGAAAACCTAGTTTGCATATACAAAAGTTTTCGTCAATGATCAAGTTCCTTTTGCCAAACTTAAATTGACTAGGTCAGCAAAACTAGTCATCATGGATAGATAAAAAGACCAAATCCATCACCATTTTGGAAGAATTAGTCTAAGCATTGAAGGATTCATTTTATCTTTCTGATTATGCTAGAGAATTGAGAGAAACGATGTATATTATGCCAAACTTATAATATATCAGTGTAGGAATATGTCTCTTCTTTCAACAGGTTACACATTTTGCTTCGTGTGAAAGATCCTCTAGATGACTTGATTGTAAAATTTACAAGTGGCCTTCAATAGCACTTGTATAGAGAGCTCAAATATACTCCCTTGAAAACAATTGATGTAGCCTTCAACCATGCACTGTTGGTCGAAGAGAAGTTCACCACTCAGGCATAATGAGCTTCTCACTATTCAAATTAGCAACAGTCTTAGAAGTCCAATATGTCTTCCAATTCTTCTCCTTCTTATCCTAGTTCTTCTTCTTTCTCTCCTCCTACTTCTTATAATGCAAAAAAATATTGTAATCATTGTAAGAGACATGGACACTTAGAATATGAGTGTTTTAGAAACCAGAAGAACTTACTTGCACAACCTATTGTGAAGAAGCCCCAAAAGGGTCCCATTGAGGTTATGGGAGAAGAGAGGGCATATGATGAATTGAGAGGAAAAATGAATAGAGCATATGATGAATTGAGAGGAAAACTGAATAATGTTACCTAGCTACATCAAAAGGGTGGCCGTGACAGTTTTTTGTCACCAAAGCCTACCTCACTCATGACTTCATTCTGGATTGCATTATCGATAATAGATCGTAAACAAATATGATTGCACAATATGTTTTTGATAGGCTTAAATTACCTATGGAATCACATTCTTATCCATATCTATTAGGATGGAAGGATACGGATTCTAACTCCTACATAACAAAGACTTACATTGTGTCTTTTACTTTTGGGTCTCATTATGTGGATCGAGTCACTTGTGATGTGACTTCCATGGACTATTATGGTCTTTTTCTTGGGCAGCCCTATCAGTTTGATAAAAGGGCTATTTAGGATGCATATAATCAAACCTACATATTGCATCATAAACATGGGGAATTTCATCTTCATTCCTACCCACAGACCACGATTATACTTGATTGTTATCTACCAGAGAATATAGCCTTAGTCTTCAATAGGTGAGTGTTTTCCTCATATTTCGCTACATCACCTCCTCCTATGAAGGTAAGTTCTTCATCAAAACCTCCTCCTTCTCTAGATCTTCTTCCACCTATTTTAGAGTGACCTTCTTCATTGTCATCTTCATCGGTTCCTATTTTTCAATAGACTCCACTGGCTTAGCAACCTACTCTTGGTGCTTCATCTTTGCCTCATCGAGATCCTACAAAATTAGTAATCGAGATGTACCATGATATTCTACTCCAATATCGTTGATGACTCGTGGCCTTTGTGACCTTGTTCAACATATCAATCAACTTTGTTTTAGCGTGTTGTATCTCACCCTCTCATACCTATTGTAAAAGCATTGGAGTCCAACGCTTCTATGGTGGAGAGAGATGATGTGGACATCATTAGATATAGGCTATTATTTATTAGGATTAGTTTATTTTATCATTTACTAAAGCCTAAAGTCCTAATTCTAAGTTAGAATGTGTGTTCTAGACTAGGTGTTAGCTTTTACTTATTTAATTAAGTATTAAGTCCTAAGTCTAGGTGTGATTTAATAATATCCAATTCCAATTTGTAAATGTCAACACATTTGGATGACATAGTCTTTGGATTGGATTTGTTAGCTTAGTTAGAGTTAACAAATTTCTTTTGAGTGCTTAGTCATAGTTATGGATGAGCATATTCCTAATTTGGAAGATTATTGTTGTAAATAGTGTTATTTAAGCACAACTTGGAAATAAGAATTAGTTAGTGTGTTTTCAATTCATTTTCCTCGTCAATTCCTATAGAGAAGACAATGGTGTGTCATCAATCCATGGTGTATATTGGTGAGAAAGGCCTTCGAACATTAAAAATGAAAGGTATGGCTAAAGGAATTTTTGATTGCCTATTAAATTTTAATTTTGTGAGCACTGTATTTTGGAAAGCAAACCTGATTCAAGTTTCCTAGTGATGCTACAAGATCTAAAGGAATTTTGCATCTAGTTCATAGTGATGTGTTTGGTACCATTGTTAGGTAAATATATCTATTTTTTTACATTTATAGATGACTTTTCAATATAGACCTAGGTACATATTGTACGAAACAAATCTGGTGTTTTCAATAGATTTAAAGAGATTAAGGCTCTTGTAGAAAATCAAATAAAGAAAAAGATAAAGGTTTTGAGAAGTGATAATGGTGGTGAGTATTGCTCTAATGTATTTGAACAGTTTTGCAAGGACTGTGGAATAGAAAAGCAGAAAACAACTTCATATACTCCACAATAGAATGAAGTTGCAGAACGGATGAATAGGAAATTGATGGATAAGGCCAGAAGCATGCTAAGTGGTGTAGGGTTAGAAAGGAAATTGTCACCTCATCAATAGATCTTCTACCCCAGCCTTGGTGGATAAGACTCCAAAAAAAGTGTGGACTAGTAAGAAACCCTCTCTTAGTCAGATAAGGGTTTTTGCTTGCAATGCTTATATGTATGTCCTAAAAGAGAAAAAGACTAAGCTAGACTATAAATATAAAAATACATATTTGTGGGTTATAATACTAGTGTTAAAGGATATAAGTTGTGGAACCCAAAAACAAAGAATATTGTTTACAGTCGTAATATGACCTTTAGAGAAACAAAAAGGGTTTCAAAACAAGAAATGCAACCAAGCAAAGAACCTAAAATAGTTCAAGTAAAATTGGAGCAGGAGGAAGAACCTATGGTAGAACCTGGTGCTACAGAAGAAGATGAACTTATAGAGAGTCTAAAGAGGAAAATTTAGAGGAAGAAGCTGAGGAGGCAGTTGAAGATGCAAAACCTAAAACTCCAAGGTTGAGGAGATAAGATTGAGTGAGAAGACTCCCATAAAGGTATAGTATTTCAAATATTTGTTCTACATTTAATATATCTATTATTAATGAAGAACCCAAGACTATAAAGAAGGTACTTCAATCAAGTTATTGGAAAAGGGCTATGGAGGAAGAAATGGAGTCCCTGGATAGAAATAAGACATAGGATTTGGTGAAATTACCCTTGGAAGAAAAACTATTGGTTGTAAGTGGGTATTCAAGAAGTACAATGTAGAAGGAAAGTTGGAGAAGTACAAGGCTCACTTTGGTAGCAAAAGGATTTTCTTAAGTTGAGGGAATTGAATTTGGTGAGATTTTTTTGTCATGGCTAAACTAACTTCAATTAGATTTTTGTGGGCTATTTATGTTGCTTTTGATCTTTAAATAGAAAAAATGGATGCAAAGACAATATTTCTACATGATGAACTTGATGAAGATATATATGTCACAACCAGAATGCTTTAGGATAAAAGGTAAGGAGGACTTTGTATGCAAGTTGAAAAAGTTTCTTTATGGCTTGAAGCAATCTCCAAGAATGTGGAACCAAAAATTTGATAGATTTATTTTGACACTTGGGCTTGGAAAAAGCAAAGTAGATCCATGTGTGTATTTTAATCAAAAATGTGTAAATTTTATTATCATTGATTTGTATGTGAATGACATGTTGTTAATCGATAACAATAAGGAGATGATAAAGTTACTAAAATCTCAGTTATCTTCTGAATTTGACATGAAGGATTTGGATGTTGGAAATTTTATTTTGGGTATGAAAATAATAAGGGATCGTGCAAATAAAAAGTTGTGGCTAAATCAAAGGAAACATGTTTATTTAATACTACAAAGGTTTAGGATGAATGATTTTAAACCAATATGTACTTCATATCCTATTGGTCAAGCATTATTTGTTGAACAATGTCCTAAAACATATGATAAAACTAGAGAAATGCATCATATTCCTTATGCTAGCACTATTGTTAGTCTGATGTATGCAATGGGCCTGATATTGCACATGTAGTGGGAGTAGTTAGCAGATATATGTCCAATCCAGGAAAGGAACATTGGACTATTGTGAAGAAGATCTTCTAATACTTGCATGGAACTTTGATGGGGAGCCAAATCGCTCATGCCAAATCTATGTTCTCATTCAACAATTCGAAAAAATATTACAATGATGGCAACAGTCTGCCAAATAAATTCCTTTATCCCGAAAGATAGTTTCTATTACAACATCTTTCGTCCTGGAGGAAAAACAACCTAAACAGGTTCAGAATGGCCCTCTTGCCTTTATGCCTGCAACTCTGTCTCCATAGTTTTTTGACCCTTGTGCATGCCTTCGCTTCCCCTTTTAAAATATCTGGCGTGACTCTCTGTTTCCCTTTTTTGACCCTTCGTTTCATTTTTTCGTGCCTCTTCGTTGTCTTGGCCTCCGAAACGTCTTCCTTTTCGACTCTTGATCTTCGTCTGCTTTCATTGCACCTTGGTGCCACGTGCTTGTCCAATGTTGCCATTGTAGACTCTGTCCACCTGTCAACCCATGATGACGTTCGGGATACCCATCGCTCGATAATTTCTTCTGTAACGGCCCTTGTAACCGCCTGCCTTTCCTTTCCTTATGTTTGGTCGTGAAAATGTGACATGTCGCGATATCACGACATTTTTGCTTTACTGCCTTCTTGTCCCTCTTCGAGTCGCGAAAATGCGACATGTCATGATATCGTGACACTTTTGCTTTTTCGGCCTTCCTGCCCTTTGCGAGTCGCAAAAATGCGACATGTCGCGATATCGTGACACTTTTGCTTTTCGGCCTTCCTGCCCCTTGCGAGTCGCGAAAATGCGACATGTCGCGATATCGCGACACTTTTGCTTTTCGGCCTTCCTGCCCCTTGCGAGTCGCGAAAATGCGACATGTCGCGATATCGCGACACTTTTTCTCTCCTGCGCCTCCTCTCGCCTTTTGGTCGTGATAATGCGACATGTCGCGATATCGCGACACTTTTCTCTCCTGCGCCTTCCCTCGCCTTTTGGTCGTGAAAATGTGACATGTCACGATATCGCGACACTTTTTCTCCTTTGCGCTTTCTTTCGTCCTTTGGTCGCGAAAATGCGACATGTCGCGATATCGCGACATCTTTCCTTTTCGGCTCCTCTTTCTCCTTTTCGGTCGTGAAATCGCGACATGTCGCGATATCGCGACACCTTTCCTTTCTGACTCCTTCTCGCCTTTCGGGTCGCGAAATCGCGACATGTCGCGATATCGCGACAACTTTGCTCTCTGCCTTCTTTCTGCTCTGTCGGTCGCGATTTCGTGACATGTCGCGAAATCGTGACATTTTCTTCTCTGGCCCTTCCGGTCTTCTTTCGATCGCGATATCGCGACATTTTTTGTCCCGCGTCTTCTCTCTCCTTCCTGAGTCGCGAAAACGTGACATGTCGCGATATCGCGACACTTTTCTCTGTCGCGATATCGCGACATTAAGGCTAACACTTAGAATTTTTTTTGTTGATGCAAGATTGCTCTACTGCCATCGGATGCTCCTGCATCAGACAATCGGGGTGGATTGAGAAGTGTCCTTCACTTCTATCTTGTTGGAGGAAGACCCAGGCGGTCGACCTCTATTTTTGACAACCAAGTTGCATCTTCGATAGGCTCGCCCTTCTACTTGACTAGATATTCAGAATACTACCTATTCCTGGTACTTCTTCTTGCTCGAGTGTCTAGTATTTCCTTGATCTCGCCTATTGCTTGGAGTAGATGTTGGAATACTCCACAATTCCGCACTTGGTGTCTCGCTATCGCCTCCTTCATGATATTCTACCAAATCTGCAATGTTGAAAACAGGTGATATGTTAAAGCCACTGGGCAATTCTACTTCATATGCATTGCCTGAATCTCGTTTTCCTAGAATTCGACATGGTCCAAACTTCTTCATCTTCAGCTTGTTATAAGTTTTAGCAGGGAATCTTTCTTTTCTCAGATGGACCATGACCACATCTCCCACAATAAATTCCTTGAACCATCACTTCTGGTCCACCCTTGTCTTATATCGGTTATTCATATTAGTAATGTGCTTCTTCACTTCTTCATGCACGCTCCTTAGATGCTCTGCAAAGTCCTCAGCCTCGGCACTGCACCTTTCCCCTGTATCCATCTTCCTCAACTCATAAGCATTCCTTGGACTGCTCCCATACACTATCTGGAATGGAGATTTGTTAGTACTCCTGTTGACAGAATTGTTATATGCAAATTCTGCCTGTGGCAAAACCAAATCCCATCCTGTGGGCTTATCTCCTATCAAGCATCTCAATAGATTTCCCAGACTTCTATTCACCACCTCCATTTGGCCATCAGTCTATGGGTGGTATGCAGAACTGAATTTCAAATATGTCTACAGTTTCTTCCACAAAGTCCTCCAAAAATACCCCACAAACTTGGTATCTCTGTCGAAAACGATACTCTTTGGTAGACCATGAAGTCGTACCACCTCTTTGAAAAATAACCCTGCAATGTGAACTGCGTCACTAGTTTTCTGGCAGGGAATGAAATGTGCCATCTTGGAAAACCTGTCAACTACCACAAATATGGAGTCATTTCCCCGCTGTGTCCTTGGTAGACCAAGAACGAAATCCATGTTGACGTCCTCCCATGGTCTCTCTCGGTACAGGTAATGGCTGATATAATCCAGTGTTCTAGTTCACACCTTTCACCCTCTGGCATACTCTACAACTTTGCACAAACTTCTTCACATCTTGCTTGTAGTTGCGGCCAATAGTAGTTCTCACTAACCAGGGCAATGGTCTTATCCCGACCAAAATGTCCAACCAACCCTCCACTGTGTTTCTCCTTGACCAGATTTTCCCTCATTGAACTCCTTGGAATGCACAATTGACTTCCTCTAAACAACATTCCATCTTGGATCAAAAAATCCAACCACTTGGTCCTGTCCAAAGTGACAGGTGCCAAGCAAGCCTTCCAGGCTTCTGCAAAATCGGGATCTTCAAGGTACAAACCCTTCAGTTCATCAAATCCTACCACTTCCACCTTCATTTCTGTCAACAAACACCGCCTTCTACTTAAGGCATCCGCAACTCTGTTTGACCTCCCGCTCCTGTGCTTCAACACAAAGGTATAACTCTGTAGAAACTCAACCCACTTCGGGTGCCTCTGATTTAGCTTCCTTTGGTTATTAATATACTGTAAGGCCTGATGATCAGTAAATAGAACAAACTCTTTTGGCAACAGGTAATGTCGCCACTTCTTTAGAGCCTGAACCATAGCATAAAACTCTTGATCATAAACCGAATACTTCTTCCTAGCATCATTGAGTTTCTCACTAAAGTAAGCAATAGGTTTACCTTCTTGACTCAAAACAGCTCCTATGGCACTGCCACTAGCATCACAATCTACCTGAAATACCTTATTAAAATCTGGAAGTGCCAAAATAGGTTGCTCTGTAACCTTCTTCTTCAACGAGATCAAAGCTCTTATCTGCTCCTAAGGTCCACTTAAATTCTTTCTTATCCCCTCTCATTGTTTATGTAAGGGGTGCACAAATACTGCTAAAATTCCTAATGAATTTCCTGTAAAAACTTGCTAGACCATGAAATGATCTTACCTCGGTCGTGCTTCTTGGAGTAGGCCATTCAATGATAGCTCTCACTTTTTTTGGGTCCATTTTTAGACCTTCGACTGAGATGACAAATCCCAGGTATACTAACTCCTTCACGAAATTACACTTCTTCAGATTAATTAACAATTGCTCCTCCCACAGCTTCTCAAAAACTCTTCTGATATGCATCAGATGTTCGTCCAGGGTTTTGCTAAATATTAAAATATCATCCAAATAGACAATGACGAATTTGCCTAAAAATTCTTTCAATACCTCATTCATCAGTCGCATGAATGTGCTTGGTGCATTGGTTAGCCCAAATGGCATGACCAACCATTCATACAAACCCTCTCTGGTCTTGAAGGTTGTCTTCCACTCATCTCCTTCTCTGACACGAATATGATGATAACCACTCTTCAGATCAATCTTTGTGAAGTACTTGGCTCCACTCAAACAGTCCATAATGTCATCCATCCTTGGCAATGGAAATCTATACTTTATGGTGATCTTGTTAATGGCTCGAGAGTCTGTACACATTCTCCACTCTCCATATTTCTTTGGTGCTAGTACTGCAGGTATTGCACATGGACTCAAGCTCTCCCGAATCAGTCCCTTCTCCGAGCAACTCCTGGACTTGCTCGTTCAGCTCTTCGGTTTTTGTAGGAGTCATTCTATGTCTTGCCTTATTGGGTAAACTAGATCCTGGTACCAAATCTATATGGTGACTGATCTTCCTCACTGGTGGTAAACCCTCAGGCACATTATCAGATACAATGTCTGGAAATTCTTCTAATAGTCCTAAGACTTCTATAGGGGTATCCTTACATTCTTCCTTCCTAACTCTAGGAACTAATGCATAGCACATATGCTCATGCTTTAAACCATCCAAAAATCTTCCCCCTTCAACTAAACAGATTCTAGCGTTGCCACATACTTTTTGCCCGATTCCTTCAAGGGCTTTAGCTTATGGCGCACTCCATTCTTCGTCACTGAGTAAGTGTTGGCGCGACCATCATGCACTGCACATCGATCAAACTGCCATGGCCTTCCCAACAACAAATGACAAGCATCCATAGGCGAGGATGTCACACAGGACCTCATCACAGTAATTCCCAATATTAAATTTCACTGAGCATTGCTCACTGACCAAAGCCCTATGGTCCTTCTATAACCACGCAATCCGATATGGATGCGGGTGGCTTCTCCTCTTTAACTGTAACTTAGTAACCATTTCTTTTGAGACCAAGTTATCAGTACTACCATTATCTATAATGATATTACAGACCTTACCCGAACTTCTACACCTTGTGCGAAACAGGCTCCTCCTCTGGTCTAGTTCTTTCTCCTCATTCAACAGGGTCCTCCTGGTGACCATAACTTCTCCTCCCTCTGCCTCCTTAGAATGTTTTGATTCAGCACCTTCATCTGCCACAACAGCTCTAGCAGGACCCTCAGGTCTCTTATTCATCCTTTCTCGGTGTTGTGGACACTCGTATGCTCGATGTCCTTCTTCGCCACAGTGGAAATAGGTTCCACGAAATCCTCCCCTTCCAAATCCACGTCCAGATCTACCTCTCCCTCTCGGGTAACCATTGTTCTGATTACGTGGTTGGTAGGTGTTCCCCTCTTGCTGGTCCTGGGTATTACTGGTTCCACCAGCCTTCATCTGGTCCTTATATTTTTCTCCACTGGTCCTTCCACCAGTTCTTCCACCACGACCTCTTCCTCTTTGCTTACCCTCAAACTGTCTGTTCAGCTTCTCTTCAACTTTGAGGGCAAATTGGTAAGCATCCTCAATGGTGCTCATCCTAACCAAACTCAATTCTTCTTGAATACTGGTTCTCAACCCATTGATGTAACGGGCCACCTTCTCCCTGTTAGCCTCTGAATGGCCAGTTTTGATTGAGATCTGGAAAAACTCCTCTGTGTATTCTTTGACAGACTTGTTTGACTGTCTCAAACTCTGCATTTTTCTCAATAGGTCCAATTCATAATCCACAGGAATAAACTGTCTCTTCAATTTCTCCACCATTCGATCCCATCTGGTTATCTTCTCTTTTTCGCTTCTATTCCTTTCTAGTTGCACTTCTTTCCACCATATGCAAGCATGACCTTTCAACTTCATTTTTGCAAACTTGATTCGATCTGGATCTACAATCTCCTCATACTCAAAATACTCCTCCATATCATTTATCCAATCAATCAACTCTTTTGGATTGAGATTCCCAGAATACGTGGAGACATCAAACTTTGTCTTCTTCCCGATCCGAGATATGGCCTTAACCAATCTGGCTTCTGCAGGATTCATTGCTTCTTCTTCTTCTGAGGGATTATCAACCTCCCAAGCTTCATCTTCACTATGATCTTCTCTTCTTGGTTCAATCCCTCTTCGTAACTCCTCTTGCAGGGCTTGCACCTGCCTCTGCAAAGCTCTGAAATCTTCTTCAGGTACCACATTTCTCCCACCACCATGGTTTCTTCGTGGAGGCATTCTTCCTCACTCTCTTCTCACAACCCTTCCATAGATCCTGGTGCAAACTGCCTCACTTTTGGTGATCTACTCACACACTCAGGAACTCCTGCTATGATACCACTTGATGGGGAGCCAAATCGCTCATGCCAAATCTATGTTCTCATTCAACAATTCGAAAAAATATTACAATGATGGCAGCAGTCTGCCAAATAAATTCCTTTATCCCGAAAGATAGTTTCTATTACAACATCTTTCGTCCTGGAGGAAAAACGACCTAAAGAGGTTCAGAATGGCCCTCTTGCCTTTATGCCTGCAACTCTGTCTCCACAGTTTTTTGACCCTTGTGCATGCCTTCGCTTCCCCTTTTAAAATCTCTGGCGTGACTCTCTGTTTCCCTTTTCTGACCCTTCATTTCATTTTTTCGTGCCTCTTCATTGTCTTGGCCTCCGAAACGTCTTCCTTTTCGACTCTTGATCTTCGTCTGCTTTCATTGCACCTTGGTGCCACGTGCTTGTCCAATGCTGCCATTGTAGACTCTATCCACCTGTCAACCCATGATGACGTTCGGGATACCCATCGCTCGACAATTTCTTCTGTAACGGCCCTTGTAACCGCCTGCCTTTCCTTTCCTTATGTTTGGTCGCGAAAATGCGACATGTCACGATATCGCGACATTTTTGCTTTACTGCCTTCCTGTCCCTCTTCGAGTCGCGAAAACGTGACATGTCGCGATATCGCGACACTTTTGCTTTTTGGCCTTCCTGCCCTTTGCGAGTCGCGAAAATGTGACATGTCGCGATATCGCGACACTTTTGCTTTTCGGCCTTCCTGCCTTTGCGAGTCACGAAAATGCGACATGTCGCGATATCGCGACACTTTTGCTTTTCGGCCTTCCTGCCCCTTGCGAGTCACGAAAATGCGACATGTCGCGATATCGCGACACTTTTTCTCTCCTGCGCCTCCTCTCGCCTTTTGGCCACGATAATGCGACATGTCACGATATCGTGACACTTTTCTCTCCTGTGCCTTCCCTCGCCTTTTGGTCACGAAAATGCGACATGTCGCGATATCGCGACACTTTTTCTCCTTTGCGCTTTCTTTCGTCCTTTGGTCGCGAAAATGCGACATGTCGCGATATCGCGACATCTTTCCTTTCGGCTCCTCTTTCTCCTTTTCGATCGTGAAATCGCGACATGTCGCGATATCGCGACATGTCACGATATTGCGACACCTTTCCTTTCTAACTCCTTCTCGCATTTTGGGTTGCGAAATCACGACATGTCGTGATATCGCGACAACTTTGCTCTCTGCCTTCTTTCTGCTCCGTCGGTCGCGATTTCGTGACATGTCGCGAAATCGTGACATTTTCTTCTCTGGCCCTTCCGGTCTTCTTTCGATCGCGATATCACGACATGTCGCGATATCGCGACATTTTTGTCCCGCGTCTTCTCTCTCCTTCCTGAGTCGCGAAAACGCGACATGTCGCGATATCGCGACACTTTTCTCTATCGTGATATCGCGACATTAAGGCTAACACTTAGAATTTTTTTTTGTTGATGCAAGATTGCTCTACTGCCACCGGATGCTCCTTCATCAAACTTCAAACTATGCTGGATATTTGGACAAGAGAAGATCCATTGAGTGCTTATGTGTTCAGACTATTTGGAGGGGTAGTAAGTTAGATGAGTAAAAAATAATAAGTGGTTACTTTATCCACAACAAAGGCAAAGTACATTGTAGTAAATCATACCTATAAAGAAGAAGTATGACTATAGAGGTTGTGTTCAACATTTGGTCTTAACCAGAATGCTGTGAGAATTGACAATGATAGTCAGAGTGTAATATTTTGGCCAACAATCCTGGTCATGATCGATAAAAAAATATTGATATCAAGTACCATTTTGTGATAGAGATGCTTGAAGGAAATCGGGTGATGCCGGAGAAAGTTGATACAAAAATAATGTTTCTAATTCATTAACAAAGGATGTACTTACTCAAAAACAAATTTGGTGTAGAAGATCGATGGGCATGGTTGCCCTTGACAGTTGACAATGGCAATTTTTGATCCCTATGGAAAATATTCAACAAGTGGGAGAATTTTGGAAATATGTTGAATTTTTTCCATGTTATTTTGGTGGGGTTAACTCTAAATGGTACTGGAATCTCTCAATGTATCCTTGTCGAGATTCGAGATTAAGCTATTTTTAGACCCATATGGGTTGTTTAGGGTTAATTATTTGAACCTATAGTTTTTCACCCATGGTATTGTAAAATTTGTTCTTATGTTGTTATTTAATTACACTTGCATCAGGGTTTGAATAAAGATGAGAGATGAACATTATTGTATTAGAGACGATTAATTTTATACAATAAAGATATATTAGTGCGTTGGATTTTTTCTTGTAAGGGTTTTCTAGGTGAAATAGTGTGTTATGTGTGTATATCTTATCTTCTTTTTTCCTTTGATTATGTATTTATTATTTTTCTAGATTTATTTTATCAGGGCCTTTTGCTCTTTAATAAAGTGGAAACCACCAAATTTGGAGTTGGTTTAATTGAATTTTTATGGCACATATAGAGGAAATCTAGGACCAATAGGAGGAGGAGGAGGAATAATTAGAAATAATAGAGAAGATATTTTATCTCATTATGCTTTCAATAGTGGATTTAAGACAAATAATGAAGCTGAAGCTTGGGCGACTTTAGAAGGATTAAAAATATGTAAATAAATAAAATGGAATAGAGTATGGATGGAAGGTGATTATGTCATAGTAATAAATGCAATTTTGAGGAAAGCAAAGGCTCCATGGAACATACAAGAGATAATTGTGGAAATTAAAGATCTTGCTAAAGAGTTTGAAGAAATCAAATTTACACATACATTAAGGGAAGGAAAAAAATATGTAGATAGGCTAGCCAATAGAGGGGTTTTAATTGAGAATCATGAAGTTAAATTTTCCTTTCCATGGTTAGAGAAAGTAGTAAGTTTAGTTGAAGCTTACAAGAAAATGTTTATTGCTTGAATCAAATAATGATTAAGATTTACTTTGATGTTTTCCATTGGTAATATCTATTTTATTTTATAATGATAATATGTTTTCATATAAACTATTTGTGTTTCATAAAGGAAACTACCAATCTAGATTTGGTAAAGCGGACTATGATAGTGCGATGTTTTGGAAATATTACTCTACTAAGATGCAATGCATAAATAGTAGAGGTAAAGTTTTGGTATATTAAAGGCTTCTATAGAAAATGTCAAGAAGGATGATAAAGTTTGGAATATTTGTATTCATATAGAAAATTGAAAAGATAAAAAAAATGAAAATCAAGAATTTAGACATTTTATGTAAAATGATGTAGGTTTCTAGCTATATCATCTCAATTGAGATGAGAAGTGTATCTATTTATAAACTCTCAAACTCTAAAGAAGAGAGTTGTAATTTGTCAAGGGTGGGGGACCCGAGTATGACCAAAAAAGCTTAATAATGATCGTATATTAAAGAGAAATATTGAAATATCAAGTGGTTGAAGAACCTTTTGAAATATCAATAGCCAACTTTTATTAGCATAATCCATAACATGTGGAAGGAATTTAAATAATTTCACTAAAACAAAGGATTCGTTAAGAATTGTGATGATTGCCAAACAAAATAGATTGGCAAAATTAAAAAATGAAGAATTAATAATTATTAACATTGTTAACAATTAGGGTTATAATGTTAGGAAAATGACATCATTGTAATAGATACTTCAATTTCACTAAAACAATCTAACTTTTAATACCAAAATTTTGGTTTGGCTTATAACATTCCAAATATTAAGGTCAAATTGAAGGTAAATGAATGTCAAATATGGGTAGGTAATTGATGAAGAGGGATCTTTGTCCTTGTTAAAAAGGATGTTAAATTATTAGGCACTTGATCATAACACCCTAACTTCAAGTATGATTTATTTGTATATAAATTCATTAGTAGTATTTAACAATAAACATCATATCTAAGATTTAAAAGTCTCTCCATTTATTGAGATCTATTCTAGAGATTTTAAAAGATATTGATCATAGCTTTTGAAATAATGTTGTTAAAATGTGACTCACTGAAAAAAATGTTGGTAAAATGTGGCACTTGCCACCATTCTTTGGTCGTTCATATTATAGGGTGGAATTTTCCTTTCTTTCACTATGACTTTTGAAAGTAGAGAAATAAGTTATGAAGATATTTAACAAGGTTATATTTCTTTGGTTAAGCCTTCACCCATATTGTCCTTTGTTTCTACATATTCATTAGTTTAACATGGATAAAGGGAAGATAATTTGTGTGGAGGATGTGGAGACTAAAAATGAGAGTAATGGGACAATTGAAGAGAAGTTTGATGAGCTTCTTTAGAAAAAATCAAGGGATTACATGATTGTTGTAGAGAATATTAGAGCCTGTTGGAGTATATTACATTATTTGGTACATTAGGTTTAGTCTTTACTTTATGTAATGTAATAAATGCACAAGTGTGCATAATATTCAATAATGTAAATGTGCACATTAGTCCATGTGTACATGTGTCCATATATTAGGAAAGGATAGTGAAGAGTCATATTACAAGTTTACAAAGGAGAGTCAACAGTCACAAGATATGGAAGAGTCATAGCTATCCAAGAGTCATTGTAGAAAGGCTACATATACATGTTATAACATTGAGTTATGTGACGCTTACTTGATACTTAAAAAGCATGAAATAGAGAGATGTTAGAATCCAAGTATTAAATAGAAGCTACATGAATTATTAATAATGGTACATATACTCTAGATTTATTTGGATTTACACAAGATATTGTTGTTCAAAACAACACTAATGGATTTTCTGAAAATCAACTTACAGAGAATAAGGAAGGAAAATGGATCAATTGTGATCCAAATTTATCTTCCATATTCATACACAAGAATCAAAGAATGGAAGTGATGAAGCAAAATTTTCTAGACCAAAAATCAAAGGATAACATGATTCTAGGAACAAAGGGAAACGGAGAATTCCTTCAGTTCAAGAAACTTGTAATCTTGAAGCCACAGACATTGAAATATACTAACCATTCATTTGATCAGAATACATAAAGAAAACGGATTGAAGAGAGCAAGGATAAACAACATAGGTTCTAAAGTTATGATCTAGAGGAAGATTGAAGACTTAAAGATAGAGACAAGCAGGAAAGGATAAGATGAGTTTCAAAATAAAGACAAATATCAT
Organism: Wollemia nobilis; assembly: GCA_028583015.1. NCBI lineage: Eukaryota > Viridiplantae > Streptophyta > Pinopsida > Araucariales > Araucariaceae > Wollemia > Wollemia nobilis. The sequence goes on along the minus strand of JAQPPZ010002395.1, from coordinate 1,957,837 downwards.
ATTGAAGACTAAAGTCTTCAATAACCAAATAATATAATACGAGGGGATGTTGGAGTATATTACATTATTTGGTACATGTTTTAGATTAGTTTTAGTCTTTACTTTATGTAATGTAATAAATGCATAAGTGTGCATAAAATTCAACAATGTAAATGTGCACATTAGTCCATGTGTACATGCATCCATAGATTAGGAAAGATAGTGAAGAGTCATATTACAAGTTTACAAAGGAGAGTCAGCAGTCACAAGATATGGAAGAGTCATAGCTATCCAAGAGTCATTGTAGAAAGGCTACATATACATGTTATAGCCTTGAGTTATGTGACACTTACTTGATACTTAACAAGCATTGTACTATTTTTATGAGGTTCCATTAATGGTTATTTGATGAGTTATTCTAGAAGTCTTTTATGATATTTACATAGTTTTTAGTTTACCATTATCATAGCTAGAACATTGCTTACTAAGTATATAGCTTGTGGTTGATTCATCTTAAGTATATAGCTTCAAAAGCTAACACTGGTATCAGAGCCGCAAGGAATTTTGATAGGAGAGAATAAATCTCTATTACAGGAAATTTGGAGAATTGATTTGGCTAGAGTATTTCTACAGAATTGCAGTAAAACTCTTGAAGACTAGGACTCAACATTGATTTCGCTAGTTTGACAAATCAACTAGTGAAGTTAATTTGCATTATTATCTTCTAATACTTTGTTACAGAGAAGAGTTGATTCAAAGAAAGTTGAGAAGCTTCCTACAATAGATAGGAAGAATATCTTCTTTGGAATTGATCTAGTACTTGCAACAATAGGTTGAAGGTTGACTAATTTGAAGAGACCCAAAGGAGGTCCTAGTGAAGAATTTATAGAATTGGAAGATAGAAGACTACAAATTGAATACTGGAGATGGAAGAGGACTAAGGAAAAGTCCTATTGTATAATTGAGCAGCAAAAAATTTAGGAGATCCAGGAAAGTGATCTCATTAAAGTTCCATAGTTGGGAGATTGAAGAAGATCAAGGAATGGTCTTAAGAGAATTTGAAGAATAAGAAGAAGGCTAGAGAAAGCCTTATTGTAGAATTGAAGGAGCGATCATTGGAGGATATTTGAAGAAAGTTTGAGATAAAATATTGCAAGTAGGAGAAGCTCTTGAAAATAAGAATTTGGGACAATCGTCGCCATCCAACAACAAGCCCAAGAGGAAGGAGATTTTGGCAAGAAGTTTGCTAGATTTTGGAGAAAGGATTTGAAGAACTCAAGACATTCAAATTCTTGAGGAAGAAGACAACGAAGGAGGTTAGAATTTGAAGATAGAATTTAGCGAGAGCTAAGGAGGAGAAAGGAGATTAAAGAGACCATATTTTTGAGAATTTTGAGGACAACCACGAAAGTGTTTGAAAGCTGATTTGCGTAGGAGGAGGTTGTTGATTTTTGGAGCAGAAGTTGAAGGGTCATAGGACAAACAATTGAAGAAGGCACATGTTGAGTGTATATTTTTCCCAATTGCAAAATACCACCACATGTAGAGTATTGAACATAAAACTCTCTCTTGAAAAGAAACCAAATGACAAACATTCAACTTCTCCAAGGTTGTGGTAAAATATCTAAAATATTACAATAATGCCAGAAATAATTCAATGATGCATGTGACTATAAACAAGGGGCCTTTGTTGGTTCTAAACAATACTTAGTGATTGAAAGATCTAACTAAAAGCAAATGTAAAATAAAAGTAGTTCTTTTTAGAGTTTTTTAAATTGGTGCTACCTTGAATCCTTGTTAGTAAAGTATTTTATTTAAAAGGTTTCAAATGATAAAATGTGGAATTGTCCACCTTATTTTAATGCCCATGCCTTTAATGCCCATGCCTTTAAGATGAATTAAAGTTTAGATAGTGGGTTCATTTTATCTTCCTTATGTTGATGTCGCTACCCTAATAGTGATTAGTAGAAGTTAGCATGTTAGCAATGTTAGCAAAGTTAGCTTTCACTTCTTATCCTAACTTAATGTGAAATTGTAGGTTAGGATCCCTCCTAAACCATGTGTTTTATCTAAAAATTTAGATTAATGAAGTTTGAAGGTGCATAAATTCTGGAAAATGACCAGACTGGAAATAAAAAGAAAATGAAATTCTGGTGGACTAGAATGGAATGATTGAGTGCTTGAAATAAACTGAACTTAAAAAATAAATAAATAAAAATGCAAATTTGGTTAGCTGAAAAAGTCAAATTCTGAATCAGTTTAGCAAGCTCCTACTTACAAAATCCCAAGTTATGAGGTAATCATAAAACAACCTGAATTAATGGACCTGCAACATAAGCACAATACCATTAAATCAAGTGTGAGACTCAAAGGAAACATAGAGCACTGCATCATCTTGACCTTCGTCTATTGCAACCCATTTCATGGCATAAGACAATGGCTATAAGTCACTAAAATGCAAAAATGATAATACACTAAAAATGTTAGTTTTATGATAAAAACCCTCATTTTGATTTTTCTCACAAAAGTTTGCTACTCTTTCAAAATCTAAAAATGCTCTTTCTTATTGCTTTTCGGAATGTTACATCATTTCCAGCCCCCTCTAAAAAGGTAGGATAGCAAGGTATAAATAATTTTTGGAAGTCCTTTCGCTTCAGCTTCTTTCACAATCAAAATAATGAATGGATATAAGAATATAATCCATCATCATTTTCTGTGATTTAATACAATAAAAATAACACTTCTAAACATTTTTTTTTAAACAATAATAAAACCAACAAAAAACATAGCCTTGCATGACTCTTTATGTCTCCCCTTTCTCTTATCACATAATCATTCTACCCAAGAACACCCCTTTGCATCCATCAAAAAGAATGATAAAAAAAAAACATTTAACTCTACCTTATAACCCCTACGATTTTAAACTTCCTTTAAAACATTGGACGTAATCAAACTGCATTCACATAAATTAAAGTTAGGTAGGCCAATCTTATTCAGCAAAATTTTTACTGTTGCTCTTCAAAACCAAGATCCGATGATATCCCTTCGAAGCCATACCCACGTGCCCAAGGACTGGGATGACATTCCTCATCCTGGGCACTTTGGTCCACATAACCAAATTATGCCATCATGTTATTGATGTAGCCATGGTGCTATCCAATATGTCGCCATGGTGTTGCGATTGATGCAGCCATGGTGTTGTCCAATGCATTGCCATGGTGTTGCGAACGACACAGCCATGACATTATTAAACCCACGTAGCCATGGTGCTGCCATCGATCTATGCAGCCATGGCGTTGCCAACCTCACGTCGCCATGGTGTTGTCGAGCTCGCACTCATGCTATGCAACAAAAAAAATCTCCATGCACTCGAGGCATGCCTTTAACTCTGTCGATTAGGGTTATAGGTTGCCCTAATAATGCTTCTCTGTCCTTGTTCGATGACATGCCTCTGCTTCACTATCAAATCTGGCGCCTTATGTTCTGTCCTCCTGAAACCCTAATGCTATCTTTGGATTTCTTCCTTGCCGGCGTTACTCCATGACGTCTCACGTCACCATGGCATCGAACGTTTTCGAAATAGCCACCCTTGCCTTCGAACATTTTTGAATGGCCACCATCGCCTTCTCCTGCAATCACACACAATATGATTAAACATTACCTTAAATATTATTATCATATCCTTTGTAAAGTATATTATAATAATATTATTATATACAATATAATAATAATATTATAATAATAATATTTTAGAACATTATAATATAGTCTTAATAATATTACTATTATGTACATAATATAATTAATGCAATTATATTATGTAGATAATAGCATATTACTTTCTATCTCAATCTCTTTGTCCCTTTTGCATTCTCTAATTATTTTAGGTAATGTTTTGGCCAGGCCTTGCTTTGTTGAACACATTCCGTCACTTTAAACAATATGAAGAACATTAAACTCTATTTATCAAAATGGATTTTAATTAATCTAAGCATTAATGCCTAGATTAATTAATCATTTAAATATCAAATAACTAACTAAAAAAAATCATTAAAATGAAATGGTAAAACATCACTATTCTTATAAGCCTAAAGAAAACCAAAAACCTTTAATACCAAAACATGACAAGTGGATCCCCAAGAAGTTTGGGGTAGTTGTGGAAACTCCACAACAAAATGGTGACTCTACTGGGATATACTCCTGAGCATTTCGGTGAGAACCCAAAAATAAAATATGAAAACATACTCCAAATCAGGAAGCAGCAATCGTCAGCAAATGCATGAATAATGTCAATAGACTCATAAGAACAACAAAACATTAGAATCATGCAATATTAGTTCTGTGTGTGTGAAGCACTTCACACCTTATTGTTTGTAATTTTTCGGCATTGCATCACCAATTTTACTTGACTAGAATTATTGCAAAGAATATGGAGAGCTTTGAGGATAATTTTTTTTTATAGCATGGGAGCACATTCTATGGTGGCTTGAGCAAACACCTCAAAATGTCTAACCATCTTAGGATCAAATGTGTGTGCGATGAATTCATTAACCAGATCTAGGGCTTGGTTATGAGTCGTCATCATCAAGGACCGGTGTGTGCAAGTGCACCTTAGAGCTTTGGGGAATTGGATTCTCAACCAAGGTGTGATGAGAATATAACCCTATCCTTTACTGCTCTCATATTTGACCAAAATAATTAAACCGGTTATGGATGAGGTCATCAAACTAATCTATCCTCATGGTGGACATAAATCTCAACCTTACGGGAGTCATGTCACCAGGCATGAGTGTACTCTACTGTCAGTCAAGCGTCTATAGCCCCGGTGGAGGTTAACCCCATAGTCCAGTCCTCTTTGCTTGGCTTTGCTCTATATTTTTTTTTTTTTTAAAGAATTTTGGGGATGACTACCCATCCTTCTAAGGGGGCAAGTAGTACGATCCTTACAATTGAGTTTAGAGTTTTGGAGAATCAGATTCTCAACCAAGGTGTGATGAGAATTTAACCCTATCCTTACTACTCTGATTTGCAAATCATGCTAGTGGTGATAACCACTTTTTTATGAGAATAAATAATGTAGTGATAAAAAACACTATTCATGGACTATGTGCAGGGTGGGATAGACCATAATTACCCTTTTCACCTCACATCCCCATCCAAGTATGGTTTCATATTATTTTACCCAAGATGTTGGACATGGACAAAAATGTGATAGACCCATGGCAACTTCGGCAACAACTTCCAAACCTAAGATCTTCTTAGTGTTCTTTGTGCCTTTGATCCCAATATAATTGGACATCACTTTTAGTGTTTGGGTTTAGCATATGGAGGTGGATTGGTCATGATGTTTATGTAATAAGAATGTGCCTTTGAGACATGGGTGGATGATATGCAAAATAAAAGACTTCATGCTTCATGAGTTGCAACCAATATTCACATGTTCAAGCCTTTTTGCCATATGATTCCAATGTTTCACATCCTTTTAGTCTTGGTTGAGATTCGTATACACATAGGCTGACCTCTTACTACTACAATCAAATCCAAAACTGGACAACCTTGACATACTAAAAGCTCCTGAAATCAAAGAAACAAGATCAAATAAATAGGAAAAACTGACAAGACAAACAATCAAACAAGCTAATTAGTGTACATATAATACAATGACTCTACCCTTAGGCCTAAAAATAATAATTTAAATGAAGGCCATTTATGGGTAAGGCCAAATATTTTCCATTCAAGGTTTTTAATCTGAAACTATTTTCACCTAGGACTCCGGATATTAGATAGGGTCCCAGCCATAAGCAATGAAACTTTTCATGTTCTCATTTTTTCTCATGCATTTTATCCCACAACAAAACTAAATCTGAAACTTTACAGACCTTAATTTTGGACTATTTATCAAACCACATTTTGATTATGTCTTGATGTTTGCTGAAATGGAGCATGGCTTCCTCCCTCTTCTCATCAAGATGCATTAATTCGGTTAATCTGGTTTCAAGTTTATTATTAGTCCCAATATAGTCTTTTATAAAATGTAAAGTTTGCAACTTCAGATTAGTGGGAAAAATAGGGTCTTTCCCATAGACTAAGTGATAAGGAGATGTCCCAATTGACTTCTTGCTTCTGGTCCTATCTGCCCAAAGGGCAAATTTTAACTTACTATGCCAATCTCTAGGGTTCTTTTCAAGTAATTTTTTGATTATGCATAATAAATTTTTATTTGATGATTTTGCCAAACCATTGCCTTGGGGGTAATAATTGGAAGAGAATTTTAGACTCACCTTATTGTCGTACACCCAATTTGCAAATTCTAAAGAGAAAAATGTAGAACCATTGTCACTTACTATGGATTTAGGCATTCCAAAACGAGTGACTATGTTTTCCTCTAGAAATATAATCACAACCTCGAAGGTGGTGTTCCTAGTAGGTATAGCCTCTATCCACCTCATGCAGTAATCAGTAGCGGTGAGGATGAACTTATAGGAATCGGACGAGTTAAGATTTATCACCCCAACAAAGTCTAATCCCCATTTTGCAAATGGTCTCGTCTCTACCACTGACTGCAACGACATTGCTACATTCCACTCTCTATTGGTTGCCACTTGGCATATGTGGCATGTTCTTACATGTACATGTGCATCTTTAAACAAGTGGGGCCAATAATACCCAGCTCTAAGAATATGGTGTGTTGTCGCGTTTGTTGATCCATGTCCAGTTCCATACTTACCATGGAAGTCTTTGAGTACTTGGGTTTCTTCCTCTTGAGTAATGCAACGAAGGAAGAATTCTTCGTGATTCTTCTTGTACAACACACCAGATTTAATCCAAAATCTAGCTGATTTTAAACACAATGCCCTGCACTGAGTGGAATTCAAATGAGAAGGGCACTTACCATGCAATAAAAAATATACAATATCTACGTACCATTCCTCTATAGTGATATCATTAACCTCATAGTTTTGGCACGTTATTGAAGGGTCAATTTTTGTGATAGCCTTGACCAAACCTTGTCCACGCACTATCTTCATGGGATTTATCTCTAAGTCAAATTATTGAATGGTGGAAAGCCATTTCCCCCTTCTTTCACCTAGCTCACTCTATAAGAACATGGACTTTACTGCAGGGTCAGGAACTATAGAAAAAACTTTCCTATGCACAATGTAATGCCTGAATTTTTTAACAGTTTTAAACAAGGCATACATTTCCTTGTCTAAGACAGAATACCTCAGTTTTGCATCCTTTAAAGGAGAACTCAGAAAGGCTATAGGATTTTCAATTTTGTTTTCACTTTTCTAAGTTAACAGACTTGTAGAATGATCTGAAGCAAATGTTTAAACATAAAACGATTTAGCATAGTCTAGACTAATGAGAATAGGGGCTTTGGAAATAACATCTTTGATGCTTGTGAAGGCATCCCTATTATCACTGGTCCACTTTATCTGAACATCTTTTTTCAGCATGTCATTTAGGGGCTTGGCGATCTCGGCAAAACCTCAAATGAATTTTATCACAAAGTTAATATTACCGAAAAAGGACCTAAGCTCCTGTTTGCTATTGGGATGAGGAATATCCTGGATAACGACTATCCGCTCTGGGTCTATAGCAATCCCATATTTTGAAATGACATGTCTTAATAGCTTACCCTCCGTTACCCCAAAGATACACTTTTTTGGATTTAGGGAAATTCCATGTTCCTTGCACCTTTGGAGCACTTTCCTCAAGTCTCTAACATGATATTATCTCTTCTTGGAGAAGACAAGAATGTCATCCACATAGAAAATAATGCACTTACCACCACTGAGCCCCTTGAATGCAAAATCCATGGCTCTTTAGAAAGTGGCTCCAGCGTTCAACAAACCAAACGACATCCTCCGATAGGCAAATATTCCCCACTTCGTGGTGAAGGTTGTCTTCATCCTGTCATTTGGATGTATGATAATTTGATTATATCCTGAGTATCCATCCAAGAATGATATCATTTCAGATCCATTTACCTTTTGGAGTATCTCGTCAATGGTGGGTAATGAGTAATTGTATTTTTGGCAAGCTTTGTTCAAATTTCTAAAATCTATGCACAATCGAATCTCTCCACTATTCTTCCTAACAGGGACAAGATTTGCCATCCATGTGGAATTCCTAACAGGGAAGATGATTTTGGCTTCCAGAAGCCTCTTCACTTCCTTATCTATCAAGGACTCTAGGATTGGGTTAACCGTTCTTTGTCTCTGTATAAAAGGCTTGGAATCAGGCTTCAAAGGAATAGTATGCATGATTACATTCGGGTCATAAGTTTTCAGCTCTTCATTGCTCCAAGCTATGCAATCAATGTATTCTCCTAAAACCTAAGCTATTGACTCCTTCTCTCGTTGTGTGCATGCCTTTGCAATGAACATTTCACGTGGATCTACTGCACTCGCCAAATTGACTAAATTGCATGATTCCTTGGGGGATGGTATTTTTCTTTCTTTTTTATTTTGATATCCAATATCAAACAAATGTTCTAGAGAGGCCCTATCACTTGGCATCTCATTCCATACTCCGATTGTTCCTACTATTTGCCTCCTCTCTTCTTCGTCTATAACCTGATTTTCAAATATACCAAAATTAGTGACAAAACTAAAAATGTGTCTATCACTATCAAAGACCTATAAATTTGTAACATTTTATGGTATGGAGGGGCAAGGCACTAGCTCTATGGAAATTTTTTTACATTTTTTATGGTCAGTAGGCAAAATCATGCTGGCCGCTATGGCTAACGAATCAGCCATTTTATTATTTTTTCTTGAGATGAGGGAAATATTGAAAGCATTAAACTCATTAATTAATTCCCTCACTCTAGTTTTATAGAGGTTCAACCTCTTGTCTCTACAAGTATACTGCTCCTTGACATGTTTGACTACTAACTCTGAGTCTCTCAATGCCTTAAGGCATTTTACCTTTTCTCTTAGGGCCAACTGAAGTCTGAAAATTAGGGCTTCATACTCTGCCACATTATTGGTGGTTGGGAATTGTAATTTGTAGGCAGCAAGAAAAGGCTTACTACCAGGACATGTGAGATCTATCCCAGCTCCCGCACCTTGTTTTGATTTGGACCCATCAAACTTTAGGGTCCACACCCTCTTATTTTCTTTCGAAGTACAATGGTAAAGATTATCATTTTGGGGCCCTTTGGCTATGTCCTCGATGTCAAAATTGTAAACCCCCAATTTTGTTTCAGTAAATTGAATATCATTGGGTTTATAATACTCTGTAATCATCTCCCTAATTCTGGGATCTCTGTCTACCTGAATTTGCTTTGCAAATCCTCTCCATGGCAACCACATATGGGAGGAATCAGTCACCACATAACCATTGATATTTCTGCTCCAATCCCTGCCCAAAACTCTGCCATACTTGGCAACAATATTTAGCACAAGGATATCCATGTAATGTTGGACCCTAGGCTCTGAGTTGATCTGGACTATGACATATTTTACAACACCTACTACATCATGTCCAATTGGACCACTTTGCTATTTGAATGAACAGGCTTAAGTCCTAGCTTTTGGCTTATCTCAAGAGGCATGATGTTGGCCGAGGCACCAAAATCCATCAAACAATTATGTAAACTCTCGCTTGCGATCCTAACAGTTATGAGAAAAGGGGGGACCTCTGGTTTCACTTTCATCATAGCAAGTTGAGGTTCTATAGATTTAACCTCATAAATTTGACTCGGGGAATTCAATCTCTTTCCCATGATTTTATCCTACCCCAACAATTGAGAGACCTCATACATTGAGATATTGGCCTTGGTCCTTTTCATGTCTTCTTCCAAGTCATAAGTGGATGTTCCAGGATTTGACACTTTTGGCATTGTCCTAGATGCTTCCCACAATGGAGGTGGTGTATTCACATCACCTTTTGTATCAGGAGGAACTAAAGGGTTGTTTGGGGGAGTAGAGGAGGTTTTGGGATCCTTAGAACTCCTAGTAAAATACTTGTGATTAGATTTCCCAAAATGTCTAGTGGCCTAGGCTTCCAAAGCTTCATCCTATTCCTCTCCTAACACATTCATATCTTCCTCCATCTCATCATTTTCTAAATAATGGATGACTTCAGACACCAAAGCATATGACTTTCTATGGCAACAGTGATGCATTTCCTCATCACATGACTCTGACTCATCACAATCCCTAACACATCGGCCTAATTGTCTACCAAATTGGATACGCACCCATTGTTAGGCTGTGTATTGTACGGTCCTATTCTCCTATGGCCGTGGTTTCGATTGGGCATGGGATTTTGGGCAACTTGCTTCTGTAACCAAATGATGTCATTGCCCTATTTTATGGTCATTCTATTAAGCTCTTCTAGCTCAAATTTGGATCCTTGTGGTTGGGACATGACAGACCTAGATCCACTAACATTTTCGACATTAGCAACCCCTGGATTAGGCACTAAGGTTTGAATCTAGGTGTTTTGGATCCACCATGGACCCTTGGCCTGAAGAGGTGCAACCATGGGATGTGAATTTAAGGTTTGAGTACAACCCGCCTCAAATCATGGTAAGGTTATCTGATTAGCAGCCATTGTTTGTGGAGTGGGTGGAATGGCAACACTAGGGTATGTAAAAAAATATGGAAGCGTGGGAGTGAATGGGTATGACTGATGATATGTCAAAGCATTCATCATGGGCATCTGAGGTGTCACAACTTGATTCATCATGGAAAATTGATTGTAAGGGCCATATTGCCCTAACATGGGAAATTGAGGCATAGTGCCACCTTGCGGTGTCATTTGCTGCTCAATAGTCATGGCTTCAACATAGGCTAAGGCTATCATTGTAACTTGAGGATTTATCCTGGTAAACATGGTTGTCATTAGGTCTAAGGCTGCGAGGTATAATTGCAATGCCACATCAATGTCTATTGCAAAATGATGAGTCATGTTTGTGTAAAGATTTTGGAATATAACATTAAATATTCTCATAGGTTCATTAGGATACCTCTTGCATGACAAAAATTGGTTATAAATGATGGTAGGATCTAGTAATGACCTAAATTGATTAACAAAGGCAACCTCCAACTGGGCCCAAGATGTAATGGACCCTGCAGGAAGATTCTTGTACCATTCATGAGCCTTTTGGTTAAAGCTATTAGGGAAGAGTCAACAAGCGATGTCTTCATGACTAACTCCCTGCCTAATCATGTAATCCTTGTAAATTTGAACGTGTTCTTCAGTTGAAATGGGACCATCATGGACAAACTTAGGGATAGACCTCTCAAGGTTCCTAGGTATGTCATGGACATCCCTAGGTATACTTAACGGAGAACTTTCGGTACCAAACCAAGGAACTGGTTGTTGTTGTTGCTATTGTTGGGCCATATTAACCAAAGGTAATGACCCTACTAAAGTAGTTGACACACTTGGGACGACGGAGATGGGTACACTTGATGTAGCTCTTGCGGTGGAACTAATGGGTGCACACCCACTAAAGGTATTCAGATTTAGAGGTCTGAGAGCTAGCCTTTCCAAATCTTGGCAAATCATCTCTAAACCTAATGTATCATAAGGATTAGACAAGATTTTGATCCCCTAGATTTTGTATCTCGGTTTCCTAGGTTTGGGAGAAAGACTTTGAAAAATGGTTTCCTCAGTGGTTTTGGACCTAGTAGCAATGCATCTAGGTGGGTCCAGCCTGGGAAACTTAAATCTGTTTTATTAAGGCTTCTCACAAACTAGTCAAGAGTAACATGTTGCACCTACAAACACAATATTGTTGAATCAAAATTGACCACGTTAGCATTAGCAAGGACTAAATCATAAAGCATAAAAGAAGACCCTCCTTCTAGCGCCAAAAATATTGAGTGTATATTTTTCCCAATTGCAAAATACCACCACATGCAGAGTATTGAACAGAAAACTCTCTCTTGAAAAGAAACCAAATGACAAACATTCAACTTCTCCAAGGTTCTGGTAAAATATCTAAAAGATTACAATAATGCCAGAAATAATTCAATTATGCATGTGACCATAAACAAGGGGCCTTTGTTGGTTCTAAACAATGCTTAGTGATTGAAAGATCTAACTAAAAGCAAATGTAAAATAAAAGTAGTTCTTTTTAGAGTTTTTTAAATTGGTGCTACCCCGAATCCCTGTTAGTAAAGTATTTTATCTTCACTTAAAAGGTTTCAAATGATAAAATGTGGAATTGTCCACCTTATTTTAATACCCGTGCCTTTAAGATGAAGTAAAGTTTAGATAGTGGGTTCATTTTATCTTCCTTATGTTGATGTCGCTACCCTAATAGTGATTTGTAGAAGTTAGCATGTTAGCAATGTTAGAAAAGTTAGTTTTCACTTATTATCCTAACTTAATGTGAAATTGTAGGTTAGTATCCCTCCTAAACCATGTGTTTTATCTAAAAATTTAGATTAATGAAGTTTGGAGGTGTAGAAATTCTAGAAAATGACCAGATTGGAAATAAAAAGAAAATGAAATTCTGGATGGAATAGAATGGAATGATTGAGTGCTTGAAATAAAATGAACTTAAAAAATAAATAAATAAAAATGCAAATTTGGTTAGCTAAAAAAGACAAATTCTAAATCAGTTTAGCAAGCTCCTCCTTGCAAAATCCCAAGTTATGAGGTAATCATAAAACAACCTGAATTAATGGACCTACAACATAAGCACAATACCATTAAATCAAGTGTGAGACTCAAAGGAAACATAGAGAAACTACATCATCTTGACCTTTGCCTATTGCAACCCATTTCATGGCATAAGACAATGGCTAGAAGTCACTAAAATGCAAAAATGATAAGACACTAAAAACATTAGTTTTATGATAAAAACCCTCCTTTTGATTTTGCTCACAAAAGTTTGCTACTCTTTCAAAATTTGAAAATGCTCTTTCTTATTGCTTTTCGGAATGTTACATCATTTCCAGCCCCCTCTAAAAAGGTAGGATAGCAAGGTATAAATAATTTTTGGAAGTCCTTTCGCTTCAGCTTCTTTCACAATCAAAATAATGAATGGATATAAGAAGATAACCCATCATCATTTTCTGTGATTTAATACAATAAAAATAACACTTCTAAACATTTTTTTTAAACAATAATAAAACCAACAAAAAACATAGCCTTGCATGACTCCTTATGTCTCCCCTTTCTCTTATCACATAAGCATTCTACCCAAGAACACCCCTTTGCATCCATCAAAACGAATGATAAAAAAAAAAAAAAACATTTAACTCTACCTTATAACCCCTATGATTTTAAACTTCCTTTAAAACATTGAATGTAATCAAACCACATTCACATAAATTAAAATAAGGTAGTCCAATCTTATTCAGCGAAATTTTTGTTGTTGCTCTTCGAAACCAAGATCCGATGGTATCCCTTCGAAGCCATACCCATGTGCCTAAGGACTGGGATGGCATTACCCATATTGGGCACTTTGGTGTCCACATAACCAAATGATGCCATCATGTTATTGACATAGCCATGGCGCTATCTAATACATCGCCATGGTGCTACGATCGACACAGCCATGGCGTTGTCCAATGCGTTGCCATGGTGCTACGAACGACGCAACCATGGCGCTACCATCGATCTACGTAGCCATGGCGCTGCCATCGATCTATGCAGCCATGGCACTGCCAACCTCACGTCGCCATGGTGTTGTCAAGCTCGCACTCACACTGCGCAACAAAAAAAATCTCCACGCACTCAAGGCAGGCCTTTAACTCTATTGATTAGGATTATAGGTTGCCCTAATAACGCTTCTCTGTCCTTGTTTGACGACATGCCTCTGCTTCACTGTCAAATATGGCACCTTACGTGCTGTCCTCCTAAAACCCTAACGCTATCTTTGGATTTCTTCCTTGCCGACGTTACTCCATGATATCCCACGCCGCCATGGCATCGAACATTTTCAAAATAGCCACCCTTGCCTTCGAACGTTTTCAAAAGGCCACCATCGCCTTCTCCTGCAATCACATGCAATATGATTAAACATTACCTTAAATATTATTATCATATCCTTTGTAAAGTATATTATAATAATATTATTATATACAATATAATAATATTATTATAATAATAATATTATTATATACAATATAATAATATTATTATAATAATAATATTTTAGAACATTATAATATAGTCTTAATAATATTACTATTATGTACATAATATAATTAATGCAATTATATTATGTAGATAATAGCATATTACTTTCTATCTCAATCTCTTTGTCCCTTTTGCATTCTCTTATTGTTTTAGGTAATGTTTTGGTCAGGCCTTGCTTTGTTGAACACATTTCGTCACTTTAGACAATATGAAGAACATTAAACTCTATTTATCAAAATGGATTTTAATTAATCTAAGTATTAATGCCTAGATTAATTAATCATTTAAATATCAAATAACTAACTAAAAAAAATCATTAAAATAAAATGGTAAAACATCACTATTCTTATAAACCCAAAGAAAACCAAAAACCTTTAATACCAAAACATGACAAGTGGGTCCCCAAGAAGTTTGGGGTAGTTGTGGAAACTCCACAACAACACAGGGCTACATCTTTGGAGAAATTCAGGGTAGAATTGAGAGAGTTTTTGGGCAGCGAGCTAGTTGATATTTTGATCAACAATTAGATCTACAAAACTGATAAGTGTAGAGCAACAAAGTGAAAGGAGGTGAAGCTGCAAAATCTACAAGATTGAGACAACAAAAGGGTGAATTAAATCACTAAGTAAATCAGCTACAAAAGGAGAACGAAAGGTATGCAACTTTGGTATGAAAGGTTTATTATTTGAACACTCATATTTATCCTATCATTAATTCCTTAATAGCACCAAATTTAAGGGTTTAAAGTTGCGAGGGGAAAGGTTTCAAGTTTATCTTCTTAAGGTCAAAGAAGACTGCATTACAAGGGATCAAAAACTGCAAGAAATAAAAGCAAAGTTAGAAATATTTTAAGTAATTAAATCCTTGCTATCCCTTGAAAAGGAAAGTTACAACAGAAAATAGATGTGTTATTATATTTGGAAGACAAAAGTCTACATAAATTAAAGCTTGAACTCAACAAAGGAGATACTACCAAACTCAAGAAGGAGTCACTGTGTTTGGGGGGAAAGAACCATTTCAGAAAGCAGAGAAGAGTGCAAGATAGTGGTAAGAAGCTAGACACCGAGTTTGGAAGGAGGAGTAGATCTGAGAGCTACGACTACAAAGTGATTGAGTGGAGACTTGTTGGTGCAAGAAAAACCCTGAGTGCTTCAACAGAGGAGGAAGCAGTGCATGTAAATTGTCTAAGGTATCTTGCATGAAAAGAGGCAGATGAAACATCTCTCTTGACAGAGGGGATAACAAAGAGAAGCTATAAGCAGAGAGGTTCCATTGTAGAGTTGCGCGCTCAAGAAGAAACCAACACCATCAAAAGAGCACCATTAAGGCTATAGAGTGCCATTACATAGGAAATAAGTGCCCAGAGTACAACGCTATCGTTGAAGGGAGAGAGAGCCTAGTGACAACACCTAGGACAACAAGGTTGTAGAGCCAGGTCTACCAAAAAATGAAGCGTCAACCCAAAAGACATTCGAAAATAACAAGGCAACAAACTGAAACATCGCCAGAAGGAAACAAACAACAAAGTGAAGCTTAAATGGTAGAAGAATTAGAATGCTAAGCAATAGGAGATAGAAACATTGAGAAGTGCAAATGTACGAGTACAAATCCAGGAGACAAGCGTTGGCAAACCTAACACTTGCATTCAACCACCTTACCAAACGTACATCGAGTACCCAAAATCCAATTGATATTGGTTATTCAATGTTGAATTTCAAATTCCTAATCCTCCACTTGCTTTAGGTTGATAGATTTTATCCCAACTTTCTATGGGAGATTGGGTTTGAAGAAGACAACTATACATGGACCAAAAATAGGAGAGGCAATAACCTTATAACAAAAAAATTAGTCGTGCGGTCAGGGTCAAGCACTAGGTGAATTTG
Organism: Wollemia nobilis; assembly: GCA_028583015.1. Classification (NCBI taxonomy): domain Eukaryota; kingdom Viridiplantae; phylum Streptophyta; class Pinopsida; order Araucariales; family Araucariaceae; genus Wollemia; species Wollemia nobilis. Next base: position 1,941,860 of record JAQPPZ010002395.1, on the reverse strand, counting down.
ATAGTGTAGAACCCCTGGTCGTGGTGATTTTGATTGTAAAACCCTTGATCATGGTTTCTCAAACCAAAGCTACCTGACAAGGGTTTTTGGCTAAATTCAAAAAAAGAAAAGAAAGACAGGAAAACGTTACAGATATAACACAACAGCAGTAATAGTCATTTCAACACCGATTCGGCCATCCCAGATCTTCACAGGGGAGCAGTGGAAGCATGACAAACCCGTAGCCACATGAACATTCGTGATTAAACATGTGGAAGACTGATTTTTGCACGTTGCACATTGAAGGAAGTTAAAAATAGTTAAGTTCGTGCAACTAGTGTTGGAGAAGCAACAATCATCCAAAAATATGGGCATCAAGGGTTGTTGAGGAGTATTGCAAGCATCAATACAGACTAAAATAGTGATCGTCGCAATGGAAAAAGGGATTACAAAGCCATGTTGAAAGGACGTTGATAATTTCAGGTGGAATGTCGTGAGCAATATCGCGCTCATTGGAATTTCGTCGCTGGTAAAATATCCTAATGAGGAGCCATTGTAGAATCAAGGCTAAATCAAGTAATTAAATTATCAACGCAGTAAGCGGAATCCTCGTGGGCATCCACGACATCGCCGGAGAGAAATTTGTAGTCAAAAAACTTCGTGCGTGCCTGGGAGGTAAATAAAACAATCTTCTTATACTAAGGTCATGGGCAAGTAAAGAGCTGCACGCACATTGGAGAGATGCAGGTCGTACAAGACATTGGTAATTTACTAGCCAATCGTTACAACCCTGACCAGAAAAATTGTGCGCTCTAATTACAAGGTATTTGATTTCATAAAGGCTTTGGAGCATATATTAAGGTTTTATTTAATTGAAATTAATTAATCTAATTCAGCCTAGATTAATTAATTTAATGGAGCAATAAGGATTTAATATAAGGGCATGATTACTTTTTTTTCTTAGTTATATAGGAGAGTTGGTCACAACCACACTATTTTTAGTAATTGATAAGTATAGGGTTCAAACCATAGGGGTTGCTTCCATAAAACTTATTTCGCTTCGTTATTGTTGACCCGATATGAAGGGGACCATCGATTGCTTAAGATTCGTACTATCATCGTCGGTCTAACGCTCACTCAGAGGATTCAGATCAAACTACTACCTTTGCAAACAGGCTACCCCCGAGGTTTGAACATGGGTGTATTATTGGTAAATGCCTGGCCAGACAAGCACTTACCAATCCACCTAGCCCTCGGAGGATAAGGCCAAGATTATTATTGCAATTGCTTTCAAAGTAGAAGATTATACTCTCAAGAAGGTATTTCAAAATACATTAATTAAAATACAAATTTCATATTATTTGCAATAGTCCTAATAGGAGTTATAAGGTGTACAACATCGAAAAAACTACATTAATTTGCAAATATTGTTATTTTATATAATTCCAAAATCAAGGAGATATAAGGAGTGCTACATCGAACTTTAATTAATTGGAATTTAGAAAATTATACTTTTGAAAATTTAAGGATAGAGAAGCAAAAATTATTATTTGCTTAAAGAGTTGGAATTATTTATCTATACTTGCCTCACACTTAAAACTAGGGAGCCATAAGGAAATCAACCTCAAAGGATTAGAACCTTCAAAGTCAAAGCAATTATGGATACAGGAACAAGTAAACATATAACAAGAAATCCACAATGGTTTGATCATCTTGAAGTCTCAAATATTCTTAATTTGAAAGGGCTAATTACAAACCACATTTCAGTAACCAAACTAACTGAAAGTAGAGAGATGGTAGAATCCAAGTATGAAATAGAAGCTACAAGACTTATTAATAATGGTACATATGCTCTAGATTTATTTGGGTTCACACAAGATATTGTTGTTCAAGACAACACTAACGATTTTTTTGAGAATCAGCTTATAGAGAATAAGAAATAAAAATGGATCAATTGTGATCCATATTTATCATCTATATTCATAAACAATAATCAAATAATGGAAGTGATGAAGCAAAAGTTTCTAGATAGAAAATCAAAGGATAACATAATTCTAGGAACAAAGGGAAAATGAGAATTGCTTGAGTTCAAGAAACTTGTAATCTTGAAGCCGCAAACATTGGAATATACTAACCATTCATTGATCAGAATACAGAAAGACAACATATTGAAGAGAGCAAGGATAAACAACATAGGTTCTAAAGTTATGGTCCAGAGGAAGATTGAAGACTCAAAGATAAAGATAAGCAGGAAAGAACAATATGAGTTTCAAAATCAAGACAAAGATCATATTGAAGACAAAAGTCTTCAATAACCAAATAATGTAATACAGGAGGTGTTGGAGTATATTATATTATTTGGTACATGTCTTAGATTAGGTTTAGTATTTACTTTATATAATGCAACAAATGCACAAGTGTGCATAATATTCAATAATGTAAATGTGCACATTAGTCCATGTGTATATGTGTCCATATATTAGGAAAGGATAGTGAAGAGTCATATTACAAGTGTACAAAGGAGAGCCAAGAGTCACAAGGTATGGAAGAGTCATAGCTATCCAAGAGTCATCGTAGAAAGGCTACACACATATTATAGCCTTGAGTTATGTGATGCTTACTTGATACTTAACAAGCATTGCATTTTTTTTGTGAGGTACCATTAATGGTTGTTTGATGAGTTATTCTAGAAGTATTTTATGTTATTTACATAGTTCTTAGATTACCATTATCATAGCTAGAACATTGCTTACTTATTTCATTACTTGTTGTTGATTCATCTTAAGTATATAGCTTCAAAAGCTAATAGATCCATGCATAATGGATAGGGGTGTGGAATTGGTGCTTCGCTAGTAGAACCTACTATAAAGGAAGATAAGAACTAAAATGGGAAACATGTCTATCATCTTAGGGTTTGTTGGAACAAGCTTGAAAGGTTGGCGCTCGTAATATTTTCTAAGCATATGTTCAAAACCCTAGAAGTTACATCAATGGGTATGTAATGTCTCATTTTGAAGACTGTGGATCCCATGCATTGTAATGTTTTATTTTTATCATTTGTGGACAAGCAAGTGGGACGTCCCCTTGTTTCTAGGCTAATAGGTATTTCATGTAATAAAAATTAAGTGTTGGGGATTAATGTTGATATAACCCTCACTTAATGAATAATTAGAAGCCTCTAGTGGGGCGACTAGGTATATAGGCTTGGAAAGTCACTTTTAGGGTTGCATTATGTCATGTTAATCTTGTAAATTGTAAGAGAGAGGGCTAAACCCTTCCTCACCTTCTGTTGCTTAGTTGGTGTGCCCTAAGTCTTCAAAATAGCTAATATTGTAGACAATGTGATGTACCCTTGTTCTTGATTAGAGATTGGGTGGATCTATCTTAGGATTCATAATTGTGTTATAGATTTTGGTGTGGTGGAGTCTGAGAGTGGGTCGTTCAGCTTTGGGAGGCCATTTGTGTATGTTTTGTGACTTGTTCTTAGATCTCATAGGAGGATCGCCCAACTTTGGAGATTTTTCTAGCTAGTTTTAAGGGTTAATTTGTGTTTTTGGATAGTTGTTTGGCTTGTTTGCACTTTTAAAAAATTAATAAAAAATTGGTATGGTTGGAACGCCAATTTTTAAGGGTATCTGGAGTAATTTTTTAGTAGTAATTGCAAATATGATCTACTTTGAAGAATTTTAATTTTTATTTGTTTAAACGCTAGTTTACTGAGTTAGGATTTTTACAGTGGTATTAGAGCTGGTTTTCTACCAGCCTGTGAGAGCTCTTTATGCAGCCAAATAGGTACTATTTGAGGAGAAATAAGTCAAACCCTAATATCAACCAGGGGAAAGAAATTTTAGAACCAGAAGTTGAACAAAGGGAGCTGGTGGAGATGGTAGATGAACAAAGGGATTTTTTTAAGCAGAAATTTGATACCATGCTTGAGTTACTAACTCATTTGGTGACCAAAATGGATCAGGGTGGAGTTCATCCACCACCAAACTAGGGAGCAAACCCTAACCCTCAGCCATCACCAAATCAGGGAGAGCCATTAAATAGGGTGGCCAGTCAAGACCAAGGGAGTGAGAGGTCTGTGAGATACACTCATTCTCCTTTGCCCAGGCTAACAAAACCTATGTTTTTGCCCAGGCAAGAACCTGATGTAAGCTAGTAGACTGATGAAATAGATGCTCTATTTGTAGAATGTCAGTGTAGGGCTAAAGAATTTAGAAATGCAGTCACTTTCCAGAGTTACCTAGAGATCATGGGAAAAAATGCTGGGAGATGCAACAAGTATGGAGAAAGAAAGAAATTACAGTAGAAAATGCAAGTACCAGTGTTCAATGGAGATGATAGCATGTCTGCAAAGGTATGGTTGTAGAAGTTATAGATTTACTTTACTCTCAACCCTATGGATGAAGAGGATGTGGTATAATTTGCTACCCTACATCTTGAGGGGGTTGCATATGACTGGTGGTATCATGGTCTCAACACACAAGGCCATGGAGAGATTGTCTCATTTGATGAGTTTAGTCATAGGGTCCTAGATCATTTTGATATGAGAGATGATGAGGAGTTCCAGAAGATTTCAGTCATGGTGCCTAACATTTCAGAGAAGAGAGTTACCTTTATTTTCATTGAGGGTTTGGTAGATTCCTTGAGAGGCTTGGTAAAAGTCTTTGAGTCTGCTTCATTGCAAATTGCAATGAGAAGGGCTTTGACCATTGAGTCTAAAACATCATCGAAACCTAGGGTTTCAACACCACCATCACCTAGGTTTAGCTAGGTAGGACTGTCAAGATCATTCCAAAGAGGGAATTTCTTCCAAAAGAGAGAGACGCCCCTCCAAGGAAGAATTAGACTTTTGGGAAGCCAACGCCCCCTCCACAGAGGGATTCAACACTTGTACCACCAGGAAGGAGGGTAAATGAGGAGCGCGATGAGCTTAGGAGGAAAAAACTATGCTTCACATGCAAAAGCCCTTGGGTACATGGCCATCGTTTCCAGGGAAAGGGGCAGATTCACTACATTGAGGTCGTTTCAGATGAGGAGGCATCAAAAAGTGAATATGATTCTTTGGAGGAGCCTGATCTTGAGTAGCCATCCCTTGAGCCTCATAAGAGCTCAAACACTGACACGTTGGCCATGTTGAGCAATGCAAACAAGTATCTCACAATCAAGGTGCCAGGAGAGGTATTGGAGAATAAGGTGATAGTATTGATAGATGGTGGGGCAACCCACAATTTTGTGGATGAGGGTTTTGTAGCCAAGAAAGGATAAAAATAGAAACATTTGTTGGGTTTAATGTTGCTACTATAAATGGAAGCATTGTGCCTTGCAACAGATTTGTGAGACAAATGAAGGTAGATTTTGAGAATCATTCCATAGTAGATGATTTCTATATGTTTCCATTGGTAGGAATTCCTCATTTCATAATAGGAGTTCAATGGCTGTATTCATTGGGAGACTACACCAAAAATCACCAAACATTGCAGCTAAAATTTAAAGCTAAAGGACATGCGGTAGTTTTAAAAGGGATCAAGGAAAATGTGATCTAAGAGGTGACATCCAAGAGGATGGAGAGGATTCTCAAGAAAGAGGAGATAGTTTGGGTTGCTGGTATATTTATGATAAAAGGTATGCCTTATTCATATGATAATCATGTCTCTTATCATCCTAAAATTTAGATTTTATTGGAAAAACATAGCACTATTTTTGGGGATATGCCTAAGGGATTGCCACCCCATAGGGGATTTCAGCATGTGATTGAGTTGGAACCAGGAATAAAATCTATCATGATAACCCCTTATAGGAATCCTATAATGTATAAGGATGATATAAAGAAAGCCATTAAAGAGCTACTTGCCATGGGGCACATTATCCCTAGCTCTAGCCCATTTGCATCTGATGAGTGTCATTGTTCATTCATCATTTAATCATTATGTGTGTCAATCCAGGGTGGTGTCCAAGGCTATATACGAAAGAAGGCTCCAACAGGTTAAAGATTAGTTCATTCAAAAAATAGGCTTTATTGATGGATCAGTTAGTGTTTGGGGGTTTGGTGTGACCTCTAACTCCTAGAATTGGAAATCAAATTGCAGAAGCTGAAACTGAATTAAAATTGCAGGAAATGAAAATTGCAGAATCTGAAATAACAGGAAGTGAAATGTTGCTAAATTGAAAGTGACAGAAAAGTAAATTGCAGAATTGAAAACACACACACAGTTGCAAAAAAGTCAACTAATTACAGAGTTCACAATTATCTGAGCATGTTCTAAATCTGGAAAATCAAATTAACATCTATTGCAAAACTGGAGAATAACACAAATCTAGAAATTGCAGTGAAATGACAAAAATCTGGAAATTGCTGCAAAGCTAGAAAATGACAGAAATCTGGAAATTGTAGTGAATTATGGAAAATGTTGTCAAATCCTATTAAATGTTGAACACTATTCCAAACATGTTCTAAATACTATGGTGCACTTCTGAAATGAAACTAATTCTGCAAATAAATGTTGACAGAATTCTGCTGATCTGCTACAACAAGAAATCAACAAGAATTTTCTGTCACTATGTTGCCCTTCCTCTGATCCTGCAAGTGGCCCTTGCTTCCAGAACTAGAAGAGGGTGAAGAATTATACCAGGTAAATTAAATGTGCACTATCAACCATCAAATGCCAATAAAATCTGAAGAATGCACCTTTTATTCCATCTGAAACTGCATTACAGTACTGCAGGAAAAATCTGCAATTTATGTAATGCTACAAAGACTTTATCTTCTGCTAATAACTATCTCCTATTCCTCTATCCCTATTTCTCCATTTATATATCTATATATTATCCTCAACCGTGCTGGGAGCTTTATTTATAAGACAAAGTTGATATATCTGTTTGCTGAGTTTCAGGGATTTCCAATTGTTTACAAAATAGTTTCCTGGAATGCGAGGGTTATAATTTGTCAAACTTTATCCCTTTATCCCGCTTGGTCCGCCTATGGTGAAGGAACGGAGTCCAAATAGGGTGGACTAACCGCTTGGTCAATTTCCAATCATGCTTTCCATGGTTTTGATGCATTTTGACCATTTTTGGTTGTTCCTGTGCTATTCCCTATTCCTATGCCGCTTATTCCTGTGCTGCTCCGGAATAACAGGCAGGTGACAATTCATTGCTTATCTGCGCTCCAAACGCATAGGGAGGAAGTTGTTGACCATTTGGATTGTTTTCCCTTATCTTGTACACCCTTCTGCATTGGTGGCATGTGCTGGAGTGACTGATTCCAAGCCCTGCTGTATATGTACAACTGGCTGGAATTTGCATGACTGTGTCCTGCATTTACCAAATTTCTTGCATTTCAGCCTTTTGACTTGTTGCTCCCATTTGCATCACGTGGAAGTGTTGTCAGGTGGAGAAAGAGTCATGCCTATCCTCCCTCAACTGTTTCCAAGCGTTTACCTCTTCTTAGTTGACAAATTCCATGCCTTCCTTCATAGTGACAAGTGGCTGGAATTTGTATGGATTGTGACTCTGTTGTTTCAATTGCCAAAACATGCCCGGATGCCCTTTTGGAGTGCTCATAACTTGTTCATCGTAACTCCATTTTTTACCAAATTATGTCCACGTGTTCTTGGTTATATGAACAACATTGGGTTCAATTTTCAACTCTTAATTCCTCAGAAATTACTCCCCGCATCGTCTGTCAAGTTGGCCTTTAACACAGATTTTTACCTAGCATTTCCAGCTGTCAAAAAGTGTGAAACTGCCATTTTGCAGGCCCCATAACTTCCAGGTTACTTGTCCATATGCCTTCAAATTTGGGTCATGTTTTCTCTATATTATGAAGTACCATTGGTATGAATTTGGTACCTTAACTCACTCTGGATCATTCCCAGTAGATCCGCCAATGTTCCCTTTAACGCAGATTTGCACCTGTTAACAGCTCCAGAAAAGACTAAGGCATGAACAATGAGTGCATAAATGAACAATGAAGGAATGATGTAACCTTCATAAATTTTTATCTACAACTCGGATTGACTTGCTTCAAAAAGCAAAGTTGTAGTTCTTGATGAGAGGAATCTGTTCATGCCATCAGAATGTAATTGCAATACATGTTTTATTTACTACCTAATCAATTGAAACAGTGCATAAAATGCTGAAAATAGTCAAAACAGAGGTATAATGTTCCAAACATAAAATCATGCAAACATGTAACAAATAACATATTCTAATCACTATTTGGCACTTTAACTTTGTCATATTTAATATTATGGCAGTTTTTATATGTCAACCATAGTGTAATAATGAGGCATTTCTAGGCCTCATCATTCCCCCTGACTTGAACTGATGCATGCCCTCATGCATCCTAGTAGGCCCTAGTAATATGAACAACATACTTTTGCCACCTACTACCCGAGAAAGTTCTTCTTACTGCACTACACCAAGCATTGTAGTTCCTGCAATTTTTTTTTTTTTTTTTTTTCTTTTCTTCCTTTGTACTTGTGGTAGAACTTTAAGAAACTTAATATCTAATGTGCCCTGCTATTCTGCAACATTTTCAAGAATTTTTGGCATAATTTGTCTCGTTTTGAAGCTTGCTCTGGAATGAGACTGTCATTCTGAAGATGTGTCAAAAACATGCTGAAATGGCCTCCTATGCAAAATTTAGCTGCAGATTCTAGTGTGGGCCCATATTTAGAGTGTATAAGCCTTCCATAACATCAAAAATTCTTTTTCCATGCTATTTTTTTTGTCTGTTGTTGTTTTATTGCAGTAGTAGTAAAACAGAATTTTCAAGTGCATTTCGTCCTTCTCAGATTTATGAGGTATTGGTGGGACATTTTATTCTGAAATCTGCCCTACTAATAAAGATAAAATGGTTGTCATATCTGTCCCAAAATCAGGTTTTTCACAATTTTGAATTTCCCATGCAACTAAGGGCAGAAGGGGGGTGTTTCTTGACATTTTGAACAACATGTTCCATTTTTTTTAACTTGCCAATATTGTATGAACAGTTTATGCCAAATATTGATTATCATATACTAAATGCTAAATGCTTACCATGACTAAATGCAAGAAACACATACCTTACTGTCCTGAAAATTTATCATCCACCTTACAAGCTGCTTCTGATGATGATTTTTTTTTGAAATAAGAACAACATAGGTGCAGTAGGTGAGATTTGTACAATGGTAGAACAATGATGGGTGGATCAACAAGGCAATGCATGCCGAAAAACCGGTTTTCATGCAAGCCAACTCAACAACGCCTCCGAGAAGGTTTTCACTACTGAATTATTCATTTTTTTTTCTTTTTTTTTTTTTTTTTTTTTTTATTTTTATTTTTTTATTATTATTTTTTTATGTCTTGCTTGTGCCCATGAAGGAATTTCACAATTTTCTTGAAATTGTGCCCGTGAAGGAATTTCACAAACAAGATTATTTCCTTCTTTTTTTCGTATTTTTTTTCAAGGCTAAAAAAAATATGATCATTTGGAAACCTTGTCAGAAGAGGAATCCTCTTCTATCATATGCAAATGTGACTGTGTGAAAGATTGAGCAAATTCCTTCTTTGTGAGTGGTTTATGGTACAACTGTAAAAGATGTCCATTCACCACTAATGTCCTTCTTGAATCATCAACTCGAAGAAAGTTGAACAACTCCATTCTCAAACTCTTCTGGTTCATCCTTGTTGCTCTTAATGTGATCATCATGCCACATTTTCCATTTTTGTTGAATGAACTCTATTTGGTGAAGTGCTTCCAACCAAAGTTCATTAACTGCATTCAACTACGAAATCTATTTTTTTGTACCTGCAACAACTCAATGCCAACTCGCTAAAGATGCATAAAGTGTTAGTAGAGCATTAGGATGTTGGATCAATACATCAAACAAATTTACTTCCTGGTTTTTAGTCAACCAACTATTGTTGTTCAAAGGTTGTTTTGGCTGCATTTCAGTTTGTTTTGTACCAAGATGTTTTGAATTGGTTCTTGGAGAATGATGCATTAATGAATTAAGAGAACAATGATATGGTGGAAAAGAATGGAAAATCTGTGTATGTTTACCAAAAACAATTCTTAAAAGAATTAACTTTGATAAATGGAAAGGAAAAGATGAGAAAAAATGATGACATCCATGTGACAAGTGAAGAAAATTGTTTTGTATTGGAATGGATGACAAATTTTTAGAATTTTGTTTTTCATCATTCCATAATAATTGTTGAACAGTGATTGGTTCATCTTTAAAATCTGCATTCTGAACATTTTCATCAAAAACAGATTGTTTGGATGAATCCATCTCTTCTACATTATCCTTTACAACGATGGAGGCCAAAATTGAAATGTCCGTTTCATTTTCCTTATATGTTTCATGAAACCATGGGCATCCTAGACAATCATACTTAGGTGGACTAAGGTTTCCTGCAAGCAAGTTTACTCTTTTACCACCGACTTGTATGTTTTTAGGATATATTTTCTTCTTTTTTCTTGGTTTGTTAAAACATATTTCTTGAACAATTGTATTAATGATTGGCACATCTTTAATAGCTTGAAGTAAAGGGACTATAACATTTAAATGTTTTAATTCCCTTATCAAATCTGATTTCAAAGATGTTAGTTTTGATATTTCAAATTGTTCAAGATATGATTCTTTTTGTGGGAGATTTTCTTTTTCTTCTTCTTGTTTCAATGCAGATTTGTTTTTATGTGCATTCATTTTAGCTCCTATTTCTACATTGGTAAGTGGAATATGTTCAAGAAGTGGTTTTCCTAAACACAACTGATTTTTATGACAGTCACCAACATTTATTATGGTTGTATTTTCTGATTTAGCCATAGAGACAGGGGTTACCTGTTTAACATTGTTTGGACTGACCACAAGTTGAGCTGAAAATAGAGGTTGTTTTTCATTTTGTTGTTGTTGTCCATGAGAGAAACTATGGGTATGAGTGGGCAATAAATTTGATTTCTGTGTTTGATAATGTTGTCTGCCCTTTGTGCAATTTTTGTTGTTGTCCCCATTGATATCCTTGCAGTTTTGGCTGCAACCATGGTGGATGTGGTTGATTCCATTGTTGTTTCATCCATCCATGTTGAGACCACTCTTGGGAATATGCCCATGGTGGTTGACTCCAACATTGTTGAAGTGGACCTGAAGCATACCATGGCATATACCAAGGATTATTTCCCCAATGTGTAGGAAATTGAGAAGCATTCTGATATGGAAACTTAAGAAAATTATCTCCTTGTCCTTGTCCTACAAAATTGAGTTTTTTCATAGGTTGAGGCTATTTTTCAAAGACACTTTTGAGTTCTGGCAATAAACTACATTGATTTGTGGAATGTCCTTTTTGACAAATGCTACATGTAGCTGGTATAAATGTTTTGTTCAAAGGACAGTCATGAACAGAGTGTTGCTGCTCACATCTTGAACAATAGATAATTGAAGGTTCAGTAGATTTACTCTTTTTATCTACTATTTTATCAAGATGTACAACAATATCAGCTTTAGCAAACTCTTTCATGCATTCTTTCAAATCATGTTTATCATTACCAATTCTATGTTTTCTATGCCTTGAATGAGAATAATTTTTGCAAAGTTTAATGATTTCCTGGATTTCAAGTGCATTTGCATCGCCTCTTCCTAAAATATCCAATGCATCCCGAAATTCATCTTGTAGTCCCCTTAAGAATATAATTTTGCACATTTCAGGTTCAACACTACCACATCTCTTATGAACAAAAGAAAATCTGTCTACATAATCTTCTAAGATTTCATTTTCCTTTTGTTTCATTTCAAGCAATTCATTGTTTTGATTCTTGACTTGACAATATTCTTGGTATCTCTCCAAAAATATATTTTCCATCTCATTCCAGGTTCTAATTGAATCAGGTGCTAAGGTGATAAACCATCGTAGAGCTGACTCTTTAAGAGTGGAAGGAAACAATTTGAGCTTTTGATTGTCGTTAGTGTAATCATGAGCTTGACACACAATTTTAAACTCAAACAAAAACAAATCAGGGTCTTCAGATGTAACTCCCTTAAAATTCGATAACACATAAGGTGAAATGACCTTCATGGGAGCATTTTGATTAGGATCTAATTGGATGGGATTTTGAAAAGTTTTGGCAGGTGTACTAGTTGCACTAGGTTGGAGCACATTATTGGCTCTCCCTAGATTCTCTTGTGAGCCTACCCTTATAGGTTCCCAATCACAATTATATATCCTGTTAAACTGTCCTGATTGTATGGATTTGTCAAGAAAAAAAGGTGTTGAACTATTGATTGTTCCTCCTTGTGATGATTTCTCAAAGGATCCTACAGTTCTGGACATAGATGATTGTAATTCTTTGAAAGTTCCAACAGTTTTGGGAATCATAAATTTGGACAACTTTGACATACTTTCAACCTCTTGTGAAATTTTTCTTCCTGTGGTAGGCAAAGGATTTTTCATACTTTGACATCGTGCTTTCACATCCTTTAACCTATTCATACTTGCTTGTTCTCTAAATGAACTGAAATGGAATTTACCAACAACTATTAATTATGCCAGTTATTACATTCGATTTCACTCTGAAGTTCACAACTTAGCACACTAACAATTATTGGACTGCTTTCCTCTTCTAACAACACCTATCCCCGACAACGGTGCCAAAAATGATGAGTGTCATTGTTCATTCATCATTTAATCATTATGTGTGTCAATCCAGGCGGTGTCCAAGGCTATATACGAAAGAAGGCTCCAACAGGTTAAAGATTAGTTCATTCAAAAAATAGGCTTTATTGATGGATCAGTTAGTGTTTGGGGGTTTGGTGTGACCTCTAACTCCTAGAATTGGAAATCAAATTGCAGAAGCTGAAACTGAATTTGAAATAACAGGAAGTGAAATGTTGCTAAATTGAAAGTGACAGAAAAGTAAATTGCAGAATTGAAAACACACACATAGTTGCAGAAAATTCAACTAATTACAAAGTTCACAATTATCTGAGCATGTTCTAAATCTAGAAAATCAAATTAACATCTATTGCAAAACTGGAGAATAACACAAATCTAGAAATTGCAGTGAAATGACAGAAATCTAGAAATTGCTGCAAAGCTGGAAAATGACAAAAATCTGGAAATTGTAGTGAATTATGGAAAATGTTGTCAAATCCTATTAAATGTTGAACACTATTCCAAACATGTTCTAAATACTATGGTGCACTTCTGAAATGAAACTAATTCTACAAATAAATGTTGACAGAATTCTACTGATCTACTGCAGCAAGAAATCAACAAGAATTTTCTGTCACTGTGTTGCCCTTCCTCTGATCCTGCAAGTGGCCCTTGCTTCCAAAACCAGAAGAGGGTGAAGAATTATACCAGGTAAATTAAATGTGCACTATCAACCATCAAATGCCAATAAAATCTGAAGAATGCACCTTTTATTCCATCTGAAACTGCATTATAGTACTGCAAGAAAAATCTGCAATTTACTGTAATGCTACAAAGACTTTATCTTCTGCTAATAACTATCTCCTATTCCTCTATCCCTATTTCTCCATTTATATATCTATATATTATCCTCAACCGTGCTGGGAGCTTTATTTATAAGACAAAGTTGATATATCTGTTTGCTGAGTTTCAGGGATTTCCAACTATTTACAAAATAGTTTCCTGGAATGCAGGGTTATAATTTGTCAAACTTTATCCCTTTATCCCAGCTGGTCCGCCTATGGTGAAGGAACGGAGTCCAAATAGGGTGGACTAACCGCTTGGTCAATTTCCAATCATGCTTTCCATGGTTTTGATGCATTTTGACCATTTTTGGTTGTTCCTGCGCTATTCCCTATTCCTGCGTCGCTTATTCCTGTGCTGCTCTAGAATAACAGGCAGGTGACAATTCATTGCTTATCTGCGCTCCAAATGCATAGGGAGGAAGTTGTTGACCATTTGGATTGTTTTCCCTTATCTTGTACACCCTTCTGCATTGGTGGCACGTGTTGGAGTGACTGATTCCAAGCCCTGTTGTATATGTACAGCTGGCTGGAATTTGCATGACTGTGTCCTGCATTTACCAAATTTCTTGCATTTCAGCCTTTTGACTTGTTGCTCCCATTTGCATCACGTGGAAGTGTTGTCAGGTGGAGAAAGAGTCATGCCTATCCTCCCTCAACTGTTTCCAAGCGTTTACCTCTTCTTAGTTGACAAATTCCATGCCTTCCTTCATAGTGACAGGTGGCTGGAATTTGTATGGACTGTGACCTGTTGTTTCCAGCTGCCAAAACATGCCCAGATGCCCTTTTGGAGTGCTCATAACTTGTTCATCGTAACTCCATTTTTTACCAAATTATGTCCACGTGTTCTTGGTTATATGAAAAACATTGGGTTCAATTTTCAACTCTTAATTCCTCAGAAATTACTCCCTGCATCGCTGTCAAGTTGGCCTTTAACACAGATTTTTACCAACATTTCCAGCTGTCAAAAAGTGTGAAACTGCCATTTTGCAGGCCCCATAACTTCCAGGTTACTTGTCCATATGCCTTCAAATTTGGGTCATGTTTTCTCTATATTATGAAGTACCATTGGTATGAATTTGGTACCTTAACTCACTCTGGATCATTCCCAGTAGATCCGCCAATGTTCCCTTTAACGCAGATTTGCACCTGTTAACGACTCCAGAAAAGACTAAGGCATGAACAATGAGCGCAGGAATGATGTAACCTTCATAACTTTTTATCTACAGCTCGGATTGACTTGCTTCAAAAAGCAAAGTTGTAGTTCTTGATGAGAGGAATCTGTTCATGCCATCAGAATGTAATTGCAATACATGTTTTATTTACCACCTAATCAATCGAAACGAGTGCATAAAATGCTTGAAAATAGTCAAAACAGAGGTATAATGTTCCAAACATAAAATCATGCAAACATGTAACAAATAACATATTCTAATCACTATTTGGCACTTTAACTTTGTCATATTTAATATTATGGCAGTTTTTATATGTCAACCATAGTGTAATAATGAGGCATTTCTAGGCCTCATCAACATCACCCTTAGTGAAAAAGAAATATGGGACTATGCGGATGTGTATTGATTATAGGGTCTTGAACAAAAAGACAATAAAAAATAGATACCATATTCCTAGATTAGATGAGCTCATAGATGAATTGCATGGGGCTATGTATTTTTCTAAGATTGATTTGAGATCAGGATATCATCAAATCAAAGGTGAGAGACAAGGATGTGCATAAAACAACCTTTAGATGTCATTTTGGCCATTTTGAGTTTTTGGTGATGCCCTTTGGATTGACAAATGCCCCTGCCACTTTCCAATCAACCATGAATCAGATTTTTAGGGAGTATTTGAGGGATTTTGTGTTAGTTTTCTTTGATGATATTCTTGTTTATAGCAACTCATGGGAAAATCACTTGAAGCATTTGGATTATGTTTTGAGTATTTTGGGACAACAACAATTTTATGCAAAGAAGTCTAAGTGTGAATTTGGCATGTCTAAAATTTTATATTTGGGGCACATAATCAACAATAAGGGAGTGCATGTAGACCAACACAAGATAGAGGTAATTCAAAATTGGCCTTTTCCCACTACCTTAACTCAATTGAGAGGGTTTTTGGTACTTTGCAGCTATTACAGGAGATTCATTAGAGGGTTTTCATCCCTGGAAACGCCTTTGAATGAATTAACAAAGAAGGGAGCATTTGTGTGGAGTGATGAAGCCCAAAAGGCTTATGAGAAATTGAAGGAAGTGATGTCTTCTTGCCCTCTACTTGCAATTCTTGATTTTTCTTTACCATTTACCATTGATTGTGATGCTTCAAGTGTTGGAGTAGGGGTTGTCCTAATGCAAAAGGGGTGACAAATTACCTTTGAGAGTAGGAAACTTAGTCCAATGGAGAGAACTTTCAACATATATGACAAGGAGATGCTTGCCATTATGTACGCTTTGACCAAGTTCAAGCAATACCTTATTTGTGGCAAATTTGTGGTAAGGACTGATCATAATAGCCTTAAATATTTCCTTGGATAGCGAGATTTAAATGATAGGCAACATAAATGGGTCACTAAAGTGCAGGCATATGATTTTGAGATTGAGTTTATAAAAGGGAAAAAGAATTCAGTTGCTGATGCACTATCTATAATGCCCACATTTCACTCTATTTCTATTATAATAGCTGATTGGAAGGTTGCAATTATGGTTGAGTATGTGAAGAACACTTCTGCATCTAAAATTTTTGATGACCACTTGAAATATGGCAGGTACAATGTGAAGGAAGGTCTAATTTTTTACAAAAATAAAAGTTTTATTGTGCCAGATTCCAAGCGTAAAGAGCAATTGATTGCCACTATGCATGACCCACCCATGGCTGGTCATCCGAGATTTTTTAAGACCTATAGATAGATGTGTGAAAGGTTTTCATGGAAGGGGCTACAAGAAGATGTATTGAAGCATGTAAGGGAGTGCACCACTTGTCAGGAAAATAAAATTGGAAACACATTGTATGTTGGTATTCTTCAATCCTTGCCCATTCCCAATCAAAAATGGGAAAGTATATCAATGGACTTCATCACAGGGCTACCAAAAGTGAATGGTAAGGATTGTATATATGTCGTGGTGGATAGGTTAACTAAATTTGCACACTTTTATGCTATTTTAGCTCCATATACATCAGTACAAGTTGTTGATTTATTCTTTAGAGAAGTGTTTAAATTGCATGGCATGCCAAAGAATATTGTGAGTGACAAGGACAACAGATTCATGAGTATGTTTTGGCAAGAGTTGTTCAATATTTGTGGCACATTGTTGAATCCAAGTACAAGCTATCACCCCCAAACAGATGGCCAAACAGAGATTGTGAATTAATAGGTTGAAGGCTACTTGAGAAACTATGTTTTAGGGCAACAAAATACATGGATTAAATGGCTGCACTTGGGACATTTTTGTTATAATTCTTCCTATCATATGTCTATTAAAATGGCCCCATTTATAGATTTATAAGGATATGATGCTCCTAAATTCATTGATTTATTGTTGAGTGACAGTAGGGTGCCAAAAGTCAAGGTTTATATGCAAGAAAATCAAGATATTATGAAGACATTTAAGGATTTTAGCTTACACAAAATCAACAGAAAAAGTATGTTGATCAGTAGTGTATTAAGCATCATTTTGAGATTGGAGACATGGTTTATTTGAGGTTGCAACCCTATAGAAAATCCACCATGAAGAGAAGTGGAGCAGAGAAGCTCAAGCCACATTTTTATGGCCCTTACAAGGTCATACACAGGATTAGGGAGGTTGCATATGAGCTTGAGCTACCAAACAACAGTAAAATACACAAAGTATTCCATGTTTCATGCCTAAAAAAGCACTTGGATAGCACATTGGTCCTTCCATTGAGTTATCCGTACTTGATGATGAGGGAAAGCTAATTTTGGAACCTAAAATGATCATGGAGACTAGAGAGAGGAAGTTGAGAAACAAGGTCATCAAAGAGTACTTGGTGAAATGGAGGAGCTTGCCTATTGAAGATGCTACTTGGGTGGGAAAAGAGATTCTTGCACATCCAAACCTGAATTACTTGAGGACAAGCAATTTGGGAAGGGAGGACTTGTAATGTCCCATTTTGAAGACTATGCAGGCCCCATGCATTATAATATTTTATTTTTGTCATTTGTGGATAAGGAAGTGGGATGTCCCCTTTTTGCTAGGCTAATAGATGTTTTATGTACTAAAAATTAAGTGTTGGAGATTAATGTTGATGTAACCCTCAACTAATGAATAATTAGAAGCCTCTAGTGGGACGACAGGGTATATAGGCTTGGAAAGTCACTTTTAGGGTTGCATTATGTCATGTTCATCTTGTGAATTGTAAGAGAGAGGGTTGAACCCTTTCTCACCTTTTGTTGCTTAGGTGGTGTGCCCTAAGTCTTCAGAAATAGCCAATCTTGTAGACGATGTGATGTGCCCTTGTTCTTGATTGGAGATTGGGTGGATCTATCTCAGGATTCACAATTGTGTTGCTGATTTTGGTGTGTTGGAGTCTAGGAGTGGGTCATCCAGCTTTGGGAGGTCATTTGTGCATGTTTTGTGACATGTTTTGCTCTCATAGGAGGATCACCCAACTTTGGGAATTTTTCTAGCCAATTTTGAGGGTCGATTTGTTTTGTTGGATAGTTTTCTGGCCTGTTTGCACTTTCAAAAAATCAATAAAAAATCTGTATGGTTGGAACGCCCATTTTTTAGGGTTTTTAGAGTAATTTTTGAGTAGTAATTGCAAATCTAATCTACTTTGCAGAAATTTGATTTTTATTTGTTTAAACCCTAGTTTGCTAAGTTGGGGAATTATTTAAGAATCCCCTAAATTATTTCAATGTTTTTATGACTCAACAAATGACCACATGAGAATGTTTTTTAATAAGCTATGTGTATATTTTATTGGGATCTACTCCCATCAACATATCAAAAAAATATATTGTTCTTGTTGCATTGTGGTCAACTTAATCAAACCATATCCAACTTATCTTTTTATCAAAGATATTCTTTATTTGCCTTTCTATCAAAGATATTCCTCACCTTCCTCAAATTTCCAAGTTTTTACAATCAACTCCTTGATATCATTTGCATCATATCATTTGCATCAAGAGATAAAATCTCACTTAACTAGTTGCATTTTAAAATTAAAAATTTTTCTACCCAGGTGTTGTAGGTGAGTTGGAGAGGAGAGGGCAATCCTCCAAGGGAGGTCCCAGGTTCAAATTTTCACCCTACCAAAAAGTTGTATTAGGTATCTAAAATCCAATTGATAATGTTAGTGCGTGCAGGGTCGGGTGTGACCCCCGGGTGACTTTGACGGTGTAGAACCCCCTGTTCGTGGTCTCTCAGACCAAGGTGGCTCCGCAAGGGGTTTTTCGCTTTAAAAAATTAAAAATTAAAAATTTTCAAGACGATATTTGCTACCCGATTTCCTTTTCTCTAAATATGTTGTTTATCATAACCTATTAATTCCCTAATACCTCTTTATAGGGGTCTTATTCATGCCCCTAATATTCCAAAATATCATTTTTACCATCAATTTTTATTTTTATTTGTGGTCTTAGCCCCACTTCTTGTTAGCACTTGTAACATTTGCTTTTATTTTCCCATATCAATATCCCTTTCTTTGATTTTACTTGTTGGGTATTCCTCTTCTTTTTCCATTCCCACCAAAATTTTCATCTTCATCAATCTCTTGATTTTTTCATATTTTCATAGTGAGACTTATCATTTATAGGTTTGTCTTGTTGTGAAGAAACTAAAGTGCAAGGAATAACCGTAAAATCACTTTCTTATTTATTGCATGAAACTCTAAAGTGCAAGAGCATTCCTCCATAGTAATTACCTCCTTATTTTTCACTAAAACTTTAAATTACTATGGATATCCTTGATGCTTATTTCTTTATTATGCTACTCTTGAAATCCAAAAGTGTAAGGGATAACCTCTACACTACCTTATTTTTTGTTGTAAGTACAATATTTTATACTACTTGAGGAAAATAAAGGTGATTTACATAGAATAAACATGATCTCTTCTACCTCCTTTGTTTTAAAACTTTTCCCCACATTTTTCTTTACACCTTTAATTCCTTCTAAATTTGAACTTGCACATTATACTTCATCATCCCTTGTATCCTTCTTGGGTTCTTCTTATAGTTGATTTGTGTAAACTATGATGACCTTTATCATATAATATTGTAAATAGGATTTCTTTACCTCTTCTTTATGAGTGGAATATCCTTGATATACTCCAACTTCTACTACATTATGATCTCCTTGCTTCATCTTGAAGTTCATCTCATGATCAAAACTTTGTGTCTTTTCTCCATCATTTTCACTTTGTAACCTATTGTCATGTATCTAATATCATAATATTTGTGGTGTCAGAATGCAACATTTGCATAATACAATTGTTGATCCCATTATCTTGATTTATATTTATTTGAATGGATTGTGGAAAATTTTTTGTAACATCCATAGCAATATGTATTGGGGTGTATACAACATGCTTTCATTTCTTAGTAGTTGGTCCCTCCTAGATGAACTCCCCAAGATATTATCAATATTCTTCAAAATATCCTTATTGCTAAGCTAATATGGATGTCCAAAAACCCTAACCCATACTAGAAGCTTTGTAATAGTTTCTATATCGATAGAAAAAATCTCACTTCACGGTCTTAAATATAGAGAATCTTTTTCCCTATACCATGGGCTGCCACCCATTATTTTACCCTTGATTTCTAAAATCGAAAAGATGATTAGGAAAAAACCTTTAGGAAGAAAAGTCACAAAGTAATTTGATTTCAATCCCCACTTCCACTTGATCCAATTTTAAATCTTTAAAAACCTTTTCTAGTATCCATGGAACTTACATATTAACCCTTTACTTTTAAGAGTCATTATATCATGCTCAATCATCTCATCCTTTATAATCACTTCTAGTGTAACCTCTCCTTTTTTAATCAAACTTACCATATATTCACTCTTCATATTATCTCCAACTTGGGCATCCATACTTCCTATTAGGGCTTTCAAATATGACTTTCCTTCCATGCTACCTAGATTTTCCTCATATGAATATTTTAAATTCTTAATTTTTTCTAAGATCTAGAGCAAGAAAAGATGAGTGCTTCTTACTCGCATTTGATTCTTATTTGCACTCTCCCTCCCTAAAGATCTAAAACAAGAAAAGGTGAGTCTCGCTCTAAAGTTACACTTATTATGGTCTTACACTTCATATTTTTAACCACTTGAAATGACCATAATACACATTAAACAAGACTCTATAATATTATCAGTGAGTTTGTTAACATCGTTTCTCAATAGAAAAGAACCGATTTTGAAACTAGAAAAAATATGGAGGGCCATGAAACATTGTTAATGGAAAGAAGGTGAAATAAAAATTTATAAAATGAGTATTTAAAATGGGTATTCAACAATAGTGTAAATATTATTGAATACATCTTAGATAAGGAATTAGACTCCCATGAATATTCAAATATTATGTTCAAGGATTCATGCACGAGCTTGTGGGCATCAATAAACTAGATAATGTAAATATCTAGTAGTGAGGGTCTTTTACACTCAGTTTATTGAAATTCCTAGGTTTTAGCTAACTTTTGATTTTGGTTGGTCATGTTTCTTAGGTTTTTGGTAAAGAGTGACCATCTAATTATTTTTCTACGTAATATCCTACTTCAATGTATAGTATATATTATTGTGTTTATCATTATGTTTAAATGTTTCCCGTTCTTCTAGAATTATAGCCTCATTTAGTCTATGAGAAATATTTTATGAATTGTTCATCTATTATAATTTTGACTTATTGGTTGATGGGTTGAGGAACCTAATCGAATCCTTTATCGTCTATCTTACTAAAAAGCATATATATTAGAAGAAAAAATAAAATTAAAAATATATTTGAGATATGGTTTAGTTGTTCAAATTGGTATTATGCACAAGTCATATATTTTTAATATTAATTATGGTAAATAAAATTTATGAATGATGTAAAATTATTGGAAGATTATATAGGATGCAACATTTTTTATTTTTAATAAGCTTAGGATGCAACATTTTTATTTCTAAAGAACTATTTTATATAATTAAATCAATTCCATATAAAATTTAAGTCCAATTTGTTCACTGTATTTTTTTAATATATGCATCATAGTAAGAAGATATGGATTAAAAAAATTAGAAGTGACACATTTTTATGAATCAAGACCTAGATTTTACATGGATGTAAGCTTGTTAACTACATAAAACACACAAAACAATTATCGCACACGATAACAACACAAATAAAGATAATAAATAAGCCTATTAACCTTCAAAAACTTAATAGAAAATACTCTTTTGGTCCAAGATGTATGACTAGGTGAAATTATCAAAATGAATTGAACATTCTAACACGAGTGTAGGTTAAGGATGATAGGATCATTAGAAGTCATACACTATTGAAAAAGGAATACAACCTAAAATATTTCATAAAGGAAAACCTTGTATACCATTAATAAAAAGTTATAAATCATATCTTTGTTCTATTACTTAATGGATGTATATCCAAATGCAAACACCATAAATTAATGGCGTAAGCAATACTTTAAAAATTTGAGTTAGCATTGTTACATAAAAGCTTCATTTAAATTGTGTTTGTATGTAAGGAAGTAAAGGAAAATGAGCTAAAAGAAGGATTGTGTTTTCTAAAATATCCAAAGTTATTTTAAAAGTTATTCTCCTCTTTATTTGATCCTATAAAAGAACACATAACCCTGTTGTTGGTTAAGGTAAGGTCTTATAGCTTATCTTTTAAAATTAGAAACCTCGAGATCCTAATAAGAAGAGGATACCATATCACTAATTGTGTCTTCTTAAATTGGATTGATGAATAACACTTCCATATATGATCATGTATTTTTATGGAACTATCAAATCCCTTACCAAAAAACGTCAAGCTCTAAGAAAGAAGTTTAGTTGTTCTGTTAATTATTTATATGACAACTAAATCAAGTAGGTAAATTATCTCTCGAAGCCAATGCACACCTTGATGCATACTTGATAGAATTTTTCTATCGTCAGACCCACATGGTTTGATTTTTTATTTGAAGAAGAAAAAATAAATGTTGGCATTTAACTTAGTCATTGGAATATGGGCATAAGCGAATCAAAATCATTCCCATTTTCATTTATACTTTTCTCCAAAAATTTGCTTTTGCACTATACAATTAGATGTATTATTGAACGGGTACCAAACTGAGTAGGGACACTTTGAATACTACAGTAAAAAAATAGGGTTTATGTGTCAAAAAATCTTGAAAGTCCAGAGGTGAGATGAGGTTTTAGAGCCCCATTTAGGTCTGGAAATCTTCATTGTAGATTGCAAAGCTTTGGAATTTTATCCAATAGAAAGCTTCATGTAATCAAGTCGATTCAAATGAGCTCGTTTTAGTGTAGATTGGACGAGTTTTGTGCCGAATTTGAATTTATGTTTGGGATAAGTTTTACACCTATTTTGAGTAAGCAAATTAGTTGCAATCTAATTTGTTTTTGAAGAAAATATACATAATTATTTGTTGATAGTAAGGAATAGAAGAGATTTAAAAAATGAAAACCTTAGTTTATTTTTTTCCCTAAATCCTAGTTATTTTAAGAATTTTTTGAGGTTGAGTTCATGGAGTTGCCAATTTTCACTGGAAAGGATGACATTGATGTTCGAGAATGGTGGATGAAGTTAAGATCTCTATATTCTAGTGATAATTTTTGGTCATTCCAAATTTATAAAGTTTTAAGAGTAAAAACACGTGTTTGGTGGACAAGTTTTGCTAAGGAAAGGAATTATATTTACACTTGGGCTGAAATGGATCATGTACTCTTGAGTCAGTGGGACCCATATAAAAAGATAACTAGTTTGAAGGCTACCATAAAAGGATATGGAGAAGAAATAAAAATGCTTTAGAGAAAAATAAAATAATTGAATAAAGAGGATATAATAGAAAAAAATGCAAATGATAATGTGCAAGTTCATGGTTGCATTCGAAAGGAAAAACTTAAGAATCAAGGATCCAAGGAGAAGCAAGAAGTAGTTATGGCAATGGAATATGTTAAAGAACCAAAAAAAGACTCAAATTTTGATTTTGTAGAGTAGTAACAATAGAGTCCATGGAAGAAGCAATGACAAAGTCCAAGGAAGCTCTATGAACAGTTCACAAGGCCACACCAAAATAAGGGCATAAGAGAGAATATCGTTAATAAAATTTTAAAATAAAGAAATAAATTGTTGAAGAATCAAAAGAAACAGAATGTCAGGTTAAGGTTGTAGCATATCAACACCCACACCACCCTGAGAAACAAAAATATTGGAGGTATTGCTTAAGGCATAAATGTTTTGGATCTACATGGAGTCAAAAAGGCATCAAGTATGATAGTGTTTGGTAGAAAAAGCATAGTGATTTTGGGTTTCAAAGGAGTACAACAACATCAGGGAACAATAGGACCAATTGATAAAAATATTAGAGAGAAGTAGAAGCATGAAGCCAACATATGAGCTATGGATATTCAAGTGGCACAATGGTAGCTTGACATCATCGAATACCACCACTAATCAAAATTTCAATTGGAAGGATGGATGAACAAGATTGGAAAATGTCAAGAAGGATGTTGAGTATTTGTATTTACAAAGAAATTTGAAGAAGACCTAGAAAATGATATTCAAGAATTTAGGATTTTTTAAAAAAAATATGTAGGTTTCTAGATATAACAACTCAATTGAGATAAGAATTGAATATATTTGTAAACTCTCAAGCTTTAAAGGAGAGAGTTGCGATTTGTCAAAGGTTGGGAATCCAAGTACAATCCCATTTTCTCAACAAAAAATAATAATATTACAACACTTATTTTGATTTATAGTTTCTATAAAATGGGCCAATGCCAATTGTTTATAGTCAAAGTTTTATAGGCCTCTCTAGAGTTGAGATACTAAAAAGTCATAACTAGATTTAAAAAACATAGCAAGTATGGAGTGAGGAAAGTGATTTAAAAGGA
Organism: Wollemia nobilis; assembly: GCA_028583015.1. Taxonomy (NCBI): domain Eukaryota; kingdom Viridiplantae; phylum Streptophyta; class Pinopsida; order Araucariales; family Araucariaceae; genus Wollemia; species Wollemia nobilis. Next base: position 1,917,319 of record JAQPPZ010002395.1, on the reverse strand, counting down.
CAATAGAAGAATTATCTTATGGAGGAACTATAGTCCTTTTTTAATGAAAATGGATTTGATAGAGACTACCATTTTGGTTGGAAGAGCAATATACAAGTATAGACCATGTTAGTAAGTATGATAATCTTATCTTTATTTTATGTCTCAAAATGCAAATTCTTAATGACGTAAGATTTTATTTCTCAAAACAAAATCATCTTCTATTTAGGACCTTGAATTAAAGGAAGGGAGGAATTCTTAAACTAACATTTCCCTATCTTGGAATGTTAGAGGACTCAATGCCCATAATAAAAGGAGATGGTAAGAACCAATTCCACTTTTGAATTTTTTATCATAATATTTTTTTTGAAAATCAAATCTCCTAGGGAAGGAGGTAATTTATCTTCTAGATAAAATTTGAAAGTTATAGGAATATTTTTTCATGAATGTAAATGGAGCCTCAAGGGATCTTGTTTGTTGTGGTATTTTTAGATTTTGACATGATCCATTGTTTCAAAAGCAAAAAACTAGTTCTTTTATTAAATAATAAAAACACTTCTATATTTTGTGTCCACAATACCATAGTTAAAATGGATGAGATAATATTACTCTTTTCAACCTCTAAACTCAAGTCGGTTCCTTGCTAATCTAATTGAAATGAAGTAAATTAAAATAAAGCAAATCTAGTATACTATTATGATAAAAGAGTGTGATAAAGTAAGCAAAATGCATAAATAAATACAACCAAAACCATAGCAATATTATGTGATCCAATGGTAATCTCAAGCAAAGGCTAAATAAGTTCAATGAACTATATTTAGAAAATACCTACAATAAATGAGAAATAAAACTAATAGAAAGTGAAAGAGCAGAGCCACTACCACGAAACACCCATGACTAAAGAGGTTACACAACACAATTGATCCCTGAATGCCATGCTCATTTATCATTAATTATAGAGTCTGGATATAAAACGATAATTCATACAAAGAGTATCTCTAGCTTTCTTGAAAATGCTAGATGGTCCTTGCAATTAGTATGAAAATTTTATTTATAGGAAATTTCTAGGATACTTTACTTCTAGTTACAATAATTAGATTTCTTAGTTACATCAACTTGAAAATAGAAGAAAAAAATTTCACTATCATATTTAAATGGTAGAGAGGATCTCTTTAAAAAGTGGGCACACTCATGCCTTTAAAGTGCATCACAATTTAATCTTAAAGCATGGTGCATTTTATTGAGGAATATTACATTATATGGTACCTTTATGGTACAAATTGTAAATATATAATAGATTAGGATTGAGTATTTAGTTTAGGTGAATGATTTATATTTACCCTTATGTAAGTGTCAATGTGCAGGAAATGCACAAGTGTCATGTAAGAGTGCAATGTGTAGGAAATACACAAGTGTCATATAAGTTAGAGTGCAAGAGTGTATTGAGAGAATGTGCAAAAGTGTCTTGTATGTAAGTGTGCAAATATGTAATGTGAGGATGTGCACAAGTATTTTAGATTAGAAGTGCATTAGAAGAGTGTCATAGAGTCAATTGTGCATGTAAGAAGAAAGTGAAGAGTCTAGTATGCACGTGGCAAGATGTCATGAGACTTGTCATATGGAGAGAAATAGTCAAGCACTTGAAGAGCCACATTACTATGGCTATATTATGGAGATAATGCTTCATGAGAAAACATGAGAATCTGATAATCTTACAGAAGATACAAAAAAGTAAATAAAGCTTGTATACAGATTTTGAGCAATTACTATTGTAAGTTTTCTTCATGAATAGTTCATGAATGATTTAGGTTATTCACATTAATATTTGATATTGTAAGTAAATGTTATTTTTAGTATTATATTGGCCTTGATATACATATAATATTGCTTATATATTATTCTACTCTTCATTATTGATATTTTGACCTTTAATATCGTGGCTTCTTTATAATAGGACTTGTGAAATTTTGTGGTAGAAAGGATTAAAAGCCAATAGTGGTATCAGAGCTACCACATAAATTTATCCATTTTGATAGAGTTATTAGACACCTTAATATTGGAGTTTGTCTACTTTGATAGTAGTGAAGACTTGAACTCTATTTCTAAAAGGTCTGATTGAGTAGAGATTGAGGGACCAATGAATAGTAACTTTGAATTTGAATGCTAGGTATTTCCACTTGGTTGAAGGAAAACCAGTGAAAACTAGGATTCAGTTAAGATTTGATTAAGGTCCAACTCAGAATATAGTTGGACATTGATAGAAAAATCCAACTTAGAAGAAAGTTGGGCATTCAAGGACATTCAGAGTTACCTTGATAATATTATGAATTCTCTAGAGAATAAAAGGAGAATAACTATTGAAGATTGAGAAAGAACCAACTCAGGAGAAATCTTGTCATTCAAGAAAATTCATAGTCACTCTAAAATTGATATTGGGTTCTCTAGCAAGGATGATATTCATATCTAGTTCTTAGGTGAGACCTAAGATGTTGCAAAAATATTTCAAATATTGGTAGAAGATTACAACAGATTGAGAAGCATCATAACTTCCTACAAGAATAGACAAGCATTCAAAAATTCCTAAGTACAAATATTTGAAGTAGAAAACAATAATATACAAAGACAAGAAGAGTATCAAGAAGTACTGAGAAGGAGCTTCTAGAGAAATAGAGGCATAGAGGAATTCTAGTTATTCAGAAAACCAAAAATATCAGGTTGACTGAAACAATATCAGTCTTAGCCTTGACATATTTTTTAAGAGTTTTATTCTATAGTAGAGAATAATAGTCTAGAGACAACAAGTAAGGTGCATCTAGATACATATTTTATGGAGTTATCATCCACATTAAAGGAAAAGGACCAAGATGCCTACATTAGAGAAGAGGCCCATGAGGGCTGCATTAGAGAAAAGGCCTAAGAGGCCAACATTAAAAAAAATATACAAGCAACTTGCATTGAAGCAAAAACTAGAGCAACAACATAGTGAAGAGGTATAAGTGGTAAGAATTGAGGAACAAGGTCTAAGCGACTAGTATAAAGAAAGGTCTACACTAGTAAGAATATAAAGTAACCAACCAAGCATACTAAGTAGTGTGCTATTAAGAATCAATGCTAGATCACTATCTAGAAGAGACAAAGGAAGTAAGAAGTAATAAAGCTACAATTAAAAAGGTTAATGTTAAAAGAACACAATAGTACAAAATGATGCTATCTAGAGATAGAGCACTTCATTTCCAAGTAGCAGAAGATTAAAGCGAAAGAAACACGTTATAGTCTAGAAAGTGAACAATATTTGACCATATTCTAGAGGAAACAATATTTGACCACCTCACAGGAAAAGAGAAATTCAACCATTATAGGTGGAGAGATATTCAACTATCATAGGCTTTCATCCACCAGGAAGATGCCTGGTCATCTTCATAGGAGAGACATTTGAGCACCATTAGAAAAGAAGTCACATGGTCACCTTTAGCAAAGAGATGTCTGACCACCTTTAACAAAGAACCTTCAAAAGAGATACATCATCACTATCTAAAGAGAGATTCTCGGGAACCTTCAGAGTAGAATCCCAATATAGGAGTGTTTTTTGTTCATAGTAGAAAGATGTTTGAGGAGAGAACGAAAGTAGTACAAAAGAATTGAAAATTTCAATCATTTCAATCTTCCAATAAATGCTAGCAAACTTAGTGGATTGGAAGAAGGGTTTCTTGATAAAATCCTAGATGAACTTGGATTGTGAGAATCTCATTATATTTAATAGATTTGCTCCTAGAGAAACATTCATCGATAGGTTTTTTTGTTCCTCTCATTGGAACTTGATCCTTTGTTGAATTTTTATTTCTAATTAGATGGATTACCTATATTTATGATTGAGTTTTTTTAGGTTAAAAAACCTCATTTGTCTTTTATAAATAAATAAATAAATATATTTTTTTCTCTTTTTGTAGTTTGTGTTCAATAACAATATAAATAAGAGACAAACTGTTTTGTTGCTAAAATAATAATAATAGGCTAAACATTTTTTTACAGACCTCTAGTTCTAAAGAAGTTAATTATAGGATTTCATGCATGACAAAGACCTTTGAGCTACTTGATAAAGTTTCTAAAATGGTTTGATAACATATTTTCTCTATAGGCATGAGAGGATGTCGTGATTAGTTATGTTTGAAAAAAAGGTTGTGTGGGAAAAATTGTAGCATATACAAATGAATCAATTTTGATTAGAGCACATAAAAATTGTGATGCAAATTATTATAGGTTTATTTTCAAATGTAAATTTTGAGTTATTAAAGAAAACTATAACTCAAAATATACAAAGATAAACCTATAATAATTTGCATGCAAAACTTCTAAGATAATGAAGGGGAAAAATAAACTTAGCTAAAAAATTCTATACCCAAGCATAATATACTATCTCACTGATGTCATAGCCTTTCGTTGCTGCTCTCTTCATTTGAACCCTGGCTGGCAGATATCTATAATTTTATTTTTCACGACTTAAAAAATTGTCACTGCCCTCATTTTAGATGGATGACTTCACATGAATATATCTCTCTCAATACTACTTAGACTCTATATGACCACTCATTTTAAATCTCTTCAAAGTCTGCACAAATTGATCCAAGAATCATCTAATTTGGATAACCCTTCACAAACAAATGGCTCCTAAAAGATTAGAGGTTTTTCAAGAAATGTTTTTCCTAACCCTACCCTTGTTTCAAACGATTGTATTCACATGGTCATATCTTTCTCAATACTAGTTGGATTCTTTTGAATGACCACTCATTTCAAAGCTTTTCAAAATTTGCATAAAATGACATATTTTTAGAAAAAAATTTCTCGTAGCTCTACCGATTCTTAATTTTATGGATGACAATAGTTTTAATAATGTGATGTTCAACATAACTAGATTATAAGATGACACAAAATCCATTGGGTGAATTCCTAAAATTTTAAGAAGACCAAGGTCCAAAACTTGCCAAGAAAAACATTCATTAATATGCATAATAGATGTTGGAAGAACCTCAATTTATTTATGTCAAATTCAAGGATGATTAACAACCGTGATCTCTAGATCCTTGGGGATGATTTCAATGTAGTGTTATCTCCTTTTAAGATCTCAATAAAAAAATTTGTTTTCTTTATCAATTCAAATAGAAATTTGGGTATCATTCTAATTAACCTAATACAAATATAATATTTTAATTAATTCTAATCAAATTTATGTCATTCTAATCACAGTTGACATAAGAAGTAATTAAAGAATTTTGATTTAAAAGTTATTATTATTTTTTTCTATAGAAAAGGGCATTGTACTCAGGTCCCCACCCTTAATAAATCACCTCTCTCTTTTATAGCTTGAAAGTTTACAAACATATTCAATTCTTATCTCAATTGAGTTGATATAGCTAAAACTATACATATTTTTATAAAAAGTCGAATTTTTTTATTTTCATTTTCTAGATCTTCTTCAATTTTCTTTGTAAATACAAATATTCTAAAATTCAACATCCTTCTTCTTGATATTTTCCTGTATTAGCCTTCACAATACCAAAACTCCACCTCTACTGCTTATGCACTACAACTGAGTAGAGTAATATATCCAAAACTTTACACTATCATAGTCCACTTTACTTGATTTGGACTGTTAGTTTCTTTATTAAAACATAAATGCAACCACAAGAACTCTAATAACTAGTTTATATGAAAACACAATAATGTTATAACATACAAAAAATATTAGCAATGGAAAACATTAAAGTAAATCTAAATCATTATTTGTTCCAAACAATCAACATTTTCTTGTTAGCTTCAACTAGACTTACTACTTCCTATAACCATGGAAAAGATAATTTAACTTCACATCCTCTATTAAATTCCCTCTAGCCTATCTAAACATTTGTTCCCTTTTCTTAATGTAAGTGTAAACCTAATTTCTTCAAACTCTATAGCAAGGTATTGTATTTCCACAATGATCTCTTCTATGTTCCATGGAACCTTTGCTTTCCTCAAAATTGTTTTTATTAAGATTAATGAATTGCCTTCCATATATACTCTATTCCATTTCATTTACTAAATAATTTTAACCCTTCCAAAGCCACCCAAGCTTCAACTTCATTATTTGTCTTAGCTCCACCATTAAAAGCGTAATGTGATAAAATCTCACCCTTGTTATTTCTAATTATTCCTCTTCCTCCTCATGTTGGTCCAATATTTCCTTTAGATGCCCCATCAAAATTCAATTTGACCGATTCCACTTTCGAGGGTTTGCACTTTATATTCTTTGTCTTCATTTTTTTTTGCTATATCCAACATCATAATTCCATTTGATGACATGAATCCATCTGTTAAGGCTCTTTGCTTCAAGATTAGGGATTGGATGAGTTGATTGGGTTGGTTTAGACCCCTCTATGGCTAATTTTTTTTTTCTTTTCATTACCTTTAAAATGATTTCCTTTCCTTTAAATATTCTTCTATTCCTTTCTAGCCATACAATCCAAATTATTGTATCTTTTAATGTATCCAAGATTATTTATAATGCCTCACTTTTAAAAGTTATTTGTCACTGCTTTAACCATTATTCAATTATGTCATTCATCATCATGCATTTATCAAATATACTAAGAATCTATTGCCATAGTTCCTATGTTATTCAATAGTGTCCCAAGAAATGCTTTATACCCTCCTTTGTATGTAGAACACATTGTGAGGGGCCATACAACATTTTGACTTTTGGAATGCTTGAGCTATCCCAAATATCTCTCCATATTATTGTTGTATTTCTATTTTTTTGGTTCTTTACATTATATTCACTTCTTGTTGTGTATTCTCCTAAGTTATTCAACTCCCAAATCAACTTATCCTCGGATCCCCTAAGAATAATCATTATTGTTATCTTTCTGCTCAACTACCTCCTAGCAATAGTGTCTTCTATACATGTAAAAAATTCCATTTTCCATTTATGTCTTCCTTCTTGATCCTTGTACATAATGTTTGAAATCTGATCACCATATTTATCTTGAAGTAATCTCATCCAAATTTTCAAAATTAGATCTAGATTGAGTGGTTTTTTATCACACCAAGTATGCAACCAAATATAGTTTTTAATCCAGTTCCCACCATCCATATTAGACCTTTAATCACTAGATCTATTGATTTTTAAAACCGTTCCATAGTGTAGAACGATCTAGTAGTGAGAATGTAGTAAATATTAATCTTGGGTCATTGGGTTTAATGTACTTACTTATAAGAACTTACCCATTGTCTTTGACTCTCTTTGTACAATCTCCAAATTACTTTTCCCCTTAGAGCTAAGTTTGCATTTGTAAGAACTCTTAAACTGAGACCTCCCCTAGTTTTATCATCACACACCTTACTCCATTTCACCAAAGGAAAATTCCTTTTATCATGTAATCTTGACCACAAAAATAATTGCATAATATAGATTAAACTTTTTCTATCAATTTTGGCATAATATACAAGGACATATAATATGTTGGAATGACCTATAAGATTGATTTAATTAGTTGCACTCTTATTGCTAACGATAACCATCTACCTTTCCATATCGGTAGTTTATTCTAAACTTTACTTATAACTGGATTCCATAATTCTATCCTTGTTCTCCCCTCAAATAAGGACATCCCTATATATGTTGATGGTAAATTTACCTCCTCCAAATGAAGTAACCTATATATTCCTACTTTGATTCTAGTTGGAGTGTTTAGGAAGTAAATTTTGGATTTTGTCCTATTAACTTTTTGCCCTAATGCTCTTTCATATTCCTTTAATAAGTTATTCAAAGCTTTGGCTTTATTTTTTCCTATCCTCCAAAAAAAGGTTATATCATCTTCAAACTGTTGATGAAAGATGTCAATATTACTACTAGCTTTAAGTTTATTTGTCAACCCATTTTGTATGCCTTCTTCAAGTTCCTTCCCAATACCTCTGCCATAATAATGAATAGATATGGTGATAGAGGATATCCTTGTCTAAGACCCCTCTTGGCTTTAAATTATTATGTTACAAGCCCATTGACCAACACCGAATATGATACTATAGAGACACAAGCTTTAATCCATTTGACTTTTTTCTTCCCAAATCCAAACTTTCCTACTACTACAAAAATAAAATACCATTTAACACTATCATAGGATTTATTCATATCAAATTTTAAGATTAGTGCTCTCTTTTATATAAGTTTCCAAATGCATTACTTCATGAGCTACTATGATACCATCTAGAATCTGTATCCCTTTCATAAATCCTCCTTGCTCTTCTAAAAAAGAGCTAATATGTAAGGTCACATAAATCCTCTAACGGTTGTTGCATGGATATGATGTGTGATAATTCTTATTCATATTATATCTTGATAATTCTTATTCAAATTCTATCTTCCTTAAAATTAGACTCACATACACTTTAGTTGTGGATACTTATGTGCAAGCCTTGAACCTAGAATAATTCAATAAGAATCTAGCCTATATTAATTTTTAAGGATGAAATATTGAATAAATTTAATCATTTTTGTTTATAAATGAAGATTTTTAATAAATATAATGGTAATATTATATATATATATATATATATATATATATATATATATATATATATATATAACATATTAGGATTTGTATTAATAAATAATTGTATAATCATATTAATATTTCCATAAGTTAGCATTTGTAAAATTAGTTCTATTAACATTTGTTTGTTTTTTTTTTTTTTTTTTGGAGAACAAGGGGTTGTACTCGGGTCCCCCACCCTTGACAAACCACAACTCTCTCCTTTAGAGATTGAGATTTTACAAACAAATTCAATTCTCATCTCAATTGAGATGCTATAGCTAGATACCTACATCATTTTTCATAAAATGTTTGAATTCTTGATTTTCATTTTCTGGATCTTCTTCAATTTTCTATGTGAATAAAAATATTCCATAATTCAACATCCTTCTTGAAATTTTCCTACAACATCCTTCACAATACCAAAACTCCACCTCTACTATCTATGCATTGCATCTTAGTAGAGTAATATTTCAAAAACTTCATATTATCATAGTCCACTTTACCAAATTTGGATTGCTAATTTCCTTCTTGAAGCATAAGTGCAACCACAAAAATGATAATAAATAATTTATATGACAACACATTAATGTTTTAAAATAAATAAAATATTGCCAATGAAAAACATTAAAGTAAATCTTAATCATTATTTGATTCATGCAGTCAACATTTTCTTGTTAGCTTTAGCTAAACTTACTACTTCCTCTAACCATGGAAAAGAGAATTTAACTTCATGATCCTCAATTAAAACCCCTCTATTGGCTAGCCTATTTGCACATTTGTTTCCTTACCTTAATGTATGTGTAAACCTAATTTCTTCAAACTCTATAGCAAGGTCTTGAATTTCCACAATTATCTCTTGTATGTTCCATGGAGCCTTTGCTTTCCTCAAAATTGCATTTATTACTATGAGTGAATCACCTTCCATCCATACTCTATTCCATTTCATTTGTTTGCATATTTTTAACCCTTCTAAAGTTGCCCAAGCTTCAACTTCATTATTTGTCTTAAATCCACTATTGAAAGCATAATGAGACAAAATCTCTCCTCTATTATTTCTAATTATTCCTTCTCCTCCTGTTGGTCCTGGATTTCCTTTAGATGCTCCATAAAAATTCAATTTGACCAACTCCACATCTAGTGGTTTTCACTTTATATTTTTTGCCTTCCTTTTGTTTCTCCTATACCCAACATCATAATTCCATTTGATGACTTGACTCCATCTATCAATGCTCTTTACTTCCAGATTAGGGATTGGGTGAGTTGATAGGGTTGGTTTAGAATCCTCTATGGCTAAATAAATCTTCATTTTCATTACCTCTAAAGTACTTTTCTTTCCTTTAAATATTCTTCTATTCCTTTCTAGCCATACAATCCAAAGTATTATATCTTTTGATATATCCCAGATTATATGTAAAGCCTCACTTTTAAAAGTGTCTCCTATTGCTTTAACCATTCTTCAATTCTTCTATTCATCACCATGCATTTACCAAACATATTAAGAATCCATTGCCATATATTCCATACTATTGAGCAATGTCCCAAGATATGGTCTATACTCTCCTCCTCCTTTTTACAAAGAACACATTATGAGGGGCCATGAAAACCCTTTTTCATAAGGTTATCCCAGGATAAAATTCTTCTATGACCTACTAGCCAAACAAACATTTTGACTTTAGGAATTCTTGGGCTATCCCAAATATCTCTCCATATTCTTGTGATATTTCTATTTTGTTGGTGTTTTACATTATATCCACTTCTTGTTGTGTATTCTCCTGAGCTATTCAACTCCCAAATTAGCTTATCCTTGGCTCCCCTCAGAATAATCATTGTTGTTATCTTTCTGCTCAACTACCTCCTAGCATCAATGTCTTGTATACTTGTAAAAAAATCTTCTTTCCATTTGTATCTTCCTTCATGATCCTTGTACATAATGTTTGAAACCCTATCACCATATTTATCTTGAAGTAATCTCATCCATGGTTTCAAAATTAGATCTAGATTGAGTGGTTTTTTATCACACCAAGTATCCATCCAAATATAAATATTTTCTCTAGTTCCCACCACCCATATTAGACCTTTAATCACTAGATCAATAGATTTTTTTAAACCGTTCCATAGAGAAGAACCATTTGGAAGTGAGAATGTAGTAAATATTAATCTTGGGTCATTGGGCTCAACATACTTACTTAGAATAATTCTTGCCCATTGTCTTTGACTCTCTTTGTACAATCTCCAAATTACTTTTCTCCTAAGAGCTAAGTTTGCATCCATAAGAACTCTTAAACTAAGACCTCCCCTAGTTTTATCATCACACACCTTGCTCCATTTCACCAAAGGAAATTTCCTTTTATCATGTAATCCTAACCACAAAAAAGATCGCATAATATAGATTAAATTTTTTCTATCGATTTTGGCATAGTATACAAGGACATATAATATGTTTTTCTTTGTGAGATAATAAGTTGGAATGGCATGTAAGATTGATTTAATTAGTTGCACTCTTCCTGCTAACGATAACCATCTACCTTTCCATACTTGGTAGTTTATTTTAAACTTTACTTATAATTGGATTCCATAATTCTATCCTCATTCTCCCCTCAAATAAGGGTATCCCTAGATAAGTTGTTGGTAAATTTACCTCCTCCATTTGAAGTAACTTGCATATCCTTGCTTTAATTCTAGTTGGGGTGTTTAGGAAGTAAATTTTGGATTTTGTCCTATTAACTCTTTGCCCTGATGCTCTTTCGTATTCCTTTAATAAGTTATTCAAAGCTCTGGCCTTGTTTATCCTTGCCCTCCCAAAAAGGGTTGTATCATCTACAAACTATTGATGGGTGATGTTGTCGATGTTATTACTAACCTTAAGACCACTTATCAACCCATATTTATTAGCCTTCTTCAAGTTCCTATCCAAACCTCTGCCATAATAATGAACAAATATGGTGATAGAGGATCTCCTTGTCTAAGACCTCTCTTGGATTTAAATGATTTTGTTACTAACCCATTGACCAACACTGAATATAAAACTGTAGAGACACAAGATTTAATCCATCTAATCCATTTTTTTTTTTTGGAAAACATCCCAAAAGGGATGCCACTTTCGGGTAAGACCCAAGGAGGCAGGGGTATCCATTCCACCAAAAACGCCCAGGACTCGGACCTGGCCTACCACCTTTGACATACTCAAGGAGCAAACAAACACACAAAACCAATTTAAAAATAAGTAAATAACAACAAAAATAATAAAATAAAATAAAAAACATGCTCCTTGAGTGTGTCAAAAACAAAAGCACAACCAAACACGCACAATAAGATAAAAGAAACCACAACACAAACCACATAGAAAAACACAAGAACCACATAACAAAACACAAACAAGACAAAAACAACAGAACACTACAAAGACATAACCCAAAAAAAACATGAAAAATAAACACAACCAAAACCTAAAAAATTAAAAAATAAAATAAAAATAAAAATAAAAAACAACCAACAACAGACAATAAACAAAAACAAAAAACATAGAAAACACTCACACATAAAAACACGAAATAACACAAACAAAGAGAAACCCAAGAACAAGAACGAAAAAAACACAAGAACAATAACAAAAAACATAAAAAAAAAAAACAAAACAACAAAAACACAAGAACAACAAAAAACAACACAAAGAACACAAAAACAAAACAAAACAAAAGAACCCACCCACCTTAAAAAACTAAACAAAAAAAACAAAAAAGAAAAAGAAAAAAAAAATGAACAAAACAATGACCTATCTAGACCAGAAGACTATTAAGGCAAGAATCAACAGAGGAAACAAAATAAAGAATAGAATGAGCTAGGGAACTAAAAAAAACTGAATGAACCAAAGAGAAGCAAAAAAAAAAAACAAGAAGAAACTAGGTACCTTCAAAGCTGGAGCCATCCAAAGAAATGATAGAAAGAAGAGCTTCCCTAATTTGAGAAGCCCACCATATAGGAGGGTGGCCATAACAAGTAAGATCACCTTTGTCCAAAGCCCAATTAGCTAAAGCATCAACACTCTTGTTTTGATCTCTAACCACATGATTGTAATCAACTTTCAAAAATCCCATCTGGATTAACTGAATCTTCTCAATAATTCTTTTTATTCTCCAATCCACCTTATGATTCTTAGAAGGAGTCTTCAAGAGATTAATCATAAGTTGAGAGTCGAGACTCAACTAACACCTTTTCCCATCCAACCTTAGTAGCCTCTTGAAGGCCTCTGAGGATACCATACCCCTCGAGCAAGGTTATTGGAAAGAATACCCAAATTCTCAGCAAAAGTAAAAACCAGGGAGCCATCTGAAAGTCTACCAATTCCTCCCACCTTGGCTTTTCCAGGGTTCCCTCTAGAGGCTCCATCGGTATTGACTTTTCCAAAATCCTTAGGAGGAGGTTGCCAATTTCTAGTCCTATCCATCTTACTAATACTCACATTCCCTTTAAGTTGGTTGCCCTTAGAAGGTTTAATCTTCAATCTTTGCATCACTTGATCCCATCTTTGGTGGGAGTTTTGGGGGTGATTAAGGAGTTGATGGACTGATTCAACTAAGTTGGCTATGGTCTTTTGCCAAATATAGTGAATATCCTTCCTATCTTGATTAAAAATTTGGTTGTTCCTTTCATTCCAAATATTCCAAAGAAGAATGGTAGAACCCATCCAAACTAGCTGCCTAATAAAATGATCAACACCCTCTTGATTAGGCCAATCCCTCCAAAGTTGTTCAAAAGTAAAAAAATTGGACCACTATAAGCCAAGTAAAGTGGCCATTCTCCTCCATAGCTCAGAGGCTAAAGTACACTCAATAAAAATATGGTTGATATTTTCTACATTCTCTTCACACATTTCACATCTAAAAGGGCCATGAAAACCACGCTTCATAAGTTGCTCACCAGGAAGCACCCTACGATGCAATAAAAGCCAATTAAAGAACCTCACCTTAGGCCAGAGCTTTTGAGCCCACAATCGAGAAAATATGTCAGAAGAATGGTTGGGATTATTATGGCATAAGGTCAAATAACCTTGAGCAATTGAATACTCACCCTTAGTAGTGTTGTTCCATCCAAAACAATCTTTTTCATGGGACCAAGAGAGGGATCTCATATGAAGGATGCCTTGGATATCTTGTCTTTGCCTTTCTGGGATTTGAATAGGCCAGTCCTCAATAGGGATCCAATATCTACCAACCTTTGAATTACCGGTATGGTACCGACAGATAATTAGCCACCTTTATCCAATTAGCTCGGTGAAGCTCCTCCATCCAAGGCCTCCAATCGGGAAACTGAGTTATCAAAGGCTTGTGACCATCCCAAGAATCTGTCCAAAAATTTGCATGTTGACCATTATGAATGATCCAAAATAATTTTTTCTTTATCAAATCCTCACCGGTCTTAAGAGCTGCTAAAATGGGAGAACCTTTGGTAGGAAGTTGATAGCGAACAAGGTCTTCAGGACTTTTGTTCTCAGCATATTTAGCACGAAGATTATTGGCCCAAAGAGCATTGGGGTTATGCAACATCCTCCAATATAATTTAGCAGCTAAAGCTTTGTTGTTATTAATTGAAGACCAGAATCCTAACCCCCCTTCACTCTTAGGAAGACATAAAGTATCCCATTTCACCAAGGCCCATTTTCTTTTCTCCTTAGTACCACTCCAAAGGAAACGATGACTGATTTGATCCAATTCTCGAAGAACAACCTTTGGGATATTCAAAATGGAAGAAACATAAATAGGAATAGCTTGAAGGACTGATTTTACCAAGGTGATTCTACCCCCCAGAAGAAAGCCACTTGTTGGTCCACTTTCCAATTTTCTTCTTGACTTTGTCCAACAACCAATTCCAATATTTATTTTTCTGCCTTTGAATATTTATGGGAATACCTAAATAAGTGATTGGAAGAGAGGTCTTCTTATATCTTAATTTATCCAAGACCATGGATTCCTGTCTAGCAGAGCAGTGAAAGAAAATAACTTTAGATTTGTCTTCATTGATCAAGCTGCCCGATAGCCTTAGAAAAATAGCTAATGATTTGCTTAATATTAGAAGCTTCCTTAACTGTAGCTTTACCTAAAAGAGTAGAGTCATCCACAAATTGAAGATGAGAGATAGGTCTAGCTCCATGAGCAATGGTAACTCCCTCAAGGGTTTTGTTTTCCCTCTTTTTGGTTATAGTCCTACCCAAGCATTCAACAAGAATGATGAATAAATAAGGGGATAGCGGGTCACCTTGCCTAATACCTCTGGAAGCTGGGAAAGAGCGAGAAGGCCTACCATTGATAAGAACTAAGTAGGAAACTGAAGAGATACATCCCATAATCCAATCCATCCAATCCTTAGAGAAACCAAATTGCCTCAAAACTTTGATAAGGAAGTGCCAATCCACTCTGTCATAAGCTTTGGATAAGTCTAACCGAATGAACATGGAAGGAGAATTTTGCATATCCATGGAATGGATGGCTTCCTGAGCAAGAACTATCTCATCTACTATTTGACGTCCTTCCACATAACCCCCTTGCTCCGGGGAAATAATCTTATGCAAAAGAGGCTTCAACCTTTCTGCCATGATTTTAGTAATGATTTTGAGAAGAACATTACATAAAGCAATAGGTCTAAAAGCTGAGATATGATCAACCTCTTGAGCTTTTGGAACAAGAGTAATATAAGTTTTATTGATAACCTTCAAAATTTCTTTGGCTTTCTTGGCTTCTTCCACCACCTCTAATAAATCAACATGAAGGATATCCCAGAACTCTTGGTAGAACTCAATGGGAAAACCATCGGGACCTGGGGTTTTCCCTTTTTGCATTTTAAAAACTACTTGTTGAAGCTCATTGATAGTAACAGGAGCAGTCAAAATAGAGTTCTCCTCGAAGTGATAAGAGAAGGGATTGCTTGAAGAACATTTTGTTGAGAAGCTGAGTCAAGAGGAGTAGCGACAAAAATATTGGAAAAGTAATCAACAACAATAGAGTTCATGCCATCCCAAGTATAAACAACATCTCCAGAATCTGATTTTAAGGAAGAAATAAAGTTGTGAGATCTTCGAGCTAGAAGAGATTTGTGGAAGAAATTTGTGTTTCGATCTCCTTCTTTGAGCCATTGAATTCTAGATTTTTGCTTCCATAAGATTTCTTCTCTTTTTTCCCATTCCTCTAACTGAGTTGTGAGTTTAATTTCATCTGCACTTCTCTTCTCTGTGAGGCCATCTAAACGGATTTTCTTATTCAAATTTTCAAGATGAGCAATAACTTCATGTTTTTTTTATGAACATCCCCAAACTCTTTCCAGTTCCAAGTCTTGATTTTGGATTTAATGTATTGCGGTCTTTTGGCAAAATAGAACATCTTAGTCCCATGCCTAGGTTTACCTTCCTTCCACCATTGTTGCACATGAGGTCTGAAGGAAATGTCTCTAAGCCACATTAATTGAAAATGAAAAGGAGAGAAACTCACATTGGTTTTCCACATTTCCACCATGGTGGCCAATGATCCGAACCAGCATTATTAAGAGTCTTCACTTTAGGAATGTGACCATGGATTAAGAAATTTTCGGAGAGCAAAAACCTATCCAATCTCTCCATTATACAAGCTAAGCCTTGCCTTCTGTTAGACCAAGTCATAAGGCCATTATCTGGTTGGATATCCACAAGATGGAGGTTTGCAATATATTCGCTCATGAGGTCGGTGCTTTTGTCCAAATTTCTATTTCCCCCCCTTTTCTCATCCAGAGAGAGGATGGTATTGAAATCTCCTCCGATCAAGATCCAAGCTTTAGGAAAATGAGAGATAATATGAGTAATATCCTTCCACTGTCTTCTTTTTTCCTCCAAAGAAGTCGGAGCATAAATAGTAATGCAGAGCATAATCTGGTTGGAATGTCTACTTTGAATAGCTATAGCCAACAAACCCCAACTGCCAACCATATGGTGAATAACTACCTCTTTTGGGTCCCAAAGACAAGCAATGCCACCCGAAGTCCCTTGGGAGCGAGGGAAACCACTTTTCTAGCTGGCCAAATTTTACTGGCAATTAAGTCCATATCCTCCATTGACATCTTTGTTTCTTGAAGGAAAACAAGATGTGGATGATTTATCTGAATCATTCTTCTAATTTCATTTTGTTTTGAAAGACTCCCTTTGAGTCCTCTAATATTCCAAGTGATGATCTTCATTAATACCGGGGCTAAAAAATTTGGGAAGGGCATTAATCTTACCTTCCTCTACAAGCTTTTCACCTTCTTTTACCATATGATATTGATTGGTCTTGCGACCTACTTTTTGATTAGAATCCATCTTCAATTTTTTTTCCCTGTTTCTTGACTTATTCCAATTGAATCTGAGATGGCTTCTAACCTTGAAGAATGCTCGTACACAGCCAAAATTTTACTAGATGGTTCAACGGAGTCTATATTGGGACCTGCATTATTTGAAGTTTTGACATTTGAAATATTGTTTTTCTTGTGTAAATTTTCTCCTTTTTTTTTTGTTGAAAACCTTTGATTTGTTGGTTTGTCTCTGAGTTCTTCCCTTCATATTTAAATTGTGTTTCTAAGATTTCAGTTTCCATTATTTCCTCTTCCTCACTTGGGACATCATTTGTGGAAAGGATTTCAAACATATTAGCGAGATGACTTTGATTGATCCTTCATAAGCTGGTTTTTTTGAGTGTTCTTCTTCTTAGGTATTTGGAAACCTGCTTGAGTTTATATCTTCTTTCTTTTGATCAGGAATTTTATTTGGGCAAGCAATGGCCAAATGACCATATTCATGGCAAATTCTACAACGAAAAGGAATGTTCTCATAGTCCACTACTTGCTCCCAAGTGTCTTCCCCAAATTGTAATGTGATATTTTTAGGTAGGGGTTTGTCAAAATCCATTAAAACACAAATCCGAGCATAAATAATATGTTCAAAATTTTGAGTACAATCAGCGAGTCATCATAAAAGTTCCTAAAGAGTTTCCAATTGAAGAAAAAATAGTAGGATTCCAAAATTCAATAGGGAGGCCAAAGAGTCTAACCCACACGGGAGCTATAGAAGGCATCTCTTCTTCGGCTTTAAATTTAGTATGCCAGGGCTTCATGAAAAGCCCTGCCCTTCCAAAAAACCAAGGACCCCCTTGAAAAGTTTTCTCTCTATCTTCATTATTAGCAAATAAAACAAGAAAATAACCATTTGGATAAATAGAGATTTGTAACTCACCTTTAGTTTTCCAGCTTTTTGCAGCCCAGACTTTGAAAGCAGATAGACTCGGACGAAAACCCACGAACCGAAAAATTAGTCCTCTTTTTTCCAAATCTTCAATGCCAGTCTGAATGTTACCCATATCAAGCTTAACAATAGGAGTTCCATCAGCTGCTTTAAGACATCCTGACTCCATTTTCCTGGGATCAATCTTAGGCATTCTTAGAGGTTTATGGGAAGCCCTAATATTGATATTAGCATTGGGCTGAGGCTGTCCACCATGAAGGGCATCCCTAAAATTCATTTTTGGGACTGAGTCTTCGAAATTCTTACCCTTGACAGGGGTTTTCATAGTAGAATTATTTTGTGGGTGCACCTTAGCACCAGATTCACTTGAGATATGAGCCATTTTTTGATTAGCTGCTTGAAACTTGTTTCGTGATCTCTTTAATCCTTGCCCTAGACGTCGTGGAAAGGTATGGTTTTCACTTTTCTTTTGTGCAGCAAATTGGAAGCCGTTGTCACTCAAGTTCACAGTATGATCTATTGAAAGACAAATTTCTAACCCATCTTGTATCCCCTACAACATTTCTTGCTAAAATATTGAGCATAAACCACAAAAATATTGGCCGCTAGGGCCCGAAGGCCCTAAAAACCAACCTCTGGAGCTGCTTGCACTCAACCCAGATGAAACCCTCGCATAGCCGCTTGCCAAATATATCGTTCACACATAGGGATGCGCTAGGATCTGTGTTGCTCCAAATGATATGAAAATTGGTGGAGACGTTCTAGGGTTTTTCAGGCATCTACCCTCAAAATTTTAGCTCAATCCGAGTCCGGATGAGTGAGATATGGCCGAAACGAGTTCGGTAGTTTGGGCAGTCCTACGAAAAATGTCTAATCAATTTCCATCTTCTCTTTGTTGCTTCCCCTCATTCAAAACTTTCATTCAATATCCTGATTCATTTCTTAACAAATTCAAAATTTTCTAATACTGCAAAAAGAAAATCCTAATTAACCCTATCATAGACTTTACTCATATCAAGTTTTAATATAAGTGCTATTTTTTCTTGAAGTTGTTGAATGCATAAATTCATGAGCTACTATGATCTCGTCTAAAATTTATCTCCCTTTCACAAATCCTCTTTGCTCTTTTGAAATAATTTTGTTTAATAATGGTCTTAATCGATTTTCCATAACTTTGGAGATAATCTTATATGCCATATTACATAGGCTTATGGGTCTAAATAAATCAAACAATTTTGCATCCTTCTTTTTTGGAATTAGGATAAGATATATTGCATTTAATTTATAAGGTATGTATTATTTTATCCTAGATTGTTCCACTACCACCAATAAATAATCCTTCACTATATCCCAATTATGTTGGTAAAATGTTGTAGAGAGCCCATCCAGACCTGGGGATTTATCCTTATCAAAAGAGAAAAGAGCTAAATGAACTTCTTCCAGAGTAATAGGCTCCATTAGTTTCCTATTGTCTTCATTTGTTATAACTAAAGGTACTTCTTGTAGAAGTTTATCATTAAGAACTTCAAACTCCTTTGATCCTAGAATATTCTGATAAAAAAATCTTACCTCCTTTCTAATTTCACTCTGGTATTCAATCCAAACCTCTTCTGTTGATTTAATTCTACTATTTTTTGATGTTGATCTCTATACTATTGCCATCCTATGAAAAACATTGTATTTTTATCTCCTTCTTTTAACCAAGTTTGTCTTGATTTTAATCTCCAAAAATTCTCTTCCTCACTCAAAATATTATGATATTCACTAAGCAACTCCCTTTCCTCCGAGCTTGGATTATTATGATCACATTTTTGGAATTTTGAAAGTTTATCTTTTAGTTCTTTCTTCTCAAAAATATTTCCAAAAGTGTTCTTGTTCCATTCTTTTAATCTAGATGTCATTGATTTAATTTATTTTGGAAGTGTATACAACCCATTATTTCTTGAAGAATTCCACGTTTGTGCTATCATATCAACAAATTGAGGATGGTCTTCCCACATATGCTCATATTTAAAATATGATATTTTTTGAATTCACTTACCACCATTTTAACTCTTATTGGCTAGTGATATGAACCAATCCTTGTCAAGGTATTAATTTTAGCACAAGTCCCTTCATCTAGCCAATGATCTGAGAGTATGCATCTGTCTAATTATTTTTCTATTAGGTTATGGCCTCTCTTGTTGTTGGTCCATGTATAGTTATCTTCTTCAAACTCAACCTCCCATAGATTATTATTTTGAATAAAATCTAAGAAATCTCTCATACTTTGGGTTAATTTCCTAATTTCCCCAAAATTTTCATCTAGCTTGGTAATGGCATTAAAATCTCCTATGATCATGAATCATATTTATTGGTCTTTACTTCTCATAAAGGCTTCAATTCCACTTCATACTTCTAATCTGCTTGAATGAGTTGTAGGTCCATAGATATTGATAAGGATGAAATAAATATCTACAAAGTAACAAGTGACTAAAGAGGTAATCCAATACCTAGTTTTATGAATGGTTACATAAGAGGTTCTAATAGGATTCCAACATGTTAGAATTCCCCTTGTCGCTCCTTCAGAATCCATAACATCCCATTCACATCTTGCCCATACTACTTTCATAGTTTTGAAAACTTCTTCCTTTGTCATTTTAATTTCTTAGATACAAAGAATATCAGGCTTATTACTTAAACAAAGGTTCCTGATACACCTCTACTTTGAGGGGGCATTAGCACCCATTATATTCCATGAGATGGTAATCATATCTCATTACGAGCTACTGGCCCTGCCTACGAATTACCAATATCATTTTAATGTTTGGTAAAGAGAAGTTCAACTAACTTAGTTTGTGTTCCTTCCTTTGTATTTGCTCTTGCTTGGATCTTGCTTGATATATTGAGGGTTTTCCTATTTTTGCCTTGCCTGTATTAGGATTAGATCTTATTATTATATTCATAAATATTCTTTCACAACTTTCTTTTTCATTAGACTTATCCTCTCCTGGCTCTACTATGAAAGCTTTTGACTTGTCTTGCTCATTTTTTGGTATTTCCTTATTAATGGTAGAGGTATTAACATCTAACACTATATTTTCTCTACCAATTTTCTTCTCTTGAATGGTGCATGGTACTTTAAGAGAGTCTTCAAAATCTAACGAGACACATTCTTTAGGTCATCGAGAATATTCACCCTTAAATCCAAATCATATTGAATAGATGGTTCCTTGTTAATATTTTGAACTTGTTGTATTGTGTCCTCTAAGCTTTAATATGCTTTTTCTTCATAGGCTAAAGCCTCAAAAGAATTGATATTTCTTCCAATATCCTTCCTTATTGGTCTCCAATGTTTATTTACTTTCATTTTTCTAGACCTTTTTTGGAAGTTGAAAATCATCCTCATACGTATCCATTTGTAAATTTCTCTTGCGATTTTCTACATATGATTCTGCTAGACTCTTCTTAGGGCATTATCTTTTTATATGCCCCACCTCATGGTATATTCTACATCTAAAATATATGTTTTCATAATCCATGGTTTGGGTCCACAACTTACCCTCATACTCAAGAATTATCGATTATGATAAAGGTTTACTTATATAAATCATGACCAATATTCGAGATTAAATAGCTAAGAATCCATCTTTTGTAGTTTCTAAAATCTCAAGGAATTCTCCCAAAGTGTTTCCTATTGCCTTAAATATTTAATTTTCCAAAATTCAATGGATAATCCGTACACCATAACCTAGTTTGGCACTAGGAGTAGATTTACATTATTAATCTCAAAGCCTTCATACCAGCAGGTATAAGTCCTACTCTTCCCATAAACCAATGACCTCATTTTAGGATTCTATCTCTTTCCTCCATGGAATAAAAAATGGATAAGAATAAACCTTTGAGAAGAAAGGATAGAATTACTCCCTGAGACTTCTAACTACTATCAATCCATTTTCTCAAGGTTGCACCCTCTAGCCAAGACCCATTAAATTTACCAAAAACTGCCCTATCTTTGAGATATGAGGATCACTTCTTTACGAGGCACTCATTAACCTTTACTACTAGAAATAATTCGAAGGATTTAGCTATAAATTGGTCCATGGAAAGGAAACTAAAACTCAAAATTTACTAAAAATTGTTAGAATATATTTCAATATTTCTTTCATTAGTTAATTCAATCTTAATGATCTTATATTGTTAGAATTGATTAATTTAGGCTAGTTGTTATTTTGTTACAACTGCGCCTATATTGGTCTCGGGTGGTTCCACAAACTCTAGACTAATTCTGGCCCTAATGTATTATTTATACTTCGTCAAATAAATCAAATGTTGTTCCGCTTCTCACCTGGTATTAGAGCCCGACCTCTACCACTCTCATTTCTCTCGAAGTGATCTCGTAGTAGCGGAGCTCTAGACAAGTGGAGATTTTTTTAATCTCGATTGGAAATAATTTTTTGAGTTTGAGAATTTTTTTTTCAAGATTAGATTTCTCGAAAAAATTGTTTTCTTAGATCGAAGTGATCGACGAACAACTAAAGGTGATCGACCATATGATCGAAAGGAGCAAATTGATGCGAGCAAGGCATAGATACCAACACATTGTGGTAGCCAACACCAAGTCTTACCCAAGACCCTCTCAGGAGAGAGCCTCTCCTCGAGATGCTATACTCCTTTGTGGAGTAAAAGTACTTTTAAAACCCTTATATGCTGACTATCCCATCGATGTGGGATATACCTTCTATCTGCCTCGACATTGAAAAATCAACCACGCACATCACCTAGAGTTTTTTTTTTGTCACCTGAAACTTTTAACGTCAAAACTATGACTCAGTTCGAATTTTTCCTTATCACTGTGTTCAGTGCTTTGGAATTTTGCGCGATTTTTTGGAAGAAGGAAGCCAATCATAGCAGATTGGATGGATTAGAATTTGATTTAATCCTTTAAAAATACTCCAAATCTGGTTTTTTCATCACGTAGGGCGTCAATGGCTGATATTTTTCAGGTGATTCTGCTTTGTTTGTGAAGTTTTTTTTAAGGTGCAAATCTGGTTGTATCTCATTGTAGTAGGGAAACGATCCAAAAGGATCCTATTTGGGCATGTTTTGAGCAATATTTGGCTGTCTGTGAGCCAACCACCCCGTCGCCACCCACACACCGTATCTGTGCCACCCATGTGCTTCCTGTGCTCTGCCAGAGTAGCGCCACCTGCGCTCTGCCCGAGTGGTGGACGAAGAGGGAGCACCACCGCAGGGGCCATTAGGCCCGTGGTAGCTCCTAAAGAACGTGTGGAGCCTGATCTATAATAGATCAACCCACTGGATCACCTGGTAGTGAGTCGAGTGGTTAAGGCTCCGGGAGCCTGAGGTCATGGGTTCGAATCTCGCCGACCCCCCCCAACGCAAAGGTAAAAAAAAAAATTATTAAGTTATTTTTTTAATATTTTTTATCTAAAGTTAAAAATTAATTTTTTTATATTAATTTTTTTAGATAGTTTAAAATTATTATTCTTAAGATAATTTTTTGCTATAAGGAATAATTATTTTTGTTTAACTTTAGAATATAAAAATGTTTAAAAATGCTTTATAAAGAGATTTTTTTTTAAGGGGGGGACTATTTTTGTTTCGAAAAATCAAGGGGGGATTGAGAGTAATTTTTTGAAAAAAAAAAACAAATTTTGGCGTTATTGTAAAGTTGCATTTTCGGCTGTGCCCGACACCTAGTGGTTTATTTATGTGGGCACTTTTATGTTGTATGTTGCATTTTTTCTTCTTTTGCACTACATTATTAAATTTAAAATCAAATTCAATTCCTAAGTCCCTGGAATAATTAAAACCCATCCGTGCAATTTATTGCACTACAGTGTTCGGTATTTGTGATACCTCTGGCCAAAACTTATAGGTAAAGCTGTTGTGATTGCGCTATTGTATCCACCACCTAATATAGCTACCACAACGACGTCTGAGCTTGTTCTCTATTAATTTTCGGGGAGAGATAAGTTTACCATTTTTCTATTTTTTTACTCCATCCACTACCCCAATCACTCTCGTGTTTAGGCTTAAATCCAAATGAAAGTTTAGATATCCAAAGTGTATAGGGAAAGTTATGCCCCACGCATGCGGATTGAAGGATTTCTAAGGTCGGTGCCATCAACAAGGTGATTCCCTTTCAGTACCACCTAAGTACCACATATCGTATAATCATTAAAATTCCCTATAGTCTCCCTCATGTAAGGGCGGGTAATTTTTTTGGTTTTTAAAAATACCTATAGTCTCCCTCACGTAAGGGTGGGTATTTTATACGGTATAACGGCCTGGCATTAAGCTATATCGAAGGGGCGACCATTTGGTGTTATAAGGAACCTTCACAATGTCTGCAAAACTAATGACTGATGCTCATCAGTTATTGAAAGGTCCAAACTATACACCATGGAAAAAAAAAATGAAGGCAATCCTAGAGATGGATGATCTTTGGGATATTGTGTCTGGAACAACAGTAAGACCTTCATCTTTAGCTGGAGCCACAACTCTAACTACTGATCAGAAAGACTTTGACAAGAAAGATAGCAAAGCAAAAGTGCTCATTTTGCTTATTGTTTCTGATGAAGTTAAACATCATATTACTGACTGTCCAAATAGTAAAGTGGCATGGGATGCCCTTAAAACTATATATGAAGGAAATAATGATTCCACCATTCTATTTATTCAGTCTCAATTACACAGTCTTAGCATGAAACAAGGAGAGACAGTTGAACTCTTTCTATGCATAGTGTCTGAGTTGAAAGGAAAATTGAATTCCTTGGCAACACCATTTTATGATAAGCTCCTTACCTCAGCGGTAATGAGAGCTCTTCCATATTCTTTTAGAGTGTTGATCACCTCACTTCATGTATCACAGAGAAAATTTACCTTTGTTGAGTTGGTAAATTTTCTTCAAGAAGAGGAGACATGCCAACTACAACGAGATGATTCTTCTAACATTGCTCTATACACCAACAGGAAGGGGCAAAACAAGAAGGGAAATTTTCAAAAGGGAGGGAGTTCGCAAAATGATTCAAAAGGGAAACAACCTCAACAACCTCAACAGAAAAGAGATATTGCAATATCTGTAACAAAGAAGGTCATGATACAAATATATGTTGGCATAAGAATAAACAATAAAAAAAGAAAGGCCAGAACAAACAAAAAAAGAATGAACAACAGCAAGTGAATGTTGCTATTGAGGAATATGACATGAATTCTGAGAGGGCACACAAAGTGCTCATGACTACCACAGTATCCAAGCAGATAGATCCTATTGTGTATGTCAATTCTAGAGCTAGTAAGCACATGACTGGCAACAAATCATGGTTTGAGTCTTTTGAGGCCAAAGAGGGCAAACCTATTACTATTGTCGATGATAAAACCTACAAGGTTCAGGTAGAAGGAATAGTTTCTGTTACTCTTCCTGATGGCAAGTGCCAGATTGAGAAGGTTCTCTATGTTCCAGGACTAGCAAACAACTTGTTGTCAGTCACACAAATTCTGGACAAAGATATGGTTGTAAACTTTAGTTTTGAGGGGGGCAAGAAGTGTTGTTCTATCACCAAGAGGGGTAATAAAATTGTAACCGATTCATATAAGCATGGCTTATTTCCCTAGATACTATCCCTTCTCCAGATGTAGCCATGATTGTCTCTACAAAGGAGGCAACTTCCCTATGGCACAAGAGATATGGACATATGAGTTTTGGGTACTTACTTGAGTTAAGTAAGTATGAAATGGTAAAGGGTCTTCCTTCCCTTTCTACCACATTGCCAGTTTGCTCTGACTGCTTGGTAGGAAAGCAGCATAGAGTACCTTTTGAAAGGAGATCTACAAGAGCAAAGAAGCTAGGAAAATAACCTAAAATAATTTGCAAGCAAAATTTTAAGAAAAATAAGAGGAAAAGAAACTTAGCTAAAAAATTCTATGCCTAGACATAATTTCTTACTTCACTGAAACCCTAGCCATCTATTGCTCATTTCGTCATTCGAACCCTGGCTGATAGATATCTGTAATTTCATTTTTTGCAACTTGAAAAATTGTCAATATCGTTGTTTTGGATGGCTAACTTCATAGGGTTGTATCTTCCTCAATAATGCTCATATTCATTTATATGACCACTCATTTTAAATATCTATAAATTTCACACAAATTGGTCCAAAAATTAGTTGAATCAGAAAAACATTCATGAAGATAAGGCTCCTAAAAGATTAGATATTTTTAGAAAAATTACCTTAATGTTGCCCTAGTTTCGAACGACTATCTTCTCATGGTCATATCTCCTTCAATACTACTTGAATTCTTTCAAGTGACCACGCATTTCAAAAAATTTCAAAATCTGCACAAAATATCACAAGAATCGTCTAAATTAGACAACTCTATGCAAAGATATGGCTCTTGAAATATTGTTCGCTTTTCAAAAAAATTGCCCTAGCTTTGTTGATTCATCTATTAACATTTGTTAGAATGATATAAATTTTATAATTATTTATATAAATATTATATATAAAGACCTTTTGAAATAGAATAATCTATAATATATATATTTTTAGATTTGGTTAGTGTGAGAAACCCCTACGACCGACACTTAGGGTTGGGTATCCCCATCCCACCATGACCTCTCATAAAGGGGAGAGCTGAGATTTTCAATAGGGAATTTAACACACAATCATGCACACGCCACGATTTGAACTTTGGACCCTCCCAAATAAGAGCCAAAGTCCAAACCATTGCATTGTCCCCAGGATAGAATAATCTCTAATATTATAAATTATAATAAAAGTAAATTACTCTTATAACAATTATTAATAATAAAGAAATATCTAGTTTACATTAAGAGAAATTAAAAAAAATGTTAGTTAATTCTTTATCAAATCTTAAGATAAAGAATTTGCTATTTGGAATTAAAAAATTTATAGTGAAAATAATTATCATAGGAGTGCTTGCCATAATAACATATGCCATAAAGTCTTCCTTTGTAGCATAGTTGGGTTTCGAGACATGGCCCCAAGATGAACGGGAGGTCCAGTGTTTGAACCATCCCCTGTATGCCTTTGCAAGTGCAATTGATTTTCAGAACGTGACCCTGAGATAAATAGGAGATCCAGTGTTCGAACCATCCCTTGTGTTGTCTTTGTGGACATAAAAAATCCACTATGTAGGTATTAGGGGTATACCCGGATGGGATTGAAAACAAACCCCAAGGTTGAATTAGTGGATTTCCTTTCATCCACAAAGGTTTTATTGATAAGGGTGGTGCGTTGGTAATTGTGAACAACTCCATTCATTTGAGAGGTCTTGAGTTTGAATCCCTATACAAACACATAAAAAATCTTATATATGAATGCTTAGTCCTAAGTGTCGGTTATAGGGATTTCTCACCCCTATTAACATCGAGTTTAGGCATGTGTGGGGGGCTTTCCCTATTGCTTTCTAATAGTTAATGTGATGATGCAAGTCTAGTGGCATATTCATTGGAATTTTGTTCTATTTTTGTGAAGTATGGGAAACGATGCACCTAGAAGTGATAAATAATGTGCATTTATCTCTAGTGTCTAATAAGCATCAAAAGGGAAGCATGCAAGTAAACATGGAAAAGTGACCAAAACACAAGAAATGAAGTGAAATGAAACTTTCTTATATTATTTCAATGGATAAAAACCATGGTTACATAAATGTCCCCTTGAGGGCTCTAGATTGATACAATTGTTACAAAATGGTGCCCAAGGATCGAATCCTCAAAGTAACTCGTGTGCACTTCCAATGTTCTTCCTCGTACCCACAATCGAAGTGGGCAGGCCTACAATGCCACCGCTTTGCTCTTTGATGTTCCGATCTTCTACTTCTTCCTTGTACACTGTATAACCTACACCTACACACAAGGAAACCAGAATTGTTAAATAAAAAGTGTATATAATGAAAACATGCAATATGCAAGATGCCTATCTAAAATAACTCCAAATGATTTGAAATTGTAGAGATATATAAAATAGATGATTTTAGGAAGATCTAACTACAAACAAAATAGAAATTGCATTCGATGGTGTGGCGCATTCGCAGTGCACTTTTTGAACCTACAAAATCCAAAGAAATAAATTTCTAGACCAAAGCACCTCCAAATCAAGTGAAACTTGGAAAGTATGCATAAAATATGATTTTAAGATAAACCATATGATCATATTTTCAAAATAAGTCATGTATCCCTATGCATATTCAGATGGTCCCTAAAAGCCTATGAAAACTTAAAAATATGATATCTCGCTCAATATAGCTCCAAAATACATGAAATTTGGACAACATGTTCATATAATAATCTAGAATATGACTAAAAGGGATAAGTAGAAAATTTGTGCACATATCTATCCTCATACCTTGCAGGGACGGTGGGGACTGTCACAGAATGGGGACCATCCTGGGGTGGGATGGCCACTAGTTTTACCCCTAATTTGTCACCAATTCCTCTGTGAATTGGTCAAAAACCCTCCTACTAGTTTTGTCATCAAATTTGGTGGTGAAATTCACTCAGATGATCCTATTTTGTAAACAAATTTTGCCTCTTGAATCATTCGCAAACCTCCTTCGCTAGGTAGATATTTCGAGGGAAAAAAACATAAAAAGGTGAGGGCAAATATTGGTAGCACTCTGTTGCTTTATCTCAAAAATCCTCTCTATATTTTGTGTGGAAAATGGATCCACTTTATAGCCAAATGAGACCTTTGGGCAAAAAGGCATGCGAGGGCATGCAGGGTAAGAGGTGCCATTTGGACAAAGTTTGACATGCATTGGAGAGCGAAGAGAATCTCCCATTTTGACCTCCATCCTATAATATGTCATAAGTATTTTGTGTCCTCTGACCTGCACGCTTGAATAGGTGGGACAAATGGTAATTTTTGGATGCTATTTGTCCAAATTTGACTTTTTGGGAGTCAAACCTTTTGGCTATCCCACCCTGGGACGGTCACTTTGCCACCATCCCTAGGTGGGACAACCATGTATATGTGGTCCAAAACCTCCCAAAAGTTGGGTAGAGCCTTCCAAGAGTGGTTAAGACAACTTTAAAATCTTTGAGGGTTGCCCAAGGTGCCAAATGGTGTCAATTAGACCTTGTCTTAGTCGCCTAATCGAATTGACCAAATTTTAGTGTCTACAAATGCCCTTTTTTGAGATGCCTTGTGTGCAACACAGTGCTGAGCAAAAATAGATGAATAAAATTTTGAATGATTAGGGTTTTTCAATAACCTAACCAACTTTAGATGTCCCAATCGTGGAAAGAGCATGTGTTCCTGAATCCTTGCTTCTGACGAGCTAAGGAACTTGCTTCAAGTACAACCTTTCATGTTCGGTTTACTTGATCTTGGACACTATTAAGTCAAGAAGTGGTGAATCTCAGTTCTTCATGATTATCTAATGTGAAGCATTTAAAATTTGTGCTTGTTTGCTACCCCAACTAGGAGAGTGATTGTCTTTGTCAAAGATTCGTTGAACGAACGCAATTTGCATGATTGAGTGTTTAATTATTGATTTTTATTATGAATGTGTTAATTATGACTACCCCTCAAGTGATGATTTGTTGAGGGAATGACAAGTGATAAAAGTGATGAGTCGCTTGACCCAGATGACTTGGATAGGGTTTCCTTCAGTTTTACCCATTGAAAAATGGAGCATTTTGAGAGGATTTTGGTGATTTTGTTGATGTTGTATGGAAGAAAGGAGCTAAAAAATTCATTCCCATGGGGTGGTCTAGCCACAATGGCCTTCTTAGGGTATGAAGTAAATACTTCCACTTCTCCATGAGAAATTTAGATTCATTGTGATCCCTTGTGAAATTTGACCAATTTGAACTATTTTTGGTGGGTTTTGGACCCCTTTTGATGCATTTTTTAATTGTTTTGAGTTGATTTTCTTGTGGTCGTCCTAGGTGAAAAACACAAGCTTATACTGAGAGAGGGGGGTGAATAGTATAGCACCCAATTTTTACTTTATTTCCAAACCAATATCAATTAGTGTCCTCAATTGCAATAACCAAATATAGTAGTGTGCATTAATAACATAGATAGCAATAGTAAGCAAGTGCACAAATCACCACACACAATTGAGACACAATATTTAACGTGGTTCCCCCAATGTGGGGTAGTCCACAAGATAATCTCCTTATAATATTTCATAAAGAAATAGGGATCCTTATCCCAATACAAATGATTACTTTGATCTACTCAAAGTTAGGCTGTCCTGATATGCTCAAGTGGGCTCCACTAATCTGCTCAACTAGGCTCTCCACAGATATTATTAGCTAGGATATCCATTGATCTGCTCAGCTAGGCTATCAACCGATTTGCTTAGCTAGTCTCTCCACTGATCTACTCAGCTAGGCTATCCACTGATCTACTCAGCTAGGCTATCCACTAATCTGCTCACCTAGGCTATCCACTAAATCCACTGATCTACTCAACTAGGCTATCCACTGATCTTATTAGCTAGGCTATCCATTGATCTACTCAGCTAGGCTATCCACTGATCTTATCAGCTAGGCTATCCATTGATATTCTCAGCTAGGCAACTAGTGTTGATATGTTTTTAAGTTTTTGTCCTGTTTCTGTCACTACTCTCAACTCTACCTCAAAGCCTTCTCATAAGGCTCAAACAATCTTGCTCAAATTTTGATCCCAAATTGAATAAAAGGCTCAAACAATCTTGCTCAAATGTTGTCCCAAATATGTCCACAAATCTATCCCAAAAGCCTTCCCAAAGGCTCAACCAATCATACACAAAAGTTATCTCAAATATGTCCAAAAATTCTATCCCAAAAGCCTTCCCAAAGGCTCAACCAATCATGCACAAAAGTTGTCTCAAATATGTCCAAAAATTTTATCCCAAAAGCCTTCCCAAATGCTCAACCAATCATGCACAAAAGCTGTCTCAAATCTGTCCAGAAATTTTGTCCCAAAAGCCTTCCCAAAGGCTCAACCAATGACTCTCAAGTAGCACTCAAATCTCAACCACAAATCAACGAAGGCAAGGCTCAATAATGAACTCAACAATGGATAATAAATGAATGATGACAGTACTCAACAATGTGCTCAACAATGAATGGCAAATGTACTTCTCCAATGGATGACAACAATGCTCAACAATGATCTCAACAATGTATGACAAATACTCTCTCAAATGGATGGCAATAATGCTCAACAATGTACTCTCAAATGGATGACAACAATGCTCAACAATATACTCTCAAATGGATACCTCTCCAAGCAATAACAATGAGAACTTCAACCAACCAAGGATAATCTCCACAAGTGATAGCAATAGGTTCTCAATAATATCTTCCTCATGCAATGTCAATAAGCTCTCAAGAAACAAGCACAACTCTCTCAAGCAAAGAGCTCTCAAATAGCCAACAATGATCTCCTCAAAATGAAAGGTAAATGTATCCACAAGTGACTAGCAAATTATCTCCTCAATGGTCTCAAATAGTGGCAATGGACTCAACAAGTAACCAACAATAATCTCCTCAAAGCAATAGTAAAAACCTCCTCAATAATGGCAATACTCTCAATGAACTCCACTAAAGCAATCATGGAACTCAAGCATCAATTTTATCCATAAAATTGATTTTCTAATCCATCCACTTCCTCTCAATAGCCAAGGCACATAATCAAGCAATTTATCTTCAACTTCAAACCCTAACTCATGTGCATGTCTTCTAACTCAAGGTAGCAATTAACTAGGTCTCAAGTTCCTAGTTTAATTTCATAATTAAATCATGCACTAGGACATATAACAAGTTCAACACTTTTCAACCTTATGACTCCCTAATTTCATTAACATATACAACAAGCACCTATGCTTTTATTTTTAATTCCACACCTTATAACTCCACATACAACAATCACAAATATTTATTTCCACACCTTATATCTCCCTAATCACACACAACAATAACAAATATTTAATTCTACACCTTATAACTCCCTAAGCACATTAACACATACAACAAGCATTTATTTCCCTAAACTCCTTATGACTCCCTAGTTATCACATAAATAATTTTAATGCACCAAAAATTTGGTAATAACAAATATTACCATGCGCTGGAGATAAATACCTTTATATGAAATTTGTTGCCTTCGTAACCTTCGAAATCATCTTTGCCAAAATGCCTTGCCAAAATTAATGCACCTTCACACCTTCGTGGGAGTCAAAATCCATTCCTCTCGCTTAGCGCTGTGAAGCGCTTACCATGTGGGCGCTAGCCCACATTGGGATTTTAATCCCAAACACCCAACTTTAACCTAAGCTCAAATCTAAAACTCGATTTTACTTTCTTAGCAAAACACTTTGCCCTTGGCGGGATTCGAACATCGAACCTGCCTTGTGCAAAGTTCGTGCACTACCAACTGCGCTATAGGCTCTTGCATGATGTCACTTTCCCATGCTGTTCACTTGACCTTGCTCTCAAATTGAAAGTTATTTATCCTTCTTTCTTCGTTGCTCCCCTTTCGACGACTCTCTCTCATGCGCTATGTCAAGTCTTCAATAAACAAAGGTTTTAACCTTTTATTTATATGCACCTCCATCCTTTGAATGACGTTGGTGAACTTTATTAATCTCCCCAACCTTTGCACGTCAACGGATAATGTAATTCAACTTTAGACCTTAGAATTATTAAATAAAAATTTAATAATTCACCTCTTAACTTTGAATTGGGATATCTCCTTCATTCTTTTGAATTTCGCCATGAAACTTTTTGCACCTAGGTTTTATTGGAAAACATTTTCATCCATCATAATTTGGAGAAGTCTTAGCATAGTGGTTTTAATGAAAAACCCTTTCCAATGGTTTTAATGAAAACCTTTTCGTCGGTTTTAATAAAAACCCTTGTCGTTGGTTTTAATAAAAACCTTTACCATTGGTTTTAATAAAAACCATTAATATAATATTTAAAAAATTAAATATTATATGCCTCTTGTGCCACAAAACCTTGTATATATCCATGCTCTCCAAAATATCATAAATGATTATTTATGATGTGCTTTTGCCACCAAAACTCAATGTGATCCATGTGACATCAATGACAACACAAAATAACTCAAATTGCCAACAATCTCCCCCTTTGTCATTGATGCCAACACCTCTAATGCAAATCACCACAATTACTACAAAAGCCATTTCTGAAAATCAAAGTTGCTCCCCCTGACTCAATACTTTCTATGGAGGCTGCTCCTCCTATCTCAATGTTCTCTTTGGAGGCTACTCCCCCTATCTCAATGCTCTCTTTAGAGGCTACTCCCCCTAACTCAATACTCTCCCCCTTACTAAAATATCTCCCCCTTTGACATCAATGGCAAAAGGGACACCTATGGGGCTAAAAGATATGACTCTTAAGCTTAGACCACCTACCATATTCTCTCTTGAGATGATTAATTTTGGGATGGGAGTACATTTAATCCTATCTTACATTATTCCTTTCCTTTTTCAAATTCCTTCCACATATTTATGATATCCTTTTCTTGATGAGTTACTTGATCTTCTTGTCTTGAACCTGTTTGACCTTCTTGCCTTGAAACTGCTTGACCTTCTTGCCTTGAACTTGTTTGGAATTGAGTCCTACACCATCTTGCAATATGTCCAAAGTTATTACAATTAAAGCACTTGATATTGTAGCCTTTGGATGGTGCCCATATCCTAAATTCTTTCTTGAAATCATGTCCATATCCATTCCTTTCTTAAACCTTGTATTGTGAAGTTTTGTTTTATAATCATTTTGACCATGACCTCTAAATTGTGCAGCTCTATAATAAAAACCATATTGCTCATTTTATTTGCACTGATAATCTCTATGACCAATCCTATTGCATAAGAAGTAATGTCCCTGAAAACCATACCTTCTTCCTTTGAAGTTCCTTCTAGCAAAATCAAACTTCTTTGATCCATAGACCCTGCAGTGTATAGCCCTGTGTCCAAATTCATTACAAGAAAAACAATGTCCTTGAAAAGCCCTTTGTTTTTGCCTATTTTCTTGGTATGTCATTTCATCTTCACTATCACTGAAGCCATTGCAATATCCTGATCTATGATATCATTGACCACACAAAAAACATTGTTCTCTTTCACCTTCTATTCCTAAGAATAGATGTTCTTTCTTTTCATCATCTGAGTGATCTCTATCACTGTGATTTGAGCTATCATTTGCTTATTCAATGTAGAAAGTTTTCTTTGTCTTATGAAAACTTTTCTTCTTCTCTTGCTTGCTTTGCTTGTACCTGTCATCTTTGTCATGCTTATGCTTTCCTTCTTTTCTTCTATGACCCTATTTTTTATCATCACTATTTTCTTCATGTGGACACTTGTTTGCATAGTGACCATAATCACCACACTTGTAGCATTTGAATTTCTTCATATCCCTATAATTCCTTGAGTCATTTTTCCTTTTGATGAAGTTAGCTTCCTCATCATTATCTGAATCTCTATCTATCTCTAGATCTTTCCCTTTATTTTTTTTGAAGCCTTGAATACAATTTCTTTCATTGGAGCCTAATGCTTATCTATCCTCATCTCATAAGCTATGAGAGTTCCTTGTAGTTCTTCCATCGTCAGCTTATCGATATCCATTGTTTCTTCTATCACTGAAACCTTTGCATCATACTTCATGGGAAGTGATCTCAAAACCTTTTTAGTAACATCTGATTCTTTCATATCAAATCCTAGGCCTCTCATGGTGTTAGCAATCTCATCAACTCAAAGTAAAAACTTTACAATATCTTTATAATCTTCCATTTTCAATTCCTTGAATCTTCTTCTATGAGTTTGTAGTTTTGCCAACTTTACCTTGGAATCTCCTTCATAGGTATTACGCAACTTGGTCCACATTTCATTAGCTGAATTACATACCATGACCTTTGTAAAATCTATCTCACGTAGCCCACTCAGAATACAATTCATTGCCTTTACATTGATCTCAACCAATTTCCTGATAGTCTTATCTATCTCAAGATCACCTTCAACCTTATACTCTTTTACAACCATCTGTCATACCTCATATACCTGTGATATCAAGTAGTTATTCATTATCATGATCCAAAAGGTATAATTGTTACCGTAAAATAGTGGAGCCTTACTTATATATGGTCCATTATTTGAAGCCATCTGTGTTCTTGTAGAATCTGCCCTCAAGTTGTTAGCCTTTTCGAAGGAACTCGCTCTAATACCAATTGAAGAACACAAGCTTATACTAAGAGGGGGGTGAACAGTATAGTGCCCAATTTTTACTTTCTTTCCAAACCAATATCAATTAGTGTCCTCAATTGCAATAACCAAATATAGTAGTGTGCATTATTAACATAGATAGCAATATTAAGCAAGTGTACAAATCACCACACACAATTGAGACACAAGATTTAATAAGGTTCCCCCTATGTGGGATAGTCCACAAGATAATATCTTTATAATATTTCATAAAAAAATAAGGATCCTTATCCCAATACAAATTATTACTTTGATCTGCTCAAATATAGGCTAACTTGATCTGCTCAGGTGGGCTCCACTGATCTACTCAGCTAGTCTCTCCACTGATCTACTCATCTAGGATATCCACTGATCTACTCATCTAGGCTATCCACTGATCTACTTAGCTAGGCTATCCACTGATATGCTTAGCTAGGCAACTGGTGTTGATATATTTTTCTATTTTTGCCTTATTTTTGTCACTGCTCTCAACTCTACCTCAAAGCCTTCTCATAAGGCTCAAACAATCCTGCTCAAATACTTTTCCAAATATGTTCTCAAAGCCTTCACAAAAGGCTCAAACAATCCTGCTCAAATGTTGTCCCAAATTTATCCACAAATCTATCCCAAAAGCCTTCTCAAAGGCTCAACCAATCATGCATAAAATTTATCTCAAATATGTCCAAAAATTCTATCCCAAAAGCCTTACCAAAGGCTCAACCAATCATGCACAAAAGCTGTCTCAAATATGTCTAGAAATTTTTTCCCAAAGGCTCAACCAATCATGCACAAAATCTATCTCAAATCTGTCCAAAAATTATGTCCCAAAAGCCTTCCCAAAGGATCAACCAATGACTCTCAAGTAGCACTCAAATATCAACCACAAATCAATGAAGGCAAGGCTCAATGATGAACTCAATAATGGATAACAAATGAATGATGACAGTACTCAACAATGTGCTCAACAATGATCTCAACAATGTATGACAAATACTCTGTCAAATGGATGGCAATAATGCTCAACAATGTACTCTAAAATGGATGACAACAATGCTCAACAATATAATCTCAAATGGATACCTCTTCAAGCAATAACAATGAGAACTTCAACCAACCAAGGATAATCTCCACAAGTGATAGCAATAGATTATCAATAATATCTTACTCATGCAATGTCAATAAGCTCTCAAGAAACAAGCACAACTCTCTCAAGCAAAGATATTTCAAATAGCAAACAATGATCTCCTAAAATGAAAGGCAAATGTATCCACAAGTGACTAGCAAATGATCTCCTCAATGGTCTCAAATAGTGGCAATGTACTCAACAAGTAACCAACAATAATCTCCTCAAAGCAATAGCAAAAATCTCCTCAATAATGGCAATACTCTCAATGAACTCCACTAAAGCAATCATGGAACTCAAGTATCAATTTTATCCATAAAATTGATTTTCTAATCCATCCACTTCCTCTCAATGGCCAAGGCACATAATCAAGCAATTTGTCTTCAAATTCAAACCCTAACTCATGTGCATGTCTTATAACTCAAGGTAGCAATTAAATGGGTCTCAAGTTCCTAGTTTAATTTCATAATTAAATCAGGCACTAGGACATATAACAAGTTCAACACTTTTCAACCTTATGACTCCCTAATTTCATAACAAATATTACCATGCGCTAGAGGTAAATACCTTTATATAAAATTTGCTACCTTCATAACCTTAGAAATCGTCTTTGCAAAAATGCCTTGCCAAAATTAATGCGCCTTCACACCTTCGCGGGAGTCGAACTTCGTTCCTCTCTCTTAGCGCTAGCCCACATTGGGATTTTAATCCCAAATACCCAACTTTAGCCTGTGCTCAAACCTAAAACTAAATTTTACTTTCTTAGCAAAACACTTTGCCCTTGGCAGGATTCAAACAATGAACCTACCTTGTGCAAAGTTCGTGCGTTACCAACTGCACTATAGCCTCCTACCTGACATCACTTTCCCATGCTGTTCACTTGACCTTGCTCTCAAATCGAAAGTTATTTATCCTTCTTTCTTTGTTGCTCCCCTTTTGACGACTCTCTCTCATGCGCTATGTCAAGTCTACAAAAAACAAAGGTTTTAACATTTTATTTATATGCACCTCCATCCTTTGAATGACGTCGACAAACTTTATTAATCTCCCCAACCTTTGCACATCGACGGATAATGTAATTCAAATTTAGACCTTAGAATTATTAAATAAAAATTTAATAATTCACCTCTTAACTTTGAATTGGGATATCTCCTTCATTATTTTGAATTTCGCCATGAAAATTTTTGCACCTAGGTTTTATTGGAAAACCTTTTCATCCATCATAATTTGGAGAAGTCTTAGCATAGTGGTTTTAATTAAAAACCCTTTCCAATGGTTTTAATGAAAACCCTTTCCGTTGGTTTTAATAAAAAACCTTTTCGTCGGTTTTAATAAAAACCCTTGCCGTTGGTTTTAATAAAAACCTTTACCATTGGTTTTAATAAAAACCATTAATATAATATTTAAAAAATTAAATATTATATGCCTCTTGTGCCACAAAACCTTGTATATATATTTGCTCTCCAAAATATCATAAATGATTATTTATGAAGTGCTTTTACCACAAAAACTCAATGTGATCCATGTGACATCAATGACAACACAAAATAACTCAAATTGCCAACACTAGGGGGGGATGGTGGCATAGTTCATGACTGTCCAAAGGTGGTACGACTGGCTAATTATCCACTCATCCCACCCAAGGATGGTCAGGTCCCTAAGAGGGCTAGTTAAACCAAAAATGGGTCATTTGGTCTCATTCTTGTATTTGGAACTTTATAGCTTGAGACGTGAGGAGGAGAAGAAATATTCTAAGTGGAATGCTATCGAAATCATCCTACAATCACCATGATATAGCATACAAACTTGTCCAGTGATGAAGCCAGTGTGAGACGGGTAAGAATTGACTTTCTTACTGCACTATGCTAGTGTTAAAAGTGGAATTATTGCTTGTTTTTGCTTTTCGACATAGCACACTAAATTCTTGGTAATTAAACCTAATTATGGATGCCCTATAATATTTTATGCTTATTTTTGTGTTTTTATGCAATTGTCTTGCTTGATTTTACTTTATTTTGCCCTTTTTGACTGTTTTTGGTGGCCTAGAAGGCCTAATTTTGCCCAATTTGGGGGCCATCCCTAGGTGGAACAGCCAGCCTAAGATGTTTAGGGCCTATCCCTGGGTGGGATGGTCATAGATTTAAGGGTTGTCCTTGGGTGGGACGACAACAGACTAGCCTAAAAAATGGCCCTTTTTTTGGGTCTTTTTTGAGGTATTTTGAAGCCTCTTTGGAGCTTGTTCTTGACTAACTTGTCTCTGCCAGGTGGTGAAGATTCGATGTCAATTTTTGATCCTATTTGATACCACAAGGAACTTATTTATAGGTGCCTACTGAGAGTGGCTTGATGCCATTGGCATCAAGTAGGTGATGCGGTTAGAGCCTGTGGTGGGCAACCTCGCTTACTTGACAACTCTTATTGATCTATGAGATCCGCACATCGACAACTTCCATCTACTGACAAGGGAGATGATGATGATGCTAGAGGACATATATAAAATATTACACATTTCGATAAAGGGATGGTCAATTGTGTCGATGACCTATAATCGAATAGAGGTAGTCATGGAGAGGTACTTTGGTAGGGCCGCGAAGGAGGCGATAGGGGACTCTTTCAGCAGAGGCATACTAGTGGTGTATTGGTATGAGGTCATGGTACTGGGTGTGAGGCATGCTTTGTTGATGATATTGATCTCTAATATGCTTCTACCAGACTCATCAGGTTCTATGTTTCCCTGGAACCTTGTAGAGTTAATTTTTACTCTGGTAGGGTGCATTGTGGAGTAGCCACTAGTGATGGTGTAAGGGACAACACTATTGGAATATCTATATCACGAGTTGTTCGATATCCACTCTCATGGGAAAAAATGCTTGGGGTGTAGCTTTATACTATAGGTTTTGGGATGGCAGTATATAACGATGCATAGGCCGTAGGGACTGCCATGGACGACATGGGCACAACTTGCAGACCAGAATATTGGCTACTGGATCCTATGGCAGTGGGCTTAGGAGGTAGTACAAATTTGATATTGTGTAGGTGATGTGGGTCATTATACCTAGTATTTAGTAGGACTTAGAGCAACAAATGTACTCTGGAGACCCTACAATAATTTCCCATTATGGTTTGATGTTAAGGCACAACTTCACCAAGTGAGGCGAGGGAGAAATCTGGTTGGACAACACAAGATAGAGCTAAAGTTATTTTCTTATGCTCGGGTTATGCGATAGTTCGAGCTATAAAAATGGTTACCTAGTAAGCCAGTGGTTTACCAGCACCACAGGGATGAGAGAACACTAAGGTGGTCAATGGTTGAGGTAGTTGGAGGGGATGTAGATCCTGTAGTAGACATTCCTAACTTGGATGATGTTGGGACTACAAAGGAGTATGATTCTTTGTGGGTGATGCACCAGTGCCAAGGAGAGGGGCCACTAGGGGTGGTGTAGTAGGGGTAGTATAGGAGGCTCATCAAGAGGCTCCTGATGAGGATCAAGTTGAGGCAGGTGAGTGGCATGGGCTTCATGACATGGTAGATGAGTAGGTAGACCTCCTAGACTTAGGGGATCAAGGTGACTTTGGGGATGATGATACTAGGGGTTAGGGTATGCAAGCATAGCAAGTGGCACAGGGTAACACAGAGGTTGAGCTACGAGATGAGCTAGTTAAGGTTAGGCAGGAGAGAGATCTCCTCTGATCATAGGTACAAGATGCTCAGGTAGAGATAGCAACTTTGTAGGCATAGTTACAATCTCAAAGCCCTAGGTGAGAGGGACCTAGCAGTGGGGAGACGATCAGGCTATGGGAGGAGGTAGTACAACTCTAGGCCTTAGTGGAAATATACCAGGTGAGATGTCAACAATATTGAGCTTTTACTAATGAGTTGGAGGATGAGATAGTGC
Source organism: Wollemia nobilis (assembly GCA_028583015.1). Taxonomy (NCBI): domain Eukaryota; kingdom Viridiplantae; phylum Streptophyta; class Pinopsida; order Araucariales; family Araucariaceae; genus Wollemia; species Wollemia nobilis. The sequence goes on along the minus strand of JAQPPZ010002395.1, from coordinate 1,877,293 downwards.
ACCTTAGGTGGTGCATACCAGCTTGTCCATCTGCTAGTGGATCACACAAGAGTCAGCAGAGTGGTATAGGGTAGTCGTCAAAGAGGATGGAGGCACCTGGCTCTACATAGAGGATGGATATGTTATGGGGTAGTAGATCTGGGAGCTCTTTGTGAGTTTGACCCAAGGGTAGGGGTGAGAGTTGTAGTACCGGTCCTGCATGACCATGGTTATTGACACTTTAATGGCTCTCCTATTTTTTGTATTTTGAATTTTCGACGAGTGTGAGGTTTGAGGACCCACTTTATTGTAGCCTATGGGAAGTATGATGTATCTTTTTACCCCATACATATACATATATATATATATATATATATATATATATATATATATATATATATATATATATATATATATATATATATATATATATATATATATATATATATATATATATATATAGAGCTTTTATGTTTATCATCATGTATTTTGTACTTGCTTTATGAGATGTATGCAATGTATTGATTTACTTTATGATATGATGATGGATGCTTATAATGTATGCATATATTGTAGTTTGATTTGATTGGATGATATGTAGATGCGTGGATGCATAATAATATGGATGACTAATTGATCTAGATGATGAAATGTGGCTACTATATAATATACTATGTTAGCATCATAGACTGTATAAAATTCATCAATGCATGTGTAATGTTTTCATGAGATTATGTAATGTATTTGTGAAAATGTATACTAACGTATATGTGATGAAATAGAATAATAGGATGTTATAGGATGTCTTTGAGATTTTCATGAGACTCAAACACTCTAGTCAACTGATCAAAATTTATATACTAACCATGTAAGACTTTTTGACAAGGTATGAATCTACTAGGATGACCAAGATACTCAGTATCCCTGTGTATGAAAGTGGGTTCATTCTTGTAATACGCAAAATATTACCCCAGTGCCAAATAGGATTAGCATAGCCCATTTGTACTGGAGATAACCCTATGAGTATCACAATCCTAGGTTTTGTACGTAGTTGGATTAGATCACTAGGTAGTAGAGACTACCAAAATCTAGCTCATTGCATGCAAACATTGGTCTACACACACACAAAAAGCTAATGTGACAAACATATCATCATGTGTTAGGATATCACCATTGCCAAAAAATATTGATGCCATCAAACTTGTAATGAGGATCACCTAATGGTTTGTCAAATATTGAGAATTCCAGGGATTCAAGTTCAATACTCCATTTTATTTTATTTTATTTTAGGGATACTTGCTCATATGTAGTGATGAAAATCACTATTTATTTTGTATGTTTTTTTTTTTAGCAAGGGGTTTGTTTAGTGATGAAAATCACTATTTATTTTGCTTTTGCTTTTTGCTTTTCGAGATTTTGCTTTGTGATAGTGGTGAAAACCACTATTTATTTTTGGGAATTGGGTAGGGAAGAGCGTGTCCTTTTGTCAATTCTCAACATTCTTGAACCATTAACACAGGGTGATGAGCAAGATAAACTGTTCGCTTAAGGTAACCTAGACCACTTCGTAGGTTTCATATTTCCTTGTGCAAAACTTGGATTTATTAGCATGAAAATGTGTTAGGATTTTATGTATACAAGGTACAATATAAGCAAGACTCTACCTCCTAAAAATTAGGCTAGCTTTCTACAAAATATAAAAATAAAACTAGAGATGACTGAGTGACCAAAAACCCTAATGATATTTTAGAAAAAATGGCCAGGTGAAGGGAATAGACACAAATATGGAAAAATGGAAAATGTAGGTGGATATGATAAGTGTAATATGAAATGGTGTGGATAATGATTTGAATAACATTGATTTTGAATGATGAGTAATTGTAAAGTCTTGGTGCTAGAAACATATGAGCAACTCTAGAATGCAAAGTGCAATGATGAGTATACCTAATGCAAGAGATGATAAAATGCTATGATATGCAACTTGATGAAATGCAATATTTTTATATTTTTGATGTTTTGATGATGTTTTTGGATTTTTTATTGATATATATTTATATACAGGTTACCAATGGGTGCCATTGGGGATTTTTGGGTGACCAAAGGGCTTATAGATGCCTTTGAGACATTTTGGGGTGACCTAGATGGTCATAGACCGCCTAGGAGCATTTTGGGTTGACCAAGCAGGTTGTAGACACCCTTGGAGCCATTTGGGGTGATCTAGATGGTCATAGACCACCTAGGAGAATTTTGGATTTACCAAGTGGTGCATAGATACCCTTGGAGCATTTTTGGATGACTTAGATGGTCATAGACTACCTAAGAGCATTTTGGGTTGACCAAGCGGTACGTATATACCCTTGGAGCATTTTGGGGTGACCTAGACAATCATAGACTACCTAGGACCATTTTGGGTTGACCAAGCGGTGTGTAGATACCCTTGGATCCTTTTGGGGTAACCTACATGGTCATAGACCACCTAGGAGTATTTTGGATTGACCAAGCTGTGCATAGACACCCTTGGAGCATTTTGGAGTGACCTAGACAGTCATAGACCACCTAGGAGGGTTTTGGGTTGACCAAGCGATACGTAGATATCCTTGGAACATTTTGGGGTGACCTAGATGGTCATAGACCACCTAGGAGCATTTTGATTTGACCAAGCGATACGTAGATATTCTTGGAGCATTTTGGGGTGACCTAGATGGTCATAGACCACCTAGGAGAATTTTGGGTTGACCAAGCGGTACATAGATACCCTTGGAGCATTTTAGGATTACCTAGATGGTCATAGACCACCTAGGAGTATTTTGGGCTGACCAAGCGATGCGTTGATACCCTTCGAGCATTTTGAGGTGACCTAGATGGTCATAGACCACCTAGGAGCATTTTGGGATGACCAAGCAATACGTAGATACCCTTGGAGCATTTTGGGGTGACCTAGACAATCATAGACTTCCTAGGAGCATTTTGGGTTGACCAAGTGGTATGTAGATACCCTTAGAGCATTTTGGGATTACCTAGATGGTCATAGATTGCCTAAGAGTGTTTTGGGTTAACCAAGCGGTACGTAGATACCCTTGGAGCATTTTGGGGTGACCTAGATGGTCATAGACTATAGGAGCATTTTGGGTTGACCAAGTGATACATAGATACCCTTGGAGCATTTTGGGGTGACCTAGATGGTCATAAATTCTTATGAGCATTTTGGGTTGATAAAGTCATACGTAGATACCCTTGGAGCATTTTGGGGTGACCTAGATGGTCATAGACCGCCTAGGAGCATTTTGGGTTGACCAAGCGGTACATAGATACCCTTGGAGCATTTGGGGGTGACCTAGATGGTCATAGGCCACCTAGGAGTATTTTGGATTGACCAAGTGGGTTGTAGACACCCTTGGAGAATTTTGGGATGACCTTGATAGTTATGGACCACCTAAGAGCATTTTGGGTTAACCAAGTGGTATGTAGATACCCTTGGAGCATTTTGGGATGACCTAGACGGTCATAGACCACCTAGGAGTTTTTTGGGGTGGGCCACAACACTCTAGGAATGGAAATTCCACAAATGAATGATGTTCAAAGGTTTAGGATCCTCGATTCCTTCAAGGAAGGCTAGACGGTAAGTTGTGGGTCCGATCTGACTAGTGATGACAAAAGGACCTAACCAGTTTGCCATAAACTTGTCCTGTAGATGGGACGAAAAATTAGAATTTTGTTGGTTATCTTTCAAAATGAGGTCACCAACCTAAAAGTATCTAGGATGTACTTTGATATTGTAGGATCTCTTAAGTCACTCTTGATAAATGAGTAGGTGCTCGAGAGCATTGAAACATCGTTCATCAAGCAACATAAGTTGATCTAAGCAAGCATGTCGTGCAGTATCATCATTGATAATCTCTTGCATGGATATGTGTAGTGATGGGATTTCTAGCTCTAGAGGCATGACCACCTCGGCTGCATACACTAGCAAAAATAGAATTTCTCGAGTGGGCATCCAAATTCTAGTGCAGTAGGCCCATAGAGAAAGGGGTATTTGCGTGTGCCAATCGATGTGATTTTCTTTAACTATTTTCTTCATAATGGCAATCAATATTTTGTTCGATGCCTCTGCTTGCCCATTTTCTTGTGGATAATAGGGTGTTGAAAAGTTGTGCTGGATATTATACTTTGTTGTCAAAGCACACACATATTTGTTCTTGAATGATGTCCCATTATAGGAAATGATCTTGGATGGAATACCAAAATGACAAATGATATTACGCAGTATGAACTCCGCGATGTGAGTTCCTATCGTAGTGGTAAGGGGAATTGATTCCACCCATTTTGTGAAACACTCGATAGCCATAATAATGAATGTGTGATGGCCCAAGGATGTAGGGGAGAATTTCTCGATTAAATTAAACCCCCATTATGAGAATGACCAAGCTGATTAAATCGGTTGTAAGGCCTAAGAAGGTACATGTGTTAAGTTAGCATGGTGCTGACACTTTATGCACTTCTTAACATATGCATAACAATCTCGCTCTAACATTGTCCAATAATAGCCCATGCGAAGAATGCGCTTAGAGATAGCCATACCGTTGAAATGGCCATCGCACGCATCATGTGCTTGGGCCATTGCCAAAACTAACTCTTAATACTCTAAGAAGTGAAGGAGGATACCTTCATAGCCCTGATAATACAAAATATCTCCTAGCAAGACATATTTTGCTGCCTTTCATTTAAATGTCCTTTTGGTAGCATGCGACAACCCAAAAGGGAGATTAGCAAGCTTTAGGTAATCCCTGATTTGGGTAGACCAGTCCTATTGTGAGGAAGCCTCGATTGCATGAATTGCCTACCCCTTCTGATTGGTAAAGAACTTGTAAGAATAACATTGTACTACTATCGAAAGGGGTTTGAAGGAAAAGAGTCCCCCAAGTGGCATGATTCAAGCGCTCATGAATTTATGAGAACCTCTATTGATGAGGCTTAATCTAAATCAAGTGGAGTTCTATGTGGATTGAGTATTCTCATGCTCAACTGCAGATTGTGATAGCATCTTAACCTGAATGGTTGTCATATCATCGACAGGTTTCTATGGGATTAAAGACCCCAAGGAAGCCATGGTATTTGCAAACATATTTGACAAGAAAGGGAGTGCCTCTATTGTTACAAAAGGTAAGACACAAATTATTATTGATTAATCTCATCAACTATAGTATAGGATAGCTATAGGATTAAGTAGGTTACAAATAGAGTATTTAACAATAGATCCTATGTCTACGCTAACAACTAACACGCTATGAGATAAAAGTGCTTAACCTACTAACAACTAACCTATCTGCCATCCAAAAGGAAATGACGGTAAGATAGACTACTAACCAAGGTGGTAATAGTAACTACTAGTGGTAAAAAGTAAGAAATTACTTTTTACCATGTGGTAAATTATATCTACCTAGGTGAAACTTAAATATTACCTAAATGAGGTAATAATCATAGTTACTAACATAGTAACTCTAACATCCCCCCTTATTACATTATTTTGGTTATACATACATATCCCTCTAATACAAAAATATTTGGGAAACGTATATAACTGCCCCAATACAGTGAAGAAGATGTTGATCTACTAGTTCTTTGCTCTGTCATAGTGCTCTGGCTGCTCCTAAGCAAAAAGTGGGTCATTCCTCACTTTTTCTTCACGCCAACAAATGTCCTTATGGTAATCACATCATCCAACCAATTTTCATGGGTAACCAACCGCTGCAATCGCTAGGTGTAGTAGAATAGATCACTTCATACAAGGTTCATTCATTTACAATATGAATTTGCAAAAGATAAGGTAGCTAAGGTGTCGGTTGCTGTCAAAAATGCACCCTTATAAGTTCCCCCCTTCTCATTGCAAAACATAGTGTAATTAATTTCTAAAGGAAGTGTGACTAAGGTGTCGGTCAAAGCTAAAAATACACCCTTATAAGTCATCTTCCCTATTTACAAAAAATCAGTGAAGAAAAGAAATGGATATCCCCCCTCAATTGCAAAAAGTGTGCAACTCAAGAGTGTTGTGAAGGATTTTACAAATATTGCCTCCTAGACAATTGTACACCACAAAAAATCGCTCCTCTTGTTACAAGTACTTCAAACACCTAGAATTTGTTATTTATGAAGCCTAAAAGAGGTACAAGCACCCCTTATTGTAAGGTCTTCAAACAAAAAAATTATGCTATTTATGAAGCTTAAAAGAAGAGTGAGAGAAAATGGTGCTTTTGCCCAAGGGACACATGTGTTTTCCCTCTACAAAACTGTTTTAGCAATTTAGCACTCCTTGTGCTATCTTTGAACGAGAAACAGAATCAGAATGAGACACTTCACAAGAAATATGGCTTCTGTGTTCTGCCTTTGCCATTTTATTTTTGCTTGTTTTGAAACCAACACCGAATGGTGTCATGGTTTTCATTTTTACAATTTGTGCAAAACTATGCTTTCTAGGCAATTTGATCAAAAAAGTTCACCAATTTGTCCTTTCTTATTGTAAGTACTTCAAGCATGATTGCTATTATGAAGTCTAAAAGAAAATTTTTAATGTTGATGACTTGGAATTTTTTGATTGCCTTTACAAGTTTTATTTCCCTCTTATCAAAATCTATGTTTGAAGGAAGAAAGGAGTTATCCCCATTTAGTGCAAAGGATTGCAACTTTTAAGGTTCCTTATTTTCAAAAACTTGTTCTTTCTTTTGATTACCCTAAAAGAGTACCAAAAGATAATTCACTCAAACAGATATTTAATGGCACCTGCCTTAACTCCCTTCAAGAAGGATGAAAAGTTTGAGGAAATTAAGCCAAACAAATAAGAGTGAATTAGGGGTTTTGTTGATTTAGGAGAGAATATCAAGTAATTTTGGCTTTAAATCTGTGCAAGGATTTACACAAATTTGTGAAATTTTGGGGTTGAGAGTGTTCTTGATTCTATGACTTATAATTGCAAAAGAAATAATGCAATAATCAAACAAGAATACCCACAAAATTCTTATCACCTAGGTGTCGGATGCTATCGAAAATGCACCTAATTTTCCAATAAAGGTGTCGAGTAAAATCGAAAATGCACCTTTTTAAATTTTTGCAACAAAATGTGTGTTTTGTGTTGTGCAAAAGATGATATTTTTATGTCTCTTGCTTTGCTTTCCAATTTTGCAAAAGAAGTACAATGTTGTCTTCTCCCTTGAATTTTGCAAAATTAACAATTTTGAGCACTCCTTCCAAGACAAGTCGACACACGACCCGCATTTGGAAGGCTTCCAGAACTAGTCGACACACGACCTAGTTTTTATGGACCAAGGTTACAATTTCTTCTCAAATTTGCAAAAAAAATAGATGTGCAATTTTATGTATTATATCTCCTTGGAGAAAACAAATGCACTCTTTGAACTTTGATTTTTACAAAAAAAAATTTAGTCTCCTTGTTTGCTAATTGTGCAAGAAAGAATCAAATTTCTATGATGTTGTCCCTCTTGGATTTTGCAAAACTAACAAGGTTGAGAAGAGTTGAGGGTTTTCTTATTTGCAAAAAAAATGAGGCTCTTATATGTCTTATATCTCCTTGTTTGTGAGAAAACAAAAGCACTCTAAAAAATATGTAAATTTGCAAAAAAAATTCCCCCAAAATTGATTTTTAATATAGTAATCTAATTAATTCTAGCTAATTTAAATTAATAATAAAATTATTTTCATAAAAAAAATCACTTAATAAAAATGATTTTCATATAAAATAAATAAATTATTAATAAAATTAACTAAAAATAATTAAAAAAATAAAAAAAATTGTACCTTAGTTTTTTTATTTATTTGGCGCCTTTGTAAAAAATAAAGCGCTTGGCCTTGACGGGAGTCGAACTCCCGACCTCCCATCAGCCAACGCCTTGTCGCTTGCACCCTCACCAGTCGGGTTGGACTGTCGGATGGGATTTAGAGGGAGGAGCCTTCTATTTGAAGGCGTGCTCGCGGGCGAGCGGGGCAAAGTGGGATTTAATCCCACATTGCTCCCGCAAGCAATCGCTTGCACTTTAAAACTGCTTTGGCCCCCTCACTTAGTGATTGCCTTCGGGCAATCACGCCCTTTGTTTTGCCATGCAACCCGATGAATAGAAACCCGCCACCTTAGCCTGTGAACTTGACACGTCAGGTTAGTCGAGCCTATCACAAATTGCCATGTCAGCTTAGTCCAGCCAATCATGACTTACCATGTCAGCCTCCTCGAAAGTTGTGCCACCTAGGTCAGCTGTCTGCTTGTTGCCACGTCAGATGTTTGCCTGTCGCCATGTCAGTTGTTCGCCTTTCGCCATGTCAGCTCCTACCTCAAGATTCATGTCAGTCCAGGTCAGCTATCCACCTCGAGAGTCGTGTTGATCTAGGTCAACACGTTAGCTCTAGGTGACAATATATCTTGGAGTGTGTGCAACAGTGAATTGCGTTAGTGAGCGTGTCCATTGTTAGATCCGACGGAGGGCACTGCCTGCCCTCACTAACCGGTCCAAGTCATTGGGGATCGTGCAAGTGTCCTGACACCCCTATTAGTGTCTGTCAGACCCAAGGGTGCTCCTGCCCTCGGGTTTGGGTCCTGTCCCCACTTGGGATGGCGCGCATGCCCTCCCAGCTATGCGTTGGACCCACGGAGGCAGCACTAGCAGTCGTCGATGATCAGAGGGCGCTCCTACCCTCTTAGATCCCTGTCACCTAGAGGGCTAGCTCCGATGGTCGATCGTCCCATGGCCATCGAAGGTCGTAGGAGGGCTACTGCCCTCTGTCATCCTATCAGGTCTGATAGTAGAATGATGTCGTGCCTGCAGGCCTTCTCCCGTGGTTGCCTAGTGACATGGACCTGTAAGCCCTCTCCCAAGGCCGCCTTGTTACGAGAGTTGTCGGGCCTGTGGGCCCTCTCCCATGGTCGTCGATGATGTGGGCCTATGGGCCTGCCTAGGGATCCATGTAGGTCTTGAGTGCCAGTAGGGCCCTCAAAGACCGTGCCAGGTCTAGGTCGGGTGGAACAAGCGAAGCTCGTATTAGGCCACCCAACTGCGATGATACCAATGTTACAAAAGGTAAGACAAGAATTATTATTGATTAATCTCATCAACTATAGCATAGGATAGCTATAGGATTAAGTAGGTTACAAAATAGAGTATTTAACAATAGATCCTATGTCTACGCTAACAACTAACACGCTATGAGATAAAAGCGCTTAACCTACTAACAACTAACCTATCTGCCGTCCAAAAGGAAATGATGGTAAGATAGACTACTAACCAAGGTAACTGGTAATAGTAACTACTAGTGGTAAAAAGTAAGAAATTACTTTTTACCATGTGGTAAATTATATCTACCTAGATGAAACTTAAATATTACCTAAATGAGGTAATAATCATAGTTACTAACATAGTAACTCTAACATCTATGTCATACCATTTGAACTTTATCAGAAGTTTATACACAAGGGCTTTATAGGCTTGCAGTTTTTGACACTTGCATTGGTAAATCCCTTTGACCTGGTTTACGATGAGTAAGGAGTCACCAAAGATATTGAGCTTGGTTATCTTCATGGTGACAACCATTTGAAGGCCTATGAGGAAGGATTCATACTTGACATTGTTGTTGGTACACAAAAAATTAAGTTTGAAAGATAGGGGTATAGGAGCCCCTTGAGGTGTGAAAAATACAATTCTTGTGCCACCCCCTTGCTCGCACTTGGAGCCATCAAAGAATAGAGTCATATCGACCTGTGACTCATGCTCGTCAGAATTCAGTGATTATGATATTTGGAAGACTCCATCATCGAGAAGCTCCATGCTAAGAAGCTGCTCATCCTAGAGGGGAGCCTCTATAAGTTTATCGACAATGACCTGACCCTTAATTGATTTTTATCCAATAAACTCTAGATCAAACTATGTCAACAAAATGATCTATTTTATTGTGTGACTATTGTGATAAGTACGACTCATCATATATCACAATGGATTCTCCTTTGATACAACATACATAGTATGACTAAGCATGTAATGGTGTAGCTTCTTAGTGATGAAAACCATCAATAGGCATAGATTCTCGATGTATGCGTACTTGATTTCATAGCTGACCAAGGTGAGGCTAAGATAGTAAGTAGCCTATTCCTTATACAATTCATTATTTTGGGATAACATGGCATCCAATTCAATCTCAGTGGCTAAGATGTATAAGTGGAACAACACTCCTGGTCTAGGTGGAGCCAATAGTAGTGGTGAAGCCAGGTATTGTTTGATTGCATCAAAGGTGGCTTGACACTTTTCATCCCATTGGAATGCAATCCCCTTATGCAATAGCTTGTTCATGGGTCAACATTTGTCTGACAATTGTGCTATGAAGATTTTAATGGATGTGACCTTACCCTACAGGCTTTGGAGCTACTTTATGGTAGTTGGGGAGGCATCTTGAGGATTACCTTGACCTTGTTTGGGTCCACTTCAATGCCTCATTTAGAGACTATAAATCCCAAGAGCTTTCTAGATGTTACTTCGAAGATGCACTTCTTGGGGTTCAGTATCACATTATGCTCAATAAGGTGATCGAGGACTTTGCGCAAGACATCGAGATGCTCATGGCGTAATAATTATTTGGCCAATAAGTCATCCATGTATTTTTCCAAAATCGTATGCATGTAATCATGGAAGATGTATGCCATGGCACACTAGTAGGTAGTGTCGACGTTTTTCAGACCAAAAGGCATGACCATATAGAAAAATTTCCTCCAAGGCATTGTGAATATCATTTTGATATGGTCTTCTGGATTGATATGAATCTGATTGTACCCAAAGAAACCATCCATGAGGAATAGAATTTCATGGCTCATTGTGGCATCTGCCAGGGCATCAATGCTTGACAGAGAAAAATCATCCTTAGGACTCGCTTTGTTCAGGTCTCGAAAGTCGATGCAAATGTGAATCCTCCCATCAGGCTTCTTTATGGGAACCATGTTGGACAACGATGGTGGATAGTCAATAGAAATGATGAACCTAGCATCCAACAACTTTTATAGCTCATAGTTTACCATTAAGGATACTATGGGATGCATCTTTCCTCAGATTTTGCTTAACCAGCTTGGCCTTGGGGTCAAGCGTTAGATTGTGCGTGACTAGATTTGGATCCAGTCCCAGCATGTCTTTGTAGGACCATGCAAACACCTTCTTCTTCTCTATGATAAGGGCTATGTAATCAGCTTGATCTTCAGGGGATAGGTTTTCCCCCAACTTGATATACTACGGATTCTTAGGAACTGAGCTGATATCTACGTCAATCATTGGCTCGATTGACATATGCGACCCTTCCTCCAACTGGTGAGGAGTAGGGATCATATGGATGTCATCTACTGGGTTTAGGTCAATAATTGGATCTTCAAGTTCCTCCTCAGCATGGAAGACATAATGGGTAAGCCTTGGAGAGAAATGAAATTGTTGTAGCATCTCCTCACAAGGCCAGTACTCATAAGGAGATGGGGAAGAATATCCCCAATTGAAGTCAACTACCCCAAATTCAAGGTGCAATGGCTTTGATGGGTTATCTAAATTTTGTAGGGGCTAAAAAAGATCTATGGAAATCATGTTTATGGATGGATTATTTCCCCTAGGTGGCTGGTGGTGTATATCGACATTAGGATATCGCAAGACCTATGGAGGTAGTTGCAGCAGAGGCTGAATTATCAGAGGTAGTCGGTGTGGTTGCGGGTGAGTTGGCACCTCTATAGGAGGAACTCTCACTAGATAGGATCATTTAAGGGGAACATACATAGATAACCCTTATGCTCATCATCTAATGCGACAATTCATGCATACTCGACATGCAAACTAGAGGAGCCTATGGATACCACTTCATAATTTGACTCATCGTCAAATGTCCACTCGTAAGGGGATCCTTGATCTTCTTCCTCATTATCATGGGAAAGGGCATGCGAACCTTCACCTCTTTTTTTAGAGTGAATGACATCACAAAATTCCGCTTGATTCCCTATGGGTGCGGGGAAGTAGTCTCCCAGTGAATAAGTTCAATTAGGGTTGGCATATGGATCACACACAAGATCATCTTAATAGTTCAAGCTTAGGCATTGCAAACTATTAGTGAGGATATCAAGGGGTATAGGCTTATTATGTCCCAATCCCAACTTATAATAAGGTATTTGATATTGGGGCTGGTAAGGGACATGAGTGCCTTGCTCATACAATTCTAATCCATAACCATACCAATTGCAGAGATGAAGATACCTCATGGCGAAGTCATGGTTGGACATGTAGTTGATATCCTCGAAAAAGGGCTCTTCATCCTCTTTCTACTACTAATAAGGCTTGATTCCATAGTCGATATCCCCATAGATGAAATTTGTCTAATTAGGGGGAATGCCAAGAGGCATGATAGTACCTATGGGAATATGAGGTCGATCCATATCTTGCATCGACTCAATGGTAGGAGTGGTTTTAACATTCCTAACCATGTACTCTCCTAGAATGGTGGTATCTAGGTGCACTGTAACCTATGGATGTGGAGAAGGAGGGTATGGGAGTGAGACTTGAATTGATTCAATGTTTACCTTATGCAAAAGCTCCTTATCTACTTGGTTAGGGATCTCCTCTATGGATATGGTTGGCTTGAACCCATCAATATCACTTCCTTAGGTTCCTAGGTAGGGGATCCACAGGCAGTGAAGGTATTTCAAGAGGTGCCAATGATGAGGATGATATGGCATGAGATGGTGATGGATCGCTTAAAAGCGGTGGTGACAGAGTCAAACTTTGGCTAGATTTATTCAGTTGAAAATCTAGATGGATTGATGGTAAGGTTAACTCAAGGAGTTGTTGCACCATGTTGCAGTACTTGACAGGCTCTAGGTCTGTAGAGATGACATGAAATTAACCTTCATAAGTGTATTTGAGACAATGACGAGTTATGGAAGGGACACTCTTCATGTCCCTAATCCATGGTCTACCTAGCAAGATATTGTACACCATATCATCCTCCAAGATGTGGCATAGTTTTGGTATGGTCTTTTGTCCCACCTAAATAGGTAGGATGATCATACCAACCGTTGAGCATATGACATCATTGAATGCCCAAAGGGTGTAGGTAGACGCAACAATATGGGATACTAGGAGCTTCAAATGCTTGAAAGGTATTGTAGTGATGATGTTGTTAGAAGACCTAGTGTCTACCAACACTCTCTTGTAAGGTGTTTCATTTACACATGCAATGATGTGCAAGTGAGGATCCACTATATCACTTGGAGTTGATTTGAGCTCGTCTTCTTGGAAGGTAATCATCAGTTTCATGCACTTCCAAACATACCCCACAAAATTATTAAAGGAGTTAGACTCTTTGGGAGGCAGTTCTATTACCTTCAAGATATCCATTAGAGCTTCCCTATGAGGTGTAGATTATTGAATGACCTCATAGATGGAGAACCAAGCATATGTAGTTCTCAAGCTCTGAGCGAGATTGCTCTTGATCGTGGCCATGGGCCTAGGTGGGAGATTTGAAACTAGAGGTGGCGATGACTATGATGTCGAAGAAACATCACTTAAATTCATTGGTGGGGTGAATAGGCTTGGGTACCTCTTGTTCCTCATCATAATGCTAATCATGCTGACAAATCCTTGCTTAAAGGGGTGCATGATAAACCTCGTTTACCTGGGGCATTGGCTTGGCCTACTCCACATGGGTAGGCAAGGGGTCTTTAAAAACCTCCATCTATTGGTTGTTCGGTGCGATAGGGTTGTCTACCCGATGGGCGTTCCTATCGATCATGTCTTGTACTAAATGCTTGAACTTATAGCATATTTGCATGTCATGCATGTTTTACGTATGAAATTTATAATATATGTCTTCTCGATACCTTTTGGAATTCAGTGCATTTGGGTTGATAGGTCGAATATCAGGTAAATTAATCATGTTAGCTTCCAAGAGGTGCTCAAACAATGAGTCCATAGACTAATGGGCATGAACTATCGCTTGGGACAACACTGTTGATTTTGCCCTTGATTATTTTGGTTGTCCTTGCTATAATTCCCAGGTGTTACCTAATAATTTGGCTTTTGAGGCGGTGTAGGTTGCATTGGCCCTAGGATACTAATAGCAACTTGATTAACTATTGCTGGCTTAGGCTATGTTGGGGTATTCTTAGAATTCTTGTTCCACTCCTTGCAAGGCTTTGCAATTTCTCCCTCTTGAATCTTGATGTCTTCAATAGTTCTAGCCTGCACTAGGGCATCTTCAAGAGTCGGATATTGTTGCAATTGCAACAACAAGGAGATCGACTTTAGGCAGCTCTTGGAAAGCATCTGAGTCAACTATGACATGGGGAGTAGATATGGCAACTTGGTGAGCAATGCCTACCATCTGTTACCATAATTCACTATTGAATCATAATCATATTGTTTTAGCCCAGCGAGATTAGTCAACATTACCTTTCGCTTGGTATTGAAGGCAAAGCGTTCTAGAAATGCGTCTATGAGTTGATCCAAATTATGGATGCTATGCTTTGGGAGTTGGGTAAACCACTCCAAGGCTGGTCCAAAGAGGGTAGTCATGAATATCCACAAAAGCAAAGAATCATTATCTTGGATGCCAAAGCATTGGCTCAAAAACTTGGTAACATGCTCCTACGCATCTTCTTCTCCCTTAAAGGTAGCCAAATGAGGTATCTTAAATTGTTCAAGGTAGGAAGGAGCAGGCATCGAAGGATGAAGAGGTTGAATGCATAGCTAGAGTAAAATGGGCTTTTGAGACCCAGACCCAGAGGTCTTGTTCTCTACTAACTCTAAATGCTCTAGCAGTACCTTCTATGCATCAGAGGATTTGATCTCCTCTTCTTTTCTTCTATCCTATGATGGGGGTGAGAAACATCAAGCCTATTATGAGGTGGTTGGATATCATTCACCCTACCTTTATGAGGTGCTTCTATACATTCTGATTCTAGATTAAACTTAGCGTAAGCCCCATAAGTCATCTCTTGAGCTGATCCATAAATATGGGTAAACGTCTATGGAAGGTGCCCCATGTTTGGCTTGGGATGCAAGTCCTGATTCGGCCTAGGATGTCAGGGAGGTAACGATGGGTAAGGTCTAGGAGACCTATCATGAACTAAAGTGGGTTGCCTCTAATGGACTTCCTGTCTATAAGTACTAGGGGTAGGAACCCTCTCATGCAAATTTTTTTGGAACAATTCATTGGTTTACCATTTAATCCTTTCTTTCTCAAGCTAATGTAAGTGGTCTAGTTGCTCTTTGTCTTGTTGAAGCTGCTTGAACTGCGCTTAGCATTCTGTATATTTTGCAACCGCTTGATTGATCTATTTTGCTGTGCAGGGTCTAGGAGGACTAGGAGTCTCACCCTGAGGCCTACCTCATTCAAGATAATCTACGATATCCATCGCATGCTTCCCTTTATCGAGGGTAGCCACATTTACTTGAGTTTTTTGCCAAGGCATATGTTATTTATATTCAATAGGCACAAAGGCACATCGTGCTTGCACGGTATACTATCCCTAAGGATAATCGAGGATTTCCTCATGCCTTCCTTCATGGATGAGGAAGGGAAGGGCAGAGTTCGATCGCCTTGACCAACAAGTATCATACTCATCCTATTGTCTAGGTTGCTGAAACCTATTAGGGTGATGTAAAGATGAAGTATGATCAATCTGCTTTGCCCAATGTGTGAAGTCGTGTTCTGGCCCATAAGTTGGCATCTTAGACCTATCAGGCATATGAATGCATGGCACTGCTCTGTCTTGCACCTTAGTACACACTTTCCTTGATGAGCAAGGTGCAACCTAAGTATTGTCATTGTTGTCAACACAATCAGGTTGATCAGTTGATGCAATGGTTAGAAGTTGATTGGTGAGCAAGGTGATGGATAGGAGTTGTTTGTTGAGCAAGGTGCAGCAAAAGAATTGCAAAAGTATTGTCATTGTTGTCAACACGATCAGATTGATGCGATTGATGCGATTCAGAGGACGATCAGATCAAGTGCGAGAAAGTTTCAAGGAAAATGTAGTGACCCGATTCGAAACGGCAAAAAGAGACAAGGAAGAAAACTGTCGCGATATCGCAACATGTTTTCTATCGCGATTTCGCGACATGGTCGAGGAGAGAGAAGGCGCAGCAGGAAAATGTCACGATTTCATGACATGTCGAGTTTTCGTTGAGGAGAGAGAAAATGTGTCACGATTTCATGACAAAAAGCAGGAGAGAGAAAATGCACGCCAAATTGTCGTGATTTCGCGACATGGCCGAGGAGAGAGAAGATGCGAGCAAAACTATCATGATTTCGCAACATGCTGGCAGAGAAGGAAACAAAGGTGTAGCGATATCGCTACATGGTGAAATGAATGGAAACAAAGGTGTAGCGATATCGCTGCATGATGAAAATACATGGAACTAAGGTGTAGCGATTTCGCTACGTGTTGAAACAAAGAGAAACTAAGGTGTAGCGATTTCGCTACAGGTTGAAACAAAGAGAAACTAAGGTGTAGCGATGGCGCTACATGTTGGAACAAAGGGAAACTAAGGTGTAGCGATTTTGCTACTAGTCAAAAGTGTAGAACTGAAAGATGCGACAATGATATTACAAGTCAAAATTTCATGAAAAGAGGCAAGGTAAAAGCACAAGGCACAAAGTTGTAGCGATTTCGCTACTGCATGGAGCAAAGAGCGTACGGAAGCCAGAAGCGTCACGATTTCGTGACAAGAATATGATGACGTCAGCAAGGGCCAAAAGTGTCACGATTTCGCGACAAGCAGGATGATGACGTCAGCAAGAGTCGGAAACGTCGCGATTTTGCGACAAGAAGATTGATGACGTCAGCAAGAGCCGGAAGTGTCGCGATTTCGCGACATGTTCCATTTTCGCTACAGTTGGCAAGGAGAGTTGTACGGAAGAGCAAAGTGTCGCGATTTCGTGACATGTTCCATTTTCGCTGCAGTTGGCAAGGAGAGTTGTACGAAAGAGCAAAGTGTCATGATTTCGTGACATGTACTATTTTCGCTGCAGTTGGCAAGGAGAGTTGTACGAAAGAGCAAAGTGTCACGATTTTGCGACATGTTCCATTTTCGTTGCAGTTGGCAAGGAGAGCTGTACGGAAGAGCAAAGTGTCACGATTTCGCGACATGTTCCATTTTCGCTGGAGTTGGCAAGGAGAGTTGTACGGAAGAACAAAGTGTCACGATTTCGTGACATGTTCCTTTTTCGCTGTTGTTGGCAAAGAAGAGTGTACGGAAGCCGAAAGCGTCACGATTTCACGACAGCATTGATGATGACATCAGCAAAGTTGAAAAGTGTCGCGATATCGCGACAAGATGCAGGGAAAGCTTCCAAGAGCCAAAACTGTCACGATTTCGCGACATGCTTAATGATGATGTCAGCAAAAGTTCTAAGTGTCGCGATATCGCGACATGAACAGAAGGTAAGCTTTAAAAGCCAAAATGGTCGCGATTTCACGACAGCATTGAGGGTGACGTCAGCATAAGTTAAAAGTGTCGCGATATCGTGACAGGTAACAGTCTGGCAGGAAAATGCCGAAGCAACATGAAAGGTGACACGTGGCAGAAAAGCGTCATGCAGTCTGTCACATAAGAAGTAACTGAAGTCAGACAGACAGTTAAACGTTGACAGGTGTTGAACATGCAATGCAATAGCCAAACATGCATAATTGAAACGCATTCAAAAAGCCGAATATGAAGGATAATAAAAGCATTCGAAAGGTCATATTTGCAGGCATTCAAACAGACGTATTTGAAGCATACAGAAAAGCTGAATATGATAATAAAAGCATTCGAAACGTCGTATTGCAGGGTTTCAAACAGTCATTTTCGAACAACCGTATTGCAGGGTTTCGAACAGTCGAAGTGCATGAAACAAAATTGTCGTACTGCATGTTTTCAAAAGACGTATTGCAGGGTTTCGAACAGTCAAAGTGCATGGAACCGAACAATCGTATTGCATGGATTCGAACAGTCAGAGTATGTGATTCAATTGCATGCATGATTGAAAGGTTATAAAAGAATAATTGTATAGAGAAGATGTTGCTGCTGATATAGAGAAATTGCTGTAAAAGGAGGGTTAGAGAAGAATCAAGAGAAAAATATGCAGAGCCATGAGAGTGTGTAGAGTCGGGTTAATTGCAGACCAGTCAGGGTCGTGCATGAAGTGAAGACATGTTTATGTCATTCTAAATTGATCAGAATTGCAGTTGCTGCTGCGTGATAGAAGATGCTACAGAAAGAGGCTGGCTGTAAGTGAGCTGTGAGAATGTTGTAAGAGATTATAACAGTGTTGTGTTAATGTCGTGAAGAGCTGCAAGAGTATGCCTTATGAAAGGGCTGGAAGTGTGCAGAAGGTAGAACTGTAAAAGAGTGTATGCTTCCATGAGATTGATTTGATTTAAGCTAGATCAGTGAGGATCTTGTAACACTGAAGGCATTTTTTATGTCAATCAAAATTGAAAATAGAAATCCAAGTTGGTGCTTGGAATCAGGGGTTGGTGCTCCTTCCAGTTGATGCTAGTAAATTAGGGTTTGGTGCTCCTTCCAGTGGATGCTGGTAAATTGATTGTAAAGTTGGTGCTTTGCAATGGTTGGATTTGGATGGGAGTCCAAGCAGTCTAGTTTGAGGAGTAGCCAAAACTGGTGAACCTCGTTACATCTTGTGTTATGTTATGCTCTCTTGTAGTACTTGTTGTTTCTGGTTTTAGCTTTCTTTTGTTTTGGCTTTAAGAGTTAAAGCATTAAGTTTTAAAAATAACTGCACTGATTCACCCCCCCTCTCAGTGCCATTGTAAGACTAACATTCCTCTCATAAAAGAAGGCATGTGATGTGTCTAAATATCGAGAACACTCTCCTGAATAGGGTTCACAACCTAGAGGGGTATCTCACATAGGGCTCCCTCGTAGGTGTTGCTCATGTCTCCCTATCTTGGGACTTGGGTGGGTAGAAGTTTGCTAAGGAGGAATGACCAAATCCTTGGGGCTAAAGCGGAGACGACTAGTATCTCCTAGTCCACCCTTCACAACTTCTACCCGTGATTGGGCTTGGCTGTGGGTGCACACCATTTTTACTCTCTACCAAGCCCTAGATGATTATCTCCTTTACAAATTCTTTAATGAAAGCACACACAAGAAAGGAAATACTCAATAAAATGATTATCTCTTTTAATTTTTAGATGTGAATCCCTAAACTGGTTTATGTGTTTTAGATGTGTTGGTTTGTAAAGAAGACCTTATATCACGTGTTTGAATTTCATTGGATGATAATCTTGTGTTTAATTGGATTTCACCTATATGCTCGCAGCTCGACAACTAATAATGAAAGTCACAATCACGTAAACCCACCAAAGTATGGAGATGAAACCCATACCCAGTCAAGGAGCACAGGTCCTGCCAGTCCTCACCCAATACTCACTTGGTCAGCGTTATACCCTCCGAAGAGAAGTACATGAAAATTTTCCAAGCTACGTCGGATCTTAGAGTCGGCCTTGGCAAAGAACAAGGGTTCATGGGATTTGAGGAAATGGGTGGAGATGAAAGCCACCATCATTGACTTCTACTAATGGCTGGTGATGAAATCCAACTCACTAGCATTCAAGTGGATCTTGGTGTGTGTGGTTATTTTTAAGCCAAAAGAAGTAAATAACGAAGCGTTTGATGATCATTCACTAAATGCATGCAAAAGGTATGTTTTACTTTCAAAATAAGCTAGATAAAAAGGAAACCTACAAGATGCAAATGATAACCTACTTATTGGGTAGGCTACAAGCAGGTAAACCATAGAAGTGCATTTATACTCAATTCCTTTAGATTTTTCTTATTTTTATTTGTTATTTTGCGTTTATAAGAAAAGGAAACCTATCTTTTCACTTTCCTAGCAAACAAAGTATGCAAGAAAAACCAGATTTGAGCAACTTTTGACTGTATAACAGAAAACAAAGAGTTTAGGCACCTACCTTATTAGCCTAAGAAGCTACTATTTTTGGCATTTTGGATATAAAATCTTATATTTTGTGGTCATCCCAGGGTGGGACAGTTGTGTGGCCATCCCAGGGTGGCACGAGGAGCAGTCTAGAGGCTGTTTTAGGCCAGTACAACCAGTACCTGCAATAGAAACCAAGAAAAAAATGAGGTTAAACCTTTAATTAGAGTAATAGGGACAGGTTACCACTATGATTTCCTCTGAATTATGGGAAAAATGGTGCACCTAGAAGTGATAAACAATGTGTATCTATCTTTAGTGTCTAATAAACATAAAAAGGGAAGCATGCAAGTAAATGTGGAAAAGTGACCAAAACACAAGAAATGAAGTGAAATGAAACTTTATTATATTATTTCAATGGATCAAAACCATGGTTACATAAATGTCCCCTTGAGGGCTCTAGATTGATACAATTGTTACAAAATGGTGCCCAAGGATAGAATCCTCAAAGTGGGTGGGTTTACAATGCCGCCACTTTGATATTTGATGTTGTGATATTATTCTCCTTCCTTGTACACTGTATAACCTGCACCTACACACAAGGAAACCAGAATCGTTAAATAACAAGTGTGTATAATGAAAACATGCAAACCCTACAAGAACTAAAAGACTAAAAAACGTGAATATGCAAGATGCCTATCTAAAACAACTCCAAATTATCTAAAATTGTAGATATATGTAAAATAGATGATTTTGGGAAGATCTAACCATAAACAGAATAGAAATTGTATCCGATGGTGTGGTGCATTCGCAGTGCATTTTTCAAACCTACAAAACCCAAAATAAGCAATTTTTAGACCAAAGCACCTCTAAATCAAGTGAAATTTGGAAAGTATGCACAAAAAATTATTTTAAGATAACCCCATATGATCAGATTTGCAAAATCAGTCCTGGATACCTATGCATCTTCAGTTGGTCCTCGAAAGCCTGCAAAAACTTAAAAATACGATATCTCGCTCAATATAGCTCCAAAATACATGAAATTTGGAAAACATGTTCATGTAATAATCTATAATATGATTAAAAAGGAATAGTAGAAAAATTGTGCACAAATTTTTCCTCATTCCTTGTAGGGACGGTGGGTACTATCACAAAATGGGGACCATCCTAGGGTGAGACGATAGTTCTACCCCTAATTTTTCACCAATTCCTCTGTGAATTGGTTAAAAAACCTCCTACTAGTTTTGTCATTATATTTGGTGGTGAAATTAACTCAGATGATGTAGTTTTGTAAACAAATTGTGCCTCCTAAATCACTCGCAAACCTTCTTCGCTAGCTAGGGATTTTGAGGGAAAAAGGCACAAAAAGGTGAGGGGAAATCTTGGCAGCACTTTGTTGCTCTATCTCAAAACTCCTCTCTATATTTTATGTGGAAAATGGATCCACTTTATAGCCAAAGGAGGCCTTTGGACAAAAATGCATGTGAGGGCATGTAAGGCAAGAGGTGCCATTTGGCCAAAGTGTGGCATGCATTGGAGGGGGAAGAGAATATCCCATTTTGGCCTCCATCCTACAGTATGTCATAAGGATTCTGCATCCTATGACCTGCATGCTTGAATAGGCAGGACAAATGCTAGTTTTTGGGTGCCATTTATTTAAATTTAACTTTTTAGGAGTCAAATTTGTGGTCGTCCCACCCTGGGACAGTCACTTTGCCACCATCCTTGGGTGGGACGACCATGCCTATGTGGCCCAAAACCTTCCAAAAGTGGGCTAGAGCCTTCCAAGAGTGGTTAGTACCATTGTAAAACCTCTGAGGGTTGCCCAAGAGGGCCAAATGGTGTCAATTAGACCTTGTCTTTGTCGCCTAATCGGATTGACCAGATTTTAGTGTCTATAGTTTGACATATATATGTCATGAATTTAAAAAAACAAAAACATATACCATAATTATAGTATATATTTATTTGGTTAGTGTGATAAATCCCTACGACCAACGCACAGGGCTGAGCAGTCTTCTCCCAACCATGATCCCTCGTAAAGCCAAGAGCTATGCTTATCAATAGGGAATTTAACATCGCAACCACCACACACCCACCCCCTCACACACTCGCCCACACTGCGGTTTGAACCTTGGACCTTGCAAAGAAGATCCAAAGCCCCAAAATATTGCACTATCCTACCCCCTAACATTTGTGACAAGCATATGCCACTTATGTTGATTTTTTGAATACATGTCATAAATATTAATAAAATATTTAAAAATATATATTATATTAAAATTAAAGAAAATATTCAAATAATTATTTATTTATTTGTTTTCTTGGATAATAAGGAGTTGTCCTAAGGTCCCCACCCTTGATAAATTACAACTCTCTTATTTAGAGCTTGAGAGTTTACAAATAGATACACTTCTCATCTCAATTGAGATGATATAGCTAGAAACCTACATCATTCTACATAAAATGTCTATATTCTACATTTTCATTTTTTGGATCTTTTTAATTTTCCATATGAATACAAATATTGTACTGTTTATTCTCAACCCCATCCATATTTACCCAGGTGTATACTAACCCTCTTTTTGAGGCATCAGTTACACCTTCATACCATGCATCCATTCCGTAACCTTCATGTGCTCCTAGCACCTCATATACCTCCACTTACTCCAACCCCTTATATGAAGCACAAGTCAATGTTGCTTCACAAGTTCTAGCCTCACAAGTTACCATACCTAGTGTAACTTATACCCAAGACACAAATTCCATACCATCTACCTCCATACCATTAGACTCTGATAGAGATATTAGTGAGGCGTGGGAACACTTGAACAAATTGCTTAGATAGTGTCAAAATGCTCAACAAGTACAGGTAAACCCTAAGCCCTTACATAACTCTACTAATACTGTCCTTATCAACCAGGGTCCATCATGGGCACCATAGTATTCTATGGTTTCTATCCATGTTCCCCATAAATCCATACCATTACCCATCCTATTCCTATTGGCCAGCCTAGCCATAACCTCCATCCATCAACATCATTCCATAATTTCCCATATTTTCATCAATAATCCTTCATTCATCATATTCCATCCAATTCGCCTAGTCATCAATACCAATCTCCTCATCACCTAGTCACTCCACAACATTTCTCCACTCCACCACAAGCTCATCAGGTAATTCAAGATTTTCACATTCCTGATGAAGACCCTTGAATTAATGCCATGCAGAAACAAATTTACTCCTGTTTTTTCAAACCATAAACCAACCTTATACCAATTGATCAACCAACCAATTCATCCTTCAGTACCATCCCCGCCATATCCGATAGACTTATAGTACCCAATTTTGATAAAATTAAGGAAACTAAGGATCCCAAATAACATGTGAGCACATTTGTTCATGCATGCTTTAGAATTCAAGAATATAATGCTCTCATGCTTCAAAATTTTCCTCAAACATTGGGAGGGGATGCCATAGAATGGTACAATCAATTGCCAAGCCATAGTATTTATACTTTTGATCAATTTATTGATCAATTCTTTGATCGTTTCATCCTAAATATTAAAAATAAGATCTCATTATCCGATGTCTATGCCTTAAGACAACATGATGATGAATCTATCTATGATTTTGAAAATCATTGGAGGGTTATCATCACTAAATTGCCATTCATCCTACCAATGGATGAGCTAATTAAGTTATTCACCAAGAGTTGTTTAAAACCTATCTTTTGGATGCTCCAACTACGAACCTATAAATAATTTGAAGAATCTTTAGCTCAAGCTAGTGTCATTGAGGATATCAAAATCCAAGAAGCTATTATTAAGCCTAAGAAGAAAGAATGGCAAAACAAGGGCAAATACAAAAGCAATTATTCAGTCCAACAAAAATCAACACAAGCTACCCTAGCCACCCAATCCAATCAATTCAATCAAGTGGTCATGAGCCAAATGGTAATGGCTCAACAACAACCTGTGCAAAAAATATCGCAACAAATTTCATATAATGCGGTCCCCTCAACAACACAAGCTCCAACAGTTCAAAACATAGTTCCAACTATGGAAAATCATCCCCGATGATAGTCTTTCCGACAAAATCACCAATATACCCCATTAGATGAGTCATATGCCTCTCTTTTTAGAAGGTTGTATGAGATAAATAAACTTGCTTTGCCTAACATTAGACCGGATGATCCCATCAGATGTGGTAAAAATTATCGAGAATACTTATTTTACCCTTATCATAGGTAAAACGGGCATGACATCAACAATTACCATGTGTTTAAAAACGTAGTCCAAGATCTTATTGACTTGGGGGAAATCAAGCTTGATAATCTCCTCGCTCAACAAAACTAAAATCTTGGTATATTTCAAACACCACTTACTCATCATGAGGAGGTGTAACCAAATGTAGAGGGAGCTAAAGCTAAAATTCCCCCTAACCAAGTCAATCATATTCAACAATACCAAGGGTTTGTAGGGGCCATTCATGTGGTCACTAGAGGTCATCAAAATAACCAACAAAGACAACCACCTCAAGCAAGTGTCTTCCAACCTTCTACATTGCCACCTATTCAAGTTTCCCCTAATCCTTCATCACCCATTCATATTCTTAGTCAATTGAATCCATCGAATCCACCCATCAATAGTCCACCTCGACCTAGCATCTCATTAAGTAGTCGGTTAACCACAAGTCTAAAAATGGCTTTCGCCAAATTTTCAATTTATGAGCTAATCCAACAATCTCCCCCACATCGTGAGGCATTAATAGACATTTTGAAATCCATCGAATTAAAATCACAAGATCCTAATGCCTTCAAGAACTTTATGGGGAGCATTCAAACATGCATGGAACCTGCCATCACATTCTATGACTTTGAGATTAAGCCAATCTCATCAAAATTAGTAGACCCTCCATTGCATATCATGGCTCTAATTTAAAATAAACCTTTTAAAAGAGTCCTAATTGATACTAATTCCTCTATCAACATCATCACCACATCCACTCTCCATCATTTAAACCTTCCTTCATATCACATCACTAAGTCATCCTTCACCCTCAAAGCATTCAATGATGATTTGTGTTCCACAATTGGCACTGTTGTTTTGCCCATAGAAGTAGGGGTTAAAATATTGCATACAATGTTCCACATATTGGAAGGATCCATGGCGTACAATGTACTCCTTGGAAGACCTTGTATGAGAGAAATGAGATGTGTCCCTTCAATATTACATCAATGCTTGAAATATGTTCATGAAGGATAGGTATATTGCATATCGACGGACGTCGAGCTATTTAAGTATTGCAATTTCATCTCAACTCCTTATGTGTCCATGCTCCCTTCCACTCACCTTTTTCTATCACCATCATCCAATCCATCCACCACTTCACCAGTCTCTTCATCAAAGGATCTCATTCCTAAAGAGCTCCCTATCACCAAACCTCATCAAACTTCCACATCCCCATAATCGTCATCATTGACTACATGCATATGTGGTCATAATCACTCCACATCATCAAAATCATTGCCATCCACTTCATCAGCATCATCATCCATTCAGTAGCCTTCCCAAGCTAATCCATCGTCATCACCTAATGTTTCACAAGTCAAATTGATGGATTGTGAGATACCTTCATTTCCACCATTTCCCGATCCATCGCCTGACCATGATCCTCCCATATCATCCCAAGTTGAATTCCACCTCACTAATCTTGGTATTGGTGAATACGTGGTCTAAGACATCACCATTACACCCCTCGCCATTCCTAGTGCTAAGAATTTTGGTCGCCCATGTGATCAACCTTTAGTAATAGGAGCAGTCTACAATATGGATTTAGCTCCAAATAGCATTAATTATATATGGGGGTATTGATTCCTCATCAATTACAACTCTCATAGAAGAACCCAAAGAATCAAAACTTACCAATATTCCAAACATGACGGGATTCCCATCTCGATATTTCTACATTGTTAATTGGCAAGTCCATGGCTTAGGATCATATAAAAAATGAGTGCATCAACCCATTGATGTCCCATATCAAGAGGTGCATGACCATTCAGATCTAGGATACCACCCACTTTCTACCACATCTTCTCTTGAACAAGCCTTCCAAAGGCTTAACCTTAATTTAGGAGAAGAAGCCCTCCATCTCGATAATTCTCCTGAGAAAATCTATGAAGAATTTGAGCTTATGTCGATAATTTTAGATGAATCTGAAGAAGAATCAGAGCCCATAATTCTCCATTCTGAACAAGATGATTTTTATCTCAATATGTTTCCCATCCATGAGCCTATATTTTTCTTGCCTCTTCCACAAGACCAAGCCACCCCTATTGGTGAACCACCACCTCCATTCCATTAAGCTATTCCATAAGCCAAACTTGTAACATATGTACATAAAACAAAGACAGTGGATTTCACCACTACCAAAAAAAAAATCAAAAACATGTTTTCTTTTCCAGCATTGCATGTAAATATATCATTTAGTAAAATATGTTTTGTGTTGATTGTTGTTGTTCAGGTTAACCATTGAAGAACACAAGCTTATACTGAGAGGGGGGGTGAACAGTATAAGACCGCTTTCTACTTTTTCTTTCGATTCAACTTGCAGTTCAATATTATGCAGTGAATATATAACAGTATCAAAACAAAAATCAAAGCAATGCACAGAATATCATCCACAATAGAGACACAACAATTTACGTGGTTCACCCAACGCGGGCTACTCCACGGATAAAATTTTTACTAAATTTTATCACCTCAAATTCTGGGAAACATGTCCCGATTACAAAGTTTATGGGCACCAACCCAAAGGAGATACCTTCCCCTAGCTCCGCTCAATCTGGTGATCCTCTAGAGAACCTCTCGCCTCTCGTAGCCCTTAGCAAGTGGAACTCTATCCACAGAAGACACCTGTCTTCCCTGCTCTGGTCGGAGACCTCTGTCCTCAACTCTATCACCGCACAGTCGGTCCTCTTATCTGCACCAAAACATAGTCCTTCGGTCTGGCACTATTGTCCTCGAACTTGCACCTCTGCGCAATTACAACACTCGATCAAATATCCACTTATGCACCTCTGTGCAAACACAACAGCAATGTCTTCGCACACTCTGCTCTTCGACGATCGAACTTCTCCCTGCACTCTGCTTCTACGAAAGTCACACTTCGAACGCACACTTCGATCGATGCTCAAACTATTCAAACAACCCTCCTTTTATAGAGTAAGATTCAAGATCATTACATTCAATCTTAGTCGGATGTTACTCTTCAACTACGTCGGCTACAAAACCCTGCTCTGCGTCGGCCCAAATTTTAACTTTGTCGGCTCAAAGTTAACTCTGTCCTTCAACCGCCACTGGTTCTGTAGCTATCCCTATGAAACTACAACATGTCATGATATCATGACATTTTTATAGCCGTACACCTTCTATAGCCTGTTGTCATGAAATCGTGACACCTTGGCCTTTGTCGACTTCCTTTGTGCTTCTATCATGAAATCGTGACACCTTTGCCTCTTGCTGATGTCATCTCACTTCTGTCATGAAATCGTGACACTTTAGTCTTCATGGCCTTCCTCTCGCTTTTGTCATGAAATCGTGACACATCATCTTTGACGTCATCTCTCAATCTCGCACCTGTCATGAAATCATGACGCTTTCCTTGAGCTCTTCCTTCTTCAATTTGTCATGAAATCGTGACGCTTCTTCTTTTTAAGACTTGCTAACTGTTTTCATGAAATCATGACACTTTCTCCAATTGCAAGCTGCCATCTCAACTTGTCGTGAAATCGTGACACTTTCTGCATCCGTACAACTTCTTTGTAGCTTGTCATGAAATCATGACGCTTTAGCTTTAAACTTTCTCCATCGAAATCGTGACACTTCTTTCGTACGCTTTCTCCTGCCTGTCAGAAATCATGACGCTCTCCTTTGAGCTCTTTTCTTGCATGTCATGAAATCAGATCCTCAACTCGACCTCTGATGTCAAAAATGTGATACCCTTACTTGAACTTTGCATCATGTCACGAAATCATGACAGTTCTAATCACTTTCTCTCTCTTCGATCTTGTCATGAAATCATGACTTCCCTTCGGACTCTCTCTTCGCAACATGTCATGAAATCATGACACTTTTTGTCCGTACAACCTCCTTTGCAGAATGTCATGAAATCGTGACACTTTTCTTTCTCTCCTTCCTCACTTTCGAGTCACGAAAATGCGACATGTCATGAAATCGTGACACTTTCTCCTTCTCTGCCTTCCGCATGTCACGAAATCGTGACACATTTGCCCAAACTTTCTCTCTCCTCAAACATGTCATGAAATCATGATAGTTTTGCCAACTTTCTCTCTCCTAAAACATGTCATGAAATCATGACAGTTTTGCTTTCTCTCTCCTAAAACATGTCATGAAATCATGACAGTTTTTCCAGCCGCCTGCATACTTTTTCTTACTTGTCTTTTTCTTGATCTTTTGCAACTGGGCTACCCTGATCTTCTTGGAAACTCATTGTCCATGCTGAAACCTTCATCAAGACACATTCTTTGACATCAAACCAAATTGCTTCAAGACCTTCTTGACATCAATGACAACATCTACACTTAGAGTAAAGGCAATGTACCCAAGGTACCCAAAATTGCCAACAATCTCCCCCTTTGTCATTGATGGCAAACCTTAACTGAAAACACTAGTCAAGAGCCAAAACTGAAATCAACTGATCCAACAACTGAGAATCTGCCTTTGAAGTTTTTGCTCCCCCGACTTGAAGCTCTCTTCTTCACTATGAAGCTCTCCCCCTTACTCATATCTCTCCCCCTTTGTCATCAATGGCAAAGGGTCACCTTTGGGGCTTGGGACTAAGAATGAGCTTCTTAGCTTAGTCCCTCCCCCACCTCCTGATGAGGTGATTAATTTTGGGGTGGGAGTACAACTCCCAATTTCTCCCTTAGATACTCAAACGTATCTCTTGGAAGAGGTTTTGTGAAGATATCTGCAATCTGCTCTTTAGTAGACACATATTCTACCTTGACTTGCTTATCTTGCACTTTCTCCCTTAGAAAGTGATACTTGATGGAAATATGCTTTGTCCTTGAGTGCATTACCGGATTTTTGGAAATACTTATGGCACTAGTATTATCACAAAATATGGAGATGGGTTGTTCATGCTTGACTTTGAAATCCTCCAAGGTGGTTTTCATCCATAGAACTTGAGTACACCCAGCCACTGCTGCTATGTATTCAGCTTCTGTCGTAGATAAGGAAACTGAAGGTTGTTTCTTACTTAGCCAAGAAACTAAACTCTTTCCCAGAAAGAATGCTCCACCACTGGTGCTTTTCCTGTCATCATTACTACCTGCCCAATCTGCATCTGTATAGGCTGTGAGAGTGAAATCATCACCTTTGGGATACCAAAGCCCAAAGTCCATAGTGCCCTTCAGATATCTGAATATTCTTTTAACTGCTATAACATGAGAATCTTTCGGAGCTGCCTGAAATCTGGCTACTAATCCAACAACCTGCATGATATCTGGTCTGGTAGCTGTAACATATAATAAACTGCCAATCATTGATCTGTACAACCTCTGATCTGCCGCTGGAGATTCATCATCTTTACTCATCTTGCACCCTGTAGTCATTGGAGTACATACAGGTTTGTTGTCCATCATCCCAAATTTTTTTAACATTTCTTTGATATATTTTCCTTGAGAGAGAAATATACCATCTTTTGATTGAGCAATCTGAAGACCCAAAAAGAATGACAGACTCTCCAATCATAGACATCTCAAATTCCTTCTCATGGTGTTAGCAAAATCTTTGCACATCTGGGTATTATTTCCCCCAAAAATGATATCATCAACATAGACAACTACAATCAGCATATCATTACCTTTATCCTTAATATACAAATTGCTATCTGCCATACCTTTCCTGAAACCTTGCTCATGAAGGTACCTGTCAAGTCTTGAGTACCAAGCCCTAGGTGCTTGCTTTAACCCATACAAGGCTTTTTTAGTTTACACACATAGTCCGATTGATCTGAGAGAGACACGCCTTCTGGCTGTTCTACGTAGACTTCTTCATCCAAAACTCCATTTAAAAAGGCTGATTTCACATCCATTTGATACACCTTGAATGCTTTGAAGCTTGAGAGGGCCAAAAACATTCTGATGGCTTCGAGACGAGCAACAGGAGCGAACGTCTCTTCGAAATCAACACCTTCTACTTGAGCATAACCTTTGCAAACCAACCTGGCTTTGTTTCTGACAATCTTTCCATCCTCATTGAGTTTATTTCTGAATATCCATTTTGTGCCAATGACATTCTTGTCCTTAGGTCTTGGAACTAAATCCCAAGTTTCACTTTTCTCTATTTGATTTAGCTCTTCATCCATTGCTTTTACCCAAAATTTATCTGCACATGCTTCACTGAAATCTTTTGGCTCAATCTGAGATAATAATGAAATATTTGTAGAATCGTGTGACGGAATGACTCTTCTTCTAGTTTGTCTGTTGTTTGGATCACCAATGATCAAATCTTTGGGATGATGTTTCTGAACATATCGTGACGGAGTTTTGGGAAGCAGCTGCTATTTTTCCTCTTCTTCATCTGAAACCTCTCTGAATTCTTCTTGACAGATTTCATCACTGATTTCCTTGACAGGTTCTCTTATCCCTGTCTTTTCATCAACTGTTACATTTATGCTCTCTACGACTGTATGCGTTCTTTTGTTGAAGCATCTGTAAGCCTTGCTTCTGCTGGAATAACCAAGAAAAATTCCTTCATCACACCTAGGATCAAACTTACCCAAATTTTGATCTT
This sequence comes from Wollemia nobilis, assembly GCA_028583015.1. Lineage (NCBI taxonomy): Eukaryota > Viridiplantae > Streptophyta > Pinopsida > Araucariales > Araucariaceae > Wollemia > Wollemia nobilis. The sequence continues at coordinate 1,846,537 of JAQPPZ010002395.1, read as the reverse complement.
CCCTTCTGATGAAGCACTTACTCCCAAACACTTTGAAATGTTTGACTGTAGCTGGTCTTCCTTTCCACAACTCATAAGGAGTTTTATGATGATTTACTCTAAGTTGGGCCCTGGTGATAATGTATACTACTGTACTGACTGCCTCTTTCCAGAAACCATCTGAAAGTTTTGACTCATTTAACATAGCTCTAGCCATATTTTCAATAGTTCTATTTTTTCTTTCAACTACTCCATTTTGTTGAGGAGTTCTTGCTGCTGAATATTCTCTCTTAATTCCCTGTTGCTCACAGTATTCCACAAATTCATTAGAGGTGAACTCTCCTCCTCTGTCCGATCTTAAACATTTGATTCTCTTTTCAGTCTCATTTTCAATCATTTCTTTGAAAGCTTTAAATTTTTCAAAAGCTTCAGATTTTTCTTTGAGAAAGGTCACCCAAGTCATTCTAGAATAATCATCTATAAACAACATGAAGTAGCTTTCTCCCTGAATGCTCCGAGTTCCGGTGGGGCCACATAAATCAGTATGAATGAGATCTAATGGTTTTGAAGAAGTATACACTTTTGATTTAAAACTGGTTCTGGTCTGTTTTCCATGTTGACAAGGACCGCAAATGGTGTTATGGGGCCTTTTTATTTTGGGCAAGTCTCTAACCGCTTCCTTGTTACTAATGTTGACAAGATTATCAAAGCTCAAATGCCCCAATATTTTATGCCATAACCAACTCTCATCTTCTTGAGTTAGAAAACACTTTTCCTTTTTTATCTCACTTAGCATGTAAAGATTGTTTGGAGTCCTTGTAGCACTAGCAATGAGTTTTCCATTTTTTTCTTTACTGAATCTCACATCTATCTGAAAAGAAAGATACTATGTGTCCTTGATCACAAAGTTGACTCACACTTAGAAGATTATGTCTTAGACCTTCTACATAAAGCACATTTTCAGTTTTGGATTTCCCATCCAAGCTAAGAGTCCCTTTACCACAGATTTTAGCAGACCTGTTATCTCCAAAACTAACTGTTCCTCTGTTTGTGTTTTTTAAGACCAAAAACTTTTCCTTTTCACCAGTCATATGTTTTGAACAACCACTATCAAGATACCATTTCTCTACTTTGTCTTGAGCATGAAAAGCAGTTTGAACTATCATTGACTTAGACTTGATCTCAATTCTCTTTTTAGTGAACTTAAGGCTAGGTCTATCCAAACTGCACATCCTTGCTATATGCCCAACATTCTTGCAATTGTAACACATGACATTTTTATCCATAAGAGGTGCAAAAGAGTTAACATTTTCCTTACTATGGCTATTCACGGATTTAATGCAATGTATAGCTTTGTGACCAAATTCCTTGCAAGAAAAATAGTAGCCATGGAAAGTATTATGTAACTTGTTTTGATGCCTTGGATGATTGTTCTTCTTGTGACCAACTGGAATCCATCGTTCTTCAGGCTGAAGATTGATCTTGTTGTCTCTTCTTCCTGTCATGATGCTTGAGAACAAAACTCTCTTCCCTGAAATTCTTAAAGCCCAGAAGAATTCTCTTTAGAGATCGAACTTAACCTCTTCATCCTTTTTTGAAACTGTATGTTCTTCTGAAAGATCCTTCTCCAAGCTGTTAGGCTTTTTTGGGAGAGACCCGCTCTGATACCAATTGAAGAACACAAGCTTATACTGAGAGGGGGGGTGAACAGTATAAGACCGCTTTCTACTTTTTCTTTCGATTCAACTTGCAGTTCAAAATTATGCAGTGAATATATAACAAGTATCAAAACAAGAAATCAAAGCAATGCACAGAATATCATCCACAATAGAGACACAACAATTTACGTGGTTCACCCAACGCGGGCTACTCCACGGATAAAATTTTTACTAAATTTTATCACCTCAAATTCTGGGAAACATGTCCCGATTACAAAGTTTATGGGCACCAACCCAAAGGAGATACCTTCCCCTAGCTCTCGCTTAATCTGGTGATCCTCTAGAGAACCTCTGCCTCTGCAGCCCTTAGCAAGTGGAACTCTATCCATAGAAGACACCTGTCTTCCCTGCTCTGGTCGGAGACCTCTGTCCTCAACTCTATCACCGCACAGTCGGTCCTCTTATCTCGCACCAAAACACATTCCTTCGGTCTGGCACTATTGTCCTCGAACTTGCACCTCTCGCACATTACAACACTCGATCAAATATCCACTTATGCACCTCTGTGCAAACACAACAACAATGTCTTCGCACACTCTGCTCTTCGACGATCGAACTTCTCCCTGCACTCTGCTTCTATGAAAGTCGCACTTCGAACGCACACTTCGATCGATGCTCAAACTATTCAAACAGCCCTCCTTTTATAGAGTAAGATTCAAGATCATTACATTCAATCTTAGTCGGTTGTTACTCTTCAACTACGTCGACTGCAAAACCCTACACTACGTCGGCCCAGATTTTAACTTTGTCGGCTCAAAGTTAACTCTGTCCTTCAACCGCCTTTGGTTCTATAGCTGTCCCTCGAAACTACAACATGTCACGATATCATGACATTTTTACAGCCGTACACCTTCTATAGCCTCTGTCATGAAATCGTGACACCTTGGCCTTTGTCGACTTCCTTTGTGCTTCTGTCATGAAATCGTGACACCTTTGCCTCTTGTTGATGTCATCTCACTTCTGTCATGAAATCATGACACTTTAGTCTTCATGGCCTTCCTCTCAGCTTTTGTCATGAAATCATGACACATCTTTGCGTCATCTCACTCTCTAAATCGTGATGCTTAGCACATGTCCATGATGCTTTCGCCTTGAAGCTCTTCCTTCTTCAATTTGTCATGAAATCATGATGCTTCTTCTATTTAAGACTTGCTAACTATTTTTGTCATGAAATCATGACACTTTCTCCAACTGCAAGTTGCCATCTCAACCTGTCATGAAATCGTGACACTTTCTCATCCGTACAACTTCTTTTACCTGTCGTGAAATCGTGATGCTTTGCTTTAAAGCTTTCTCCTGTCATGAAATCGTGACACTTCTAGCTTTCGTATGCTTTCTCCACTGCCTGTCGTGAAATCATGACGCTTCTCCTTTCAGACTCTTTTCTTTGCTGCATGTCACAAAATCATGATAGTCCTCAACTTGACCTCTGTAGCATGTCATAAAAATGCGATAGCCCTCACTTGGAACTTTGCATCATGTCACGAAATCATGACAGTTCCTGAATCACTTTCTCTCTCTTCAATCTTGTCACGAAATCATGACAGCTCACACTGCGGACTCTCTCTTCTGCAACATGTCATGAAATCGTGACACTTTTTTGTCCGTACAACCTCCTTTGCAGAATGTCATGAAATCATGACACTTTTCTTTCTCTGCCTTCCTGCACTTTCGAGTCACGAAAATGCGACATGTCACGAAATCGTGACAGTTTTGCCTGCTCGTCTCTGCCTTCCCGCATGTCACGAAATCGTGACACATTTGCCCAAACTTTCTCTCTCCTCAAACATGTCATGAAATCGTGACGTTTGCCCTTTCTCTCTCCTCAAACATGTCATGAAATCATGACAGTTTTCCAGCACTTTCTCTCTCCTCAAACATGTCGCGAAATCATGACAGTTTTCCACCGCTCGCATACTTTTTCTTACTTGTCTTTTTCTTGATCTTTTGCAACTGGGCTACCCCGATCTTCTTGGAAACTCACTCGTCCATGCTTGAAACCTTCATCAAGACACATTCTTTGACATCAAACCAAATTGCTTCAAGACCTTCTTGACATCAATGACAACATCTACACTTAGAGCAAAGGCAATGTACCCAAGGTACCCAAAATTGCCAACAACCATGCTCATAGAACCAATCCTTAGGTTCCATCCATTTCATCCAACCTCGTTCGCCTTGACCATAATTCAACATGAGTCTTGTTGATTTATTCACCCCACTTTGCAATCCATACGATCTGGCTAAGCCAATTCTAATTTACATAAGCCTTATTGATATGGACCAAATTTCCTCACCTCCATCCTTTGCCAAATTTGTCTTATTCAAGGAATTGGTAAGGACATTTACCAAATACATTCCTCCATCTCCTCTGCCTTCACCATTGCCTTCCCCTTCGGATCCAGAGGTTTTCTAGGAATAAATAGATGAGGATAAACCAGAATAGTTTGATGATATCTTAGATGATATTCATATGATCCCTACAGCCCATTATCTTGAGGAAGGTGTAGCACCCTAAAATTGGCGTAGTTAAACCATCAGTAAAAAGTAAAAAATTTGAATTTTAACCTCAAAATCGCCCGTTAACCGCTCACCTCATTTTTTGCACCATTTTTAGAAGTTGTTTTGACCGTTGGACGATATCATCGTCGATCTGACGATATCATCCCAAATCGGATGAATTCATCTGGAATAGAACGTCCAGACGATTTCATCCCAAAACCAAATTTTCATAATTAGCTTCTGTTTCAACAACCTCTCCAACTCGGGCAGAAGCGTGTCTGCACGGTTGGAGATTCCTACGTTGGAGATCTCCCAGATTGGGATGATCCCCAACCTCCTAACCTCCCCCTAATCCTATATAAACTTGGGATTTTCCCAGTTTATCCCCCCGGCTGATCATTTCCCTGCAACTTTAGTTTTTGCTGTGTTAGAACATCCTATCCCCCATCATTTGCATTTGTGTTTTCAAGTTTTATTGCAGGATCTCACTGTGTTTCAACCGAGAGGAAGCTCGGATCGTCGCAGGCGATTCAACCACAATTTTGGATGATCTTGTCGAGATCGACGATGATCTCGTACGATTGCAGATGATTTTGACTGCAGTTCAGATTGGGGGCAATCAAAGCCCTGAGTTTGCATTCTCTATCTCTTTTTCTTATTTAATTGTGCATTAGATTAATTCACTTCTGTTCTGCATCTTGGAGTTCACCTCATTTAGCATATTTGCATGATAAAATTCAAAATAAATTATTAAAACATTGCATCCCATTTGATTTGATATCTGGATTTATCATTTAAGCATTTATATTCTTATTTCTATCATTTTGTATCATTCTTGCAATTGTATTTTTGGTTTTTGGTGTCTGTTTTCATGATTGCAGGTTTTTGACGAATTCGTCGGGTCGTTGACGATCTTGGCTGATCTCAGATGATCTCCTATGATCTGGGATGATTCTGTACAATTACGGATGATCCTGTCATATCCGGGATGATCTGGACTCCTACAAGCTTCAGAATCTTCATCAGACATCAGAAATCAGGTGCACTCTTCTCCATTTTAGATATTTTCTGTATTTAGGATTCATTTATGTTTGTTGTCTTCATATAAACCAAAAATTTCATATAGAATAGCTTAGATTCATTTTGGCCAACCTAGGAATCTGAATGATTGAATATAAAATGAACACATCAAACCCATTCTCAACCTAGGCATGGAAAGCGCCACTCAAAGTTTCCTGGTGAACCCCACCATCCATCAAAAATTCACCCTTATACCCCTCCCCCGAGAGGCGCGACCTTCAAAGGGCCTCTCCGTCCGAGGTATTGTCCCATCCTTCTCGCATCCCCCTTTCGGGCACGGATCCTTTAGCTTGAAGGTAAGGGTGCAAAAAATTTGGGCGATACATTTTGGTGAACCCGACGTGAAACTAAAACACCTTTTGAAAACAATTCAAAAAAAAAAACACATTATTAAGAACATCTAGAATCATTAGAAAACCGTTAAATTTGCATATCATACTTAGATGGTAGATTATAATAGAAGACGAGTTGTCACCATAAATGTTGAAAATCAATTAACGGCCATAGAGATTACTTATGTGCTTAGAGTACCTCAAACAAATAGAGCCCAACCTTTGTGGGACGAACTTGATAGGAGATTGGGTATTATTGAATCTAGATCTGTAGAACTTAGGCAAATTAAGAGGTTTGTCCTAGATAGAATCTTGGATCCTGATCAGGTGACTTTGTATCATGAACTTCAGAGAGCTTGCCATAGGTGGTTAGCAGATAAAAGAGCACTTGTGTCTTCCGAATTATACACCTTTGAGGAATACCTTGAGAATGCAGTTGTAGTACATAAATTTCTATCTCGTATAGAGGATCAAGAAGTCATTCTTACGGATAGAAAGATATGGAATAGAGTTCCTAGAGTTGTGTTGTATCGAGAGTATTGCCATGAACTTTATTTTTACATGTCAGGGTCTGAAGTAGATCATATTACCATAGCACACTTTGTCAAATTCTTGAAAAACCACTTCCAATTTGAAGAGGAGCATTTCATGACTCCCGATGAACTTGACCCTATCAATGATATCCATAAACTATTCATAGAAAACTAAGTCATTCTTTTTACTATTGTTATTTCTTGCAACTAGCATGTTGTTTGTTATTTTTATTCTCGCAAAATAATAATATAATCAAACAAAAATAAAAAAAACAAAAAAAAACAAAACATTTTCCTTTTAAAGTATTATAGTAGGTATATAGTTAAAATATATACCTCTCAACCCTATCGCATATATATATATATATATATATATATATATATATATATATATATATATATATATATATATATTTGCTAAAACCTAAGTTTAGCACAATGCCTAGACTTAGGAATGGAAAACAAACCGAAGAAGATGAAGATTGGTTAGGAAGACCATTAATTGACCAAAATGTCCCTCCTGAGGACCAAGTTCAGGAAGAAGAGAACCCTAGACCAGCAAGAAGAAGAGCTTGCTGTAGGAAATGAACAAGAAGAAACTGTTAGAGAGGAAGGATCCTCATCCCCTAAAATGTCTCCGGGAGGAGCTATCACTTTTGAAAACATGGAACAATTCTGGAAGTTCATTAACACTAATATTGGTGTTTTTAATAGAGCAGCCCATATGGACAAGGATCGAATTAGTGACACTCAAGCAACTCTAGAAGAAGTATTTCACACACGCACTAATCCCTTGTCCTTTATTGAACAAGAGAGTGATCAATCTGGACCATCCAATTTGGATATGGTAGCTGTGATCCGGAACATGCAACAACAATAGGTTACCCAACCACCTAAAGTGCCTGTTAACAAGCCTAGGGTCATTCCCGCACAAAAGAAACCATCATTTACTACTCTATTTCGCCAAGCTCTTGATCAACATACCTCAAATCAACAAAAACCCAAAACAAAACCAAACACCAATTACCAACAATCTGGGGTACAACATAATACTATTACAAATCCCCTTCATAATACTCTTCCTACCAACACTTTGCATAATAGCAATATAGCATCTAATCCTTATGTCACACCATCATACACTCATAGATCCCATACCTATGTCCCACCGAACCAATATGGTGGACAAACTAGTAATCTTGAAACCATGGTGAAATAGCTAGTTTCCCGCATGGACCAGATAGATCCCTACCGTCCCTCGTACAATTATCGAGAGATGTGTAGTCAGCCTTTAGATCCTATAGTCGTAGCACAACCGTATCCTAAACATTTTCCTATGCCTGTTCTTCCCATATATAAAGGAACCGAAGATCCCATAGAGCATCTTCGTATGTTTAGGATAGCATGTCATGATATATCACATGATGACTTGTTATTACTAAAAATGTTCTCGAAAATCTTGGGAGGAATGGCATTAGAGTGGTATTATCAATTACCCACTAATTCTTTGAGGAATTTCGAAGAAACTTCCGAGTCTTTTGTTCATCAATTTAGTGCCTACATCGAAAGACATGTGACCATTAAAGATTTGTATAACTTAAAACAGGACAAAGATGAATGCTTTGCTGATTTCCTAGCTAGGTGGAGACAGTTGATAGGAAAATTGCACTTTGTGTTACCTTATAGGGAGATGTTGGACATCTTTATTAATAATTTGCAAGAGCAACTATCTTACGAATTATCAATTGCTACCTTGACCACCTTCGATCAGGCTATAGACTTAGCCCGAAGAGTGGAAGATGCTCTCATTAGGAGAGGCCAGCTTAAAAAGAAAGACGATGAGAAAACATCCAAAAATCAATATAAGAATAAACAAGTTGTGGGTGATGGAGTCACCGATAGCAGAAATATTGCTAATGTTAATGCTGCAAAGACAATGGAGAAGTTTGTACTGAAACCTCCTGATAGACCTCCTCGAGAATTTACTAGGTTAAATCAACCTTTATCAACTATTCTACCACAATTATTAGAACGAGGTTTGATTCAATTACCAAATATCTGGGAACCTGATCCAACTATACCCGGATACAGAGCAGATTTACACTGTGACTTCCATAGAGGACCTGGACACACTACCAACTCTTGTAAAATATTAAAACATAAAATACAGGACTTGATTGATAACAATGAGATGGAGGTGCAAGCCTTTCAACCTAAGCAAAATCCTCCTAATAATGTTCAAAAGAACACCCCACAAAACCAGAATCGGAATGCCAATCAGTCATTAGACATCTTTCAACATCCCTTACCAAAACATGGTAAGGAGGTGGCTAATCAAATTGAACATCATAATGTCCCTCCTCCTGCCCGATATGTAGGAACTATTAGTGGGCATTTACCTGCTCATGATCTGGAAATATTTGACACAACTTTATCCGTGGTTACAACCAGGCCTCTATATAATATTCAGATACCCGATCTTAGTGATACAGAATACGAGACTGAGAGTGATATGGAAATCACATCAAATCAATCGAATAGTTCTGAAGATGAATCGGATACTATTCACCCTATCACAAGTTATATGGTTCCAGAAGAACCATTTCCAAGAAGAGTCACTACTAGACCATCGTCTCACCGATTACTTTCTAATGAGCTAGCTATAAACGCTAGACCAAGACCCATTCATCATCCGCAGAATAATATTGTGGGTACCATCGAAGCTGTTACTAGACAACAAGCTCAAAATTATCAACAAGATCAAATTCAGAATGGTGGATCAACTCCATTTGTTTTGAAGGTTCCTAATAAAGGGAATCATGCACCTAATGTTCAACCTAAACCTCCTTATAATATTAATGAACAATTATCAAATATTACAGCTAGAATTTCCCTCTTGGACCTTTTAAGATCTTCTCCTACACATAGAGATGAATTAATGCTCACATTAAGCCAGATGATGGTACCACAAGACATTCAATCTGAAGCCATGGCCAATACTATAATAACTCATGAAGTTGATTGTATTGACTTTCGGGATAGAGACATACCTCAACATAGTTTACATAAAGATAACCCCTTGTATATTACTGCCTTAATTGGAGATGTAGCAGTCAAACGAGTTTTGATTGATAATGGTTCATCTTTAAATATTTGCACTTTTGACTTCTACCAAATATTTGGGTTTAGAAGTGAGGAAATGAAAAGAACTGATATGATCATAAAAGCTTTCAATGACGAAACACAAGAAACGTGTGGAGTTATTACCATTCCATTGCAAGTTGGTCCGAGAACCTTGGATACGATCGTGTTTATTGTACATTGCCCTGCATCGTACAATATACTCTTGGGTCATCCTTGGATCAACGCGATGCGAGCTGTTCCCTCAACCTTACATCAATGTGTTAAGTTTGAATTTAAGAATCAGTTGGTTACCATTCATGGTGATCCAAGACCCTTTGATATGTGTGCTTTGGCGGAACCTATTGGAGTTCAATTTTGCCCCTGCTCTGTCATCCACACATCCTAATTCTCATTATCCATCTAAACGTGTGAAACTCACACCCACAAAGTCATCTACTTCTTCTCCATCAGTTGCACCTTCACATATAGCTCAACCATCTTCTGAACAAACCGCATTAGGACCTAAGAAAGATCCTAATCCCACAACCAATGTCTCTTGTTCTACTCCTATAACTTCCATACCTATAATAGACCCATCTATCGACACCTCTACACCGTCTACATCCACCAAAGTCATATTTTCCGCATCGAAGACGTAGGGAATGTTCCTTCTACCTCTTATGCTCTTACCGACGAGCTCTTACCCGATCTATCTAAAATTCTTATATCAGAAGAAACGAATGCTTCTATGCAAGATTCCCTTATTTTAAATAATTTGCCACCATCTCCTCGTACCTTGGGCCTCCCACAGCCTATGGGAAGTATTTACCAAGTCGGGAGTTGTGCCTTTATTTATAAGGGATATGACTGGGGTAGAATACCCAGAAACATCAAAACTCATTATGATGGATATGCTCGATGTTATTTTACTAATGAGTATATTAAAGCCAAACCTATAATGCTTAAATTGGGATATAAAGGGAAAGGTTTGGAACCTTTCCTAGAATGGTATGAAAGAACCTTTTGAGGTAGAAGCGTGGCCCGCCCGATGTGGTGTGGGCCTATTTCCTAGTAAGGGTCAGCCATTCCCATTTGAGGATGATGACCATCTTATATGTTACCAAGATTATTTAGATGAACGCGATGCCTTGCGTTTAATAAATAAGACATTCACATGTAATATGCTATCTATAGCTTATCCTGAGATGATCGCTGAATCCGACGATGAGTTGGAGGGAGATATCTTCCATGATGTCTCCGTTGAGGAATTATTACATAATGGATTTTATTTTGATGGCTCTATACCTAGTATAGCCCAACTTGAGGCCATGACTCCTCAAGACGAATTATCCAAGCTAACCTTGGAAGAATTACAAGAATTGGGCGTTTCACCCGCCCCACCTAATTTTGAGAGAGATCTACACATGGAAGTAGAAAATGTCATAAAAATTAACATTGGAACCGAGGATAACCCCCACATAATCAACATTGGATCAGAATTGAGTCAAGAAAAATAGGATAAATACATTGCATTTCTTAAAGAATATGAAGATGTCTTTGCTTGGACATATGAAGATATGCCAGGTTTAGACCCTTCTGTAGTTATGCATCACCTAGTAGTCCACCCGGATGCTAAACCTGTTAAACAGAAAACTTAGAAAAATGCATCCTAAAGTGGCCTTACTAGTCAAAGGGGAGTTAGAAAAACTCCTGAATGTTATTTTTATACAAGCCATTGATTATGCTTGAATGGATCTCGAATGTAGTTCCAGTAACTAAGAAAGAAGCTACTAAGGTTAGGGTTTGTACAGACTTTAGAGATATTAATGTTGCATGCCCTAAAGATGATTTTCCCCTTCCCAATATGGATCAGATCATTGATTTTACTATTGGGAGTGGAATGATATCCTTAATGGATGGATTTTTTGGTTATAATCAGATCAGGATAGCTCCTGAAGATCAGGCTAAAACAACCTTTATTACCCCTTGGGGGACTTTTTGTTGGAAAGTGATGCCATTCGGGTTGAAGAATGCAGGTGCAACCTATCAACGAGCCATGACTTATATCTTTCATGATATGATGCATGATATACTACATGATTATGTAGATGACATTATAGCTCGTTCTACTAAAGAAGATGACCATTTAGATGACTTGAGAAAAGTATTTGATCGGTTAAGGGAATATCTTATCCGATTGAATCCAACCAAATGTATATTCGGAGTTAAGTCGGGTAAATTATTGGGGGTTATAGTTTCTTTACGTGGCATCAAAATTGACCCTCTCAAGATTACGGCTATCACTGATATGCCCGCACCTACAAATATATCTGAATTACGGAGTCTACAAGGTAAGCTTCAAGCTATCCGTCGCTTCATCGATAAGCTGGCGGATAAAACTGGACCCTTTCTTAAGCTTCTTAAGAAGGATGTCTCTTTCCATTGGGACGACGAATGTCAGGAAGCATTTGAACTCCTCAAACAATATCTTCTTAACCCACCTATACTTTCGCCACCTAAACTTGATCGCCCATTTATCTTGTATATTTTTGCTTCGATTTTGCTTTAGGAGCTATGTTAGCTCAACTTGATGATGAGAAAAGAGAGCGTGCTAATTATTACATTAGCAGAACATTAATTAGTTATGAAACCCGCTACACAACATTAGAGAAGTTATGTCTAGCAGTCATATTTTCTACACAGAAACTATGCCATTATATGCTCAGTCAAAAAACATATGTTATTGCTAAATCCGATCCCTTGCGGTATCTCATGAGTCGACCTTATTTATCTGGTCGCACAAAAAAGTGGGTTCTTGCGCTAAGCGAGTTTGAACTCACGTTTATAGGACAGAAGTCTGTTAAGGGTCAAATCATAGCAGATCAATTAGTTGTTGCACCCTTAGAATCCACCCATCCCCTCATCATTGAGTTTCTTGATGAATGCCTTAAACTAGAGGCAGATCATTCAGAGCAATGGTCCTTATACTTTGATGGAGCCCGATGCATGAGTGGGGCTTGTGTAGGTATTATTTTGATATCTCCATGAAAACATCTCATACCTCTATCCTTTAAATTAATGTTTGTGTACTAATAACATTGAATATGAGGCTCTAATCCTTGGATTACGAGTGCCCTGCACTAAAAATTAAAAATATATTAGTTTTCGGTGATTCTCAACTTGTTATAAATCAAATTAATGATGTTTATTAGACCATAGATGATAAATTGCATCCATATAAAGCATATGTATTACAATTAATATCTTTATTTGATCAAGTTACCTTGGAAGCTATTCCTAGAACTAGCAATCGTGTGACTGTCTCTTTTACCCTTGGAGTTAGATGACAAATATGCTACCATAATTATTCGTTGACTCCAGGAACCCAAAAGCATCTAATAAAAATTAATTAAAATCCTCAAAATGCAATAAAGGGTGATTGGCACATTCAATTATATCCTGCTTGGGGCTTATCGAACTAGCAGTACTCCCATGGGCACTTCACCTATTTTTTTGGTTTATGGCGTTGTTTTTCCCTTTGAATTAGAAGTTCCTTCTTTGGCTCTGCTACTTCAAGATACTAAAGTAGGAGATGAATATCATGTTGGCATATTTAGTCAGCTGGAACTCCTAGATGAGAAGCGCATTAATGCTTTGGAGCATCTTCGTGCCTACTAGAACAAGCTCAAATGAGCATATCTCAAGAAAGTTCATCATCGATCCTTTGAGATCGGCGACCTTGTCTTAAAAGAAAATCAAAAAAATACTAATGCAACTAAAGACCTTAAAGGTAAATTTGAGCCTAATTGGCTTGGGCCATATATTATCACTGCTAAATTTGGATCGAGAGCATACATATTAGCTACCTTAGATGGTAAAGATCTTAAAGAACCTATGAACATTATGCATCTTAAGCGCTATTATGCATAAATCTGGTAATTTCATCACTGTATATATTATACATATTGTCTTCTTTTAGTAATTCATATAAAAATTTCAAAAACAGTAATATTATGTATTCTCTCAATTCATAAATTAAAATCAAAATATAAAAAAATCAAAATCATCAAAATCCTCAAAAACATCTTCTATTTTTGCACTGTCAATTCTTGAAGTATTGCAGTTATATTTTCAGTTATTTTGGATAAATTAGCATTTATTTGGAATCCCTCACTTTCACACTCACATGAATAAATATCTTGATCTTATTTGGTATGATTATTAATCTCTCTTATATCGAAGTCCACAGTTGAATTAAATAAATTTTTGAGCATAGAGAACTGATCTTGTTATTTACTTGAACCAAGTACACCTTTTCACATTAAAATGATTTCATTGCAAATTCAAAACGATGCTACATAGTAGAAGTGGTCTCTTGAGCGAAAAGTTTCCCCTGCTATCCTATCATGCACATGGTCTAGAATCTTTGAGAATTGACAAAAGGACAAGCTCACCCCTGCCTAGAATAAAAATCCCTTGCTCTACAACCAATCCGAGCAAGTATCCCTAGTATAGGAAGAAAAAGAAAAAAAAAGGAAAGTCAAGAAAAATCATGAGAAAAAGAAGCATTATTTCAATATCATTTTGTACCATCTCAGCAATATTTCAGCATTATCTCAATGTCAAGAAAAAATACAAAAAAAAAAAGAGAGAAAAGAAAAGAAAAAGCAAAAAGCAATAAAATCCCTTCCCCTACCCTTTGAAAGAAAAGAAGGGTGAATGAGCTTGAATCCCTGGAATTCTCAATTATTCGAAAACCGTGAGGTAAGCCCCATAACAGGTGGTTTGTGCCCAACCCGCTTGGCCTTGGGTAACTCCTAGCGTGGTGATATGTCTATCACATTAGCGACCTTCTTTTGTATAGACCTATGTCCGCTCATGGATCAGCTAGCTCTTGATGACCCGACTTACATAGTAGTCTGGTACGGTTACATGCATATAAATCATGGTCAACGAACACTCATTTGGTTAATTCAAATTACTTGTATCAAATTATCTTGCTCAAAATTGGTAAATGAACAATACAATTGCACACACATTTGTGTTTGAGAGATTTTGTATCATTATGATAGATCAAGATCGGCAATGAACTCACATATGCACATGGGGTTCCTTATAAATCTAAATTTTGTCTTTGAGATAATTTAAAATATTTATGCAAATCTTCTGGAATAATTTGATTTTCTTACTTGAGAATATTGGCTTAGCGTAAAAACAATTAAATACATTTTTTTCAAAAATCCAAAATTTCTTTCAAAACATGTTCAAAAATCTAGCAATAAAGTCACATTTATATATTTTCGACTTTCGCAACGATGGTATAGTTCCTAAACCTAAATTGGAATTTTATGCCTAGTGCAAGTCCTCATTTTTATATTTTTTATCTCAAAATCAAAAATCAACTATGCAATAAAACTATTATATCAATTTCTTCTTTGGATTTCGCGATGATGGTATAAGTCTATACCTAAAATTCTATGCCTAGCGCAAACCATCGTTCTAATTTTATTTCCCATTTATTTAATCCATAAAAGCATATGGCTTAAATCATTATGTTACACAATTGTGCTTTAAAAAAGAACGAAAACTTTTCTATTTCATTTCATTATGTCAACATTCAGTTTTGCGACGATGGTATAATTCCTAGGCAATTGTTCAAATTTCTATCACACTTAGGAATTTTATGCCTAGCAAAAATCATATTTTTAATATTTCATGCATAATATTTTCATGGAAATCTGAAAACAAATCATCACCATCATCATTTTTCATCATCACAACACAAAGTCTTAAGAAAGTCTCTTAAGCACCCTTTTACTTTTAGCAATATTTCTCTCATACCGGGATTAGCTTGATGACCTAGCGAGCGGTGACTCCATGAAATGGTCATGTAACAATGACAATGTCCTTTGAAATTATTGTTAGAAGTCACTTTATTTTTCATCAAATCACACCACAACAACCAATTTGTTTACATCAGATTATTTCATTTAAATTTTATAGCATGACATAAAATTATAATATTTTCAACGACATAATTACATGAATAATCAATCAACAATTAAAAATATTAAAGCATCATAAAACATATGCACAAGTCATATCACAAAAAGAATATATATATATATATATATATATATATATATATCAAGAAATATATACATCATATCAAAATGGATTGGTATGCCACAATCTATACCCTGGCATACTCAATCCTCTCAAAAATATATGGTCTATGTACAATGAGCAGCTAGTCTCGAGAAGCCCTCGAGCTCTCAGCCTCATCTCCTCTCCCGCCTTGAGGTGGAGGAGGTGGTCCCATCGAAGTCCGTGCTATATCATGGGTCCTCGACGTCGATCATGATGATGTCCTCGATGACCCCATCCTGATCGGCTCTGCAATGTTGGTTGGCAGTGGTATCCTCTGCTCCTCTAGAACCACATGATAGTACAACCCCTAGTAGAACGTAGTCTAAGCAATAGCCCATGCCAGCTCCAGAATGCTCGCCCCTCTGCTCCGAGCCCTGAGTCATGTAGCCTCATCCTGAAGAGTCTGCACCTGAGCTCATAGGCGGGCATTCTCTGCCCGAAGAGCCACCATCTCACTGCTCTCCCCCACCTCGACACCCTTGCCCTTATCGAGTGATGGTGGCCTATCCCTCTATTGAGAAGGGAGTCCCTCCTCCCTCCTCTCTGGCTGTTGTTGTCTCTCCGGAGCCTGTGGTACTCTTCGATGTCTCTCCTGAGGAGGCCATCGTTGATCCCTCCCTTCGTGACCCCTCACTACATCGATGGCATCCTGGCATCGCCTCTCCATCCATTGCACTATAGCATGCATCAGACCCTATGCCCTCATCATCCGAGGAGGGCGGATGCCTACATACCAGGCATCATACCCATCTGCTACCCCTATATCATCCCCATCCACTGGCTGAATGGGGGCATCATCAACGTCCTGACTCTAGAACCACTGCATGTCTAGAGCCCCGCTCAATGTAGTATTATCCCAGATAGTTTGGGAGTACTCATAATCCCTAAGAGAAGGGATCCCCTACTGTAGACCGAACTGCCTCAAAACTCGGTCATAGCGGTGGAGCTCTACCTCTCCCCACTCCATCCTCAACTAGATGACTCACCTAATGTGAGCCAACTCCTATCCATCCTCTCCCCACCCTGGATGCTCTCTCCATGGTCTCTAGGTGATCTGATCTGGGGTGAGGTCATCTAGCAACCTCTAGGACATCGATAGATCTATCCATCATTGTGACCCTCTCTAGAGCCACCAATAGAAAACTTGGGGTCTCTCCCGATCAACTCCTATCAGTGGAAGCCCTATCGGCCTCTGCACTACAATGTGCTCCCAACACCAAACCTGTAGTAGCGATGTCAGCACCAGACATCGACCTCCCTTGTATACGACCCCGTAAAGGATCCTATACAAGCGGCATAGTACAAAGCTACCCCAAGAAAACCTGTATCCATGGTCTCTCATGTCGTAGACCACATCTGAGAGGAGCCACGGTAACCTACATCCACTCTGGTGGCATAGAAGAAGGCCACCCACCACCCCTACCAAAACTCGGGTCAATCGAGATGCCCTAGGCATCCGCCTCAATGCCTCGATGTTCACTCCACCCTTCTCCAGGGCGAAGCTTGGGTCATCGCATAATCTCATCATGGCATGGCCCTGATTGGTCGAAGGAGTCATGAACCGCCCATGTATGGGGATCCTCAAGATCCTCCATACATCCTCTAGAGTGGGAGTCATCTCCCCTGTCGGTAGCCGAAAGCAGGATGACTCCGGATACCATCTCTCTGCTAGGGTTGTCAGTAGCCCCATGTCTATAGGAATTTGTGGCATCTCTACCACATGCTGTAGTCCGACCTCTGCTAGTCTGTCTCGCTCGGCCTGATCGAGCGTGGCTAAATCATCTCTGAGACCCCCATATTTCCACTCTCGACTCTTTAGTAATCCCCTCTACAAAATAAATAATAAAACAACAAAAATCATTAATACATAATCATTAAATGCAATTAAAATCAATTTCATCTCATAAAAAAATGATATCACCCATTATTGGACGATATCGTACCAAATTTAGTTAAAATCATCCTTAATAGGATGAAATCGTCTCCGATTCTTCAATTTGGGGATCGCCCCTTATTTCTTCGATTTCGTCCTTAGACGAAATCGACGATATAGGGACGATTTCGATAAAATTGGGACGATTTCGTCCCGACATCGTCGACGGCCTAAAAATGGCCGTGATGCCCAAAAACAATTAAAATTCAAGTAAAAAATTAAACAAATCAAGTTAAAAACATAGTACACTAGGTTTAGATCCTTACCCGCAACCCGCATCGGACCTCTGTCGATCTGTGTGTCGTTTCCACCATTTCGCCTGCAGAGCTCTGAAACAGCGAAAGTGAATAGTAAAAATGAATTAGGGTTTTACCCTATTTTTCTTATTTTTATTTAAAAACAACATTTTTTTTAATTTTTGCTTTTTCACGCTTTTACCTCAAACGTTCGATTTGGGTAAAAACTCGGAGGGGGCACCATAGCAAACAGTTGTACGATTCGACCTAGAATCGTCGTCTAAAAAATGGAATAAATTTTTGCTTTCTCGTAAAGCGTGAAGAACTCGTCTTTAACGCATTTTCCTTGAAAAAATTCGCTAAAGAGGGGGCAAAATGTAGCACCCTAAAATTGGCACAGTTAAACCCTCAATAAAAAGTAAAAAATTTGAATTTTAACCCCAAAATCGCTCGTTAACCGCTCACCTCATTTTTTGTGCCATTTTTAGAAGTTGTTTTGACCATTGGACGATATCGTCGCCGATCTGACGATATCGTCCCAAATCGGACGAATTCATCTGGAACAGAACGTCCAGACAATTTCATCCCAAAATTAAATTTTCATAATTAGCTTTTGTTTCAACAACCTCTCCAACTCGGGCAGAAGCGTGTCTGCGCGGTTGGAGATTCCTACGTTGGAGATCTCCCAGATTGGGATGATCCCCAACCTCCTAACCTCCCCTAATCCTATATAAACTTGGGATTTTCCCAGTTTATCCCCCTAGCTGATCATTTCCCTGCAACTTTAGTTTTTGTTGTGTTAGAACATCCTATCCCCCATCATTTGCATTTGTGTTTTCAAGTTTTATTGCAGGATCTCACTGTGTTTCAGCCGGAGGAAGCTCGGATCGTCGCAGGCGATTCAACCACAATTTCGGACGATCCTGTCGAGATCGACGATGATCTCGTACGATTGCAGACGATTTTGACTACAATTCAGATTGGGGGCAATCAGAGCCCTAAGTTTGCATTCTCTATCTCTTTTTCTTATTTAATTGTGCATTAGATTAATTTACTTCTATTCTGCATCTTGGAGTTCACCTCATTTAGCATATTTGCATGATAAAATTCAAAATAAATTATTAAAACATTGCATCCCATTTGATTTGATATCTGGATTTATCATTTAAGCATTTATATTCTTATTTCTATCATTTTGCATCATTCTTGCAATTGTATTTTTGGTTTTTGGTGTCTGTTTTCATGATTGCAGGTTTTTGACGAATTCGTCAGGTCACTCTGACGATCTTGTCTGATCTCAGACGATCTCCTATGATTTGGGATGATTCTGTACAATTACAGATGATCCTGTCATATCCGGGATGATCTGGACTCCTACAAGCTTCAGAATCTTCATCAGACATCAGAAATCAGGTGCACTCTTCTCCACTTTAGATATTCTCTGTATTTAGGATTCATTTATGTTTGTTGTCTTCATATAAACCAGAAATTTCATATAGAATAGCTTAGATTCATTTTGGCCAACCTAGGAATCTGAATGATTGAATATAAAATGAACACATCAAACCCATTCTCAACCTAGGCGTGGAAACTGCCACTCAAAGTTTCCTGGTGAACCCCACCATCCGTCGAAAATTCACCCTTATACCCCTCCCCCGAGAGGCGCGACCTTCAAAGGGCCTCTCCGTCCGAGGTATTGTCCCATCCTTCTCGCATCCCCCTTTCGGGCATGGATCCTTTAGCCTGAAGGTAAGGGTGCAAAAAATATGGGTGATACAGAAGGTTCCCACATGTCTATTGAAGATACCATCGATGTGGACCTTAGTTCATACAAAGACAATCCCCAAATTGTCAAGCTTGGCAAAATTTTATCACCTGACGAACAAGAGCAATTTATTGCTCTCCTCAAAAGGAATAAAGGCATATTTGCATGATCCTATAAGGACATACCTGGTCTTGACCCTAGTTTGGTTTTCCACAAAAACTTAGGAGAATGCATCCTACTATTGCCCTCTTAGTAAAAATTGAGCTTTAAAAACTCTTAGACATGAACTTCATTGTTCCTATTGACTATCCTAAGTGGATATCAAACATGGTACCCATTTGCAAGCCTAAAGGGGCGATACGTGTATGCACTAAATTTTGAGATCTTAATAAAGCATGTCTCAAGGATGATTTCCCTCTCCCAAACATTGATACTCTTATTGATACCTGCACTGGCCATGAAATGCTTTCACTCATGGATGGTTTTTTAGGATATAACCAGATTCGAATAAATCCTAATGACCAACACAAAACAACATTCACTAGACCTTGAGGAACTTTTTGTTACAAGGTGATGCCCTTGGCCTAAAAAATGCAGGTGCCACTTATCAACGTGCCATGACATACATTTTCAATGACTACATGAATAATATTATTGAATACTATGTGGATGATATGTTGGCTAAATCTAAAACTCGACAAGACCATATTGATGTATTGGAGAAAGTTTTTGACCGACTCCTAGAATATAATGTAAGGTTGAATTCCAAGAAATGTGTCTTTGGTGTTACCTCAATCAAACTCCTAGGATTCATTATCTCCAAAATAGGCATTGAAGTGGGACCTAATAAGGTCAAGGGCATCATGGAAATGCCTACCCCAACTAATTTAAAGGAATTGCATAGTTTACAAGGAAATATCCAATCAATCCGTCATTTCATTGTGCAACTTTTTGACAAATATAGGCCATTCAATCACTTACGTCAAAAGGGGGTGCCATTCTCTTAGATAGATGAGTGTCAAAAAGCCTTCAATGACCTAAGCAATACCTAGCTTCTCCATCAGTCTTAGCTCCTCCTCGTATGGGGATCATATTTTATCTTTACATCTCAGCAACAAACTTTGCATTAGGGACAATGGTTGCACAAAAGAATGAACAACATCAAGAGCAATTTGTCTACTACATTAGTTGAACATTGGTAAGTTATGAAACTAAATACGCTTATGTAGAAAAATTGTGCTTAGTAGTGGTTTTTACCACTAAGAAACTTTGACATTACATGCTTAGCCACACAACCTATGTCATAGCTAGAGAAAATCCTTTGCGTTACATGATGACCTGCACTTACAATAACACATGCACCACTAAATGGATAATATCCTTACTGAATTCAACTTGGAATTCATTAGCCAAAAATCCATTAAAGGTCAGGCAATAGTTGATCAACTTGCAGAAGCTCCATTACCTAGTGATCATCCTTTTATTATTGATCTCCCAAATGATTCAGTATTTGTTGTCATCAATCAAGAAGAAGATGTCATTATAGAGGAATACATTGATATCACACTATTCTTCGATGGCTCTAAGTGCATGAAAGGTCAAGGTTTTGGAGTCGTATTTTACACACCATAGGGGGTACCTATCCCCTTGTCATTTAAACTAGACTTCTAATGCACAAAAAACACTGCAGTGTATGAAGCCTTAATCTTAGGTCTTCAATCAGCTATAGCTATGAGCATTAAGCATATTAAGATATTTGGTAATTCTCAACTTGTTGTCAAGCAAATCAACGGAGAATACCAATGCAAAGAACCTACCATTAAACTTTATCATGAAGTAGCAATGAAGTTATTTTCTAAGTTTGATTGGTATGAAATCAATAGCTTGCCATGTTTGACTAATAGATTTGTAGATGTGATGGCATCCCTTGGATCATTGATTCCAAAAGACTCCTTTGGAGAGGTACAACCCCTTATCATTTCAACGGTCTCAAAATATGAAATTTCCCATTTTGAGTCAAAATATGAAAAGGATGTTTGCTTTATCCAGTCAGATTCATAAGAGCCTTGGTCAAGCCATATAGTAGCCTTTCTTAAGTTTGGAATACTCCCATATGATATGTCTCGAACTGCCAAATGCACTTTCAAGTAAAAAGCAACCCGTTTTATTCTTTTGTGGTACGTGTTGTATGAACGTGGTTATGATGGAGTCCTCCTTCATTGTGTCAAGTCTAGTGAGGCATAAAGAGCTATTGCTAAAGCTCATGATGGTACTTGTGGTGGTCATTTTAGTGGAATGGCCATTGCAAAGCGTATTTTACGCACAAATTATTATTGGCCCATAATGGAATGTGATTGTTGCACCTTTGTCAAACATTGCAAAAAGTGCCAAGAACATGCTAATTTAACTCATATACCATCACAAGTCTTGCAACCTATTCAAAGTCTTTGATCCTTTTCACAATGGGGCCTTAGATCTAATTGGGAAAATTTTACCTCCTTCCTTGGGGCAACATACTTTCATCATCACAACCGTTGAATACTTCACAAAGTGGGTTGAGGCAATTCCTCTAACCAGTATGACAGGACCTAGAATTGTGGAGTTTATACTTCATCATATCATTTTCCATTTTGGTATACCCTCAAAAATAATTTTAGATAATGGCAAGTCTTTCAAGAACAAGGATGTCCAAGCACTTTATGATAAATACAATATTCAACATAGTTTCTCAACTCCTTATTATCCATAATCAAATGGACAAGTCGAATCTTTCAACAAGACCTTGATTGCTATTCTCAAGAAACTCGTCAAAGAAAATCATAAATATTGGCATACACAAATTCCCTTGGAATTATGGGCTTATCTAACAAGCATCTGCACGCCTATAGGGGCAACACCATTTTCATTGGTCTATGGAGCTGAAGTAATCATGCCTCTTGAGCTCGAGATCCCTTGCAAATTTCTTTGCAAGAATTCATAGATGATGACACTGCTAGACAAGCACGCCTTGACCAACTCACACTCCTTGATGAATGGCGGGTCAATGCTTTAGAGCATTTACAAGTTTATCAAGATCACCTCAAACGTGATTACAATGCCAAAGTTCATCTACATGAATTTCAAGTAGGAGATCTTGTCCTTAAAGAGAACCAACAAAACACCAATGCATTACCGCATCTTCATGATAAATTCACGGCTAATTGGTAAGGTCCATACATAGTTACACAAAGAGTGGGTAATGGTACTTATAGGCTTGTCAGTCTAGAGGGAGAGGAAGAATCTGAACCGCTTAAATCTTTCAACAAGACCTTGATTGCTATTCTCAAGAAACTCGTCAAAGAAAATCATAAATATTGGCATACACAAATTCCCTTGGAATTATGGGCTTATCTAACAAGCATCCGCACGCCTATAGGGGCAACACCATTTTCACTGGTCTATGGAGTCGAAGGAATCATGCCTCTTGAGCTCGAGATCCCTTGCAAATTTCTTTGCAAGAATTCATAGATGATGACACTGCTAGACAAGCACGCCTTGACCAACTCACACTCCTTGATGAATGGCGGGTCAATGCTTTAGAGCATTTACAAGTTTATCAAGATCACCTCAAACGTGATTACAATGCCAAAGTTCATCTACATGAATTTCAAGTAGGAGATCTTGTCCTTAAAGAGAACCAACAAAACACCAATGCATTACCGCATCTTCATGATAAATTCACGGCTAATTGGTTAGGTCCATACATAGTTACACAAAGAGTGGGTAATGGTACTTATAGGCTTGTCAGTCTAGAGGGAGAGGAAGAATCTGAACCGCTTAAATCTTTCAACAAGACCTTGATTGCTATTCTCAAGAAACTCATCAAAGAAAATCATAAATATTGGCATACACAAATTCCCTTGGAATTATGGGCTTATCTAACAAGCATCTGCACGCCTATAGGGGCAACACCATTTTCACTGGTCTATGGAGCTGAAGTAATCATGCCTCTTGAGCTCGATATCCCTTGCAAATTTCTTTGCAAGAATTCATAGATGATGACACTGCTAGAAAAGCACGCCTTGACCAACTCACACTCCTTGATGAATGGTGGGTCAATGCTTTAGAGCATTTACAAGTTTATCAAGATCACCTCAAACGTGATTACAATGCCAAAGTTCATCTACATGAATTTCAAGTAGGAGATCTTGTCCTTAAAGAGAACCAACAAAACACCAATGCATTACCGTATCTTCATGATAAATTCATGGCTAATTGGTTAGGTCCATACATAGTTACACAAAGAGTGGGTAATGGTACTTATAGGCTTGTCAGTCTAGAGGGAGAGGAAGAATCTGAACCGCTTAATGTTATACACTTGAGAGCATTCTATGCATGATTTGATTGTTACATATATGTATATATACATGGCTAATACACAAAAACATTTGCATACATTTCATTTATAACATTGCATTTCACTTGCATTCACATTCCAAAAATAATACATTCCACCCATATTTCATATTACATTTCACATTTTACAAAATTACATGTCATACATTACACTCACATCCACATTCCACATGTCATATAGGGATCATTTATTAAGTTCAAGGTCTTAATTAGTGCAACAAAAGTCATGTTGCCTTCATTATGGGCACCTTCACAATGTCATCCACACAATTTCACTAATCCAAAACACCATTAGCACAATCAACATTCACAAGTCCTAGGTGTTTTCGGTCACTCATCCATTC
Source organism: Wollemia nobilis (assembly GCA_028583015.1). Lineage (NCBI taxonomy): Eukaryota > Viridiplantae > Streptophyta > Pinopsida > Araucariales > Araucariaceae > Wollemia > Wollemia nobilis. Next base: position 1,822,447 of record JAQPPZ010002395.1, on the reverse strand, counting down.
CTAGTGTTTTAAGCAACCTCCAAAAAACATGTTGAGTTCTTTTAGGACCATTGCACATATACACTAAGAAAAATCTTAAGTTTGGAAATCGATTCCAAAAATATTCTTGAACCAAGCAAAATTTTCACATCTTAAAAACATCTTGTGTCAAAGAGGGATAACACCATACTTGGTATGAACCTTGAAGCAAAAAGGGTCATCCTTGCTAGTCCCATCATGCAAAATAGTCCATAAAGTAGTGGTTTTCACCACTACCACAATTTCACAAATAAAATAAAGAGTAGGGAAAAATCCCTAACAAAAACTCTAAATATTTTTCATCACACACCACTGATCAATTGGGTTGTAAGGATAGTACTACATTTCCAGTCAGACGGTTAGGTAGTCATCCCCAAAACTTAAGAGACCAAAAACAAAAGTCATGGACTATGGAGTTAGCCTCCACCGGAGCTATAGATGCTTGACTGGTAGTGGAGTATACTCATGCGTGGCGATATATCTCTTTTAAAAGATACCTCTGACCGCTCATACGGATAAGCTAGCCTCTTGGTTTCAACCATAATAGGTTTACCCAATTTACTCAAGATGAGTTAATGAACTCACTTGCACACACACTGGTTCTTGATTGTCTCGGGTCATTACCTTGCTCTTGATTCGGTAAATGAATTTCCTGCACACACATTTGGTCCTATAGAATTAGGTAGTTTTAGTGGGTTTGTTTTATGTCGCTAGGATGTTTGAGTCTTTGGAAAAATTCACAGTCTTCCATATCTACATCCATATCTTCTTCCATATCAACATACATATCTTCTTCTATATCAACATACATGTCTTCTTCTATGTCACCATCTAGGTTAGTTGATAAGGCATTCATCCCATATACCACCAAGTCTCGTGCCCCCGATTAAAAAACAATGCTAGAAAAGGATCAAACAAATATCTAAGCTATAAATGATTATTATCACATGATATCTTGCATTAATCATCCATATATTTTGTCTTGCATTTATAATCAATAACATATCATATGCGTTAATCATAAACATAAACATGCATTCCACAAAAGCATTCCATAAAAAGCATGCACATAAAATTATAACACAAAAATAAAAGCCATGTATATATATATATATATATGTGTGTGTGTGTGTGTATAAATATCACATATACAATGAGTGCCCAAAGGCTACATACAATGGAGCACCAAGGCTCATATACAAAAAGTGCATCTAAGCACTAGCTACATTCTCGAAGAAGACCCATGTGACCTAGTAGGATCCTGCGACCTAGAATGAGGCCTAGACCTATAGGTATGCCTAGACTCTCTACGCCTTGTACCCCCAGACACAAATGAGGTTGGAGGATCAGGAAGTGAAATATGATGTTCCATCAACCTATCCTCCAATGCCTCGATATATCTCTACCAAGACTGAAGGCGTGTTATATCAACATTATGTCGACACTCTCTCTGCTAGCTCTACTTGAAGCCTCATGATCCTTGCATCTCACTCTGAAACCTGCTACTCCAACTGTGCCCACTCCTCCTTGCTCTAGCTTAGGGGTACATTTGGAACCTCCTCTGTCTCCTCCCCATCTTCGTCGTCTCCTCCAATCGCAGGAGCCTGTTGAGCTGCACCCTTTGCCTTTTGCCTTCGATTGTTATATCAAAGGATTTGCTACTTCTTAGGGGCCCCTTTGGTCCCATCATCGTGGTTCTCTTGGGCCCCCTCATCCTGGGTCTCCTGGGTACCCTCATCCTTAGCCTCTCAACCTCCATCGCCATTAGTTGCTCCTCGATGCGGCACCCATGGTGGTTGAGCTATGAACCATGCATTATACTCTGCTCACATCCTCCATAGTTGAGATATCCATCTCCTTTTCATCCTCCAAGACCACCCTCCATGGCTCCACACAAGGTATCCTGATCTCCTCTCGACATCTCCTATACTGCATTGGCTCATCAGGGACATCCTACCTCATCCTAAACTGGCAAATCACTCGTGAGAACTGGAATCACTTAGCCTTACTCCTATGCTTCCCAATTACCCACCTACCCTATTGCACCCATCGTAGATGCTCTCCATCCCCGGTCCACTAGGCACCTAACCATGACCTCCACACCATTTGGGTGGATGTTAATCCAGCTCATAGATCCCTGTACCATTGGCTCGTCCTCACTGGACGACTTGAATGCACCTCCTCATCCATGCCCATTGCCTAGCATAGGATTGCTCCCTATAAAACTCTACCATAGGAAGGCCCTATCGCTGAGTAACCTTAAAATGCTCCCATCCCCAACATCACAATAATAAGTTGCACTCCAATCCCTTTTGACCTTACCTCATCACATCATATAACTCTTGATATACCTGAGCTAGTAATGCGGGAGCCCATGCATACACCTATCTCATAGTGAACATTTCACTCACTATCCCTATTAGCTTCCAAGGGAACCTACACCCAGTACTGTTCGAGGCCATAATATTAGACAACACGAACATCACCAAAGCACAGATGGGGTCCAGCTCCTACTCCATATACATTGATAAATAATATATGCCCTTGCTCTCCACCTTCACCCTCTCCCATGCATCCCCAAACATCCACATCATATCTATATTTTGGTTGAGCCTGACCTCAACCCAGATCCCCTCCACCAGTACCTTGAGGATGCGATATACATCCTCCAAGGTAACTATCACCTCACTTATGGGGAACTAAAATGTTCCTCTATCTGCATCCCACCACTTTGCCAAGGCAGAGAGGTACCCCTCATCAGCCCTCACCACATCTAGTCAGGCTACCTCCACTAGTCCCACCTAGCAACTCCCACTCCTCCTTCATAATTGTCTTCCTCATCTCGGGGATGTAAGGCAAAAACCTATGTCGAACCTCCAAAAATTTAAGTTGCAGCGCAACACAAAACATTTGTTAATAATTTTGCTAAAAAAAAAAACTTTGCACAATCCAAAAAGCTCGATGTTACCTCAACTGCTCGCGCTCCATTCGCAACCCTGGCCCCCACACTAGCTCCCTCCGTCACCATAGCTTTTGCGCCTAAACTTCAATACCTCACTTCACTCATCACTTATCCTCACTCCTCAAACGTAACTTCTCGAACTACCAAATGCGCAAGTGAGCTTCAATCTCACCCAACAAGTTATTTATAGTTGCTTCAAGCACTTTGGGGCACCCATGGGTGTTTCCTAGTGCACTAAAGCACCCGTGAACATTTTTGCAGATCGTAAGCGTCCGTGGGCGTTTCGCGTCAGCATTGATAAAAGGTAAAACTATCACAAAATAGTATCTTATCCAAACCAAATCATTCCAAATTTCATTCATCCACACATTTCATCATTTTATCAGGTTTTGTGAATATTCCAACTAATTTGGATTCATGATCATTGTTTAGGACTCCATATTGCAAATTCACCAAACCAGTTACAAAAGCACATCCAAACGGTCAGAATATTCACAAAATGATGATCACCATCATTTTTATCATTCATACATCATCTTCACTTCATTTCACATCATTATTTGCATATTTTCCAAAGTTCATAGAGAAATTCAAGTGAACCTCTTATTTAGTGCTCTATTCTATATACTTGGTGATTACAGTGATTTGTGTCCATGCAATTTGGTAATATGAATAGCTTACCATAAGGACACTTGCCCATGATCATCATCACTTATCTCATTGCTCGAGATCACAATCATATTTGATACTTCGCATTTTGAGTGAAACCTTACCAAAAATAATTTGCACAAACGTCGTCATTGATGGCCTAATTCGTGGGGCTTAAAACATGGACAAAAATCAACTTTCATCATCACAAATTTTCTTGAAAGTTATCACAAAGATAAAAACTAGCTATGATGATTGGTTCCAATCGTGGAAATTATTCAAATAGTCACTAGCATGCCTTCCAATATTGAATCTTTTTATTTCTCTTTGCATATCAATGATGTTGGAAGGCAAAATATTTTAACAGCATTGAATCACCCCAAAATTTGGGGCAACAAATTATGGTTTTGACTTTGTTGCACTGGGATACATCTTACATGATCATGGCATCTACACTTGGTAAAAATCCCTTCATCTGTTGGGACATAAACAAATACACATTTTCACAAATCCCTTCATTTGTTGGGGCATAAACAGACACACATTTTCACAAATCCCTTTATTTTTTGGGACATAAACAAATGCATCTTGCATCACATTATCACCAATCCCCTTCCCACCGTTGGGGAAAAAAACGGTATCACATTTTACATCATTCATATCGTCCACATCACATTTGAATAGATTTATCAATTGGCTCATGAGATTCATCCACAACCTCATTTTCCAATTGAGGGGGTAAGTTACACAGAACCCAAATTATTTTATTCTTTTATATCCAAGCTCATGTTCCACATCCTAAGAGAAGTTGCTTCTGCACTTGGTCACAACAGGTGTCTCATGTTTTTGCACTACATTATGTTTCATGCAACATAGTACAAAAAGGGACATCTATAGACACCAAAATCTAGCCACTTGTCCTCCATCCTAGCTTTCCCACCATTTTTACCTATTATTTATATATATTTATATATATTTATTATATATATATTTAAATAATAATATTTTATATATTATATATTATATATTATATATTATATATATATAATAAATATATATTTATATAAATAAATCAATCCCAGCCATCCAATTTTATTTAATCTCATCCATCCACTTCCCTTAATCCATGCCACACCCTAAACTTATATCCACCCTTGGATGTGCTTTAATCTTAGCCACACGATTAGTGTCATTGAAACCCTAGCATGCCCAAGGTTGGACTATAAGTAGGAGCTATTTTGATGGCTCAACCCCTAAGTTCCTAAGTCCTTGAGTTCCTAATTTTCCTAAGCTTTCAAGTTCCCTAAGCCCCTAGATTTCCTAAGTGCCTTAAGTCTTCAACCAAGCCTTTTGTGCCCTAATCCTATTCCATACCCCGTATTCTTCACCCTCTCACTCACCATCATCGTCGTCGCATTTCACACCCTCTCTCAATCTGCTTTTGTAGAATTTTCCCTAATTTTCTATGCACCTCTAGGTGCTTTCTATCAATGCTAGGTGCCTCTGGGCACCTCCCTACCAGTCCCAAGTGCCCATGGGTGTTTTTCTACAGCCGCCAAGTGCCCATAGGCATTTTCTACAACCACCAAGTTCCCGCGGGTGTTTTACGTAAGCCCTTCTGAAAACCTCCTACCTTCACATGATGCTAGAGCACGCCTTCGCCATCGGTCTACAACAAATCCAACTATCAAAGGATGATCAACAAGTATCAAGGTAAATCACACATTTTGTTTCATATTTTAGATTCGCATGCAAGTTTATTTATCAATAGCTAGGTTTTTATTGATATATGAGGGTCTCATGTAGTGGAGCCCTCATGGTTATTACTAACTCTCTGTTATTGTTGTCATGTGTGCAGGTCTTGACATCTATTAGCATTGGATAGTTGTTTAAGCTGGAGTGATCCGGCATCGGATATCACAAAACCCACTCAACACTGTTGGGATCAAGAACGCGCCTAAAGACACCACAACCTTGTTGTTAGGGTTTCAAAGAACCCTAATCCCTGTAAAATATATCAAAAGGATTACAAAATATCCTAATTGTAACAATGAAGTTTCTAAGCTCCCCCCATTAATACAAGATCAATTCATTGTTGTGCAATTTCAATTATTTTGTGTCTATTTCATTTAGCATTGTTTGGTGTTGCGTTTTTGCATTCACATCTATTACTAACCCATTGAACAACACTGAATAAGAAACTATAGAGACACAAGATTTAATCCATCTAACCCATTTCTTCCCGAATCTAGAATTTTCTAAAATTGCAAAAATAAAATCTCATTTAACTCTATTATAGGCTTTACTCATATATTTTTAAGATCATTGCTTTCTCTTTTCTTGAAGTTGTTGAGGTATAGCTTCATGAGCTACTATGATCCCGTCCAGAATTTGTCTCCCTTTCACAAATCCTCCTTGCTCTTCTAAAACGATTTTGTCTAAAAATGGCCTTCAATCGATTTGCCATCACTTTGGAGATAATAGTATATGCCATATTACATAGGCTTATGGGTCTAAAAGAATCAAACAATTCAACATCCTTCTTTTTTGGAATTAGGGTAAGATATGTTTCATTTATTTTATAAGGTATGTATTGTTTTACCCTAGACCATTCCTCTGCCACCAATAAAGAATCCTTCACTATATCCCAGTTATGTTGGCTAAAATTTATAGAGAGCCCATTTGGATCTGGGGATTTATTCTTATTAAAAGAGAAAAAATCTAAATGAACTTATTCTAGAGTAATAGGCTCCATTAGTTTCCTATTGTCTTCATTCGATATAATTGAAGGAACATCTTGAAGAAGTTTATCATTAAGAACATCAGTCTCCTTTGATCCTAGAATATTTTAATAAAAATATAGCCTCTTTTCTAAGTTTGCTCTGGTCTTCAATCCAAACCCCTTCTATTGATTTAATTCTACTAATTTTGGATGTTGATCTTTGTACTATAGCCATCCTATGATTTTTTTTTATATTTTTATCTCCTTCTTTTAACCAAGTTTATCTTGATTTTAATCTCCAAAATTTCTCTTCCTTACTCAAAATATTATGATATTCACTAAACAACTCCCTTTCCTCTAAGCTTGGATTATTATGTTCACCTTTTTGGAATATTGATATTTTTATCTATTAGTTCTTCTTTCTTCTCGAAAATATTTCCAAAAGTGTTCATGTTCCATTATTTTAATCTAGATGTCATAGATTTAATTTGATTTAGAAGAGCATACAACCCACCATTACCTCAAGAATTCCATGTTTGACCTATCATATGAGGATGACCTTCCCACATCTGCTCATATTTAAAATATGATCTTTTTTGAATTCACTAACCACCATTTTAACTCTTATTGACCAATGATATGAACTAATCCTTAAGGTATTAATTTTAGCACAAGTTCCTTCATCGAGACTCTCTTGAAGTACCGTGCACCATTCAAGAAAAATGTATCATCGAGAATGTTCTTCCTTAAATCATGATCATACTGAATAGACGATTCCTTGTTAATATGTTGAAATTATTGTATTGTATCATCTAAGCGTTGATCTACTTTGTCATCATAAGCCTAAAAAGAGTTGGTATTTCTTCCAATATCCTTCCTTATTGGTCTCCACTGTTTATTTTCTTTTATTTTTCTAGATCTATTTTTTGGAAGTTGAAAACCATCTTCATCCATAACCATTTGTAAGTTTCTCTTGTAGTTTTCTACATATGATTCTGTTGGGCTCTTCTTAGGGCATGATCTCTCAATATGCCCCACCTCATGACATCTTCTACATCTAAAAGATATATTTTCATAATCTATGGTTTGGATCCACATATTATCCCCATATTTAAGAATGATTGATTTTGGTAAAGCTTTACTTATATCAATCATGACCAATATCTGAGCATAAATATCCAAGAATCCATCTTTTGTTGTATCTGAAATCTCAAGGAACTTTCTAAGAGTGTTGCCTATTGCCTTGAAGGTATCTATTTCCCAAAATTCAATGGGCAACCCAAACATCCTAACCCAGACTGGTACTAGGTATAGATTTACATTTTCAGGTGAAAAGCCTTTATACCAGTGGGTAAGGAAGAGTCCTACTCTTCCCATAAACCAAAGACCCCCTTTTAAGATTTTTTTTCTTTCTTCCCTAGAACAAAAAATATCTAGAAAGAAACCTTTGGAAAGAAAGAATAGAATCACTCCTGGAGACTTCCAAATCCTATCAATCCATTTTCTCAAGGTTGAATCCCCTGACCAATACCCATTAAATTTACCAAAAACTACCCTATCTTGGAGCAACAACAATCTCTCTAAGGTGCACTCACTAACCTCTACCACTAGAAATGATTATAAGGATTTAACTATAAATCGATTTATGGAAAGGAAACTAAAACTCAAAATCTATTGAAATTTATCTAAATATCCTATAACAAATATAATATTTGATAAATACTTTATAATAGTCTGCATTCACAATTTCTAAGATAAAGAAAGGAAAAAAACTTAGCTGAAAAATTCTTTCTAGATAGAATGTCTTGCCTTATTGAAGGCCTAGCCCTTCATTGTTTTTCCTATCATCTGAACCCTAGCTTACAAATATTTGCAATTTTGAATTTTGCGACATAAAAAATCGTTACTGCCCTTGTTTTGGATGGTTGACTTCACAGGGTTGTATCTTCCTCAATATCGTTCGGATTCTTTCATATGACCACTCATTTTAAAGCTATTCAAATTTTACACAAGCTGGTCTAAATAATTAGTTAAATTGGATAACCCTTCGCAACGATATAGCTCCTAAAAAATTAAACGTTTAAAAAAAATCCTAATGCTATGGGAAAATAAGTCTCCTTCTTTAAATATTAAGTTATATTAAATAAATAATTTTTTTTTTTTTTTAAAAACATTATATGAAATGAACCAAAAATGCATTAAAAATGGAAAGATCAGATTCTAGTTTATTTATAACCTCATATCATTTAATAAAATAATATATTTTTTCAATATTTTATTAATCTTTTTAATATTCTTCTTATATATAGTTTTATAAACATGTTGCAATCTTAAATGTTTATTATATTGTTATGTTGAAATAGTATAAAGTAATAAAATGCAACAGTAAAATGTAAGGGATCCCAGTGTGAAAAAGTCAACTATTCCAATCCCCATGACACTCTTGAAATGCTTCGTAGTTACCTAAATTGTCCCTTCACTACAGTTAGATGCTATTGCTAGCCATTTGTTTCTTCGGACTTTAATGACCATCAGAAGAGGAATAGAGGATAAAGCCCCCTCACGCTTCTTAAGGCCATTATTCATCTATTTTGCCAAGATGTTTTCTTTCTCCTCTAAGTACTTGGAGATACTAGATCTTTCTCCACTGGTCTTCACAGGATATGGAGTCTGCTATAGCTCTTCCTACTTGTAATTTGTCATGGAGGAACCGTCTCAGGAATCTCAATACTCATCGTGAAGGAATTCCACAAGCGAGAACGAGAATGGGCATTGGAGGCCTGAAAAATCCACGTGGCATCTCTTTTTGGAGGATGATTACAACTGCCACTGCCACTGCCATGGATGAATCATCAGCACCAGCAGAAGAAGCAGTAACAGCTTCTCCTTCTCTTCCAACTGCAGCTTCTATTTCTTCTCTCAAGACAGAATTGCTTGTAAGTCTTCTATATCTACATTATGTGATTGAGGTCCTTATTCTAAAATTGCCCGGATGTGGACATAACAAGAGAAGCAGAGCAAATCTAGATTCTAAACCATTTCCAAATGAGCCTGTAATCCTATGACACCTCCAAATCACTTCCAGAGTATGGCCACTACAGAAACAAACCTATGATAGAAAACAAAAAGTTATCTTTCCATCGAAAATATTTATCCATTTCTTTTATAGAATACTGGATTAGCTAGGAGAAAACCTAATAATCTTGGATATAAAAATAGTTATTCATACGAGAACCCTAATTACATTTTAGTTTAGTATGTATGTATATTTGGTAGAAGCAGTCTCTCACCTATTAGTTATTAAAAATAATGTGGTTGTAATTAACTCTACTATATAATCGAAAAAAAAAATCCTAAAAACAAACTTACCCTTAGAAACATACAACTATATTTAGCTATAGGTATATTGTCAACAACAAAATTAAGACAGATAAAGTTTTGCAAAATTGCTTATTATTATATTACATTTAAAAGCTAAAATCAATAAGAGACAAATTCCCCTACCAAGATTTGTGGGAAAAAAAAAATCCTAAAACAAACTTACCTTTAGCTATAGGTCTATTGTCAACAACAAAATTAAGACAGACAAAGTTTTGCAAAATTGCTTATTATTATATTACATTTAAAAGCTAAAATCAATAAGAGACAAATTCCCCTACCAAGATTTGTGGCGAAAAAAAAATCCTAAAACAAACTTACCCTTAGGAACATACAACTATATTTAGCCATAGGTCTATTGGCAACAACAAAATTAAGACAGGCAAAGTTTTGATTACATTTAAAAGTTAAAATCAATAAGAAATAAATTCCGGTTACTAATTTCAGGAAAAAATCCACAAAGACCGGAGATCTTTGAATGACTGTTTGAAAGAGAATTTTCCTTAATAGCCACTGTCATTCTTATAGTTAAGAGAAATTAAAAGAGATGGATCAAAATAACAACGGCCTGACCTGTTATAAAATAAATAAATAAGAAATTTAAAATATAGTAAATACACTCCTACGGCGAGGAGGAGAAACTTTTTAACCACATTATGGTGAGAATCATTTTGAGGATCAATTCATCCCTTTCTGATCGTGGGAGGAACCAATGGCCGATTTTAAGTAGCAATGTATGAGATACCTTAACCAACCAATATAAACAGAAATATTCGGATTATCTGAGACTGCATCGATATATACAAAGAAAGAGATTTATGAATCTTTATCCACGTGTTGCATGGTTACTTTTGGAGTAGAACTTGTAATGGAGCATAATTTCTCTCGACTTCATGGGCCGTAGTTATATTTTTTCGTCTTTTGCACCCTCACTCGCTCGCTGGCGTTCTCTATTTCTTTGAAGAAGATACTATCTATATCATAACTCTCATGACTAAGAAGAAACTGAAAGTAAGAACTCCCCTAATTCATACTGCAAATATCCTAAAATCTGAGGCGTACTGGCAATTGAAGAAGACTGTAGCCTTCACTCAGAGCTTCAGATCCTTGCTATGAGAATTTCTTTTCCTAATGCTTTTACCTTGACCTTCCTTCTCAGTATTAACCCAAAAATAAACTTTCATATGCAGAAATCCAAGACTAAAACAGAAATCGAAACAAAATCATGAAGAGCTCTGCTTTTCCCGTTAGCAAGGGTTTTCACGCGTCTTACTTATGGAAAGTGTTCATAGCTATGTTTTCTAGACTTCTTTTGTTCAGAGGCCTGGAAAGAGCCTCCTTGTCACTGTTTTGTAGCGAATTTCACAACAACAAAGAAATGATTAGTGGTCTGCAAAAGGCAGGTTCACAGATCCTTAACCTATTTTGTAGCAGGTTCAATACGAATTTGGTATTGATCTCACTCATAGCACTGGTGTTAGCACAATAGCCATTGCCATATCCAGTCTTCTAACTCAATTGACCAGGCCCCCATGAGTGAACGGATTTGGGGCTCTTTAAACTTTGATTGCTCTAGAGGGTGGCATTCAAATTCTGGGATTGACTATCTTTTGCAGGACCATTTAGCACAACCAGAAGACTGTGTCAGATGATTTGTCAGACATTGATCCACGTGGCAGTTTAGACTAGGGTCATTAGACTGGAAACAGGCTAGCATGTTAAAATTTAAATTTGAGGACCTCGAGTGAAATTGAGGCCAGAATCAAGGGCAGATGAATTTCATTGGATTCTATTAAGCAGTTTGAAAGGGTATTCTGAACTTTGAAAGTTACCCAATGAAAATGAGAACAGAAGCTGACTCTTCAGAACTGCCACCTGTCAACAAATATTAAATAAATGGTATCTTGGTTCCAATCTTTAATAACCTTTGGAAGTTAAACCATTTTATTTGCCAGTCTTTTTCATAAGACAAATTTGTATAAAATTATGTTTTCTGATGGTGAAAGACTTGCATATGTTCCCAAAATCTATTTTACTGTGTTCTCTTACTAATTAAATTTCGGATTTAGTTTCATTTGTTTTGGTTAATAGGCCCATATTCCTTTGTTTAAAACCAGCTGCCTCAGGAGATTCACTGGACCCTCTATGAAGATAATATGGGTAAAAACCCAACCCCATCATCCTAAAAGAAGACATCTCTGTATATTTTTGCGAGTCCTTGAAGGTTGCATGGCATGAACCGTACATAAGGATTGTCCCAACTTTATAGACATCTCTTAACCAAGGTTATGAACCATAAACACAAAATTTTATTGTTAAAATATTTAATTTTAAATAATAATTTGTATAAAAAAATATTATAATAATCTTTATATCACAAAGAATTCGTTAAAAAATAAGATGGTTATAATGGTTAACTATATATGTTAGGGGTTCGTCGTGGTTGGTTTAACAAGCATTCACAGGATTCCGAGTAGCAGATTACTACCTTCGCAAACTTAAAGGATTTGGAGCAGCAGACTACTACCTTTGCAAAGGGTTGACTTCCCCAAGGTTTGAACCTAGGTCTTTTCTAGGTAAACGCCCAGCCACACTTACACTTACCAATCCACCTAACCCTTAAAAATAATTATACACATGTTATTATTTTAATGCTAATAAAAATAAAAAATTCCCACAAGACTTATATTTTAAAACTACAAACCCATTAACCGAAAAAAAAAAAAAAACTTAAAAACCAATGTAAAGATTCCTACTAAGCAAAGAAAAAAAAAAAAAATCAAATCTAACCAATTGCAATAAACAAATCACAAAGGTGAGATGAGATTATGTTAATGTGTGTGGGCACCCTGTTTTTGTCAATGGGATTCACAAAAAGGCATACTACTCCAACAAAGTGCCAGGGTTTGAATAGAAACCTAGTGAACTAAGTTGAAGCTAAAAATGCAGAGATTTGACCCAATCCTTTGAACACAAAAATCAAAACAGAAATGGAAACGAAGGCGCTCAAGTACACATAAATAAAACAGAACTTATCCATAGATTCACTGAACTTAAAAGTACCAATATACCCCATCATCTATGATAATCTCACAACCCAGAGAACAACCACCAAACTGTGAATAGCTTCTGCGAGGCAAAATGAAGAGGCTTCCAAATTAAACATCTAAGATTAACCAAGTGCGTTCTTTCTATAGCAGTTATACCCCAAAAGATCTCTCTATCATCAAAATCCTCTTGCACGGTATTGAAGATTGTTATTATGGAGAGAAAAAGATAATAGTAATAATTATCCAGTCACAGTCTAAAACACGTATGGGTTTCATAACAATTGAATTCAATACTTTTACCAAGTCATTATATCATCGCTGTATCTAGTCAGAGTACAATGCACTGGTCTGATAGAGAGGAGCTTGCTGAAATTTCTTAGCAGGTGTCCCTCAGAAAATTTAGTAGATTTAAGCATAAAAATGGGCTGTGAACTGTTTTTAATTTTTCACTCGGCATTTTCTACTGAAAAAATTTAGAAAACATGGACCAGATGCAGGCTCACATGTGGAATAAAAATCTCTAAAAGGTGCCTCCAAGCTTCATCTCCCCTCTTGAGCCACTGCTTGAACTCTCAGGTGCATTTTTTTGGCATTTTGATTTGGAAGATGAGAACCATGTTCTTTCCTAGAGCAGGATATTCTTTGTTTCTTGAGTCCATCTGCAGAGTCTTTTGTGGAGTGGCAGCCCCTGTGATGGGACCCACTCTAACGTGACTTGATATTGTCAACATCCCCACGAAAAATATTGATAACTGGGGCATAATGATTATCGAACGGGAGGTCTTTGTCATTCATCAAACAGGTGAATCATTTTAGTCATAGTTTAATGTCATAATTGCAGCTTACCCTCAATAATGCTGATACTAATGTTCATGAGTTCTCTGTGATGTTAATTGGTACATGTCGTGGCTGATCCACAACACACCCTAAAATTGGGGACCCATCTTTTTTGCATGCTTTCAAAAAAAAAAGATCGTAGTGACCTAGATGCTAAAAAATCAAGGAAAAAACAAAATTTCACAAAAGAGAAAAAGTGTCGCGATATCGCGACATGTTGCTCCGTCGTGACTAGAAAATGAAAAGTTGTCGTGATATCGCGACATGTTGCTCCGTCGCGGCCGAAAATGAAAAGTTGTCGCTATATCGCGACATGTTGCTCCGTCGCGGCCCAAAATGAAAAATGTCGCGATATTGCGACTTGTCATGAAATCGCGGTCGAAGGCAGCAAGAGAAGAGTCAATGCAGAAGTTGTCGCGATTTCGCGACATGTCGCGTTTTCGCGACCTAGGAGCAGCCAAAGTGTATGGAATGAAAAGTTGTCGCGATATCGCGACATGTCGCCATTTCGCGACCTGAAGACGAGATGAAGGGCGAAGATGAAAAGCGTCGCGATTTCGCGACAGAAAGCAGCAAGATGGTGCAAAAGAGAAAAGCGTCGCGATTTCGCGACAGAAAGTAGCCAAGTGGTACGGAACAAAAAATTGTCGCGATTTCGCGACAGAGAGCAGCAAGATGGTGCAAAAGAGAAAAGCGTCGCGATTTTGCGACAGGAAGCAACGAGATAGCCCGAAACAGAAAAACGTCGCGATTTCACGACAGGTTGCATCTGCGCAGCCCTTTGACAGAAAATGTCGCAATTTCGCGACATGTCTTATTTTCGCGATGCAGGAGGACGAACGAGGCTACTGACAGGAAAATGTCGCGATATCGCGACATGTCTCATTTTCGCGGGGAAAGAAGAAAAGCTAAGCTACATACATAGCATGTCGCGATATCGCGACATGCTATTTTTGGTCGCGATTTACAGGGGGCAGTTACGGAACATGCAGAGAAACGCGGAACACGTGGCATAAAGGTGTAAGGGCTACAAAGGCGTTACAGTTCACAGAGAAGATCAAACGTTTAGACATCGAACAGAAATTCGAAGACAACGATGAGACGGGGAATACGAAACGATGCAATCTGGGAAATGAAACGAAGCGCCACAGGGCGAAGCAGAGAGCATTGCCAGAAAGTATAAAAGCAGAGGCACAGATTGGTACAGGGATCGAAAACCGCTGCAAGCAAGGTTGCAGAGCCAGAGTTGAGAAGGCCATTCTGGGCCTGTTTGAGCTGTTTCTCTTCCACAGACTGGTTTGGAAAACCAGACATTCTGCTATTGTAACATGACATATTTTTAATGCAGAAGTATTCAGAAATTTGCATCTTGTGGGCAAGAAAGAAGGAGATCTTCTGTGCATGCTATGGATTTAATGTTTATTCTTTCACTTTCTTTTAGATTTCGGATTTGTAGATAATGTTAAATATCACCTTTGTGGGTTACATTAGGCTAATATTTGAAATCTGAATTTTATTTCGTACCCTAGGAACCAACACTTAGTCTATGGGGATTATGCATGTCATGCAGGTCCAATAGGTTAGGTTGCATGCATGGAAACCTCACATCTTCGGTTTTGTTGAAACAGGATAGCATCAAACTGAATGCAATTTCATTTTCAGTTTTCTTTTTGCATTTTAATTTCTTTTTCTGCACTTTACTTCCAGAAACTGTTACTTCATTTTAATTTGCAGTCATTAAAATAAAAAACTAAAAAATTTCCAAAATACAAAAAAAATAGTTTCACAGTGCATAGGTCATACTGCAGATTTCAAATATGCATTTAGAAATTTCATTTTCGGATCTGTTAGTATTTTATAAATTCACTGAAGTCACTGTGTTATCTCAGGTCATAAAAATCCGAAAATAGAAATTTCAGTCCAGGGCCAGAGTTTCATTTTTAATTTTATTTTTCATTCATGAGCCGATGATGACATTCCCTTCATGAAAATTCCAATTTCATTGAAGGAGTTTTGTTTTATGACATTTCATCAATTTCCACTTTGAAGTTACAGTGTGGTCATACAAGAGCCAAATCACATTTGCTTTATTCGGGTTCAACGAACAATCATTAAAGTTTCACAGTAAAATAAACCAACAGTGCCCCTTGTTAACAGTTACTTGCAGTCACTAAGGTGTTCCAAGCATTTAAATTAAATTTTTTTTATTTGAGATTATTAATACACAAATGTAAAATGCTAATATAGCGGAGACCTTGGAGAAGTCATTTGTTTGATTTCTTTGCAAGAGAGGATTTTGAACCCAAATCCTATTGGAGAGTGTATTTTCACAATCGGATGAAAATACCACTCAACAGTACACTAGGTATATAAGAATATCATCGTAGGTCTCTTTTTATCTTTTCATCTTGTATAAGAATATCATCGCAGGTATCTTTTTATTAGCAACCTTTGAAACTTTTATAATTCCTAATTTTAAATAAAAACAAATCAAAAGTCACTGATTGAAACAGTCCATCGATTCCAACTCAATAGACATATTCATTGTAATAAATAATATTCTTTCCTGCACTAACCTTTGTCTGGATAAAACCATTAAAGAAGGCTTTCTTCTCCTTCCTATTGTTAATGACATTAATGGACTATCCCATAGGTTCTATCTTTTAAAGAACATGATTCTTTAATTCCTATTAATCTTGATCTTTTGTAGCTACATCCTGGCTGAAAATTCACTTGAAAAAATATTTGAATCAGCTGAAGGACGGAGGCTTCCTTAGCCAAAAATCAACTTAATCATAATCTATTATTAGGTGTTAATTGAAGTCTCGATCTCTTTAATTATTCTGGACAGCTTCCAGTCATCAGGAAGTTGTATTTTATGAGCTTAAATGTTTGTTGAAATCATCAAATTTGTTTCGACTATAACTGCAGACAGGTTTAAATCTCAAGCTTTTCACAAAGGAAATTTCACTCGTTTAGACTCCGCTAGAATTCTGGTTTGTTCATCTATTCCTACCAAAAATTCAGATCACCCTTATAGTCCTTGCAAACTCCTCTTAAAGCTGCTGGTCCGAGGCTGTACCTAGATGATCCAGTAGTGTTAATTGGTGGAGGTTCCCGACTGTACATTGAATTAACAACTATCATTTGATCAATAGGTGATGTGCTACGTTCCCATAAGGATCATGGTAGATAACATAGATCCCCTTGATGCCCTCAACCATTTTTCTCGATATGAAAAAGGCTAATTTACCTTGGTCTTTAAAAGTCCTATTCTGTGCTAGCCATATCTGCCAAGATATTAGAGGTAATCTAATGATTCTAATCTATCATGCAATTTCATGCTGTTCCCTTTTTAAGCAATATGATTCCACCAATTTCCAGGGCTTAAAAAAACGTTTGGCAGTTCCAGACTTCGCTGGCAAAGAAGTGAATGTTCACTGCTGTCCTTAGCTTCTCTACATAGAACACATCCTGACGAACCACGAACACCTCTTCTCATCAAATTTTTATAAGAAAGGAATTTGTTATCGAGGGCTAGCCAAAGAAAGGCATTTACCTTAGGCTAGTCCTTGGCCATCGACTTTCTTTTTCCACTGCAACAACAGGAAACCGAATGTGGATTGATCATAAGGGAAATATATCCTGATTTGATAGAATATTTTCCTTTTCCTTCACATCCTCAGCCTAATTCATAAATTTTTTCCATGTTATGTATTTGGAATTGTTGCAAAGTTAACTAATTTTTTGTTACTTTTGATTTGAGAAGACTTGAGTTTATAATCTAAATAGGCCATTTCAAGTAGCTTTAGAATCTAAAGTCCCCTCACTATCTCTGTAATGACAGATATGACTCTATATGAGACTTCATTATTTCTGTCAGTGTAAAAATGTTGCGAAATTCATCCAAAACAGGTTGACGCTGATCCCAAACAACATCTCAAAAGTGGGCTAGATTCCAAGAATGCATTATCTAATAAAGAACTTTCTTAATTAGACCACCCTTAAGCTTGATAGCTGGTCCGTTGCCAGGTAGGGGTCCTCTAAAATGATCTTCTGACAGCATTTCCCCAATATATTTATTGATAATGATTTTACTCCATATCTTATTAGGATAGTTGAATAACTTCCAATACATTTTAGCAACCATTGTAATGTTATTTCTCAAACCTTTTCTCATTACAAATGGGCAGGGCTTGTAAAACAGCTTTAATTATTCTCCTCCCAAAAAATACCTCTATTATTTCAATAATATATCTTTTAAGTTGAATTTATCTGTAATTTGCTTCCATTGATATTGTCTTAGCTGTAGTGGTGATATTGGAATTCTGAAACAGGTGAACATGGTGTTCTTTTTAAAAGTGCAAGACCTTTCAAAACCTTTTTCTAATTTTTTTTTTCTTACAACTAAAAATAGAAGACTTGAGATTTCCTTCGTTAGTGACTTGCCCTAAGAATGCAAATAATGATTTCAAAGTTTCTTTAATGCTTGTAGTTTTCCACAATCTAGCTTCCCTGATTAAGACTGTATCATCAACAAAGTGAGGGTCAGAATAGGGAATCTTTGTCAAAGTGAGTCTCGTGACCTTGCCCTCGAAAAGAGACTTCCTAATAAACCTTACCACAATTCCTAATAAATCTTACCACAACTTTCAGATAACAAGAGGAAAAGGAAGGATGAAAGGGGAGCACCTTGATTTAATCCTCTGTTAGCACCAAATTGTGGATAGCATGATCTTTTAGTTAAAGTAGGAAAGGTGGATGAGGAGAAGTTTCTATCTATCAACCCAGCCCTGTCATAAGCATCAGACAGGTTCAGTTTGATAAACATTTTCCTTGTTTTCAAGAATGCCACATATCACTTGTTGGGCTATTGCAATTTTATCAAGAATTTGTCTACAGAAACAAATCCCCAATTACTTATTGAATGTAATAGTTTAAAATAGTTAACCACTTAGCAGACGTAAACTTTTTTACATTTTTTTTAAATTGCATTACGTAAGGCTATTGGATGAATGCTAATAAGTATGGACCAACCTTCCTTTTTGGGACCACACCAATAAAAGTGTTATTGCAAGCTTCAAATATCCATTTAGATTTTCATGATCCCTTGACCATCTCTAGAAGATCCTAGCTGACAATTACCAAAAAAATCCTAAAACAAATTCAATGGGAAAGCCATCTACTCTCAAATTTTTCTTTTCTTCATTCCAAAAACCACTTCTTTCAACAGGGTTTTAATTTGTTTATCTGATACTAATTTTAAAATACACCGACAAACTTGTTCTTGGGTGTCTAAATCCCTATCTTCTTTAAACACGAAGAGGTTAGAAAAATACAAATTGCTAGTTCATGCATGTTAAGGATAAGATTTCTTCTTCAGATTGTTTATTTAGTCTTCTCATGAAGTTTAGCATTTCTTCTAGCTAAAGTCATGGTTTTGAAATGGGAGTACATTCCTCTTCTTTAATTATTGTACATGTGAACTTTGCTTCAAAGAAATCTTCTCCCTAATTTCTAGTTTCTCTAGTTGGTTTTGTGACCAAATTTCTCTCAACAACAAAGTTACAAATCTCTTTTGGACCCTTGCCCTTATATTCCTACAGAACTAAATGCATTTTCATCACCTTCTTTAATTTTCTATTTTATGTTAGCAAAATATATTTTATTCCATGATTTCATTTGTTATTTGAAATAATTTTAACTTAGTCAAACAATACATGGCAATATCATGTCTTCGCCTCATCTCCTTCAATAGTTGTTTAGCTAATTTTTTCAAGAATTTGTCTCTTAATTACCTTAGTTCAAATCTGCATGGAATATTTGAGTGTTTGACCATAAGGTGCCTACACGGTGAACAAAATCCATAAAAACATTTTTGGTAATTTTAAACCTTTTGCAAGTTTATTCCAATTTGTTTGATGAATTGCTTAAAATGAACTCAGATCAGATTTGATCTCCAACCAAACACAATTAAATTCATCTTAAAGTCAATTAAATTGAGAGTAACTTCATCTCATTCACATGAAGTTCATCAGTGTCCTACAGCACTCAAGCAGTCAAGACAACATCATTGTCGAAGGCATTATGGAGCACAAGGTTAATGAGATGCAATCAGAATAGTGCAGCAAAATTCATGATAAGGCCTATCATAATACAATTTGTTGTAACACCATGGTAAGATGGTTTGTTGAAATAAAATTTAATACCAATGAGGCTCGTTTCTACCCTATATAACTAGTTTATTTATTATTTAATAAAAAAAATATCTTTGGCTTCTCATCTCCCCCACATAGCTTCCTTGTTTCATCTTCATCAGTCAACCACTTGCTTGGATTTTTATTATTGAGTAATACTTCTTATACACATCCACCATGGGGATTGAACCCGGGTCACATCAGCGATAATAAAATAGAGATCTACTCGAGGCTTTTCTGGGATTCCTTATGTTATGACTATTCTCAACTGTGCGTTGTGGGTGCTATACGGTTTGCCCATTGTTAAAACCGACAGTATTGGATTTTTACCATAATAAGACCAATAGTCTAATTTTAAGTGATAGTGGTTGCCTTGATAACGCACATGATAATATATGAAATTCTATTGAATGCTATTTTCTCTTTTTTCTAAGCATATTAACCAACCTTTGAGATTGAAAATAAATCTATAGGTTATTTATCTTCTAACTTTTGCTTGCTTAACACCCTTACTCTAGTCTAAATATAATAAAAAAGCACAACTCAAAAGAATGGCATCTAAAAGTCACCTATTGAGGATGGAAATGCATATAATGTGAGGAATCCAACATACTAACATGTTTGTCATTTTGACATCCATATGTGCAGTGTTTAACAAGGACAATGGACAACCTACTTGGTTGCATGGGAGGGGTTGAAGTGGGTGTTGAAGAAAGCACAAAAATGGCTCTAGAAATAAAAACAGCATTAGAAAAGGATTACGAAAGCTGAGCAGTAGAAAGACATCAAAGGGAAGGAAAATGCAAAGAATTCAAGATAAAATTGGGAAATCCTAAAAACATTGCATGTCTTCCTTCTCAAACATGGTCACAAGCTCATGCATGCCATCAAAGGTTAGTGCAATAGGAACCTTAAATATCTTGTAAATCTCAACAAGAAGAAAGATTTTGATGTCCACGAGAACAAAACAACCATGGGACAACAAAGCTTTGTAATCAAACACAACATGTTATCTTACTTGTTCCTTAAAACAAAAAAAAATTATATGAAAAATCAAAGTTGACTCATCATATACTCTTTTGGAGGAACTGATCTTTTGCTACCAATCTTGGTGAGAAATTTTCCTAGCGTCTCTATTCTTGTTTCATCAAAGAATTCAGAAAGTGAATCCATTGCTAATGTATTAGCATTCCGCTGCCCCTGAACTGCAATAGATACATATTCTCTCTACCTATCTCTCTTTTGGTCTCTTCCATCTACCTGTCTCACATTTCAGTCGATGTGAGCTAGTCCTCAGTTGAGCCATAAGCCTCTTTGCTTTCCATTTGGTATTTTCATCTATATATGCTTTTTAATGATGCTCATATGGGGGGTTGAACTCAGTAAGGTAGTGCATGTTTTTTCTTCCAAGCTCTTTGTTCACATTGTTGCCGTGATTTTTTCCCCTTACATAAACTTTTATATCATTGTTGTTGTTTGGGCATTCTCTTAATCAATACCCTACATATTCTATTAGAGAAACAACATGTCTATGATGCTTGGCCTTTAATTACATTTTGTCATTTTATTTAATATGAACAAAAATGTTCATTTTATATATGCAGTTAAAACAATTAAGTTTAATAAAGGATTTATGTCCTACTTCTGAAGCTATTGAAATGACTCTTTTGACAATATCGAAAAGAAAGGTGACTAAAACAATAGTGGATATTAAAGAGTCTTGGAAATGCGTTATGGGTAGTCAGATATATTCCAAAGGCTGTTGATTGATATCTTGGTCTATTATCAGTAAGGGATGTCCTTTATGAAGGTCATCAACACCATGGACCACCAAAAAATCTCAGAATATGTCATCAAAGTTTTGGGGAAGCATTTCTTCAAGTTAGCGTAGAGAACGTGGTCCAAGTTATTATTGACAATGCCACAAATCATCTGAGTATAGAAATGATGAGAATGTAGAAATATCGATAAATTATTGTAGTCTTTGTCTAGATTATTTTCTTGAATTATTACTCTATGATTTATCCAAATTTCCATGGGTGCATGAGGTAGTTTATATAGAAAGAATACTTGCAAATTTAAAATTTCATTAACAATTACCACCTCACAAAGAGCATATATAGGAAGAATGCATCTAGGGAGTTCTTGAGGCCTTCTGAAACAAGATTCACCTCTTTACAGAGTACTTTGAAAGGATTTGGAGAGAATAAAGAAGCTCTGAAATCTGTTGTTTGTAGCAAGGAATGGAAGATATCATTCTCACAAAAGGTTCTAAATGAAAACACCTAAAGAAAAACATTTTAAGTTCTAACTTTTGGTAAAATGCTGCTAAGGTTCTAAACTGTGCGAACTGCTTGTCAATATACTTTGCATTATTGATGGTAACACCCCTAGTATTAGCATGATGTACGAGGGCATGGACCTTTATAAAGAAGCCATTCAAGTTGCATTCAATAACATGGAAAACGACTATAGAGAAATATGGAAAATCATTGATGCAAGCTGGAAGGTGGAATATTCTACATGCACCAGCCCATCATTTGGATCCTTAGACTATTTGATATAGACGAAAACAATAACAATGAAGTTATGAGAGGGCTTAACGAAGCCATTGACAAGCTTGGTCCAATTGAGATAGTGCAAGGAAAATTGGAGATCAACTTAGGGCATATAAATCTTCAGAAGGGATATATGGACATGCATCAACAAAACATAATGTGTCACGTCTTCATGGAGAAGTATGGTTGAAATCCTATACAGTAGGTGCTTCTTCTCTACAATGCATTGAACTTTGAATGTGGAGTTAGGGACTAAGTGCATTAGCTCGTGAAAAGAATTGAAGAAACTTTGACCTTGCTCAATCTAAGAAAAGGACATGTTGCTATTTGGAAAACCGGGAGATCTTGTATATATTCTCTGCAAATTGTAATTGTCTATAAACATAATTGCATATGTTCATCTAGCTCTTTTCTTCTTCAAAGTTCTTGCCTGCTTTAAAATTTTTGGAAGAAAACGATGATTTGGGTTTTGATTGTGGAGATCATGATGGCAAATCTAGTGATAATGATACAAATCAAGTGCTATAGATGATTTACTGCTGCTTATCTTATTAGGAATACTTGAACTTATTCTGAAATGTTTATACTCATTTTTTGATAAATTTTTATGGTTGCATTTTTTTTCTTAAAGACTTTAAGAGTATATGTTTTTCTTGTAGAAAAGGTGATCTTCATACAAATTTTTGTTTATCTTTTATTTAGACGTTGAAACTAATTAAAAATATCTATTTCTGTTCTTGAAACTTAATGTTGAATTTTATATCTATTTTTCTTTTCTTGGTGATGATTTTTTAATATTTTACGGAATTTATCCACTTGTTCCAAATTATAACTGGCCTGATCAAGATTTTTATTAACTCCCCTTTTCTTGTACTGAAAGAATAACATGGAAATTACTTGGAAGAATCCAAGGGAGAATAGGAGAAATTCCACTGATACTTGCTACTGTCTCCCATTGCTCTGTGTTTTCCTTAATATGTCTGGTGTACAAATTCGTTAGTATGGTTTGCCTATATTCCATCTACTTCCTGAATCAGGATAACATCCCCTTACCTCCAATCATCTTAGTCGAAACAAACCTTTTGGAAATTTCCATAAAATACAGAGCCCACTTGATTGACCTCTTGTTCTGATGCAAAGATTGCTAGCTTGTTTTTTAATTCTGAAAGCAATAGAGAACATCTCATCTTTTGTTAGCCTCGTTTCTTGTTTTCTACACATATAGTATTGGTAGCATTTTGGCAAGATTTTCTTCATTCAGTTATGGATAAAATGAAAATCAAGGGTCCTCACCTGGCGAGACCTCTCAAGCAATTCCTATATAGTTTTCAGTTTCTCTCAATCCATTTTCCACCTCGCCCTTTTGGGTTTTTTAATGGAGGTCTATTGAAGGCCTATTACAGGTGGTTTTGTTTTTCTTATTTTTAGTCCTAAGAATCTGCAAGTGCAAATTATACCCATTTGCTGTGAAGATGCATGCTGATTATCATTACTCAGATTTGATTTCATGTTCTCAAAATCTGTCATTGAAGAATGTTCGATGAGTGATAAGAGATGCTTACTGTGTCAATCAAATTTGAAGATTTTTTTGCTTGTGGATGAAGTTGAGTGTGTGTTCACTAAATCTGCTTCTCCCCTTTATAAATATTGAGAATATCCTTCTGCTAGAAGGTCATTAGTATTTTCTTGTTTTTTTGAGCCCGTAGAATCAGCACTAACATTTCCTTTTTTATTTCCATAGTTTTGCATATAACTTTTAATAAATCAAGATTGGTTAGAAGATCTGCTAGCTCCTCTGCCACCTCTACCCATTCCTCTGTTGCAGCCTCTGCCATGGCCTTTAAACAACTGTAAAGGGTCCAGAGTTAGAAGATTCCGAACCTTCGGGGGGGAGTTTGAATTTTAGGAAGCAGCAGCATTGGAAGAGCTCTTGCCAAGGGGATTTAAAGGAGTGTGATTAGGAGTGATAATTGCAGAGTTCAAACACTCTTGAGAGCCCTGCATGCTTGTAACCCAAGGAGTTCAAGAATTCTTTTCCCTTGGGCTTACTTGTTTTCCCTCCTCTGCCGCAAGTTTTTTGATCAACCAGACATTTCCCAAGTAAGCATATAGAGGTGTACTCCAATTCATTTCTATATAAATTCCTGCATAAGCTTTGACTCTTGTCTCAGTATCTTAGCCAGTTTTAGAAGGTCCCCAATAACCTTCAAAATATCCTTGCCAACTAACTATCAGTAATGCAATAAGCCTGATCCAAACTGTTAATGTTGACAGTAACTCATCTTGGGGGTCAAAACCAATGTTCCAGGGTTCTATGAAATATCCAAGTTGTCTCAAGAACTAAGGGCCACCTTCGAAAATTCTATCTGCTATACAGGTAAATTTCTCCAAAAAATACCCATTAGCACAGAGGCTGATATCTAAGTCTCCTTTAGGATTCCATGCTGTTCTGATTCATTCCTCGATCAGTGTTGATGTCGTCTTGACACCCATGAATTTATAAACCAGAGAGTGATTCTTCAGAAGCACCATATCATTGGCCACAACCACAAGTTTAATAATTAGGTGAGGAGTAACTTTTCTGTAAACACCCATTAATGTTTTTCAGAGATTCTACTTTACCAAAGCCATTATGACTTTCCTGTTGAAATATTCCTGTTGCTTGTTTCAGCATGTCTACCTTACCCTCTGCCAGTCTGCGAAGGATATTTTTGAAAGATAACTTTGGAGTGCCATGATGGCCCCTAAAAGATCAAACCCTCAGAGCCTGTTGAGAAACTCTCACTCTTTATAGCATCACTACATTAAGGCTTCGGTTGAACTTATTGTGGTTAGAACTTTCCTTGATTGTCCTCTCCATGAAAAGTTCCACAACAATGAGTTGTCACGCGAAACTCCTTATTCTCGTTTTCTTTATTAATGTTGATGTGGTAAATCAGGGGTGCACATTTTTAGTTAGAGAGTTCGAATAATCTTGATACTGGGAATCATGCAGAGTGCTGTCGCTGGGTTGGATAGAGGACTTGTTGCCACTGAAGCTGATGTGATGACTGTAGACACTACTTCAAAGAAACTCGAAGCTTCAGTAGTGGACTTGTCTAAAGATCTTGACAAACTGCAGGGAAGATGGCGATTAGTCTACAGCAGTGCCTTTGCATTTGGTAGTCTTGGTGGGTTTCGTCCAGGGCCTCCAACAGGAAGGCTTCCTCTGACTTTAGGGCAGGTGCAGAATATTAAATGAATCTATTACTTGCTTTCCACTATTCTGCTTATTGTTACTGTACTGCAGTTGTGCCTCTAACATGCTTCACGTATAATAGGTCTTTCAACGGATTGATGTTGTTGGAAGAGAATTTGATAACATTGTCAATCTTCAGATTGGCACTCCTTGGCCACTCCCACCAATTGAAGTCACTGCTACTTTGGCCCACAAATTTGAACTGATAGGTGTGTCTACCTTATAGAGATCACTTGTCCATCATTTATTTTTAGACAGCTTTTTCACTGGAATACTTTGTTTTACATTCTTGCTGTGCATGAATTAGATTCTGCAAGTATTAGGATAATCTTCGAGAAGACTATTGTCCAGCCAGCCGGTGGCTTATCACAAATTCCTCCATTTGAGCCACCTCAGCTACCAGAAATTTTCAGGCCACCATCTACCCTGCGAAGTGGGGAGTTCAAAGTCACATTTCTGGATGATGACTTGCGAATTACTCGTGGTGACCGTGGAGAGCTTCGAGTGTTCCTGAAAGTATAAAAGCAGACGCTTCTCAGAATAGTCCATGTAGCATGTTCCATATACATGGAAAAGAGTTTATTTTTGAGATCTTGCAATGTCCATCTCCACAATAATCCAAACATGGTTGTGTAATGGTTGCAATGCTCTTGAAGGGATTGAAAAATGGAAATCAAGCTCATCGAGCTGATTATGGAAAGACAGCATAATAAATTGTTGGTGACAGCTGAGATTGAAAAGAAGAGGGGCTCCTTCGTAGATTCCTAATCAAACACCTACAATCTAAGCTACTTATGGGTAATACTCATGATGTCTAATCCAACATAGCCCAGGTTGTCATGATTATTTTAAAAGCCACTTCTTGATATTGCTGTATTTGTGATTAGTTGATGTAAGCTAGACGACCATGGTCATTATTCAAGGTCATATTAAAGCACATTTTCTTTATTCATTCCTCTTGGATAACTACAAGCCGATACATTTGATAATTTTCGTAAGTTAATGTTTTTGTTTAATTAAAATCCTTTCTTAGCATACAATCTCAAAAATAACTACTACATCATAACCTATCTATTATTTTAAGTTGGACCTGTGTTCAAGGAAATTTTATCATTTTAATTTTAATTGGTTTCATTGGGTTGTTGATGACAAATTTTCATTTTCCATAAATCTTTTGATACTATATTTGAGTTAGAAATCACTCCAATATTATTTTTAGAGATTGGATTCGGGTATTTACCTTTTCCCTCTTGGCATACTTGACATGTCATCCATAATAGTCTTATTAGAAAACAATTGCATCATTATAAGAACTCTAAAATTGACCAACTTGAGTTCTCTACATTAATGCATAGTGAATTAAGGATGTTGACAAATGATGAAAAGTAATCTACTTATATCAATTGTCATTTGTAGGACCAAAATTTGACAAGTCTCTATATCATGATTGTTTATGTCAATCTAGAACTCAAAAATTGCTTCAAGAATTGGAATAATGGATGATGATTTTTCTATCAGATACTTAAGGGTACATTTACTACTTAAAGTGTTTAGGATAGGAGTGTGAGATCCTTTTCTCAAAATATGGAAGGAAAACTTAATTGTTAGAGTAATAGGCTTCAAAATTAAGCAAGGAGGTGATTATGTGCAATGAATATTTTTCAAATGACCATATCTCCAATCCTTATATGCTCTCAAAAAGTTTCTTAGGAAGCTTATTGAATCTTCATCTATTACTTTTGGAGCCTACATAAAAAGTAAAGGGGGATTTTTAAACTAGTAGCTTCTTAAACTATTGTTGCCCTCAATAAAGAGGAAGTTTGCTATCAAAGGATTCTAAATGAATTTCTTTAATGAAAGGGGCTAAGAGACTCTAATTTCTTTACACTAGAATTCCAATAATGAAAGGAAGTGATGCAATAAAAAATAATCAAAATATTTTCTAACTCATGTCTTTGAGGATCCACAACAATCATGAACAATTTTTAAATGCTTAGTGAATCTACAATAATCAAAGGTGCGATGAAACTATGCTTAATAAATCTTGCATAATATGGTAGAGATGGAAAATATTATATATCTAAAGAATTAAGCAATAAGGTCTTGCCTTTCACTCATTTAAGACATTTAGGTTTGGAATGTTGAAAGAAATTCTCCAAGCTTTGGAATTTGCAGGGCAAGAAAATATATTGGAGATGGAAACAAATGAAAGGATGTTTACTTGTTCTATGACAATTAACATATTAATTAAGGATATTCAATGAAGCATGTGGGAGTATTCTTGTTGCATAAACAAGTATACAATGCAAGACATAACAAGAAGTTTTTGTATTATCGATAGGAAAACAATGCAATGGGAAGAACAACTTACACATACACACAAGTATGCAACCAAATGAATCAAGGTGTGAGTCTTTCTATTATCGAATGCATGCAATAGAATCAAGGAGAATGCCCATGCTTAAATATAAAAGCATACTCTCTAGACAGACAAGTATGTGACCAAATGAATCCAGATGTGAGTCTTTGTATTCTATAACATATGCAATAAAATCAAGGAGAATACCCATGGTCAAATATACAAGCATACTCTCTAGAACCAGTTGGATGGGTACATATAGCCTCGTAGGTGAGTTTAATGCTCAAGTCACCCCTTGGTTGAGTGAGGCCTCTATGGAGGAAAAAACCTTTCCACTGTAGTCTAACAAAATATGGCAATAAAATAAGATTTGGCTAAAGAAAATCTACTTTCAAAAAACAAATACTTATAGATTGTGATGAATGCAAATTCTTTTTTTTTTATAATTGCAAACAATTGTCACATTAAATTTTAGATTTGGGTGAAAAGGTCCCTTAAGCTACAACTAATAACCTTATTTGTTTGGCACCATGTATTTGTTTTAGTTTTTATGTGAAGCAAAAAATGAAACACAAATAATTCGCATTGTAAGTTTTCAAGAACTTAACGCAACATAATCATAAACACATGTAAACTGAGAAATCTTATTTATGCTAAAAATGAGAGTAATGAAATACAAAATCAACAGAGCTCTTCTTGATTTGAAAATTGAGTACCAAATTCTTGTTAGAGGCATGGTTTGGGCAATTAATCCAAAATACTTCCTTACAGACTTAAGACCTGTTGAGTGGTATTTTCACCCGATTGTGAAAACACACTCTCCGATAGGATTTGGGTTCTAAATCCTCTCTTGCAAAGAAATTAAATAAACAATTTCTCCAAGGTTCCGCTATGTTAGCATTTGGTATATGTGTATCAATAATCTTAAATAAAGATATTCAATTTAAATGCTTGGAACACCTTAGTGATTGCAAGTAACTGTTAACAAGGGGCACTGTGGTTTATTTCACCATGAGACTTTAGTGATTGTTCATTGCTTTTTAGATTTTGATATTTTTTAGATATTTATTTTAATGCCTTGAAAGTTAAAGCTTCTGAAAAATATAAAAAGCAGAAAATAAAAAAAATGAAATGCAGAAACTGAAATTAAAATGCATTCAGAGTGCTACGATCCTACTTGACAAAACCGAAGATATGAGGTTTTCTGCATACAACCTAACCTATTGAACCTGCAAACATGCACAATCCAGATAAGCTAGGTGCTGGTTTCTGGGGTTTTTACTGTGATTTCAGATTTAGACATTCGCATGAAGCAACCAAGAGCACTTGCATTAAACTTCACCTATAAGCCTAGAAATCTGAAAGGGGAAAATAAAACATTAAATCTTGCATGCAGAAAATGACTCCTTCTTTCTTGTCAATGAGATGCAAACTCTCTGTATTTTCTGTATTTAAAATATGTCAGTTTACAACAACAGAATCTCTGGTTTTCTCAAACCCAACAATGGAAGAAAAGCCTCAAAGCAGGCCCGAATGGCCTCTGCTTCACGCTCTTTCGTTTTCCTGGGAATACCAGACAAAGTGGAAGAAAAACACCACAAAAGCAGGCCCAGAATGGCTTATTGCCTTTGGCTCTGCAACTCTGCCCGTAGTGGTTTTTCGACCTCCGTACCAATCTGTGCCTCTGCATTTTATACTTGCTGGCAAATTGCTTCTCCTTCCACGATGGTTCGTTTCATTTCCCAGATTGCATCGTTTCGTATTCCCCTTCTCATCGTTATCTTTGACTTTCTGTTCGATGTCTTAAACGTTTAATATTCTTGGTGAACTGTAACGCTTTTGTAACCCTTACACATGTACGCCACGTGTTTCGCGCTTCTCTGCATGTTTCATAACTGCCCCCTTGTAAATCGTGACAAAAAATAGCATGTCACGATATCGCGACGTTTTTCTGCATGCAACTCTGTTCCTCTGCCTGCACAGCGAAAATGAGACATGTCGCGAAATCGCGACGTTTTTCGGCCAACAGCCTTGTCCGCCATCATGCACAGCGAAAATGCGACATGTCGCGAAATCGTGACACTTTTTTCTTTTGCACCATCTTCTGCTTTGTCATGAAATCATGACAATTTTTTGTTTCGTACCACTTGGTTGCTTTCTGTCGTGAAATCGCGACGCTTTTCTTTTTAGGCTGTCGCGAAATCGCGACGCTTTTCTCTTTCGTCTCGCTGCTTCATGTCATGAAATCATGACGCCTTTCATTTGGAGCTGTCTTGCGGCTTTCTATCGTGAAATCATGACGCTTCTCCATTTCGTACCACTTTGCCAGCTTTTCGTCGTGAAATCGTGACACTTTTTTTCCTTGCCTTTCGTCGCGAAATCGTGACGCTTTTCATTTTGGATGTCTTTTTTTGGTCGTGAAACGCGACATGTCGCGATATCGCGACAACTTTAGTGCCTTGCCCTGTTTGACTGGTTTGACCATGATTTTATGACATGTCGTGATATCGCGACATTTTCTCTTCATGATGCATTCTGCTGCTCATAGCCGCAAAAATGCGACATGTCGTGAAATCGCGACATTTCTTTCTTTCTCTGCATTTTGCTTGTCTGAGCCGCGATAATGCAACACGTCATGATATCACGACAACTTTCATTTCTTGGTGAATTGTCGGATATCGGACATTTTGACCGTCGTGATCGGCATTTATTGGTCGGACTTTCTGGCGGACGCAACACGTCATGAAATCGTGACAACTTTTATTTTTTGGTAGCGATGGAGCAACATGTCACGATATCGTGACAACTTTCATTTCAGCCGCGACGGAGCAACATGTCACGATATCACGACAACTTTCATTTCTGTCACGACGGAGCGACATGTCGCGATATCGTGACAACTTTTCAATTTCGGCCACGATGGAGCGACATGTCGCGATATCGCGACAACTTTTCAATTTCGATCGCAATGGAGCGACATGTCGCGATATCGCGACAACTTTTCCCTTTTGTGAAATTTTGCTTTTTTCTTTGATTTTGAGCATCCGGGCCACCGTGAGTCTTCTTGGAAAGCATGCAAAAAGGTGGGTCCCCAATTTTGGGGTGTGTTGTGGATCAGCCACAACAAATGGCGACTCTGCTGTCAAATGCTCCTGAGCATTTTGGTGAGAACCCAACCTGAAATATACAAGCTTAGATACAAGCGTCAACACATAAAAGATAAACAAATACCGATAGATCAAAAATACATGAAACATCAGAATCATTAAGTATCAGCTCGGTGTGTGCAATGTGTTTCATTCCCTATCGCTTGAACTTGATCAACATTCCATTGTCAGTTTCACTTATGATTTGTATGCAAGGCTATGAAAAATTTGTGCAGGATTTTAATGCATGATGAAGATGCTAAAGATATAACAACCTGCATTGAAAAGGCTCAAACCTTCTAATATCATGATCAAACATATCAAAACTGCCAAACCCTCTTAAGGCCAAATAAATATATGTATACTGAATTAATTCATTAGATCCCAAAGTTGGTCATGTGTCACTACCATCTTGAACCCATGTGCAAGTGTGAGTGAAATCAGAACTTTGGGGAATAGGATTCCCAACCTAAACGAGATGGGAATTTAACCCTATCCTTACTATTCTGATTTGGAGTTCATTACCTCATCTTGAACAAAATGATTTAACCTGTTATGAATGAAATGGTCAAGCTAGTCTATCCATATGAGCAATCAGTGGTCTTGCTTTTAGACAAGACATGTTGCCACGCATGAGCATACTCAACCCATAATCCATGACTTGGCTTTCATTCATTCTTTTTTCTTTTATTTCTTGGACCTTTGGGATGACTACCCATCCTTTCTAGGGACATGTAGTACGATCCCTCCAATCCAATATTAAGATGAAATGGAAAATATTATCTTTTATCTCTTGGACCTTGGGGATGACTACCCATCCTTTGCAGAGGACATGTAGTACAATCCTTCCAATCCAAGATTGAGATGAAATGGGAAAAATTAGTTTTACTTTTATTGCTTGGACCTTTGGGATGACTACCCATCCTTTGCAGAGGACATGTAGTACGATCCTTCCAATCCAAGCTTTATGATGAAATGGGAAAAATGGAAGCTTTGGGGAATCGGATTCTCAACCTAAGCGAGATGAGAATTATGTCCTATCCTTACTACTCCATGTAGGTCAAATCAGAGCTTTGGGGAGTTGGATCCTCAACCTAAGTTCGATGAGGATTTAATCCTATCCTTACTACTCTGGTTTTAGACTTTAAGCTTGATGGAAGTGGTAAAAACCATTGTTTTAAGGATTATGTTGCATGATAGGACAGACATGAAATATTCTTTTCACCCCACCTTTTCATCCAAGTATGGTTTTGACCATTTTGCTCAAGATTCTTTTTAATGTGCATGGAATGTGCTTGGTTCAAGATAGCTCGGGCAACAGTTCCCAACCTTAGGATTTTTTTTTTATGTTTTATGTTATAGAATAACCCTAAGAGGATTCGACACCTTCTCAATGATTGCACATGAAATGAAAATGTAACTGAGATGACATGTATATGCAATGTGGAATGTGAACTGAGATGTGAATGCGCTGCTTCTTTTGGAATAAATCATCTACTTTACCATAATGTGCAAAATTGACAACTTCATGCATCACAAGATTCAAACGATATTACTTAAAATGTTTGTGTTACTTGTGGAGCTTCTACAACACAATTCCAATGTTTCATATTCTCCTGATCTTAGGCATAAGTTGACATCTCAAATTTTTCCTCTTTTTTTTTTTTTATATATAAAAACCAAGCATGTCCATAGGACCAACACATAACTTTAAATTAAAACTTATTCAATCCAAAACCAAACTGCAATCCAAAAATGAAAATTTGAAAACACAAACCAAAACCCAAAAACCAAAATCTATATACAAATGTACAATATAATACAAGATGATGCAAAGCTTGGATTATCACTTTCCTGGATCCCAAACATGATTAGAACAATTCAAAAAACATATGACACAATACACATGCCAAATTTTGTAGGAATCCAACAATAATAAGATCAAACCAAGCAATGCAACAAATTTCAACTTGCCATGCTCACCATACCAATTTGATTTAGTTCTATTACCAACATCATAGGTGAGATTCAAATCACATTGATTAGACAATGGTTGGTATTCAATTTTATCTTGTCTATTCTTTAGAGTGCAAGTTTCATCATTCCATTGATGATTTAGAAGTAGGCTTTCCTTTTCAAATGTGAGATGTTGCAAACAAGAGCCTATTTCTAAAAGTCTTGAATTCAAATCATTTTCCAGGATTTTAAAGCAATCAAAATCATTCCAAACTTGACAAGCATCAACAAAATTTGGCATTTCCTCATTAATGATGTTAGCATCCAAAGGGACATCATGTAACCTGTCACTTGAAATCTTTGTAGCTACTACCAAAGGTAGAGATTTCACCTTGTCATCCCTACTCAACCCATCATGATTAGAATTTACCACAACTTGATGAGTGTTAGTAGCTTTTTCTTTTCCTTCATTGTCTTCTTCATCATCCAACACCTGTTCAAAAACACCAAAGTTAGGCACCCAATCAAACATGCGTCCATCTTTTTCAAAACAAGAGCCTAATTTTTCAAGATATGTGTCACGTGACACCTTTCCACGATCAATGGCTTGAGTTGCCTCAAAATCCATATTTTCATTAGGATCATCAATAGCATCCAACCCACACCACTTAGGTTTTGTAATTTCATCATTTTGAGATGGCATAGACATTGTAGAAACAATAGGTGGATCAAGATTTTCGATTTCTTGCCCCTCAAGGGGAACAAAAACAATTGATTCTCCTTCTTCATCCATGGTAGTAGAATCATTATCCTTCTCCAACCTTTGATGAGATTCCAACCCTTCTTCCAAAGCATTCTCGGATTGTACAGGACTTTTAATATCCTCATATGAAAGGGCAATTGTATTATCCTGGCATATCAATAGGCACACAAATTTCATCGGAAGGTTTGGAGTGAGCATACTCTTCCCAAGAATCATAATGATCATCTTTCAAAATCAAATTGTGATGCTCAACTATTTCTTCATCATATTTTAATTCATCAACATGTTTCTCATCAAATTTATCCTCTCCTTCCTTAGATGGTTCAATTACTTCCAAAATTGGGTTATTGCTTGTATTCAAATTGATAAGGTTATCATAATCCACATGTGTAACCCATGATTCACGTTTAACATAATTTGGAAGGTGTGAATTTTTTGGGCCATTACTTTCAACAATGTCATCCAATGTGTCATCCGAATCAGATTCATCCTCATAGAATTCATCTTTTGGTGAGTCAAGGGTTTCCAATCTGTCACATGTTTCCATACTAGTTGGATCTAGTACTCCTCCCTTGCCTAAAATCATATTCTTATGAAAATCATTGAAATTGATTTTAGAAACATCTTTTGAATCAAGATGAGTATTTTGAAGTTGATTCATACTTAAGAAAGATGGTTGATCTTGCATAGTAGGTTGAGGATTTTGAAATTGATTGAAGCTTGGGAATGATTGTTGATTCTGAAATTGATTCACACTTGAACTTGGTTGAGGTGGATAAATCATTGGGTGGGTAAGGGAGGTATTAAATGATTGAAGATTATATGATCCAAAACCCACACCATAATTTTGACAACTCAATTGTTGCTCAATTGCCATTGCTTGAGTATAGGCTTGTGACAAAGATGTGATTTGAGGCATCCCTCGCAAATATGTGGAAATGAGTGGGTCAAGAGCATTGATGTATATTTGGAGAGCCACTTCTTCTTGAAGAACATAAAATGTCACTAATTGAGTATATAATCCAAAGAACCTTTCAGAAAATGACTTCACATTTTCACTTGGTCCTTTTCTAATATAGACCAACTGATTGTACATGAGGATTGGGTCAACTCGCTTTTTGTTGAATTGATTAAGAAATGTTGCCTCTAGTTGAGCCCAAGAAGTGATAGACCCTAAAGGCAGACTTGTAAACCAATCATATGCCACTTTGTCCAAGGTGTAAAGGAACATTTTACAAGCAACATCATCATACCAACTTGTTAAGTGATTCACAACAAATTTGAATGCTTGAATATGTTCTTCTGCAATATTTGTCCCATTAGACAAAAATTGAGGAAGACATCTCTCAAAACCAACGGGCAAATAATGTTGAACTCCCGGTATGTTCAATGGGCTACCTGTCATCCACGGTGTAAACATAGCCATTAGTGAATCTTAAAGAATATAACTTTAATACCCAAAAATTCTTTTTTTATTTATTTATTTTATTTTTTATTTATTTTTTTTTAAAATCAAATCAAATCACATTATTCCTGTATGAACAATCAAAGCGTTAGGAAAGTGCATAGCAATTCATGTCCTCCTTTTAACAGTACAAGGTTGTATTGTTAAAAGAGGGCTAAAGATAATAACCAATAGGGCATGAAATATTCAAAATTTAAACCCCTATAGCATTTAAATCACACTAAAATAAACCCATTCATGCCCTCCTTCTAGCGCCAATCTGTTGAGTGGTATTTTCACCCGATTGTGAAAACACACTCTCCGATAGGATTTGGGTTCTAAATCCTCTCTTGCAAAGAAATTTAATAAACAATTTCTCCAAGGTTCCGCTATGTTAGCATTTGGTATATGTGTATCAATAATCTTAAATAAAGATATTCAATTTAAATGCTTGGAACACCTTAGTGATTGCAAGTAACTGTTAACAAGGGGCACTGTGGTTTATTTCACCATGAGACTTTAGTGATTGTTCATTGCTTTTTAGATTTTGATATTTTTTAGATATTTATTTTAATGCCTTGAAAGTTAAAGCCTCTGGAAAAATATAAAAAGCAGAAAATAAAAAAAATGAAATGCAGAAACTGAAATTAAAATGCATTCAGAGTGCTACGATCCTACTTGACAAAACCGAAGATATGAGGTTTTCTGCATACAACCTAACCTATTGAACCTGCAAACATGCACAATCCAGATAAGCTAGGTGCTGGTTTCTGGGGTTTTTACTATGATTTCAGATTTAGACATTCGCATGAAGCAACCAAGAGCACTTGCATTAAACTTCACCTATAAGCCTAGAAATCTGAAAGGGGAAAATAAAACATTAAATCTTGCATGCAGAAAATGACTCCTTTCTTGTCAATGAGATGCAAACTCTCTGTATTTTTTGTATTTAAAATATGTCAGTTTACAACAATAGAAGCTCTGGTTTCCCAAACCCAAATGAAGAAATTTTTTTTTTTTTTAAAAGTGGAAGAAAAACACTCCAAAAGCGAGCCTAGAATGGCTTATTGCCTTTGGCTCTGCAACTCTTCCCATAGTGGTTTTCTGACCTCCGTACCAATCTGTGCCTCTACGTTTTATACTTGTTGGCAAATTGCTTCTCCTTCCACGATGGTTCATTTCATTTCCCAGATTGCATCGTTTCGTATTCCCCTTCTCATCGTTATCTTTGACTTTCTGTTCGATGTCTTAAACGTTTAATATTCTTGGTGAACTGTAACGCTTATGTAACCCTTACACCTGTATGCCACGTGTTTCGTGCTTCTCTGCATGTTTCGTAACTGCCCCCTTGTAAATCATGACAAAAATAGCATGTCACGATATCACGACGTTTTTCTGCATGCAACTCTGTTCCTCTGCCTGCACAGCGAAAATGAGACATGTCACGAAATCGTGACGTTTTTCGGCCAACAGCCTTGTCCGCCATCATGCACAGCGAAAATGCGACATGTCATGAAATCGTGACACTTTTTTCTTTTGCACCATCTTCTACTTTCTATCATGAAATCGCGACAATTTTTCATTTCGTACCACTTGGCTGCTTTCTGTCGTGAAATCACGACGCTTTTCTCTTTCAGGCTGTCTCGCTGCTTCATGTCGCGAAATCGTGACGCCTTTCATTTGGAGCTGTCTTGCGGCTTTCTGTCGTGAAATCACGACGCTTCTCCGTTCCGTACCACTTTGCTAGCTTTTCGTCGTGAAATCATGACGCTTTTCCATTCCGTACCACTTTGCCAGCTTTGTCGCGAAATCGCGACGCTTTTCTATTTTCGGGCTGCTCTTGTTGTATTTGGCCGCGAAAACGTGACATGTCGCGATATCGTGACAACTTTAGTGCCTTGCCCTGTTTGACTGGTTTGACCGCGATTTTATGACACGTCGCGATATCGCGACATTTTCTCTTCATGATGCATTCTGTTGCTCATAGCCGCGAAAACGCGACATGTCGCGAAATCGCGACGTTTCTTTCTTTCTCTGCATTTTGCTTGTCTGAGCCGCGACAGAGCAACACGTCACGAAATCGCGACAACTTTCATTTCTTGGCAGCGACAACGCAACACGTCGCGAAATCGCGACAACTTTCACTTCTGGGCGATGCAACACGTCGCGAAATCACGAACCTTTTTTTAACATTCCTATCGCACACTTTCCTTTGCTGAACACGTCGCGAAATCGCGACAACTTTCATTTCTGATCCGCGACGGAGCAACATGTCGCGATATCGCGACAACTTTTCATTTTGGCCTACGGAACATGTCGCGATATCGCGACAACTTTTCAATTTCGGCCGCGACGGAGCGACATGTCGCGATATCGCGACAACTTTTCAATTTCTGGCCGCGACGGAGCGACATGTCGCGATATCGCGACAACTTTTCAATTTTGGCCGCGATGGAGCGACATGTCGCGATATCGCGACAACTTTTCAATTTCGGCCGCGATGGAGCGACATGTCGCGATATCGCGACAACTTTTCCCTTTTGTGAAATTTTGCTTTTTTCTTTGATTTTGAGCATCTGGGCCACTGCAGTTTTCTTGGAAAGCATGCAAAAAAGGTGGGTCCCCAATTTTGGGGTGTGTTGTGGATCAGCCACAACAAGACCCTATGTGGGCTTATGAAAGACACTAATAGCAAGCATGGATTTGTTTGTCATCGATTATTTGTTTCTGTGATTGCAAATTTTGGAGTACAAGAGAAAAGAGGAGGTATCGTGAAAATACATAAAAAAAAACAAGAAAACCAAGGGGGATGAGTTTGATAATGCTATTGCATGCACTCTTAAGTTTTTTATTCTCTTATGTTGCCCCTTTTCAACAACTTGTCCTCTTTCACTCTTATGTTTCTCTACAAGTGGGAAATCGAAAAGCAATGGAAGGTGGAAAGGTGCATCCTTTTGCATTCTATGATAGATGAGATCCATGCTAGATTGCATGTCTTTTTTGGAATGGTCTACTTAAAGCCCCTCATTATTTTACCCTTCAAAAATCATTGGTCATAGATGCAACTTATCTAAAAGAAGTCTTAAACTGATGAGGGTTCAAAATAGTGACTAAATCTTTAGCAGCCCTTAGTAATAATTCTTGATGAACTTCAACATGTGTCATATTGCATATAGTTAAAACCATGAACCCTTGATGTATCTCCTTCACCAAGTTTACCTCTTTTTGTCACCAATTGCTGATCTATTTCAATCCAACAATAGGGTGTTAATATACCTCTTAGACTTCATTAGATCTCGCATCCTTGATGTGTTGGGGCTCATTGATAGCCACATATCACCTCACTTTGGCCTTTGCACTCACTAGTTCACACACAATAATTGGTGCAACTCCTTTATGTAACCTCTTTGCAAAGATACCTCCATGTGCCACTAGTTCCTGATTCATCTTTGGCTCCATTGTGCTACATGGCAAGTAGCCATCAATGTGGTTCCTTTAAAACTTGATCTTTACATCTATATTTTCTAGTACCACCAAACATTGATATGGATTGATCCCATAATGGAAATTAACCCATTATCATGCTTTATTAATGGGTAGATCCTTTAAATCGTGAAGCTCAATAGGTGGCATGCCTCTCCTTTATTCTTTATAGCATGTGAGAGTATTATACTCACACATAAAGATATACAATGTAACATACTATACTATGTTTTTCATCTTATATAAATAAAGAAACACAATGAAAAAACACTTAAAAATACATATGAATACACAATGCACAACATATATCCTTTATATTCCAATCATTTGCAATAACATGTGGTCTAGTCAAGCGTACAATATACAAACCATATATGTTTGTGTTCACTACCACACAAACAACATACATATAGCCATAAAAAATATTGTTAGGTGATTAGCAACTACCCAACTACCATCTAACTATATATACGTGAAATAATAAAGTACCCCATGATATTACATGATATTTATTACGAACACATATTGCATATACATGTGATAACACTATGTGATGACATGACCTCATTTGATGTGCTTGAGACACTCATGATTACATAGATGTTCATGCTTTCACATGCCAACTCATCCATCTGACCATTTTTTGCCTACATCTTCCCCTCCTTTAGACTTGTTGACATTTCCAATAACATACCAACAAATTGATCAATTGGGCTAGAGGTCTTAACCTTGCCACTTGAAACACTTGTCACACTCCTTTTGCTTCTTTGTGTTCCATACATTTTCACAAAATTATAATTTAAAAATATTTGCCGATAAAACTTTATTCTTTAATATCATGTTCTCTTGCATTCAATTGCTACATCACTAAAATGATGGAAAATACCAATTGCTACTTGTGTTAAGGTCAAGGGGAGGTTATCCCCTTGCATCATTAAGGGACAACACCCTTACAAGATTTAGAAGCACTCAAAATATATGGGTTTTTTTAATTTACCATGTAGATAATATTTTAGCATTCAATAGCAATTGCATGCTGACTATGAAATCCTTCCCTAATATTATGATGATGTTTGCTAACATAAGGCTCATTTTATTGCTAGTTTGTTCCTCTAAATTTTCTCATTTTTGGGGGGCTGCACAAACTCTTCCTATATAAGCAACAATATACAAATGATAATGAATTTTTTTTGTGATATCTTTTTGAAAGAGGTGTGACATCCTTGAAGGAGGTGAACTTGTCATGGTATTTTGTCCCTTTGTTTTCTTTTCAGCTACAAGATATGACACTTTTGATGAAAATTCCATTGATGGTATCTCAAACTCAAACTAAATAATATCTCCTATTTGTGTACTAAACATTCATCCTATAATAACAGGTATATGTTACAAGTGGACTACATCTCTATTTGCATCATCAACCCATATATAAGAGTCTACACATAGGCAGATGACATATAAGAGGACGACTCATAGGTGGAGAATGTTATTGTTCCCTCTCACTCCATTTCTTATTTACATTTATAGTGGGGATATATTTATCTTGAGAAATGACTGCTATGATGAATATGGGACAAAATTGATGGTGAATATACTTCAAGAAGTAATGATAGGTGATAATGGGATGATGACACCCTTCATCTAGCAAATTTTAACAATTTCTCTTTTATCTACCGTGACTTTAATTGTAGGAGTCACATCAAGTATGTTGTAGATGACTCCTTTCAAGAGAGTGATGTCAATACCATTAGGGATGGTAGCCTTATGTGTTATGACACCATCCATGGAAGAGTTGACATCTACTTTGCCACTTCCATATGTAGTCCCTTTCCATCATTAAACTACCAATATACATCATTCCTTAAACATGAACAAGTGTAAAAGCTTTGGTAGTTGTGTTTTCCTAGTTATCCTCCAAATTCATTCTCCACATTGGAACAACATTATGGTTGATTCGAACAATAGGACATGGGTATGACTAGCTTAAAGGGGATGATCTCTTCTTGATATTATTCCCTTTTGAGTACATTGATTCATTTACGGATGGCAATTCATTCATTCTTAGCAATTATTTAAAGCTCTACTTATAATATGCCTACTTGACATTTTAGATGATGATTTTTATTGTTTGAATCTTAGAATGTATCAAAACCTTCTAAATATTGAGGGGTAAACTATAATTTTCCAAAACCTTCTTTGAATTGATCCTATGATTGGATGACAATGCTTGTTTGAGAAATAATGTGTTAACAAAATTTAGTTTCTTGAAATTCATTCACTTTTCTTACAAATGTCTCTTGTTAACTTCAATTTCTCTCCCATGGTGTATGAGAATATATTTTCCATAGAAAAATAATGAATGACAAGCTTCTCTATGTAGTTGTACTTCCAATATCAAGAATATTCCCCCATAACTTATATCAGTTAAAAAATTAAGAATATGTTTTAATAGCTTTTCACTAATGGAGTCATGATAACTCACATGGGACCCACCACCAATATTTTTTAGAATTTTAATACATGATCCATTAATTTTCTCCTTGTGACTTTACTCCATGTGGCACGATGGCGAGTACTCCAATGGTTGGAGGAACAATTTGATATGATATATTTAGTAGCCATCCAAGACTATAATCAATATTGATCCACACTTGCTCAACATTTCCACTTGTACAACAAGTACTTGTATGGCATACCTTGGAGTTGTAGATTGGATCTAGGACTTATGCTTTGAGCACTATGGCCACCCGCATGTGGTTTTTTGGATGTGTGTAGTGCTCGCACCATGTTTGGAGTGCCAGTTTGAGAAGTTTGGGAAGCGTGGTATGTATCTCCATTGGACAACCTGTAGGGTTTTACCAAGGTCAGATCCTTGTTTGGATGTGATCTCTAATGCACTATAATTTTCCTAAGATGGCCTAATCTATTGGGTCTTTGACTGGGAAAAGGTTTAGAAGAAAAGTAGTAAACAATGAAAAGTAAAATAATGGGTAAAGCAAATTTATTCTAAAGAGGTTATGTGTCGAAGGTCTTAAACTCCTTGCATCACGACAGGTTGAATTAACACATGCATCGTAGTTAACACCACACAAAGAACATGGTTTTCCCAAACATGAGTTACAACTAACATGCATACATAAGAACTAGGATAGAAAGATAAATAGTCATGGCTTCTCGTATATATGACTTGATTACATTCATTCCAAATAAAGAGGCTCAAAACTAATCAACTTGAATGATTCAAAGTCCAAACCAGACCATACTACAAAATATGGTGAAAGAAAACCCTATACAAGGTCAAATACTTGGTGCAAGCATGCCTAGCTTTTGATACTTTACAATGAGAAAGAAAAGGGGTTTTATAAGAAAAAGTAGGGAAAATTCCCTCAAAATTCATATAGGAATTCAAAATTGCCCAGGATAGTCAACATCAACATTGAGTGATATTTGAGGCTTTGGGGATATATAACCATAAATGTTGTTGGTAGGTTGGCTTGATGGGACTCTCTCACCGTGCCATCGAGATGCGTTATAGAGGAGATCTCCCATGATTAGACCTTTGGAATCCTTCATTAATACCTCAGGTTTGGTGTTGTCCCTTGGACTACCTTTTGTATCGTCACTTTGAGTGCTCTAGTTGTTGCTTGGGGTACCATGTCTAGTTGTGGGGCATCAAAGTTGAATTTGTATCATCATCCCTTCCTTTTGCATCTAGTTATTGTAGGTTGGTCTAGTTATTCTAGTGATAATCAACACTTTGCTTCCTTTGCATTCTTTACTGATTTCTTATGCGAAGCTGTTCATGCACCACTTGGGTTATAGTTTTGCTTTTTGCACTTTATTTGAGCATGGGAGGGACACCTTTTTCCAATGAATCATTTGTTGTTTTTTTTTTAATGTTTTGGTGGTGACTAGAACTATCAGGTAGACGTCCTTAGTAGGTGTGTTCAGGGTGATTTTTATGACCAATTTTCCCCTTCTTCTCCTTGATACTTCTCTTCTACCATGGATTTTGAGAAGATCTTAAAGGGACTAGTAAGCCTAAATGTTTAGGGAAGGTGCTATAGCTAGAAATATTTCAATTTTCTTTGTTCTTCCTTATCCTTCAAGTATTAAGCTCCTGTTAGGGGAGGAAAGGAGCTTGTCTTGCTTTTTTTCTATCTGATCACCTCAGATATTCCTCCTTGTATGAGGAATGGGCCTTAGTCCTTAATATTCCTTGATGATGTTATCTTGTAACTGCATTGGGGATTGGGGAATACCCTTAGAAATGGAAGAGGGCTAGACCCATAATTTATCCTCTCTATGGAGAAGAAAATATCATAGGTGCTAGGTGAAGCAAGATCCTGTTAAAGGTGGAGCCCTTTTAGCTGTCACCAAAAAGGCTCAAGAACTCCAACCAATAACAAAACCTACCTTAGATACGACTAAAAAATATTTTGAATCATCACTTTGTCCCAATCTGGTGGGTTATCTAGACTTCATGGTGTGGGGAGCTTTAGGGTCAGATCAGATTGTGGTAAATTTTTTTCCTCAATGATAGTCTTTATGGAATTTTGGTATTGTCTACTTTGCAAGTAGTGAAAATCCTTGACTTCTGCATCTTGTCTCTTCTCAATTAGCTTTGAATGAATTTTTGATCAAAATTTCCGTAGTAGAATTTTCTTGGTGTAGTAAATTTTCACTACACTTGGGTTACCTAACAGTCATTAATAATCACTTTGACTCCTCAAGGAACCATTTCAATTTGGTGGTGGACTATGTCTTTGCCACATCATTCACCTTGCTTCCTCAAAATTATTTTGGCTTTGACTCACTTGTTGGCCTTCATCTTCATATTGAGAAAGTTGCAGTCTCCTTATTCTTCTCTTAAGTTCCATACTTGAGCTATTAGTGCTCAAATAATATCCAGTATTATTGGATCTTTCATCTTTTGATGATAACGATATCTCAAATATATCTCTCTAAAGCACTTAATTCATTACAAGTTTTCTCTCTCTTTTGGATTGAAGATAATCTTGTAGTCTCACAATGTTGTGGTTTGCTTGTGCCCTTAGCTATTTATTTATCTATCATAGTTACTCATATTGTTCTTGTAACTATTATCTTTCTTTATGCATTCTCTATTGTTAAACACCAACTCTTGCTAGCAAAGTCATGTATTCATATTCACGCATCATTTTAAGGGTTTTGATCTAGTGGATTTGCTCTATTTTTTGTTACCGCCACATGTTGGGCTTCTTGATATCTTGGTGATCCTAGCCTGTTTACTTCTATATTTGGAAATATTACATGTACCCATAATCATATTCACTTTCCAATTCCTCCTACTAAATTATGGATTTTTGTCTATTCTCATTCCCAATAAACCAAGCTAGATCTAGATCACCATCTTCTCTTTCTACACCATTTGTTGCTTTGGTCTAACTTGAATCTCCTTTGTGACCCAATATTTATTTGGATGGTTCCAAAGACTAATTTGGTGCTACAATAAACCTTCCTATGCTTTCCTCCTCTTATTTTACCAATTCAATATTAATCCACTTTACCTCAACCTTCACCTTATATGGTTTTAATCTTGAGTC
Source organism: Wollemia nobilis (assembly GCA_028583015.1). NCBI lineage: Eukaryota > Viridiplantae > Streptophyta > Pinopsida > Araucariales > Araucariaceae > Wollemia > Wollemia nobilis. The sequence goes on along the minus strand of JAQPPZ010002395.1, from coordinate 1,778,103 downwards.
ATTAACTATCTCGAGACACAATATTTCATCTATTTTTTGCAATTTGACTACGTTATTATCCATCATCTCAACCACTTGGAAGGGTCCAAGCCACAACATCTTCAACTTCCCTGGCTTGATTTCTCTTTTATAATTAATTTTCAAGACCAAGTCATCAATTTTAGTTTTATCTTCCTTAGGTGCTTGTCTTGCCATAATTTTCTCCAATGTTGGGCAATATTTGTTGCCCATTGTACTAATACCCTATTCTCGTATAGTATCACTAGTACCACTAGCCTCTCCTCTAGGATTTCTTGGTCATCCATATGGTTTTGCATCACCACTCTCTGAATTGGTACCAGAAAGTCCATGGGCACTACTACCTCATAACCACACATTAACTAGAAGGGTGTATGGTTGGTTTTGAACTTAAATATTATTTTGTATGGCCATAGAACTACCAATAATTTCTCCTCCTATTTAGCATCTTCAAATCCACATGTCCTTTCAATTATAAATATGAAGACCTTGTTGATTGCCTCTATTTTCCCTTTTGCACTAGGGTAGTATGGGCTTGACAATGAACATAAAATCTTGAACTCCATGGTTAGTTTTTGAGTTATTTCATTAATGAATTGTTCACCTTGATCACTCATCAAATTCAAGGGTATGGAAAATCTCATGATTACTTGTTCGTATAGAAATCATGTTATACTTATAGGATTATTGGGCAATGCTCTTGCCTCAACCCACTTTGTCAAATATTTTAGTACCACTACGATATATCTACATTTTCTTCTTTAGCTTGTCTTCAATGGTCCTAAAAAATCAATAACCCATCTCTCAAAAATATATTATGGCTATGATGGGTGCAATGGTATGAGGTCTTTTCATAGTGGTCTTCCAACTCTTTGGCATGTATTACATGCTCTTATCAACTCCTTTATATTGTGATAGAGGGTGGGCCACCAGCCCTACCAAAAGCACTTTCCTTGATATTGCATCTGGCCCCATATGCCCTCTTGCTAGTCCCTCATAATATTACTTTTATGTTACATATACTTCCTCTTCTATTACACATATTCATAATAATCCATCAGTTATGATCTTATACAACAATCTAATGATCGATTCAAATGGTTTTGATTTGATGATGTTTCAATTCTTCTCTATTATTGTCATCTACCTTGGCCACTTTCCCATGCACACGTATTTCCCAATTAATTTGTACCATGATGGTAGTGCAGTTATTACAAACAAACCAGCATCTAGAAATTCATTTGACACTCCTCCTAAGTAGGATCTACTGAGCGAATTCTTAATGATTATATACTATAATGTGGTTCTTCCTTGATCTCACCACCACATAATAACATAAAATCTTCCAATGTGATGAACCACCTACTAACTTACCCATTAATAGTAAATTTATTGATTAAATACAACAATGTCTAATGATACACATAGAAGGCAAAAAAGTTGGCCAACAGATAATGCTTGAATTTTTGAATTGCATAAACATCCCTAAATCTTCTCACTCCATTGTTTGATCCAACCCAAACTATCCCTCCTAGGAAAAACTACACCTAATCTCAAGATTTGATGCATTAACATGGACATGAAACCCCTTATCCCAATCCAAACGCACTAGAATGGGTGCATAAACCAGCTTCACCTTCAACTCCTCAAAGGCCTTTTGATGCTCCTCTATCTATATAAAAGAAATGCCTTATGCATTAATGCATCTAATATATAGGGAACTTGGGAAAAGCTTTTGATAATCCTCCTATAGTACTAGAAGTGATGAATCACTACACCTTTTGTTTGATGAAAAAAGTGAAGTTTTGAGTCGTAGACAATCATAAAATAAAATATTAATCAAAAAGATATGATGATTGAAGGTCAGATCTCAAGAGCAAAGAATGTTTTAAGGTCAAAAGTTTCTAAGTTGTGAATAGAAGAGAAGGAGCAAAAGTTTCAACAAATATACTTGAAACAAAAGTCTCGAAGATCTAAAGCCAAGTAGCCCCAAGTGGTGAAGAAAAATCTCAAAGAACAAAACATTGATGCCTCAAAAGTTAAACTAATGAGGTGTACTTTCTTTGAGGAATATCACCCTTCCCTAAAAAAGAATGTCTTGTATCTCTATGAAATGACAACAACAACATGAGTCATGATAGAAGCAACTCAAACATCGAGAGCATTAAATGAAAAAATCTTTTGTGCCCAGATGATGGGAATTCCCAAAAATGGGTATATGGAAATTAATATAGTAGCTGCTCATCTAAGGGCTCAGGACCATATAACATTCATGACTTCAAATCTAAAGAGTCTCATAGGGACAAACAATTAGACAGGACATGACTCAACATCAAAAGCGACTACCACCTAGAAATATTTGCATGCATTTTGGAAGAAAACCCCACCCTTGTAATCTATAAATAGGAATAGCATTAGCTTTGTAAAGGATAAGAAAGTTTGCAATTGTATTCTTTTGCAGGCTTTCCCTTCATTTCTTTTTATAAAAATAGTCAGCTCATAAGTAGCTTGTGGGCAATTTCAAACCCCCACTTCTAGCACAATCTTTGTAAAATCTTGCTTGCACACACACACACACGCACACACACACACACACACACACACACACACACACACACACACACACACACACACAGATATATATATATATATATATACATAGAAGCATGTGTTAAATTTTTGGTATAGCCATTTTTGGCCTCTTGTTGACCTATTTTTGTTTGTAATCTTTGTTTTCTGGATTTTATTAAGTATACATGTGTGAGGGGCCTACATATATTTTTGGACTAGTCACTTGTTTGAATTTTCTACATGAGCCATCTTATTATGCATGCATATAACTGGTAACTCTAATGTGTGCTTCACTTTATCAAGGAGAGGAAGTGTTCACCACTGGCACATATCATTCAGGTCTATTTTTGTAGGAAAATTTTAGCGGATCTCTTGGCACATTGCCACCCCTTTTCTTTTGTTGAGTTGTTTTATTTTTATCTCTCACACCCTTTTTCTATTGTTTAGTCCAAGTGCACCTTGAGCATCACATCATAACAAGGATCCAACCTTATAAAAAAATCTTGGAGGTCCCTAATTGAGCTGAACCCCTTGCTCTCAATCCTGGTCCAACTGTATCGTTTCTCATGAGGTATGATTGCCTCGCTAGGGATAATCAGAGATGCCAATAGTTTAATGGAACGTCGATGGGACCCTAGTGACATATCATTGGTCCCAAAATTGCACGAAGGAGTAGGGCTTAGACTTGGTGAGGATCTTTGTCTATTCTTGCTTGTAGAAGTGCCTCTTTAGTCATCTAGCAAATTTGTTCTAGAATGAACACCAGAACAAGCTGCTGCTAAAGATACCAGATCGAGGTTCAGGTGAAGACCTTTATCTACTTACTTTTCAGAATCAAGAATATATATTCACCTGGTGACTCCACTCCATAATGAACACCAGAAGAAGCCATTATTGAAGATACCAGATCGAGGTTCGAGTGAAGACCTCAATCTACCTGCTTTCCAAAATCAAGAAGCTTCATTCACCTAGTGACTCCACCACAATCCAAAGGGCTCGAAAAGACTATGAAAGCTCCACCATGGAAGTCACATGCCAAAATATGAATGTTACTATCCTTGTAAACTTCTTGGCATGGAGCAAGAGAAGTCCATTACAACCTTTGATACCACCAAATATTTGGGATGACTATCCAACGTCCATATTACAAAATTTTCCATGTCTAGTGGTGAAGGATCATCAACCCTACAATAGCATATATAAGATATGGTTTTATTTTATCAATTGCATAATATCACAAATAAAAAATGGATCTGAGGTTGCTTGCGACTTCATTTCAATAAAAGCCTTCTTGCACTCAATTAAAGAATGATATAAACATATTAATGTATTTATAAATGGATTCAAGAAGATAGAACAATCAACCCTAGCTATCCAAGTTGCTACTCCTCAATCCTTGCTCACTCAATAACCTACTATTCTTCACTAGGTTATGCCAATATGGGAAGAGAAAGAAGATTTCATGGAGGTAGAGACAATAGTTCTTAGCAGGTCCCAACACCAAAATGATGACGAAGTGGACCAGAAGATAACAGAGGTAGTAGAGTCTACTACCTCAAAAATACTTAAGCAAGCAAGCTTGGGCATTTCTATAAGTTGAAAAAAAATATTGTTTCCCTATAATACAAAGGAGGCAAAGAATTTAAACTAGAGGGAAAAAATGCATGCCTACAGGGTCAAATCTAAAGAAGGAGTTGGCACTAGTACTAGTCTTATCTCAACAAGAAAGAACTTGGCCTCTGGCATAAATCAATCTAAGCCATGAAAGTTTCTCAAAAACCTGAGTCCCAGGGTGGTGGAAGTAATTTCCCCATTAAACTTGAAGAAAATAAAAAAATAATTAAGGCTCAAGTGACGAGTAGGGGCTTTTGACTCCATGCCCAATGGATAAAGGCTACTCACTTAAAATATTGTGCATATGTACCATAGGTAATCTTAGTTTTATGAGATAGTGAAAGTTTCAACCATTTGCAGAATTTTCAAAAAAGCGGCTTGCTTGCTAAAAACCTTTTCTTGCAAGAGAGAGCTTTGCATGAATCTATGCCCACTGGAATAAAGTACCAATTTTTTAGGTTCCTTATATTTAACAGGCTAAAGATCCCCTAAGAGCCACTAGAATTTTAGTGATGAATCACTACACCTTTTTCCCAACGAGAAAAAGTAGAGGTTTGAGTTGCAGAGAAGCATAAAAGAAATCCTTGATAAAAAATATCTTATGATTGGAGGTGAGATCTCAAGAGCAAAGAATATCCGAAGGTCAAATGTTTCTAAGTCATGAATAGAATACAAAGAGCAGAAGTTTTGACAAAGATACTTAAGACAAAAGTCTCTAAGATCTACAGTCAAGCATGTTGGAATTTAAGCCTTACTACCATAGAATATCACAGGTCCCGATATAAAGAAGGCATAATATTAAAGGTTGAAATATTAATAATGGAGAGTAGAATAATATAAATAATTAATAATATGTATATGCCAATATAATAATGAAATAACACTCACTAATAATATCAAATATGAATATAAAATGGCAAAAATCATTCATGGACTATGCATGAAGAATACTTACATTATGAATTGCTCTAATCTATATACAAGCTTTATTCACTTTTCTATATTTTCCTTTTACAATCAGTTACTATTTCATGGAGTTTGTCTCCATAATATAGCCACAATAATGTGACTCTGCAAGTACTTGACTATGATAACTCCCATGACATTTGGCTTATCATATTGCCACTTTCATACTAGACTCTTCACTCTCTTCTTACATGCATACTTGACTATATTCCACTTGCACACTTCTACATGACTCTTACTCTTCTACATGCACTTCTAATACAAGACACTTGTGTGTTTCTTGCATATTACACTCTTACATGACAATTGTGCATTTTTTGCACATTGACACTCACATAAAAAGGGAAATATAAATCACTCATCTAAACTAAAGACTCAACCCTGATCTATTACATATTTACATTTGTACCATGAGGGTACATTTGCATGTATCAAATAATGTAATATTCCTCAACAAAGCGGTTCCAAGTGGTGAAGAAAAATCCTAAAGAAGAAAACATCGATGCCCCAAAAGTCAGACTAATGAGTTGCATGTTATTTGAGGAATATCGTCCTTCCTTGCAAACAAATGTCTCATATCTCCATGAAAGGTAAACAACAACATGAGAGCCATGACATAAGTAGATTAAATATCCAGAGCATTAAATGAAGAAATATTCTCTGCCCAAATGATGAGAATTCCCAAAAATGGGTAGATGGCAATAAAGATGATAACTACTCATCCAAGGGCTTAGGACCATTTGACATTCATGACTTCAAATCTAGAAAACCTCGGAGGGATAGACAATCAAACGAGACATGACGTAACATCAAAAGCAGCAACCACCTAGAAATATTTGCATGAGTTTTGGAGGGAATTTACTCCCCTTGTAATCTATAAATAGGAATAACATTAGCTTTGTAAAGGATAAAAAAAATTGCAATTGTGTTCTTTTGAAGGTTTCCCTTCATTTATTTTTATAAAAAAAGTTGTCTTTTGAGCAGTTTGTGGGTAATTTTGAACCTTTAATTTTGGCACAATCTTTGTAAAATATTGCTTGCATATATATATATACACGGGAGCCTGTATCAAATTGTTGTTATAGCCATCTATGGCCTCCTGACTCGTTTATGTTTTTATGTATTTGTTTGTGATCTTTCACCTATTTTTTGGGTTTTATTAAGTGTATGTATGTGTGAGGGGTTTGCATCTATTTTTGGACTAGTCACTTTTTTGGCTCTCCTGCGAGGCCCTCCTTATTATGCATGCATATAACTGGTAGCTCTCTTTTGTGTTTCACTATGTCAAGAAGACGATGTGTTCATCATCGGCACATAAAATTTAGGTGTGTTTTTGTAGGAAGATATTAGCAAATATATTGATGTATTGCCATCCCTTTTCTTTTATTGAGTTGTATTATGTTCATATATTGTACCCCTTTTCCCTTTGTTGAGTCCAAGTGCACCTTGAAAATCAAATCAAAACAAGAATATGGCCTTATAAAAAATCTTGGAGGTCCTCAATTGAGCTAAACCTCATGCTCTCGATCGTGACCTAGTTGTGTCACTTCCCGTGAGGCATGATTGCCTGACTAGGAACAATCGAATATGACAACAATACCCATCTTGTCCTAAAAAGAGATTCAGTGAAATCACGTCATATGGATCCTCCATACTCATTACAACTTGTCAAGATTAGTCTTTAACCCTTTCTTACACACCATGTGCCCCAAAAACTTATACTTCATTGGATTTAATGATAATAGAGCATTCATGCACAACTTCATGCATTCTTCAAGTACGTTCAAATGCTCATCCTTCCTTCCATACAACAACCAATCATCCAAGAAGACTTAAATTTCTAGTGGATGTTTATTCAAAGATATACAAATTATTCTCTAAAATATGGTTGGGGCATTGCATAAACCAAAGGACATTTGATTATATGCATAAATTCAATTCTCCACTACAAAATTTATCTTCAATATATCTTCCTTGGATATGCTAATTTTATTGTAGCTAGAAAATCTATCCAAAAATTAATAGATTTCATTTCCAATAAAATTTTCCAAATTTGAATTAGTAAATGGGATAGTAAAGGGATCCTTTATTATCATAGTGTTTAAACTCCTAAAATATACACAAATACAATTTTGATTTGCCTCCTTCTTCAAGGTGATGACAATTGGTGACACCCAATTTGTCATTGTGACCTTGAAGATTTTTTCCACATCTAATATTTTTAGTATTTTGGCATTATCTAAGGCCACATACTTTGGATTCATCCTATATGGCCTTCTTCTCATTGGTTTTATACCTAAATCAATTGAATCTTGTTAGAGTATATTACATTATTTAGGTACATGTCAATGTACCACCTTGGATACATTATTATATTAGGAGTTACTTGGGGTAGAATCAATAAATGCACAAGTGTTAATATGCAATAATGTAAATGTGCAAGGATTCCACTTGTACATGAGTAATAGGAATGGTATTTAGGAAGAGTAAGGGCCAAGTTACCTATTTTATATATAAAGCCCATAGTGAATAGAGTGAAGTGGGAGAGTGCATTGCTCTCAACATACACTAGTAGAGTAGGTTTCTATTTATTATATTCGGTTCCATATTTTTGTAAGTTCCATTAATAACATATTTATGTGTCATTCTTGAACCTCATTGCCTTTTTGCATCTTGTGATTGCCATATTGTAACATCCTCACCAAGACCAACCAAACTTAGGGAGAATTTTTTTTGTTAAATTCTTATCATTGTCACTAGTTCATGAGTGAATTAAAAGTACCTTCATGTGGTTCTATTATACATGAGTATACAAGTAAGTCCAAGGCTGCACTTCACAAGAATCCAACATGGTCAGTGTCTATTCTGTGGATAGAAGTGGTCAACCCCTATAGTGACATGCAGGTAAGGTTTATTTACCTTGCAATTGGGAATTCTCCTATCTCAAATAGGAACGCCCTTTTTCCCTACTAGTTTAAATCAGACATTAAACTAGCTCCTATGTTAGGTCTCTTTCAACTCGTACATTAGGTGTATGTCTTGAAGATTAGTTGGTTCTTCCTTAAGGATAGAACAACAATCATTGCAATGCTTAAATATCTCATATCAAAAATAGGAAGCTAAGGGGGTTATCACACAAACCCACATAGAATTGTAAAGGTATACCATTTTACCTTACTTGATTTATTCAGCTATAATCTCCAAAAAATGAGATAACTTTCAATGTCCTCCCCTATGATCATTCTCATAGTTAATCTCCAGAGATTCATCTCTAAGTGACATGCATGATTCATACATTCTTTCTAGTTTAGGATTACTCTATGTCAACTAGACACAATCTTTAATTCACATTTACAGATTCAAGCCTTAATATACGATAATTTCATGTCATTATATAACTTTATATCTTCTTCCATAATTACTTGAAATCAAGTATTACATTGTTTACAAATCCTCTTAAAGAGTGATACAATCAAATTACAATTGATCTCAAATAAATACATTTTACAATAATGGAGGCATTTCATTAAAGAGGCCTTGTTACAACACATATACATGATCAATAGAAGTTGAATAGTTCCAATATTCGCTTGACTCCATTTGAGCCACCAGTACTAGTTTGTAGGTATTTCGGGATCAGGACAACCCATTACATGTATATGAAAATGCATTCTAGGCAAGCAATAGCATGTAATAATTTTCTAATTGAATGTAACTAAACACAATACATTCCTCCCAATGTATTTGTCTAAAACATTCCAATATTCAAAGGAAGGAAATCCCATACTTTCCTAAGACTGAAAATCACATTTTCATCTCATATAATTTTCCACAAAAATATGCCTTTGAAACAAGTATTATTTTTTTTGATAAGTAGCAATATATTTACATCGGGTTTTTTAGATAAGGATCCCAAAACCTTAGTTACATAACCAGTCGAGGCTGAAAATACAAATAAAAGTTGGGGCAACGCCCATGGGCAAAGATCCGGGGCCCTGGGCCCTGATGCCTACAAAAAGAATCGACTAGGAAACATAACATCAAAACTTGGCCTGAGGCCACCATAACCAGTAAAAGCTGAAACACGCCAACCGTCAAAAATGCAGAAACTACACGCCATTGCTCCGGTGGGCCCTACGACCGGGCCTGGCCTGAACGAGGCCCAACCTGGGAGGACAACATTACTCCCTATCGGGGCCATCGCCCAGCCTACGTCGGAGCTCGGCCAGGGCATTGGCTGCAGAGGAGGCCGCTTGGGCAGACGCAGTCAGGGATCCAATTGTCGTGTCGAGAAGGGCCCTCATAGCCAAATTTTGTAGCCTGCTATCGGAGTCGGAACTGACTTTAGTGGGCTCCGGGGCCTCCACCTTGGCCTTTTTGGTGCTGCCAGCAGCCCTGCTGCTGCCAGGGAACGGGCCTTTGCGAGTGGCACCAGGAGTCGGGGCCCCGCCTAGGCCCTGAGCCGGAGTCCTGCACTTCTGAGTGGGTCTGCGCCGCTTCGGGGTAGGGGAGCCTTCGGGGGAGGGGGTCTCCTTGGAATTAGAAACTGTAGGGGAGGCACCGGGAGAGTTAGCCGCTTCAAGGGGGGACAGAGGACAGGGGAGGGATGTGGTGGAGCTGCGGTTGATTAGCAAGGGCATGCCTATACAAGACGGCCATGAGGCCTTGGTGGGAGGGCCGGGAGTGGCTTCTGCGAGCACGGTCGATGGAAAGGCCCAGGGAGTACAGTAGGAATCGAGGGGTGCTGACCAATGTGGCCCCTCGGAGGTGGTTGAAGTAGCTGAGGTGAAAACTGAATAGCCGCTGGTCCGGATCATCGCAGGTGATGTACTACATCACCGGGATGATGGCCTCATCGAAGGGGGCCGGGAGGTTGGAGCGGAACAGATTAGCCTTGTCCCACTACTGCTCCGGGAAGCGAGACAACTCCTCCTCCCAATTGTGTTTATCCCGTTTGACGACTCGCCTTTCTCCTCATGGTGCAGGCCTGTAACTTCCATCAAGAACTCTTTGGTCACTTTGAAGTGGAGACCCTTCACCGTGACCTCGCCATCATTCCACGAATCCAGAAAGCTCTGGGTAATTTCATCGTCGGCTCCTGCAAATTTGCTGAAGAATGGGGTGAATTTTTTGGCATTGGAAAAAAGCCTAGCTGACTCACTCAATTCGAGCGTGGAAGGCTCGAGGAAGACAGTTTTGGCAGCCATGAGGGTCGAACTGACAGCCCAGGGATAGGGGAAACATGGGATACCTGACCAGAGACGTGGGGACAGGGGAAGGGGAAAGCAGACAAGAGTGCGGGAGAACTCAGCATGCAACAGATTTAAAAAGAGGGCCGCGAGGGAGGGGAGCCATCGACATCGGGAATGAGCGCTAGGGGCCGGGTCCGACACGAGGGGGGAGGGGCTGAGGGGGCGCGGCTGACGGCTGCCACGCGGGGCGAAGGAGGAGGGCCACTGCCAGCGCTCCAGGTGGCACAAACTGAGCGGGGGATCACCTTGAGGGTACCTCATGGGATAGAGCCATGGGCGAGCTAACACAGCAAGGGGATCCGACGACACGGCGTCCAAGGCAGGAAGGTCGAAGAGGGCCGACGCGCACACCATCTTGGAACTACCAGAACTACCAATGGAGCAACGCAAAACCAGGTCGGGTCGTCTGACGTGGTCGGTGACACTTGGCACCACGAGGGGGATCGAGATGACCAACTCACGGGCAGGAGAAGGATAGGGTCCAGTCGACGTGGCGACACAGAGGGGGGAATCCCCTGGCCACTGGAAGCCATGACGGTGAAACTTTGGGGCCCCAACTCGGGGCATGCTATGCACCAGGGTCCTCATCGTTGCTGGAATAATCTTGCGAAGTAATTTGGATCAGAGCTTCGGGAAAGTTCGTTGTCCATGTGGTGAAGTCTTCAGCTGAGATGGCTTGGTTTGCCATGAAATCAGCCGCCCTGTTACCTTCTCTGTACACATGCCGGAAGGCATGGTCGGGGAGACCCTGGAGAATGGAGAGGGCTTCCCGGATGGTGTTGAGAATGCGCCAAGAGCAGTTTCTCGGGCTACGGGCGGCTCTGATAATAACTTGGGAATCGCCCTCGATGATGACTTTTGAGGGTGACTCCCTGAGGGCGGTCAGCCCGCTGAGCAAAGCTGCTGCTTCGGAAAAATTGTTAGTCTGGTTGCCGAGCGGGGCAGCATACGCCATGATCAGGGTCCCGTGGCAGTCTCGGATGACCCCGCCTGCACCAGAGGGCCCGGGATTTCCTTTAGAAGCACCGTCGAAGTTAAGCTTGACCCATCCGGGGGGGTAGTCCACCTTGTCAACGATCGACGGGAGGGGGAGGGGGGGGAAGCAAAACTCCGAGGGAGGATAGGAGGGTGGCCTCGCCCAGCCGTCGGGGCGCCTCGATCAAGGGGATGGAGCAGGAATTCTCAAGGGCGAAGGTCATCGCCTTGGTCGCTATCCACTGGGGGGAACGGGCCGGGGAGGAGAAGGCTCTGTTGTTGCGCTCGAGCCAGAGTTGCCAAAGCATATGAGGAAGGTAGGAGTCCCAGAGGAAGCGGATGAAAGGATGGGCAAAGGGGTTGGGCCACTGTGATAGGAGGTCAGAGATGGAGTTGGGGGTCACCCACTGGATAGAGAATTGGGAAAGGATGAGGCCCAGGACTTTCGAATAGAAGGGACAGCTGATAAATAGATGATTAGTGGACTCCCAGGTAGCACAACAAAGGAAGCATCTGTTCGGGATCTGAAAGCCTCTCCTGATCAGATTCTCGATCGTCAGGATCTTGTTTTGGACGGCCGCCCATACGAAGTGGCTGATTTTGGGGATCAGCTTCTTGGCCCACACCTATCGGGTTGGAAAGGGGGCCTCATCAGGGACTCTTTGAAGGTTGTAGGCAGATTTGACAGAAAATATGCCATTGGGAGTGCCATGCCAAACGCATCTGTCGATTCCTCCGGAGGACGGGATAACAGTCACCTTGAGGAGGCGCTGGAGCCTGGCAGCTTGGAGCGGGTGCCTGGGATTCAGGATGGGTTTCCAGGTAGCCCACCCCTGGTTTTGGGAAAGATAGGCCGACACTCTGGGCCCTCTGTCCGCCAGCCCTGGTTTGAGGATGAGGAGATCTCTGTCAATAGTCAGGGCCTCGTCGTGAATCCATCTGTCTTCCCAGAAGTCAATCATGGCTCCGTCCCCGAGGATCCATCTGGTCCCTTTTCGGATAATGTCTTTGGTGGAGATCAGGGACTTCCAAAAGGTTGATCCATCTCGGGGCTGAGATTCGCTGAGGAAGGGGTGATGATGACAGTATTTCCTATGCACGATGCTGACCCACTCATCAGGGGTATTGGTGAACACCTTCCAGGCGTGTTTGGACAAGAGGGCCTTGTTCATGAGGGTCACCTGCCTGAGCCCGATCCCTCCCTCACCTTTGGGGCGGCAGACCAGGGACCAGGAGACCAGGGGAATCCTCTTCTTATCTTCGCTGCCCGACCAGAGAAAGTGTTTCTAAATTTGTTCGATGTGAGCTGCAATGGAGGCCGAGATTCTAAAGACCGACATGAAATATATCGGAATGCTTTGCAGAACTGCCGCCAAGAGGGTGGCTCTGCCAGCCTGCGAGAGGAGGTGACCTTTCTAGGGGGCCAGCTTCCTCTGGATCCGCTCGATCATCCCGCCCTAGAGGGCCTTGGAGGATGCACCTGTGAACAGGGGAAGCCCGAGATAGGAGGAGGGAAGGGAGCCAGGGGTGCAGCCCAAGATCCGCCCGATTCTGATTTGCCTAGCCAAGGGAGTATGGATGAAGAAAATCTTGCTTTTTCGGAGGTTGATTTTTTGCCCGGCCGCCTCCTCGTACAGGGTCAAGATATGCTTGAGGGCCTTGGCTTGAGGGATCGAGGCTGAGGTGGCGAGGATGGTGTCGTCCATGAACTGCTGATGGGACACGGGGGGTAGGCCCGACGCAGGCCTGATGCCCGAAATGAGACCACGGGAAACAGCGCTCGAGATGGTATGCCCTAGGGCCTCAGCCAGGATAATGAAGAGGATCGAGGATAGGGGGTCACCTTGGCGGAGGCCTCTGGAACTAGGGAAGAACCCAACAGGGGATCCATTGACGAGGATAGAGAACCAGGGGGAGGACATGCAGTTGCTGATGAGCCTAACCCAGGAGGGGTGGAACCCGAACTTAAGGAGGACCTTGGAAAGGAAATCCCAGTCAACTCTGTCAAAGGCCTTGTTCATATCCAGCTTGAGCAGAAAGGAGGCCTTTTTGGAGAGGACGGCCGAGTGGATGGCCTCGTGCATGATTATGACGTCGTCTGTGATCAGTCTGCCTTTGACCGAGCTTCCCTGACAGGGGGCAATGATCCGGGGAAGGATATCCTTGAGGCGGGAGGCCATGGATTTGGTCAAGATTTTGTACAGGACATTGCACAAGTTGATGGGGCAGAAATCCGAGAGGGATCTGGCTGCCTGGGTCTTGGGGATCAGGGCTATGAAGGTGGAGTTGATACCTCTGGGGATGGAGCTGGCAGTCTGAAGGTCTCGGATGGCAGCACACACTTCTTGCCCGACGAGGTCCCAGAAGGATTGGAAAAATTGGGGGGGAAACCCGTCCGGGCCCGGGGCCGCCTCAGCCTTCATGGAAAAGGTGGCAACATGGATTTCAGAGTCAGACAAGGGCTGCACAAGCATCTCATTTGCCATGGCCGAGACAGAAGAAGGGATATGTTCCAGAAGGGAATCTGCCACTTCTGAGGACATGGGGGGCCTGTCGCCCAGGAGCTCCTGGAAGAAGTGGGTGGCTTCAGCCCGAATGTCCTCTTCTTCCTTGATAATTCTGCCATCGTTGCCCACCAGCTCAACAATTCTGTTGGACCCCCTGTTCCTGAGCGTCGACGTATGGAAGAACTTTGTGTTTGCATCGCCCTCTTGGAGCCACAGGGCTCTCGACTTCTGCCTCCAAAAGGTTTCTTCCCTGGCCAGGATGTTATGGTACTCGCTGAGAGCGAGGCGTTCCTCTTCCCTGAGCCCCGGGTCTTGGGAGCCTGCTTGAAATCTGGATTCAAGGACTTCAAGTTTTTCCTTAACTGTCACTTTGCTTTCAAAGATGTTATCGAACACCTCTTTATTCCATACCTTGAGTTGCTCTTTGAGGCGTCTAAGCTTGTGAAAGACTTGTTCAGCGGGGCACCCAGGGACTGGGGGAGCCCACCAGCGGCCAACCTAGGCCCGAAAGTCGGGATGATGCAGCCACATGGACTCAAACCGAAAGGGCCGCTTGGGGGAGGGGCGATGATCGGTTTCGAGGAGGAGGGGGCTGTGATCGGACCCGATTTTGGGGAGGGCCAACAAGGTGGCATCGACGAACATGGGAAGGGCTTCCTTGGACAAGAAAACTCTATCCAACCTGACCTGGATATGGCTTGCTCCCGCTCTTCTGTTAGTCCAAGTGAACCTGGCTCCTTTCAGGCTGACGTCCATGAGCTCGTTGAGGGCGGTGAAGGCTCCAAAGTCCTCCATGCTTTTTCTCAAAACCGTTGAGCCCCCGCTTTTGTCAGAGAGGAACAGGGGACTATTGAAGTCCCCTGCCAGGATCCAGGGCAGGGGGCAAAGGCTTCTCTCATCGAGCTGATTTCCTTCCATAAGGCCGCTTTCTCGACGGGGCTGTTAGGAGCGTAGACGTTGGACAGAATCCACGAGCGCCTTGACTTCACGCAATGGACCAGAATGTTGATTATTCTGGGAGACGAAGATATGAGTCTCCCCTCGAAAGACCGGGGATCCCACATGCACAGCAAACCCCCGGCTGAGCCAGCCGCAGGGGTGGACAGGGACTCGTAATTGCGCCAGGTAGCTTGGGCTACGCGTCGGGCAGCAGCATCATCTATTTTGGTCTCCTGGAGCAGGAGGAAGGACGGGCGGTGATCCCTACGGAGTTGGCCGAGGATCCTTTTCTTGGGGGCCCCATTGAGCCCCCTGATATTCCAGGTGATGAGCTTCATTTGACACCCTTGTGGGGTCGCTTGCCCCCCTTCTCGGCCTGAGCGGGGGGTTTGGGTCGGAGGGCATCCGTCTTGGAGAAACTCGTGCCAACGTCAGAGAGAGTTGCCTGGGAGCCATTGGCTATGTCATCTTCAGTGATCCTTGTCCGCTGGTCACCCAGGGTGGGCCGCCCTCTTTTGAGTTTGCTGCCAAAGTCTGTGGCAAAAGTCCTACTTCGAGTCATCTTGGGGCTGACTTCATCGGGCCCGGATGGAGAACTGCCTTCAACCTCTTCATCTGACCTCTCGGATCCACACTCCAAGGGGGGAAGCCCAGCAGGGGCCACCGGGAGGGGCGGGAGGGGGTCGAGGGGGGGATAGCGGGAGTGAGGGGGGAGAAGGGAACCCCGACAGAGGTGGGAGCCGGCGGGGAAAGGAGCCCGAGCGGCTCGTAGGCCTGGGGGGGCGCAAGCCGGGGCCTGTGGGGAGGGATTCAAAATGGGGAGGGAGGGAGAGCCTGGGATCGGGGCCCCGAAAGATGGCCCTGGGGAGGGAGCAGCGGAAGGGGAAACCTGAGGAAGATCGACCTCCAGACCAGGGTCCACATGAGAGTCCTTTGGGGTAGAAGGGGGGGCCTCCTTGTTGGTCCAGGCCTGGGATCTGTGGCCGTCGCGAGGGGGCCCTCGAGACGGGGCCCGACCTGATCGGGAAGGGAGTTTGGGGATAGGGCCATCAACCTTTCTGGATACCGGGCATTGGTGGGAGAGGTGACCCTGAGTGCAGCAGGTGGGACAGAAAGCAGGTTTGTTTTCGTAGATCAGGGACTGGCACCAAAAGAAGGACCCAGAAGAGATGGTCACCGAAGAGGGGAGTTCAGATTCGAGATTTGCGTTGACACAAAATCTGGCATGCACCATTCGGGATCCTGCCTTGGTAGCGGGGTCGAAGGCCACCAGGTCCCCGATCGACTGAGCAATGAGTCTTAGGACGTCTTCGTGCCACAGGTGGAAGGGAAGGTCTGGGAGACGGACCCAGACCGGGGCAAAGTTGATGCTTTGGGTGCTGGGGTGGAAGTCAGCTCCATAATGCCTGAGGAAGAGGCTTTTGCATCCCAAAAACCAGGGCCCGCCCGACAGGATCTTTTTGGCGTCCTCGCTATTATTTAGTTTGATGATGAAGAAGCCCTTGGTAAGGGCAACCAGCTGAATATGCCCGAAAACCTTCCATTTGGAAGCCGCCCATCTGCGGACGGTTTCCATGTCTGGACGCCCTCCCAGGAATTTTCCTACCAGGGAGGCAGAGGATCCAGCGACCAAGGAGGAGTAGACCTCCTCCTGGATAGAAATGTGGGTGCCCTCAAGGGAGAGTCCTAGACCCAGGGCCCGAGAAGGGGCCCTGGAGCCCGCCAAGATCTGCTGATAGGAGGGTTTGGGCCTGCCAGGGACAGAACCCTGCCCAGGATCAGGAGGCTTTTTCTGGAGGCCTGCGCTCGCATCGAGGTTGGGCTGGGGGCCGGGCCCAAGATGTCGTCCCCACCCTGGCCACCATTCAGCTCAGGCGCAGAGCCATCCTCTGGGCCCACCGAGGGCCCTGCTGGCCCGGGCCCGGGCCCAGACGTGCCCGATCCCGATCCCGATCCCGCCTAGAAACCTGCACCAATCTCTGAACCTGACCCCAGTCCTGCTCCCTCTCCTGCTGTTGCTCCTACTCCAGCGCCTGCTCTCGCTCTCGCCATCCTATCAATCGATGTTCCATGAAACAAGTATTATTACAACCAACTATTGGTAGTAATTTTCAAGAGAATGCCATAAATTCATTTGTAAATGAGATATCTTCTATGCATATAACAAATATTACTTTCACAAGTAACTCATATTTCTTCTAACTAGAAATAACATTTAAACAAATCTTACTTTCACAAGTAACTCATATTTCTTCCAACCATAAATAGCATTGAACCAAATCATTTCTTTAAACCATAAATAGCATTTAACCAAATCATTTCTTCAAACCATAAAAAGAATTTAAACAAATCATACTTTCATAAGTAACTCATATTTCTTCAAACCAGAAATAGCATTTAAACAAATCATACTTTCACAAGTAACTCATATTTCTTTCAACCAGAAATAACATTTAAACAAATCATACTTTCACAAGTAACTCATATTTCTTTCAACCAGAAATAATATTTAAATAGATGGATTCAATTGTAGATCTATAAATCATTCCAAGGGTTTGGTAATAATCTATTATGAGATCATGTACCAGATTTGTTCTACAATCCATCATTATAGTCACACTATAGTTCCTTCACAAATATGCTTATCTTGTAGTCTATAGTTTTTCCCAAATATGGCTACTTATCTCAGGATCTATCAACAATATCGTACTATAGTTGTCCTAAGTTTAGCTACAACTCTCTTGCAATCTACCACTAATATTACTCAAGTTTAGCTACAACTCATCTCGTAATCTATCATACAAGATTACACTATAGGTTTACAAACTTGGCCCTTAATTTGTTACAGGAAATTCACTATAGGTACACAATATTAGCAAATGAGATTTATTAGCCAATCTCTCATCAAGGATGAACTATAGTTCTTAAAAGGTATTGTCTAGTCTATCAATAAGACTATAACCTAATTTATACAATCTTTCCAAGTTTGTCTCAAAATATTTAAACAAGATTTCATTATGGTTTACACAAAATTTCACCATAATATTTCCCCAAGTCATTATGAGAGATTTATAAAAATTTTACCCAATTTTATTTTTCAATCAATTTACGAGATTTTATTTACACATTTTACGAAATATTTCTCAAATTTTATTTCATAATCTACTAATAGATTACTACTTGGTTTCTTACAAATTTCATCTTAATTTGTCCCATAAATTCATTAGACAACAACTAAGACATTTTAGTAAGAAATTGACCAAAAAGGGTTTTCTTATCTTGTACCAATTTGATAAAAGATTCTATGATTTGATTAGTAGAAACTAACCCAAGAGGGTTTCTAATCGATTTGATAAAAACTTTCAATTCCCATATGGCTTGACTCTTTTTTTTCATAACTATATTGATGACTTACCAAATGCAAGTGGCTTATTACCAAAAAGGTGGTTGTGTTATATCTAACGTGGTCAAGCCATAACGTAGTCAACCATCGGTCAAGCCATAATGTGGTCAACCATCCACCTCTAGCGCGAATACATTACAAAACTAAACATACCTCCACCAACCAATCATACCTCCCACCAAATGAAGGAACATATGACAATCATCATACAATAGATGGAACAGAGATCAAGAAGGGGTTCGATTGGTGTTATCACCATTGCTTCAACACAAAGCTTTGACCATCGTTTGATGATCGAGTAGATAGGGAAGCCTTTGCATTCTTAAACTCTACTTGGTTCTCGACATGTTCTATGTGGGACAATGTTTGAAAATCAGTTTAACTCTTTCCACTAGATCCTTTTGAACATTGTCATATTGCATAGGGTATCTCAGGGTAATGTAGTTTTATTGATGCCATTTATCTACAACATACAGTCATACCATGATATTCATCAAAAGATGTTCACTCGACTATGACACGATAATCTAGATGAAGGTCCCTAAATCGTAGAAGAAAAAGCAGAGGGCTGATGCATATGTATAACATAATGGGGTAGTATTCTCCATCTATAACATATTCCTTCTATTAAACACCAATGAAGACACTGCATGGGTAAATTTAGTAGATGGTATACAGTTTAATCGGTAACATATAGACACAACAGTGATTGATATTAAATGAGCTAACCTCTCATCACACTCGATATTGTTTTAGTAATTTCCTAATTAATTGTTGGTTTGAGCGTCTTGGGTCGTTCGTGATTTAGTACCACGATGATAGTAAGCCTACAACCACCATTTGGTGGCTGCTACCTAGTATGCAGCAGAGAATGTTTATTCCCCATACTCTCTACCATGTTATACATGTGGGATTTGTGCTTTTACCCTCCATATGGTATTATAGTGCCTCTAATGGGATATGTTTTTAGATGTCTATAAATACCACAATCGACTATCCAAAGCCTACACAATAGTCTAACTTACACTCGGGAGGTATGTCTCATCATCTAGCACCTGTAAGACACCATTCTCCTATAAGTTCAGCAAATTGTCATAAGAGTGGTAGCGCCTAAGAAGAGTGACCTCTTTGGGTTAATGAACGAATAATCTTGATCCATTTCTAATATATCCATGCTAAATCTCCTTTGCAAGAAAACTATAATTTTCCCCCTGGCTCGTCTACTCATCGTAGGTCGAAAGAATGGAGTCTAGGCTGGAACAGACGTCACCGTTGCTCATACAGTCAAACAGTGGTAGACTTACCTATGCTCCTAAGTGGAGTAGACATCGATTGATCACGAAAGGATGTCTATCGTTCTCCCCAGTAAAAGAAACTTGAGCTTGTTTTGATTTATGTAAAGGGACACCTATGATGGAGTTGCTTAGAAAAGGGAAACCATGAATTGTTTGTCCTTATAGCAAAAGTATGGATCATATCCATAGTCACTCTCTAAATAGAGAGAGATGCGCAATCTAGACTAGCAATAGTACATTTAATACTTGGGAATTTTGTAGTAAGAGTAACTCCTTTTACTAAACTTCGCGCAAAAGCAATGCACTAGCTTTCGATCAAGAGGAAAGTTGTTTAATAGCTTTATCCCACTCTAAGCATGTTGAAACCCAACTAGGACTTTAAGGGGATAAATATGCCCCTATTTACTCGACCAATGGTCAAAGTCGAGGTTTATGCATCAACAATAATGATAGAGCCTTTGGGTGTAACCTCCTTTCTCTATTTGGTTATTATGATTCATCATATATTACGCACTACGATGAAGGTGTGAGTGGGTTGTTTCGATCCAGTGCTTAGTGACCATATTTTGGCCTGCAAAACTAGTCATAGACTCTATCTAGTTATTATGATTCATCGTATTTTACGTACTTTGATGAAGGTTTGCATGGGATTGTTTCGATCCAGTGCTTAGTTGACCATGCTTTGGCCTACGAAACTAGTTGTAGGTTTGACCACGAAAATTATAATGCAAACACTTTTTGATAAAGCCACACTTTAATGGGTAAGGCATCAATGAAGGGTCAAAAATTTAGAAACCCTCTTGGGTTAGATTATGACTAACCAAATCAAAGAACCTTTTATTAATTAGGGGGTAAGAAAAAGAAAAACCCTTTTTGGATTAAACTCCTGTTAAAGTATCTTAGATACTACCCAATAAATTATGGGGCAGATTAAGATGAAAATTGTAATAAAATAAGTAGCAATATTTTAATATATCATGAAATAAATCTTGAGAAAAGTTTGTAGGAAAAACTTATGTAAACCATGATGAATTCATGTTTAAGGATTTTTTTTTGGGGAAAACATCCCAGAAGGGATGCCACTTTTGGGTAAGACCCAAGGAGGCAAGGGTATCTCTTCCGCCAAAATTGCCCAGGGCTCGCACCTGGCCTACCACCTTTGAAATACTCAAGGAGCAAACCTGAAACAACAAAAAATAAGAACACAAACACAAACACAAACACACAAAAAGATTAAAAAACAAAAAAAAACATGCTCCTTGAGTGTCTCAAAAAAAAGCACAACCAAACACACACACAATAAGATAAAAAAAACACAACATGAACCACACAAAAAAACACAAGAACAACATAAAAAAACACAAACATAACAAAAAACAACAAAATGCTACAAAGACACAACCAACAAAAACAAGAAAAACAAAAACAACCAAAACCTAAAAAATAATAAAAATAAAATAAAATAAAAAAACAACCAACAATAGACAACAGAGAAAAATAAAAATATAGAAAACACTCACACACCAAAACACAAAAACACCAATTAACACAAACATACAAAAACACAAGCACAAGAACATCAAAAACACAAGAACAACAACAAAAAACACAAAACAACAAAAACACAAGAACAACAAAAAACAAAACAACACAAAAAAAGCACACACATAAATAGAAAAAAGAAAAGAAAAAATAGAACACAATAATGACCTTTCTAGACCAAAATACTATTAAGGTAAGAATCAACAGAGGAAACAAAAGAAATATTAGTTTGAGCTAGGGAACTAAAATACCCTGACCGAACTAAAGAGAAGCAAAAAAAAAACAAGAAGAAACTAGGTACCTTCAAAACTGGAGCCATCCAAAGAAATGATAGAAAGAAGAGCTTCCCTTATTTGTGAAGCCCACCATCTAGGAGGGTGGTCGTAACAAGTAAGATCGCCTTTGTCCAAAGTCCAATTAGCTAAAGCATCACCACTCTTGTTATGATCTCTGACCACATGATTGTAATCAACTTTCAAAAATTCCATCTAGATTAATTGAATCTTCTCAATAATTTTTTGTATTCTCCAATCAACCTTATGATTATTAAGAGTCTTCAAAAGATTAATCATGAGTTGAGAGTCAGACTCAACTAGTACCTTTTCCCATACAACCTTAGTAGCCTCTTGAAGGCCTCTAAGGATACCATACCCCTCAACAAGGTTATTGGATAGAATACCCAAATTCTTAGCAAAAGTAAAAACCAAGAAGCCATATGAAAGTCTACCAATTCCTCCTACACTAGATTTTCCAGGGTTCCCTCTAGAGGCTCCATTAGTATTGACTTTTACAAAATCCTTAGGAGGAGGTTGACAATTCTTTGTTTTGTCCATCTTGCAATTACTCACATTCCCTTTAAGTTGGTTTCTCTTAGAAGAGTTAATATTCAATATTTGCATCACTTGATCCCATCTTTGGTGGGATTTTTGGGGGTGATTAAGGAGATGATGGACTGATTCAACTAAGTTGGCAATGGTCTTTTTCTAGATATAGTGAATATACTTCCTTTCTTGATTAAAATTTTGATTGTTCCTTTCATTCCATATATTCCAAAGAAGAATGGTAGAACCCATCCAAACTAACTGCCTAATAATATGATCAACACCCTCTTGATTAGGCCAATACCTCCAAAGTTGTTCAAAAGTAAGAAAAAATTGGACCACTGTAAGCCAAGTAAAGTGACCATTCTCCTCCAAAGCTTAGAGGCTAAAGTACACTCAATAAAAATATGGTTGAGAGTTTCCACATTCTCTTCACACATTTCACATCTAAAAGGGCCATGAAAACCATGCTTCATAAGATGCTCCCCAGTAAGCACCCTATGATGCAATAAAAGCCAAGTAAATAACCTCACCTTAGGCTAGAGCTTTTGAGCCCACAACTGAGAAAATATGTCAAAATATTGGCTAGGATTATTATGGCATAAGGCCAAATAACCTTGAGCAATTGAATACTCACCCTTCATAGTGTTGTTCCGTCCAAAACAATCTTTATCATGGGACCAAGAGAGAGATCTCATATGAAGGATGCACTGGATATCTTGTCTTTGCTTTTTGGGATTTGAATAGGCTAGTCCTCAATAGGGATCCAATATCTACCAACCTCTGAATTACCAGTATGGTATCGACAATAATTAGCCACCTTTATCCAGTTAGCTCGATGAAGCTCCTCCATCCAAGGCCTCCAATTGGGAAACTGAGTTATCAAAGGCTTGTGACCATCCTAAGAATCTATCCAAAAAATTTCTTGTTGACCATTATGAATAATCCAAAATAAATTTTTCTTTATTAAATCCTCACCAATTTTAAAAACTGCTAAAATGGGAGAACCTTTGGAAGGTAATTGATAGCGAACAAGGTCTTCGAGACTTTTGTTCTCAGCATATTTAGCATGAAGATTCTTGGCCCAAAAAGCATTGGGGTTATGCAAAGTCCTCCAATATAATTTGATAGCTAAAGCTTTATTGTTATTAATAGCATACCGGAATCCTAACCCCCCTTCATTCTTAGGAAGACATAAAGTGTCCCATTTCACCAAGGCCCATTTTCTTTTCTCCTTAGTACCACTCCAAAGGAACCGATGACTGATTTGATCCAATTCTTGAAGAACAGCCTTTGGGATATTCAACACGGTAGAAACATAAATAGGAATAGCCTGGAGGACTAATTTTACCAAGGTGATTCTACCCCCAGAAGAAAACCACCTATTGGTCCACTTTCCAATTTTCTTCTTGACTTTTTCCAACAACCAATTCCAATATTTTTTTTCTATCTTTGAATATTGATGGGAATACCTAAATAAGTGATTGGAAGGGAGGTCTTCTTATATCTTATTTTATATAAGACCATGGATTCTTTTACGCAGAGCAATGAAAGAAAATGACTTTAGATTTGTCTTCATTGATCAATTTCCCGGTAGCCTTAGAAAAATAGCTAATGATTTGATTAATAGTAGAAGCTTCCTTAATTGTAGCTTTACCTAAAATAGTAGAGTCATCAACAAATTGAAGATAAGAGAGAGGTCTAGCTCTATGAGAAATAGTAACTTCCTCAAGGGTTTTGTCTTCTCTCTTTTTGGTTATAGCCCTACCTAAGAATTCAACAATAATTATGAATAAATAAGGGGATAGGGGGTCACCTTGCCTAATACCTCTAGAAGATGGGAACAAATGATAAGGCCTGCCATTGATAAGAACTAAGTAGGAAACTAAAGAGATACATCCCATAATCCAATCCATCCAATCCTGAGAGAAACCAAATTGCCTCAAAACTTTGATAAGGAAGTGCCAATCCACTCTATCATAAGCTTTGGATAAGTCTAATTGAATGAACATGGAAGGATATTTTTGTATATCCATGGAATGGATGGCTTCTTGAAAAAGAACTATCTCATCAACTATTTGACACCCTTCCACAAAACCCCCTTGTTTAGGGGAAATAATCTTATGCAAAAGAGGCTTCAACCTTTCTACCATGATCTTAGTAATGATTTTCGGAAGAAAAATACATAAAACAATAGGTCTAAAAGCTAGGATATGATCAACCTCTTGAGCTTTTGGAACAAGAGATTTATGGAAGAAATTTGTGTTTCGATCAACTTATTTGAGCCATTGAATTCTAGATTTTTGCTTCCATAAGGGTTCTTCTCTTTTTTCCCATTCCTCTAATTGAGTTGTGAGTTTAATTTCATCTGCACTTGTACTCTCTATGAGGCCATCTAAACAGATTTTCTTATTCAAATTTTCAAGCTGAGCAATAACTTCAGGTTATTTTATGAACATCCCTAAACTCCTTCTAGTTCCAAGTTTTGATTTTGGATTTAATGTATTACAATATTTTGGCAAAATATAACATCTTAGTCCCATACCTAGGTTTACCTTCCTTCCACCATTATTGCACTCGAGGTTTAAAGGAACTGTCTCTAAGCCACATTAATTGAAATAAAAAATAAGAGGAACTCACATTGGTTTTCCACATTTCCACCATGACAGGCCAGTGATCCAAACCAGCATTGTTAAGAGTCTTCACTTTAGGAATGTGACCATGGATTAAGAAATTGTTAGAGAGCAAGAACCTATCCAATCTCTCCATTATACAAGCTAAGCCTTGTCTTCTGTTAGACCAAGTCATAAGACCATTATCTAGTTGGATGTCCACAAGATGGAGGTTTGTAATATATTCGCTCATGAGGTTAGTGCTCCTATCCAAATTTCTATTTCCCCTCATTTTCTCATCTAGAGAGAGGATGGTATTGAAATATCCTCCGATCAAGATCCAAGCTTCAGGAAAATAAGAGATAATATAAGTTATATTCTTCCATTGTCTTCTTTTATCCTCCAAATTATTCAGAGCATAAACAGTAATCTAGAGCATAATTTGGTTGGAATGTTTGCTTTGAATAGCTATAGCCAAAATACCCCAACTACCAACCATATGGTGAATAAATACCTCTTTTGGGTCCCAAAGGCAAGCAATGCCACCAGAAGTCCCCTGGGAATTGAGGGAAACCACTTTTCGAGTTGGCCAAATTTTACTAGCAATTGATTCCATATCCTCTATTGACATCTTCGTTTCTTGAAGGAAAACAAGATGTGGATGATTTATCTGAATCATTCTTCTAATTTCATTTTGTTTTAAAATACTCCCTTTGAGTTCTCTAATATTCCAAGTGATAATCTTCATTAATACCAAGGCTAAAAAAGTTGGTAAGGGCATTAATCTTACCTTCCTCTACAAGATTTTCACCTTCTTTTACCATATGATATTGATTAGTCTTACGATCTCCCTTTTTATTAGAAATCCATCTTCATTTTTTTTTCTTGTTTCTTGACTTACTCCAATTGAATCTGAGATGGCTTCTAGCCTTGAAGAATGTTTGTACACAGTCAAAATGTTACCAGAAGGTTCAACAGATTCTATATTGGGACCTATATTATTTGAAGTTTTAACATTTAAAAGATTTTTTTTCTTGTGAATATTTTCTTCTTATTTTTTTCTGTTGAAATCCTTTGATTTATTGGTTTGTCTTTGAGTTTTTTCCTTTATATTTAAATTGTGGTTCTAAGATTTATGTTTCCATTATTTCCTCTTCCTCACTTGGGACCTCATTTGTGGAAATAATTTCAAACATAATAGCAGATAACTTTGATTGATCCTTCATAACTGGTTTTTTTAGTGTTCTTCTTCTTAGGCATTTGGAAACCTACTGAATTTATATATTCTTTCTTTTGATCTAGAATTTTATTTGGGAAGATACTAGCCAAATGACCATATTCATGGCAAATTCTACATCGAAAATGAATGTTCTCGTAGTCCACTACTTTCTCCAAGTGTCCTCCCCAAATTGTAAAGTAAAATTTTTAGGTAGGGGTTTATCAAAATTCATTAAAACACAAATCCGAGCATAAATAATATGTTCAAATTTTTTAGTACAATCAATAGTCATCATAAATGTTTCTAAAGAGTTTCCATTTGAAGAAAAAACAATCGGATTCCAGAATTCAATTGGGAGGCCAAAGAGTCTAACCCACACAGGACCTGTAGAAGGCATCTCTTCTTCGACTTTAAATTTAGTATGACAGGGTTTCATGAAAAGCCCTGCCCTTCCAAAGAACCAAGGACCCCCTTGAAAAGTTTTCTCTCTATCTTCAGTATTAGCAAATAAAACAAGAAAATAACCATTTGGATAAATAGAGAATTGTGACTCACCTTTAGTTTTCTAACTTTTTGCATCCCAGACTTTGAAAGCAGATAGGATCGGATGAAAACCCACGAAATGACAAATTAGTCCTCTTTTTTCCAGATCTTCAATGCCAGTCTAAATGTTGCCCATATCAAGCTTAACAATAGGAGTTCCATAAGCTGATTTAAGACATCCTAAATATGTTTTCCTAGGATCAATCTTAGGCATTCTTAGAGGTTTAATGGAAACCCTAATATTAATATTAGCATTAGGTTGAGGTTTTCCACCATAAAGGGCATCCCTAAAATTTATTTTTGGGGCTGATTCTTCAAAATTCTTACCCTTGATAGGGGTTTCCACAGTAGATTTATTTTGTGGGTGCACCTTAGCACCAGATTCACTTGAGATTTGAGCCATTTTTTGATCAGCTGCTTGAAACTTGTTTCATGATCTCTTTAATCCATGCCCTAGACGTTGTGGAAAGGTATGATTTTCACTTTTCTTTTGTGCATCAAATTGGAATCTATTGTCACTCAAGTTCATAACATGAAAATATGTTAAAAATATAGATTTCTAACCCATCTTGGATCCCTTGCAACATTTCCTACTAAAATATTGAGTAGAAACCACAAAAATATTGGTCGTTAGGCCCGAAGATCCCGAAAACCAACCTTTGGAGCTGCTTGCATTTAACCGAGATGAAACCCTCGCACAACCGCTTACCAAAAATCTCATTCAAACATAGGGATGCGCTAGGATTTGTGTTGCTCCAAATGATCTAAAAATTGGTGGAGACGTTCTAGGGTTTATCAAGCATATACCCTCAAAATTTTAGCTCAATTTGAGTTCGAATGAGTGAAATATGGCCAAAACAAGTTCGGAAGTTTGGGTAGTCCTGCAAAAAACGTCCCCCTAATCCATCACCAAAAAAGCTTTTAACCTTCTCTCTTTAGCGTGTTTAAGAATTTTAAGACCAACTTTCAAAATATTTATAATAGTCACATGGGCGGACTATGTAAAACCTCTATTATTATTTATAATCCAACCTTGATGAGTGAATGATTATCCAAAAACATATTGGTTAATATTGTGTAAAATGGGTAGTTTGGTTAATAGACTAAACAATACTTATTAAAATTATAGATCATTCTAGATAAGAGTTTGGACACAAAACTCACTTGTTAAAGTTGTATACCAATAGTGTTTATTCCCTAAAACCAGTAAAGGACCAAGTAAGTAAACCTATGGTGTAATCTTGTGTGATAGATTACGAGAGGAGTTGTAGCTAAACTTGAGCAATGTCATTGATGGGTTGCAAGAGAGATTGTAGCTAAACTCGTGGAACCATAGGATAATCTTATTGATTGATCATAAGACAACTTAATAGACAAGTTTGTGGAAGAACTATAGATTACAAGACAGATTGGCAATCACAAGGATCTATAGTGAACCATAATGATGGATTGTAGAACAAGTAAAGTTTATGGTCTTGTAGTAGGCTAAACCCTTAGAAGGATTTGTAGAACTACAATTGAATCCATTAGATCAAATGCTATTTTTGTTTAAATAAATATGAGATACTTGTGAAAATATGATTCGTTTAAATGTTAGTTATGTTTGAAGAAATATGAGATACTTGTGAAAATATGATTTGTTTAAATGTTAGTTTTGTTTGAAGAAATATGAGATACTTGGAAAAGTATGATTAAATGCTATTTTTGTTTGAAGAAATATGAGATACTTGTGAAAGTATGATTTGTTTAAATGTTATTTTTGTTTGAATAAATATGAGATACTTGGAAAAGTATGATTGTTTAAAATGCTATTTTCTATTTTGAAGAAAAGTGAGACACTTGTGAAAGTGTGATATGCTTAATGGCTATATGCTTGAAAGGGATCTCATTTATAAATGAATCTTATACCCTTGTGAGTAGGGTATAAGATGAAAATGTTTTTTTCAGTATTAGGAAAGTATGGGATTTCCTTCCTTTGAATGATGAAATGCTTTAGACTACTACATTGTGAGAATGTATTGTGTTTAGTTTCATTCATTGAAAAATCATCACATGCTATTTTTTGACTAGAATGCATTTCATATAGATGTAATGGGTTGTCTTGATCCCGAAAACATCTACAATCTAGTATTGGTGGCTCGAAAGGAGTCAAGCAAAGATTGGCACTATTGGACTTCTATTGGTCATGTATACATGTTGTAACACTACCTCCTTAAGAGAGGGCCTCCATTGTTGTAAAATGTAATTATTAATATCAATTGTAATTTGATTATATCACTCCTTGAGAGGAAGTGTATACAATGTAACACTTGACTTCGAAGGATCATAGAAGAAATGTAGAGTTACATGATGAAATAAAATTACCTTATGATAAGGATTGAATCTTTAAAGTAACTCAAATATTGTATCTATTTGATATAAAGTAAACTTAAAACAAAAAGGAATATTTGATTCATGCATGACACTTAGAGATTAAAAGTGGGAATTTTTTTAAAGGGAAAAACTTAAAATATCTAAATCATGGAGATTATAGTTGGTTGAACCAAGTAAGGAAAATGGTAGACATTCACAAGTCTATGTGGGTTTGTGTGATAACCCCCTTAGCTTCCTATGGTTGATATGGGAAGGTTAAGCATTGCAATAATTGTGGTTCTATCCTTAAGGAAGAACCAACAAAACTTCAAGGCATACGCCTAATGTAAGGTTGAAATAGACCTAAGATGGAAGCTAGTTTAATGTTTGATTTAAACTAGTAGGGGAAAGAGGGCGTTCCTATTGAGGTAGGAGAATTACCAATTGCAAGGTAAATAAACCTTACCTACAGGTCAATATAGGGGTTGGCCACTCCTATCCATAGGATAGACACTGACCATGTCGGGTTCTCGTGAAGTGCAACCTTGAACTTACTTGGGTACTATCTATAAGAGAATTACATGAAGATATTTTCAATCCACTTATGAGCTAATGATCATAATAAAGACTAGACACAAAAAAAATTCCCTTAGGTTGGTTGTTCTTAGAATTAGGGTCATTACACTTGTACAATAACTATGAAATCCACTTGAATGACACTCCCAAAAGCACCTCTTGTATGGTAACTCTCGTATGACAATTCTAGACTCCAACTCCTACTTCACACTTGCACATAGACTTGGAACAACCTATCGATATACTACAGCAATAGGTTTGTACAAAATACATACAACACATAGATGAAGGATGAATCATCATTGCATTAATTATTACATGTATGATATGAGCATTACAAACCATTCATACTAGCAATATATAATACTACAATGGAGATACAAACACAAACCCTACATGCATAGATGCTCTCTAGACCTAGTGATAACTTCTCTCCACCATCTGGTGTACAAAAAAATTGAATGAGAGGTCCTTTTTATCCTTAAGAACTCGTAATTAGCAACAACTTCTGCCTGGGATACCTCATCACTAATTGTTCTCATCCCCATATGCTTAACTACATACATCAGTTGTACATTACAATTTTAATTTATCAAATGATTATGTCATAACCCTTGACGTCAAACTAAAAAATTATATTTCACTTACATTTGCATTTCATTTACATTTATATTTGTGCACATTTGCATGTATTTCACTTATTTACACTATTTTTTGAAGGTTAGCTAAATCTAGATCCTACACTCTAAATGTTATTATATTAATTATTGTAATTTGTCAATCTCATTTTGTCATTATTCTCTTAGTTCTTCCTTATTATGTCATTGGCATTCAAGTTTAATGTGCATTATAGGATTTTATGGTCTCTTATCGTTAATATTTTCACATAAATTGTGTTCAACATTTTCCAAACCTTGTTTAGCCTCTAGGTAATTATGGCATACCTAATCATTTAGTCAATAGGATTTTGTGCTAGGATGTTATCATTCATCATCTAAAAATTTTGTTTCCTCATACACATGATGTCTTTTTTATCTAAATGATATTTATCTTTAATTAGACGGTCTACATCCTCATCTAGACAACATTATTTGTGTAGATGGCAACCTTCTTCATCTAGACTACACACCCTTCCATTCATATTTAGGTAGGTCATTGGATTTATCATCACTATTCTAAACAACCAAAACTTACAAACATAGACATATTAAAAAAACATCATAGATTTCCAATGCCTATACATGTTTGGAGATAGACACCTTTATTGGTGTCTTCATTGATGTCTATACCACTTGTTACTATACTATATGCTTGTATATGATTATATGCTCTTTCTCCAATATTTATATGAAAATCAAGTTTATAGTGTCTATAACTTTTTAAATCAGGTCACTTTTTCAGTATTTCATGAAATACATCAATAGATTTCATTTATGAGATTGGACAAAAGGTCTAGCATCTAGATAATACTCAATTCAACTTCTTTTTTAGCTTTGGCAATTACAAAACCCACCACTGGTGGCACCTCTTTGTGAAACATCCCCTCTCTATATCACAAATACCTTTTGAGTGTTCTTCAAATTAAGGAACATTCCTTACTTGAATTTACTTCCTTTTGACAATTAGATATATTATTTGGTTTGCTCATTTCAAGTCATTATACATTGTACCTCATTCATGTTTAAATTTATCAAATATACACACTTTGCATTGTTATTTGGTCATGGTCACTCTTCATTTCATTCTTATTGTATGATTCAATCTCAATATTGGACTCATCACTCTCATATTTGGAATTGCTATCGTATTAATTCCAACATCTAGATGATTTATTTTTTCACATTCTAAGTTCGTGGGCTACTAAAGTTATAGTTAATATAAACTTAGGATTGTCTTCATTATCTTCCTATATGTACGAAGAAGGTCCTCCATGAATCATATTTTTTCGGCCATATCAGATGATTTTATACCTAGTTGATTGACTTACACTTTTAATATCTACTTGTAGGATTGACTATACCTTGTTACGCACTGATGTATTCAATAAATTCTTACAATGACCTCATCCTCATTTCACAACAATTTAAATTCCATCTCAAATGTGTCTTTCAACACCTTCCTATTTTAAAACTTGCCCTTCAATAATTTTGTGGAATAGTATACTATAGTTACATGTAGTTTTGCAAGAAATAACCTCCAATTTACCTCCTCATTTGTTCATTGGCTATTCAGATCATAACATAGATTTTCCAATGTTTAGCTATATTATTTTCACCAATGAAATATGGCAAAATTTATATCACCCCAAACATTGATCATAATTTGGAATGGTTAATTTAGTCTATTCAATATAGAAAATTTCCACTTATATGTTGCATATTTATCATTTGCAATGTCAAATACATAATATTACATTTGTGCCTATGCAAACTCTCATTATGTGCATCATCCAACAAACTAACTTGCAATTGGTTTTATGCCAAAATTTCAATATGCACATAGTTAAACATGCCAACCTTAGTCACTTTCATGCTAAACTTCCATCTTATGCAACAATGAATGTGCTAGACTACGTTTGCTCCTATGCTAGACTATTGATTGAGCATAATTGGATACAACAACCTATAATTGCTCTCATGTAGAACTCCATTCTTGCACACTAGATGATGCACAACCAATGCCAATCATGCCTACTATCATTAACCTTTCTTCTTGAATCTAATTTTATCTATCTTTAGACATCTTTGTTTGACCCTTCTTCAACATTAAAAAACAAGTCTATATTACTTGTTATTTTAGAATCTCATTTTTCCTTTTGTTAAGGATGAAGAGATACAATTGTATTATGATGCTTGTAAACTAAATTCTAATATTTTCATTATTATTATTGTTTATCATTCAAAGTGAGATGTTCATCACAACTCCATTGTCATTGTAGACTATCGATTGAGCATAATTGGACACACCAACCTATAATTGGTCTCATGTAGAACTCCATTCTTGCACACTATATGAAGTACAATCAATGTCAATCATGCCTAAGATCATTAACCTTTCTTCTTGAATCTAATTTTCTCTATCTTTAGACATCCTTGTTTAACCCTTCTTCGACATTAACAAACAAGTCTATATTACTTGTTTTAGGATCTCATTTTTCCTTTTGTTGATGAAGAGATACAATTGTATTATGATGCTTGTAAACTACATTATAATATGTTTATTATCATTTTTGTTTATCATTCAAAGTGGGATGTTCATCACAACTCCATTGTCATTGTAGACTATCAATTGAGCATAATTGGATACAACAACCTATAATTGCTCTCATGTAGAACTTCATTCTTGCACACCAGATGATGCAGAACTAATGTAAATCATGCCTAAGATCATTAAACTTTCTTCTTGAATCTAATTTTCTCTATCTTTATACATCCTTGTTTGACCCTTCTTTAACATTAACAAACAAATCTATATTACTTGTTGTTTTAGGATCTCATTTTCCCTTTTGTTAAGGAGAAAAATATATAATTGTATTATGATGCTTGTAAACTATATTCTAATATGTTCATTGTCATTGTTGTTTATCATTCAAAGTGAGATGTTCATCACAACTCCATTATCATTGTAGACTATTGATTGAGCATAATTGGATACAACAACCTATAATTTCTCTCATATAGAACTTCATTCTTGCACACTAGATGATGCACAACCAATGTAAATCATGCCTAATATCATTAACCTTTCTTCTTGAATCTAATTTTATCTATTTTTAAACATCCTTGTTTAACCCTTATTCAACATTAACAAACAATTCTATATTACTTGTTGTTTTAGGATCTCATTTGAGGGAGTTGGGGTAGGAAAGGGTATAGGGACTATAGGTATAATTGAGTTTTACTAAGAAGTTATTGGTTGAATGGTATGAGGAAGTTGATATAGATATTGACCACTAGAAAATAGAGGTATTGGGAACCTAGGGGCTAGCCTTCCAATCTAGATTAGGTCATTTTCAGCATAGATGGCTAAGCCATAAGCATTTGATAGGGAATTTTCTCCTTTGGCCTTATTCATCATGGATATTTAAGAATCTAAGGATTTAAAATAATATATAAATGCCATTCCTGGGAGGGGATGAATATTATTAGGTATTCTATGCCATACCTTGTGAAAATGAATGTTGAAGTCATCCACAACCTCCATCGATGCTCTCTTTATGGTTAACAATTATTATAGGAGATACACTTCATCTACCTTCTCTCTAAATATCTCCACAAACAAGGCAACAAGCTAGTCCCATTCAATAATTGAGTGTGACTAAAGTGAGATGTACCATTCAAGATCCTTGCCTCTAAATTATGCCACCAAAAATCTTAGAGCCACATTCTACTCTGTCACATTATGAAGCACACACAAGCTAACCATGTTCTACAATTGTTCAATTAGAGTTTCCATATCTTCGCTAGTGTAGTATGGGATATATTTTAGTGCAAATGTTATAAAATCATCCTATATTGTAGATAAAGTAGGAGGTAGCAACAAACCTCTATCATTCCATGCAGGGAATATTTTGGGTGGTTGAGCAGTCATAATCTGGCCTCTACCTCTTCTTCTCAAAATGATGTCAAGCAATAGGAGCAATGCTTGAATATTAGTAGCAACAAAGGATCTAGTTGTAGGTCTTTCATTCATAAACTTTTGGACTCGTTACTTTGAACGAAGTCGGGTAAATACTACATTTGCTCTTTAATCAAGTAGATTGAGATCTTAATTGTAACCTCAATTTGGTATATTTCTAAGCGGCTACTTATAGATATTCATATTTGAGCAAAGTATCCAAGCAAGATTTTTAGATGCTTCAATCAAAGCAGATAGGCAAGGACCTTCATTAGGGTCTTAGCCTAATAGAGTTCTTCTTGATAGTGGGACAAACTAAAATGAATCAATTGGATCCCACTAGGCATACCAATAAACTATTATCCTCTCTTATTGTCGTGATCATAGATGTGAGGTATCATATGATCAAACAATCATGCCTCGCATAGAGTGACCTAGCAAGGTAGCTTCAAGAGCATAGGAAGTGATTCAATTGGACAACCTCTGGTCATTTTACAAGGTCAACTCCTTTTAAGATGCAATATTAAGTTCTCTCTATTCTAACCTAACCTACCTAGATTTTGGTGCATAGAAGGAAAAGAAAAACCACAAAAAATAGAGGAAAATAAAAGTCCTAAGCTAATCAGGGTCAATGCACCAATATTATAATATTCTTCTACATAACAATGGGATAAATGAATACATGTATTCTATTTTGATAGCTCAAGCTGAACACTTTGTCTTCTCGACAAGCATGTTAAGCATACATTGCGCATAAAATAAATAGGACATACATGAAATAGTCATGGCCTCTTATACATACATATAAAAATACTTACAAGAAATGGGATAGAAAAATCCCAGTAATCATTACTTCTAGTATATATATAATTATAAATATTACAAATCATATTAAAAGTGATGGCTTAAAAGCTTACCCATAGAATCACTTAGGGTTTGGGTCTAGACTGTTATACAAAATATGTAGAGTAGCAAAAACCATACACCTAAACATTTATGAAATCAAATTGACAAGATAATATCATGTAACCATATTGAGACAAAAGAATAAAGAAAATAGTGTCCTTCTCATTAATATTTGAAATTATCCTTTACAAAGCGGTTACAAAGATATCCCTCTTAGGGATAGATACCAATTTGATACAAATTACAATAGAGAACCAAGAGGTAGGTGTAATTCGTAAAGTCTTTGCTCTCTCAAAATTGATTATGAAGGAAGAGTTACAAATAAAAACTAATTGATGCTTTACAATGTCCAAACTACTACTATTTATAGACAAAATGGGTAGATTTTACCTCCAAAACTTGCACGGGAGTCTCTAATAATGCTTCTTTGTTGCTTCCTTAATCTGACCTTATTATATCACTTTTAGCTCTTCGAGATCTCTAGATCTAAAATCATCAATTCTAAGTTGTTGGATGCTCAACTACCATCCTAGGGATCTTGAAAACTGAATATAAGCTCCTTTTGTAATCAATGCTATCAAAATTGGGGTTGCTAATATTATGGTTGTCATTCTTCTCCTTTTAATAGGCCAACCATATTTTTGGATTGTTCAGCCCAAGTGATGCCAGTAGATGATTCTTAACTTCTTTCAATAATGTCTTATTAGTTCAGCTCATTTGTCCTTTTGGGATTTTGTGCACGAGCACTGATGTCTTACAATATGATCTTCCTCCTACCTATCACATTACCATATATGATTTCTCTTCATTTATTGGCCATTATGACCTACTTCTTAGAGTCTTCTTTTCTTTTTGTAGCTCCCCTTTATCTTTTGAAGTGATGCAAGTCATTAATCTTCAAAATAGATGTTCGTCAAAAATTTTTCATCTTCCTACATTGGACTCTCATAAAATTCCATGGCCAAGCTAGACATTTTTTATTTGTGGAATTCTTCTCTCTTGTACTCCTATCAAACCTTTTGAATGTTTTGTCTCTTAGGACTTTTATTTTATCTACCCTCAAAAAAAATTTGTGACTGGTGGTCTAACTCTCGAAATTTTTATTCTCATTTTATTTTGAAAATTTTCCAACTTTTTATATATAAATTTTGTGCTCTTCTTGTGTCATTAGAAATTCTTCATTGCTTTCCACATTTTTGGACTTTTAGGTCACGTAGGTCATCAAATTTTTTGTCTTCCTTCCTTAGTTAAAACTTTTATAAAATGGCGGAAAAACTTTTTGTTCGCATTGTCCCAATGCCTCTCTCTTCCCCTTTCATCAGCTTTACCTTTGTCTTATCCTTCTTTCAAAAATTTGCCTAAGGCAAAAAAAATTTAGTGTAGTGAAAAGTGACTACACATAAACAATTTATTATAGTTCTTATAGTTGCACATATGCTTCAAAAAGGAAACTAATAGTCTAGCTATTGTAAAGTGGACTATGATAGTAAAAAGATTTACAAATATTACTCTACTAAGGTGTAGTGCATAGATAGTAGAGGTAGATTTTTGACATTGCGAAGGCTATTGTACGAAAATGTTAAGAAGAAGAATGCTAAATTTTGGAATATTTGTATTTACAAAGAAAATTGAAGAAGATCCAACAAAGGAAATCAAAAATTCAAACTTTTTATGAAAAAGATGTAGGTAACTAGCTATAGCTACTCAATTTATATGAGAATTAAATCTGTTTCAAAACTCTCAAACTCTAAAGAATAGATTTGTGATTTTTCAAGGGTGGGAGACCTAAGTACAATCCTTTTTCTCCAGTAAAAAGAGAGTTGATTGTAGAAAATTAGTAGTTTAAGGAAGATGAATAATATCTTTATAGAAATCCCATGATGGATGACATAGTGGTACATCTTTGGGTTCTCATTCAAGAGACCCAAGTTTAAACCCCGATACAAGGGGAACGATATCCCTTTCAAAAACCTATGCTTTACCCTAAAATTTTATCAAATGGCATTAGCTCAACCGATTAGATTCCTCAACATTCAAGGAGGAGACATAGGTTTGAATCTTGCCAAGTGATATATGGATAATATCCAAGATATTGTAATACCATTGCATGATGATGATGTAATATGGGTTGGGCCCATTTCAATCCCATATAACTAATTGAAAAAATATATCTTTAGTAGAAAGGAAAATGAAGAATTTTTTGATAAAAATGCAAGCTAGATATGGATTAAATAACTTGACAATAATGTGATGCTTTGTTATTTTGATGGGATTGGGCCTCAATAGAAGCCACACATAGCTTATTAAAAACTAATAATAATCCACCCATGTTTTAAGTTACATTTAGAGAGATATTTTTTGCACGTTATCTTATCTACAAAAACACCAATCTATTCGTTAAAAATAAAAATAATAAAATAATGCATTACCCTTCATATTTGTTAGCACATATAACCAAGTCATGTAAATATAGGATGCTCAAATTATCTCTTAGTCTTTATAGCCCCATCTATGTGAAAATTACATGTGTTGTACAAACAAGATATAACTCTCTTCAATTTTAGTGTTGATGTGGATTCTTCATATTTTATTTTTTAAATTATATATTTGTCCCAAATGAAGTTGGTACCATATTTCAATATGAAAATAGAGAATAAATTCATAAATATAAATTAGTTCTAGAATGATTTATTGGAATATACAATACATTATTTAAAATGTCATTGTGACATACTTAGTACTAACTAAAATCCATGCACAATTGGTTACTACGTAGAGAATCACTTCTATATTTAAATAATGTCATTGTAACCAATTGTGCATGGATTTTAGTAACCAATTGTAATAAAAATAATTGGTTACAATTGGTTATCTACAACAAAAAAATAAAAATGATCATTGTCAAACTTAAGTTTCATGAGCATTTGGGATTTTCCTCGTTGTTGAGTCTATCTTTGTAATATGTGCACTCATCCTTAATACCATAGTGCCTACTTAAAATGTAGTTATACTTCTTACAATAATGATTATAGTATTCCAAGCACTAGTCTTGGTGAGTTTAATCTTCTCATAATTGTAAGCACATTTATCATTAGATTCCATAAATTTTCTATTGCCCTATTAACCAAATAATATCATATGTAATACTTACTAGATATTACTTACTTTTGTTATTTCTAGCATTGGCGCCTCCTCCATGATTATGCTTATTGCCCCATCTACATGAAGATCATACAAATATGTCTATTAGTTTTTTTAACTATTCATACATAAAATATAATACACAAGCAACAAAATATACCTAAAATAAGATAGTAAGAAACATAGTCAGATCATGTAGAAAAATATTGCTTGCTCTTCATTTCTCTTGTTAAATGTATCACAAATGTTTTAATTAAACGAATAATCAAATATCAACTTGATTTTCCTCTTCTTTTAGCTATAGTTTATGGGCTAAGGCAAATGATTTTGAGTATTTGTAGATTTAAAAAAATATATCTAGAGTGAGATGATGGATATAAAATGTAAATAATTTTCCTACTATAAATATCAATTAAATACCCTAAAAATTTTATGAATCGACAAAGCTATGGCAAAGTTTTAAAAACAACTCATCCTTCAAGAGCCATATCTTTGCATAAAGTTGTATAATTCCTCTTTTTTGAGTCTATCTTTGTAATATGTACACTCATCCTTAATACCATAGTGCCTACTTAAAATGTAGTTATACTTCTTACAATAATGATTATAGTATTCCAAGCACTATTCTTGGTGAGTTTAATCTTCTCATAATTGTAAGCACATTTATCATTAGATTCCATAAATTTTCTATTGCCCTATTAACCAAATAATATCATAAGTTATACTTACTAGATATTACTTACTTTTGTTATTTCTAGCATTGGTGCCTCCTCCATGATTATGCTTATTGTCCCCTCTACATGAAGATCATACAAATATGTCTATTAGCTTTTTTAACTATTCATACATAAAAGATAATACACAAGCAACAAAATATACCTAAAATAAGATAGTAAGAAACATAGTCAGATCATGTAGAAAAATATTGCTTGCTCTTCATTTCTCTTGTTAAATGTATCACAAATGTTTTGCTTAAACGAATAATCAAATATCAACTTGATTTTCCTGTTCTTTTAGCTATAGTTTATGGGCTAAGGCAAATGATTTTGAGTATTTTTAGATTTAAAAAAATATATCTAGAGTGAGATGATGGATAGAAAATGTAAAGAATTTCCTACAATAAATATCAATTAAACACCCTAAAAATTTTATGAATCGACAAAGCTAGGGCAAAGTTTTAAAAACAACTCATCCTTCAAGAGCCATATCTTTGCATAAAGTTGTATAATTCAGAAAAATTTGGTGCCATTTTGTGTAAAATTTGAAGATCTTCAAAATGAGTGGTCATAAGAAATAATTCGATATTCGAAAAGGACACCACTTGCATAAACAGTGATGTGACCCGGGTTCAACCCCCACGATGGATATGTATATGTATAAGAAGTATTTACTCAATAAATAAATAAATAATTCGAGTACTTTTGAGGGAGATACAACCATGTGAAGATAGTTGTCTAGAACAAGGATAACATTAGGGCAAATTTTCCTTAAAAATATCTCATCTTTCAGGAGACATCTTTATGAAGGGTTATTCGGTTTAGGTGATTCTTTGACCAATTTGTGTGGAATTTGAAGATCTTTAAAATGAGTAGTCATCTAAAGAAATCCAATTAGTATTAAAGGAGATATGACCCTATGAAGTCAGTCATCTGGAACAAGGGTAGTGATGATTTTTCAAGCCACAAAAACAAAATTGAAGATATCTATCAACCATGGTTTAGATGATGGGAGGAGAAATGGAGGGTCAAGGTATCAGCAAGGAAGGAAATTTAGTCTAGGCATAGAATTTTTTAACTAAGTTTCATTTATCCCTTTATTTTCTTAGAATTTCTATATGCATATTATTGTGGGTTAATTTCCAAATAATATAATTCCTATAGGATATTCTGGTAAATTTTAGTAAACATAGAGTTATAATTCTCTTCTCATGGACTAATTTATAAATAAATCCTTAAAATCATGCTGAGTAGTAGAGGTTACGAAGGACCTCACAAAGAAATGATCCTTGTTGCTTAAATATAGTGCAATCATTGGTAAATTAATTGGGTTTTTTCCAAGGGCTTCAACTTTGAATAAATATATTGATAGGAGATGGAGGTATCCAGGAGTGAGTCTATCTTACCAAATGTTTCTTCCTCACCATTTTCTATTCTAGGGAGGAAGGAGATAGAATCTTGGTTTATGGGAAGAGCAAGACTCTTCCTTACCTAATGATATGAAGGCTTTGCACTTAAAAGTATAAATCTATCCCTAGTACCATTCTAGGTCAAGATGTATGGGTTACCCATTAAGTTCTAGGAAATTGATACCTTTAAGGACATAGACAACACTCTAGGATAATTCCTCGAGATTTCAAAAACTATAAATAGAGTCTTGGTTATTTATGCTTGGATATTGGTCATGATTGATATTAGTAAACCTTTACCATAATCAATCATTCTTAAGTATGGGGTAAGTTGTGGATCCAAAACATGGATTATGAAAACATATATTTTAGATGTAGAAGATGTCATGAGGTGGTCATAATGAGAGATCATTCCCTAGGAAGAGTCCAATTGAAATATATGTAGAGAACTAAAATAGAAACTTACAAATGGATTTGGATGAAGATGGTTTTCAAATTCCAAAAAATAGGTCCATACAGATGAAAGTAAATAAATAGTGGAAACCAGTAAGGATATTGGAAAAATACCAATTCTTTTGAGGCTTTAGACTATTAAGAAAAAGCAAATCAAAGCTTAGAGAACATGGTACAATAGAAAACATTAAGGAACTATCTGCTCACTATGATCTTGATTTAGGGATGAATATTCTTATTGAACGTAAATAATGTGCCTCATTAGATTTTGAAGACTCTCTTGAAGTTCCATGTACAATTCAGCAGAAAGAAAGTGGTAGATAAAATGTAGTGTTAGATGTTAATACCTCTACCATTAACAAAGAAATACCAGAAAATGATAAAAATTTCTTAGTAGAGCCAACAGAGAATAAATCGAATGGAAGGAAAAGTTGTAAAAGAATATTGAGGAATAAAATAATAAGACCTACTCCTAATACTGACAAGGAAAAAAGAGGACAACCTTCAAATTATCAAGAAAGATCCAGGGAAGCAAGAGCAAACATAGATAAAGGAACACAATCTAAGTTGGTTGAAATTTTCTATGCCAAATAGCAAAATAATATTGATAATTTGCAAGCAAGGCTAGTAGTCCCTAATGAGATGTGATTACCATCTCATGGAATATAAGGAGTGCTAATGTGTTCTATGTAAAAAGAAGAGTATATACCATCTCTTGGGACAATGTTCAATAGTCTAGGAACTATGGCAAAGGATTCTTAATATATTTGGTAAATGCATGGTGATGAATGAAAAATTAAAGAATGGTTAAAGCAATGATAAAGCACTTATAAAAGTGAGGCATAACGGATAATATAGGATATATCAAAAGATACAATAATTTGGACTATATAGCTAAAAAGGAACATAAGAATATTTTAAAAGAAATTAAAGTAATTTAGAGGTAATGAAAAGGAAGATTTATTTAGCCATAGAGGTATCTAAACCAACCCTATCAAATTACCCAATCCCTAATATAGAAGCAGAGAGCCTTAATAGATAGATTCAAGTCATCAAATGGAATTAGGATATTGGGTACAAGAGAAACAAAAGGAAGGCACAAAATATAAAGTGGAAACCACCGGAAGTGGAGTTGGTCAAATTGAAATTTGATGGAATGTCTAAAGGAAATCCATGACCAACAAGATGAGGAGGAATAATAAAAAATAATAAGGGTGATATCTTATCTCATTACACTTTCAATAGTGGTTTTAAGACAAATATAAAGTTGAAGCTTGGGTGGTTTTGGAAGGGTTAAAAATATGTAAATGGATGAAATGAAACAAAGTATGCATGGAAGGCAATTCGCTAATAGTAATAAATACAATTTTGGGGAAATCAAAGGCTCCATGGAACATATAAGAGATCGTTGTGGAAATACAAGACCTTGCTACAAAGTTTGAAGAAATTAGGTTTACTCATACGTTAAGGGAAGGAAGCAAATGTTGAGATAGGCTAGCCAATAGAGGTGTTTTAATAGAGTATCATGAGGTTAAATTCTATTTTTTGTGGTTAGAGAGTAGTAAGAAGGTGAAAAAAAAGTGTTGACTACTTGAATCAAATAATAATTAAGATTCACTTTAATTTTTTCCTTTGGTAATATTTGTTGTATTTTATAACTTTAATGTGTTTATGTCAAACAAGAAGGAAAGTAGCAACCCATATTTGGTAAAGCAGACTATGATAGAGTGAAGTTTGGGAAATTTTACTCTACTAAGATGCAATGCATAGACAGTAAAGATGGAGTTTAGGTATTGTGAAGGTTGTTGTAGAAAAATATCAAAAAGGATGGTAGATTTTAGAATAATTATATTTACAAAGAGATTAAGATCTAGAAAATGAAAGTCAAGAATTCAAACTTTTTATGAAAAAGGTGTAGCTATCTAGCTATAACATCTCAATTGAGATGAGAATTGAATTTTTTGTAAACTCTCAAGCTCTAAAGGAGGGAGTTGTAATTGGTCAAGAGTGGGGGATCCAAGTACAACCCTTTTTCTCTAGCCAAAAAGAATAAATATCAATTAAATATTTTTATCTTAAAGACAAATATGGTACCATATAGTTGAGTTATTGAGCTACAAGATTCTAGCTTTAGGAAGTTTATCAATGCTTCCAATTAAATTAATTTTTATTATATTACATCAATGAGTATTGGAGGTTGTCTTATTATACATTAACTTGTTATAACAACTTGAATCCTTCTATACTTGATTCAGCCATTTATTTTTTCATTTATGAAATATATCAAGGTTATCAATTTGATTTTTATAGATATGAAAATATTTAATAAAGAATATGAAGTATCCAATTTAATAATAAGATTTTTTTATTTTTTATTAAACATTTAATAATATGGAAATAGAGTCTCTAACATGTTTTCTTGGTCGATAGTAATTTAATTAGCAATTAAAAATAGATGGACATAATATAGATCAAAGCTTTATTAAAAATATATTTAATTTTATTTGTTGATGTGGTTGTAGTATTTTTGGAGTGTGCATTCCAAAGAAACTATGGTCCTTTATTGTGCAAGGACTAACTATTAAAAAATAAATTAAACATAACACAAACCAAGGCTTTAACGAAAGATTATCAAAAATATTTCAATTCGATTGGTTAGATTAGGTGTAACATTTTTGGAGGTGTGCATTGTACAAAACCTATAATCCTCTATTTTGTAGGGGATAAAAAGTAAAAAATAGATGATCACAAAATTATTCAATTTGATTAGTTGTAGATTTTAGAAGGTGTGTATTGCTTGAAAACTATAGTCCTTTGTTATGTAGGGACTAACAAGGTCAAAACAACTCAGAAGGTTAAAGTTAAATAATATTCATTTATAATGGGATAGAAAAACCAATTTGAGTTAAGTATTGGCTATTTACCAATTAAGTGTTTATTGTGTTTAGTTAGTTGAGTTAACAATGAATTTATTGTTAAGGTTCACTCATAAAATTGGAACGTTAGCTTGATTGTTGATCTCATTAATTTGAAATGAGGTCAAGACAATTTAGTTGAGATTGAGTACTTATAATTTACAAAATAAGTTTTTATTAGAATAGAATAAACCTTTAGGTTCATTCATGGGATTGGAACATTAGCTTAACTACACAAGTTCATAATAGACTAAATATTAAATTTTAGAATCAAGGATCATAGTTGCAACCTTCAAAGCACTTCAAATCATATGTTTTCCTTCAAAGAAGGGGAAGATAAATTTGCCCTTCATTAAAAATTGAAGTTTTATTTTTACCCTTCAACCTTGAAGTGGAGGAAGTAGTTCAAATTTTCATTTGAAGAGTAATAAATTTTTCATCCATAAAAAACTAATACATATATTAAACATAACCAATTAATAATAATAATTTTTTTTTTGAATAAATTAAGTGTAATTTCTATTGGGTACCTCTCCCATCAAACTATTAAACATCAAAATTACTATTAGGTCAATTAAACCATATCCAACTTGACTTCCTTCGTGTCTTGAATCAAGGCAAGAGAGCTTCCTATAATGAGAATATCTTCCACATATAGCATAATCACCAAAACATCATATTTGGCCTCACATCACTTAAACCTATAACTAAGAACAAAATAGTGGATCTTCTTATACCAAGCATGTAGTGTCTATTTAAGTCCATCTAAGGATTTAATCAAACAA
Organism: Wollemia nobilis; assembly: GCA_028583015.1. NCBI lineage: Eukaryota > Viridiplantae > Streptophyta > Pinopsida > Araucariales > Araucariaceae > Wollemia > Wollemia nobilis. The sequence goes on along the minus strand of JAQPPZ010002395.1, from coordinate 1,733,956 downwards.
TTAACCAAGGGGATAGAACCTTCAAGCTGAAAACTAGGCAATGGCTATATGTAAATCTCCTCCTAAAGCTCACCATAAAAAAAAGGAACTCTTCACATCTAATATACATTATGACCATAAGAAGAAACTATATATAGAATCATCCAAATATAATCCATTTGATCAACTAAGGCAAATGTCTTTGAGTAGTCAATTTTCTTCCTCTAAGAGAAATCCCTAGCAATAAAGTGTGCCTTGTGCTTCTATATCTAACCATTTAAAGTATGCTTGGTCCTATAGACCCATTTGCACCCAACAACATTCTTACCTTGTGTAATAGGAACAAACTCCCATTTATTATTCATTATCAAAGACCTATACTCAGCAAGCATAAAATATTTACACTCTAGTTGGCCCTTAGCCTTGGAGTAGGTGATAATATAGCTAGAATTATCAACCTTCAAAATCAAATCTCAACAAGGGTCCTTGCAATGTCACTCTATATAAATAATGGGTTGAGCATCATGTAGAAGAGTATAAACCCACTTGGGTATTGGATGAGTTATGAATGATCTAGGCACATTTTGAGATAGAGTAACATTAGAACCCAAAACTAGAGATTCTAAATCATATTCACCACCCATTTCATTATCCAATATTATGGCACAAGGAACTGGAGTGTCAAGATCAACATTCCTAGAATCCAAGAATAAAGGTGTTGGAGATGGTTCTACCTAAGGAGGTTTCAAATCCATGGACCTAGTGCCTTTGGTAGAAGATGAAGGGGAAGATCCAATAGGAATAGTGCCCATAAATATCTCTAAATAATCTATTAGAGTAAGAATATAAATAGAAGGATATTCCTCCAAAGCTTAAGTGGAGAACTAGATGGAGTTATTGGAAGAACCTCATAAAAAATGACATCTCTTCAAAAAAAAATCTTGCATCTCTAAGGATCATGATGAGTCCTAAAAATGTCATATTTTGGGACAATCTTTGGCATGATATTCCATGATTAAAAATGTCACTACATAATTAATTATTGTAGTTATGATAAAATTTGTAGATATTCTAGAAAGTAGATTAATTTTTATGTCAATAAACTAGAATAAGAGAGCATTTATAGGGTATTTCATTAAGTAATCAGTTATCGTAGAATTTAGTATTGCTATGGAAGTCATTTATAGCTATAGGACTAGCTATGGAAACCATCCATAGCTATATATAGCTATAAAAGCAATTTATCGCTACAAAATTAGTCATAAAAGGACCACAAAACCATGGAAGGATTAAACTATGGATGAACTATTGAAATATGAATGGTCTATAGAACTATAGATGGACCAACCTATGGATTTACTACAAAACCATAGATGGACTATATAACTATGAATGGACTGCAATATTGATCAAGATTGGTAAAGGGTATTATTTTAGGCTTAGTCTTCTTAGAATCCATTATTTCATGTATTATATGAGACTAAAAAAACTCATATTGGATTTACGATTGATCTTCTAGATTTAGTATCTACTTAGAGTAGTTTGTTTGTTAGTATCTATCTATAGTTAGTTGTTTGTTAGTATATATCTATAGTTAGTTGTTTGTTATTTTTCATATCATATATCTTTCAAAAGTAATGTTTCCATCTTAAATTCAGTGGATATGTTGTTATGTACTCTCTTGTGCTTATTTAAACATAAATTCTTAATGTAATGCCCAACTTGATTTTGGATCCCATGCCATTGGTATTAGAGCTTGTGATTGTGCTTGTAAGGGGGAATTTTCCTCTTGAAAAATCCCCCTTCCTAATCCTCTGCACTTACATTGATACAATATCATTTTTTGAGGGTCTTCATATGGCTTTTGTGTGAGTAGCTAGCATTGTGTTGTGAGGGCTCTTTTGTCTAGGAGCCATAGATGTCCTTTGTTTGATTTCAACTACTAAGTGTTCAACTTCACACGATCTTGTAAACATGAACACAAAATTTTATGTTGGTTGTAAATTAGACATTACGTCTAGACCTTGTATGGATTTTATTTTTCATTAGATGTCTATGTGAACCTCCAACTTCCATTCTTTTCACCCCTTCGATCATTGCTTTTAGTTGCTCTTTCTTTGGGTGAACACAAACCATAAATAAAGTGGATTAGAAATGGAAAGGTTGCTTAACATAAGTTGTGAAGCTTGGATGATGACCTATGAGAAAAATTTTAGTAGTGTCCATCATACTTCTATTGTGCTACAGTTAATATCATGGTGTCATTAATATTTTAGGTTATTTTGAGCCTGTAAAGTATGGTTGTGGTGACACGTACATAGCATCCTGAGAGCTATACATCACTACAAACTACAACTTTCTACTCAACATTCCTTCTAAAGTTACAAGTTTTCCATGCCAAAATACTCATCTACATATCATTGGTTATAAAATCTAGTGAACAAGAGTTTTACAAGCCTCCTTTCACTATCGTCGACGAGTCAACCAGTACACATGGAGATCAAGCAGCTCAAATATTTCTCTTATGACTAGACAATACGAGTAGGTGATGAAAAACTGCATATGATAAAGCTTTGAAAAAAATGTTACCTAAATTATTGCTTAATTGTTTTGTTTTAAGAAAAAATAACATCAACCTAAGATCAAAAATACTATCGATATCAATATATGCCACCATAGCTCGTTGATTGTAGATTTGACAATGACATGAGACATTGATCACTCTTTTGATAATTTTTATTTCTTAGACTCTACTCACATGCAAGCCACCATATATATTTACATTCATAGTCTTGGAGGAGGCTCCAGTATATTTGAAGTCCCTAAGCCTACCTTTTGTCTTTGGATTGGCTTTTGCATGGATGGGAGAAAAATAAATTCATAGTTACCATGGTGCCTTGCATGGTCAACCATTTCCTCCCCTGCATACACCTAGATGTATTGAAAACTGTGTTAAACGAATGATGGACACATGTCATTTTAGTGTGTTCTTTCATCCATATTATTTTTACATTCTGTCATTTCCAATAATGTGTGTCATTGGTAATTAGACTAGACATTATTAAAACACTTATAGGCTCCTAGAGTGGAGGTACTAGCTACCAAGGAATGATTGTGGACATAGGCATGGATGCACACGTGTCTATAACTTCTTTGATGGTCTTGCATACACATATGTTTCTTCTAGTCATTCACATGTAATTTCTAGTGTTTTTTGCATTGCCTTGGTCCATTACCTTGACTACCAGTGACACATTCCAATGCTGGTGTAGGGCATAATTATTGTTGACCTAGACAAAGAAAACTTGTTTTTTTAATATCAACAACCAATTAGGTCATGGTTTGTAATATCCTAGACACCGATGGTGGATATTCCAATACATCATTAACGTCCATAATGCCTTGGACATATTAAAACAAAGAAGTATAGACTTTGAGGGAGAGCCACTCATAAACTTGAGTCAGAGTAGAGGCATTTCTAGTGAGCCATTTTGATTGGCTGAAGATGATTTTTCTATGGCCACCTGAGTATGCACAACTTGCAAAAATTCAAATTAGAAGGAAAACTATTTGCCCTTGGCCTTTGATCAATTAATTACTTATTAATTAATATTTTTCAACCTTAGCATTCATGCACAATAAAATAATAATAATTTTTTTTTCAATGAGTTTACACAGTTTTTATGAGGGGTCTTGGTCCCCTCATACTAAGTGGGGTTTGAACCTTGAACCAGAGAGGAAATATCTTACCACTATAGTAAGCTTGCAACAATTTTATTATTATTATTATTATTATTATTATTATTATTATTATTATTATTATCATTATCATTAATTAACTAATAATTTTACCAAGTGCATGTTCAAAATTTATTTCATGCACAAATAATTAATTAATTAAATTCATTGTTACATAAAATTTAACTAACTAATTAATATTCATATCGATACAATGTGTGAAATTTACTAAGTAGCCTTGTATGCACACAAAATGTATGCTTGAATTTGTAATTACTTGGTAAATTTAAAAGCTAGTGGTTTGGCTTGTTACCAAAGACAATTAGACAAACCCTCTAATTGAGTAGGTGAGTCCACATGGAACCCACTTGCATGTGGAAGTGATCCTATTAGGAAATGATGTGTCCATCCAAAATTTTATAGAGGAACCTTCATGCTCGTTGCTACATAACATATCACCTTCAATCCCAGCATTGGCATCAAGCTCTTTGACAACATCCTTGCATCATCTTTATCTATTTGCTTCATCCTTGACCTAGCAGTCGTTGACCATGGTGTATAGCATCAAGCTAAGCACTTATAAATGGAATCAATGGTTCTCTCCCTAATTAGTGCTCACCTCACATATTTTCTTCTCCATTGAATAAACCTATGCTAAACCTCCATCTTCCCAATTATTAATCCTTTTGGTGCACCCCTACTCTTTGCTTTGGTATTTCATGGTAGCTTACTACATTATTGTTCCCCCTTCTCCACTTTCTTCATATTTGAGACTTCTTTGAAAGTAAATTTCTAGTTCATGACCACAACCCTCTTGTTTGATTTTATCATGATTTTGGGGTTTTTTTATTATGGGAATTGTCCGAGTACTTCAAATTTGGAGTTGTCATTGTCTCTTCCTTTGACCATGGCCCTTTTATTTTGATTCCTTTGGTCATGGAATCATGGGTACTCCTACAATCATAGTTTTCTTATGATGTGTCTCTCATGTAGTGGATTTTATGTAGTGCTTTAACCTCTATTGTTGTCCAAGATATTTTTGACAACATGCCTTGCCAGCAGTATTAGGGTAATACCACCTCAAGATTGTATTTCGAAACACATTGTAATCCAATGATTTTGTTGTTGGGATAAATGATGAGGATTGGTATAGGGTATTATTTTAGTATTATTCTTCTTTGAATCAATTATTTCATGTATTATGTGAGACTCAAAAAACTCACATTGGATTTAGGAATGATCTTCTAGACTTAGTATCTACTTAGAATAGCTTGTTTGTTAATATCTATCTATAGTTGGCTATTTGTTATTTTTCATATCAGAAATCTTCCAAGATTAATGCATTCATTGCAAATTTAGTGAATATGCTATTATATACGCTCTTATGCTTATCTAAGCACAAATTCTTAATGCAATGCCTAGGTTATTTTTGGCTCCCATATTAAAAACTATGGACAGATTGTAGAACTACAAACAAATTATAAAAAAGTTTCCAAACTTGTAACCAAATTTTACAACAAGAAGATATAAGCCCAACCAACTACCAAATAAATTTGGAGATAGAAATTAAATTTGTTAAAAATGATTCTTAACTAATTTGGTTAATCCAAATTGGTAAATATAAATCAAATTTGTTGAGATTAATTTCAAACTAATTTGGTTGATCCAAAATAATTATACCTAAATCAAATTTATTGAGATTGGTTTCCAAATTATTTGGTTAGATCTAGAATAGTTAGAATCTTTACCAATGTTTTATGGTTGTTATCTCCTTTACACATAATTAGTTGGATTTATTTCCAACTAATTTAGATTTGAGATATTCTACTCTAGTAGGATGTTAATGATTTTTTTTGTATAGTCTCTCTATAAAAGAGAAGGTATCTTACATAGTAAAGGTTGAAGATGATATGTCCAAGCATAAAATACAATTTCTCTTACTCATTTCTCTTGTCTTGTTATTTGAGTAATATTATGAGTTAAGTAAGGGCATGGAGATCTCTTACAGGTGCAACAAGGAAGGTCCCCTTTGAGTGCATAAGTAGGAGAGTCCATATACCATTAGAGTAGGATTAGTATAGATTTATTTTAGTTTTTTTTAAATAGGTTAGTAAGTAATGTAAATTTATTTTAGTTTGGCTAGATCCGAATTTCCTTTGTGGATGGGTGTATATAGCACATCCCTTGGTTGTATTTTTATATCCTTAGATTAATACAATATGATGATCACATATTTAGCTAGTCAAAGTGCTATCTAATCATGAGCAATTGATGGTTGATATGTTATCCCATAATTTTGGCATTGTTGCCTAGGAGCTAAGGTATCATTCATAAGTTTATCCCTTACTAAAAAAGTAGTGATTCATGGTCTCTTAGAGAGGATATGATTATAGTAAAACAATTCTTCATTGAGGATATGGATGGTCAAAGTAGGTGACACATGGAGTCTTCTCTCAAGGAGTGCATCATAAGAAATTTACTTCTTGTATTTTTTCTTTCATTACCAACAATTTTTTTATTTCTCATAAGCGTGCTTTTATTTTTGGTATGTGCTTTTTTTCAAATATTTTTTTGTATGTGCTTTTATTTTGTGCAATTATGTTATTTTTTTGCAAATGTGTTTGATTTTATTTTTTATATATTTTTCACCTTAGTCATAAATTTAGCACATAAACTAGAAGAACCTCTAATTAAATTTGGAGAATCCTATTACTCACTAATAAATCTCTATAGATCGATGAGTGTAGGTGTCTACATTAGATTTAGGAATAACATTATAGGGAGAAATGAGAGGAAGGTCGATATTCAACCTCCACTCATCCTTATGGTGTGTTTTTGCATTGATCATATTAGATGCACAGATAGATTATCATTAGAACATATTCAAATGACCTAAACTCTAAAAATATAATAGGAAAAAAAATATTATTGAATTGTATAAAAATATGCCCATTCTTTTTACAACATTTTTAAGTTGTTAAAACTACTAAAAAATAGTCTATTTTTTTGTAATTTTGAGGCACCAATTGGATGAATCATTAAAACCTATTTCTATAGGAAATACCTTTCTAAATATAGTCTTATTTTTAATTTGAATCATTGAATTTTGATACTGGATCAAAGAGTTATGCCCAAAATAGTAACCATTGATCTAGCCTAAAAATAGAAAAATAATAAATCAAACTATTTTAAAGTATATTTGATACAATTGGATGTTTTGAAAAAAAAATTGTAACCTAGGTGGCGTAGGTGAGTTGAAGAGGAGAGGGCAATCCTCCAAGGGAGGTCCCGGGTTCGAATCTCCACCCTACCAAAAATTTGAATTGAGTACCCAAAATCCAACTGATAATGTTGGTGCGGGCAGGGTCGGGCGCGACTCCCGAGTGACTTTGATGGTGTAGAACTCCCTGGTCGTGGTCTCTCAGACCAAGGCGGCCCCACAAGGGGTTTTTCACTTTAAAAAAATGTATGCAGAAAATATATTCCTTTCAATCTAGTTTATAAAACTTTTTGAACCATTTAATTTTAATATTGTATGAATGAGATATGGCTAAAATATTGCCTGGTCTTATTTTTTTAATCTAATTTATTTAGATGCAATAGGCTTATCTTTTATAGATTTGAGGGAGTAAAAAATAATTTAATTTTTTTTTATGTCACTTGTATCCCTATGAATCTACTTTAATTCTAATTGGGAATCACTTTAATACGATGTTTAATGAGGAAGATATAATTAAAAGACCACTTGTTGGTCTATGTTGTCTTGCTATAAACATATCCAATAGAATGTCTAATCATAAATTTAAATGACTATATGGACAACTTGAAAATTTATATTCAAATATGAGTTATGGATTTGAATCTACTTTCATATACATTTTAAATCAATTCATTTTTACATAGTGTGAAGTTATAGTCAAATAATTATCTACTACTTCAAATTGTTTTTAACTTAAAAAAAAACAAATTATTAGTTAGCTTGTCAAATGAAAGGATTCAAAGTATTTTATATGTTAGATTTTGGAATCTAACATATGTAATATTTAGTAGCCACTCTACTATCTTGATATGTTAACAATTGAAATATAACCTACCATTATCATAAACTATGTTGTAGTTCTATAGGAGAATTTTGTAACAATCTATAGGAGAAGTTTTACAATATTGTTGGGACTGTTAAAACAAGACTTGCCAATGTTGTAAAATGAGTCCTATGATACTTCTATGATGTGTTATTGTAGTTGAATAATTTAATGATTTTGTATGAAGATGCTAAAGTTTTCTATATGGGAATTTTATAGTATTGGTTGTAACTATTAAAAGTTTGACTTATCAATATTATAGAAGATTCCTTCTATAGGTTGTAAATATTACTAATAAAATGTTATAAATTCAAGGGGTATATATTTAACATTTGTCAATATTGAACAACTAAGGATTCTTTCATATATTTATTAATTTTATCAAAAATCTCATAAGTTATCGTTGATGCACATCTCCACCCATAGTTGATCATGATTACATAGGTTGTTCTACTATAAATCATATTTAATTCATCACTTAAAGAATATCTACAAGGAACCATGATTAGTGTGGTACCATTGTTACATACCATAACTTATATGAGTGATACAAACAAACATATTTCTATTGCATTGAGGATTTTCATCCAAATAAAGAAGGGTCTTCCTAACAAGCCATGATGTGGTAATTTTGTCTCTTCCTAAAAGATAAGAAAATTAGAAAATAAGGGCTTCTTAAAAAACTACAATATGTGTAAGGTTGTCTCTTCTCAAAAATAAAAAAGGAAAGAAAACAAAGGCTTCTTAATAAATTGTGATGTGGTAAGGTTGTCAAAAAAAAAAAAAAATTAGAGGATTTTTTGAAAAACCATTAGATGTGGTAGGGTGTCCTTCCAAAATTTAGACTTAATATTATTATTTTTGTTGTTGTTGATAGACTATTGCATTTTTCTCAATAACCATCATTTGTATTCAATATCCCTTATCTTCAGACATTTGTTTTCCTTGTATTTACTCTTTTCTTCCAAACCACTCCATTTATTCTCACTCCATTAGTTCTTATTTATTCCATCTCTTCTTCTACATACCTCCTACAATTCTTATCTCCCCTATATTATTTTAATAGCAATCCCATAACCTTACCCTAAATTTAATGGTTTAATTATCATTTATGGATATGGAAACTATTAAAAATAATTTTACATGTGGAATTATTTTATGCAAGACTCATATTGGAGAATTGAATTGGCCTCATAAGAAATTATTAAAATTAAAATTAACAAGATATTTTATTTAGAGTAGATTGGAATAGGTTTACCATAGTCTAGATTAGAGTTAGATCAATTTATTTTAGGAGTTTGCTACTTGTATTCTCTCTATCCATTATACTTGAATTCTTGAATGCTTTAATGTAATAACTATTTGCTATAGAGATTTTTCTGTAGCTTTTTGTTTATTTTTGTTACAAGAATCTACCTCAGGCTACAATATGCTTGAAATAGATGGAAAATATCAATGGTTGATGGAGATACAAGTCTATAAAAATGTGGTAAGAATATTTCTCATAGTTTCTAACAACATATATTGTTGTACCTTATGCACCACATTTTCCCTATTAAAAAAGAAGGGAAATAGTATCAATTTTATATCTTACATCTTATTCATATGGGTCAAGTTCAAGCATAAATTGATAGTTATTCCACTGTAATAACTCTCCTTTACCTCATATCATGAGTATCATTCAAAGCAATTTGGGTGGTCATTATCTATGCAACATTTGGTCTTCTACACTTATATGCCTATGTCGATATATGGTCATTTACCTCTTTTTATGAAGCTTTATGCCCATGTTTATTATGTGCATTTGATTTTTTTAATAAGTCTCATATGTGTTTGTTACATATACATGCATCCTATTAGAATTCCATGATGTATCACCTTTGAGAGATGTTTTTTTGCCTATTTTATAGATTTCCAAGCACTTGTATATCTCATATACTCTTTTTCACTTAAAAAAAGAGTTCAATGATGAAATCCTTTATTGCATCATTGAACAAAAGTTTGTTTAAATAATAGTCTTTTGGTGGGCAAACTCAATAAAATCATGGTTGCTCCATATAGGTCCTCTAAAGTTTTTTTATGTAGCATCATTGAGGGACCAATGCTATTGTGGTTGGGGGGAGAACATTGTGTGTTTATCATCTATGTTTTGTTGACACTATGCAAACATTATTTATTTTTTATATTCATTATCGTTGGAAGAATTGATTGAAGATCTCAATTTAGATCAAAGGATTTCACTTTTTCTTGAGCTAAAAGGATTTTTCATTACTTAAATAGTTCATAGTTCCATTTCTAGATGACTATGGATGAAATAGGTCACAACAATTTTCTATAGAAAGTTGATTATAAAAAAGTTACCTACATAAAATCACCTATGAATATCATTGTTGTTGATATCTTGTTCATAATGGAATGGACATATATGTTGAATCTCATTAAGTCTACTTAGATTTGTTTAAAGCATGCTTAGTCGGTTTGCATGGAGAAGATGATTTTATAGCTATAGTGTTGATAAAATTCAATACCCATAGATCATATGTTTGTTGATATGTTTAGTAGTTTATCTTTTATATTTGGAGTTGAGACTTTGATTGTTACAGATATTGTTTGTGACATTATTTACATTATAGTACTCAATAGCAATATTCTAGAGGATGGTTGTACTTACTATGACATGGTCCATATATTTTATGATACTACTAGCATTCTTGTAAAGCAAAATTTTATAGTTGTTTAAATGAAGACAAACTAGATCATAATGTCTCCTTGAAAAAAAGGATTCCATTAGATTGAAAGCCAAAAATAGTAGTCTATTAAAGTGCCAAGTTGAAAACTTGTAATGGTCGATATGATGGTACAAGTATAAAAAAATCCAAAAATTCAAGGCCATGGATTTTTACAACAATAAATATGATGCAAGGAACACTTATAATATTGTTTCAGCATTCAATAGATTAGCAACATTTGATGAAGTGAATTTGATGCACTAAGAGATACCAAAAGAAGATTGTGTTGTAGGACCAACAACATCTTTATAAGGAATTAGAATGATGAGTCCCAAAAATATCACATTTTGGGACCATATTTGACATAATATTCCATGATTAAAAAATCCATTATGTGATTTTAATTATGCTGTAATTTGTAGATTTTTACAACTTAGGAATTAGATTACATTTTGTGTCAATAAACTAGAATAAGAGAAGATTTATAGGTATTTTTGATTAAGAAATTATGGCATAATTTAGTAGTGGTATGGAAACCATATGTAGCTACAAGACCAACTATGGAAGCCATCTATAGCTATAGGAGTAGATACAAAATCCATTCGTAGTTATAGGAACAACTATGGAATCCATCTATAGCTTTGAAATCAACTAAAGAAGGACTAAACTATGGATGGATTATAGAACTATGGATGGACTATAAAACTATGGATGGACTATAGAACTAAATATGGACTACAAAACTACAGATGGATGAAAATGTAGATGGAATATTGAACTAAAGATGGATTGTGGAACTATGGATGGACTACTTAACTATAATCAGTTTGTAGAACTATGGACAAACAACAAAAATATTTTCAAATTTGTAAGATAATTTTACAACAAGCTACAAGATTACTATAGTGGTAAGGGATTTGGCCTCTCTTTAATAGGTCCAAGGTTCAAAACCCCACTCAATACGAGGGGACCAAACACCCCTCATAAAAACCTATGTAAACTCATTGAATCAATAGTTGTAAGCTTATTGCAGTGGTAAGGGCTTTGGCCTCTTTTTGAGAGGTCCAAGGTTCAAACCCTACTCAATATGAGGGGACCAGGTTCCCTCATAAAAACTTGTGTAAACTCATTAGGGTCCAAGTTTCAAACCCCACTCAGTATGAGGGGACTAGGATCCCTCATAAAAACCTATGTAAACTCATCGAAAAAATTTACAACAACAAAACCTAAGCCCATTTAGATCCTAAATAAATCTAGAGATAGAAATAAAATTTGTTTAAATTAATTTTCAATTAATTTTGATTGATTCAAATTAGTTATGTGTAAATCATATTTGTTGATATAGGTTTCAAACTAATTTGGATAGATAAAAAAAATTGCTAGATAATAAGGGGTTGTACTCGGGTCCCCCACCCTTGACAAATTATATCTCTCTTCTTTAGAGCTTGAGAGTTTACAAATAGATATTCTTATTATCTCAATTGAGATGCTATAGCTATAAACCTACATCATTTTACATAAAATTTATTTTCTAGATCTTTTCAAATTTCGGTGTGAATACAATTAATCCAGAATTTAGAAAATTTCTAGACATTTTCCTATAGCAACCTTCACAATGCCAAAACTTCACCTCTACTATCTATGTCTTGCATCTTAGTAGAGTAATATTTCCAAAACATCACACTATCATAGTTTGCTTTATCAAATTTGGATTGCTAGTTTCCTTCCTAAAACACAAGTGCAACCACAAAAATTATAATAAATAGTCTAAAAGAAAACACATTATTATTACAAAATAAGGTAGATAATACCAATGGAAAACATTAAATTAAATCTTAATCATAAATTGATTTAGGCAATCAACATATTTTTATCAGCTTTGATGAGGGTATCCTCTGTGAGGGTTTCCTTTGTGAGGGTGCCTGAGCCTCACAATGGATGAGAGGGCTTGAGCCTCACCATGGCTATGAGGGCTTGAGCCTCACCATGGCAGAGAGGGCCTAAGCCTCACTGTGGAAGAGAGGGCCCATTAGGGTTTCCTTCGTGAGGGCTTCCTCCATGAGGGTTTCACTCCTGCTCCGACTTTGATGGTCTAAAACCCTTTGAGCGAGAGGCCTCTTTTCTCCCATTATAGATCTGGCTACTAGTCATGCTTAGTTTCTCTAATGAGGTTTGTGACCAGGGTGTTTTGCTTGTTGGGGGTCTTACTGGTATGTTCTTCTCTCTTAAGGGTTTGGCATTATCACTCTTATCTGGGGCAGAGGGTCAAATGTTGACCCAAACCTGTAGGGGTGATCCTGGGCCATTATAATGCAGTGGAAAATTCTGGATATTGACCCCTTGGCTGGCTCTCACTCTGGTTGGTGGGTGTGTTGGGTGGTTGTATTTCTTGGGTTGTTTGCTAGTTTCAGGGACTTGGTTGGATTGTGTAGCATTTCTTCTGGATTTAGTAGTTTTATGTTTTTTTTGGTTTTCCACGGAGAGGAAAGGGCCATCTATTGACCCAAACCTGTTGGGGTGACCTTGGTATGGTTTTTGGCTACGAAAATTTGATAGTGTTCCCTTGGTTGGCTTCAACTTCGATGGCTTGGCTGCTCTAGTTGGATGGTGCTTGGATGGCTCTGTTGCTAGGGTTCTCTACCAGTAGTGGGTCAATGGTTGGTTTGTGCTTCTTTCTTGTAGTTTTGGTAATTTCTTGTTATATCTGATTGTCCTGGGGAGACAAGACCAAATACCGACCCAAACTAGTTGGAGTGAAAGTGGGTTGCTACGTTGCAATGGTTTTTAGATTTTGGACCCATGTATTTGGTGGGTTTCCTAGCTTCGGTGGTCTACAAAGATCTCTTTCTCCAGTTCCAATAGTGGTGGTGTGTTTTATCCCAGGGTTCTAAGGATTATTTTTTTTGGGATCTTACCCTTCTCCCTCTTAGGTGTAGTGCAGGATGTTGTTATCTCCTTTTTCTTATACCTGAGAGTGGTTGTTCTTGTTTTGCAACTCTTGCTTCGATTTAGGCGACTCATAGTTTTTTACTTTCTCTTTTGAACCATTGCAAGTGCAAGCCTCATATCCTTCACTGGGTGGAGTGATCTGCTCCTGGTTTTATGGTATGCTAAATATTGGGCTAGTTTATTCTTTAATTTCTTCTCAATCGGTAGCATGTTGACTTGTCCTTTGATTCTCTTCGGTGCTTTTGGTGCTTAATGATTATTTCTCTCTTATGAGTGTGCAAAGCTACCATTGGGTTTTTGATGGTTTACGATATTTGTGTCCCTGTGTCTTTAGGGGCCCCAATATCTATTTTTTTATCCCAATGCTATTTTTGTTGCTTTCATTTGATGGGATATTTTGGGTTTTTGGTGCTTGAGTGGGAGTTTTATCTTTTAATTCTCTAGTGCTTGAGCCAATTTTGGAAAAACCTATGCATATTTAGACCTCAACTCTGTGGTAGAATTTTTGCTCTCTGGTTTTGTTCGACTGCGACTAGATGAAAACAGGGCATTTGTTATCGGTGGAGTTGCGGGAGCCAGTGTTTTGTGGAAATTACTTTGGTTTTGACGACTCATGGGGTTTGTTGCCTGGTTTTCGATGTTGGTTTACTGTTCATCATAATGTTCCTCTCACTTGCCTAGTTTCTTAATTTTCAAATCTAATTTTGAGTGGGATATATTAGTTTGCTCCTATTATAAGAGTGTGGTGTTGTTCCCCATCTAGGGCGTTTAGTTCATATCCTCTAGGACTTTATTGTTGTACTTTACGTAGGAGGGTTGGTGGCTAGTTTTTCGGCCTTTGCTCCTCGTTGGTGGGTTACCCTTTTGGGTGTAAACTGTATTTCTCCTTTTGGAGCTTGTTGTTGGGTAACCCTTTTGGAGCTTGTTGTAATGGTTGTGGGATCCTCTCAAAACCCTCATCTCGAGCTATGGATCCCTCTCAAAACCCTCAGGTTCTAGGATCCTTAAAACCCCTTCTTTACCTAATAAAAAAACATATTTTTGTCAGCTTCAACTAAACTTTCTACTTCCTCTAACCATGGAAAGGAGAATTTGACTTCATGATCCTCAATAAAAACCTCTTTATTGGCTAGCTTATCTGCACATTTGTTTCCTTTCCTTAATATATGTGTAAACCTAATTTCTTCAAACTTTTTAGCAAGATATTGAATTTCCACAATTATCTCTTGTATGTTCCATGGAGCCTTTGCTTTCCTTAAAATTGCATTAATTAATATGAGAGAATCACCTTCCATCTATTTCATTTTATTTGTTTACATATTTTTAACCCTTCTAAAGCCGCCCAAGCTTTAGCTTCATTATTTGTCTTAAATCCACTATTGAAAGCATAATCAGATAAAATCTCTCCTCTATTGTTTCTAATTATTCCTCCTCCTCTTGTTGGTCTTGGATTTCCTTTAGATGCTCCATCATAATTCAATTTAATCCACTCCACATCTGGTGGTTTCTACTTTATATTTTTTCCTTCTTTTTTCTTCTCTTGTATCCAACATCATAATTCCATTTAATGAATTGAATCCATCTATCAAGGCTTTCTACTTCCAAATTAGTGATTGGGTGAGATGATAGGGTTAGTTTAGAATCCTCTATGGCTAAACATATCTTCTTTTTCATTACCTCTAAACTGCTTTCCTTTCCTTTAAATATTCTTCTATTCCTTTCTAGCCATATAGTCCAAAGTATTATATCTTTTGATATATCCCATATTGTTTGTAAAGCCTCACTTTTATAAGTGCTCTACCATTGCTCTAACCAATCTACAATTTTTCTATTCATCAACATGCATTTACCAAACATATTGAGAATCCATTGCCATAGATTCTAAACTATTGAGCAATGTCCCAAGAGATGGTCTATACTCTCCTCCTCATTATTATAGAAAACACATTGAGAGGGTCCATGAAAACCCCTTTTCATAAGGTTATCCCAGGTTAAAATTATTCTATGACCTACTAGCCAAACAAAATTTTTAACTTTAGGAATGCTTGGGCTATCCCAAATATCTCTCCATATTCTAGTGACATTACTATTTTGTTGGTGTTGAACATAATATCCACTTCTTGTTGTGTATTCTCCTGAGCTATTTAGCTCCAAAATCAATTTATCCTTGGTTCCCCTCAAAATAATCATAGTTTTTATCTTTCTACTCAATTGCCTCCTAGCATCAATGTCTTGAATACTTGTAAAAAATATTCTTTTCATTTGTACCTTCCTTCTCCATCCTTGTACAAAATGTTTGAAACTCTATCACATATTTGTCTAGAAGCAATCTCGTCCAAGGTTTCAAAATTAGATCTAAATTGAGTGGTTTTTTATCACACCAAGTATCCATCCACATAGAAATTTTTCTCCAGTTACCACCACCCATCTTAAATCTTTAATCATAATATCAATAGATTTTTTTAAACCATTCCAAAGAGCAAAACCATTTGGTAGAGAGAATACAGTAAATATTAAACTTGGGTCATTGGGATCAACATACTTAGAAGAATTTTTGTCCATTGTCTTTGACTCTTTTTGTACAATCTCCATATAACTTTTCTGCTAAGAGCTAAGTTTGCATCTGTATGAACTCTTAAACCAAGACCTCCCCTAGCTTTATCATCACACAACTTGCTCCATTTCACCAAAGTAAATTTCCTTTTATCATGTAAACCTGACCATAAAATGGATTGCATTATATAGATTAAACTTGTTTCAATTGATTTTGTTACAGAATACAATGACATATAATATGTTAGAATGGCTTGTAAGACTAACTTAAATAAATGCACTCTTCCTGCTAATGATAACCATCTACCTTTTCAATCTGGAATTTTATTCTGAACTTTACTAATAATTGGATTCCATAAATCTATCAGGTATCCCAAGATAAGTTGTTGGTAAATTTACCTCCTCCATTTGAAGCAACCTGCAAATGCTTGTTTTTATATTAGCAAGAGTGTTAAGGAAGTAGATTTTGGATTTAGTCCTATTAAATTTTTTCCCTATAGCTATTTTGTACTCTTTTAAAAAGTTATTCAAAGCTCTAGCCTGACTTATCCTTGACATTCATAAAAGGGTTGTATCATATACAAATTGTTGATGGGTGATGTTATTGATGTTATTACTAACTTTAAGTCCACTTATAAGCCTATCTTTGTAAGCCTTATTTAAGTTTCTACTCAAAAATTCTACC
Organism: Wollemia nobilis; assembly: GCA_028583015.1. Lineage (NCBI taxonomy): Eukaryota > Viridiplantae > Streptophyta > Pinopsida > Araucariales > Araucariaceae > Wollemia > Wollemia nobilis. The sequence goes on along the minus strand of JAQPPZ010002395.1, from coordinate 1,717,241 downwards.
ATAATGATGAAAAAATAAGGAGATAGAGGATCTCCTTGTCTAAGGCCTCTCCTAGATTTAAAATATTTTGTCACTAACCTATTGACCAACACTAAATAAGAAACTATAGAGACACAAGCTTTAATCTATCTAATCCATTTCTTCTTGAAACTAAACTTATCTAAAAATGCAAAAATAAAATCCCATTTAACCCAATCATAGGCTTTATTCATATCAAGTTTTAAGATCATTGCTTTCTCTTTTCTTGAAGTTGTGGAATGTATAACTTCATGAGCCACTATAATCCCATCCAAAATTTGTCTCCTTTTCACAAATCCTCCTTGCTCTTCTGAAATGATTTTGTCTAACAATGGCCTTAATCTATTCACCATCACTTTGAAAATAATATTATATACCATATTACATAGGCTTATGGGTCTAAAAGAATCAAACAATTTAGCATCCTTATTTTTTGGAATTAGGGTAAGATATATTGCATTTATTTTATAAGGTATCAATTATTTTACCCTAGACTATTCCACTACCATCGATAAATATTCCTTCACTGTAACCCAATTATGTTGGTAAAAATTTGCAAAGAGCCCATCTGGACCTAGGGATTTATCATTATTAAAAGAGAAAATAGCTAAATGAACTTCTTCTAGAGTAATAGGCTCCATTAGTTTCCTATCGTCTTCATTTGTTATAAGTAAAGGAACATCTTGAAGAAGTTTATCATTAAGAACTACGGTCTCCTATAAACCTAGAACATTATGATAAAATGACTTTACCTCTTTTCTAATTTCACTCTGATCTTCAATCCAAACCCCTTCTATAGATTTAATTCTACTAATTTTGGAAGTTGATCTTTGTACTATAGCCATCCTATGAAAAAAAATTGTATTTTTATCACCTTCTTTTAACCAAGTTTGTCTTGATTTTAATCTCCAAAATTTCTCTTTCTTACTCAAAATATTATGATATTCACTAAGCAACTCCTTTTCCTCTGATATTGGATATTTATCATCACCTTTTTGTAATTTTGAAAGTTTATATTTTAATTCTTTTTTTTCCAAAAATATTTTCAAAGGTGTTCTTATTCCATTCTTTTAATCTATATGTCATAGCTTTAATTTGGTTTGGAAGAGCATACAACCCACCATTACCTAAATAATTCCATATTTGAGCTATCATATCAACAAATTGAGGATGGTCTTCCCACATCTGCTCGTATTTAAAATATGATCTTTTTTTGAATTCACTTACCACCATTTTAACTCTTATTGGCTAGTGATATGAACCAATCCTTGTTAAGGTATTAATTTTAGCACAAGTTCCTTCATCTAACCAATGATCTAAGATAATGCATCTGTCTAATTTTTTTGCTATTATATTTTTGCCTCTCCTGTTGCTGGTCCAAGTATAGTTGTCTTCTTCAAACTCAACTTCCCATAGATTATTATTTTCAATAAAAGCTTAGAAGTCTTTCATACTTTGGGTTAATTTTCTAATTCCTCCAAAATTTTCATCCAACTTGGTTATGACATTAAAATCTCCCATGATCATGAATCGGGTTTCTTGGTCTTTACTTCTCATAAAGGCTTCAATCCCACTCCAAACTTCTAATCTACTTGACTGAGTTGTAGGTCCATAGAAATTGATAAGGATGAAACGAATATCTGCAAAGTAGCAAGTGACTAAACAGGTTATCCAATACCTAGTTTTATAAATGGTTACACAAGAGGTTCTAGAAGGATTCTAACAAGTTAGAATTCCCCCTAACGCTCCTTCAGAATCCATAGCATCTCATTCACATATTGCCCATACTAATTCCATAGTTTCTTAAACTTCTTTTATCATTATAGTTTCTTGGATACAGAGAATACCAGGTTTATTACTTAAACATATATCCCTAATACACCTATGCTTTGAGGCGGTATTAGCACCCCTTATATTCCATGAGATGATGATCATGTCTCATTAGGGTATTTTGGCCTATCCTGCATATTACCACTATCATTTTGTCTTTTGGTAAAGAGAAGTTCAACCAACTTAGTTTGTGTTCCTTTCTCTATGTTTGCTCTTGCTTCACTAGATCTTGCTTGATAATTTGAGGATTTTTCTCTTTTTGCCTTGCCTATATCAAGAGTAGGTCTTATTATTCTATTCCTCAATATTCTTTCATAATTTTTTTCATCATATTTATCCTCTTTAGGCTCTCCTATAGAAGCTTTTGACTTTTCCTGCTCATTTTTTGGTATTTTCTTATTATTGGCAGAGGTATTAACTTCTAAAACTGTATTTTCTTTACCAATTATTTTCTCTTGAATGGTGCATGGTACTTCAAGAGAGTCTTCAAAATATAATGAGACACATTCCTTAGGTTCATCGAGAATGTTCTTCCTTAAATTAGGATAATTATGAATAGATGGTTCCTTGCTAATATGTTAAAATGGTTGTACTGTGTTCTCTAAGTTTTGATCTACTTTTTCTTCATAGGCTAAAGCCTCAAGTGAGTTGGTATTTCTTCCAATATACTTTCTTATTGGTCTCCACTATTTATTTTCTTCTATTTTTCTAGATCTATTTTTTGGAAGTTGAAAACCATCTTCATCCATAACCATTTGTAAATTTCTCTTGTGGTTTTCTACAAATGATTATGTTGGGCTCTTCTTAGGGCATGATCTCTCAATATGCTCCACCTGATGACATCTTCTACATATAAAAGATATATTTTTGTAATCTATAGTTTGGATCCACATCTTATCCCCATACTTAAGAAGATTGATTTTGGTAAAGCTTTATTTATATCAATCATGACCAATATTCGAGCATAAATAGCCAAAAATCCATCTTTTGGCGTATCTAAAATCTCAAGGAATTCTCCTAGAGTGTTGCCTATTGCTTTGAAGGTATCTATTTCATAAAATTCAATGGGTAACCCAAAAATCCTAACCCAAAATGGTAC